>JALPQD010000070.1:3791433-5066195 GCA_023101885.1 Typhlomys cinereus | reverse complement strand
TGACTATCTCATGCCCTGCTGTAAACTCTGAGTTTCTCATGCAGGATGTCCTTGGCCTCACCTTTTTAACCCTAACATTCCTTTAGATGCTAAAATCTATTCTCATTTACACTAGTTCTTCATTTCCCTCAAAAACTCTATTTCTAGTTCTAAGAATTTAATAACTTCAACTAACACTGCCACTTTTTATAGCCCTGTTCCTCAGTCCTCGGCTCAAACATATAGAAATTAAGAAGCATATCAAAGTATTTAAAATATTGTCAAGGTTGAACTAAGTCACAGACATCTCTGTAAATGAAGCAAGGAGTTAAAGCCAGAATGCAGAACACATAAGCTGATGCGGGTCAAAGGAAGCTGCAAATGATCCTGACGAAGTTTACCGCTCACAGGGGAACAGAATAACCTTGAATGTGTTTGAAACAGAAGGTTCCATGTAAGACCTGCATGAAAAGCCAGAAACCTGGGAAGATTGCTCTGAGTGAAATGATACTGAAATTAGCCATTAGCTTAGGGAGCATGCAGTTAAACTTATCTCTGCTGGAGTCCAGCAATTGGAAGAGTGAGCAGAATGTGGACAGAATATAAGAAAAAGAAGGAAAGGCCTAAGCCTGATGTATCCTAAGTATGAAGTTTGAGTTGATATCATTAGTGTTACATGCAAACTAAAAGTTATGAAATTAAACATAAAAACTATTACCACTAAAAAAAACTCACGATGCTTCTAGAAACTGCCATCTACGGGCATCACTACAATTACCGTGAGGGGGAAAACAATAGACATGCAACCAAAACAATAGCAAATTTCATATATATGAAAGGATAACCTAACCATTAAAAAAAAAAAAAAAACAGAAGAAGGGAGATGGCTCATGGGTTAAGCCTTTGCCTTGAAAGCAAAAAGATCTGAACTCGGATCCCCAGAAAACCTATAAAAATGCTGGGTGGAAATGGCAGTGACTTTCTCTTCCAGTCCTAGCAGGCAGAGCCTGGGAAAACCCAAAGCAAAGCAATAAAAGAAGAAGGTAGAACAAGGAATCAAGGATGATTCCCGGAGTTACACTTGGACCTCCACAGGCACACATACTCAAATGCACACACATACCCCAAAACAAGACAAAACAAACTCTTTAAATAGCCCAGCATTCTTGAAGAAAGACAAGAGGGAATATTTTAAATATACTTGAAAAAGAGCCAATTATCATATATGACCTGATATTAATAATATTGAATATGCTTTAAATATTTAGGCAGAGCAGTTATTTAATACAAGAAAATTTCTTATTACTTATAAACTTAGAGGAATGTAGATAACTGATCATATACTTATATATTATTGTTCACAGTCCTTAATGTACAGATGTTACTAGAGTAGCATTTTCATATAGCATTTTAAAAAATAATATTTTAATTTATAACTGCTGCTATCTCCACATTTTCATTTTAGGATTGTATAAATTTTTATACACAAAATTAAAGGTCCCTATATTGTGACAGTAAGTTTCATAAGTTTCAATGGATATATTTTTAAATGTTCCTCTGGGCAGCATCAGTATCAAACCCAAAGCCTTCAATGCAGGCATGCTTAGGAGAACTTAAACACTTTTGATAATGACCCCACATTAAAACTTCTGGCACATTATTAGCATGTTCTAAACTGTGAGAATGGCTTTCAGTTTGGTTCTTGTCTTAAAAATTGAAGAAAAAAGTTAATTGAGCTTTTCCTTACCTTTCTAGAGAAATAATTTGATAGTATGGTATTATACCCTATAGCAGCTTTGGATCCAGAAATAATTGTGAGCAAGGAAACTGAATCAGATTAACTGGTTACATTTTCTCTGCACTAAATAATGCTCAATCCATACATATATGAAATTGTTTTTCAAGTAATTAAAGACAAATCAAAAATTGACTCAGAGGTAATAATATGACTAATATCTAAGTAATAAGTATCATTTATGTTTATTCCATAGCTTTTAAAATTCCAATGAACTTTTTCCCTTCATCAACCTTGAGATTCCTTCTTCATCTGAAGTTTTTGTTCTGAGTTTATTTGGGCAGATTTCATACAACCCAGGCTGGCCTTGAACTTACGACCTTGAACTTCTGGTCCAACTCCCTTTGCTTCACTAGTGCTGGCCCATCCCAACACACCCAACTAGAGATTTTACGTACACCTTTCTCTTGGAGAATGAATCATTTTTATATCAGATCTAGATTTTTGTCAAAAAACTTTCTAGTTTGAAAATTCTTAGCCATCCCATTCTTTTTTTTCTTGTAATTCTGAGCTTCTTGGAAAGCAGAGAATACTTGTATCATGTTGCATCCCCAAATTTCTGACAAATGCAGTCTGCAAACATTTCAATACTAAAGAAAATAAGCTGCTTTGAATTCCTTTATTGTCTTTTTCAATACAACGATAACAAGTGGTCTGTAATAAAATTCAAATACTATCTGTAAGCCACAGTGACAGCCTTTTGCCAGATACTTCTAGTTTTGGTAGCAATGGCAATTCCCAGAGCTGATCATATTAGTTAAACAATAACCTGCTGAAAACTTAACATGTTTATTTTCTCAGAATCTTGTCTTCCTCTCTAACTGCCCATGAACGATCACATCATTAATAACCACTGACTACAAATTGTTTATCAGGCACTTGAGATTTATAACTTCATACCCACGATACTTCCCAGTTTCAATGACCAACTACAGACAAAAAGAACTGTTCCTATCCCCTTTCCTTTCTGCTGTAGTATCACCCTAGGCCCTAGTAGGTGGCAGACATGGGGCTCTGGTTTTTCTCAAGAATTAAAGCCAAGCTGATGTAGACTCTCCCATCCCTCGTCTGTCTTTCCAATAGAACTTATACCATATTTACACAGTAAATAAGTATGTGCATGCCAACAGGAATTCATATGCACAAGCTGGGCAAACATAGGAACCAGACGCATTTATTTAAGCCTGCCAGTTGATTCATACTTGTGCAGCACCTCTAAAACTCTGAACTCATGATTAGGTTAATTGGCTGAGTAAAACTGTAAATGAATAAAAATCCACTGTATGGATCATGTCAAAATAAGAGAAATATTGTTAAATCTCACAAAAATCTCTTGTGCATATAAGTAGCAATTTAATATTGCTATAAAAATAATCTAATTTTTTAAATTATATATTTTGTTAAGTAGAAAAATTGGCCATTTCTGGGGCTGGAGAGGTGGCTCAGTGGTTAAGCCTCTGCCTTGCAGGCAGAAGGTCCTGAGTTCGGATCCTAGACCCCACGTATAGACGCCAGGAGGAATTGGGGGCAGCCTGCGCTTCCGATTCTGGTAGGGGGGAGCCTGTGAATCCCAGGGCCGAATAAACAAGGAGGAGGTGGAGACGTCCATGGTGGTTCCAGAATTTGTCCGTGGTTCTACACATACACACACACATACATACATACACATGCACACACATACATACACACACACAATTGAATAAATAATAAATAAAAAAAATTAAAAAAAAAGAAAAAGAAAAATTGGCCATTTCTTACTCAAGGAGAAATTTACACATTATTCTTCCAGTATTCTCAAGAAAAAAAAAAGAGTGAATATGTTTATTCTTTTCTTTTTTAATTATGTTTTATTTTTCTGGTTTTAAAAATGTAATGAGTGGTTGTCTCTGCTCCTCTTCCCTCCCCCTCCCTACTTTACCTCTCCCTCTCACCCTCCCTTCCCTTCACCAAACCCTCCCTCTCCCTAGCACCCCCCTGCCTGTCTGCTTGTGTGGGCCCAAGGGTTTTCTTAGGGTTATACATTACGAGCTGCATATGAGCTCATGTCTTTGTTGCAGATTATGTGGCCCGTCCCTCGGTAGACCCACTGATAGGAGCACTCCCTAACCTGCCTAGCTCTGGGTTCAAAGGTTCCACCTTCATTTAGTTATTGCCCCTGAGTTCCTCACTAGTCTATGGGGAATGCTGATATCGATTACAGTGCATGTCTAATAAGGATAAGTCTCATCACAGTAAATTCCTAGACACAGCTGCTCTGTCTTCAGTGGAATGTTCTGACCAGCAGCAGATCTCCTCACCTTCAGGCTTTTACAATCTTGCCACCCTCTTTTCTACAAGATTCCCTGAGCCTTAGGGTAGGAAGAGATTTGGTTGGCCTGATTCTGGCTGAGCTTTTGAGAGTCAATGGATACTCTTCCCTCTGGTTGGTTGTTGTTGTCTATTTCACTCTTATTTCATTGCACTAGCCTATGTCTTGTTTGGATGTTGAGATCTTTTCATTTTTATTTTTAAATTTTTTAATACTTTTTTCCTATTTTCACAAGCGTATTGAGAACTCATTTTCCTCCCTTATTCTGCCCTTCTTCCCTTCTACGACTCCCTTTATCCCTCCCTTCAGCAATCCATTCCACTCCCTCCACCCTTCTGCCTATCTGCTTCTATGGGTCTCAGGGTCTCAGGGTTCCCTCTGGATTGTCTGCTTTAGTGGGGGTTTAGGCCTCTGTGACATATCAAGTGGCCCCTTCTCTGATAGGGGCATTCCCTTTCACCCCACTAGCCCTAGTCTCCAAGGTTTCCACTGCATGTAATTAACTCTCCTGAGTCTATGGGGGCATGTTGGTATGTCAGCCATTATGTAGGTCTGCTAAGGACAAGTTTCATTAAAGTGAATTCCTGGATGTAGCAGCCCTGCCTTGAGTAGAATGTGTTGTCCAACAGTGGAACTTCCTATCTTTAGGCTCTTACAATCCTACTACCCCCTCTTCCACAAAGTTCCCTGAGCTTAGGAGGGGGAGAGATTTGGTTGCCTTGATTCTGGGTGAGCATTATAGAGTTGCTAGTCTCTACATTCTGGTTAGCCATTGTTGTCCACTTCACTACTCTTCCACAGCCTTAGGCTGCTTACTGTCAGGGTGTTGAGATCTTCTACTTCTGCTGTAGAAGAAGGCTTCTAGATTGAGTACTGAATGTTCTTCCCATCTATAGTTACAACAGCAAGTATTTACAGAGCATACTGTCTTCCTCCCTATAGATTCACTGGCTGTTCTTCTCTAGTGATCTATTTGCTTTCCTTTTTTAGGTTCTGTGGTAGTTAACAATAACAGGAACATTCTCCATTCTGATAGGCAGACTTTCAGTCCAATCAGAAAGCTATTTGTTGTCATCTTGATACTCATGCTATTATTATATTGGTTGTCATAGTTAGGCATAGGTGTCAACTTGACTGTTGAAGGTTTGAGCTCTGGGCACATTTGTAGAGAGTTGATGGTTGAATTAAGGCCAGAGCAAACCTGCAGGATATTGTCTAGCTATTGGGAAGGCCCAGCCATGGGCCCTAGAATAACTTATGGAAAGCTGGTTGAGAGAATTGGCATCCTTCTGTTCACTTGGCCAGATATGCTGGTCTGGCAAGTAAGGATTGTCCATCTCTCAGCTGTTATGTGGTGATGGTGTGGCCAGTTCCCTCTGCCCTGCTGTTAGTGTGTGCTCTCCCATCAAGCTGGACTGAGAATTGTAACCAGGAATTGTAAGAGAGAATAAACTCTTGTTCCCTTAGGCCATTTCATGGTCATTTATCAGCAACCATGCAGATGAACTGCAACAGAATTTGGTACCCAGGAAGTGGTATATTGCTAATAAATCCAGCTATGTAGATATTGTGGCTACTGACATGTTTCGCTGGACAAAATTGGAAATGCTTGAAGATTTTTCACTTTGTGGATTACAAAAACCATTCTTCAGAGTTTGGAAGGCCATTTGGAAAACAGTGATGCTGAGAGAGTAATGAATTGTTTGGGCCCAGTTTGTGACATGGGAAACAAGGACTTTGTTGAAGTTGAATTTGAACAGGATGGACTGGTTTGCTTGATAGTGGAGAGCTGTATTGGTGGCTGTGAAGCTCTAAATGTGCAAAGGAATCTGCTGCTATTGGAGAAATGAGTATCAGTGAAGGAAAATCTAGTGACTCTCATTGGGATGGTGAAAGACATGAAAACTACCATATGGCAAGTTCCTTGTCTAAAACCCCAGATTCCTTCAGGGGCTGAAAGCCCAGGTTAAAGCTATTTCTTGCCCTTTAGAAACTTGGCTGTCTAGAAGAAGCATTTTCAGCATCAAAGCACAAGATTTGGTGCAGATGTGGCTCAAGTGGACCAAACTGCATTTTGAGCTCGCTTTAGAGTCTGGCAGCATCCCTCAGGTGGTACTGATTTTGAAGTACTGTTTGAGGGGTTCATGGAAAACAGCAAAAGCCTGGCATCAAGTGGCAGGCATAGAGTTCCTGTGACAGAAGGTGAAGCTTATAGCTGCAGAGGAACCCAGAGTGTTAGAGATGCCAGAACCGTGGGGCTGCTGCTGAGGACGGTTACGAGTGGAGATTCAGCCTGGTTCAGAGGAACTCTGCTTTTACAAGTTCGAGCTGCAAAAAGGGACTGGGATTGCCTAGAATCTTTGAGCCACCTTGACTATGTGATGAGCAGCAAAAGATGGACATTGAAGTATAGGATGTGGTGATTTGCTGGACTTTGATCTTAATTTAATGTTTTCTTATTACATCAAGATACCTCTGTTTTAATGTTTTATCTGTTTTAAAGTATTTAACTTATTTTGATTTAATACATTTAATACATGAACTTTTAAAATGTTGGAACTGAAGTTTTAATGAGAGAACATTTTAAATTTACTTATGAAATGTATTTATATTTTTAAGATAACTTTTAACATCTGTGGGGACAAGGAAAAGTTATAGTTTAAAAGTGCTATTGTTTTTGTGTCAAGTTGACAAAGGGTGGAGTGTCATAGTTAGGCACAGGTGTCAACTTGACTGTTGAAGGTTTGAGCTCTGGGCACATTTGTAGAGAGTTGATGGTTGAATTAAGGCCAGAGCAAACCTGCAGGAGATTGTCTAGCTGATGAGGAAAGTCCAGTCCATGGTGGGTGGAATAAGTCACAGAGAGCTGGTTGAAAGAATTGGCATCCTCTGTTCATTGGCCAGATATGCTGGTCTGTCAAGTAAGGATTGTCCATCTCTCAGCTGTTATGTGGTGATGGTGTGGCCAGTTCCCTCTGCCCTGGTATTGGTGCGTGCTCTCCCATCAAGCTGGACTGAGAATTGTAACCAGGAATTGTAAGAGAGAATAAACCCTTGTTCTCTTAAGCCATTTGATGGTCATTTATCAGCAACCATGCAAGAAAACTGCAACACTGGTGGTCACCTGTTGCCATGGTGATTTTTATTACAACTTGCAGATCTCACAGGTTGATGAGGCCTTTACTTATTTTTCTCCCCCAGTAACTTCAACAATATTCTTTGGTATTATGTAAGCTATCCAGCAAGGAGAAAGCTCTTGGACCAGTTCCAGTTGATGAATTTTTCCCATGTTCTATGATCCATATGTGTTGAATCTTCAGTAATAGGGTTTTACTGTCAGGTTTTTGGAGGGGAACGAAGGGTAATAGCAAAAAGCCTGTAATGTTTGGGGGCCTTTGAGACTTCTCTGACCAACTCATGAGGAAGTGTCACATTCCTGCTACTTACAAGGAAAAACAAGAAAAAAATCTTGAGTTGGTCCACTTATTTTCTTTTCTAAAGATCAAATGAGAGATTTATAGATGGAGGTTTTTGTGGTTAGTTTTGAGGAATCTGATCCTCCTTACTACTGTCAGTTTTCTTCCCATCCACTGTTTTTAGATTAGCTCACACTGCTGGGCTTGTTTTCCCTGTCATTGAAGGGAAAGGGTTTATGGGTTAGTGTGATAGTTAATCCTGAGTGTTGACATGCCTGGTATTAACTAAGATCAGCTGGACCACTTGAAGAGATTATCTGGATAATTCAAAGATCAGCCATAGATTTGATTGGAATCTCCCTAGATCTCATTGGAACCTCCTATAGTGGACCAGATAAAAGGAGCCACAGAACAGAAGGCTGGGAAGAAGAAGAGAGACTCTCAGTCTTGCAGCTCTCAGCCCATCTGATGTGTGTGACATAGCCTGTCTTCAGCTTCAGCTAGCCAGCCATGCCATTTGCACCAGGAAAGACTGTTTCTCCCCTCTGGAATCTTAAGGTGAATAAATTTTCTTTTCTCCCTTAAGTTATTTGACTATGAGTCTTCTCTTACAACAATAGTTAAGAATAACTATTACAGTTAGTAAGCAGGTGACTAGTTGCTTGGAGACTAACCCCACTCTGTACTCTGTCCTATGCCTGTTCTTCCCTCCCATTTAACACTTTTCTTTCATGAAAGACTTTTTAAACTGTTTACCCCTGTTCTTTTGCTTGTACTCTTTTGGGATGTCATTCTCCCCCTCTCCTTGGCCCACTTGTTTTCCATTACGTTTGGGGGTATTGTAAGAGTTTCTGTTTTATTACATCAAACTGAATGCTAAAAGCTAGGATCCACTTTTAAGGTAGAACATATGATATCTGTCTTTCTGCATCTGTATATTTCACTCAGTATGATTTCTTCTAATTTTCACTGGAAGACTTCATTAGCTCATCTTTCCTGACAGCTGACTACTATTCCACTGTACTTATGTACCCCATTTTCATTAAAAATTCTTCAGCTGTTATACATCTAAGTTGATTCCATTTCTTTGCTATTGTAAAAACCTGCTGTAAACATAATTGTATATGTGACTCTGTTGCAGAATGCAGTATTCTTTGGGAATATTCTTAGGAGCAGTATAGCTGCGTCATACGTAATTTCAATTTTTATCCTTTTTAGTCACCTCAAAATTGATTTCCAAATGGGTTGTATGAGTTTATAATCCCACTAGCAATGTATGAGGAGCCCCTTTTCACTACATCCATGCCAGCTTTGTTGTTTGTGTTTTGGATCCTAGTCATTCTAACTGGAGTGAGATAATGTATCAGAGTTGTTCTAATTTGCATTTTTCTGATGACTAGAAGGTAGAACATTTTTAAGGTTTTTTGTTAGACATTTGGATTTCATCTTATGAGAGATTTCTTTGCAGTTCTATATCCCATGTTCTAATGGGGTTGTTTACTTCCTTGGTATTTAAATTCTGAAGTTCTTTGTGTACTCTGAATATTAGTCCTCTATCAGATGTGCAGTTAGTGAAGATGCTCTCCCATTCTTTAGGTTTTGTTTCTGCTGAATTTATAGTCTCTTTTGCTGTGCATAGGTTTTTAATTTCACATAAATCTGGTTGTTTAGTGTTGGACTTATTTGTGCCTTTGGGGTTCTATTGAGGAAATTCTGGTCAAGGCCAAGCAATTCAAAGCTGTTCCCTATTATTTTCTTCTAGGAGTTTTATAGTCTCTGGACTAATATTGAGGTGTTTGATTCATTTGGAGTCGATTGTTTTCTTTGTCTAAATTTCAATTATTTGTCCTCTGATCCTACTAATCTCTGCATGTCTTCTTCTTTGAGGATGGGTTTGTTGTTGTTTCTCTAAAGCTTTAAGTTCACCTGTGATGTTTCCTTTTTTTTTTTTTTTTTGGTAGGCATTAAGTGCTATAAATTTTCCTTGTAGGATCACCTTCATAATAGCCTATAGTTTTTAATATGATGTGTTTTCATTATTATTGAGTTTTAGGATTTTTTAATCTCCTTTTTTAAACTGTCCTGACCCATTTCTTATTCAGTAGCATATTGTTAAGCGTCCAAGAATTTATGTACTTTCTGTTGTTTGTCTTGTTGTGGATGTCCGTCTTTATTCTCTGTTGATCAGATAAAGTACAGGTGGTGATTTAAGTTTTCTTATATTTGTGGAGGCTTGCTTTGTGACCTAGCATATGGTATATTTTGGAGCAAGCTCCATTAGCTTCTGAAAAGAATGCATATTCTTTAGTGTTAGGATGGAAAGTTTGGTCTCTGTTCAGTTCTTGGCCTGTTGACCTGTCTAACGACAATTCTTGACATTCCTGGGCTTGCAGAGTTAAGCTTCTTTCTGCTCTGTTGCTACATGGCATCCTCCTTGTGTTTGTTTTGCGGCATTTCTCATCACCTTTAATAACATCAGTGTATTCTATTATGGCTCACTATACTTCAGTATGACCTCATCTTAGTTAGGTCCACAAAGAAATTCATATTCCTAGGTATTAGGGTTATTTTAATGGATCTTTTCACAGAACTCAATTCAATCCATAACAGTACAGATCTCAAAAGATTTGGTAATGATAAATCAGTTAGATCTCTTTCCTCATGATCTTAATTACATGCATGCTATTATTACAAATTTTTGTATTTATTTTAGTAACTGTAGTAAATAGTATAGAATATTTTTCCAATGTACAAAGAATAATAGAAATAGTGAGAGAGAGAGAGAGAAATAAATGATCATGAGTCAGACCTGAGTTCAATTTGGCTAGATCTTTTTATCCCACTACCTCAATGTAAAACAGATGAGATTCACACCGGAAAACACAGAGTGTTGGATGTGGTAGAAGGCTGGTCTTCCTTATCTTTTAATATCTTTTTTTTTTCACTTCTTAGATTTTTAAAATCATGTTTGTCTGGTTTTCTGTTGCTTTTGCAATCTTGAGCTCTCAAACTTGCAATTAAAAGTTAAGTAAAAGTTTTTGTTTATTTTGCAGCAGTGTTCTTAAATATTTATGAAGGATCTTAAGTCTGACTCGCTTTGAGGAAATATAGACAAATTAATAATTGATGTGGCTGCTTTGCAGAAAATTAAAGGTTGGAAGCACATGCTAAAAATTAAATCATCCGTGTTTGATACAACAGATGCTATTTATTTGAAATCTTGGAAAAATGTACAATTTGGGTTTTATTTTTCTTCAGTTCAAGTCAACTGAAAACCCAATGACTCATCATAACTTCTCACATTCTAGGACTTGAGGCTACGTAACAAATAAAACATAAGGAAAAGAGAAATTGCACTTTCTTAAGAATACTGTTTACTAACCAAAGACCCAGAGTAACTAGGATTTGGAGATCTGCAAGCTGTGCAGTCCATGGGTGTGTGCATGATATATTTCTGCTTTTAGCCTTGGCAAAATGAACTGTATTGCTTATGAGCCATTTTGCCACAAAAATTCTTAAGGTTTAATTGTATCTCTTATATGTGGACATTTATGCGTTTAAGTCAACAAAATAGGAAAAGACAACAGGCAAAGACAGTTAAGTTAGAAACACTAGCTACAACTAAATGCAGAAAATTACCACAGGTGGTGGGAAAGCAGGTCACGCTTTTGCACTAGATTTATAGAACTTGCAGTCTTGTCTGGAAGGATTATTTAGAGGATAACCTTCCAATAAAAGTTCAGCAATTTTATTTCTGCCTAGACAATGAGAGAGTCTACACAAATACTCTCAGGCTATTTTAAAGTCAGAAGTGTAGAAGGCATAACCTCTCCAAGTCCTTGCCAAAAACCTTCACTTTCTTATTTCAAAATTTTTTAAAAAGGAGGGCAATTTCAGTGAGCAATAAACTATATTATATATTTAAAGTATAGTATGGACTTTTTAAGGGATAATTTTAGGAGATATTTACTAATCTATACAGATTTTGAGCACTTTTTATTTTTTGAAGTAAAATACCCAATAACTTGATAGTTCAAAAGTTGTCATTTTTGTTTTCATATCTCAGCTACTAGAAGCTCACCAAAAAATACATGCCCTTTGAGAAACCACTGGTGTTCAGCTTATAATGTTCAGGGTAATAGTTTATACATTAATTTAACTATGAATAAGAAGATATTCCATAGGTTCTCTAAAAAGGAGGATAATCAGTAATTTTTGTATGAGCAGATTTGAAAGTTATAAATATCTTTACTATGTCCAAGGTCACCTAAAGTAGGAATTATTTACCATAACCAACTATTTTCCATAATACTTCATGTAAAGTCAAAATTTTCTTAATGCAATATTTCCTATTGATATACTTTTTTTACTTCCTGTTGGTTTTATGAAAGGAAAAGGAAGGAAGGAAGGAAGGAAGGAAGGAAGGAAGGAAGGAAGGAAGGAAGGAAGGAAGGAAGTGAGGGTAGGGAGGAGGGTAGGGAAGGAGGGAGGGAGAGAGGGAAGGAAGGAATGAAAGGAAGGAAGGAAGGGAGGGAGGGGAGGGAGGAGCGAGGAAGGAGGAAGGAAGGGAGGATGGAGAGAGGGAAGGAGGAAGGAAGGAAGGAGGGAGAGAAGGAAGGGGAGAGGAAGGAAGTGAGAAGAAGGAAGGGAAGGAAGGAAGGAATGAAGGAGGAAGGAAGGAGTGAGAGAAGGAAGGACATGGAAGGAAGGAAGGAAGGAAGGAAGGAAGGAAGGAAGGAAGGAAGGAAGGGGGAAGGAGGGAAGGAAGGGGGGAACGAGGGAAAGAGGGAGGGAGGGAGGGAGAAGAGAATTCCATGAAAGAATTGATGGAGATCTTCATGGTGTGATTCCCCCTGGAGTTGGAAGCAACACCGTAGAAATGAAGCTTTATTATTTGTGACTTTTCAGTCATCTCACTGATGAGGGTTCGAATCAAATACTCTGACTCCTTTTCCCTCCTATTATGTGTCACTTCACCTGATGAAGGGTGTTATGCTTACATGTCCTCAGAGAGAACTGATATGCTTTTGCAGCTCAGTGCCTCTTGTTTTGCTATATAGTTATTCTTATTCAAGTTGAGCAAATGCATTGTTCTTTTCTCCCAAAAGTCTTATAACCCATTGCTTCTAATAAAATACACATCTTGGAATCTATATTTTCTCAAAATGTATTACATTTATGGATAAATTTGCCAACAGCTCAATGTGTAGTGAAAATATGATCTTAGTTAAGAGCAGACCACTTCCGTGCAGCTAAAACATAGCAATGTCTTCCAGTCACTGCATGTGGTGTATCCCCCTTGTCACTGCATGTGGTATATCCTCCTTGTATAGTCTCAGCAATATTGTTATGTGAAATCGATACATTTTATTCCAGATTTATCCATTGCATTAAAGGAAACACAAGAGAAATGCTTGTAAAATTTGGGATTCAGGGGTCTGAGACTGATCATTTGGCTTTCAGTTACATTAGAAAATTCAATCTCTGTGGTGAATGAAATATGGATTCTAACCAATGAAAAGCAATTTTTCAGGACTCCAGAAAAGATAGAATTTAAAAGCATTGACTTAATTTTATTTTTTTTATTTATTCCTTCCACTCATACAAAGTTAGTAAGTACCCCATTCTCCTCCCTCCCTCCACCACCCTCCCTGGATCCTCTTGCTCCCTCCCCCCTTTTCCCTTTCCTTTCCCCCTCTCTTCCTTTCTCCCAGTGCTCCCCCCCCCATTCCTGAGCATCCTTTAGTGTGCAGGTCAAACTTCCCTCTGGGTCCTCCTCTCTGATGAGTTGTAAGGACTCAGTGCCATTGCCTGGAGCTCTTTTTTGTGTTCCCCTTTAGTATGAGAACTCTGTTGTGGCTGTTAATCCCTTGCCTCTAAGAATCCTAGTACCTGTGATCCATGCTAGACTTTGGGCGTTCAATGATATGTTGTTAATTGTGCAGGTCATGCAAAGTCCTATTATGATTACTTAAGCCCTAACTTGTATGGAGTATCTTGCATATCGTTGCTCCTCCCCATCTTTAAGCTTTTAGAATCTTAACTCCCTCTCTTTCGCAAATTTACCTGAGCTTTAGGATGGGGAGAGATTAGGCTGGCCTGGTTCCAGGTGGTTGATGTAGAGCATTGGCTTAATTTTAACATTTATACATTTTAAAAATAAAAATAATCCTTTTTGTTTTAATGTAGCAGCAGATATCATTGCCAAACTGCCTTCTTCTCTTTTAGAACCTTTGGACTCAATTCCATTGCTGCTAGAGTACTGCTAATAGTTATGTATCTTCTCGAGAAACGGTCCTTTGGAAAAACCTGTCCTGCCCCACTGAAACCTCCTTTCTGGGATTCAACATGCAATGACTGCTAAAATGTATAAAGTACAGTAGGAAGCATCCAAGATGGCAATATAGAAACTAAAGAATGGATATGCACTCTCACTGAATGTGGGAATCTCTGTCATTGAGAGCCCCCCAACTCTAGTTTTCTCTCTGTCTGTCTTGCTTGGGTTGCCCTAACAGTGACAATAAAATAGGATAGGTGTATGAAAAGCAACAGAAATGAAATTCTCATAGTTATAGAGGCTTTAAGAGGTTTGCAATCATTTATCATCATTGTTCTTTCCTGTCAAGTAAGGATTTTTCCTGGTTGCACATCACAAACTTCTGCAAAAAGAGCTAGCTGATGATGCGGCCCCCACATCTTCCTGAGGGCATCCTCCCATGGCCTACTCAGCGTCCAAGGCTCCACCTCCAAATACCTTCTCAGGAATTTCACATAAGTATTTGGGGGCTGGTTACAGGGTTAAAGCCTTGGTCACTGTTGCAGTTAACCTGCATGGTTGCTGATAAATGACCATCAAACGGCTTAAGGGAACTAGGATTTTATTGTGTCTTATGATTACTGGTTACAGTTCTCAGTCCAGCTTGACGGGAGAGCATGTACCAACACCAGGGCCAAGGGAACTGGCCACACCATCACCACATAATGGCTGTGAGAGGGATGATCCTTACTTGCCAGACCAGCATGTCTGGCTAAATATACACAAGAATGCCAACTTTCTCAACCAGATGTCTGTATTTTTTCCAGGCCTAATCCCACTCACCATGGGCTGGGCCTAACTCAACCACTAATTCTCCACAAATGTGCCCAGAGCTCAAACCCTCAACTGTCAAGTTGACACCTGTGCCTAGCTATGACAGTCACACAAGCAAAAGGACCTGAATTTGAATCCCCAGATCACACATAAAAATGTCAAGCAGGAATATAGAATTGGTCTTTGTGATAGTGAGTCCTGGTTATCAACTTGACCACACCAAGCATTAACTAAGAGATCAGCTGTCATACCACCTGAAAAACTTATACAGATCAATGCAGTACATATGTAAGGATGGTTCATTGGCAGAAAATAATCACACATCCTACAGAAAACAAAGTGTGATTTCACCTGTCATCCATTTGTGAATTCCCAGTATTCTCTCACTTTTCCATCAACAGTTACATTTTTAAATTAACTTTTCTTGTCCATCTCAAAATGATATAAATACTAATCACTACTAAAACACAAGTCAGACATGAGGCCTAGTTGCTTTTTTATATATCTGTGTTATATTCCCTTCTTAGAAGCAAGCAGAACTTACTTTAATGGTGGTTTAAAGCCATAGTGATGTTATCCTTCTTTTGTATTGTTCACTGCTGGGGGATCATTGTCTTCATCTGTGCAGCCACTGATGAGTCGAACAGGCTCCAACAGGTACTTCCAAGTCCAGTGTGATCCACACAGGCCTGGTTCATCACTGAGTCCTAAGAAGCTCTCGGCCTCCCAGGTGGATGTAACTTAGCCTGCCTCCAGCTTCTGCCACCAGCCTTGGCTTTTCCGCCATGAAAGACTGCATCTCCCCTCTAGAACTGTAAGCTGAATAAATCTCCATGGGAAAGAAGGTCTAGGGAGGAGAGGGTGACAAGTGTAGGAAGGAAATAAAAGAGGGCAGGAGGTTGCATAATATTCATGAATGAAGCTATCAAAAATTTTATAAAAGTTAAAAAGAAGTATATGCAGCATAAAAACCCAAATATGCTCCCTTGAATCAAAAATGTCTATGGGCACCACTAGCAGGAACATATATTTCCATGTAACCTTCATTGCTGACACCATTCCTTCTGTCAGTTAAAAACTGTAAAGACTCAACATAATTATGAGATGTATAAACACTAGGTTTACTGCAGTACTATTCATGATACCCAACTCAGCATAATCAGCCTAGATGTCCATCTGCAAAGTGGGGAAAATGTGGAACAGACACACAGTAGAGTTAGAGTCAGCCAGTACAAGAATGAAGTTATGTTATCTGCAAAAAAATAATTGCAAGAACAAGACTCAGACTCAGAATAACAAAATGTTCTTTCACTTGTGGATTCTGAATTTAACAGAGCAGGAGAGGAAAGGGTGTGTGTGATCCAATTATGTGATGAGTGTCACACATGTGTTTAAAATATCTTTGGGAAACCCATGTCTATATGCAATAAACATGCCAGGAAGAATCTGTATTTAAAAAGGAAAATTTATTTTAAAATAAGTGCCTTCGATTAAAAAAATATATTTGAGATAGCTAAAATAAACAGGAAATAGCTATCACTCAGGCATGCTTTTGAAGTCTGAAACTTGTTTAAATTTGTCATATTATGAACTTTCAGAAGTCAGGGTTGCATTAAAAGTAATCTGTCATCTTTTCAGAATGCCTGCCCATGTCTGAAGGGACACCTTGTACCTGAACTGAAAAGACCTTCCTCACATTTTTGGTCTCTATTCATAGTTAACATTCTGCTTCATCATCTAACATGACATAATATGTCAAGCAAAATTTGAAAAAACAAATCATGTTATTAGATCAGGTTGCTGCTCTGTGCTTGAAAAGCTGGTTACTGTTTCCACTCCCTGAGAAACACCACACGTCACCACAGCTACACTGTCATCTGCTCCCAGACTCTGGTGACAGAGCCAACAGCTTGGCACGTCACATTCTGCTCAAAGTGCTGACATACCCTGCTCATGGCTTCCAGTTTGCTTGAAGAAGCCGTGTTTGTCTTGTGCATCGTATTTTCCCGTCTTGTTTATATATTTTTCCACCTACATGGAATCATGCAAAAATATCAAGTTCTTTTTCATTTTCTTAATTAAGACAAACTACATAATTCCATAAATGCTGATGGGGGAAATATTGTTAAGTTCTGTTCTTTCTAAAATAAAAATCACAGAAAAAGATGGTTTCAGACTACATTTGGTTCCCATCTGCTCTAATCTTTGAGAGGATGTATTTCTGTTCTCTGGTTGAGACTGTGCCCAAGAATTTCTAGGTACAAATATATCATTCTCTTTCCAATAGCACATCTCAATATTTTGATAGTGACTTCATGATAGTTTTACAACATGAAGTGAGAAATGTTTATTATTACTCCTGAAACCAGTAGAATTATTAATTCAATGTTAAAAATTCCTCATCCCTCAATGATTAAAGAATTCATATCCCCAATTCTCTGACCACACACTGCTACCCTTATCATCACTGTTAATTCTGTTTGTCTTCCCATTTGTACCTTACTTTGTTGCAACAATATATATTTCTTTCTTTTTGCCATTTCATGTGCATGTGTATATGAGGTACATACATGCATATGTGCATGTCTGTAAGTGGGCATACATGTGTGTAGCTGCACATGCACATGAGTGTATGTGCATGTGAAAGCCCAAATAAAATATTGAGGATCTTATAAGGGAATCCTTACAGATGAACTCTGAGTTTGCAACAATCTCCTTTAAGGAAGAAGAGAAATGGAGGAAGATCCTAATATTCCTTGATCTACCTTCTACCTTATTGTTGCAAACCTGGATCTCTAAACCCAGAGCTCTCTATTAGGGATAGTCTGGCTAGCCAACTTGCTCTGAGAATTCCCAGCCCTCATCTTCTGGAGCTGGGATTACAGGCTGGCACCACAACCACTTGGCATTTTTAACTGGGATTTGGGGATCAGAATTGCAGTCTTTTTTCTTGAGGGGCAAGCTCTTAAATCACTGAACCATCTCCCCAGTTGTGTAGACATCTCTTCTTATTTTAAAATAGTTACCATAATGAAAAACAGCAGTGGTGTTAAAGAGGAGAAATTATATTAATTTTTTAAAAGTCAGTTCTAACCTATTTAACTTACATAAAACATTAATTACATAATTGGTATAGGACAGAACCTTCAAATTATACATTCTTATAGAGGATAAATAGCAGGATGGAAGCTGGCTTAATAGTTAAAGTGCTATCACACAAGCAAGAAGAAAGGATTTTGGATTCCTGGGACCCACATAGGTACTGAGATAGCATGGCATCCTACCTGTAATCATTGGAAGACAGAGACAGGGGATTTCCCAGAGAAAGTCATCTGGCAAGCCTTATAGGTGAACTTTGCATCTGACTGAGAGATCCCATATCAAGGAATAAGGTAGAAGAGCAATGAAGGAAGAATTCCTGGTATCAGTTCAAGCCTCCCAATTTGCATATGTGCCCACATGCACACACACACACACACACACACACACACATGCACATGCACACACATACACAAACACACACATGAACATTGTCATAGTTAGGCACAAGGTGTTAACTTGACTGTTGAGGATTTGAGCTCTGGGCACATTTGTAGAGAATTAGTGGTTGAGACAGGCCCAGAGCAAACCTGAAGGAGATTGTCTAGCTGATGAGGAAGGCCCAGTTTATGGTGAGTGGAACTAGACCCTGGACAGATGAATAAAATACCGAGAATTGGTTGATGAAGTTGGCATCCTTATGTATACTTGGCCAGACATGCTGGTCTGTCAAGTAAGGATCGTCCCTCTCTCAGCCATTACATGGTGATGGTGTGGCCAGTTCCCTCAGCCCTGGTATTGGTGCATGCTCTCTGGTCAACCTGGACTAAGAACTGTAACCAGTAATTATAAGACAGAATAAACCCTTGTTCCCTTAAGCCCTTTGATGGTCATTTATCAGCAACCATGCAGACAGACTGCAACAAGGATGTATATTTGCACATATATCACATGAAATTAAAAAATGGATTAATAGAGTCTACTCCTATTTTGTGATACCCAGAAGCAAAAAATTCTTTTCATTTGTAAACAGCTATATGACTTTTGATCTAAAAATGCACCAGATATTTACTGTGTGTCCTGTGAAGTTTTTGGCTCTGAGCTGGAGGGAAGTTTTCTGAGATGTGTTATCTGAATGTAGTAATCTGTGGTGACCATGGTCACTGAAGTCATAAATCGCCCTCAGAAAACAGCAACATAGCTATGTGTAGAAAGGGAAATAGGAGAAAATGTTTAGCTTTGTTTACCCACCATTTTATGCTAATTTATTTCATTGTCTTTATTTGTCAATCCTGCACTTTGTGTGTGTGTTTCTTCCATATGATCTTTCTTCCAGACATAAATATTCTTTTCCTTATAGATTATAAATATAATACAATTTCACTTATTTGTGGGCAACTTGTGTCCATCTCATAGGCTCCAACAATGTTGTTATTAATTTTGAAGTAAGAGAGTGATGCATCCATATAGAATAAAACTAAACCAGCAATATCAATGTAAATAGTTAAAGAAAGAAAGATGGGGGGCTTCCCATGCTAAACACTGAGTAGCAATTATAGGGATACAATTTGTATGAAATAACAATATCCTAATCACTGATAAAGGTAAGCAACTTAGATAAGGTCTTGACAACAAAATTTAGTTTGTTCAAAATCATTTGCCTCACACTTTCCTTGGAGTATTTTTCATTATTTTAGTTTTTTGACAATTTCATGCATGAATATAATCATGTTGATTACTTTCTTTCCTAATCTCTCTCACCTCCCTTTTAACACAGTCTCTCTTCCCTACTAGATTGAAGAGTGTGGGGTTTTGTTGTTGTTGTTGTTACCCATATGAGTTAGCCACAGCCATCTATGTGACCAGTGGATTACAACTATCCAATGGATCCATATGAGTTAGTGAAGGCAATGACTCCCACATCCCTGAATCTACCTGAAGCAAATAATTCAGCAGTGTGACACCCTGAGACTCCCTTCCAGCTATCCATGGCTATTGAGAGGCTTTTTCATGTAAAGACCCAGGAATTTGCAGCTACCATGAGTTTGTGATTGTATGTTGTTTCTTGACATAGATAGCCTACCTAATTTTGACAGTAAGATTGTTAC
Source organism: Typhlomys cinereus (assembly GCA_023101885.1). Classification (NCBI taxonomy): domain Eukaryota; kingdom Metazoa; phylum Chordata; class Mammalia; order Rodentia; family Platacanthomyidae; genus Typhlomys; species Typhlomys cinereus. Next base: position 5,046,460 of record JALPQD010000070.1, on the reverse strand, counting down.
TAATGCTTGTAGACATTAAAGTTTAGTCTGCATCTTCCATAAAGAACAATTCCTCTGTCTGTAATAACAATGTGCTCTGTGTTCCGGTTGTACAACCAGTCCTAGTAAGTAATACTTTAGAACCAGGTGGGCAAATGTCTGCCTAAAGTGTCAGAAATTCAGCACTCTATCTTTTTAAATTTTCAGAGAACAATGAGTTCATGATCATGTTCCAGGAAAACAGACTACCACACTAGACATTTCATTTTAAGATCAGAACAAGTAACACATTCCATATCAGGCTGGTCTGGCCGCATATACTGTTCAAATTGGAAAAAAAAAAACATAAACATAAAATCTGATTCTTCTGTAATAGGAAGCAGAAATATGATATCTGAAAAAAAATAATTTCATGCTCTTGTTTTAATGACAAAAAAGAATTGAGGTCAGGGCAATAAAGAACCAGCTCTATGGACTCTTCCTACACTGGCTTTCTGTGTTTTTTTATTATGAAATGAGTAAACATGAGCTTCTGAACTTTGTTTTTACACTTGGAGCTGGATGAAATAGTATCTAGTGCAATTTGATTTGCTCCACCATGCTGCTGGTACCTTAACCTCTCCTTCTAGGCATCTCTTCCTGCCAAAGCTGATTCTTCATTTAGCATGGGAAGAGATAATGCTGCAGCTTTCAGGAAAAACATGTGGGTTTTATTTTTAAAGAGTATGTCCCAATTACTCTTTCTGCTGCTGTGAGACACCATTCATACAACCAGCTTAAGGGAAAAAAGGGAGATTTATGTGCTTTAGGGTTCCAGAGACGAGATAACAGTCCAGTATTGCAAAAAAGGCATGGCTGGCTGGCAGAGGCTTAGGAGACTTAAGTCACTACAGACAACATGGAGGCCAAAAGAGCAAAATCCTCCAGGACACTGGGCAGAACTAACCCCCACCCCCTGAGACATGCTTTTCTCCACCTCCCAAAGGTGACATGACCTTTCCAAACATTAACTAAGGTTTCAAATACATGAATCTGTGAGAGAAAACTTATACTCATACCATGACAGAGTATTAAGAATACAAGTCACTAAATAGTCTTTGATGACACAAATATACTAGGTAAATGAGAAACATTTCTGTTTGTATTTTATGCGGCTGTAAGTGTGGCAGACAATTTAGTAGTCAAGAATATGGGAAGAAGTATGGGTAAGGCTGCACCTCTTTGCTCAGGAACACAACACATACCACAAGACTTGTGGAATTGTCACCTATTTATCTTCTAGCTATATACACCCATGTATATATGTACATAAAAACATGCCATCACATTTATTCTCACACATTATTCAAGCATTCTCAAATACATAGTATATAATATTGTATAACATATATGTATATATAGACTAAGAGACACACACCAAGTTACATAGAGACATACGTACACAAGGAGAATTATTAGTTACCATAAGCAGAGGTGATTAGCAGTATATTGATTAGCAGTTTATGACTTATGATCATTATTCCTTATGAAATGACTTTTTTGGCAGATGAATAACTTACTAAGGAATTTACTTTTAAAAATTGTTCTACTATTACAAGCATATTGGGTATTTATCCCGACTTCCCTCCCTCCTCCCTCCCCCCTCCCCTATATCTCCTCCCTTCCCTTCACCATTCTCTCCCACTCCCTCCCACTCTTCTGCCTGTGCTTCTATGGACCCCAGGGTTCAATCTGACCTATCTACTCCTGTGGTTGCTCAGACCTGCATTGCATATCAAGTTACCTGAAGGTCACCCACTGATATGTGCATTTCCCTTCACTAATCCAGCTGTAGACCCAAAGGTTTCCACTCTAAGTGCCCTCTCTTGGTAGTTGTTATTGTACAAATAGAATGAAATGACTTTTTTTCACTCCATGAAAAATATTATCTGACCAAGATACCAATCTTGATCAACTGCACAATGGACCAACACATGATATTATGTTTAAAAATAACATAGGAAGACCTTCAAGGTGGTTCGATGGGTAAAAAACACTTGGTACCCAAACCTGATGAATAAAACATACAGAAACCTACATAAAAGTGAAAAGAGAAAACAGACTCCATCTCTAAACTCCAAATGCAGTCCAAGAAGTATGCATGTACACACACATTTAATATTATTAATTAATATACATATTAAACAAATGAACTTACCAGTTTCTCATTTACAAAAATTAAAAGGATAGAAAACAAATTTTATACCTAAGAAAGCTCCTTGTTTAGTCTGAATAGTATGTCATTCACCTCTAGCAGGTATCACTGATAATGCATCTGTGAAATGTGTGAGTTTGGCTATCATTTCCGAGGCTTTTCACAGTGTTCATATGCTGGGACACATGTGAAGGAATGATTAGTTCTTATTGGATAATCCCAAATTGTCTATCAAAGCAATGATATAATGTTTATTTTATATCTGAATATTTTTCATTGGATGAATTATATATATATTGTAAAAAATCTTTCAAAATAATAACTTTATTGTTATACTCTCCATGTGAGTTAACATGTGACTATTTAGAACACATAATATTTAGGAGTCAATAACAATAAATCATCTATATTATCACAAAAAATAACATATTAAGGTTTCAGTTACTTTTCTGCTAAATACACATTGTGTATGCTCAGCAAATTTCAGATAATTATAGTTAAATACTAAATGTTTATTGATTAAATTATGAACTAATATACTTATAATATTAATTTATCTGTTATTTATTAGTCTTCTAAATTTTGGAGAAAGTAATAGCATAACATATATTTATCTCCTTTGCTGTTCAGAAAAACACATTATCCACAGTATAAATTATTGCATTTATAAAATAATCAAATAATTTGATACTTTAATACTCCAACAGTTCACAGTGCTCAAACTTATTATTTTTATCCTGTACATGTAGTGATAACTTAGAGATCAGAAAACTTGCTCAAGGTCACACAGCAAATCTGGGGTTGAAACCTTCATGTCACTTTGTCACTTTGATTAAATGCATGTATAAATCTTATGTGAATGAAAACCGTTTCTTGGGATTCCTAAAAATTCACTCACAGAAAATGAGATCTCATCTTCTAAGAGAGTATTTTAAAAATCATAGCTAGTTGCAAAGGTGGTTTCCAACATGTCCAGGTCTCAACCAATACCAATGAATAGGAAATAAAGGGTAGACCTTGGTTGGTACTTTTGAAAAGCCTACCAAGAAGAGTTTGATGCACAACTGATGCTTAACATTCTGTCCTCCTATCAATAACATCAGCATCTCTAGGAATTACATCTCTAGGTCATTCCGGAATGACCTCAACAAAGATCTAAGTGAAATCTTGTATCAACAATGTGTGCTTTAATAAGCCTTTTTATATAATTCTAATGCATTAATGCTTTATTCAGGGATTTAGATATCCAATTTCCAAAATTTAATTTACATAGAATCAACAAGGGATCTTGGTAAGATGCAGACATTTCTTTTTTATTTAGAGAGAAAGAGACAGCAAGAGAGAAAATATTAGTATGACATAATTAGGAAATCTGTTCTCTCCTTCAACTATGTAGGTTATTATGTTTGCATACAGTCACCATTAACTGTGGAGCCATCTTACAAACCCAAAATATAGTTTTTAGCCCAAGAGATCTGGGTGGAGTCTGGAATACTGCACAGGCTTCCAAGCAATGCTGATGATCTCAGCACAGCTAGCCTGGAGTCTACCATTTATTATTTATTTCCATCTCCAATGTCAATTTTCTATTTAGAACCATGGTCATGTATTAAAGAAGAAAGAATTCCTTGGAGGATCTATCCCAGCACTGTAAATGAGATCATGAATATCCCTCTCTAGCTCATGAGATGGAAAAGCGAAAGCATTAAAAATATTTCAAGCCTCGTGACTTCATAGTATCTACTATTCTTAGCAATAGAATGTTTGGAAATCTTCGGAGCTCAAAATTGTGTATTTTTACAGAAAAACCATTTGTGCCTATTCTTTCAATTTCATATGTTGAAACCTAACTCCTCAAAGCAATAGGAATTTAGGATCACAGTTAAGCTATGAGGATAAAATATCTTAGTGACCTTGTAGAAGAGGTTCCTAGGAAGAGCATGTCCTTTCACCACGTGAAAGCACACCAGGAGATGCCATCTAAGAGGAAATGGGTCCCCAACATATATCACCATATTAGCTCCTTGATCTTGGAGTTACCATCTTCCAGACCTGGGAGCAATAAATTACTTCTGTTTGTAAGCCATCTGTCTATCATATTTTCTTACAGCATGAAACAAAATATGCATTCAATTAACTTTGAATGACTCTCTAACGAGCATCTAGTATATTTACATACTCTACCTAGAATTTGATGCCCAGTGCAAGGATTGTAACTTACAAATATTTACACCTCTGCAGCATCCTTACAGTGCTCAGGTCATAGTGTGCTCTTCCAACTGTTTGCAGAAAGCATGAAAAACAAATTATAAACTAGCTCTTTCAAAAGACTATTATTCTAAATTTTAAAAACAAATGCTGGACTTATTATATAGATACAATCTTTCTTTACACTAATGAGAAACAAGAAGAATATACACACTGAACTCATTTTAAGAAGCCACAGGCCAAAACAAACTTACACAGAGCACTATTCTATGGCATCACTAACAGTGACCTCCTTGTGCTTAGAAAGTCCACATATGTGAGACATAAAATGCTAAAGGATTTACAAATACTGACAGAGACTTTTCTCTCAGAAGAGAAGCATTCTCATTTTGAGCTGCAATTTACAGATAGCACAGATTGTCATTTTGTCCATTTCCCTGTTATTAAAGTTGAAGAAGCAAAACAGACAAAGTTTGAAAGGGCACCAGCAAATGGCCAAAAAAATGAAATTTATTATTTTATGGAGTTCAGTATTTTTAGTGACATTTGTTTCCAACTCTTGCTCTTTATTCCTAAAATCAAAATCTTTGTTCTAAGTGTTAGAACCAAAGACAAGGGATGCTCTTGAGACCTGGGGATCAGCATGCCTGGGGAAATCATAAAATCTGATGTTTACGAAGAAGGTGTAATGGTGGAAATTAAGCCAGAAAACAGAAAGGCAAAATGGCTTGGCCTGCAGTGGAGAAATTACTCAAGAAGTTCTAATAGGTAGAGGGAAAACCTTTAGGAAGCCTGGAGACACAGGCACAGATAGCTAATGAAAAAGGATAGACTTGAAAGCTGTGAGGGACCAAAGACCAGTACAAATTATTCATTAATATCACTCTGAAGAGTGGATCTGGGCAGAAAGTGGTCCAGATGATAAAAGTAAAGTCAGTCAGTGTGAAGAAAGAACCGGATGACACATAGATGCCAAAGACAGACATGCGTAAAAAAATAGTGAAGATACCAAGTCAGTTTAGCAGAATGACAGGATACTGAGACACTGAACTCACGCATAAATAAGCAGACCTCTGAATCATCCATGAAGCCAGCCCATATGTTTATGTGTAGAGGGCAAAAATATTTAGTAAAATATGCACAATGCCTTGGTCATATGCAGTCAGTGTGTCATCTAGATCAGAAGAAAACCATGTAATATTCACTCCGATGTGAAACTGTGATTGCTATTAGGACAAGGAAGTGGATTCCACCCTGAGAATGCAAGAGGAAAGTTAAGATAGGCAGCTGGTAGAGAATCCCCGAGAAGCGGTGTTTTCACTGAGATCTGAACAGTAGTATGCATGTAGAAAGAATGGGATTTTTCAATGAAGTGGGAAAAACATAAGCAAAGTTCTCATTCAAAAGACTGCAAGTGTGTCAACTACAGAAAAGTCAGGAGGAAGGGATGCCTGGTGACCGACTCAGTAGAGGAGAGCTAAGGGGAAACCCAGGCAGAGCTGAAACTCTATGGTAATGCTCTAGTCTTCATGCTGAGATGAATTATCAAACCAGTTAGCTGTCTAAACGAGGACAAACTTGGAATGCTACACCTTAGTAATAATTCCAGCAATGACAAAGTTGTGCCCTATGATGCAGAGTCTAAGGAGACAACTTAGAATGCTTTCCAAGGCTTTTTCTGTTCTCCTGATAAAGCTGGTAGTAAACAGACCCAGGGTTATGTCACAGCCCAAGTAGAAAAAAGCTAGTTTGAAAGTTATTTAGAAAGCAAAATCAATAGGGCCTGGTAATGAATTAATTGGATATGGCATATGAATAAAGCAAACTGCCCAGGAGGACTCAGGATTCCACATCTCCTGTCTTTGGAGAAAAGTCTTGATTCATTTTGTTTGCAGCGAAGAGAGTTAAGAATAATAAGTTCATTCTGCAATGGTCACAATTTAAAATGTCTTTAAGCTGTTTGTCAAGATACCAAAAAGGCTACTAAACATCTTAATCTGGATCTCAGATGGGAACTTCAAGCTAGAAATAAATGCAGGCAAAGCATGGACAAGCTATCAAACACATATCTGAGTGAGGTAGCTTGAGAAGAAAATGAGCTTCCTAAAGGTCTGGGATGTGAAGAAGCAAAAAACTGCATAGCTCCCTCATTCTGACCAGACTTCTAAAGATACCAAAATAGGGGAATAACAAATGAACAGAGAATAATGCACCGTATTTCAAAACACAGAGAACATTGTCCAGCAAAACAATTCAGAGTAGTCAGGATCTTAGTAAAGTATATAAAACTTTCTAATGTATTATAAACATATATACTATGGTTAGATTTCACCTGACCAAATGATTTTCTACTTATCAAAGTACTTCTTTATTTGATTCTATTTTTCTTAGTTTTACAAGCATAATGAATAATTGTTCCTGCGCCACTCATTCCCTCTTTTCCCCTTTCTTTTCCCATCCTCCTCCTTCATCAATCAATCCCACTCCCTCCCACCCTCCTATCTGTCAAAATACCTTTTACCTGTCTAATAAAACTTATTCTCTTCAAAAATTTCAAAAGACATCCCCCCCTATTTTTGAAAAGCCAAGTGAATTTCCATACTTTTCCTGATTGTTATACTTTACTGAATCAGAAAGGGGTTGTCATGTACCTGAAATACCAAGTCCAGACTTCTAACAGCAGGAGAGATACTCCACTCCAAACCTTACAAAAGTGTGTTTGGTTTCCAGAGAGAGGAGACGGTTGAAAATGAAATAGAGAGAGTGTCGTACCCTCTCTGGTTGCAGCATATATATTCATGTGCATATCTCCACAGAAGCTTCTTCCTCTGTAACATTCACAAAATTCGATTCTGAAAGGAAAAGCTGTCTGGTCCTTGTGAAATACTAACCACAAAATCTAGACTGTTGACAGAGGCAAGGTTGGAAATACAAAGCTGGCTTTAGTAAGGTGCTTCTAGGAAAAGACAATGCTCTAAGTTTTCACTTGTTAAATTGATTCTAAAGGTTTATTAAATAATCAAAAACTGTAGCAGAAATACATAACCACACTCTAAAAGATCAAATATCTTTAATGGTAGGTTTTTTCATAAGAGTTTATGCAAACATTAACAATTTTGTTTTCCATTTTAAATGCAATGGCTGCTAAGGGACCCATAATATCACGGTGTAATAGACAAATAAACTGTGGAATTAGTGAAACCCTCCCAACTGGTAAATTCATCATAAGGGGAAATATTCTCCCAGGACTTTTGATGAGATTTTTAAATCTTTTGAGTTTGAGTGATTTATTCGTTTACATTTACATTTTCAATCATTCTAAGGACTGTTTTGGTCTAATAGAATAATAACTAATGAAACTGTAATTGAAACTACACGAGCCATCTACTTTAGTGTCTTGGTAATCTTTGAATTTTGTCCACATATCTCTTTCAAAAATAAGGTTTTCTTGGGATACTGCTGTTCTACTGTGAATTCTCATTTCCCCATTCTAGCTTTGTCTGACTGCACAGACAAGTGAAACATTCTGAACAAACACATTTAAAATGTAAGGATGGAGGGAAAAAGGCCTGATGTGACGTTACTGTGCCAACAACAGTTTTACACTTTACAGTCAGTACAATTGTCTCTGCTTGTGACCTCACATCATGGTGGGCTCTGGGGGTCTGACAACTGCTGGCATTACGATGTACTCCTGTTACATGGGCAAAGCAGACAGCCAGAGCAGAGTTCTCAGTAGAGCATACGGAAAGATTTATAGACATGGTAAAAGAACACTTTGCCTGTTCCCTTCTTTAAATAATTATGACTTTCCATGAATCTCTTTCTAAATCAACTAGAGAATGACAAATATCTGGGCAAAGAAAAGGCCACAAAAATATCACTTACAGTAAGCACTATTGAGGTTTTAGAAGCACAGTATTGAATTCTCTGCTGTACTTTCCACATGTGATTCATTATGTGGGACACACCCCACCTCTCTGCACACCATATATTTCTCCCATTATCATTCAGAAGGACTTTAAAACCTCCCTCTTTCTGTCAAGCTCATTCTTTTCTCAATACAAGGGGTCAGGAAGACAATATTTCAGGGTACTTTTCACTGAACAAATTGAAGAGATGTAATAAAAATATTTGCTTAATTGATTGCTTGATATGCAGATACTTTCCAGAATCAGGAGGGAAAAAAGCATTTTTGCAGGTATGTTTCATTTAACCACGAAGGTTTATAGTGAAGAAAATGTTAGTAATATGTCTTAGCATTCTTTCAGCATCAGTTCTTCACTTCTGAATAGTTTATGGTGACTCGGATACGCTATCTTGTTTCCACCTTTTTCTCCATTCTGCAGGTGACTGGCATCACATTACTACATAGGTTCTTTAACTTTTCTCAGAGACATCCATCATATGCTCAGATTACCTGCTGGATGTCTCTAGGAGTATAGAGATGGACTGCAAATCTCCTATGTCCAAATAGAATTAACCTATTATCTATATCATCTACATAGTTAATTATTGTAAGTTCTGTGGGTCAGGGCAATTGAAAATATGAGAGAGGATAGTGATGGTCAGGCTTGTCTAAACTGGTCATAATGAGTAAACAGTGAGGGATAAGTTCTGAGAAACATTCACATCCATTTAACTGTATCCATGTAGTCCTCTATCTGTGTGCACACGTTTCCAGAGATTTAACACATTTAACAAAAGGAGGCAACAGAAGAGAATTTTAATCTTCTCTTTTATTACAAATAGTCTGGGAATAGCAATCATTGCAATTTGGTAAACAGCATCACTGCTTAACTAGATATCAAAGCTGAGAAGGTAGATATTGTCCTAATTTCTTCAAATAAGAAGACATGGACTGGTAAGCAGAGTAGGAAGATAGAGAGTGTTGTTAGAACAAAGGAATGGCTTTCAAATTCTTGTCCTTACTGACCCATTTCCCATTTGGATTTAAACACAAAGGTTTTCTCTAATCTTCTAACTCTGACCCTCAATCCCATAGGCTTCAGTTCTTTCTCTTCAAAGCAACACTTTTGTTAAAGTTTGAAGACATCATAATCCTTTTCCAAGCTCCTCATCAGCTGTGCTAATCTGATAATTTCATAGTTAAGCACAGGTGTCAACTTGATTGTTGAGGGTTTGAGATCTGGGCACATCTGTAGAGAATTAATTGTTGAGTTAAGCCCAGAGCAAACCTGCAAGAGATTATCTATCTGATGGGGAAGGTCCAGCCCATGATGGATAGGACTAGGCCCTGAAATAAATCACGAGAACTGGTTGAGAGTGTCGACATCCTTCTGTTCACTTGTCCAGTAAGGTCTGGCAAGTAAGGATCGTCCCTCTCTCAGCTGCCATGTAGAGATGGTGTGGCCAGTTCCCTCGGCCCTGGTGTTGGTGCATGCTCTCCCATCAAGCTGGACTAAGAACTGTAACCAGTAATCGTAAGAGAAAATAAACCCTTTGTTCCCTTAAGCCATTTTTATCAGCAACCATGCAGGCAAACTGCAACAGATAAAATATGATATTTCCCCCAGTTCCTCTTAAAATCTTAGCAAACAACCAAAAGTGACCTTATGTCTTAAGCTAATGTTGAGATCATTTTAGCATGAATGATCAACCTCTTCTTGACTCCCAGTCTGTCCAATGGTTCTTTTTCAAGGCTGCAAAGTGAGGTCATCTGTTGGCATCGAGATCTGAAATTGTCCTTGTAGAGACTGACAGAAGTCAGCATACACAGAAAGCAGAAAGGTGGCTAGGCCGTGGCTAGGTGTCTAGGAGAAACAGGTCAGTGTAGAGATAGCATTTCAGCAGTGCCTGCTGCCTTTGGTCTTTCCAGGGAATACCACAGAGAAAGCAACCATAGATTGAATCTGGGTTTGCAACTTAGTGGGTTTTGGGTTTTGCTTTGCTTGTTTTGTTTTTGGGGGTGGTAACCGAAACCCATTAGAGTGTATGAAATTCTCTGCAGGATGCATGTTGAAGGAGAAGCAAGGAGGGCCAAGAATAAGATTCCGGGCAATGTTAATATTTAAAGAGTTGGCAGAAAAGGTGTTTCCTGATGACAGCATTGAGGAAAAATAGCAGCCAGATGAAAAGATAAACATGTAAAGAAGGAACCAAGAACTAAAAGTGCTTAAAAGGTAGCTGTGATCAATAGCAACAACTATAAGCAAATGACACTGCCTGGGGCAGGAAAGTACATGTCAGGTGTAAAAGTTAAGAAGCCACAGGAGACTCCATGAGGGCAATTTCAGAAGCACCCTGGGAAGCACATACAGCTGCAGCTTTTGTTGAATCGGACACACACACTCAGCTTCCTTCAGCAGTGGGACTTGTACTAGTGGCCACAGTATTCCCCAAGCCATAAAAAACATGACCACAATTAGTGGGCAGAAGTAAATCTCCCTGGAAAAATCTTTCTATGCACATCACCCTCCCAAAGGCTCTGACCTGAGAGTGTTATCTGTCATCATCTACAGTACAATGTAAACCACCCTGGACCCCGTGGAAGCTGTTCAATCAAGACTACAGCGAAGTTGCTTCACTTTGGAAAAAAGAAAGAACTGCAAAGCTGAAATTGTTGCTGCTTGTGACCTTCCCAGCTCTATCTAAATTTATGTCTAGATTCTCCTTTCTTATTTTCCATAGTCCTTTCTCCTCATTCTCTTCTCCCATATTCTTTCTTTCTCTCTAGAAACAAAGAGAAAAGCATCTGGCACCAAACCTTCTAAATCAACATGAATGCCACTATGGGAAAAACTAATCTTTTGCTCTTCCTGTCATCTTTCATTTATGTTTTTCACTCGAAGAAGTCTCCAAAGAGCCTTCCTAGGGAAGCTTGCTCGGTTTTAGCACATGTGTCATATGCATCTAAGTCAGTGTCTCCATCCAGAAAAGTCCTTGTTGAAGGAAACACAAATTTCTCATCATTAAAAGGGAAATGTGGGAATTGCCTAGTCGAGATGCTCTAAAGTCTTCAAGAGAAGAGCAGTGCAATTCATAAAGTACCTGTCTGAAGCCCTGGACTCAATTTACATCAACATAAACATGCCTGCACACAAGCGTGAGTGTGCACACACACATACACATACACACATGTACCACAAGCATACACATGAGTACACCCCCCCCACACACACACACGGTGAAAGTCTTTAGAAATACCCTATAAATTCTATTTCTCTACTAAAGAAAATCCACTGTTCTGTCAGCACATGCCAGCTGACAATGTCATAGTTTTAAAGTTAGCCTCATAGCCCAGAACTACAGATTTGGTTGAGTTTGGGATGTAGTCAAAAAAATCACAAAATTTATTTCTATCTTTGTTTTTATAAGATATTCAGTGATACTGCATTTCTACTTGTGGTTTGGGAATTTTATTTCCTGCACAGTTTTTTTGTAAGGTGTCCTTCCATTTTAAACCTTTTGAAATAATAAAGTTTTGAAAAAAAGCAAATAAATAAAGGTAGGCCAAATTCTTCCATCAAAATGCTTACATACTCCCTGCTCTGTTTTAACTTAGCCCTGCAGAAGAAACCACCCATGTGCACACTGGACTTCAGTAAATGATTTTCTTGCAAAGACTACAATGTCCAGTCACCAACCTTATTATTCAGATCAAGTCATGATTCTGTTCAGGCCAATGGCCTGTGAGTAGAGGCAAAGTGACTTGAGATGGACACAGTGCTGTGGAGAAGGGACAGTCCTTGTGTAGAAATGGCAGATTTTCAAGGTCCCAGAAGTCTTGTTAACTGTGGGACCATGTGAGTGGCAATCAACACTGAGGTACTGCAATCTTGCAGCCCAGCCCGTCATGAGTGATGAACTTGAGTCATTTTAAGCCATGACACTTGAAAGCCATGACACTATGATTTGTACCACATGATATAGTTTTTCCCTATCTTGAACAATAGAAGCACCATACAATTCTTAAGCTAAAGGGAAATTTTTCACAGTTTCTTTTTATTGATGAAATGAAGGCCCAGTGAGTCTGTATGACATGTTCATTGTCACTACTATGCAGCACAGAGCAACCAAGAATGCAAAGACCCTCACTTTTGCCCAACTCTGTTCACCTTTACTGAAAAGAAAAAAAAGAGAATCCAAGAAAGCCACACAGTGAGGATGAAAGTCAATAGCATGCCATTATCAATATTTTGAAAACTATGTAACTTATAAACATGTAGAAAATGAGAAAATAAATGTCTATAAATGCAGATGTGTATGAGTGACTGATGAAGAAGTGAAGAAAGCTGGCATGTCCTTGGAATGTCTTCGTGTAACATATTGGCATGTCTCGTCTTGACAGATTTGGAGAGTCGTAATACATTAAACAGAGAAGGTCTTTAGTATACAATAATAAATAGTTTTTCTTTTGCTATGATCAAATAAGGAAACTGAAGTCTGACAATAAAATAGTGCTCCAGATTGATGCCACTGGCTGCTAATGATGCCCCTTCCTATCCAATCAGAGTCATTGTGCCATGTTTGCATTTTACATCCCGACTCTTGGATTGAGGAGACTGTGATGTAAGTGTCTGTAAGTGATGTAAGTTAATATGAGGAGAGAAGAAAGGCAGTTGCTTATACAATAAAGTACTCAATGAGAAAACAAGAATATGTGGGGTAGAAATGAGTATTTGGGGCTGGAGAAATGGCTCAGGGGTTAAGACTTTGTCTCACAAGCAGAAGGTCCTGAGTTTGGATCACAGGACTCATGTAAAAAAAGCCAGGTGGAACTTGTGGCAGCCTGCACTTCCGGTCCTCATGAACAGAGCCTGGAAAATCCCAGAGCCAAGCATGAAGGAGGTAGAAGCAATCCAGGATGATTCCTGAAGCTTTCCTTGGTCCTTCACAGGGACACACAGTGCTTTCTCTCTCTCTCTCTCTCTCTCTCTCTCTCTCTCTCTCTCTCTCTCTCTCTCTCTCTCTCTCTCTCTCTCTCTCTCTCTCTCTCTCTCTCTCTCTTTCTGTCTCTCATACACACACACACACACACACATAAAATAAATAAATAAAATATTTTTAAATGTGTATTTACCTGACAGCAAACGGGTAGACATCTCAGATGGTTAAGATCCATGGAGAAAGCCAGGCCTAAAGTTTTCACTCCTTCACATGCAAGGGTGATTTTTGCCAGAGAGAGCTGACAGTCTTCAGAGATTCCTCATTATTACCGAAGAGGGAAAGGGTCAGAGCAAAACAGAGTGAAGAGAATTGCTGTCCATTACATAAGACTGAAGAAGTTTCTGGGCTGCCTCGGGGGACAGGTGTGACAGGAACGATGTCATTTTCACTCCTATTTCCCCTGGGGTCCAGTCAGCCCTTAGGACACACAGTGTCCCCCTGTGTCTGTGAACAGGCTTTCTTTCAGTGGGGTTTCTTCCTCCCTTGGTGGTAAAGTACTAACACAAAATGTATAGATTCAATCTTGGACCCGGGTCTGTAAGTGAGAGTCTGAAGTCCAGTGCTCTCTGCAGCCGACCTGCTTCCTTCTTAATGGTCCAATGACAGTCAGTGGTATTCCTTCCATAAAGATTCCTGGGGAGAAATTCTGGAATGGGACAGAATGGCAGATGGGAATGGGGAGTAAGGGTGAAAACACACAAATTCATTGTTCTTGTTTATGAAAGTGGAAAAGAATAAAAAAATAAGAAAGCCAAGATTCCTTGAAAGGTAAGATGACATGGCAGATGACCTATATAATCACATGGGTGAGGCTGACATGTGCTTGAGTTCTGCTGAGTCTCTGCTTCCACTCTCAAGAATCCAAGCCACCAACTCAAAGTTTCTCTCCACTGATTAACTTTTCCCTCACTTTCTTTGATCTGTTGGCCGTGGCCTTTAAAAGACATGATGCCCAGTGGAAAGTAAGCGGGTATCTCAAGCACCATGTAATTATTCATGTCCATCTTAAGAACTGCCCACTTGTCTCCCATGAAAATCACCTCAGCATTTAAGTATCTCAGGATGATGGAAAAAGAAAGTCACACCTGTTAAGCCTTCCACTAGCAGGTTAAGCTGCAGCATCAGGTTCCCCTGGCCAGCACTGATCACAGCTTCCTTAGGGAAAACTCTGGCAACATGGTTATTATACATTGATATATAGTTACTAAGCTTAACTCACTTCATTTATACTATAAACACTGTAAGTTGAGAGATTGCTATATATGTTTTTAAATTTCTAGTAATGAGAAAGGAAACGTTCAGATTTTGTTTCTGCAGATAAATGGATGAATTTCTTTTATTTTCAATGTGTATATATTAAGGGAGCAAGGGAAGGAGAGGGGAGACAGCGAGAGACAGAAAGAGAGAGAGAGAGAGAGAGAGAACACTATAGCATATATAGAGGTCAAAGGACAACTTTAGGGAGTCTGTTCTCTCCTTCCTCATGTGAGTTCCAGGCATGGAACCCAATATGGATAAGTTTCCTAGTGAGCAATGATTTGATAACAGGAGAAAAATTCCTACAGATATAAATCAAAATATCAAAGTTAATTCTAATTTCTGTCCATCTTTGAGAGAGCTCTAAAGCAGCCTTCCTATTACCAGGAGGAATGCTTGTCCCAATCCACAGAACTATGCATTCTTGGGGCTGGGGCAATGGCTCAGTTGATTAGAGCTTCCCATGCAAGCATGAAGCCCCACATTCAGTCCTTAGAGCATATATTACAGAAATAGCATGGTGGCTTGTGTTTACAAGTCCAGCACTAGAGGTCTGGAGAGAGGTGGATCCCTGGTGCTTGCTGTTCGGCAAGACTAGCCTACCTGGTCAGTATTAGTACAGTAAGAGACCCTATTTTCAAAGAAAAAGTGGATAGGAACAACACCTGAGGTTGTCCTGTGACTTATGCATACCCATGTGCATGCACTCATGCGCGCACACACACACACACACACACACACGCACACACACACACACACAAATGTGCACACATGCATAATGCTAAAAATTTTTTAGTTAAAAAATAGGATTAATAACAACAACCGAACCAAACCAAACAAACCTAGAAAGTAGATACTGAAGTCTTTATGGATATGTCAGTGGGTAAAGCTCTTGCCACACATGAATGAGGACTTGAGTTGAATTCCCAGAACTTCAGAACACCCATAAAGTTCGACACGGTGCCAATCTCAGCACTCCTGTAACAAGATGGGAGGAGGACATGGGAAGCTCACAGGCCAGTTAGCCTGGTGTCTAGTGACTAACAGTAAAGAGACCCTGTCTCAATGTGGAAGACAGTGATCACTTCTCAAGGTTATGTTTTGATTACTACATGTGCACTGTGACAACACACACACACACATACATTAGCTATTGCATAGAAATCAAAAACAAAAGCAGGACTCACGTAGCAGATAAATTAACTGTTCTCACTGGCCTTAAGTTCAATTTCTAGCACCATGAGGGAAATGAATAAAATACCCTCTTTGATTCCCCAACCAGTTTGGTCTCTACACAATTCCAACAGACAAAAACCATGTCAAACACACAGTAAAAGAAGGTGATCTTCACAAACAATATCATTTGACTAAATGTGAACAAATGTGAAGGAATCTGAATTAACACTTGGGAAGTCCTACAACAGTTTTCTTCCGATTTTGATTGCTAGCCAAGGCCTAATGGGGACCCAGAGAGTAGACTCTATGCACTAAAACAGAAAAGTCCACGGTCCTGAAAATAAGATTTCCAGTTCCAGTTCCCTTGTCCGCAAACTCTCAATGTACTGGACATTTATTCATGTGGACAGTTAACAAGGAGTTTGTAAGATAGCTTAAAACTGCTGAGATGGAAGTGATTCTCTGAAGACAAAGCTGTGGTGATTTATCTAGCGTCCCCCTGCTTCCTGCGACTTGTTCTTCTTCAACTCAATGCTCTGGGCTGACCTTGCTCAGCTTGTACTATACTTTAGATAAGGCCATCTATTAATAATTTACTCATTTCTCATTTATATTATGTTATGTTTGTTTTCCTAAGGAAGTAAGAGTATTGATTTTAATTCCTATATCATGAAACAAATTATTTCTGACCTCTGTATGTACAGAGAATATGCACTTAAGCCGCAACTCTTGCAAGTCATAAGATACTCTGCTGAATCATGAATATTAAAGTGACTTCCTATCTTGGGGCCAAGAGTACATACTTTCAGGGGAAAAAAAATGAAGCCATTTAATTTTAAACCAGAAAAAAAATCATTGAGCATGGAGTGGTTGTGCAAAGTTTCCAGAAGAATGTAATATATTAATATAAGATCTAGATATTTAGCATATTAATATTTATATGGTAAATATTATTATAATGTTATAAGAGAACATTTATTCAGAATTATGCCATTTGCTTCTATTAAAAGAACTCTTGTTTTCCTCAGGAAGAGAAGAAATGATCACTAATCATTACATTACTATTCCAAGATAATCATTTCATCCATTTTGTAGCCACTCTGTTGAGACATGTGAGGCTTTTCCCTTGAAATAAGTCTTAAAATACACAAAATAGTGTGTCAAAATTTCCTGAGTCTGATTTTGTTCCTGGCTCACTATATACTTGAACCTCAGACTACATGTTTGTGTATAATTATCTACAGATGATATTATTGCTCTTTCCTTCCAAAATTAAAAATTTTTGAATTCTGCAAAATTGATCATCCCTGATCAATTGTGGGAGTGTGGGTGTTCCCTTGGGGAAAAGGAAGGTAGGCTAAATCAGGGGATCCTCTGCTCTCAGGTCTCTGTGACAGTGAAGCCTGCGAAGGAATGAGTAACAGGAGGGATTTGGAGTAGATGTAATGAAGCATCTTTCATTCTCTGTGTCCTGATCATACCACTAACACATATTCAAAGTGGAAGCAAGTGGAGAGGATGATGAGGAGTCTCCATGTCTATCCCCTCTGCTCCTGAGGACCAGAGTCACCATCTCTATGTATTCTGTTTTCTGAGATGACATCCACCATCTTTAACAATTTGCCTCTATGGTTGCTGACAAAGTCGTGACAAAACAGTTAAAGGGCATAAGGTCTATTCTCTCTCTTACGATTGTTGAGTTACAGTTACTTAGTAGATTTGACAGGAGAGTTCACAGTAATACTGGCCAAGGGAACTGGCCATACCATATCTACACTTAAATGGTTGAGAGAGAGACAATCCTTATTTGCCAGATTAGCATGTCTGGCCAAGTATACACAAGGATGCCCACTTTCTCAGATATTTCATGCGCCAGGGGACTAGCCCCTCCCACCATGGGCTGGGGCTTCCCAATTCAACTAGAGTTTCTCTGGCTCTTGACTTCACTCAACTATTAATTCTACAAATGTGCCAGAGTTCAAACCCTCAACCATCAAGTTAACACCTGCATTTAAGTATGTCACCATGTCTGTCCCTCTGCTCCCTGAGGCCACAGTCACCGTCTCTGTCTCCTCTGCGTCCTAAAATGTCACAACACAAATAACTTCCACTATAGTAACATATACTGAGACAACACTTCTTAAAGGCAATTGTTTTTCTCTCCAGATTTCTCTTTTCTAATTTCATCCAGTCTCCAAGATGTGCCAAGTCATACAAACCTCAAATGAAATGGTTATTTAGGGATTTCTTCCACTTCCTTACTATCCACCCCAAACAATTGTACTGCAAGGCTCAAGTAGTATTACATGTTCATCTCTTTTAATTTTTTGTGTAACGGAGTTTTGATGTACAGCCCCAGCTGGCTTCAGATTTACAACAATCCTTCTGCCTCAGCCTCTTGAATGCTTGCATTTCAGACCTGTGATACCACATCTGGACTTGCTAATTTTCTAGTCTCCTAAACAATACTGTGAACTCCATGAGAATACGATGGATTTTGTATGCATCTCTTTCCCCACCCAAGAAAGTCTAGCATTATGTATACTTCATAGCTCACCTTATATACAATACCTGGCATACAGCAAAAGTTTGATAAGCTTTTAATTTTATATTATTTTATTTTATTTGTGCATGCATGCGTGTGTGCATGTGTGTGTGTGTGCATGCGTGCGTGTGTATGTGTGTGTATCAGAGGGTATTTTGTATGCCCTTGGAGGCTCAAGGGTGACTTCGGGAATCATCCTAGATTATTTCTACTTTCTTTTTGCTTTGTTCTGGAATTTCCTAAGCTCCAGCTTCCAGAGTCAAAAGTACAGGCTGCCGCCATTTCCACCTTGTGTTTTCTTATGTGTGATCTGGTACTTGAACTCAGGTCCTTCTGCTTGCAAGGCAGAATCTTAACCCCTGAACCACTTCTCTAGGCTGGTAAGTTTTAGTCAAACAGTTCATTGTAATACTTGATGAATTACTTGTATTATTTATCTAGAACTAACATGAAATCAGAATTTCAATAAATAATAACATTATTTCGCTTTTACTGCTCTTTGAAATTATATTAATAGAATGCTAAAAGAGAAAATTATCCATTTTACGTTACTTGCCACTTTAGAAAATCAACAACAACAAATCATCAAAGCTTCTTTGATAGATGTGGCATTAAATTACACCAACTTAATAAAACACTATTCGGCAACTTCAGAACATGAATGAACATCATAATTTCAGAGTATGTGACTCCTTGGTGTAATTCTTAAAATGTTCAACTTTACACATTTGTCAAGATAGTATTTCTGACAGTTAATTATTATTATTAGCTATATCCAAATATAAGTTTATGTCAGATATTTATTAAATATCTGTATCCTTAAATGAATTTAAGACAAAGCATTGGCAAGGCTGTTTCTAAATGCTATTATAGTATTCTGTGTAAAAACTTTCATTTCATAGGTATGTAAGGAAAAAAATCAATATTTCAAATAAGGGATGCTGCTAATGTTTAGAAACAACAAATTGCTTTTCTCAATACAAACTTCTTTCAAGATGACTCATCCTACGGTATCAATATGAACTTTTTTATTTCCTGGAGGTGAAACTGTACAGAGAATTAAGCCACAATCAATCAAGCCAGAAAAGAAAAATATATTAAGTGTGGACTGTGAAGGAAAATCTTTAATGTTTCTGTGCTCCACCTCCATTAGATTTATTAATGTATAATAGATATCAAGGAACTTGAAATGGTGGTCTGATGATGATAATTACATTTTGGGAATATATTTTATCAAGTTGATTCTATACATAAGTTTTTTACTATCTAACAGATAATGCCATAATGGGCTTTTTCTCTTTTAAATAATGGTGTTCTCTCAAATGCCACAATCAAACCTTCAGCACATTTTGAAATTAGATTCTGTCCATCTGGAAAAATCAGATGCTTCATATATAGATAGATTTCACAGATATGGTTAACTCATGATACAGGGAAGAGTCAAGGAACCGTATCCTGTAGTTTGTTTTGTTTTTAATCCATTAGGGTAGCTTCACTGTGACTTAAATTTCTGTATAACTTCAGTAATCTCTAATTCCTCATGCCATGTGTCATCTGCTTCCACTGAGTCAAAGTGGACCCAGCAGCTTCTCTATCTTGTGGTCATGTTAAATCCTCACCACAGGCCTCCACCAGCTTTTGTGTAATTAGCTTGTGTTCATGCAACTCAAACAGAAACCAATGAAAATGGAATGGTAACTTACTGTGTGGATGAAAAAAGCCCATTTGTCACCATTCATTATGCCAATTCAGCCATGATAAATTAACAGAAATGGAGTGTCCTTTATAATTCTGATATACCCCCCCCCCAACCAGCAAGCCCATGGTCTGAATGCTAAGCAAGAAGCCCTGTAATGAGATGGAACAAGGCAGAAAGATTTTGCAGCACCCTGCAGTCTAGAGCCAGAAGAGCCCAGCACTGATTCACCTCCATGTCAGGTTTGTTTGGCTAATGTACAGTTTTGTTTTGACAAGAATTACTTAAACCTAAGTGTGTTCAAATAAATATTTGAACTCTACCTAAAAATTTTTTTAAATCCCAAGTACATGTTGGAAGACTTTGAAAAAAGTTTCTTAGCTAAACATAAAGCAATTACACATAATGCCCTTAAGGTACTGTACTTCTTTCTTTCACAGGGGTCAGCATTTGGAGCATACTGAAGTTTTGCTTTCAGTGGAAGACAAATCATTTCAGTGTGAACTTACCTCACCAGGATTGGGGAGAATGACGGCTCAGCATTTAGCCAATAAGCTAAAAATTCAAGTCAACAATGACAGGGGACTTAGGATCTATACAACATCAAAGAGCAGATGTCTGTATTATGTGGGTAGATCCTTCCTTTCTTTTCAGACCATTTAGAACTGAACAGAAAAATAGATACAGCAAAAGATAAAGAAATGAGTTTTACTGAGAGTTTAAAAATATTATTAGGCACCTTTTCAGGTATTGTCAATAGATGGACTAGAGAGAAGAATTGATACTAGGACCCATACTCAGCCTATAAGACTACGCATAAGACCGAAGAGGATTGGCATCCTTCATCTTGGTAGGGGACAGTCACCAATGCCAGGCCAACAAGCACAGCACATCACCCAGAATGCAAATATATTGAGTCTCGAACTTTGTAAAACCTGACAGGGAACAGGGATTGAGGGTGACTGCGTCAGGGGTACCAAATGGAACACCATGGCCCTTTGAGATAGTGTGAGAGGACTTGGCTTGGCAAGCAGAATGGTTTGAAAGGATGAAAACCCTCTTCTCTGGCAGCTGCTTAATCCCTCCCAGAAGAGTTGGGGGAAAAATGTCCGTTTGCACTAAACTGACTTCTTCATGTAGAGGTCAGCCAGGTGCAAGCTACCAGGTGTGACTTTCCCTAGGCCTCAGGAGGCTATTTGTTGCTTCAATAGCATTCTAACAAGAAAGGCACAGAGTAAGCATCTTATTGTTATGGTAAGAGGATTTGACTAAAGTTTACATTTTCCAATAAAGAAAGCAACACTCTTAAATGTATTGTTTTCTTTCATTACCTCATGATTATATCATAAAACAGGCTGCCAGTGTTTAGGGAGTACTAAGCAAATGCTTATAAAACAAATCTTACAACCTAAATAAAGCCCATATAAAATGGCCTTTGTGCCCACTTTGCATTGAATGAATGAATACTTTTGTTGATTCAAAATTGAGTTGCTTACACAAAGACTAAAAAAAAAACTTGAAGAGACAGTGGACAAAGGTTGATTTGAATTCGAATTTGAATTTGCTGGTAACCTCCAAACTCCAAAGAAAATTCTTCAGGCAGGCATATTGCTTGGCATGCTCTCTGTAACCAGGCTCAAACCCATCTCATGCTTTATGATTCTTCTACCAAATTATGTATGTGGTTTTTCCTAAACCAAATCTTGAAGATCTTTTGCCTCCGTGTTCCATCTTTCCACCTTATAGTCTCTTGGGTCTCTTCAAATAGTAAGGTAAGTTACTGTTTTCTGCTTAAGAATGCATACTTTCGAGCCTGCCAACAGATTTTTATTCTCCAAGTCTCTGGAATTCCCAAATGATTAAACATGTTGGGCAAATAGTTGGCTAATTCATTTAATGACATTATGAAATTTGAAGCCATGGTCACTGATAAAATATCGTCTCCATTCAATGAGAACATCTTGTTCTTTGGTATTGATACACTTGTGTTCAAATCTTCTTCACAGTTTTATGGCCTCTCTAAGGTCATTTTTCTCGCAGACACCATTATTATATTTGCACAGGTGGTCTTATGAAGCAAATGAAACAATTTGGTCAAAGATGTAAATAAAAAGCAAGGAAAAGAAGATTGGAAGCAGAGAAGCAAATGAGCTTCAATGCTAAAATATTTGTTATGCCACAGTGGCCTGAAATAGTGAACCTGACTGTTTTCCTGATGAAGGAGTCAAATCGTTACACTTACCTAAGTATTGACATGAAATTACCTTTGGTGGGAGTTAAGAATTCAGAACTTTCAAAAAAGATCTGGATCAGAACACAGGTAGCATCTTTCTTTGGGCAGCCTAAGACTTCTTCCCTTCATTTATTAATTCAATCAGTACATGTCTGTGTAATGCAAAACAGGTTTAACACAGGGGATACCTCTTAAGAATATAAGACTGATAATGTTCTCACTGTGTTGAAAATAGGATTCTAGCAAGGCTGATAATATAATAAACATAAAGTTAACAAACACACACACACATACACACACAAAATACCACGCAAGATATTTAAAAGATGGTATACATAGTAAAGTGACCAGGCAAACAATGTAGACTGAGTGTGTTGGAGCACATCTCCCAAGCTGGGATCAGAAGGACAAGTGAGAGCTATTCATGAGAACCCTATCCTTCCTGCAGGCATAGCAAGGACAAACCTCCCAAGACATTAAGCTTGGCATGTCCAGGAAACTGGAAGAAAGCTGCTAACACTGAGGCACAGTGAGCAAAATAAGAAAACAGCACTTGAGGGGAAGAGATGGAGAACAGATAGAATCATGAAAGCTGGGTGCTTGGTATGAGGACCTGAGACAGGTCCTCAGCTTGTTTCCTCGGCAGAATGAGAAGTCAGTGGAAGACTGCCCATAGAGCAGAGTTATTATCAGAATTTTTATTTACCTGAATCAATAGGGAATGGTCTTTGTGGGGACAGCAATGGGAGCAATCTCATCATTTGAGAAGGTCCAGTAATAATCCAAGTAAAAGGCAGGCAGTGGCAGTGCTCCTGCAGGAAATGGAGACATGCTTCCCAAGCAGAGCACATTGCTTCTGTGACAGAACATGAAGGATGCTGAGAAGAACCAAGGAGAAAGCTAAGCTTTGGGGTGTGAATAAGCTAATCAGGAGATGCTAGTACAGAGAATATGGGGATATCTCCCAAGGGTGTTTCAAATGCCATAAAACTTCAACAGCAACAAATAAATTAGCAATCTGAAGAGATTTGGGAGAGTCATCCAAGATACTAAGGATGTCATAACTGAGCCTTGGCAGATGTTTATGTCTAAGAGGGTTTTGAAAAAGATTTGACAAATGTCTACAAACTGGACAAAATGCAGAAAATAAGTGAATGGACTCCCATGCAAGGCACAGAGATGGAAGAGAGAGTGGTACTGTTATCAAAGAAGCATTCAGCACCCACCCCAGAATGGCACATGTGCAATCAACCCATGTGCATAATGCAGAGAACCACAAGTAGCCAGAGTACAAAATAAAAGCATCTGCAGATGCTCAGCCCTATTCAGGACATCTAAAATGACTCTCATCCCAGGCCTTGGGGAATCTTGTGGAAAGGGGGCAGTAAGAATGTAAGAGACAAAGGATGGGGAAAGGTAATGTCAGACAGTAGCTGCTGACAGCTTGGGCATTGAACTGTGATGCCCAAGAACTCAATACAACAAGGTCTACTTCCACTATACTTCTACCATAGTTGGCCTAACAACATTTAGCAATGAATTATGGAAGATCCCCTCAGACGTGACGCTATCTTGAGGAGCTGTATGGGAATGGTGTCAGACAAAAGACAGGAGGAACCTCTACATTCTGCAGTTGACCCACTGCACCCTGATAGGTGTCAGGAGAGGGAGGAAAAGGGGTGGGAGGGGAGAACAGTATGAGTGGGAAGGGATATGGAGTGGAGGTACATAATAAGTGATAAAAACACATAATTCATTGTTAATACAATTTAAAAATAAATAAAGTTAATATAAAAAACACAATGAACTTGAACAACTTAAAATCACTTCTTGAGGGAGACATTTTAAAAGCAGTTTAGAATACATACAGGTGAATTGAAGTCTTGTCGCCATGCAGTTCAAGATGAACAAACCAACCTCCTCTAATTACTGGACAGCAGAAGTTGTTAGTAGGTCATGATATGCCCACGTCTGTTTTAAATATTCAATTTATAGTAACATTGAGAGGTGAACTATTAAGATTGTTTCACAACTTCAAGAACCTGACTTTTCTAGTGTCATAGGATGTAGGGTTTGATCAAACACAGGATTGATTCTCAACACTAACCTCACCCCCTTCCGGCAAAACCTCACCCATCTTTGACACATACATCCTGCTAGGAAGAGCACTCCTCCTCAGCCTCTAACACTGTGACCTCATCACTGGCAACTTCCTTTAGAACTACTTCCGGGGGGGGGGGGGGAGTTAACAGCCCTACATTCCTGACACTCTCTGGCAGAATTCTACCCATGTAAAACCAAACATAAAAGAGACCAAAGCCTTAGATGTTTGAAAGCGATGATACAGAAAAAAACAATTGAATTGTTCACTTTCTAAGGAAACTCCTTTAACTTGCCTTATGCAATAGGAACCCATTAAACTATACTTCACTAATCTCATGTAAAGTTAACCAACTGAATTACATGTGATTAAATGCGAGGATTTCTTCAAATAATTCTTTAGTCTTATTTGTAAATAAGGAAAATTCAGGCTTGTTTGTTTTCCTTGAAAAAAAAATAGAGTGGATCACTTCTGATTGTAGTAATTACAGTTGTTATGTCGCCAATGTAGTTTTACTTATGATTGTATGAAATAATCTGAATCGTTAGCACTATGGATTTCATGATCTTAACGTTATTACTTGTGGAAGTCCATTTCTATCTGAGCTTAAAATATTGGTTTTCCTTGAGATTACCGAAATTCCATTTCTTCTCACATATATTCCTGGGCAGATGCCTTTTTGTTTTCTCTTCATTATTCTAAACGACTAAAGTTTTGAAGACTTTACATTTATAGGACTGCATATAAAAATAATAATCAGCAACAACTCCCAAAACTACATTTTTAATTTGACGCAGACCATTTAGAGAAATAAAAATGTAAATGGTACAAACTTACAACCCTTGATTCATGAAGCAGTCCTTCCCCATATGACAGTGGAGCCCAGCAAGAGCCCATAGCCACATAAAACTTGTAAGGCAGGCATTTCAAACACAACCAGATTTTTGTCACTTATCTTTTCAAGAGGGAAATTTCCGTGTTGCACAATAGCGAATAATGAATAGCTGAGTTTGACTGAGGCTTATTTTTCACAGTTTAAGCGATAATGTAGGTCAGAGAGAGCGCACTAAACCTTGACACAGGACAAATAATGTTAATTTTCGAAAGGAAGCAACACGATTAGTCTCGAGAGCTAGGAGTTATTGAGAGCTAACTATGAGACATGGATTATTCAACATGTACAGTCACAATAACCTACAAGGTGTGCTCTATGCTTGAGGTCAAGCAGAAGAGAAGGGGGCACTCCAGGAGGGCTGAGTGCTTACAGGTCACTGTGGAAAAGGAAGCTGGTTTTGTTCAGATGAGCCCTGCTTGCAGAGCAATGCTGAGGGAACATGGTCAGCCTCTAAGATCTTTTGAGGCTCCGGGTGGCATTTGTAATGACTGGCTGAGGAAATAGAGAGGCCAGTTCATGCCCTTCAGTAATAACAGCAGACCACGAGGCTGTAGCCAGACGTATCAACTCAGAATTGGAGCAAGATTTTCATTCCCTCCAAACAGGCTGGTCACTGGCTGGAGCGAAAGAAAACAGCTAAAGCAGTTCACTAGTTTGCCCCTTCACATACCTCAGCCATCTTCAGGACAAACCTGAAAACAAACTTTTCAGCACACGGTGTCTGGTGTGTTATTTCCAAACTTCAATTTTACCAGGATCATAATGAAGCTTTTTCTACATCTCCTGTTCTGTGTCTTCTCTTCCTCTGCTCTCTTCCCTTCTGGTATTGTCTTCTTACCCTCATCCATTTAGAAGATGAGGAAGGTCAGAAAAATCAAAAAGGAAAGAGGGAAAGAAGTGATAGAGAAGCAACCACAAAATGTACTTCATGTTTTTATATGTAGGTGGCATGTTCTCATGTTATTTTTTGGATATTTGATTCTAATTTTTAATAGATTATGTCTTCAGGTAAATTCTATGGAGCTACATATTTACATCGGATAGTGTCTGTGTGTGTGTGAGTGTGTGTGTGTGTGAGAGAGAGAGAGAGAGAGACAGAGTTTGCATTTCCCTTCTTGCCTTGTAACTTACTAAAGGTGTGACCAGATGAATAACATTTATTTGGTAGATCAGAGAAAAATGTGCTCCACTAGAAATTAATGGATTTTCCACCAACCTAAACCATGGAAATGACTATTTTAGCTTTCATGATTTTAAATGAATATTTCAAAAATAAAAATGACTCACAGCCTGCCTCTTTCAGCATAGTTTATTAAACATAGTGCTATTTCTTAATGATTCATTATCATTATTACCCCAGAGCTTGTGGGAGAGGTGTTCCATACTGCCGCTGGAACTACCTGGGTGGTTTGTGCCTAGTTCTTTGTTTTCCTTAGCCTAGCAACTAACCCAAGTTATAAAGTCTTTCTCTCCAAAGAACTGTAACTTTTTTGATGACATGCATTGGCTTTTCGTGGCCAAGTGGCTACCATCATATCTGCATTACATGAAAGCTAAATAAACTCTATCTGCAGTTATAAACTCAGTGATTACCTGAGAACCTAGTCCTGTCCAAGAGAAAGGAAAGAAAGGGAGACTTACCACATGCTTCTTGTCTTCATCTATTGATCTAAATACATTGTTTCATGTGCCTTTAAAGTCGGTAACTGGACAAGGAGGGCTGTGTACAGTTTTAGTCTTTGAAATCAGGACTTCGACTTTCCCAAGAATCTAATGGCTGCTGAAGGTCACAGAGTTACAAACAAAAGACCCCCTCACCTTGAACCTTGATCTCTCTTATTCTCAAATCTTTTCCTCTTGCTGATCGCATACATACCTCCTGATTTTTAGTTTATATTGTAGTTCAAAAATATGAGATGTTCCCCATGGGCTTATGAGTTTGAATACTTAGTTTCCAACTGGTTTTGGAAAGATTATGGAACCTTTAAGAAGTGGAACATCACTGAAGATATTTGGTACCTAGGGATGACTCTTGAGATTTTATAGAGCTCCCCCACTTCCTGCTTAGTCTCTGCTTTCTGATTCCCAATGTAAATTTGATGGTCGGCCTCTTGCGCTTGCTGCCGTGCCTTCTCCGCCATGATGGCATAGATTCTCTTAAACTACGAGCTAGAATAAACTCCTCCTTCCTTAAGTTGCTTTGGTCAATTATCTTGTCACAGCTATGAGAAAAGCAACTAATTTGGCTTGAAATGAAATGAACAGACCTTACTTTTTTTCATCTCTCCCTCGGAATCACGTTTATGCACCACGCGCTCTCTGCCACCTGGCATTTTCCCGTCCTAGTCCTCAGGAGGCTTAGAAAATAATAACTATGCCTCTTAACCTTGTTTAGAAATAAGAACAGAGCTTCTCAGTAACATTTCAAGAAAGGATGATGACTGTGTTCCAAGGCTACATGCTGCCCTGTCAGCCTGGTAGCGGTTGGTTGCCTGCTAGTGGCAAGCTGAGACCACTGAGCACAGTCAGGGCTCTATGGGAGTTAAGGCACACAGGGCACAGTGCTGCTGGCCTGGTAGCAGAAGGCAAAGTGGCACCACTCCTCTGGAGTCTGAGGAGCTCTCCATGGCCACTCGATGAAAGCTACACCATCTACTTAGCATTTCAAACATGCTTTCTGTCTCCTCCTCTACTCCTAGCACAAACAGGTAACAGAAATGAGTCTAAAGAAATAACTCCTTCCTCATGAAACATTTAGAGTGGTTTATTGCTACTTGTCCCTCCTGAGTTGATTTTACTTGGACCAAGCTTTGAGGCTTAGGTTTAGCAACTTTACCTTTAGCTCCTGCAGGCTTAGTGCAAGTCCCCAAGAACATATGAAGAAAGAGAAGACAACTATGACTCATACTAGACAACTGGTAGTGAGTATATGAGCAAATGAAACACATGGCTGCAGAAATACTAGTAGAAGACTAACCTCACACTCTGTAAGACCTGTGGGACTGATGCTGCACTTCTTGCTCCTGTTTCATTGTCCTTAAGAGCTGATAAATCCCATGGCCTCCTTCCTGTATTTGTCATAGATCATCTCTTTTGCCTGCTTTCTCTCTGCCTCTCTTATCTTGCTGGAGTCCTGTCATGTCATCTGAGCTTGTTGGCTTCAACAAGAAAAGACTGACCTTTTATGTACATCACATTTAAGCCAGAAGATTTCTTCCCTCCTGTTGGGGAATTAATCAATCAGAGCTCATCTGATGTAACTTTCATGTCTTTGGCTCCTCTTAACTTCACTCAAAAAGCTCAAAGCTCACGGTTTATTTCATTCTAACAAGGCGCACATATTTCTTCCTCTGGTAACTGACACCACTCTTACTGCTTGGATCTAGACTTTGTGAACTGAGGTTGTACTGTGAAGTCTGCCTGTTAGAAACACTTCATCATTGCACCCATGACAGTCTGGAGCAGGGGTGTGGTAGGGAGGTGGGGTTTCTGACTTCACAACTCCCCACATGGCCAACACTAGCAGTTTCCTTCCTTTTCTTTTGTTTTACACAGGTACATCAAAAAGCAGCAGAGCTTGATATCCCTGAAGGGATAATTTGATTCCACTAAATGTAATTCTCAAATCCCTTTGAGGAAGGAAGGACAAAAGCAGGGAGGAGAAGAGAAGGAAGGAGGAGGGAGGAAAGAAATGTACTCAATTCAATTTATAAAAACTGATGAAAAAACCTAGTGCATTTGGTACTGATACTGACAACACCTGATATGTAATGGTCCAATTTGTTAGAGAAGTTACCTAAAATACATGGCTGCTGATGTTTTAGCCTCACAGAAATGGTACACCAAAGAACACTATTATATTCTGATCAGGGTTCATTGATAATCTCAAATTCAGTCAGTAGATCTAAGAAAAAAATTGAAAAATATAAAATTTCTGAAATGAACTTGAGAAGAGACTTTTATTCTTATAAGTTGTTTTCTGTAAGATGCAGAGTTTTATCTTTACTAAGGGAAACAGAACATGCCTGAGCTGAAAGAAAGAAGTCGTGGCAGGAGCTGTCTCTGAATCCATAGTGAGCTAATCATTATCTCATATGGCAAAGAAGCACTCAAAATGGACTAGTGTAAATGCAGAAGCAGGGGGCTAGAGAGAGCTCAGGGGTTAAGCTTCTAACTAGCAACCAGGAGGACCTGGGTTTGGATTGGATGCCACATGAAAAAAATGCCAGACGGAAATGGCAGCTGCCTGCACTTCCGGCTCTGAAAGGCATCTGGGAAACCCCAGAGTATAGTAAAAAGGCAGTAGAGAATTTCAGGATGATTCCTGAAGTCAGAGTGCCCTCTTACACACACATACATACACACACACACACTCACATTATTGACCCCACAAAGTCTAGCATGGACTAAAGGCACTAGGATTCTTGGAGGCTAGGGACTGACAGTCACAGTAGTGTTCTTAAGCTTAAGGGGAACACAGGAAAGGGTTCTGGGAAATGCCCCTGGGTCCTCGCACCTCATTGGAAAGGAGGACCCAAAGGTGAGTTTGACATGCACATTAAAGGATGCTCCGGAGATTGGGGGGGAGGCACTGGGGAATGGGGAAGGAGGGGGAGGGGAGAGGGGAGCAGGGGGGTCGGGAGGAGGTGGAGGGAGGGAGAGGACCAGTGTACCTGTTAAGTTTGTATGAGTGGAAATAATAATAATAATAAAAAAGTCAAAAAAATATGCTCAATCAGATAAAATGGAAAATTTAAAAGAATACCCAAGATGATTAATCAAGGTTAACATTTATTGATTCTTCATGCAATAGACCAAAGATATTCAGGGCAACCCCTTGATCACTTTGTCTTTCTGTTCTTCCATCTTAAATATATTGCCACATGATTCAAAATGACTGTTGAAGCACTAAGCAAAATAAACACATCCAGTCAGCAGAGGGAAGAAAGGAGTCCATCAAGGGCAAGCTCTGCGTGGAGACTTCTACAGCCAATTCGTGCCATCTTCCTACATAGACCAAAATCTGCTCTTGTAAGGCTATGGCATACTTCCAACCCCTATAATATGAGGAGGCAAATTAGCAACTGTGATCTCTTAACATTCTAGTTACATGGTCTCCTATGAATTTAATAGCAGGTAGACAATGCTTTCCTTATTCCTTTTGGTCAAATGCACAGCTAAAGTCTGGAGTTATTTTTAGCATAACAATTTATCAGACTTTGCCTGAAACTCTGAGAATGTTGTCTTGGTATAATTATTAATAGCTCCCCCTTCTCTCTCAAGTGTCCCAGTTTAGATGATAAATTGTGTGCTCACCTTTGTTTATCACAAAAGAAATAACAAAAAACATCTGATTATGTAGATTCATTCTGCCAGAGGCCCTGGACAAACCCCTTGAAAAACTGCTCATAGACAATCTCTTCTGACTCAGGCCATTATTATCAAGCTTTCATCTTAATGGTGATTTGTAACCCATCTATGGGTCAACTAAAGGATTTTTATAACTACTATTTTATATATTCACTCAAATATTTATGGTGTAACTGAAGGTACCAAGCATTGAGGACCCTGAGCATTAGTAAAAAAATGAAATAAAATCCACCCTATTAAATTCATTTTCTGTTACAATGGGACAGTATGAGTCGGTTTTCTTAATGCTCTAGCTTCTGGGATTGTCATCCCTCTATCTTGATTCTTCTTGAAGTCTATTTGTCTTTCTTGAACCAGAAAATTCTTGTTTGCTATTTTCCAAATTGTTTGCAGTACATCATTAGTTCTTTAAGCAAGTTCCATACTCAAATATGCAATATTAGAGTTATAATACAATTGAGCGCATCTCCACAGCTGGGAGGCTCTTAGAAATACCACAATGGAACTTTCCATTTGACTCTTCTGATCAGAACTGGTTTGTGGGTAAATACCCATCAAGGTCTAATGTGGCATCATTTATAACTACTCAGCTCATTCCAGAAACGTGAGGATTTTGTGAGCTTCTCTCTTCATAGCTCCTTTCTGATTCTGCTGCTGCTGGTGCACATATATGTTCTCTGTTCATATCTCTAAACGAGGTATGCTTAGCAGTGTAGAGATATTTGTAGTGTGGCACAGGTGTTGTTGCCATTACGCCATAACAACAGAGCCTTGGTCTCATAAGATCATTCTGATGCAGCCTGAAGATGGAGAAGCACTCCATGCATATCTTCTCCAAGAAAGTTGATTATCTCACCCAATATTATATCACCCCTATCAGCATCCTGTAAACACTGAACCAATCTCACATGACTTTGAAATAACAAAGTCAAATAACAGCAGTTGTAGTATCCCTAAGGGCCTGAAAATCAGGGTGATAGAAGTAACCTAAACAATGTTGATTCACTAGTGACAAACTAATTGTTCCTGATATGTTCCTATAAATAAAAACATCAAACTATTCCAGTGTCCAGGTATGTTCAGGAATATTGAAAGCATTGGTTTTCATAGACTCTATATATTAAATTTACCCAGAGAACTACCACAAATACCAGTACTCAGCTATTAGCTCCATGGATTTTTATTTCATTGATTTAGGGTATAGTAGTCAGGGTATTGAAAATTTAAAAGTTTTTCAACAGTTCTGGATGGTAGGCAAGATTATGAATCATCATCTTAATGTTCAATCATGACATCATAACCAGTGGAAGCTGTTAAGTTAGAAGTAGCTGCATGTTTATTTTAATGAGAATCACGAATGATTCATATGTACTTTAAGTAGGAGCAGCATTTTAAAGAAGAAAGACTGCAAGAACCACATGTGCAATTTTGTTCTTCTCAAAGCTGTATTGTAAAAAATTTTTATAAGGTAAAAGTAACTTAATCATATAATTTATTTGCCTTGTGGTCTCCAATCTGCAATTATAATACTTTTAATGAAATCATTAAAGGACTATTTTGCAGTATGTTTGCACTAGGTCTTTGAAACTCTGTAATTTACATTTACAAGCATCTCATTCAGGTTATCATATTTCTTGTGTTCCATAGTTATATATGGTTGGGTTACCATAGTATTGGACAGTGAAGATATAGAACTTATAAAACATTTCATTTTAATATCAAAATATATTAAATATCAAAATATAATTTCATAGAAAAACTTGTGCTAGTCAAGATAAACCTATGTATTTCAGAAAGTTAGAAGAATATAGTCTAAACGTTTTAACAAAAAGAAATGATAAGTGTTTGGGAGAGGTATGTTTAATCTGACTTAAATATTGCATGTCAACAGAAACATTACATTATACAATTAATAAGCTATGTAGCAATTTTTTACAAACAAATAAATAAGAAACTGACCAAAACAAAGTTCATTTTCTATCTTTACGTTGCTTGCCCCATTCTTTCCTGAAATTTAGGAAGTCGTTCCTACTCCTTTCTGTTTTAAGAGCCTTTCTTTTTTCTTTGAACTTAGCCTACTTATGGTTATCCTCCTGATGAGGCTCCAGATCGCAGTGTTGGAATCGTGGTCTATATTTTACAGAGTGTACTCATATATTGGGGAAAAGAGTGAAGATGGTTTTAGATGGCTAAACATGGAATGAAATCAAGATTGTAAAGCATGTGCCCATCTATATGGAGGTTCTACTTGGGGAACACAGCTGTATATACACACTTGAGCAGAAAATGGTCATCTTCCATTGGGAAGGTGGTCATCTTCCACCAAATGTCCAACTTCCCAAAGGACATTCAAATACTACTTAAAAGGGAAGGAGATTGCTGGCTAGTCATCCAGGTCAGCCACATCAACCCTGGTAATCAAGGGAGTGACAGACATATGTCAGTCCATTCACTCACACATCTCAAAACACCCTTCTAAACAAAGAAAAACAAGCATATGCCTCAACATGTTGGGACTGAAAGGGAAATTTTCTGTTAAGGCATCACAGACTTCTTAGGAATCCTGACACAGTCTGCACGACTATTCTGGAGCTCCTCCTGGTTATGTTTGTGTGTCATATCCAACCCTCGATGATGTCAGGATTAAATAATGATGCACTATCCTAAACTTTATTTAAATGGAAGTTCTTCTTGTGATTGCTTTTAAATGTTATGGAGAAAAAAAAGAAAACTTAAAAAATTATTAATAAGCTCCCTTCCCCCACTCCACCGCCCGGGATGCGCACTGTCCAGCCAGGCCTCACCACGACCTAGGTAAGCTTCAAGCCCCCCTCCCCCCCTGCCCACCCCCAGAACCCCAGGCAGCCCAAGGGACCAGCTCCTCCCGCCATCCAGCCAGAGCCGCGCAGGGCGTGGAAGGAGGACACCCCTCTGCGACCTGGGCCCCACCCCACCTAACCCCAGGTTAAATAGCCTCCCTACCGACGCCCCATCCTCCCTTCCCCCACTCCGTCGCCCAGGAAAGCTCCACCCCCGCCCACCCCCACAACCCCAGGCCAAATAATTCAGTTTAGTGAAAAACGCACAGAAATTGAAAGAAGATCTTAAGAGTTAAAACGACAATGCCAAAGTCAAAGTGCAAATCCATGAGAAACAATACTCAAGTAAACAAATCTCCCACTGAAGGAATTAATCCCATAATGTTAGACTCCAACCAGAACAAACCCATGGAAAATGGCCATGAAAGCCTGACCCAGGATAACAACTTTCAAAATATGATCATTACCATGTTCAAGACTATGAAAGAAGAAATCTGGGAGGAATTAAATAATTGAATCAATCACTTTAAAGAGGAACACAACAGACACTTGGAGGAGTTGAGAAAAAACAGTGCAAGAAACAAAAACTGGCATAGAGCAGTTAAAACAGACTCAAGCAGAGTTTAAAACTAAGCTACAAGACAAGTTATCTTCAACCCAGAACTCCACAGAGAGTCTTATCAGCAGAACTAACTAAGCAGAAAACAGAATTTCAGACCTTGAAGATAAAGTGGGAGTATTAACCAGCTCAATGGAAGAGGTTGTTAAAGCCAAAAAGATACTTGAGAGAAATATCCAAGAGATATGGGACACCCTGAAGAAGCATAACATGCGTATTCATGGAATACCGGAGCAAGAATCTCAAAATACCATCCCTGAGGAAATTTTTCAAATGATCATCAAGGAAAACTTTCCTCATCTAAAAAAAGAGAGGCCCATACATATACAAGAGGCATTCCGCACCCCAAACAGATATGACCAAAATAGAAGCTCGCCACAGCAAATAATAGTTAAAACACTCCACATTCAAGATAAAGAACTGGTGCTGAGAATTTCAAGAGAGAAAAAACAAGTCACTTTTAAAGGTAAACCTATTAAAGTAAAAAATGACTTCTCAGTCGAAACAGTAAAAGCAAGAAGAGCCTGGAGAGACATACTTCAAGTATTGAATGAGCAAAAATGTCAACCCAGGCTGATTTACCCTGCAAAACTATCTGTTATGATTGAGGGAGAAAGAAAAATTTTCCAGCACAAAGACAACTTGAAGAGATACATGTCCACCAAACCAGGCCTTCAAAAAATGCTAAAAATGATACTCAAGCTTGAAGAAAAAAACAGGCATATCCAGGAGAACAGAAGGCAAGTATAACACCATTAACAGCAAAGCAATATACTTATAAAAACAACTAAACATAATAAATGTCTGGAATTAAAAATAGTTTCTCCATTATAACACTAAATGTTAATGGAATTAACTCACCAATCAAGACACACAGATTACAGGGGCAGGAGAGGTGGCTCAGGGGTTAAGCCTTTGCCGTCCAGGCGGAAGGTCCTGAGTTCAGATCCTAGACCCCACGTATACACGCCAGGCGGAACCAGGGGCTGCATGTGTTTCTGGTCCTGGTAGGGAGGAGCCTGTGAATCCCGGGGCAGAGTAAACAAGGAGGAGGTGGAGGCGTCCATGGTGGTTCCCGAATTCGCCTGTGGTTCTACACACACACACACATCACACATACACACACACACACACACATGCACGCATACACGCACAAATGAATTAATAATAAAAAAAATTTTAAAAAGGGACACAGATTACAAATTTGGATTAAAAATCACAATCCATCAATCTGCTGCTTGCAGAAAACCCATCTCACCACAAAAGATGGACATGCCCTAAAAATAAAAGGCTGGTCAACAATTCTACAAGCTAATGGAAGCACAAAACAGGCAGGGGTAGCCATTATTGTATCAGACAAAGTGGACTTCAAACCAAAGAAAATTATAAGAGACACGGATGATTACTACATTTTAGTCACAAGTACAATTCACCAGGAAGACTTCACAATACTGAACATATATGCACCCAATACAGGCCCCTTCACATTCATTAAGGAAACCCTACAGCGTCTAAAGCAAGAAATCAACCCCCAAATGATAATTCTTGGGGACTTCAACACTGCCCTCTCAACATGGGATAGATCAACAGGTCAAAAGCTTAACAGAGACACTTTGGAACTTAATCAAACCCTGAAAGAAATGGACCTTACAGATATCTATCGAACTTTTCACCCACGCACCAAAGAATACACATTTTTCTCAGCAGCACACGGAACTTTCTCCAAAATAGATCACATATTGGGCCACAAAACGAATCTACACATATACAAAAAAGTTGAAATTCTAACCTGTGCCCTATCAGACCACCACGGCCTAAAGCTGGACATCTACAACAAAACAAACAAGAAAAAATACACTAACTCCTGGAAACTTAACAATATGATGCTGAATGAGAACTGGATTCAGGAAGAAATTAAAAAGGAAATTCAAGATTTCCTGAAAGTGAATGATAATGAAAATACAACTTACCAAAATCTCTGGGACACAATGAAAGCTGTTCTAAGAGGTAAGTTCATAGCTCTTAATGCCTACATCAAAAAAATGGAAACATCAGAAATAAACAACTTAACAATGCAGCTTAAAGCTTTAGAGAAACTAGAGCAATCTGATCCCAAAAGTAGTAGAAGGGAGGAGATTAGCAAAATAAGGGGAAAAATATCTGAAATCAAGATTAAGAAAATGATAGAAAAAATCAACAAGTCAAAAGCTGGTTCTTTGAAAAAATCAATAAGATTGATACACCTCTAGCTAAATTAACCAAAAGCAAGAGAAAGAAAACCCAAATTAACAAAATTAGAAATGAACATGGAGTAATCACTACTGATACCCAAGAAATCCAGAGAATTATAACATCATATTTCAAAAACTTATACTCTGTGAAGTTTGACAATACAAAAGAGATGGATGAATTTCTAAGTAAACACAACTTACCTAAATTGAATCAGGAAGTTGTGAATTATTTAAATAGTCCTATAACGTATAAGGAAATTGAGGAAGTAATCTCAAATCTTCCCACCAAAAAATGTCCTGGACCAGACGGATTCAGCACAGAGTTCTACCAGACATTTCCGCAGCTAATAACACCAATAATCCTTAAACTGTTCCATCAAATAGCAAAGGAAGGAACACTACCAAATTCCTTCTATGAAGCTAATATCGTCTAAATCCCAAAACCTAATAAAGATTCACTTAAAAAAGAAAACTATAGGCTGATCTCTCTGATGAACACAG
Organism: Typhlomys cinereus; assembly: GCA_023101885.1. Taxonomy (NCBI): domain Eukaryota; kingdom Metazoa; phylum Chordata; class Mammalia; order Rodentia; family Platacanthomyidae; genus Typhlomys; species Typhlomys cinereus. The sequence goes on along the minus strand of JALPQD010000070.1, from coordinate 5,009,726 downwards.
ACGCAAAGATTCTCAACAAAGTCTTAGCAAATGAGATTCAGAAACATATTAAAAAGATCATTCATGGGGACCAAGTAGGCTTCATCCCCGGCACACAAGGTTGATTCAACATACGCAAATCAATAAATGTAATACACCATATAAACCAGTCCAAAGTCCAACACCACATGATACTCTCAATAGATGCAGAAAAAGCTTTTGACAAGATCCAACAGCCTTTTATGATCAAAACGCTAGAGACAGTAGGAATGGAAGGAACCTTTATCAATATAATAAAAGCTGTATACAACAAGCCCACAGCAAGGATTATGCTCAATGGGGAACAATTGGAAGCATTCCCACTTTGACCAGGAACTAGACAAGGCTGTCCACTCTCACCGCTTCTATTCAATATTGTACTTGAGGTCTTAGCTGAAGCCATAAGACAAGAAAGGGACATAAAAGGGATTCAAATTGGCAAGGAAGAAGTCAAGCTATCCCTATTTGCAGATGACATGATCTTATACCTGAGGGATCCCAAAAACTCCACCAGGAAGCTCCTGGAACTAATTGAGAAGTTCAGCAGGGTGGCAGGATACAAAATAAATGTGCAAAAATCAGAGACCTTCCTATATGCCCAGAATGAAAGAAGTGAAAAAGTCTTGAGAGAAACAATCCCATTTTCTATAGCCCCTAAAAAAATGAAATACCTTGGTATAAACCTAACCAAGGAGGTAAAAGACCTTTACAATGAAAACTTTAAACTTTGAGGAAGTAATCTCAAATCTTCCCACCAAAAAATGTCCTGGACCAGATGGATTCAGCACAGAGTTCTACGAGACATTTAAGGAGTTAATAACACCAATACTCCTTAAACTGTTCCATCAAATAGCAAAGGAAAGAACACTACCAACATTCAAGAAAGAAATAGCAGAAGACACCAGAAGGTGGAAAGACCTCCCATGTTCCTGGATTGGCAGAATCAACATTGTAAAAATGACCATGCTACCAAAGGCAATATACAAATTCAATGCTATACCAATTAAAATCCCAAAGCAATTCTTCAAAGAAGTTGACCAAACAATCTCAAAATTCATATGGAGGCACAAAAGACCCAGGATAGCAAAGACAATCCTGAGTAACAAAAACACTGCTGGAGTTATCACCATACCAAACCTTAGTCTATACTACAAATCCATAGTTGTAAAACCAGCCTGGTACTGGGTCCAAAATAGACACTCAGATCAATGGATAAGGATTGAAGACCCAGATATAAGCCCACAAAATTACAGCCATTTGGTCTTTGACAAAGGGGCCCAAAACATCCAATGGAAAAAGAACAGCATCTTCAACAAATGGTGCTGGCAAAACTGAATCTCCACATGCAGTAGATTAAAGCTGGACCCGTACTTGTCACCATGTACAAGACTTAATTCCAAATGGATCAAGGACTTTGATATCAGGCCAGAGACTATAAAAACCATAGTTGAAAGGATAGGGAACTCCCTCGAGCTGACTGGGCTAGGCCAACAGTTCCTAAACAGACACCCAATGGCACAGTCACTGCTACCAACTATCAACAGTTGGGATCTTGTGAAATTAAAGAGCTTCTGTTCAAATAAAGAGATTGTAGCACGAGCTCAAAGCCAACCCACAGAATGGGAGAAAATCTTCACTAACCACATATCTGATAGAGCTCTACTGTCCAGAGTGCACAAAGAACTTAGAAAACTAAACACCAAGGAAACCAATGGCCCAATTAAAAAATGGGCCCTGGAACTTAAAAGAAACTTTACCAGGGATGAAATTAAAATGTCTAACAAATATCTTTAAAAATGCTCCACTTCTTTAGCCATCAGGGAAATGCAAATCAAAACTTCCCTGAGATATCATCTCACCCCGGTCTGGATGGCAAAAATCCACAATACAAACAACAACAAATGTTGGAGAGGATGTGGAGAGAGGGGAACTCTCCTACATTGCTGGTGGGAATGCAGGCTCATACAGCCACTCTGGCGAGCCGTCTGGAGATTCTTAAAGAAATTAAAGATTGAAATGCCATATGACCCTGCTATTCCACTTTTGGGAATAACACCCCATACAGCAGAGGTTCACATCGATAGCACAAGCACGACCTTGCTCATAGCAGCACTGTTCACAATAGCAAAGTCATGAAATCAACCCAAATATCCAACAGTTGACGAGTGGATAAGGAAAAGGTGGTACATCTATACAATGGAGTACTACTCAGCCATCAAAACTGATGAATTACTGGAATTTGCTGGGAAATGGATGTCATTAGAAACAATTATATTAAGCGTGGTATCCTAAACCCAGAAAATTAAGCACTGTATTTACTCCCTAATAGGTGGTTCCTAGTACCAAACCCACCCAGCCCACCTTCAGATACTCATAGGTAAATCTATGTATTACCTACAGTAATTGCAACGATTATGAACAGGAGGGATGGGGTTGGAGGGCCATACCAGAAACAAGGAGAGAAGTGACCATGTTACAGTAGAGAAAATAGGCCTCCATCAAGGACTCCAAGTAAGTAATGTGACACCTGGTTAAGTTCACAGACGTTCGTTCCTGATCATTTACAACTAAGGGGATATGATCTCACCAGAAGGGGAGGGCATACAGTCTGGCAGATAAAAAGTAACCATTTTGCAAATGGGTGATTGACTGCTCCCTCACTGAGGTTTCCAACTTTTATTACATCTACCCTTGAATGTGCTCTTATAATAAGACTCCAGTTTAACAGCTTTTTGTCTCTGGCCAGGAGGTGACATACAGTGCCCAGCAGGATGGAGTGAAGGGCATTGCAGGAGCAGCAAAACTGTGAAAGAAATTCAACAAACCACAATCCAGAACTTCAGAGACTCTATATCAACCACCTAGAACTAGGCCAGACTAATCTCTCCCCATCCTGAAGCTCAGGGAAATTTGCGGAAGAGGGGGCGGTAAGAGTGTAAGAGAACAAGGATGGGAGGAGCAATGATATGCAAGATACTCCACACAAGTTAGGGCCGAAGCAATCATAATTGGACTTTGCATGCCCTGCGCAATGTCCAACACACTATTTGACCTCACAAAGTCTAGCATCTGCTAAAAGCACCAAGATCCTTGGAGGCAAGGGATTGGCAGCCACAGCAGTGTTCCTATGCTTAAGGGGAACACGGGAAAGGGTTCAGGGAAATGCCACTGGGTCCTTGTACGTCATCGGAGAGGAGGGCCCAGAGGAGAGCCAGGGATGCATATTAAAGGACTCTCTGGGAATTGGGGCGGGAGACACTGGCGGATGGGGAGGGAGGGGTGAGGGGAGGGGTAACAGGGGGTTTGGGGGGAGGAGGAGGGAGGGAGGGAACTGGTATACCTATTAAGTTTGTATGAGCGGAAATAATAATAAAAAATGTTAAAAAATTATTAATAATTCTCAATTAATAAAATCCACAAGATCAGAAATCAGTGAGTTGAAATTTATATTCCAAGGGCAGGAGAGATGGCTCAGGGGTTAAGATTCTGCCCCACAAGCAGAAGGTCCTGAGTTCAAATCCCAGGTCCCATGTACAAACACCAGGCCAAAACAGCGGAGCACTGCACTTTCAACCTTGATGGGTACAGTCTGGGAAACTCCAGAATGAAGTAAAAAAGAGGTAGAAACAATCCAGGATAGTTACAAAAGTCACTCTTGGTCCTCCACAGACCCTCCCACACACACACAAAAAAAACACAACACATACATATACATTCTCACACAGCACACACGTGCGCACGCACACACACATATGCACACTAAGTTTTTTTAAAAAAAGAAATTTATATTCAAGTATACAAAAACAAACTTAATACTTATAAATCTACTTTTAAGTTCCCTTAGTTTTTTAATGTTGCATATATGAATATAATGAATTTATAATAATTTCACATATTAGTGCCCAATTCCACCTCTCCCTTTCCCCCTTACAACCCTTCATCTCCCCTGTCAGACTCCCTCCTATTTTCAAATCCTTTTGCTTGTGCGGCCCACTGTGTTCCATCTAGTTTGCCTTTGATGACATATGTCTGACATGATTTACGCTCCAGTAAGTATCATAGATCAGTGGGTGTCAACATTTCACCACTTTTTATATAATATTTTCATGTTTTTGGCAATTTCATATGTGTATACAATGATTCTTGATCATATCCATTCCCACTTCCCTCCCATTTCTCTTGAGTGTTCCCAATATATATTCTCCCCTCACCTTTATGCCCTATCTATCTAGCTAGCTAGCTAGCTAGCTATTTATTTTTAATAATCCAGAGTCCCTTTAGTGTTATTTGCATGTATATCTGCATGTGTGGGACAATCTAATGAAGCATGGGAAAACTACCAACGGCCACACCCCTAGTGCAAAGTAACCCTCCCTTTCTCAGCAACCATAACTGCCACTAGCTCTTCAGCTAGGTATAAGGCCTCATGTTGCTCACCTTCTTAATCTCAGCTTTGGGAAGCTGGGGCAAAAGGGTTGCCATGAGTTTGAGGTTTGGTAATAATGCTCAATGGTTCCTTGCTGGCAGTAGAACCTCGACACAGTTTTGGTGGTAAAGTCCAATGGTACGATGTTTGACTAGCACAAAGGCTTTAAGTTAAACCTCCAGCATAGGTGATTATGTTGACCTCTTTCATTGTAAAACTATGAAATTACAACTCTGCATTTAACTGGAGACTAAAAAATGTTCTAAAGTTTTGTTCTATATAGTGATTTGTATCAACTAAAATCCTTGTACCACTGGACTTAATTTACTGCCTCAATAGTTACTCGAAAGAGACAAAACAATCATAAAATGATGCAATACATGTTGGTTATGTAATTTTTAACTATATAGCTATATAAAACAAATATGGATCAGTGTTAGATCTATCTCTATATATGTATATCATGTAATGCTCACAAACACATTTACTCATGCATACTATATATACATATACATTTTTTTCTCTTTGAAGTATGATAAGCTCTTAAATGGTATTTCTCCAGTAGCTAGCAATAACATAAAGCTAGAGTGATGAGATGATATTTACATACAGGAGAAGAAAGGTGTACATAAGATAGAGAATGTTGTTTAATGCTATGTTACAGGTTTATTTTTAACTACTTAATTAATGCTCCCAAGTCATTGGAATTCAGTGTTAGAAGTGTAAAAAATTAAGATGCATACTTTTAATTGTTTCTTTAACAGCTGCCAAATGTTCACATGCTTATGTCTGTATATCAGAATTCAAGCAATTCCTCAAATGTATGAATGTCTCCATAATATAATGATTACAAAGTATTTCTTCTGTGCATTGATGCCTTTTGTTTCTTTCAGATGAAATTATTGTCTTTTTACTAATTAATATGCAAATTTTCTTTTAACTACCTAAAATGAGATACAAAACACTATTTTACTATTAAAAAAGAGTTCATATGATTAATTGTAAAGTCTGTAATTTTAATTATATCAGTAAAATCTCTTTCAACAAGTCATTCAACACATTTCCAGGTTAACATTTGGGGGAGCCTTTCCGTATGTCATGACTGGAGAATCCAAGATACTTCCTCGATAACATCTATATTGACCACATGTTGAAGTTATAGTATTTTGAATATAGTGACTCCAGTCAAATATACTGCTAAAGTTAGTTTCACTAGTCTAAGTGTTAATTGAGCTGATAGAATATTTCATTTATCCTACCTGTCTCACAGCGGTGCCTTGAACTGCTCTTCTGTGAGCTATATCTTGAGAAAGGTGAGATCCTATTTAATTTTTCCACAGTTCTTAAAAATCCCATCCGGAAGACTTTCCTTTTCATTGCTAATCTTTCCCTTACAATCAAATGAAGTCTTGCACTTTTTGGCCTTCCATGAGTAAACAGAGTGCAAAAAACACATCTTTCCTACTCTAAAAGGTTCTCAATTACAGTGATGCAGTGCATATGTATGCATACAGGGGCCATGGATTACCACATCTATCCTGAGATATGAATGTCCCTGCCCTCACTCAACGGAAGCAAGAGCCTATATTCATTTGTGTTTGATTACCAGCGGATGACACCTAAAAAGTGCTTTCAGTGCATAATTGTTTAGCCAACTAGTCTAGATGTCAAGGATTGTTTGTTGAAAGAAAAAAAAAACCTAAATTTTGGAAGGTAAGTCAGCTACCTCTATTTCCTAATGAAGATAAACATTTACAAATCAAGGAGTGACAGGAATCGTAAACTGAATAACATCTAATGATTGTATCTTGAGGACACAAAAGAATGTGATGATGTTCAGGAAAATAAATACATTCTTCACCACATTGATGCTCTAATCAGTTAAGTGTTTTTATTATTGGACACTTTATCTGGTTGGCCAAATCATTGCATCTGTGACTGTTTTCAAAATTATATTTTAGACATATTTTCTGGATGTGCCACTTCGTCTGGTGTATGTTTAACTAACACAATGCTAAAATACTTCTCCTGGAATGTTAGGGCACACTTGCCTACCTCTGTATTTTACCCAGCGGTAACACCAGACAATCCTTAATCTAGTCCTCCATTTTTATGAGATGTTAAAGGTCCTGACCAGAAGAACTATGGTGCAGTGACTTGGGCTGAGTCATTTTCCATTCCAAGGTGTAATCCTGTGCAGATAAGGTAAAATCGGAGGCCGTATTGCAATCTACCTGCTACCCTCAGTATCTTCCAAGGAAAAATCAGTGCTACAGAAAAGCATGGTTTATACACTCCTACTAAGCATCAACTGAAGTAAAACAGGATAACGAAAGCAGAACCATCCTCCTTGGAATCTTCCTGGTTCGAGAGAAAGTGCATATAAACAAAGAAAAATACAAATAAGCATTTCAAGTAAAGTACACTAATTGAAAGGATTGATAGATGGAGCAGTACATTCTTCAAAATTCATTGTCATGCCTTTCTGGACTTTATTGCTAATCAGCATTTCTTTTCCCATAAAAAAGCAACATTTTTCAAGGAAAAAAAAGCAAAATGTGTTTCTTCCTTTCTTATTACTTTTATTGTTTGAGGTTTCTTTTAGACTATAATGTAGCATTGTGATTTCTTTGGAGACAGAAGAAAAAATAACCTTGTCTTTCAAGCATAAGAATGTGATTGTATGCTATTGTTGCCAACAATGGGCTAAAGAGGTTAACAGATCACATTGCTGGCACACAGCCACCTCTCCTCCTGCCCCATATATTATATACATTTGCTTGTTGCTGCTGAGCTTATGAATTTGTCTGAGTAGTTGGTAAATAAGTTTATGGGAAATTTAACCTATCTCTTCTAGAACTCAACAGCTCTGTCCTTCAGGCTATAGTAGTCTTAAAAAAAATGCGGTTCGAGATCTGAGCTTGTGACCTTTTGAATGAAAGTGAAAGTGAGCTTGAGGAAGGGGGTGAGGTTGGCTTTGGGAGGAGAATCCAGAAATACTGCGCCTTATGAATTGCTGGCGACCTTTCATTTTCAGAAAGACTAAATTAACAGAGTGAAATTACCATAATAAAAAGGAAAGGATGCAGGAGAAAGCACAGCAATTCTTTCTAGTGTTGCTGCTGGAGATCATTCTAAAAGAGCATTAATTAAATGGGCCCGTCCTCTCTACTGACCCCCAGTTGACTTGACTTTGCATTCCATGACAGTCATTTGACAACAGACAAGTGAATCACACGGTGATTTCTTTCCTAAAGGACTTTGCCGTGTATGGTATTATACTATAAAGTGTAAGTCAAAGACCACATACCTCTACAGAAAGGGTTGAGCGGGTCGTGAAAGAAGAAAAGAAAAGAGTAGGGCTTCTTTTTCCAGGCAACTTCAAAGGGGCGGGGGTGCTTTATCAGTGAGGACAATTTCCCCCATAATTTTGGTTGGAGTACTGGGAGTTAGAAGGGTGCTTCCTTAGGTCATATGGCCACCCCTTTATGTACAGGGAAGAAAGATATTGAAAACTGCAGATACAATCAGTTCCCTGGCCTGTGTTTTGCTTGGAGGCAAAAGAGGGAACAGATAGAGTAATTAGGTGAAATGTGTGCGCCTGGGGGCTTTGGGACCCCGGACCTGCAAGAAGCCTGAGCCCTGAGCTCCTTTTCCCAGCTAGGCGGTGATCGCCCCCTGTGACTCCAGGCACACACAGCAGTCAAAAGCACCGCCGAGGCCGCCACTGGCTCTCAGCTTCAAGCTGTCTCACCTGGCATAACGATGCCAACACTAGCTCCCTGGACACCTGTACGCCCCTGTCCCCACCTCTGGGTCTAGGCATTCCCTCGCCACAGAGAGAGGACATGTCTTAGTTCCTCAGACTCTGGGCCCTTTCGATCTCTGCGTCTCAGTGTCCTGCCAGCCTCCACATCTCGGCATGTCCTTCCAAGCTGTACCCCTTCAATTGCTTGGGAGCTCGGGTGTCCCACCTGGCCACCCCCACGATGCGCCTCGCCAGGGCTTCCCGCACCTGGGTGGGACGCGTGGTGGCTGAGCCGCAGGACCTCGGTGTCCGGGTAAATCCTCCTCCCCCTGCTGCTCCACCTAGAGCTGGGCTCTCCCCCTGCAGCAAACCCCTGGGTGCGTGCGCCCATCTCCCCGCTGAAGACACCTGCGCTCCCTCCCACACCCTTCACCTCCTCCCTTTCCATGCGGTTTCTCCGCCGCCTTTGGGAGCCCAGGAGCCGCGGCTGGAGGAGGAGCAGAGGGAGGAGGGGAGGGCGAGGAGGCGAAGGGGCGGGGTGGGTGGGAAGGGAGTCGGGAGGGTGTGGACTGGCAGCCACTCCGCAGCTGGTCGCCGGGGACCCGGTCCCTCCTGCGCGCCCGAGTGATGGAGGGGAAGAGATTCGCTTAGACACACACGCGCGCACACAGCTGGGCACGTCTCCGGGAGGCAGCTGCCGGCTCCAGCGCGCCGGGGCCCGGGCGGCGGCCGTGACAGCGCCAGTCGCGGGAAGCCCGGCGACCGCACCGCTCGGCACGGGCGGCTGGAGGACGTGGCGACGGACGATCCCACTCGCACTGACTGTGGCTCTTCCGAGCGCATCGCCAGGGGACCGGCTATCAGGGATTGTCACCGCGGACCGCCCCCCCCCCGGGCTGCACGGGTGCCCTCTCGGGACTGGGAGGATGCGAACCTCCTCCCGCGGAGCTCTTGCGGTCCCCCACACTGCGCGGACTCCGGCTCCCGTGGCTGCCCGTGCCGTGCCCGCGCCGCGGGGGCGCGCCCTGCCGCACCTGGCCCCGGCTTCCCCGGGAAGTGCGGGAAACGCGCCCTAAAACTCCACTACTTCTCCCGGCTCGGGTGCGCGTCCAGGACCTCGCCGGCGGGGTCGCCAGTCGCCGTCCAAGTGTGGGAGCCCTCCCGCCCCGTACTCACGCGCGCGCAGCCCCCCAGCCTGTTCGCCTTCACGCCGGCTCGCTCGCAGCCAACCGGAGCTCGAATCTCCGAAACTACCGGACTCACGACCGCTGGGGCGGGAACTGCCCCGCCAGCCCCGCGCGACCCGTGCCGGGCCGCGGCTCCCTGGGCTCCGGGCCGCACCTCTGCCGCCACCGCTGCGGACGCTGGTGAGTAGCCGGGCGCACAGCCCGCCTCGCGCAGGGGAGGGGCTGGAGGACGCGGGGCTAGGACCTCCTGGATTTGGGGAGAAGTGCCCAGAGGGGAATCGCCCAGAGAAGGCATCTTCATGCCACCAGAAGTACTTTGTGGGGCGCAATGTCTGGGGAAGACTTTTGATACCAATGCTAGGGTTTGGGAGTGACATCATTAAGGCAGGAGAACAAGTGGAGGTCCTTCCTCTGCTAAATTTAGACAGTTAGTCAGGGTCAGCGACTCTGTGGGTCTGTCTGTCTCTCTCTCCCAGAGCGCCACAGCAGCGCTGTGGAGCCAGAGCAAGAACACGCGTTCGCTGCGATCCTTCCACAGAGTTTCTGGGCTGGCGCTTCGCCACCTCTCGGGGTGGCTACATAGAGTCGATCAGAGTTGCAAGACAGCTTTAGGGTAGTGGGGGCATTGAGGCCCAAACAGAGGACACACAGAACCTGGTTTAAGAATAGGTGGGGTAACTACTTTTTGAAGAGGACCCCCCACCACTCCCACTCCAGGTGTCCGTCCCCACCCCTTCAAGCCCCACTTTTTACAGCCCTTCCCACTGCTCTCCCCCCAGAGAAACACACACACTCAGACTCAGGAGATGGGTGCAGCGGAGTTGGTGGTCGCATGTTTATCATGGTTATTATTAAGAGGTCTCCAAGGTCTCTGTGGCAACCGACTGCTGCTGATTGACCCTTGCTGCTGGGACTCGGAATGCCTCCTTTCAGGGACTTGGAAAGAATGTCCAATCTGGCTTGCTTGGATGTCTTTATTTACTTGGAGGCTCAAGGTGTACAGCAAGCAGATCCCTACCACAGTTCCAGAGTCGTGGTGGTCCCCGCCACTCTCAGCCTGTTCTCCAGTGCTTCAAGGCATCCACCCAAGGGAGTTGCGGGTGACTCTGTGTAAGCTCCTTGGTCCACGCCGGTGACTGTCTCTCTCTCTCTCTCTCTCTCTCTCTCTCTCTCTCTCTCTCTCTCTCTCTCTTTCTGTCCTCCTTTATAGAAAACACTAATCCCTTAAGGAGAGATTTAATATTTGCAAAGTGCTTTATATCATATTACTTGGTGGATACATTTAATTGCCCCAAGACTCTCGGCTGATTTATGTGAACATAGCCTGATAAATAGCATTCAGGGTCTTGGGTGGGAGCAAAGTGGGCGGGCATCCTCTCCATGACTGCTCCTTTTTTGAACTGATTGCTGGAAGTCCTTAAAAGTGGCTGCTTGTGAAATGCTTTGCTCCTGGTCTCTCTGTAGCCCAGAGCTTTTGACAAATATTTTCAGGGTGTGATTTGATCATATTCAATTTCTCTTCAAGGAAGAAGTTGGAGAGAATCAAAAGGTACTACACATTTGGATTTTGAATGTGGCTATTTTAAGTGTTTGCTTTGCTATGGAGTGCATCAGGAAGCATTTTTAAGTTACCTCTGCTCTTTCTCTTAGTGAAGTAACTAGGAGAAATGAAACCCCTTCTACCTGCTTTTCTCCCCGAAGTTGTTTACAGTCGGTATTGTTCAACCACATTGACCAAACATCAAATATAAAGTTATTTGACACAAATTATGTAAGACTCTAGGCACTGCTATAAGGAACAATAGTAGGAAGGGAACTACGTTTAAATGTAACTGCCTCCATTGCACAGCATATAAACTTAAGCCTCTTCTATGCCACCCTGGGCTACTTAAACATGTCCTTTCCTCAATTAACACAATATATACAGTATTTTTCAGATAGACATGCCTAAACAGATTATATGAAAAATAATGATCATAATATTGAGTGGAAAAATCACAGCAACTCCTGGAGTGCTGGTTGTTAAATGAAGCTAGCCCTCAGGTGTAAATGCTAAACACTGGAAGTTGCTTCCTGTGATCTTTGTGAGAAGATCTTGCTCAGTCAGTGTTTGAACGATGCTTGGCTGTCCCTACCCTTTTGCAAACATACACAGATGTTTTTTGAATGAATATCCTTCTTACTCACTGAATTTGCACTCATTCAAAAAGTATTTATTGAGCACATGAGCACACACAATATGCATAGCTGAGCCGGGTGTTATTTAAAACAACAAGGAAGGATTACTGCTAGAAGCCGGGTGCACACTCCTACACAGTGTAAATAGAATTGAAGAGCAGCAGCTTAGTTAGCCAAGCAGCATCTCGCCCAGAGTAGGTGATCAACAAAGAGCTGTCCGTTCCCAGCTCACAGGAGCTGTTTAAGTATCAACTTTGTTTTCACCCCAGATTCACTATTATTTTTAATCCACCATGCCATTTAGATGACTCAACTTCACAGAACTGATGTGCAGTTCACTCCTCTGGCTCTTTGTCTGAATACTTAAGAGTAATGTATCTATCTGCACTGCGTGGTTTCTAGCTCCGTCCCACTCTGTATTTCTATGGCACAGCGCCAGATCTGGATATGTGATTAGTATTCATCTATGAGTAAATGCAAATGTTTCTGTTGCATTGAAGAAGCAAACTTGATTCCCAGAACACAAGTATTTTGCTTCCGAGTTTTCTTATTTCTACATTTTTTGTGACCTCAGCAACAGTGAGAGATCCCTTTAAGATGAATTTACATGCAAATGAGTAAGTTAAGAAAAACAATTTAGATTTTTCTTTTTTTAATATTCTTTTTTTTATTTCTTCCACCCATACAAAGTTGTTAAGTACCCCATTCCCCTCCCTCCCTGCAACCCCCCTGGATCCCCTTGCTCCCTCCCCACCTTGTCCCTTTCATTTCCCCCTCCCTCCCTTTCTCCCAGTGCCCCCCCCCCCAATTCCTGGAGCATACTTTAGTGTGCATGTCAAATTTTCCTCTGGGTTCTCCTCTCTGAGAGGTGTAAGGACTCAGTGGCATTGTAGATTTTTCTTCTAGGAAAATAAATAAAGCATCTTACTGAAATTTTAACCAAGGAGAATTACTCACTGAATTTGCACTGATTCAAAAAGTATTTATTGAGCACATGAGCACACACAAAAACGTTTCTTGACGTTTTTTGGCAGGCCAATCTTTTATGGTCACAGGCTTCATTCATAAATACAATCACTCTTTCTAGTAAAGTAAGCTATTGGTGGAGAGAATGTTTGCTAAAAAATAATTTTGGATGTATGAGAATAGAATGTGAGAATTCACACTAGAGTCATGTCATTGTATGTGTACTAATGTATTTCATGTCTTTGCCTGCATAAGTATTTATTTCCTTTTAACATTTTATTCTAACAGTATGATCTCATGAGAATGCTACCATTGAGTAGCTATTATTTGGCCATGGAATTACAATGTGTCTTAAGGAAAAGTAAGTGAAGTTTGAGAGGAATGAACAAATCAAGTACAAGGAATAATTACTCAAATGACAGATTGATCTTTATGTTTTGTCTTTTTCTTTTTATTTTTTGTGAAGGAATAAGGAAGTCAAAGTTGAAATAAATAGTTAAACTTTTCAATAAGGACCTAAAGTATTACTATTTGGAGATATCAAATATTTAAATTATTATGTGAATTAAGTATGCATCCTTTAAAAAAATCAAAATGTAATTTTTTCTAGAATTCAACTTAATTGTTGACAAATTGTGCTTCTTCTGGTATCCAGGTTTCTTTTAAGAGTCATAATGTTATACTAACCTTTACACTAGAATTACATTTCAAACAAGATATTAATTACATTTAAAAACCACTGACCTCATACAAACACACTTCAGAATAGTGGGCCCTTTACAAAAGTTAAGAGACAATAACATTTGGAGATCTGTGAAGCTACAATAGAAGACATGAACTTCTTAAACCTTATGTGCAACTGTCACTATCATCCGATTATGAACATTTGGTACAAGAAACTATTTTCCATCTTCTTGAAGAGTTTTATGAAAGAAACCTGTGTCTATATTAAGAAATGATGGAAAAGTTGATTTGGCTATTGACCAACTTTATATTTATATTTTATGTGTAAGTAAATGCTAATGTATTGCATAAATATGCATGGGTACATATAAATATGGAAAATATGTATTTTCATATAGAGTATGTACTTCCATATTTGCTGTATAATTGAATACATATCTATAGTAACTTTGTGAATATATATCTATAATAACTTTGAATAACAGGAAGATGATCCTTTTGGAACATATATGATTTGTGAGATTCATTCTTAGAATGACACAAGCAATCAAGTAGTTTGATATAAAAAATATTTATGAATGGGGCTGGAGAGGTGGCTCAGGGGTTAAGCCTCCACCTTGCAGGTGGAAGGTCCTGAGTGGAAGCGAGGGCGGCCTGCGTTTCCGGTCCTGGTAGGGCGGAGCCTGTGAATCCCCGGGCAGAGTAAACAAGGAGGAGGTGGAGGCGTCCATGGTGGTTCCTGAATTCGTCCGTGGTTTTACACACACATACATACATACACACACGCGCACACATAGATGCACGCATAATTGAATAAATAATAAATAAAAATGTTTATGAACAATTTACTTTAGAGATGCTTACAGCAGCTCAGAGGTTAAGACTCTACCTCACAAGCAAAAGGTTCTGAGTTTGGATCCCAGATCCCACATAAAAAATGCCAGGCAGGGACCAATTGTAATAGGATTCTGCATGATCTGCGCGATGATCAACTTATTATTGCCACCTCAAAGTCTAGCATGGACTAAAGACACTAGGATTCTGAGAAGCAAGGGATTAACAGTCACAATAGTGTTCCTATATTAAGGGGAACACAAGAAAGAGTTCTAGGAAATGCCACTGAGTCCTTACACCTCATCAGAGAGGAGGACCCAGAGGAAAGTTTGATATACACATTAAAGGATGCTTCAGAGATGGGGGGAGGGGCAATGAAAGAAAGAAGGGGAAAGGGGGGGAGGAAGCAGGGAGGTCCAGGGTGGGGTGGAGGAAGGGAGGGGACAGGGGTACTTATTACGTTTGTATGAGCAGAAAAATAAATAAATTTTTTTAAAAAGAAAAAAAAAAAAAAAAAAAAAAAAAAAAAGCCACGCAGAACAGCAGTGACCTGCACTTCTAGCCCTGGAGGGAAGAGCCTGGGAAATCCCAGAATAAAGCAAGAAGGAGATAGAAGCAATCCAGGGTTATTCCCGAAGTCACTCTTGGTCCTCCATAGGAACATACAGTGCTCTCTCTCTCTCTCTCTCTCTTTCTCTCTCTCTCTCTCTCTCTCTCTCTCACACACACACACACACACACACTAAATGAATAAAATAAAGAGATGCTTACAATAGTCTTCGGTACATGCCTAGTGCTTTCCACAACAGTCTACTCATTGAATTCTGTAACCACACTTCCACACCCTATTTTCAGAAGAAAAACTAATGTTGATATGTCCACTGGGGCACAGGAGAGAGTTGAGGCTCCATGTGACTAAATATAAAATGAATAACAGAACTGGCATTTCAGCTCAGTGTCCAGTGCTATATCACTATTCTTAAATTGCTTTTTTTTTCATTATTATTAAGTTTACTTAAGTAGGTGTCAAGCAAGAAACAAGTAAGCTCTAAGACGAAGTACATTCATCCCAGCTACTGATATTTATGGTCATTTTTAACTGAGAGTAGTTTTTTTTTTTTCTAATCAAATGCACAGGAAGGTGACAGTAATGCCAGCCGCACAAGCTGCACAGGGCCTCATATAACACTGCACCTCAGTGTCACCTTTAATGGACACAGTGATTTCCTAATGTTCAGCTGCTTGTAGATTGGGTAGCTTTGAGAACTTATGCCACACTTAAGCAGTTTAATAATACTGAAGATCTGATACTAAGTTCTTATGCCTCCCATAATGACCTTAAGATGTGACTATCTTGCTCAAAGATCAGTCCTGTGTTTTACTGTATGGTACATTTTACAAGGTGTGAAAGGAAACTTGATCTTGTCAAACACACACACTCACACATCCACACACATCACATTCACACACACATCATATACTTCACATACTGATACATACATCATACACCCAACACACATTCAGTCATACTGTCATGCACACCACACCTACATATAATACGTACATCACACACCCTCATAAATGCATCACAGACAGACAACACACATTCTGAATACACGCCATACTCATATACATCACCCACTCATACATACATCACACACACAAATACTTGCATCACATTCAACACACAATGCACATAGCACACACTCATTCATAAGCACAGTGCACATATAATACACCACATAGTCATAATATTTTATACATACTTTACAAACATCACATACAAAACACATACAACAGACATATAATACACTCATATACTCATTGCTCACATACATTCATACACACATCACATATGACATGCACAATGCTTACCCACATCACACAGACATATTCATACATACATCACATACAGAATACACTCTGTATCATATTCACATATTACATGCAGACTCATACTCTCTCACATACAAAACATACACATACATATATCAAACATACAACACACATGGATATCACACATATCTTACAGACATATTCATACAGGAATCACACATAACATACATCATACAAATACACTCATACTCTCACACACAATATACATAAATATCACACAGACACTTTCACACACATATTCATACACACATACAATCACATACACACATCACATTTATACACATTCACACTCATATACGCACATAAATCCATTGCACACACTGCAGTTATTTCATTATGGTTGCCTGTAATATAATAGTCCATAGTTCCTTGTTCAGAGGTTAAAACAAACGAACAAAAAATCCTTCAAGGGGCTGAAGAGGTGGCTCAGGAGTTAAGCCTCTGCCTTGCAGGCAGAAGGTCCTGAGTTCGGATCCTAGACCCCACATATAGACGCCAGGCGGAAGCGGAAACAGGGGCGGCCTGCTTTTCTGGTCCTGATAGAGCAGAGCCTGTGAATCCTGGGACAGAGTAAACAAGGAGGAGGTGGAGGTGGTCCATGGTGGTTCCCGAATTCACTCGTGGTTCTACACACACACACACACACACAGACACACATACATACATGCACACATACACGCACAATTGAATAAATAAAAAAAAATTTAAAAACCTTCAAATATCTTTATAATTAACAGTTTTTTCAGTCATAATGTCAGTTAATATTAAAGACTTAACTCCTGCTCATGATAATTTCTGGTCATTTCTGTCTACAAATGCTATGGAATAATAAGCTTTGTGAAATGGACTGGTTTTATAAAATGAAATAAGATGGAATAAGAAGTGTGATATAATAAACTGATTAAATGCTTACATTTAGATTCAGCAAAAGAAAGAATGCTTGTAATTGTTTCTTTTATTTTCAGAAAGTGAATAAGCCATAATCTACACAATTTACATTAAATAACGGAATTTAAGCTGCTAATAAGGCAGTATAACCACCCTGTCATAAATATGAACAATCTTACTAGTTGAGTATAGTTTGGGGAACTATTTAAGAATATAGTCAAATGTCAGTGTGATGCTTTTTGCCACAGTTAACTAACTGAAGTCAATGAAAAAGTGCAATAATCTTAGAAGTGCCTCAAGATTGTAGGATAAGCTCCGCGGTCAGAGTTGGGGTCACCAGAGGCCCTGATTCACCACTTACTCACCACTGCTGCAAATTGCTTAGCCTTTCTAATTCTTAGTAATGTTACATATTGCCCAGCAGTGGAAACAGTAGTAGTGACTCAAGGGCTTTCACCTGATCATCTGTGTAAAATGCCTGGTAGATGTTAGGGTAGAAGACAGCTGTTGATCTTGCTGGCAATGCTGTCATCTTAAACATCACTGTGATATCAGAAAATTTAAAGTAAGGAGAACATGGTGCCCAATTTAGGTGGATTTGAACTGAGGGCCGTAAAATGCAGATTCTGAGAATTCACTTACTGTTGAAAGAAGAGTATGAAGGAAAAGATCTCAAGATTCAAGCTTGAGTAAAGTGGGGTAGACTTAAAGGCCTATGTTAGATGAGTATCAAAGGCTAGGAGTGAAGCTTAGTAGAAAAACCTTTGTTTAGAAGATGTACAGGTTCAACTGTAAGCAACACGTGCATGACGCCCGCGTGCGCACGCACACACACACACACACAGAGAGACAGAGACAGAGACAGAGACAAAGAGAAATGTAAAAACAAGCTTATACATGGACTGAAAGAAGGCTCAGGGACAGCTACTTCAAGTTTGATTCTTCCAAAGCTCAACTGTATTTGTTCTGCGTTTTACTTTGCTTTACGTTGCTTTGGGTTTCACTTTACAGCCCTGATGGGCCTGTCCTGAAACTATGTAAACCAGAGTAATATCAAACTTGCAACAATTCTCCTGCCTCTACCTCCTAAATGCTGGAGTTTCTAATGTACACTACAATGTCCAGCTCAGCTATATTATTCTGACAATCATTTGAAATATGTGTCCTCCTATGTACATAATAATGAATGGGAAAGAATGAAAATTTTGTGAAAAATACTGAAATATTTGTTATTTGTTTTATGCTTAACATCCATGAAAAGTTTTAGGGAACATAGGTTTTCTTTTGATTCATAATTCATGAATCATACAATTTTTTGTGAAAAGAGCAAAGTTCTTTCCTAACTGTTCTCTTAAGCTTAGTTTAGTTGATTGAGAATGCTAAGCTCAATTTTATTGTCAGTATTTTTGGTAACTAACTTTAGGTAGTCAGTTTATGCTATGCCCATATCAGGCTTCTAAAGACACTCATGGACTTCTGTAATATCTACATATTTATCAAATAAAAAAAATACATGATGCTAACTAACAAGCACGCTGGTTATTAGTCTCAGATCTCCACCATCTTTATGGTTCTGAAATGTTTTCTTTCAATAAAGCTGACCATGAACATTTAATCAGTATTTTCTAAATCTCTCTCTGGACTTCTAGATTTGAAATTCATGCCTTTTTGCTTTAGTATGACTTTACCATGACAAACAAACTAAAAAGTGTACTATAGATAAAAACTTCATCTCGTGCCTTTGCCGTATGGCAATATTTTTACATGTATGTATACGATGATCACTAAAGCCATGAATTAGACAATGTCAGTTCTAGCAACCTTTTGAACCTATATTAAGAAACCTGTCAGCATCAAATCTACACTGCATGCAGTGCTGGGAATAGACCTTGGAACCAAATGGGATTTCCCAGTGAGCAACTGCCTGTGTTCTCCAGTTTCTGCCTGGCTTGCTTTTCTCTGAGCTAAAGAAAACAGCAGAAGACCAGGTGGCACCAAGGAGCCTTGTTCTCAAAGATAGAGTGTAGAAATGGGAAAGCTGTCCATTGGGATTCTAAAGAGACTGTGAACCTGAAGGACCCTCCTTGCCTCCGTGCTGCTTCTTTGAGAAAGGAGCTGTGTTAAACCTTTGTCTTTTAACTATGCTTCCATTGCATTCGGTGCATGGTAGAAAGGAACAGAGATGCTGCCTGTGAGCATTTCAGAACCCAGATAACAAAAGAGTTGAGGCACTTAGACAGGGACTCTCTGCTTGGCATAAGGGCATAAGGGTGAATAAGAGATTGATGAGAAGATGGATATGGATGTTTGGTTGAAAGACCAAATATTATTTTAATTTTTCATTCAATGTAGCTATATTCCTGTTTCCAAATCTAGACCAGCTGCCTGGAACTCATACAACCCTGATATCTAACTCTTCCTTCTTTTCTGCATGTGTTTATGTTGTGTGTATGTGGGGGGAGCTGTCTACATATATGTAAGCACATGAGTGTGTAAATGCATGTGCATTTCTGTGCACACATATGGCAGCTCAAAGTTGGTGTCTTCTTTGATCACTGTCTGTTTATTGAGGCAGAGTCTAGCTGAACCCAGAGCTTGCTGATACAGCTAATCGAGCTTAGTCAGCTTGCTCAAGGAATCCTCCATCTCTTCCTCCCAAGTGCTCAGTACTACAGGCTACTGGAACACTTGCTTGGCTTTTTGTAGGTTCAGGGACCCAGGCATCACTCCTAACAGTGCACAAGTGCCTTATCCATTAACTATCTCCTGAGTCCGCAGCACCTGACTCTTTAAAGTGAAGAACTCTAGTTCTTATTGTCTTGATGGCAGTGCTAGGCAAACCATAAAACCTTAGGATCAACTTCATACTGATTTTTCTCCAACTTTCTTGGGATATAATTACTTTTTCTTAATCAGATATTTATCTTTGTGCACACTCTACCCATTTTGAAATGAGTGACATGATAGTCATGGTTACTATGGCAATTTCTAGTTTTGAAGCTTCTACATTCCTTAAAATAATAGCTTCCCAGTTCTATACTACCAGCAAAAAGCCTGGAACAACATAGTCAACACTAATTTCTTTATGCTGCCTCTTCTCAAATACTTTGTCATTTTGCACTTCTATCTTGGATATATTGTCTGCTCAGATATTCAAGAAAAGTAAGAAAGCATGAAAAATTGTTTTAAGGATCATAATCAGAAATACTATAGTATTTCCTCAGCCTCTTCTTGCTTCCCCTCTCTCTCTACAGAATGCATGTCCTTGAGCCTGGAACACCCTAACTCCTAGGCACTACCTGTTTCCCTAGCCCAGTGCTGCCAAGTTAGCTCAGGCCACTGAAATGTCCCATCTACATCCCTGCACCCTGCTCATTGTTAGCCTTGGATCTCTATCATCTTCAGTGGTTCTGAAATGTCTTCTCATTATAAAACTGACCATGCAAAGCCCCTGCCTAAGAACCTGCAGCATCCTTCCCTTGCTTTCAGGGTCAAAGTTAAACTAACTCAACCTCCTTTCTAGCTCTACCTTACATTTGGCTTGATAATGGGTATTTGTTTCTTTGCTAGCTGGTTTTACTCTTGAACTTACAAGCTCCTAAAGAGAAGGACTAAGTCCCTACATCCTTTAGCATCAAGCACATCTCTGGCATACAGCACTGACTAAACAAATGAGAATTGAAATAACCTCCAGAAAGAAACAAGTAAAATGTATTTATGAGGCAATGAGGCAGAGGGAGGGAGAAGAAACAGTGATATGGTAGTTTCATCTCTTGTCACTTTTCCAAGATGTCACTGCCATTGGGCATTTGTTTCCAAAAACAAGACACCATGACTGGTCTCCTATCCATGCCCTTATTTGCACAGGTTTGCATGGTCTCTGTTCATCTTTCTCATCTTATCTTTCTCATATTTCCTTTTAATTTCTTACCTTCTCTTTGAAGTCCAGTACTTCCTCCAATCCAGGATGGGTTAGATTTATGGCTCTGTGCTATAATTTTGCTCTCCTTCTATGGAGTTCCTGGGTTAGTTTTTATTTTCCTACCACATACACATACACTCATACTGCCCCACCACATCTCCCGAGGAACCGCATCTGCAATGTATTCATGGTGTTCAGAATGCAGGAAACACCAACTGCATTTTTTAATCTTTATTATTTTTAATGTTATATACATGAACATGATGAGTTTATAATATTTTCAACCCTCAGTACAAAATCCAATACCCCCTCTTTTTCCCTTTATAACCCTCCATCTCATCTGCCTGACTCCCTCCTATTTTCAAATCTTTTCACTTGTGCATTTTTATTGAAACACACAACCTCTTCTCCCTCCCTCTACCTCATTGCCTCATAAATACATTTTACTTGTTTCTTTCTGCAGGTTATTTCAATGCCCATTTGTTTAGCCAGTGCTGTATGCCAGGGATGCGCTTGATGCTAAGTATGTAGGGACTTAGTCCTTCTCTTTAGGAGCTTTTAAGTTCAAGAGCAAAACCAGCTGGCAAAGAAACAAATACCCATTATCAAGCCAAATGATGGGAAGAAAAGGAAGAAACAGTGAGTCTACAGCACGGGAAGAGGGCTCAGTTTGTCTTGTAGAGCAAAAAAGCTCGATTCCTTTCTCTTGCCACCTTCCACACATTTTCCCACTTCTCTAGTACTTTAAGTATACAGAATAAGCATTAATTTGTAAGCCTAAATTTAGTTCTCTATTTCTCTAACAATGTTAATGCGGAACCAGACTATTTTAATTTTCTACTTTCAGGATTAAGGAAGAACCAGACAGCTTCATAATAGTCCATGAAACTTTTTTTTGAGATTTTTTTCTATTAAAAGACTTGCAGGTATATCTAATAAAAATGTTATATATTTAAGTTCATTTCCCCTTATAATACAAGGAGATGATATTTAACCAATTATCAGAATATACCTAGTGTGATTAAAACTCTGATTTCTCTCTGAAAATTTGAGATAAACTAGAAATTAAATTATTTTCTCTTGAACGATAAAGAAAACTCACTCAATGAGACCAAAATATTAACTAACAATATTTGGTCATCCTATTTCAGATCCTAATATATGGCTAAATAAATAGAAACAGTCCATTACTCAATGTAATTCACAGCAACACATGGAAATAGCCTCTGTAATGTGTGTGGCTATTTCCCAATAAACAATCACATTCATGAATAAAATAAGGAATATCTTCAAAGATATGTATAGCATAATGTTGTCTTCGAATATAACTAAGGTATATTACATTGTTCTCTTCAAACCTTGATGCATTTATGATAGTACATAAATAGCAGGTTAGCAAGCTTGATCTGAAATTCCAAAGTCTGAAATGTTTCAACATTTGGAAGCTTTGAAGTGCTGACATGATGCTATAAATGGAAAATTCCACATCTCATATGTTGTAACTCAGTCAAGTCATAGGTATACTGAAGTATAAAATTAATTTCAGGGTATATGTTATGTACGCATGAAACAAATTGTCGATTATGCTTGGTCCTCATCCTCAGTGTATCCTATTATGCATATACAAATGTTTCCACTGTCTGAAATCTAAACATTTCTGATAAGGAACCCACCAAAATAAACATTTTAGTGCCTTATTTTGTCATGATATATCCTTTCTGAAATAAGAAACAAAACAATGGCTAAATATGGTATTGTATGTAGTATTCATTTCCTTTATAAATTATATAGAAACACGAACTAATAGTCCTGATTATACTCTTGATTTTACTATTCAAAGTTGAGAGAAGTCTAGAAAAAAAATTGAGAGAACCAAGTTAATCTTATCAGCATTCACTTATAAATTTAATTTGCTATTCTCATGCTGCTATGAAGAGTTAACAATACTATATTATAAAAAGTAGCTTACCCAGGGGATGGAGATAGGTAGATGGCAGATATATACAAAGATAGATCGATGGATGAATGGATAGATGGTTGGATGGACAGATGAATGGACAGGTAGATTGACAGATGGATAATAGGATCTTCTTAATTAGCAAATCATTTTGTTGCCTTGAGAAAAGGTCTAGTTTGATTCTGATAAACCCATGAAGTTCACCCGAATAACTGCCATCTACTTCTTGGTCTATAGATGGTTACCTACATGTATTAAATTTCCCACAAGTTTGTAATATACGTTTATGAAAATGTCACAATAGAATCCATTATGGACAACTAATATATATATATACACACACACTAGCAAAAGCTTCAAAATATTGACATATTGGGCTAGAGAAATAGTTCAGGGATTAAGACTCCGTTTTGCAAGCAGAAGGTCCTGAGTTCAGATCCCAGGTCCCACGTAAAAACACAAGGAGGAAATGGCAACATTTTACCTGGCTCTGATGGCAGAACCTGGGATATCTCAGAGCAAAGCAAAAAGGAGATATGCCCTGAGCAATGTCCAACACACTATTGACCTCACAAAGTCTAGCATCTGCTAAAAGCACCAAGATCCTTGGAGGCAAGGGATTGGCAGCCACAGCAGTGTTCCTATGCTTAAGGGGAACACGGGAAAGGGTTCAGGGAAATGCCACTGGGTCCTTGTATGTCATCGGAGAGGAGGGCCCAGAGGAGAGTCAGGCATGCACAAGAAAGGACTCTCTGGGAATTGGGGCGGGAGGCACTGGGGGATGGGGAGGGAGGGGTGAGGGGAGGGGGAGCAGCGGGTTCGGGGGGAGGAGGAGGGAGAGAGAGAACTAGTGTACCTAATAAGTTTGTATGAGCTGAAATAATAATTAAAAATGTATTTAAAAAAAAGGAGATAGAAACAAATCAGGATGATTTCCGAGGTCACTCTTGGTTTCCACAAGGATACACAATGGTCTCTGATGCGCTCGCGCGTGCACGCGCGCACGTGCATACACACACACACACACACACACACACTCTCAAAATAAATAAATAAAGTTCAAACTATGTTCAAACTATGGCAATCTTGTTCAAAAGACTCATCTATGGTATAAATAGAAGACTATCAAAGTTATGCCATGTTTGAAGGTGAAAGGGGTATAATTCATAATTATGCTGAGAAAAAAATTTTAAAGCACTTTTAAGTTCCTAGATGCAATTTTGCCTCTCTGACTCAGAGATCTCCTGCATTGGGAGATTGGCTCAAGAGCCTGGATCTGCACCTTGCTCTTTACCCTGCACAAGACTGGGAAGATATTCTAGAACTGTCTGTGGTGCAGTCTCAGTGCCAGTACTCTTGAGATCCTAAAGCAGACTGAGGGAGTGTGTTCCAGAGGAGAACCAGCGGTCTCTCCTACACATTAGATGTAGGAAGCTGTCCAGTGCTGAAAGAGAAAAGAACTATCCAGGAACATGATCAGCTGACACAAAGGGCTCTGCCTTTTGGGGGGCAGTAAGGGAGATGATAGAGCCCGTAAAAACTAAAAATGACTAAAAACTAAAAGTTCTATATTTATCTTATTGCATTTTTTTTGAATAAACTCTTTTCTATAGGACTCCTGAGGCTATTTAATATCTTCTATCAGTATCTTGGTCACTTGGAATTTGTAAAAAACTATTTCATTTATTTAGCTTGGAAATAAAAACAATTAGGAACATCCCAAAATTTCCAAGCAGGGAACATGAGAGTTATGCCATATACTATATATACCACATACAGCTATAACATGAGAGGGATTTGTGTCATTCTTATTGGATCATATATTATACACAAGTGCCTTTCCCCTGTATATTTATTTTTGAAGTGTGTTTAGATTCTATTTTTTTTCATTGTTTTCCCTAGTATAAAAAAAGAATATCTATTTAAGTAACAAGCTGCATGGCAGAAGAGTAACTGCCAAATTTGCACGGACCTATTTAAGGTAATTAATTATCCCGTTATTAGAGTGCTGGATAGATAACAGATGGCGGGAGAAGGAGGAGACTCTCAGAGTGCTTTGAGGGTGTGGTAAGTCTTGCAGCCTCCGTGGGGTAAAGTGACATGTGTGCCAAGTCTCCCTCATGCCGTACTTCCTGCTGGCTTACTTCCCGTGTTTTATCCTTCCGCCAATCCTTCCTACAACTGCTAGGGACTACAACTTTCATTTGCCCCTGCCACCACATGCATTTGAAATGTGGGTGGGACTAAGGAAGGTAAGGGCCAAAGGTCTGTGTCTCTTTGGCCCTGTGCACAACGTCAGCATCTGTAGCAGCCCAGGTACCTAACTCACGTGGTGAATCAGGCTGTCATTAACCTTGTCCCGACCTTGCTTTTTTTACTCAAACAGATGCACAGCTGGGATAGTTGTAGGCTCCTTTCAGAATCGCTAAGATAAATTATATTCCATGAAAACATCATGTTTTCTTTTTCATTTTTAGATTTCAAGGGCTTAAACTGGTCTCAACCTTTTTTTCCCAAGAAAACCCCTACTTGAATATCAATGAAAAAAAGGATACAGAAAAAAGTTCTAGTCTCCTTTCAAAGGGATTCTCCTATGCATCATGCTACATGTACTACTAGCAAGAGCAAAGTGCATGTAGACTGAGCCAAACAGCTGATGGCTGAGGTTGCAGTGGTTTCTGTTGACATGTGGTTTATGAATTCACCACAACTGGTGGCCGGAGCCAGCATAAGCAGGACACAGTGGGAAAACAGCAGTGCTTCTTGGTGCTACATACACAGAGGTGTTCAGAGATCAGATTTTAAAACAAAAAAAGAAATTGAATCATATCCTTGATCTCGATGTGCATTGAAAATATGGTGTAATACAGGTAACGATTCATCATTATAAAAAAGAGAGAGTTTCTAGTCTAAAGAAGTAAGCAGTCACCTTTCCATTTCCATTCCACCCTATCAGGATCTGGCCCATCTTTTATCATTTAAAGTAGAGCTCCCGAAAATAGATTATACTGACAAGTAGTAATTACTGACAGCTGCATTTAATTAGCAAAGCAGATTCCTGCTCATGACAATAAAGTATTATTACATGTTGAACATTAGCACTGGCAGGGAGAGGTGACTTTGCTACAGAGATAGAAGACCTGTTTGCTCTATTTAAAAACACACATGCACACAGTCTGGCTGGAATTGAGCTTGTGCTGCGTAGGAGTGTCTATGGTTTTACAAAAAGAGGGAAAAACAGTAGCTGAAAAGTGCATTTCTTTTCCTTTTTCTTTTTTTAGGAGAACAGACAGAATGTAGGATGAGGCACTTGCTCTGTTCTAGAGTTGCGTGTCGCTGTTTTCATGCTGGTCAGCTTGTGTTGAGGGGGTGTGGAGGTGTTTTGAGTATCAGACAGGGAAATGTAGTTTCTCCTCTCTCTCTTCTCCTCCCCTCCATTGGTATGCTTTTCCCTCCATTTTAGGTCCTTCCCTTCCTTCCCCTCTCTCTTAATTTTACATGCATGTCTGAGTTTTAAAGTGTTTGAAAAGTACATGTGAGAGAATTTAGAACTCTATGTAGGCTCTCAAAACTTTACCATGAAGTACAACTTTGGTTCACACTCTCTTAGAGTAAGTGAGCTTGGTCTACTTCCTCCCTCCCTTTCATTCTATTTCTCTCTTACTGTGATTGATAATAAAACTCCAGCATTGCAATTAATGTTCGATATCTGAGCAATGTAATCTTCATAGCAGTAATGAAAGGCAGATGATAGATGGGTGTGGCTAACATTGAAAATGACCCAAGGAAACTGGTGATATTTAAGCCCTGACCTTTAGGTTTTTTATTACTTAAGTACTCAAGGTGTATTCAATACATTAGGTTGTTTTAACACTATAAATAGAGCAGGTCTTTCAACCTTATGTATTTTTCTCATTCTCTTAGGTCACAATCCCTAAATTATCTGTCAGAAGTCTAAAATCTGAAGACAATAATTTGATGTTGCCATGTTTGCAACTTGCTTATACTGACTCAGTAAAATGTGTGTTCCCAATGCTGCCTTCAGTTATCTGGACAGCATTTCTTTCTCAAGTTGTGAAAATAGACTCACTTGAAAATACTGGCATCTTATTATATGCCTTTATAAAGGCTATGGTCATAAAATGAACTTATGTCTCCATGGCAATGAGAGAGGCAAGAGGGAAATGAAAAGAACTAATCCTCAATAGTGTTTGGAACTTCACACTGCTGGGAGCTTTCCTTTTGTGTTTCCTTCTCTCCCACTCACCCTCTAGTGGACACAAAGTAAAGGACAAGGTGGATGTCTAGAAGGGATGCTGGGAGACAACGTGATGCCACCCAGGCTGGTGTGACACTCACAAGTATCCTGTGACCTCTCTGTTCACAACACACATTGGATGCCACAAACATGTATGCAAGCTGGAGAAAATTTCTTTTTTGTTGGCAAACACTAATTATAAGCATGAAGGTATTTGGAGGAAAATATTTCTTGAGGCTATCTGTATGCTAGGAGATTTTATTTCCTTCTTTGTTGGCAAACATTAATCATGAGCTCGAAGGTATTTGAAGGAAAATATTTCTTGAGGCTATTTGTATGCTAGGCAATTTTACTGCAGGTAAATTCAAAACTACAACAGTTGTGTGGATTTTAAGCATAAGAATTAAGACAATCTAAGTCTTATTTTGAATGTTAAATCTGTGTTGCTAATACTCTAAATGTAAAGCCCTGTGGAATCTTGTAATTTCTGATGTTCAATCATATTGAGAGTACAGCTTTGTTTCCATCTCATGCTTCAGAAAACAGACAAGAATAGAAGTTTGGCAAGGAAGATCTATAGGAGCCAAGAGCATAGGCTAAAAGTAGTATTCTGATCCCTGAAATTTGGGATGTCTGACAACTCGGTGCTTCGACTATAAAACTTTCTAAAATTAGATCTAGGGAATTGGAAACTCTGCCACACAACTTCTCTAATTGCTGTGCTAGTTAGTAAATTAGCGCTGAGGAATAAAAACTCAGACATTCCTTATAAGAATGTTTTTGAATTTTTCACATTGTCATTACTCAGAATCCCATGTTCAGTCACCAGGAAAATATTTATTATGTGCCTACTGTGTACAACAGTAAATTTGAACAATCAATCTTATATTTCCAATAACTAAGGCAAGACAGATAATGATTACCTTAAAATTGAAAAGAATTAATTCATGATTTCTCCTCCTGGACATTTTCATTGGGAACTCTACTGAGGGCAGGACTTTTTGTTCACCATTATAGCCTCAGCATGCTAAAGTATTTGTAAGAGCAAAGCAGGTACTTGACAAATATTGGCTCAATGAAATTATAGATGTGCTGCCATAGGAGAAGAACAGGGGAACTGAGGAGCAGCTGTGAGAGAAAGGAGTGGGGAAAGTGCTTCCAGGAGGTTAGCTCTGCGTTCAGCATGGAAGTTAAGCTTACCTCTTCCAGGCCAGAGACTCCTATTTAACACTGAAAACTGAGCAGATTGTTAGTTCTGTGTCTGTCTGTGTGTGTGTCTGTGTGTGTGTCTGTGTGTGTGTCTGAGTGTGTGTGTGTGTATCTATTATCTATGTATCTATCTATCTATCTATCTATCTATCTATCTATCTATCTATCTATCTCTCATTTCTGTTTTGGTTGTTGCCATGATTTGAATCTGAAATGCTCCACAGGGGCATGTTTTGGATGCTTGGTGTCCCTAGTGTGTGGAAACATTTTGGAAGGCTGGGGACCTCTGGGGAGGTGTGGCTTGCCTGGTGGAAGCAGGGTATGATGGGTGGGTGAGTCTTTGAAGGCTAGGGCCCAGTCCCTGCTTCCTGCTGCTCTTTGTTTCGGTTGCTGTGATCCCAGGGTCTGTATAGCATACTCCTGTTGCCATTAACTCCACCTTCCCAGCCATGATGGACTGAAAACAGTATCAACCTCCTCCCTTAAGCTGTTTTTAGCAGGTATTTTGGTCACACTGACAAGAAAAGTAACTAATACAGTTTTTTGAGTTTTTCTGTTTCTTTTTTGTCCTGATCTTGATTTGAAGAAACACAAATTTGACAGGGGAGCAGAATAAATTCTAACATTAGGGTGCAACAAAGCTGTTTGAAACACTTCATTCATTAGTAACATTTCATATGTCAAACCCTTTGCATTGAAATCCTTCTTTCCAAATACCTAATGAAACTGTCTCCTTAGCTCAACCCGCCCTGGCAAAGAAATTCCACTTTCACTTCTTGCATGAACCAGTCATCCAATTTGTATCACTATTGGGCTAGATTACCTTTATTTCATTTAAAATTGAACAGTCTTTGACATGAATCTAGGATACATTTGTCGTTGAAATAGTTCTTCCTACCACCATTCCTGTGCAGAGGTAAATGACACCACCACTCTGAGTTAAAGAAGCCTCTTGCCTCAGAAGATCCGTGCATCCTCCCCAGCTACCAAACCTAGCATCCCATCTGGGATACTATCCAAATCTTCCTACCCTGATCTAATCCTAAGAATTTCCTAAAATCTAAATGCTCTTTTCTCATGGTTGGTGGCCTTAGACATCTTCGGGGTGTATCATCATTCTTTCCTAGTTTGTCGTACTTGATTGGTCAACTTAGGGCTAAAGTTTTCTTGTATCTTATGTTGTCATGTTCCTTATGTGAGTGAAACATTATCAGCATCTGGAATCAGTAAAGAATGTGAGTGTGAAGCTATGGACTAGCCTATGTGAGTAGAGGTTTGTTTGGAACCTACCTCTGGTCCATTGTAAGGCCTCTGGATATGCCAGCTGAATGTCTGTCAAAACATCACCAATGACGTGGTTGCTTCAGAGGCTTTGCATGTTTGCATCAGCTGTTTCAAAAAGTGACAGAAACTTTGACTGGAAGAGACAAAGACAGCAATGTGTGTCAGTGACTGACGAGTGACAACTAGAATGTACCCAGGACTCTATTTTGATGGACATGTATACCCCGGGATTCTTAGTGAATAAGTCCTAGCCCATATAATAAGGAAATAATTTTGGGGGAAGGACATTCATTTTTTTACAATAGAGTCCAAGCCATCAAACTAATGTTGCATCAAAATGTTTTGAGGTCCAAGGGTTTTGTTCCATTGTACTGTGATTGAATATCAAAAGCCAAGTGTAAATGATGAATAAAAGTGATGAGCTGAAACCAGAGGCCCGCTCTGTTTCAGAAACTCCTTGGCCTCCAGGGCCAGGTTAGAGATGAGCTTTTTCAGAAAGGATATTAAAGGAAACACGAATGTGACTTTCTCACCTAATGCAGAAGCCGAGCGGCTTTCTGGTTTTATTCACCCAGGCATTAAATTGGATGCCAATGAGACCTGGCAGCCTATTGTCTAGGATGGAGGAACCAGTGCGGGTAACATTTTCACACAGTTGTATGTCACATAAAATGATGACTAAACTGATTCAGAACAACTGTTTGGTTAGGTTGTGTTTATTTCACGTTAATTCCTTTGTTTTCTTCTCCTCTTTGATTCTTCCTTTCTTGGGAATTAAGAAAAGACTAGGAGTCCACACCTTTTTCTGCCCCTTCCAGAGTCTTTCTTCTTGAGATGTCCTTGCTGAGAGACCACTGCAGTACTGTGATGTGCTCGCTGTGAACCCCCACCTCAAAAAAAAAAAAAAAAACAGCTATCAAGACTTCTTCAGCTCTGAATTTGAATTTTTTTTTCTTTTGAAAATCTTTGAAATTTCCTCCATACCATACAAGAACCAACCCTGAAACTTATGTTTCTAAACTTCCCTAAGATACTACAAGTCTATACCCTGGAGAAGTTTGTATGCTTTAGTTTTCCATTTACCGAGAGAGAAATTTAGATGAGCACTGAGTGGCCACTATAAGTCATGGGCAGCACACAGCCCGTGTGCTTAACCTGGAGCCCACACAGTAATCCTGGGAGGTAGGTCCTATTTTCTAGTTGTCCAGGTGAGGAAATTAAAGTTTTACTTGAATTGCTCAGACCCGAACAGCTGGGAGGAGGCACAGATGGGAACCAGACCCCTTCTGTTCTCATTCTCACAGACTTCACCAACCAATCATATTGTCCACTGTTGGTTACAATGGAAAACACTTGACCTGTTGGGAGACAATACCTGTCAGTATTTCTGCAGTATTTGTAGTAACAACAGGGTGTGTCATCTCCTTCACCTCTCCCCCACCCCACACACCTATAGTCTTTCAAAGAAGAATCCTTAGTGCCTTAATAGTTTATCTTTAAACATGTTCCAGGCAGATTGGCATATGCTGGGACCAATGCCATCAACAACTATACTTGATGTTTCCCCCTTTGCTGCTTGTAGGCAGAGTCTCCTTTTGTTGTGATACATGGCTCCTTATCATGGGTGTTCCTTAGGAATGGGCTACATTATGTAGAGTTGACAAATGTAGAAGTTCACACCTCTAAGACACATTCCTCCCTTTCAGTCTGTAACTGTTGCAAGTAGAAGGTTCTACTCTGTCTGCACCCGGAGACCTTGATGGTCACAACAACATTTATCAGAAACACCTGTAGCACAGAGAAGAAAAATGGCCACGGAGGACACTCTGGTTCACACGACTCCTTTCTCCCCTTCCATCCCACAGAAGCAACACACAAGTCTCCTGATCTCATTAACTAGCCAGATCCATTCCTAGGGCCAGGTGTGACATGGAAGGGCGAGGCCTTCCAGCACTTTGAGAGCTCAGTCCTGGCTGTGACCCTAAGCATGGATGTTTGCTGCAGCTCAGCAGCCTGTTCAGCCTGTTCTTGGGCAAGCCCAAGAGACTTTCAGGGGTCCTGGGAATGGGAGGTGGGAAGACGAAGTAAATATGATGCTACAAGGAATTCTCTTCAGTGAAACTGCAGCAGCAGTGAAACTCCAGAAGTGACCTATAGGATTCTTGTGGATTTCCTCACATCTATTACTTTGGCTCCTTGGCCATTATCAACATGGATGTCCCAGGCTGCTGTGTTGCCTGTTTGAGTTTATAACACATATTTAAAATTTGGAAGCACATTCTCTGATGTCACTTCCAAGGCTGATATTTTTTTAATATGTGATGTGAGTAAATATAGATTGTAACTATAAACATGGTGCAAGAAAAAAGGAGGCCCATCTGTCTCCTTCAAATTTGATTAGGGAAGGTTGTGCAGGCGATATTTTTAGCATGTCTTAAAATTAAGGTTAAGTTACTTTGAAGCCAGTCGGTTACCACAGCTTTATTTATTTGGAAGGTTGGAGTGAGACAAATTGAAAACACACACATTTCCAAAGATGTATTATGTTGCTGTTTTCACATTTATTTTTCAGTTGCATAGGAGATGCATTTGAAACACACTACCATTTCTTCATCTGAATTTGGTAATAGAAATTCCAAAACGGTGAACAGTTCTGTTACTTATATTGATACTATTGACCAGAACTGAACATTAAATAGGGGGGGATAAGTCTATGTACTATTCAACATTTCAAAAATAGGGGAAAAAAACCTCTGTAGTCCACTAATCTAAATTTCATAAAGGAAAGAAAACCTGATAGCAATCATATTCAAAAGTGGCTTCTCCTTAAGTATGATTTTAATAATTAATCTGAAAGAATACTTTGTCATATCACTGAGCTATTAAACGAAATGACCAGAAAATAGCAAACTAGTTTTTACCCCTGCTTTACATTGATTAGCATGATAGAGACAAATGCTATAATCAGATAAATAGACGAATGCTGAGCATAAATAAGCAGGTGTCTCATTGTGGGAAAGGATGTACTGATGTGTGCATTTTTCTAGAACATGTTCCACTCTGCCAAACCTAACACTGAAGTATGCTATGGTGATATTGTACTGATATTATGCCAGATGCATCTGGAAAGATCTTTATAGTCAACAAGTTTACAGTAGCAGCAATAATAACATCCCCTCAGTGGAGAAGAGCTTGGGAATGAATGCAGGCTCCAGGTCTGTCAGCATGTTGCCTTAACAGGCCTGCGGATGCTGAGAGCAGCTGAGGTCACTTGAGCAAACAAAGGAGAAAATGTGCCCGTCCTTATGGAGCCAGTGTTTCCAAAGTGCTCATGGTTTTCCACTTGGGGCTTATACTGTTCAAGTGTTCCTTTCGTGAATAAAATATTATAAAGCAACTGCAACAGATAAATGCAATAATGTGGAGGCACAGCACAAGTTTTCTTCATTACAAATATTCCCACCACTGAATTTGTGGCAATATCACTTAGGGACAAGGACAGTGGGTACAAATGGTGAAGGATCAATACTAGATTGTAAGAGCCATCATAAGGTGGCCATAATTAGTGCTGGATTGAGGTTACGCAGAATAAGAAGAATAATAGAAGGTAAGAAGACCCGTAGGAATATATTTCACTGGCCTTTTTGAGCTACCAGACACTGAGCAAATTCAGAACACCTCAGAAGACATAATGGGTCAGCATGAAATAACTGTATATCATGTACTAACAAGACCTGGTATGCACATGCATTCCCAGCTACTGGGGGAACTAAAGCAGGACCAGCCCAGGAGTTTGGATCAGCCTGGATAACATATGGAAGCACTGTCTTTTAAAGAGGGTGAAATAAAAGACAAGAAAGACATTAAAAGTTTGAGATTATAGTTTGGGTTTAAAAATTGGAGAAGATAATTATTCAGCCTGGATGCACTATTTCATTACATAAGGTCAAATTCCCACTTAAACTGGGTCTTGGTTTCCTAATCTGAAAAGTTAGGAAAATCTGAAAGAATTTCAATAATTAATGTATGTAAAGTTCCGAGAATGTGTAGTCACCTACACAGAACCTATCCTACTATCCGCAAACTTTTTAAAGGTATTTTTAAAGGACTGTCTTAGGCATAGTGTAAACATAAGTTCTGCTAGGTATTAGTGTTGCCTATGGCCATTTCTTCCCCTCCAGTAAAAGGATGGATCCAAGTAAAGTGACTGAACTTCATGTCCTATTCATTGCTACAAAGGGGAGGAAAAATGTCAAGACTCTAATCCAGACTGAGATAACTGTGGATAACCAGCATAGGATTCAGAATCAGATCCTTAAAAACTCATTGACAGCATGTCAGAAGCTTGCTATATAAATAGAATGTGGAATGTGGGTTATCCTAGCAAGAAATGCATGCAAGAGACTGGAAAAAGCCATCATTGTCATCTTAAAGCTGATGAAATGAATGCACCTTTGTACAGTGGAATACTATCAAATCGCAATAAAATCAAGTACAACTTTAAATAAAAATCTAATTTTTCTGGCTTGCAAAAAGCATGTCACAGAGTGTATATACTCTAAAAAAAACATTAAGCTGCCTCAAAAATGATACACACACAAATCCAGTTGCTCTGTGTGTGTGTGTGTGTGTGTGTGTGTGTGTGTTGTGTATAAGCTTTTCCTGGGAGACATTACACCATTCATTATCCATCCCAGAAAGGAATTCAGCAACAAACCAAAGTAATGGTTACACCAAAGTCCCATCTGGCAAACCAAGAGTTTATTTGGGTTACTTACAGGAATTGAGGGGAAGGTTACTTACAGGAACAAGAATGATGCAAAGGCAACAACGTCTCCAAAATGCCACCCCAACAGGGATGAGACTCAGAGGAACTCTCCCCTGGAACTCTGCTACATGACTTGCCCCTAACAAAGTCTCCTATAGACTGCTTGCTGGCTAGGGAGTCTCCTCCCCAACAGTTGTTTGCTGTTCTTCTTTACCTGGGGAAAGGGCCCATGCATCTCATTCGTTTCAAAGACTCCTTGAGATTTAATGAGGCTTCCTCACAGATGGAAACTTTTCAATTTTTGAACAACATCCATTTTAGGTTAGATTAAGGAGAGCATCCAAACAGCAATCACGTTGTGACCAGAAATGCTATACAGTTGTACCACGTTCGTGCATCTCTACATCTATATGAGCACATGTGCTTTTGTGTGTAGGTGTGTGGAGCCCAGAGATGATATTGGGTATATTCCTCTATTGTTCTTCATTTTATTTTGGGGGGCAGAGTGACCTACTGAATTCAGCACTCTCTGCTGTGGCCAGACCCACCGGCCAGCAGAGGGATCGCTGCTTCCCTGGGGCTGGTATTACAGGCATGCAATTCATCTTGACATCTTACATGGTGCTGGTGATGCAAACTCAGATCCACATTCTTCTGCTACAAGCACTTTATCAACTGAGCCATCCCAGCTGCTATATCCAACACTTCTAAAGTCAATGTCATACTGTCTTCACATGGTCATAATCAAATATAGACTTTGAAATTAGCAGTGACAGCTAGTAACCAGAAGCTATATTAGTCAAGTTTACTAAAACCTTCAAAATAAAAATCATTCTCCTAAGTTGTATTTATCTATGGTAAACTCCCAAAAATCATTCTTTTAACCTGTATTATTTATCTATAGTATAACTCCCAGTAGTTATATCCTTGAGTCCAAAAAGGATGGAGTTTAGTTTAATCACAAGGGTTCTCTAATGGTGTATGTAAATTGGATAATTCTAAGAACTATATTAAAGTTTAAGAAAATTACTTGGATATAATCCTTATCTTCTTTGATATCTGAATACATGAGATCTTCAGAGACATCAGTACTTCTAGCAACTTTAATAGAAGATACATATGTATATATCAGTGTTCAAATCATGTACCTGTCTAGGACCACTGTTTGGGACTTTGTTGTACTTTGTTTTCTAAAAGCAAATGTATCAAAGCAAAGACTGCCAAGTTGTTAAGATTATCAGTGTCATATTTCTCGTAGGTCTGGTAAGAACTGATAAAAGTGATATTTTGATCATTTTTGGAAAATGAATCTAGAATTGTAATAGCTAGTAAACATTGGTAGGTCCAGACATGGTGCTGAGTGAGATGGCTTTCAGTTAATCCTTACAACTGAAGAAATAAGTGCTTCTTTCCCTAAGTGGTTCATTTACCTGCCCATGGTCCTATAGGAATAAGTCACGTGGACATTTGAGCTCAGGCTTCCTGATACTAGATTCCAATGGCCAAAATGTTGATGCTCTAACCTTAGATGTAGCCTTCAGTAGAAAGAAGGTAGGCAGAAAGGTATTCAGAGTTAGAGAAAAAGCTCCTAGGGAAAAAATGGATTTGTATGTAGAAACAGAAGACAAAATAAACAGGATTTCAGTGCACAAAATCAATGATGTATATTTAAGTTTCATAATTTTATTCAGAGAATTTTTTAGTTGTGAGACAGTCTGGGATTAATTACCTGAAAATAGGTGATAGAAAAATAAAAATAGCAACTGGAACAGCCCAAGGATGACTAGGTAGATAATTTAGAAAAGTAATCCACATGGAGTTTAAAAGCAATGAAGAAGAGATTGAAGTTGAATTAAAACATTGCTAAAAATTTGTTTTAAATGTATTACCTTTTGGTTAGTGTAGATATTACAATTTCTATAATCACCTTATATTATAGCCAGACAATAAGTAGATAGGATGTATTTCATTTCCCAGAATGGGGAGCCATGAATAGTGAAGTGTTAAACGGTGGAGATTAATAAGCCCTGGCAGGTCAAGGCAGGGGATCTGGGCATCATCTGCTCACACTGTAGTGATCTTAACTCTTACCAGTTACTTTCAAAAGGAGAAAAATTCACATTATAAAATAAAGTATCTCAATTTGAGTTTTAAAGCAGCCATGATGTTGACGAGGGTATCTACCTTTCTTTTAACGGTGTGTTTTTTAGTGTTTCAGTAATAAGGAAGCATATTGCCAACAGGTCCACAGGCACTCCGTGGAAAGCATGCCACCTGTCCTTGTGGCTTTCCTCAACCTCCAGACCACACACAGGCTCCACTATTATTCTATGCTCTTTGGTGGTCCTTAGGATAACTTGTGAATATTACACTATATTCACTGTTGGTGCCATTCCCCCAAATGAAATATAAACTCTGTAAAGTCAGGCACTAGGACATTTTTATTCCCAGCATGGTAGACATCAAGTGTACCACTGTTATCATTCATGGAGTACATGTAAAATGAACAGATAGATGCATGAAATGATTTTTTCATTAAGTCATGTATAATAGAAAAATATTTGTACTGTACAGTTCGGGTATCAGATCCATAGATACTTCACCAAACTTTGAAGAATGATTTTTTTCTGATTTTCCTTCTATGACTATGTTTTCACATTTTCAGTCTGTGTTTTACCCTTAAGGAGGATGTGTAGCTGGAATCCATGCTTCAGTTTGCTTCAAATATGGTCGTGACACATATTAGCCACGTAGTGACAGAGGTCATTTGGAAAGAGGAGAGCTCCCTGACAACCTGACCCATCCTCAGGGACTTGCCTCTATAATTAACCTGTATGTCATACTACACTGAAAATAAGATTATTTATATTTTAGGAAGCTTTATCTGCATGAAGATGTCATACATTTATTTTCAACTTGAAACTTTCATGTTTGAAAGAGACTGAGAACTAGAAAGGTTAAATT
The DNA here is from genome assembly GCA_023101885.1 of Typhlomys cinereus. Classification (NCBI taxonomy): domain Eukaryota; kingdom Metazoa; phylum Chordata; class Mammalia; order Rodentia; family Platacanthomyidae; genus Typhlomys; species Typhlomys cinereus. The sequence continues at coordinate 4,972,539 of JALPQD010000070.1, read as the reverse complement.
GCTTGCACAGTCACCTCACTAGTAATTGAAATGTCTAAAATCTTAAATCAGATATATAACTCAAACATTAGTGAGTTTCACACTAAAACACAGGAGCAAATTGCTTCTAACAGAAAAATCTCACTCCTCAACTAAATGTATAACTACCATGCAATGATTTCATTTCTGTAGAACTTAAAAACAGGAACAAAACTAATCAAAAACCTCTTCTTGACTCACAGTTCATTTCTCTGTTATACATAAACTAACCTTAAACATTGCTCTATGAAATGAACTAAATACATTATCTAAAATGTAAAGAAAAATTGTTATTGCCTTTAAAGTCTCAGAAATAATTTTCCCTGATGATTTAGTTAACTTGTGCATATCAGAGAATTAATTTTGCAGTAACATTAGTATCAGAGAGTATAAGTAATATTTCAATACATTTGTTAGCCTAATAATGAAGCACTTGGCTGGAATCTCATGAGTTATTCCTTCAGTGATGTCATCTGTCTTCACTCATTTTTTTTTCACCTTTTGGATCAAGTTGTCACTTGAGCACTTTCAGCAGATCTAGAATCAGCTCCATTTCCTGTCTTCCATTTCTTGTCCCTTTGGAATTAAAGAATCATCAATCTGATTCCAGTGCTCATCTGATATGTGACAGAATAAACAATGCTGGATGTATTCCAGCCCCACATTACATTCAGTGCTATCCCTCCTCCAACAGATGGCCAATGCGCCACTTGCTTTGTGCATGTCCTTAGACTGGGCCACTTCCTGCATCAGTGGTTCATGGCAACCGGTAGTGATACGGTTGGAAGAGCCACTTCCAAAAGCAGATGACACAGTATAATTTATACAAATAATTATCCGTACCCAGGCAAACTCCTAAAATACAAAGATAGCTCCATTCCCTTGTAGAAGGGTAGTTTTTATGAAGGAGTCTTGCTCACTGGTGGCCTAATTCTCTTTACATTGCAATAAATTCAATAACGGTTAATAGAAAAAGCCACAGGCTCGCTCCGTTTCTCTTAATGGGTCTGCAGGGTTTGACTGCAGCATGAATGAAAAGATGGTCTGTTTTTAGGGCCTTGGCAGCCTGCAGTGACCTTCAGTAAAGATGAAACGCTCCGCTGGCTGGAGAAACAATTGGACTGAAACCAGTGAGGTGCAGTGAGCCCAAAGAGAGACTCCCCAAATTCAAAGCTGTCTGCAGCTGCCCAGACGGGGAGAAGAAGAAAAGCATCATTCTGCTTGGTGATTTTATACAGAGATTAAAGTATACAAAATTTTTAAAAAGGGAGGATGAAGTAAAGTTTAGAGACAAGAAAAATGTGCTTTGTGTCATTTCGCAGAGTGGAATGTGTGTACTGGATGATAGACTGTAACCTGTTGGAAAGCATACAGAAATACAAGAGCCGGACTCTTTCATAAATAGAGCGTGAAGCAATTAGTAGTGTGGAAGATACAATCAAATCATTTTCTATTCATCTTCCAGTTCACAGTGAATAAATGGACCACATATGAAGACCTATCCATATTTATTGTGAAATGTATGTACCAAATCTGTTAATAGTTACACCCTATGAATATTTACAATTTTCTATTTAGAGAAAATAATTGCAAATGACAAGATTTCCTGTAGTTTGTTGGAAAGATAAAAGGAGTCCCTAAAAACAGAACTGGGATATAGACCAAATGAAGCTGAAAACTAAAAATACACATCTTTTATTTTTGTAAGGAATAAAGAGAATTGTGGAGGAGAATGAATAGAGAGATGAGCCACTTTCTGATATCAGCTGTGGCAGTTCTGTTGAAATACTTATAAATAACCTTAACTATATGTAATTCTCCATATTCTACACATGAAATTTTTTTCTCACCAATAAAAATGCCCTTATATCCACAACTTCTCTATTGGTCATATGTTGCCTGAGCCATATAATAAAATTACACATTTTACATGAAAATTTGTTGGGGTATTACATTGGAACTAGAAATGGTGATAGATGGAAGTGCTGTAATAACATAAAACTGAGAATATTTTTATTTTAATCTTATTTGGCAAACAATTGCAGACAATCTGCGGCTCTTGAGAGTTCTCTATTTTACTCCCATAATGGTGTATTTTATTCATCCTCTTTATAGCTAGTGACCTACATAATATCTATGCCAAGTCTGACACCTAGAACTTCTCAGTGCTCAGCATAAATAAAAGATGAGGTTTAGGCTTCTATGTGAATCTAGAGTTTATGGATGAAGAAAATATATGGAAGTGAAAATTAAGAACTAAAATGATGCTCAAAAGTTACTTATTCCTTCTTATCTTTCCTGATCATATTCACTTGGAAATTTGATGAGAACTGTGCACTATCTCCAGAATTTTTTTTAAAAAGTAAGCATTTCTCTTCAGGTCACCCCACTAATATACCATGGAGGCCTGACAAGCTAGAGTGAAACTTAGGGTCCATAGAAACACACAGGCGGAAGGGTGGGAGAGAATGCTAAAGGGAAGAATGGAGATGGAAGAGATAGGAGAGGAAGGGAACCTGGGATAAATAATATGCTTGTAAAAGCAGAAAAATAAAAATAAATTTAAAAATTCAAAATAAATGTTTCAAAAAGAAAAAGAAAAAAAGGTAAGTATTTTCCAATGGTATAGATTTCCAAAGAGTTCCTGTATATATGAAAGACAAGAAAACCTATTTTTTTCCTGCAAATAACTCAAAGTATTAGACCTTATTCCATTAAACTGAGAGGAAAGTATATGGATTTCTTAGTACTTTATTTACCATATGATTTCACTGTGTAGTTCAGGCAGGCCTCAAATGACTTATGCATATATCAAAAATCTTATGCATATATCAAAGACAGAGAGAGAGAGAGAGAGAGAAGAGAGAGAGAGAGACATGAGTGGAGGTCAGAGGAAACTTTTGGAAGTCAATTCTCTCCTTCCCTTGTTCCACCATGTGACTTCCAAGCCTGGGGATCAAACGTGGGTAGCTAGGTTTGTTAGCACACAACTACTCCCCTGAGATATCTTACCAGACCAAATGCATGGATTTTTAACTATAATGATTATTTCAGATAGAGCTGCAGCAATGCCTTATTGCTACAATTAAAAATTACCTGTTGAAAAAAAAATTACCTGTTGAGCACCTCAAATTAGAAATCATTTCTGTAAGGTTCTCCAGATGGAGAGATAGCTCAGGGGTTAAACCTCTATCTCGCAAGTAGAAGGACCTGAGTTCATAATGGTGACAATTTTCACTTCTGGTTCAGGAAGTTGGATTCTAGGAAATCTCAGAGCAAAGCAAAAAGGAAGTAGAGTGTGTGTGTGTGTGTGTGTGTGTGTGTGTGTGTGTGTGTGTGAAATAGAGAAATCCAAATGATTCTTAAAGTCATTCTTGGACTTCCATAGGCACACACAGCACCCTCTGATACACATGGACACACACACACACAGACACATATAAAAAATGACAGAAATTCACAGAGTGTGATGTTTGGAGAAGCCATGTAAGTTAACACTGAGAGTTTTTTATAAATGTACACTTTTGAGACATGACCCTCCATACTTTCTGAATAAAAAAAAAAGATCCTATATACTCATCTATTTTAAGAAGTCTCTCCTCCACCCTTAATGATTCCTATATAATAGAAATCTTTTAATCCCTGTAGCCAAGAACCTATTTTAATTGTTTGACTGATGATATATTTTATTTAAAATTATGCATATTTTAAATATACATCTTGTTGACTTTGGGCAAATCTTTGTACACCTTTAAAAAATACTACAATCAAGATATTGAATATATTTTACATTCCCCTCCCCCCAAAAAATAACCTTACCATGTGTCTTTTTAAGTATAACTCCCATCTATTCCTCAGTAATTGATCAGACTTTTACCACTGTTGGTTAACATTGCTTGTTCCTAATACTCTATAGAAATGAAATCAGTCTGCAATTTCTTAACACAATTTCATTATTTGTACGTACATCTTTATTACTGAGTAGCGATCCATTACATGGATATTTCCACAGCTCTTTATTCATTTACCTGTTGTCGGTCATTTGCATTGATTACAGTTGAATATCATTGAGTAAAGCTGCTGTGAACATTCTCTACAAACATTCCTGTGGATGTTTGTATTTGTCATGCATAAGGAGTAGAAAGAACCACAGCATCCCACGCCTCAGTATTTTCCCATGACATTGTATTCGCAAAGAACATGAGGATTCCATTTCACCACCCAAAACAGATATTGCCAGAGTTTGGTTGTTAATGTTTTGCTTCTGTTAAAATATTTCTTTAAGTTTCTCTCTTCATCATGTGTTTGCTGAAGTCTCTGTTAATTCTTTCTGTCATTTTTAACTAGGTTATTTCTCTAATATTCTTACTATCATTCATCTGTAAGATGTTTTTAATATAATTTTGTTCCAGAGGCAGATTGTTTGTCATCACATGTATTTTAAATGTTTCCTTATAGCCTGCAATTTGCCTTTCATTTTCTTGATAACATTTCTTGATGCTAATTAAAACCAGAAGTTATAATTCTAGTGAAGTTCAATTTATAAGTTCTATATTTTTCTTTTGTAGCACTAGTGATCAGTCCTAGATATGTGCTGTGTCCCTGATCTTCATCTTCAGCCCTCGCTGTGTTGCCCAGGCTAATCTTGAATTTTAGTTCTGCTTCATACTCCTCAGTAGCTGGGGATACCAGCTTTTACCTGGTAGTATTCTTTTTTTGTTTTGAATTTTTCTGTGTCCAGTCTAGAAATTTTGTCTTCCTCAAAGATCTTCTCCTGTAATTTACTGTTGATAAGATATGCTTTTAGATTATATGATAATGAATATAATTTATATTCTCTTTAAAACTAAACTATATTTTGTACTGAGTGGGAAGTAAAAGCCAGTTCTTCTCATATAAATTTCTAGTTGTTAAAATTTCCAACAGGCACCTGTTTATAACCTTAAAAAATATTTTAAGCTAATTTTGTTATTATGAGATTATGTTAGTTTGCAAACTGTACAAAGTCCAACTATTCCAGGGTTTAATATTTGTATGAGTATTAGGTTAGTACAAGATTTCCTAGAAGAATGAAAGACAAAAGTGTCTTTTGTCCAACCCCACTTCATTGAAAAGGCAAGCAGCAATCTCAGAGTGTTGATGCAAAATATGGCCTGGTTAGTATATCAAGATAAAATTCTAATAACTTTCAAAGAAGAATGCTGAACTTGAAGTCAAATGACTTAAAGAAATGCTTAATGAACCATCTAATGTTTTGATTATGATCATGTAAAGATGTTGTATGTAGTGTCATTGTAGTTGGTAACAATTTTCATAATTCTATTATAAATGTTAGAATAGATATATATTTATTTAAAATTTGTGATATGATTAAAAAGTATCAGTCAAATATAATCTTCCTACTTGTATTGATGTATTTTCTTCCAAATATACAACCACAAGATCAAAATGGTAGAGTATTTTAGCTACCATTTCTTTCCTTAAGCTATTATAGATCTTATCTTAATAAATGGAGATCAGAATAGTATGGTGTTTTATTTTTCAAAATTTCTGCATTTTCATTTATTATTTCCCTAGAATGAAAATGAAAAAATTTTATTATTATTGTTTCATTTTTATATCTTTATCATTATGAACAACATATGATTAACAGTTTGGTGTAGATAATTTTCTGTTCTTGTCTGATTATTCTAAGTGCAAGTAATCGTTTCCATGAGTAAAAGTTGGTAGTTCTATTTCTTTGTCAACTTGATTTATTTGTTGTATAGACTGTACATTTAATTTTGGTGACTTTGCCTAGATCAGCATTATTCAACCTACTGGGATATCAATAATCCAGAAAATACTACAGAGTTTTCAAACTGTGTTTTTCCAAAGGACTTTGAGTACTTAGATGAGTTTATATAGGCAGAAATATATGAAAATTTCTATTAAATGTTCCTATTACTGAACACTGTAAGAATATAAATCTACCATTAATTAAAACCTATGTACAACAAATATTTATCATATCCAGCCCTACATATAATGCAAATGACTTGAAAAACAATTGATTTTTTTTTCTGAGTGTCAAGGAAGAAGCAAAAAAGGATCTAGTTGGGGAGTAAAAAAAATTCTCTTTCACAAAAGGTATTTTTCAAAGTAAATTTGGAATTTTAAGTATCATTTCAAGCAGCATTCTTTACTCAGATTCCTCACATATTTTTAGTATTCTATATCTTTCCTCTCTGGGAATAACTAAAATCTAGGCTTCCAAACTTTCTCTTGTGGAAACACCACTTTCTATTTATTGGCTCATAGTACAATCTTATTGTTGGTCATGTATCATGGTGCTATTATATAATAAATGCACTGAACATCCTTAGGACCCAACCCATAATATGGGACCATAAATCATGAAATGTTATTTTAGTAATGATATTTTTAGTTTTTAATTAAATTGCAGTCTTCTGTGCTGATTGTAGCATTATTTTTTTCCTGATTATTTCCTTGTGAATTCCTATTGCCTGTCTCCTGTGGTAGGGAAAGAGTTAGTTAGTTCACATACTAGGTTTTCATTAGCTCTGAACTTGGTCCTCTATACCTTACCCTTAAGACCTCGATGAAAGGATGTTGAAAAATCATCAATAAATATAGAAAACTTTTTTCTTTGGATCCACTTTCATATTTATGAAATAGAAATTGGAAAAAAGCCCTGGAAGGCAGTATTTATGCAAACTTAATTTTCTGCTTACAATGTTCAAAAAATCTTGGCCCAAAGACAAATGTAGTACTATATTTTGCAGCCTTTTTATGTTTCATATTAAAAAGTGAAAATGTTTAACACAAAAGAATAGGCAAATTTTTCAAGTAAAGGTAACTGTTTAGCTTATTACACTGATAACATTTTAGAAATATATGGATTCTTCTGACTGACAAGTGACTTCCATAGGAAGATGTCTTCACCTATTAACTGCTTAAATCTATGCCCCAGGCCCCTCTCTTTGTATCTTACAATTTCAAGTATCTTGCAAGCTCTGGTTATTTTAAGCAAACTGCCTTTCTAGAGATTTAATTTCCTCTGGTGGCTGTACATGAATGCTGCAAAATGATTTCTTGTAGTATAGCCAAAGAAACCACCTCCTCCAGCATCCAGGAGATTACTAGTGAAAAAGACCAGATTCATTGGCCCTACCCCTTCTGAATCTGTATTGAGAGAGACTTGGCTCTTCATTCTGTGCTGCTACTCACATCTCGATAAGTTTCATGTTCGACACAAAATAAGAACCTGTGCATTAAGGGATCATTTTACATGCTGCTTACTGGTTTACATGATGTCAGACTGAAGGTTTCTATCCCCTTGCTTTGTACCTGCTTCACTCAGAGGACACTGTGTTCTCAATGGCAGCTGTGTCTCAGATACCAAGAAGCAGTACTGCCTCCATCAGCATTCTTTTGGTATTGATGGCGCTACCCAGAGAATCACCTTTCCCTTCTATTATTAGATCTTCACCTATCCAACCTAGACTCTGCCCCCTCAGGAAGCAGATATCAGGCATTTCAGTGGCTCTAAGTCAAATTATTGTGCAATAGCTATGTTTTTCATGTATTTATACTTAATTGTTCAGTAAGTATCAGTGTGCACAAGGTAAGCAAAAGTACATTACTAAGAAATTAAAATTTGTAAAACTGAAATTTATTCCTGATATATTCTTGTTCTTATGAGTATGTAAAATTTCAGTTTAACATTTTTATAGACAATTACTACAATTTTTTAAAATAAGATTATTTTGTTATTTCTTCTCAGTGAGCAATGAAAGTTTCCTAATTACTGTGACGTTATCTGCTTGCTCAAACAATCACTTCTAACTCAACTCATTAAACTTTTTACTGTACCCATTCTTAATGCTTCAAATTGAGCAATTGTCTTCTAATATAAATAAATAGTATATGTAGCAAAATAGCCACAACTCATAAGTCATTTGAATAAAAAATATGAAACTAGTAAATAAGAATATGTTTGTGAACAAATGTAACCTCACCTCATATTTGTGCTAATTAAAATGGTAGTATTCAAACTTGCCTGGGCTCTGTTCCCTATCAATATTTTACTACCTGTTAAAAGAAAGCCAACTACATCTCACTAGTAAATGCCAATTCATCTGCTTTTTAAATTTAAATGCAAATTTTTTCCACCCCTTACCTTTCCGAAGAGATAAATCAGAGTAGAAATTGCATCTGCTATGCGGGCCTTAATATCAAAATTATTTTATGAGTAGTTTCTGAAAACTTATTTTAGACTCATATCAGTGAACCCAATTTTTGTCCTATTTTCTATATTAAAGTTTAATATGGCAATAAAGCTCTTTGACATTTGTTAGCTTAAAGAAAATAACAATGGGTTTTATTATAGTTCTTAAAACCTTTGTGTAAATTTCAGTGTGTTATTATGCAAAAATAAGTAAGGGCAGCCATGATACATGTTCTTCAAATGTGGCATCCTGTGTTTTCCTCACCGGGGAAAGAGAAATGGTTGTGATAAGTAATCATGAGGATGACTGCAGTATCCAACCACAGGTACCCCCATCCCTGGAATAATGATCAAAATCATGGCACAGCACACTTACACTAATAATACCATGGGTGTAGGCACTACAGTTTAGGAACCAAAATGTGAAATTTTCTCTTGGAAAGTCTTGCTTTGAACCTTCTAAATCAGCAAAAATGGAATTCTAGGCATTTTTAATCATTCCTTGCTTAGCAGAAAGGCAATATGTTCATGCTGCTCTTACTGTGGACAATAATTATGCCTAGTTTGTCACCCACACACACTAAAGTGTCTAACACTTGTTGCTAGTACCTATACCTTAGTGGTCGTAAGTGAGCTCCAGGAGACATTAGGAAATTTTCGAAATCACATCTGAACACATGCTCTTAGGCAAGCTGTATGTATAACTTGAAGCTTCTCTTAGTGATTGTCTTTTTGAATGATCTCAGCAACAGATGGGGTCATCAGATCTCTAACTAGTTTATTAAACCCAGTAAATCCCTATATTGTACACCTCTAATCAACCTAGCTATTTAAATAATGTCTTATTTATTACATTTGTCCATAGCTATCTTTCTTTCTGCTGTGAAATGAGAATAGTGTATGTGATCATTTTGATGGGTTAGAATTTACAGTGAGAAGAACCCTGAGGTTCTTCAAAAACATACTTTCAAAGTATGTTCCAAGAGCTCCTGAAATCCTCCAGTTGCTGTCAATGGAGTCTCATGAAACAAGCGTTTTGTCTATTCCATTTCTCTGGCATTAGTGCTTGTTGCAAAGATAAATGGGAGTAATACCATGCAGTCATGTTAAAAAGGAATATGGGTAAGAGGCAAGTATACTTATAAATGTAATGGAATGATATAAAATTACTAAGTACATGTAATGTCAGCCCTTGAATATGGTTGTTTCAATATGCTATATCATGAAATAGAATATATGCATCATTTCTGTTGCATACACCAATACAAATTTTTTAAGGAAAAAGATATAAATACTGTTTGAGTAAAGCTGGGATAGTCACTTTTTCATGAAATAAACAGGAAAGAATGATTGACAATGTATGGTTATTCATGCTTAGATATTTATAGAGATTTTGTAAAAAAAAAAAAAAAACAAAGTCAATGACATTTGTTTATAATGACAGAATTCAAGACGTTGAGGGAATATATAAGAAAAAAACAGTGTTTATTCCACTGTTAGTAAAACAACTTTTCTGGTGAAGCACTTAGTGATATTAATGTATGTGATTTTTGGATAATAATATTTGTCAGCATTTGGAAGAAGACCTTAAGTATTCACTGCAGTGTTTTGCAAGTGTCCAGACATTATAAGCTTTATTCTTAGTAAAAAATCCATTAATTCAAAGTGAAAAATAGATCAATAACTTTTCCTGTGCAGAGTTGATTGTATGGCTTCACATCCCACATTACAACTATTCTTTGAGATATTATTACTTGCCAAGTTTTGTTGTAGTATAAAGTAAAATACTCACATCTATGTGAAAAAATTCTAAATTACCTCTTCTTTTCCAGCTGCACATATGGATAATTTTAAATAGTATATCAACTAACGGAGCATGAATACTGATACACTTAAGATAATTCAGGTGTGTTTATTAGTTATCTGTATGAAAATGCTATTGGCATTGACATATAATAAAGAGATTCATCATTACTATTTTTAAAATGAACACTTGTTTAAAAAGACTGGGGAGATGGTTCATTGGTTAAAACCTTTGCTTACAAAGTAAAATTACCTGAGTTCGCATCACCAAATCCCACATAAAAATGCCAGACAGGTATGGAGATGACCTTAAAGTCTGGCTCTCAAAGACTGATACTGGGTAACCCCAGAGCAAAACAATAAGGTGGAAGAGCAAATCAGGATGATTCCCAGTGTTACCCTTGGGTCTCCATTAGGCAAGCACACTTAAGTGTCCTCCAGTACACACAACAACACACACACACACACTAATTAAAATAAAATTACAAGTAATATGTGTAAGTTCCCATATGGTTAGATATATAGGTAGACATAACCTATACAAACAAAAGCTTCTGGGAACAAAAGTTGGGGAATGAATGATAATAAATCATTAGGTTGGGCTTGGGTGAAGCTATTCCAACCCAAAATAAAGTCTAACTAGCCGCTAGAGGGCGCTTTTATTTTGCATAAATACATTGTATAGACATTAATATTTACATGTAAAAATTTAAATGTCAGTATGTTCACCACCAAATTTCAACAGTACCCTGTAGATGAAATGAAAGATTTTTTTTCTCTTCAGTGTGCCATTGAAACTGACTTTTAAGTAAACATCACAGATTCTTCATATACTACACCTTTTGGGGGAGAAATCATTCTTTTCTATAACTGTTTCCTTACAAATATCAAAAGTTTTATGGTTCTTTCTTTTGCTTGACATTTGGGTGATTGCTAATTGAGCGAGTATGTCAGTAAGAAATACTTCTGACATCTTAAGTTTTTTCAAGAGATTTTTATATCTGATACAGCAAAATGCCTGGTGGATAGAGAAAGGATGACTAAATTCTGAATCATTCACTGTTTCTCTTTCTTGAAATCAACATATAATCACTTAGTAGCTCCTGTGGCTTTGTGAACTTCCTCTCAATGTTGCTAAATTTTACAATAAGAATCTCTGTCTTTCTGAAGATGTGTGTGTGTGTGTGTGTGTGTGTGTGTGTGTGTGTGTGTAGAAAAATGACACTGATTGTGTGTCCCTGTGGAGACCGAAGGGTAACATCAGCAATCATCCTGGATTGTTGTACCTCCTTTTTGCTCTGCTCTGGGGTTGTCCAAAGCTCCACCTTTCAGAGCTAGAATTGTAGACTATAGCTATTTCTGTCTGGCATTTTTACCTGGGATCTGGAATCTAAATTTAGGTCCTTTTCTGTAACCTATGAGCCATTTCTCCAGCCCCTTTCCAAAGTCTTGATAAGAAAAATCATATCATAATTCTGCTACTAAGTGATTATATGTTGATTTCAAGAAAGAGAAACAGTGAATGATTCAAAATTTAGTCATCCTTCTCTATTCTTTCTCTAATTCTCTCTCTCTCTCTGTGTGTGTGTGTGTGTGTCTGTGTGTGTGTGTGTGTTTTGCATGTTTGTAGAAGAGGGCATTTGAATTTGTGTGCCTGTGAATGCCCAAGGGTAAAATCAGGAATAATTCCGGATATTTTACTTTTTTATTGCTTTGCTCCTAGGCTTTCCAGTCTCTACCTTCTAGGGCCAGAAACTCAGGCAATCACCATTTCTGAGGGTCATTTTTACATGGGATCTGGGGACCTGAAATCAGATCCTTCTGCTTTTAAGGCAATGACTTTAACCTAACCCCAAAATCATCTCCCAAGCCCCTATATGATAATTCTCAATAGATGTATACATCTTCAACTGTTGTAGCAGCTACATTGGTCCAAACCCTTTTAGGATATTTGTCTCTCAGTAAGATGTTTTATGTCCAAACAAAGATTGAATTAAGGAAGTCCTCTCTAAGAATAGCCATCTTCCTCAAACATTATATATATGTAAGTCTTAGCTGACTTATTGAAGTAAAATATGTTAAAATCTAAGAGGAAGTTATACTTGCTCTTTCCAGAGAAATATCTACACAGAAGATGGTAAATGTGACATACAGTTTTGAAGTTTTGGGGTCTTCAGAAGTTGTCATAGCTCTTGGGTTGACAATTGGGGTTTTAAGTTAATATATAATCAGTATACACAGAGTGGAATAGAATTTCTGAGAGGAGGAAAAAAAGAAACTTCTGGTACTAACTTGGATTCATTATCTTATCTGTGTTGGAATCCTGAACACTTTTAGTACAGTCTTCAAAATCTATTTCTATCAAAATATGTATATGTCTAGAGTTGAAAATTTGGTAGAATCAAGAGCAGGTTTATTGAGCCATGATTATTTCCAATGCAGAAATTCCAAAGTCAATTCATGCTGCCAGGAATTTTATGCATTAATTTAAGAAAGTTGTACTTTCTTGAGAAAAATTATTGAGTCAATCTTGGCTTAAAAACTGGGACTTTTTAAAATGATTCAGAGCCTTCAATCACAGAGGCCAGCAAACTTTTATTATGGATTGCTGCATATTTTATTACTTAAAACAAGAAGCATAGCTTGTGTTTTACTTTGTTTTTAAAATCATTGATGTACAAAATAATAGATTTCATTATGAAATTTCCACACATGTGCATCATTGCCATATGCTCATTCTCCCTCCTTTTTCCCCTTCTGTTGCTCTTCTGTCCTCTCCCGCTGGTCCCTTTCCTAACTAGAACATATGCAACAATAGTGTTAAGTACTAATAATGTTATTTGTATTTAGTTGATAGCAGTTTTACTTGAGACAAGGTGACAAATCTGAATTGTGACTAAGGAAGACAAAATGATTTTGTCAGAGCTGAAGCACTAGAGGGCTGAAGACGCTCATTATGGCTCTTACAGGAACAAAGAGCATTAGAGAGGAAAGAACAATCTTTAGGTCACTAATTCTTGGTAGGTGTCAATAGCTGAAATTTACCTAGGATAAAAGGCTAGTATTTATTTCAGATAAATATTATGCCCCAAATATCTGCGCTTTGAATTTTTTTGTTTCCCCTTGCTTTTCAGATATATTAACTTTTTCAAGCCTGGCATCTATGTGTCTGAATTATTGTCTTAGGTTTTATTTAAGTAGTGAGGTGATTGATAGTTTAATTTTGCTTATGTGCCCAGATATAGCCCTACTGAAGAAATAAAACTGGGCGAACTCCATCATTAATAAACTTAAGCATGACCTTCCCTTCGTAGTTCGCGTGTGCCGCCATGTCCCATTGATCATGAAGTAATAATTTTCTATGACTTTCAGCAAGTCTAGGTTACTGTTACCTTGAGACTCCTTTTTGAACATTATGTGACTACAATGAGTGACTTTTCTGTTTTCCAGTGTCTGATTGAATTTACAAAATATATTAAAGGGCACCCAGGGCTGTCACACATTAAGTGAATGTTCAACCCCAATGTGTCTTAAAAAAAAATGAGCTTGTGGACTGTCACTTGTCAAGAATAATTGAACATCATGAAAGAAGTTCTAGTATTTTCTAATACTTCTAGTATTTCTAATATTTCTAGTATTTTCTAATCTTGAAGAGAAGAAATGAAGAGAATATGGCTCACAGCTTGGATAGCAAAATCCATGAGTCACTGATGCTATTGAAAGTTTACTAACATCTAGTGAATCCATCCTGTCATTTTAGTATTGGAAGTCAGTATTTAATTATCCACAGGGCCAATTTTCTTTTTTACAAAAAAGAACTCTTCTATGTCCTTGTCTGCCCTTCCATTCTTCTAAATTTGGCAAGCAGAACTAAGAGGTGATGAGCAAATAGTGGCTATGGCAGGGCTGTGTCATGGTCTTGGGAGACCTTGCTTATTCCTAAAAGAGCCGAGCATGCATTCTTAACTCAGCCATATGCTAGGCTCTTTCAAGAAAGGACTGGAAAGAACCAGTGTCCTCAAGCAAGTTCAAGTCAAGGATTCAGCTCTAGGTAGATACAGGGGGAGAATAAAGTTTACCATATTACCATATAGCTTTTGGTATAACCGTGTCTGGTGCCCATAAAAAAGATATAGATGCCTTAAAAGTAATCAGTGGCCAAGATCATCTTAGGCAACTTGTAATTGATATCATGAGGTACCTGAGATTAGGAACTTGTAAGTAGAAAGAATTTGTTTTGGCTCCTGATTTCAGTCCATGGGTAGATGTTATTACCATTGCTTGGAACTTGTGATGGGACAATAATACGTAATAATTAAAAGATTGTAGCAGAAGAAAGCTGTTCATCTCATGATTGACCAGGAAGTAAGGGTAGGAAAGACACTATAGGGACATGGCATGTCTTTCAAAGGGACATATACAGTCACCTATTTCCTCTAACTTGATTCTGTCCCTAATAGTCCACTCAGTTGTAAACTCAACAACGGACAGATCCATGGATGTTAATACCATCAACATCTACCAGCTTCTCAATAACACCATTCACTGGGCAGCCTCAATGCCAGTAACCTTTTGGTGAGACAATTTATATCCAAGCCACAACAGATACCAGGAATAAATGAACCTTATTTGTCACTGGAGTGAGATAATCAAATGAAATATGCCCTATTCAGCCTTAATTCAGGTAGACTGATTGCAAGCTTTTGACAGTGGGTTCACAACAAGCATATAAAGTCACCTCTTCCCCAAACACAACACTTTAACTTCCTCAAGTGTTGGTAGTACAGATACAAGACATTCAGAAGTAAGTCTGCTTGTCATGCAAAAATATAACAAGGGTATCAAGAAGATATATACACAAAAAAACCCACAACACACACACACACACACACACACACACACACACACACACACACACGGTAAAAATGAACTTACCAAGAGAGATTTTTCAAGATTGACTTAAAGAAATTTGTCTATTATTTTTAGATAGTTTTACTGAGGGAGAATACTTATATAATCAAGTTCACCTATTTACAGAGTAGAGTTCACTTTTCATGAGTGATTCTCAGTGTTCTACAACTATTACCCCAGTCTAGTCAGAAAACCCTGCACAAATTTGAGTCACTGCCTAGTTATCTCCCCAAACCATCAACCTTAGAAAACCACTAACATACTCTGTTTTGAGGGATTTGTCTATACTCTACATTTTATGCAAAAGAAACATATTCAGTGGAACCGTGTGATTGGCTTCCTTGACTTGGCATAACATTTCAAAACTCATCTATGTTGTATCATGCATCAGGAAACCATTCTTTCTCACTGCAAAATGTTCAAATGAGGGATATACTAAATTTGCTTATCCATTTATCAGTTTATGAGGATCAGCATTTCCATATTGTTGTCATAAGCACATTGTTGTCATAAGCATTTCTCCAAGGGATATGCTTAGAAGAGGATCTACTAAGAGGATAAGCTCATGTTCTAGAAATTGATGTATTTGCAAGCTAGCTGTATACTCAGAAGAGGAGCTGCTTGGTTGCAAAATAATCCTGTAATTTAGATATTGAGGAATTTTCAAATGGCTTTCCAAAGTGTTGTGTCATATTATCTGTTCACCAACAACATGTGAGGATTCCAAGTTTTCCATGTTCTGACCATCTTTTACTATTGTTTCTTTCTTGTCCTAGACATTGCTAGAAAGGTAACATAAAAACTTCTTATAAGACTGAGAAGATGTGCCAACAATCGAACACTTACCCTGTAAGCTAGAGGACCAGGAATGACAGAATCTATACAAATGCTCTGTCACCTGAATTTGATCCCCAGATATCCACTTGGTAGAGCTATCCTATTTCTAGTTGTTCTCTGATCTCCACCTGTATTCCATAGCATCTGTGTGCATACTGTTCTCTCTGTGTATCTGTGTCTCTATCACTATCTCTCAGTTTCCTATACTTACTCTTTCTCTATCTCTCTTCATCTCTCTCCCTTTTAAATAAATAAAATATAAAAAAGAAAACTACTGATTAAAAAAAATTGGAAAAAAATCACCTTAGTTTGAGGCTCCATTTCCCTAGTACTAGTGGTATTAAGCATTGCTTGCTTCAGTAAAAATTCTGAAAAGTAATCTTTATTATTGCTAAAAATATTTCAGACAACATGAAAATGCGTCTAGAATATAAGCATCACTAGACATGTGTATCTGAAGTAAAAACCATCAGGGTCATTCACACATTTCTATTTTATTAAAATCTGTATCTCCTACAAAGACAAGTTATAACTTCTGAGAGTGATGATGTCACATCAGTTAATATTTGTGTGTGTGTCTGCACGCGAATGCACATTTGTGTGAGCGTATGTGTGTGTGTGAAGGAAAGGGAACTTGAATATGTATGCCCAAGAATGACTTCAAGAATCATCTGGATTGTTCTACTTCCTTGTTGCTTTGCTCTGGGGTTTTCCAGTTCTGCCTTCCAGGGCCAGAAGTACAAAGCACCATCATATGAGATCTGGGGATTGAAACCCAGGTCCTTCTGCTTGTGAGACAAAGGCTTTTATCCCTTAGACATCTCCCTATCCCAATTCATCTTTGTTTCTTCATTGCTTTGAATTCTGAGCATTAAAATAGTACTAATTAATCAAAGGTTTCTCACATACTTTGCAAAAATACTAATGTTTCATCTATGAAATAGCAAGAGGGACAAGGAGTATCAATGTTTCACAGAAGGAAGATTTTTTTAAAACATTTATAAGGACTCCTTTCCAAAGAACACAGGGAAATTGATGCCGAGATCCTTATGAACAATGCTCCAGTTTGTATTCCCAGAGTCAGAGCCCATCGTGGGATTCTTTTGGATGCACCTTGACAGTGTGCTCTGGAAACTGTTTCAAGAGGCACCACTGCCCTATGGTATATGTGTATTAACACAGCCCCTTGCAAACCTGCTGTCGCTGTGAGATTGTGAGATTCACTGACAGCGGTAATCAGGCACATTGAGCATTCCTCACACTTCACATACTGCTTTGTCCAGAGAAAGCGTGATCCCATTCCTACAGAACCATACAATTTGAGAACTATGGGGGAGGCCACTACTACAAATACATAATCCCAGAAAGTATGAATGTAGTGCCAGAAAAGGAATTTGCTGCCTGTATTAAAGAAAATAACAAAAAAAAATCCTAAAAGATACTTTTCCCAGAAAATCTATTTTGCTTCCCTTTGTCGTTCAGGATTTTCAAATCTGGTTCTGTATCTACTTGCTCATGTTGCCAATATATGAATGCTTGAAAACTTGCCTGGCTTGAACATACTACAGAAACTTGAATTTCATAGCATAGAATTCTCTTACTGTTGGAAGTTCATGTTTAATTGCATGTTTTTCCCTCTAAACTCTATGCTTGTTTTATCTAATATGTATTGGTGCTTGGTACATAGTAAGGAGTCAAATATTTGTTGAATGAGTGGTGATGCTGAACTCTGCTACTAGCTAGCTGTATTGCCCTGGGGAATCCATTGAGCTCCTCTGGACCTCTGTCTGTAAAAGGATGACAGATTTCATCCATGTCCCTCTCTCTAGTTCTGACCTGGAGTAGTCAACACTTTTACTCCTACAGAGTCATGTTTGTCTTTTCACTTTCACTCATTTGTTCCTGTTACTGTCTTGGCTCCTACAGACATCTGAAGTTGTCACTCCAGAGATGATCTTTATGGCATTTTCAATTCTAAAGTTGTGAAACTGTGGCATCTTTTTTAAAAATGCATGATTTCATGCATCCATTTGCTCATTACTAGAGCCCTTGTTTGCTCTGGCATGTTCTCTAGAGAATCTTTTGTTTGTGCTTTTATCACTTGTACTTTAGTACACGGGTTCTCCAGCCTGCAAACTACTGTTCTACACTCTGTGTTATGCTTTACAAAAAATGATTACATGTAATTGTCTCTACTGCATAGATATTTTCATTGGCATCTTTCAAGGAGATCAGTATTATGAAAATTACATTACAGCAAAAGTTTCTTTAAGACTCTGAATTTTTGGGGACTGGAGAGGTGGTTCAGGGGTAAAGCCTCTGCCTTGCAGGTGGAAGGTCCTGAGTTTGGATCCTAGACCCCATGTATAGACGCCAGTGGAAGCGGGGGCGGCCTGTGTTTCCAGTCCTGGTAGGGCAGAGCCTGTGAATCCCGGGGCAGAGTAAACAAGGAGGAGGTGGAGGCATTCATGGTGGTTCCTGAATTCGTCCGTGGTTCTACACACACACACACACACACACACACACACACACACACACATGCGCGCGCACGCGCACACACGCATACACGCACAATTGAACAAATAATTTAAAAAAGACTCTGAATTTTTGAAGTTCTGCTATTAGAAATTGTTTTTCTTTCTGCAGATTGTCAAAAAATAGATTTTTGTTATGGAGATGTGTGAATATACATTAAATGTGTACTTACCAAAAAATTCATAAGCATAAATCCACATGCACTTCAGGCTTATTAATATCTTTCTTTGAATCATAACCAAATAAAAAATTTAGAACAAAATTCAGGAAATCTTTTGATTGATATCTAGTTAAGTTCACAAGATGTTGTTCTATAAGTGTTTCTATTTGCTGTGCTTATGTACAGTTGACATGTGTCAACATTTATTAACAGTAGAATTATAGTGCCTATAATGGAGGAAAAGCTTAATATAATTGAGTAAGTTATGAAGAATGACACAAACTACTGTTTATAGTTTAGAAATTTTTAAAAAATCTGGCTAGGGATATGGCATGTAGATTAAAGTCTGCAAGCAAAAGGACCTGAGTTCAGATCTCCATATTGCTCATAAAAATACCTGGCAGATATGGTGGCACTCTTAAGTTATGACCCTGAAGGGCTGAGTCTGGGAAAGCTCAGAATCATGTAATAAGTAAGTAGAACAATCCAGGATGAATACCCATCCCACAAGCACACACAATCAAGTGCCTTCTGGGACACACACTCACACACACACACACACATACCACAGAGACATGAACACACACATACACATATATACTCAGTGGGTTTGAGGATTTACTTCACATATTTAACACTTGTCTAGAATGCAAGAGGCCCTGGATTTGGTCTCCAGCACTGGGGTTAAAAACATATATATATATATATATATATTCATACATATATATATGAAATTTTTAACATATATTCTGGTTTCTGAATGTGACCACTTGCCTCACTGTGCCATTATTGCTTCCTCTTTTAGACCATTCTTTATGGTTAGCTATTTGGAACACGGATTCACAATAGCAACAACTTCGAAATCTAATAGAAACCCAGGAGACATACACGAGGAGGCATTGTTCAGATAATTGAATCCCTTCCATTTACGACTCCCTTTCCTTGCTGCTTGGTACAGTCTGAAGACCTTACAGGCTGTGAAGAAGCCACTTGAATATGGTCTGGCAGTCCCTAAGAAATCGTTTTAGCTCTTGTCACTGGAGACCTAGCTGATAGAGTTCTTCGGGAAACTGACCTTATGAATATTCAGAAAATAGCTGCTGACACATTGGTTCAGCAGCTCCACCCAACTGTGTGATCCCTGGGCCCTCGCTAAGCTGTTCTCAGTGTCCTCATTTCAGCTTCAGAACATTTGTGGTCAGGCTTAACATATCTGTCAAGGGAGAATGAAATGAAAGGAGATTTCAAATTCCAAATGGTTTATTTTGGAAAGGAAAAACAAAACCTCATCCTGACACCAATAAATAGTCACAGTCTTTCAAAAACAAAAGTTCACAAAATTGTTGCATGAAATACTGAACTATTTGAAGACAACGATAGAAACATTTTGATCAGCTAAAGATAAACTCTACCTTCCCAGCAACTAGTAAGTCATCTTCCCATTTTCTCCCTGTTGATGAACTTTAATTCTGCAATTTCTTCTACATTGCTTCCATTTATTGTGTCTGTGCTCCCTAATGCCATTCCCAGGAGACGGGTGAAATTCTCACATCTCCAGAAGCATCTTAGACTTCCTGGGCCACCTCACCTCAAACATTTCTCTATGGACTTCTGTTGATTCAATGTCATCCTGGTCTCTTTCTAGTTAACATCCACATCAATCTTTTTCCATAGCTTAAAAATCTGAATATGGCTTAAGTCATGCTTCAAGGTGATGTTTTCCTTCTCTGTGTATGCTTTTGATCATATATATATATATATCATATATATATCATATATATCATATATATATATATATATAATATAAACACACACACACAGACAGACACACTCACTCGCATAGTTTAGCTTCTCTTATCCAAGTTCTTCTGAGCTGCACTGGCCGATCTTTTGTACACCCAAACTTGAGCACTGTATTTAGAGTCTTTCCATTATCTGAACCTGTTGTTTCTTCAGGTTTTTTACTCTTTTAAGGTCCTGAGACATCCTTCCTCTGCTTTTCCCAGTGTTTTCTCTTTAGCTTAGTTCTTTGCTATTTTCTACCTCCTTTTCTACAACAGTCCCCTCGGCTGGTTTTTATAGGTAATCCATGTCTGCTCTGTGTCTAGCATAAGTTATCTGAAACAAGTCCACCATCACCCTGAGCAAAAGACTTCAGTGACTCCTCTTGGCCCTCTCAACACTTTTCCAGTGTCTGGCTTGTTTGGGGCTCCATCTCTCAACTCATGTAACACCACTTTCCATCTGACATTCTGAGCAGCAGTCACAGATTGCTAGCTTCTGGGATCCGACCTAATGTGCATGAGTAGGTAGGTAAGGGAATGGGTGTGTGATATTGACAATAGGATGATACCATTCTTATATTATGTACTTAATGTCAGTATTATTTCCAGATGCATAACTGTGGCAGATGCTTGGAGCTAACAGAACTACAAACCTCTGATCCCGGCCAGTTATAGTGTTACATTCAAGACCAAGATCTCCACAACTGAAGGTTAAATAAGGAAAAACAGTAATATAGGTGCCCTGTTTTGTTAAGTATATACAAATGTTTTGTAGATAATAAAGTTTACTTAGAAGCATATAAAACAAAAACCATGTGTCCTTTCTTACCTCGGAGCCAGTAGAGCACATTCTGCTGGAAACTACCTATCCTTCCTTCTCTCTGTCATTGTGACTCTCTCCTGTGCCTTGTCTCTGCAGAACTGAGTCCACTGCCTTTCCTGTGGGCCCCAGGAATTGTGTATATATTGCATGTCTCTCCATCTTAGCATTTACCACATTGCAGTATGTTTCTTATGTGCATGTTTCTCTCTCCACCAAATCATGGGTGACCTGAAGAAGTTATGTCTTCTCATACATGATTATGAAAATGATCTTTGAAGCTCCATTTTGTTTCAAGCTTTATGAATTCATTTAGTGAGCCTTCATTAAATATCTGTTTTCTATGGTTTGAATGCAACCCTCAAAAATCCATGTGCTGGAAGTGGGATTACTTGGTCTTGTTCTGCATATGAGAATGCAGTGTCATCTCTTCTAGCTCTTTCACCTTTTGCCATATTAAAATACAGTAGGAAGAACCATACCAGATGCAATTGACATGATCTTGGAAGCCACCACCCCCAGAACTCTGAGAAATAAGTATCTAGGTATAGATACACAAACAAGCATACAGACGCACATGTGCATATACAAATGCATACACATAAATATATACACAAATACACATACATGTATGTATATACAAATATATACACACAGAGAGACACACAAATGTACATACACATAAATACATACACACATACACATAAAAATACACACAGATACACATACACATAAACACACACATGCATATACATACACATATAAATACACATACAGAAAGACAGAAACACACACACACACACATACACACACACACTAGTCTGTTACAGTAGTAAAAAAAAAAGCAGGAAGACACTGCTGTCTACCACACTTTACATTTGATGTTATTGAAGAGCTAATTTAAAAATACTTCTTCTCACAAAACTTAAAATAGCTAAACAACCTTTTAACATGTTTCAGTGGTATTGCATTTCTAATTTACTAAATGAGATTATTTAAATCTTCATTTTGTATGAACATTGCAGCTAGCCTTTCAATATGTGTCTTGTGCACTGTTGTTCCTTCAAATATACTTGGCTTATCAGGCATGGATTCAGTGTTAATATTTCTGCCCTTTTGGATGGAGTAACTCCAGTCCATGTATTTTTTTACAATATGTGAAAACACAGGAACTCTAGAATTTACTTCTTGATAGGTTCCAAAGCAGAGTTTCAAGCTTGGAATCAATGAGCCTTCCACTAAGCTGATCAATTGGCTCTGTGTAAAGTCTTCATTGAAGGCACTGATGTAATAAATGTGGAATAAGAAGGAGCTGGACTCTGAGCCCCCAGGCCTGGCATTATGTATCTCCTTCCTGGTGACACCATCCATTTATCAGACATTCCTATCAATCTCCCTATCGGACAGCCCACCTTTTTTCATCCTGTCCACAGGGCACTGCAAGAGCTCACTAATGTCTTGTGGAAATCAGATGCCAGCTCATCCCTGGTGTTGCCTTTATCTTATCTATCACAAGAAGAAGTGGACTGCAGGACCTGAGGTTCAATGCCAGCCCGACACCCAGCCCCATCAATATCTGTCAAATTAATGATTGACTTCACTTGTTTTCCTGTTCTTTTCATTCTATCCACTAATAACTTGAGGCTACACAAATGCTGAGTGCAATTATTCTTCAAGGCCTTAAGTGTGCTGTCTTACTGACAGGTGGATACAAAACAACTCTTCAGAGATTGTGTGGGTCCCTTACATACAATACACACGATTATAAGTGTGTGTGAATTAGCCTGCTGCTTGCTCTGAAGAAACTTCTGAAATCATGTGCCATGCACTGATTGGTGGGACACATGGATTGATCCCGTCTATCCTATAACTTCCTTTGGATGCCATTAAGCTTCTGGGAGGGTCTGAGGATTTTGCCTATCTGATACTTATACTTAGAAACATAATGATCACAGCCAACTCCCTAGAATGGACACCTTTTAGTACCTAACCCAGATCTCTTGTTCATTCCTTGACAGTTAATCAGCAAAAGATTGGGAAAAGATTTCCAAAACATATTTATTCTACATTTTTGATAGATTTGATCTATGAGTGTTGTCTTCTCAATTAAAATGAATATGAGTCACACAAGCATTATACACAAAAGCACCTCCTTTCAATTTTTGAAAAAGTTCTTCAGGCAGATGTGAAATTATCGACATAAATGTCATCTGACAATTGTTAAGTATAATTTTTAAATAAAAAATACATTTCCAGGAAGCTTATTTGAAAAGAAAAATTTAGCACCTACTCTGATAGACTATCAAATCTTCTTGAAATAAAAAAGATAGTTCATAATTATGTGTATTCTCCAAGATCAAGACTGGTGAACAGAAGTGAACAACCTTGTAGAAAATAAAGTATCTCCAGGCAGCTCTTCTCTCTGTGCAATGTCTGAAGTTAGTAGTTTGATTTCAGTCTGCTCTTGATTAGAAGGGCATAGTTCACAAAAGAAATTTCACAATGGAACTTCATTTCTTGAGAGTTATTTTCATAATGTTTTATATAACATTTATTTTTATTTAGCCACCATGTGGATTCTGGGACTCAAGCTGAGGTTCCCAGACTTAGCGGCAAGCACCTTTACCCTTTGAACCATCTTTTCATAATCTCTTTAAAAAAGCTCTGGATACTCCACTTAGACCTGACTGGATATCAATTATTTAGAATATTCTGCTGTTCAAAATAGAATCTGTAAAAACTGGTTGTCTTCTTTGTACTTCACTACTGAGAACAAGAGCCAGTCCTTTAGTATAGAGTACACTGTTGATTCATACCATGTTTGGTGTCTTTCAAATAACTGCTTTTGAAACTACAATAGGGGCCAAAAGCTTAGAAGGTAGTCTCCATATTGAATCATTGGAAGTTATATGTAAGTACAGAACTTACAGTAAGATGTCATGTACAATTGTGCTGTGTTTTGGAGACTACTGATGGGAGAGACTTTGTATACACAACATTATACACAAACATATACAAATATAGCATAAAAATATGTGTAAATTGATGCATCCTTTTTCAAGTACCAGACACTTAGATAATCATACATTATAATAGAAAAATTTATCACTTTTCATTCTTCATATGAGGTATAATGCTATTATATTGTCAATTGGATTTCAATTCTGATTTCAATTCTATGACTTATGCAATGGTAAGAGGAGCTGGGTGGGCACATAGTGAGCTCCTTAGGAAAACACAAAGCAAGTGTTAACATCAGCTAAACAAAGTGCAACACAATTCAGGACTGACTGGAGCATACCTCAGCTGTGGAGAAAATGAGGATACTCTGCAGTCTTCCTGAGGCAAGAACAAGATGCTGAAAATAAGCAGCACCTGGTGAACTAAATCCAAGGACTTGCTGACAGACTGGGGCCATTTGAAAATAGCAAGGAGAAAGGACATGTCTTCTAGATTCTATGTCTTTGCTTACAGTGCCTGAGTTGCTTTTCAAATAATATCTACATTTTCTTGGGTGATTGGCTCCACACTTTGCTGATTTGGAAGCAGTTAGCATCATCTTTCCAGACCATAGAGAACTTATAAATAGAATTGATCAGTATCCAGGATGTGTTCTTCTTTTAACTGGTGCTTAAAGTGTCTTCAGTGAACATATTTTAGTGTAAAAATTCAATATGGAATTTGATACTTCCCATGAAGTATATTTTAAAATGTATAGATTTGGAATTGAAGCATATAATATTACCTAGGAAAGTCAGCAACTACATGTATTCACTTGTCTATTCATATATCCTATTTTTAGCCTTCGTTGAAACTTACTGTACATGAGCTACTAGGTCTAATCAGTATGTGCACCTTGTGCAAAACATTCAGAATAGAAAGTCCATAAAATACAGTCCAGATTCTTAGCAACTGTGGTCAGTGCATTTGTGAGAAAAGAAACCATAACCTAGTAGTTGACTGCTTCACAATTATGAGCAAAAGTAACAGTCAGTGGTGAACTAAATTGCTTGTACTCTATTGCTTAAGAGCACACTATATATAATATCCTGATTATGGCAGTCTGTTTTGTTTTCAATAAACTCATGACCAAACAACCTAAAGGAGAGCAAGGGGTTTTATTCTTTCTTAAGATTCTTAGCCACAGTTCCTTGTCCAGCTTGGCAAGATAATTCATACTAATACCTGGAGCCAAGGGAAGTGAGCACACCATATCTACAGTACTTCTGAGAGGGACGATCCTTACTTGCAAGACCAACATGTCTGGCTAAATATACTGAAGAACGTCACCTTCCTTAACTGTTTCCTCTATCTTATTCATCTGCCCAGTGACCAGTCCCACTGACTACAGGCTGGGCCTTCCCCAAGAATCAGACAATCACCTGCAAACTTTCTCTGGTCTTAATTCAACCACTAATTCTTTACAAATATGTCCAGAGTTCCAGCCTTCTACTGTCAAGTTGACACCCCTATCTAGCTACCAGGTACAGCAGAGGAGAAATTCTGAAAGAGTTGGAAGAGAGATGACATAAATGTCTTCTACACAAAATCATCACTCACAGTCACAAAATCTATGAATCTTATGCCAGATACCTTTGGCTTTATATATATAAATATGGATATATAGAGATATAATATATATAGAGAGAGAGCTTGATGATATTCTGCTTATGTGTGTAAGAAGAGCAAATGTTCCACAAAATAGGAAATGAAATGTACAAAAGTCTCTTTCATTCTTGTGCCCATTCATATTAAGAAAGGAAAGATTTCAGGAAAAAAAATTTAGAAAACTTGTGAAATGATAGTCTGCCTAGGTCCCACATTGACATACCAGTGATAATTTTAGAATTACATTCAGTACTGAAAGTAATATAATAACAGTGATTGGGGGGCTTTTGGCATATATGAAACAAAATAAAATATTCCATTGCATTGATTTTTAAAATTTACACTGTGTAGAAATTTACTGGGTAAGTTTTGTCATTAAATAACTACTTTTTGCTACTTATTTTAAATAGCTTATTTTGTGACATATTGTTGATGGAAGAGTAACTTTATCAAGTTCTGTTTACCTGTTGATTTCACTGTTGCTGTTCACTACTAGGTAAGCATGGGCACATGATTTTAATGGACTGATTATATATGAATATTCTTTGTACTATATATTTACAAAAATGGCTGTGGCAATTTCTGAATTTCTTAAGTCATGCATCAATAAATCTAATCTCTTTCCAATTCCAGCAAATGTGACTATGTGTGGATATGTGTTAAAATAACATGTTCACACATTCTAGTTTCCATGGGATAAAATTTCAAGGACCATATATTTATGTTGGTGTTGAAGCATTTAGGATGGTGGTGGTTAGACACTGGGCAAAGGAAAAATTTCATGTTATTACAAGATAGCACACATAAGGTATCTTATGGGGATGTCTTTATTACATATTGTTGACATATTGTATTGGACTTTTTAAAAGCAGGACATGGGAATGGTCAGACCACGGGTCAATTCTGCCATAGTGGTCCCTATTTGCCTAAAAATAGTGACGATGTTTCCTCATTTTCGGATATACATAAGAAAGTAGGAAGTGTTCTTCTTGTTTAGCCTTCTTGAATCATACCAGATTACAAATAGGCATACTTTAAAATTTCTTATTTATTGAAATTTTTCTTTGTCAAGAAGGGTAGAAGGAGATGATTTAATGTCATGAGAAGAGATTCATACATAGTATGTGCAAAAAGATTTCAAAGGGTTATAAAATAATATTCTAACTAAAACTTCTGTATTTTTAAATTTGTGTTAGCATATCTTCATTATGCATAATGACAATGTCATTCAGTATATTGCATCTCCCTCTTCTGTTTGTCCCTTTTTCCTATAGGCTCAATTCTAATTTCATGTTTCGTGTGTGTGTGTGAGATGTGGACTTAGTTTAGAGGCCTAAGTTCAAATTTCTGCCCCTCTGCTTACTCAGATGTGAGCTGAGACCATGAGCAAGTTATTCAACATCTCTATGTCTTGATTTCCTGATTTTTTCTAAATAGAGAGTGTGAGATTCTGTAGCATAAAATCAAACATGTATAACTAATTCAAGATAGACACTGCCTTAGAGTAAGTACTCAGTATCACTCTCTATATATTTTTGCTGTTAAGGTATAATCTTCACAGTCCTTAGCTCTGGAAGATGGGGATAGAAGGTTACCTATCAGCTCTTTCCCAGCATTCCTCTCCTAGAGGGATCCTGTATCAAATGTTTACTGTCGGTCCATTTCCATTATCCTAGAAGCAGAATGCAGGCATACCCTCTTCAGGCCCCTGCGCCAGCACCAGCAGAAATTAGAGAAGTCCTTTAGAACATCATTGTCCTTAAAAACATGGGGTGGAGAGAGACATATGTATGTCATTCAGATGAGATTTTAAAAGCCCTGATACTGTAATTTATACTAGAAATACTCAGGCATCTGTCCCAGTTACCTTAAGTATCTTTTACCAAGAAACTGCTCTAAGTCACATTAATGCTTGTTGCATTCAATTTTTCTTCCTAATGTATTGTTGTCAGAATACCACTAAAATCAGTAAGGTCTCAAGGGGTCTACAAAGGAAGGTTGGCAGGTGGAAACAAGAGATACATTTTTTTCTCTAACATTAAGCAGACATCAGCTACTGCTGTTTTTTAGGTTCCTTTCTAAAGTTAATTATTCATTTCCTTCTAACTTAAAGTGAGTCACAGGAAAAGGTAAAAAAGCAAAGTTGTATGTGTGGAGGAGAAAACTTGTAAGTTTCTCATTGTTTATTTAAGATTAGTCCACAAAACAGAATAGTAATTAACAATTGGACTAGTCATTGAGACCTGAGAACATAAACAAGCAAACCAGTCCATCATCTTTAAATTCAACTTTGTGAAAGTTGAATTCTTACCTTCATCACAAACTGGGCTTCAAAAATCCACAACTGTCCCAAGACAAGAAGAGTGAAATAGAGCTTCCCCACTTGTGGTTTGCCCACTAAAGGGTCACTTAAACTGCCACAGAGGCTTGATCCCTCACTGGTACAGGTGGCCCCAAGGGAACCCAATGGTCCACACATGCAGAAGAACATGAGCACCAGAGGGACTTTGCAGAATTATGGAAGGGAGAGGAGGATGGGAAAGAGAGAGGGAGGAATGACGGAAGGAGGGGTTATGTATATGATTAAAAATTATTAAAAAATAAAGAAAAATCAGCCTCAATTACCCTACCTCCTTACTGCTTTGTTCTGGGACTTTCCAGGCTTCAACCAGATGGCAGGCAGCTGCTACTTCCTCCCTACTGTATCTAGAAATGCAAACACAGGTCCTTTTTCATGCAAGGCAAGGTCTTTGACCCCTAAGCCTTCACTCCAGCCCTTAAGGATATTTCCAATCAATTATTTCTATCTCAGCATAGTCAATAACCTCTAAAAGTGCTCTCATTCATTAACTAGAGGACTGCTATATCTCTTTAGAAATTTTCTAGAAACACGTATCCTCTTTTCTGTCTTTTTTCTTTTGGGGACAGATTCAATTTGTATGAAAAGGAGGAAATTCTGGCTTATGAGTGAGTATTTCCAAGATATTTTCATCAGTGGAGCGATTGGAGATGCTGCTTATCTGATGAACTGAAACATGTCAGCAAAAGATTTTTCATTCATAGTATCTTGAAATTGACTCTACTAAATATGATTCTGTGTGGTTTGTGCAGTCTCTCAGCAGTGTTTGTGCTGTTACTCTGATTCTATCTATGAGAAGTTTAAGTCCCGGAGAGAACTTGCAGATGGCAGATGGCAAGCCAAGCCCAGAAACTGTAGTGATCTACTCGAGTGATATGCCACATGTTACAATCAGCCTGCATGGTTGCTGGTAAAATCACTATCACACAGCTTACGGGAACAAGGGGTTTATTCTCTTACAGTTGTCCAATTACAGTTCTCATTCCAACTTGACAGGAGAGTGCACACCAACACCGGGCCGAAGGAACCACACAACAGCTGAGAGAGGGAAGACCAGTATATCTGGCCAAGTGTACACAGGGTGCCAACTTTCTCAATCAGCTCTCTGTATTTTATTCTAGGTCTTAATCCCACCCACCATGGGCTGAGCCTTCCCCATCAGCTAGACAATCTCCTACAGGTTTGCTCTGGGCTTAACTCAATAACTAATTCTCTACAAATGTGCCCAGAGTTCAAACCCTCAGCTGTCAAGTTGACACCTGTGCCTAACTATGACACTACATGTCATCTATTTTTTAATGTTATATCTCTTTTTAAAATACTTTTTAGTTTATTGAGATTGAGATAGATATGAGAGAGAGAGATAATTGAGCAGGTCAACTCAGGCCATGTTGCATGTGAACATATTGTGATGTGAACTGATTTTGAAATCAGTTTTTTCCTTGTACCATCTGGGCTCTGAAGATGGAGTTCAGATCACAGGGTTTGTATGTAGGCACTTTTATTCACTCAGCCATCTCTCCAGTCCAGCACATACTATTTTAATGCTAATTCTGTTTGTGAAGAAATCACAGTGACCACTCAAAATCTATACAAAAAAATAAGGAAGCAATAGAATTGGTATTTCAAGTCAATCACTAAAAAACTAATCAAAAATTAAAATCTAGAATTTTCTCTTTAGACATTATTTAATTAGTAATAAAAATAATGAGAAAAAGTTTTAGAACCAGCATTCATAGCTTTTTGTTAGCTCTTTGGGCAAGGTGGAGCCTTCTGGAAGTAGCTCTGTGGTAGGGCACTGGCTTAGCACAGGACAGTTTGTGGGTTCAAACCCCAGAGCTGACAGTCAGACAATAACAACCATAACAAAAGATGAAGTGTTATCCTGCTAATTACACTTTAGAGGAAAAAATAAATAGCTTGAATATTGAGGAAATATATTAATAGGTTGAATATTGAAGAAACATATTTAAAGTTCCAGGGAATCTCCTTTTCTGAAAAGAATTTTAAGGAAAAGAGTTTTATTCTTGCAAAAGTTTAGGTAAAAGATTGTTTCCTATTTTATTTCCACTAAAAACAAACTCAACCAAAATCCGTCCTATATTAAATGTTCCTTAGTTCTTGCTTTTGAGAACAGAAGAGAAAGAAAAGGACAAGTGATGGTGAGGGAAGAAAGCAGATTCATGGAAAGCCCCTTGGATGCCCCAAGGTGGGCAAGCAGCACATGCGGCATGGTGTGTTAACATGAACCTGAATAATTCAAGCTTTCAAACCATGGGAAGAAGCCTACCAGTGGGAAGGAGAGTCACCATAATTAAAGCTTCCCCAGCACATGGAGGCAGCTGTATCCTCCGACAGACCGAGAAAATTGGACATGGGCTGATAGCCTAGAGAACAGGGAGCCATGGCGAAGCATTGTTGGGGAAGTGTTAGGTTTATTCTGCTGTTCAATTATAAAGTCAATTCTCTAGATACCAGCTTCTTTTACATATTAATGGCCTAACCCTTGGCATATGGCAAGAACGCAGGCTTCAGCTCTGAGAGACTGCCTGTAAATGGAATCTACAGTTCAAACATGCAAAAATGCCAGTGGCTGGCTGCAAGAGGCAGCCTGAAAATAAGTTGTGGTTTTGTAACGATACAGAACTTATTTCAGACCAGATTGTTTATTAACATAACATCTCTGCATATGAAACCTCTAGGTGTCAAAATATTATAGATATGTATATACACACAATTGTATGTACACAATTGCTTCTTTTTTGTTTCTTCTTTGAAATGGGGTCCCTCTGAATAATCCAGTATGTTGCCAAACTTGGGATCCTTTTGCCTCAGCCTCCTGTGTATTGGGGTCACAGGCTGCACCAGCCACATACAGTTTCTGAACATAGCACTTCAGCATCTTAAGGACGGCTTCTGCATCACAGCAAATCCAAACCGATACGTCAGCTCATTCCTTCAAGGGGTGCAAAACCCCCACACAACTTCAGTTCATCTCATCAGCACCTTGCTTGGTGGAACTGGCACTTGGCTTTCCCCTCTAGTGCACTTCCTGCTTATTATAATGCCTTGTCATCTCCCAGCATGTTCAGGAAAAAAAATGCTAAACAGCATGTTTTTTGTTGTTGTTTTGTTTTGCCTTTCTGGGAGTTGCCTGGAGTGCAGGGTCTATCTGAAATAAACAATTCAGTGTTTTCCTGGAGGGTCTTGCCAGACTGAGAGAAGTTAAAACATACAGTCGTGTTCCCCTGGGGACCTCATGCCATGCCAGGGCTCTGGGAGGTAGAAAGGGGAGACAGCAGCAGCATTTTTCCTCTTGACAGCCCAGTTAAAAGCTTAACATCTCTCTGAGTTTGATTTCCCACTCCCCCGCTATCTCTAACCCCAGTGCAGTGGCGAGCTGTTTTCCAAGTGGCCCCCGGAGACTGGAAGATAGAAATGGAAAGTAAGGAATCTGATGTTTACTGCTCCAGAGAGGAAAGAAGTGTATTGTTGTCAAGCAGTTTTAAAACTGACCAGAAAGCTTCTGAGGCTTTTCCAGGGAACATTTCATTCCTTTAGAATAGCATCTGACACTTTTGTGATAAAATTCTGTAACGCTGGGCAGGGGAGATGGCTCAGTGGTTAAAGCCCTTGCCTGGTAAGTCAATGGACATGAGTTGAGATCCCTAGATCCCACATAAAAATGCCAGGCAAGTAGGTGGAAGCCTGCATGCAATTCTGGCTCTGGAAGAGAGATCTTGGGAAAACACAGAGCAAAGCAATAAGAAGGGTGTACAATCTAGGATGATTCCCAATGTCGCTATCAGAATGGCATATACACTCAGGTGTGATCTTATATACACTCCCACACACATATGCACAGCCTCCACA
The DNA here is from genome assembly GCA_023101885.1 of Typhlomys cinereus. NCBI lineage: Eukaryota > Metazoa > Chordata > Mammalia > Rodentia > Platacanthomyidae > Typhlomys > Typhlomys cinereus. The sequence goes on along the minus strand of JALPQD010000070.1, from coordinate 4,940,601 downwards.
AGCAAAACACACATAGGCAAAAAAATTGTGCTCTATTATTATATAGGACTATCATTCCAAGAACTTTATCTAACATCATAGGATCACACCGATATTAAAGAGTCTGATTTCATTTCAAAAAATGGCTGTGTAAGTTGCTCTTTTCGGCTAAAAATATGCTAAGATTAAATGAAACCTTGAGATATATTAGTCAGAACCATTGGGAGAAATGGTTTATCAAGTCTTGGAGCACATTTTCTTTCTCTGAACTTTAAATTTTATAATATCAAAACCTTTATTTTCATGATGAAATTTTAATGCTAGTAAGAGCTTTGCCCAGCTCTGTGCTTGTTACTTTAAAGGAGCAGAGATTCCTACCCACACTGGGTACTACAAACCAGTGATCTCAAATTCACATTTTCAGCTTCATAGTTGTCTAATGATGATTTCTGGCCTCACTATTTTATTATGTACCAGTTTTTATAACCCCTAAAATTTATGCATGTAGCTAACGGTGCCCTACTTAGATTTTAAAGCTGAATGGTGAGTAAGGAGGTCAGATTATCTTCAAAGGCGTACAAATTGAAATTGCATCTCTGAAGGTTCATTCAAAAGGAGAAGATAGTGCGGTATTTACTGCCTTCAAAAATATCGTATTTTTGAAGTTTTTGAGTTTGCACTGAAATACACTCAAATGTACTATTTACCTATGGGTGTCAGGAGAATATTATCTGATACAGTTTAGCAATTCAACCTCTAGAATATTCACTAACAGTTCACTGTGTGATTGATTATAACCAGCCTGACAGTCAGATGTTTTTAACTAAGTATGTTTGGATGGCATCCCCTGTCCTTTCCCTCTTTTCAAGTCACATGTCCAAGTCTTTGTCTCTCTTTCTAGTGGCAGGGAGTCTACCTGCTAGATCTCAGCGATCATCTTACTTCAAAAATGGTTTGTGATGCTGGACCAGAGTTTCTAGTCAGTTTCTCCACATCCCTGTGAAAATTTTCCATGAGCCCTTAAAGCCAAATGCAGAAGGAACTGAATTCTCACCTGCACCCTGAAGTACTGAATTTCATGTCTCTAAGAAGCAGGTGAAGAATTCTGAACTGATCATCATTGTCCCCTGGCCCTCTGAAGCTTGTCACCTCTTCCCACGTCTGTCCATATCTCGATTACCCTGGATGACTTTCCCTTTCCCAATTTCTTCAAGTCTTCTTTCTACCTGAAATACATTTTAAAGGCATTCAGTCTCTGTCTCTAAGACTTTCTGTCTCTCTTACACATACACACACATGCACACACACCCATATATACACATGTACACACACACCTCTACCACCCTGGAAAACACTCACTCTCTCCAGTTTCCACTTGGCTGACGCTTCTTCAGCCAACCTTCCCTGGATTCTTTAGATTCCTTCCCTATTCTATGGTTGCTTGGTTTCCAATGTAATGTTCTTGTCCTTTAACCTTCCTCCCATTTTGAATTTAAATTTCCCCTCTTTTCTTTTTCATGAGGGAATTCTTGCTACAGCTCCCTACACTGCATGAGTCTAATGATCCTGATACGTGGTGTTCATACCACCTGCCTAGTGAATCCTTGTAGTAATTTCTCAGCAAATGCTTGTTGGCTGAACAAGTGAGCTGTTTGAAGCCAGCTTGTCCAAACTCCCCAAACTTCTGGAAAGCAGCTTATTCCCTTCTGCTAGGCCACTGATATAGACAGACCTTTATTTTTCTGGTATTATTCTTCTGCTCTGTCCCTTCAAAGTAATCCTGCCATATGGAGCCAGGTCCCAACTATAATGAGGGGGATTTTCATCAAGTAGTGGAATGAGAATAGTTATCAGGAGCTGATAGAAATGCGGAAGTTGTCCAAAACACCCTCAGTTGGTATTTCCACCATTTAGATCTCACTTGTAATTGCTACAGAAATCTAGGACAGCTTCCTTACCCATTGTGACCTCATAGTGTATATTTAGAAGCTGTAAAAGGTGCAAAGCACAGGTCTTACCTATTTTTTCCTTAATAGAAAAACCAAGAGGCTATTGTCAGTGTGGAAATTGTGCTTCGGTTACAGAACTCTGTGCCGCGCTGCCTCCTGCTGCTCCTTGTTCTTCTTACACCATAGCAAGGGTAAGCATGAATTAAGAAGCAATTTTGGAAGCAGTGCCTGGGTGTTTGTGTCATTGCATGCACATGCTTGCTTTCAGTGATTCGGACAGAAATAAATCTCTGTCAATTTGGTGCAGACAAACACACAAGCACATTCCTCTAAATACTGATGTAGGAGCTGAATTTTTTCTGGTAGAGCAATATGAACTTGGATATTGCTGAAGTTTTACTATTCTTAAGTAACTCCAGACTTCTTTCTCTAGTAGCTAATGGGATAGGTGACTTCTTGTCATTCAGAATTACCTGGTATAGATTAGTAACTGTCTTGCTTGTCTAAGTGAAATTGATGCAGAAGAAAGGAATGGAAAGTCATAGTTGACTCTCTACTGAGCTTGGGAGTTTTTCCTGGATGAAGATTTATTAATAAACTGATCTTGCAGGCTGAGCATGTTCTTTGCATGTATTCTTCAAGAACATATTTACATCTGGCATTCAAAAATATCCCTTTGAGATCTACGTGTATGCATGAAATTGTAGGCAGAGAAGAATAAAGTGTGTTTCCCTAGATTTCCTCTGTGCTAATGCAATTTACACTGAGGTTCTTATCTCTCTATTTTGTTTGTTCCTCAACTTTGCTCCTCTATCCTCTATCCTTCTGAAAATTGTTCTTCAGTGATTTGAATGCAACTGACCAATAATAAAACCTTGAAAGTTTGTTATAAGAACTTGTGGTGCCTCACTTTGCTAAATGTTTAAAAGACACTGAAATATTTGTTCTTCGAAATGAATATATCGAAGCTTCACGTTTGTTGCCAAGTTTCTAAATTTGCCTCAACTCTTGCTCATTTTGTTGTATTTTTCCATATATTAAAGAGAAATTTTTCTGTTCTTTTTGACTTGAATCTTTGAAAGCTGCTAAATTTACAAAGAAAACTGCTTCATAAAATAAAATATTTAAGGCAGGGAAATTAGTAACAATGACAGGCACAGGAATAAATGCCTGTGATTGCCTACCTTCAAATATCAAGGAATAGATGACATGAACAGCAAGAATTTCTATTGATTTTGACATAATTTTTATTACAGCATGGCATTCATTTATGAAGCTATATAAATCTCCTAAGCATAATTGAAGAGCATGTGTAAACCTGCTCCCTTGCCCTGTTTGGGTCTCCTCCCTCATGACTTAACCCAAATGTAGGGAAGCAGCTGTCAGTCACTGGCAGAGTTTAATCACCAATTGTTTCTCCCATTAACCTGCCTACCTCAAATCCCATCCCAGGTGGCTTCCCCAAAGGGAAGAAATGAAAGCCACAGTGCTGTCATCAACCGTAATTATGACGACCTTTCTATGTTTGCAGACTTTAAGATATATTTCCAAGCAGCTGAGTTAAAAGAAATGGCCATCATTCTTGTTCCTTCATAATTACAACGTAAGCTAGACTTAGTAGTCATTAAGGAGATAATTTTCTGTCCAAGAAGGGTTATAAGAACAAACCTCTGGAAACTAACCTTTTGAAGCATCCATGAATAATATCCACATGTGGCTTTCCCTGCCCACATGTGTACTCAAGCAAGGAGCAGGAGAGAATGAATTCTCTTATCAGAGCTGTTCCTTGCTTTTCTTACCTACTCAATGTTTCTTGTGATGAATATCACAATCTAAGAACATATCTGTTTATTCAGCATGTAGAAATGATAAAATTGAGACTTTCAAAGGGGAAGAGGAAAAGGAAGTCTCTTGATATTTGCATTTGTATGAACAGCTTCATTTTTTGCTATAATTGCTATTACTATAATTGCTTTTATAAGCAACAATAGATTATCTACTGTAAAGATATAAGAGAAGCAGAATTCAATTTTCCCTTTTCTTATGTCTTTGTATTACTCATTTGCCTTTTTTCAGTCAATAGTCTAAAACATCTTTGGCTTGTAGAACTTTAGTTCGGAGAAAAATGAAATCAAGAACTAAAATAATAATAATAACAACAACAACAACAACAATAATAATAACATACCATCCTTTCCAAGAATGGATGTAATTCTATAAATATTTAAACTTTAAGATTAAAACTTATGATAAAACTTGCAAGTTTTACATTGCTGTGTGTTGTTTGTTTGTTTGCTTGTTTCTTCGTTTTGAGATAGTGTCACTACAGAGCCCAGGCTCACATTTGCCATACTCCTGTCTCAACCTCCCAAAATGTAAGGGTACCAGGTGTGCACAGACATGCCCGGTTCCTGTGGATTTACTTACATCATTCCCTGCATGTAGACTTCCTACTGTTGTAAAGGAAAACTACCTTGGGAAAAGGGGGAAAGTTAAAAGTCACATGATGCTCATTGTTTACCTGGGAAGCCAGGCTGTCAGACTGGTTTTGCCCCTGTGATGTTCTAATATAGCCAGAGGAGTGCAGTGTCTTTCAACAACACCCGACTGACTCCCTGCTGAGCATCACTCCGTTCATTTCTTCCTTCGAAGAATATAAAGAAGAGCAAAGGCTTCATCCCATCTGAATTTTATGGACCCGGTAGGAACCAATGAACTTACTTTAAAAATAAGCTTTCTGGTATCCATCAGACCCCAATTTGGCTTTAGAAATTGTCCTAAATTTTATGACATGTGAGCTTGAGAGATAAAATTTGAAGATGTAGTACTGAGGCCATTTCATATAGAAAATTTACCAAAATCTCTTTTTTTTTCTTTCCTATTCTCATGACTTTTGGAAACTTAGCTGTCAATGATGAGTCACAGGTTCATTTACCTAAGTAGCATGTGTTCTAATAAAATAAGTTCATTTTACTTATTAATAACAAGTCATGAGTGTCCTTGTCACAAACAAAAATATGGGTTACAACTGCCACTTGTAATGATATCAAATATTTGCTGTCTAAACCTGCCAGTATTCAACAGATACACGCATACAAGATATCCTATGAGCACATCACAATCGCATTCTAAACAAAGCATTAGCTCTTAGTCTATGTTTATCAGATCACACTGTGGGGTGGCGAAGGAAACAAGAACCCAGTGAACACGGGGGTTTGTCCTCTGAATTTCTCTCATATTCAGTATTACTAATTAACTGAAATAACCCCTCCTCTTCCTTTCTTCATTTTCCACCTTGTCTTTCATTTTGCCTATCAACCACTCCCACCACTTGGATTTTGACTATATGGTAAACAGTTCTTTGAAAAAAAAATGATTTGGGAGTTATTCCCAATGACCTCCGAGGAAACAACAAGGAAAATAGGAGCAATTAATTGTAAAGGGAGTTTAGATTACAGTGAAGCTGACGATTGAATCAAAAGCATAAGGATTTTTTCCCCACTACTGTAACCAGCAGATTCTCGGCTAGGGCAGAGACTGAACACCAATATTTGTATGACCTAAAGCTAAACAAATTTTTATCATTTTACATGAAAAAAGATTGAAAAGGAAAAATAGATCATGATATTTGAGAATTATCTGAAATTCAAATTTCAGTTCTCATAAGTAAAATTTTATCAAAACACAGTCAAATATCTTTTTATTGCCTTGTGTAGAACTGCTTATACATGTTAGTGGGAAGGTTGAGTAGCTGTGAAAAAGACAAATGACTAACAAAACAAAAAGAAGCAGAAATATTTGCTATCTGGTCTTTTACAGAAAAACAATTTACTAGTCCTTCTCCCATGTTTTAAAAATTCTAACCTTGATTCAGTAGGAACATTCTAGCACATCCAGTAACCAAATTCTCTATGTGAGTCATTTAAACCATTCTCTTTTCACAGTTGCTTTATATTTATTGAAACATAAACTATGGATGAGAAAGAGTATTAATGAAGAGCTTAGAAATGTTAATAAGTAGCTGGAAGTCTACTCAGCCTTATGAGACAATGTTAACTGCTGTTGTTGTTATCATCATAATTATGTATATTGTCCCTCTTACCTAGCAAGCTTACACTACACTATGCCTTCATTGTGCACCATTGCATAGTATGGGAATTACTAGGCATCACAAAGCACAAGGAGGATTCTCAACTTTCCCACATTTCAAGATGTTAATCTCCAAAGCACACCCCAGTGAGTGCAAAGTAGCACAAGGAGTCATGGCATTGCAGACAAAGAGCATACAAAACTATCATGGTTTCAGTGAGTGTTGTCCTCCAGAGGTTCATGTGCTTGCATCTTTCCTGATGCTAATATTTGGAAAGATTGTGGCACCTTTGAGAAGTGGAGCTTTGCTGGAGGAAGGGGGTGTCACAATAGGCAGGTTTTTAGGTTTGGTGGCCAGCCCTGCTTCCACAGTTTACTCTCACTCTCTCTGCCACCATGATGGCTGCAGTGAACTGAACCACCTTCCAACTTCTGCCTTCAAGTCATGCTATTTGCTATGAGGTTTATGCCTTATTGGGCTATATCCCCTCTGAAGCTATAAGACAAATAAATCTGCTTTTCTTCCTTAAGTTGCATTTGAGTAATGTGTCAAGCAGCAGAAGGAAAGAGGAACTACCATAGAGAATGAGAAAGTAAGTGGGAGAGCTGAGATCAGCTTCACGTTGCTGCACCAAAACATAGTCACAACACTGTTATTACCAATCACTGTGTTCCCTTAACAATCCCAATTTCAAAAATAACATCCTAACTCTCACTGGGTATCTTTCCACTTTGTTGCCCCCAATTCTGCGCATTCACAGGATCTACCATCCATCCAAGCGTCTGCCTTCTCGCTTTCCTTCTGTCTTCTGTCTTTACTTCCCTGCCAATAACTTAAGTATGTGACCTTTCACCGACATCACACCCTTGCTGTATCCTCCTCTCCAGTGGAACTCGGCTCAGCCTTGTGTGGGCCAGGCCTGCTCCCTTGCAGCTCCTCATTCTGCAGGGAAATGTATGGCCCCAAAGACTGTTCTAGCATCCGCATCATCTTCTCACCTCCAGGGTCTCCGGTGCTTGTGTCTTTAAAAATAGTAAGATGGTGGTTCTCCCTTGGCCCTCACTCCTAATCTCTTACCTCTGATACAATGGTTGTGCTGTTACATTGTAATAAGCACCTCAGTATGAAAGACTCAAAGTGGATTCCAACTGGCCAGTTACTTGTCTTCCAGAACTTTGTTCTTTCTCAGTTAATGACAGGGCAATACTTCCAGTTGTTTAGGATAAAGTTCCTTACCTTCTGACTGTGTTTAAAATATCATGCCACTAATTACTTTCCATCTCTTTTTTCTACTGCATTATTTTAGCATCCTTCTGTTTCCTTTCAACTGTCCTTGTTCCCTGAAATTAATTTTCAACACAGTAGCTAGAATAATCTATATATATGTATGTGTGCATGTATATATTTCAAATGCATTTACTAGACTTTTAATTTTATTTTATGTAGCTTATTCTTATACTTCATATACTTGATACATACATTTCATAATTTATTTCATAACAGATTCCTCACCTTTACTTACGCCACTTCCATCCCTGTCTACATCCCCCTTTCTCAGGTTTGAGACACTTGACTTTGTTAAGTGGCCCATTCAGTTTAATCAGGACCATCTGTAAGACTACTGGATTGGTTCCCTTATTGGAGATTGGCAGAGTCGCCAGAGAGTGTGTCTGCCCTTCCCTGAATCTCTTGGTAGCAAATAGTTCAGCAGTGAGATGTAGCCCCCTGAGTCCTTTCTCCATCCATGTCAGCTGCTTTATTCCTCAATCTCCCTCAGTGGCTGTCTACTTCACTCACAGTATAAGTCAAGTTCTTGATGCGGTATGCAAGACTGCTCTCGCCTTGCCCCTCCTTCCCCCACTGCTCCCATATGGGAATGTTTCTTCTGCTACTCTTAATTCTGTCTGGTCATATACTGGCCGCCTCTTGAGTTCTCAGATTCACCAGACATTATTTTATGTTTTAAGGTTTTTTTATTTGCTCTTTCCTGGAGTTTTCTTTCCTGTGATATCTATATTAGTTGCTCTATCATCTTATTGACGAGATTTAATCTTCATAAATATGCCTTACATTGTGGCATGGCAGGAGAAAATATGTAGAGAGCATCCCAGAGGTCTCTGGGAGTGTCCCAAATGAATCAGAGGCTAGAGAAATCCCCAGGTCTTAGCAGTGATTGAACACAGTAGCTCTAAGAACTGAATGGCAGTAGGAAAACAACATTCCATCCTGGCCAGCTCAACATCTATTTGGCACCTTTCTGTTACCCCCAATATCTGAGGCAATACCAGTAAGAGGGTAACTTCCATTTAGAGTCATGTTTTTCTCAGTGAAGCTCGTAAAGAGGTATGACAACATTCTCAGGGAGACAGTGTTTCAAAATTATGTCTTCTCCAGTTAGAAGAAATTGGGAGACACCTGTGAGCTTTTCATACATATTTTCTCCTTATGTAATGTTAAAGATATCAATCAGTAATTTTAACTGCTACCTGAATAAAATCAGCTCTCTTCAGAAGGGTACCACAGACTGTAGACTGTATATCATCCACCAAGTCCAGTATTGAACCCAAAATTACCGTACATGAAAAAGAATAGGAAAATGTGGAACCCAGTAATGAGATGAAGACTTCAAGAAATGTTACTGAGTGATGCAGATATAGAACTGAACTTAAAAAAAATCCATAAAAGACATGTTCAAAAGCTTAAAGAAAAATATGTTTAAAGAGTATATATAACATAAGGGTGTGGTTATCACAGAGATATCCAGGGGTTCATCAATATCACTCATTCTCCTTATAAAACTCAGCCATTTTCGGCTTCTTTTGATCTACTGGCAACATATTTATAGTGTGCCAAGAAAGACAGAAGATTTGAGAGAGAGTTGGAAGTCTTAATAGAGCATAGTCCTATTGCAAGAAGGCAGGAATCACATGGGAAATGGAAAGCACTAGATTTGTTTTCTTTAAAAGAAGAGAGAGATGGAGACAATGAACAGAAGTATATCTTAAGGTAAATATTCGGCTCCTAACAGACAGAATAATGGAACCCCTTGTTAGATTAATTCACTCACATAAGAAGCAAGATTATCTGCAGAAAAGAAATGGGCAAAATTTATTGAAACTAGAAAAAGTGTAGGATTCAGCTACAGTAGAAGAGGGAATAAGCAATTATGAGTCAACTAAAGTTTAATTTGAATTTTTAATTGACTTAAGAATAACTAATGTATTCATGTTAAAGTTAAAACTCCTCAAGAGCTGGATTAGTCATATCTTAATGCAAAGGATCTGTTTATCCAGAGACTGGCTTATAATTTCTTTTTTAAAGAATTTTTTTTTATTTTTGAGTGTATGTGTTTGTGTGATAGCACTCTGTATGCCTGTGGAAACCCAAGAATGATTTTGGGAATCACTCTGGATTGTACTACTTCCTTTTTGCTTTGTTCTGGCGTTTCCTGGGCCCAGAAGTACAGACCACTGCCATTTCCATCTGGCATTTTTACATGGAGTCTGGAATTTGAACTCAGGACCTTCTGCTCATGAGAGAGAGGCTTAACTCCTTAGCCAGCTCTCCAACCCCAACATATATTTTCTTAAGACTGTTTTATTTCTCTAATAATAAAAAATGTATTAATAATAATAATAAAAAGACTGCTTTATTTCTCTTATGTATCCATTCACAAGTTTGTCAACTTGTTATATCTAATTCAGAACCAGATTTTAATTGCTCCAAGAAAGAATTCTATAATAATTAGACTTATCAGAGTGAACTTTCTCCTGCATTATTTAGTAGAAATATTCAAGCAATTGGTTGACATTATTTCTTTTTGAAATTTGAGAAAATTTTTATCATGAATGATAATGGGTGAAAATCTACAAGATCCCCCTCTGATTCCAAGAGGCTTAGATAACCTGCTGTAAGCTTATTTAGAACAATTTATTGTAACATAAAATAGCCAAAATATACTAATTTTAATCTACATTCTTTGTGATCATTTTTAGTTCTTTTTGAATTTACTTGGCAATATAGATTAAATATCATCTAGATAGCTTAATCTTTCCCCTGTAATGAATACAAACTTCTTAACTTCACTTCCATTGGTTAAAATAAAAACAAGATGACATCATTCGTAAATTTTTACCTATGGAAGCAATCTTTAAAAAGCTGTGTATCTGGACTTTCACACTGTGAGAAATCACTTTGCCATATCCCCAAGAGGTTCAGCTCCCAGCTTTATTCAAGAGCTGCGCCTACCACACATGCCATCTCCTGTCCCTACCACACATGCCATCTCCTGTCCCTACCACACATGCCATCTCCTGTCCCTACCACACATGCCATCTCCTGTCCCTACCACACATGCCATCTCCTGTCCCTACCACACATGCCATCTCCTGTCCCTTTAAATGATGCCGTCCATCTGCAAGGCTTTCATCTGAAATATGTAACTGATTTTAGTGTTTGGGATCATGAAGAATGACTGGGAACATACACAAAGATAAAATTTTATAATGCAGCTAAAAATGTGATCTATTTTACCACTTCATTCTTATATAGAGGGTAAAGGTCTAGATTTTAAATCATACTCTTAAAAATTAAGGTTTTTTTTTTTTACATTTTTTTACTGAAGTAAAAATCATTGGAATTATAATGTATGAAAATAATGCTTTCATTTGCAAGGGGCTAATTAAATTACTGATTTCATCATTATTACCCCACTAATATTAGTGAAATTAGTACTGTCTGCCTCAAGCTGCATTGAGAAAGGTATCTTCTTTTTTTTCTGGTTACTAATTCACAATACAAGAATTCTCAGCATCACGTCAACTTTTCCTGACATCATCTACAGACCACACTGGTGCCAGACAGCTGTGGTGCCACCACAGTTAATCTGATTAAGTCCCCAAAGCTAAATAATATCTGATTTTGCTCAATCAATACTAAAACTGGAATGGTCGATTTGAACAGGAGCCCAAAGTTTTCTCCTTTCATTGACTGACTGTGAAGGCACAGATGACTCCAAAAGAGACTGAGTGCTGAACAAATATGAATCCATCATCATCAGGGCAGTAGGTTATGTGAGAGGGTGAGTCGCTCTAGTCTTCTGAGTCTCTCCCAGTTTTGTCATCTAAAAACTGAAAAGATTTATCTATATGATCTCCAAGGATCTTCTCGTCTGTAATGATACTAATGAATCTACAACAGCCCCCAGGGTGTGCTGATATCCAGAAGTTATATGGGCAGCCATCTAACAGCATGCATAGCTAAATGCCTTTTTGTATAATTCATTATTACTTAATTTCCTTTTGCTCTCTAAGGTTTCTACCCTTGCCACCATCAGTGGAGACAGTTGGGTGTGGGGTGCCAGATGGTGGGGCTGACTAAAAGTGGCCGTTATTTTCTCCATACACTAAACACGCTCAATTTTTTAGTTTTATGAGTTACCCTTTGATATTGCTGTGAAAGTTGCAATTTTTCCCTTGGCAGGAAAAACCACACAACCATTGGAATTCCATTTTAATTTCAAAGCCTTTGTAGCTACTACCTGTATTCCCCATTAAACATCACTAACTGATGGGTGGTTGCACAGGTATTTGGGGGCTCCTCATAGTGTGCTCCTGATGGTGTGATGGGAGTTGACGCTTTGGAATCAACCTCCAGTCTTTTGCTACAGAGAATCATGAAATAATATGTAAGATGGTTAGCCACTGTCAGTCTATTTTCTCACCTTTTAAAATTAGGAGAACTCTCCTTCACTGGACTGTGGGATACATGGGGTCAAATGCAAACATTGCCTAAACCTCTGTTTGACACATAATAAGCATGCAACAAATCTGCTTCCTGCTTCTTTTCAAAAACATGACTGCTTTGTATTTTATGTAATGTTTTGAAAAGTAATTGACAAAATTTTAGAGTCAGAGTACTGTGTTGAAAGAAAGCAGGTAAATGTTCTGTAATATTATTTGTCTTATATTATTGGCCTTTGCAAGTTGGCATGTGGGAGTGTTGTCCTATGGTCTGGGCAGCATCTTCAGAGCCTTGGTCAGTTCTGCCTTCAGTGCAAGCTCCATGCTGACCAGGAGTATGCAGGCAGCCATCTCTGTTTTCTTGTTCATCGAAGCCTATCTCTCCAGTCTTCATCCCTGAACACTTTGCTCCGTCCTCCAATCTTCTCAGCTACTGTGAGTAAAAAATAGTAAGAATGAAAAAGTCCACCTTTTTAACTGCTGTCTTGTCACCCAAAAATGTTAAAGAGAATGAGTGGAATTTTAGGGAAGCATTGATGAGTCATTGCTTGTCAAGCAGCAACTATGTATACTGCTTCGTTTACACCTTAAGAAAAAAAATGATAATTTTAGAAGTGGACTCAAGCTATATCAGATATTCCTGTTACTGTGCTGCAGTTAAGGTTAAACAAGAAACAGTTTTGAAGTACCACTTATAAAAACATCAGGGAAATCCTTAGAAATGTGTACCGTTTCTACTCTTTCTACTTTCTCTTTCTCTAAGTCATGAGGAAAACCAGCAATGACAGAGAAATCCTGAGGCACAACTCCTCCCTCTGCCCATTTCTGAGCATTTAATTTGATAATGTTAGTATATTTTACCCCAAATTCCTACTGAGAGAATAGCATGAATTCACCCACTGATGCATCTACTCTGGATTTGGACCAATGAAAAGATACATGTACAGTGATCTGAAGGTTGCCCAAGAACTTGGAAGTTGTGTAAGTGTCTGAACCATGAACAGTCAGAAACACAAGGCCCAGAATCAGTGGCAGGAGGTCCTTCACCCCAATCACTGTGGCCGTTGTTGATGAAAATGGACATTCATGATTGATGGTTGACTGGAAGCTCCAGACCTTAAGCACCCAGATTTGTGTTTCTGTACATGGGGAGAGGTGATGAACTGCATAAACAAATTTGGTGCCTGTTCATTAACTGGGCCCACAGGGTTCTGTATCTTAAGAACTAAAAGAGAAGAGAATGAAAACAGAAGATTTTCCTAGGGAAAAAGATGTACAAGAAAGTTGTTCTGGAAGTAAAGACCTAGAACTCATGAAAGAGTATGTATTTATGGATATTATGCTTAAACAAATAATAAACCTAGAAATGATGGATAGATGGATAGATCGAGGGATAAGTAGGTAGATAAATCGATAGATATGAGCTAGGTGACTGATACATAATAGATAAATAGATGGATGCTAAGTAATAGGTATATGAAGAGACAGAGAAATAGAGGTTTTTTTGTCTAGCTTCTATGTCCTGAGACCTTTTCTCCGAAGCCATCTGGAAATCTAAGGATGAATGACATCTTTGACCTCACAGTCTGGCTGTTTCCTAGATCCAGAGAGTTGTTCCTTTATCCAAAACTTTGCATTGCAAAAGTAAATAAATAAGAAAGTGTCCCACTCGAGAGGCCAGAATTATGTCTGTTATGATCCCAGGGAGGACACCTGTCTCTTGTCTTGTCTGCAAGAGTCTCTACTCAGTGCTGTAGGATCTATTCTCTTCTGCCTGTTCTCATCCTCCAGGGCTGGTCTAACCTGAACCCAGTACAGCAGCACAGCACACTCTGTTTTCAGTATCCCACAAAGCAATGGAAAGATAGGTGGTATATATACCATTTTCCAGTTCTATATATTAACCTTTCTCTTTAATAATTATTGCCATGAAAAGTATAAACTACTCCACCTAAAATTTTTAATCATCCCACAAGGCAATGGAAAGATAGGTGGTATATATATCATTTTCCAGTTCTATATTAACCTTTCTCTTTAATAATTATTGCCATGAAAAGTATAAACTACTCCACCTAAAAATTTTAACCATCCTAGCCAAGATTCCAGATTATATGCAATTCATTTGTTTACTAAAAATTCATACCTTTTCTTACCCAGGCAGATAACTGGATCATTTTGCAAAATTAATTCAATCCTGATGACATGTTCTAGTCATTTCTACTCTTATTATTTTACATACCTGTAAACCCTGTTGTTTTTCATAATTCTTGAAACCAATTTGTTCTATGTCACATTTGCCATTTATTTTTAACTTTATGTTTCATTTTAATTTTTCACATATATGAGTATGCCTCTGTGTGTATGCATGTGTGTGTATATGTGTCAGGGGCCACTGTATGTGCCTGTGGAGACCCAACGGTGACTTCAGTAGTCATCCTGGAGTGCTTCTACCTTCTTTTTGTTTTATTTGGAATATCTAAGGCTCTGCCTTATAGAGCCAGAAGTGCAAGTCACCACCATTTCAGCCTAGTGTTTTTACATGGGAATTGGGATTCATATTCAGGTCCTTCTGCTTTTGAGACAGAGTCTTAACGCCTGAGTCATTTCTGCAATCCCACAATTGCCATTTATGAGCTTCTATGTCAAGGTAAATGTACTTGCATCTGGGCTATGGGCTGACAGTTACATGGCAGCAACATAAGAAAATTAAGGTAAGGTATGGCAGTCCTACCTTTTTCTCTATAGTAGCAGGCATACAGTAGGTAACTAAGCACATTTTCTACAGTTTAAACAGGATTTTCCTTAAGGATATTTGAATTTTTAACTAAGCAATATGATAAGCATGAGTCAGAAGGTCAGTTTGACCAATAACTTGAATAATGTCAAATAAAGATGCTCTGTGAAGTCACAGAGTTGAAGTCACTGAAGTTGGGGTTGGAAAGATGACTCAGGGATTAACCCTGCCTCTTAAGCAGAAGGTCCTAAATTCAGATCCATGGATCCCACATTGAAAACTCAAGGCAGAAATGGAAGCAAACTATACTTCTGGCCCTGAGCAAAATAAATAGGAGGTAGAGCAATCCCATATGATTCCTGAAATCACCCTTGGGCCCTCATAGGCACACACAGTGCCCTCTGACACACTGGCACACACACACACACACACACACACACACACACACACACACAAATAAATTTAAAAATAAAAACAATGTTCCTTGAGAAAAGCTGGTACTCGTCACTTCCAAAACTTCTCAGCAATGTGTGTATCATGCAGAACAATGGATACTGGCAAGTTTTGTCCTTAAACCTGCAGAAGTACAACTGTTGTTTTCTCTTCCTAGGAATTTAATGCACTTCTGAGAATTTTTAGAAAAGTAACCCACACATTAATGAAAAAGGAATGATTAGTGAATATTTTTCTTGCTTTTCTCATGAATAACCTTAATTTATGGAGATGGTAAGATAGATAGAAGATAGAAAGGATGATAGTAGAGGAGAAGGCTCCATGCCATAGAATCCTTAGAGGCAAGGGATGAAACAGTCATAAGAGAGTTCCCATGCTAACAGACAGTCCAAGAAGGGGCTCCAGGCTATGCCACTGAGTCCTGAACCCTCACTAGTGTGGAGAATTCAGTGGGAGGTTCAGCACCCACATAAATGGATGCTCTGGGGCATAGAAGGGAGGAAGCAGTAGGCACCAGAAGAGGAGGAGGGAGTGAAAGGGTTAAGAGGAAGGAGGCAAGGGGAAAGTACAATGGGGGGTTACAGAGAAAGGGAATGGGAGAGGGAGAGGAGGGGATATCTACTGAGTTTGTATGATTAGGCAAAAATAAGATGTGGAATAAAAAAGAAAGATATGTAAAAAGATAGATAGATGATAGATTGATAGATAGATAGATAGATTAGATACATACATACATAGATACATAGATAGATACATAGATAGGCAAAGCCTCTCTAAGAAGTTCAAATTGAAGAGAAATTTTAATAAATGTTTCTATTTTTATAAGTTTTAGAGGATTTTTTTTGCTCTATATTCCCCAATTTTTAAGCCTTGTATCTAAACTGAAGCATTCTACTGCAGTTCAATTAAAGATATTGGCAAGCCAAAGTAAATCACTCATGCTTGAGAAATCTGACTTCTTCCTCTTCCCACACATAGCATTCATTCAATTTCTGATGTGCTTTTCTTCTTTTAAGACTAACAACCTGAGTGTGGAAACTCATCAGAATTGGTCTTACCTATAATCCATTATTGGAATAAACGTCAGAATGTTTCCAGTGAACTTTAGAAACTATCAGATGGTGAAAATCTTTTTTTATATTTGCTAAGAAGAGTAGGATCCTATAGTCTATTCCTGAGCCTTAACATGGCCTCAATAATATCAACCCTCTCCTTTTAGTTCTTCATGACAAGATCAGAATTAATTCATCTCCAAATATCACATTAACATTGACAATATTTAAAAGAAAAAATATATAATTAAGATACTTACTTGAAACAGCAATAACTGAATATCATTTTATTTTCTTAAACTGCATGCCTCTTCAAGTATATTACTAAAAATATTGTGGTTATATTCATGGATATAATAAAATCCTTACTTATCAAAGAGAGATCCCCTTCACTCAATTGATTTCCAAGTAAGAAAGGTGGTTTTGAACAGCATTTCTTCAATATAGTTTATCAATTAAAAAGAAATTCATGAGTCACTATCACATTCTTCCATGAATTCCAAATGATTCATTTTTAAATATTCCATTTGCATTTGTGTGTAAGAGAGAGAGAGAGAGAGAGAGAGAGAGAGAGAGATACAGAGAGAGAGAAAGAGAAGGAGAGAGAGAGAGAGAGCCACTGGTGAAGTGAAGTTGATTCAGGAGTTGGTTCTCCCCTTCCACCATGTATGTTCTACAGTTCCAACTCAGTTCTCTAGGTTTGCACACAGGACTTTTACCCTCTGAGTCATCTCACAGGTCTCTAAATAATTAATTCAGTTTTTTAATTCCTCTGGTATTTATCTTCATTTCTAATTTGTCATAAGCAATATAAAAACAAGAAAACCATAATTAAAAGTTAAAAAAACTTAATGATGAAATTTTATTGTCACTGGTTGCTTTTAGTAAATGTTAATGACAGTGGTTTAAACTTAGGCATGTTTTAAAAAGTCTGTGTGTAAATTGTGGACATCATGATAACCTCAATTGTCTTGAGACATAGACCTGCATCTATATCTGCATATGTATTACATTTATGGACTCTACAAAATTTGTCAAACAATCCTAGTGACATAACTTCCAATAAATTTAGATGGATACATTTATGCAATGCATTCATCCATTAATTTGAGTTTCATAGCTAAAATGTCATCTTCATAAAACGACTACCATGCACAGTAGGTATGGAACCAGAGTTCTCTAGGTTATTTGCTAAAATTCCTCAACCATTGGACATGCAGTTCAGAAGTATATTGCTTTCTTTGCATGCACAAGTCTCTAATTTATTTCCAGAGTACACATGTACCCACAAAGATTTTACTTAAATGTCTACATTACATAAAATAGATGGGTGGACACATGCCAGAAAAAGGAGTCCTATTTCATGCATTTGCAATCTAGAAAGAGAAACACGTTATATATTTAATAAAAATTTAATGCTACAATGAAGTCATATAATATTTAATGTATTATAGACAGAGAAAGTAGCTAAATTTAGTCTATGGAAGTACAGATTAAAGGAAAGTCACAAATGGTAAATACAAAAACTCATTCCCATAACTCATATGTGAAATGACTTTAAGTTATAGGAAATGATCCCCTGGTTATGTAGAATTATGTCTAATTGGTCAAAATATCTAATAGTCTATAGTTTGTAAATGATGTTGAACATACTCTGGAGAAATTAGAGCTACCGTGAAGCTTTGGTATAGTAACAAGAGCAACAGTATGAAGAGCTGGAATTAACCACACTAATGGCCAGATTCTGTGATGTGATCTATGCACAGATTATATAATAAGCAGAGTTTTGCTAGATGAAAAGCTGAGCCACAGTATGAGGTTCTTTGCCCAAAGCCTCATTGTAAATATTTGTTTTCTACATCGTCTGTTCTTCAAGCCCCATCTTTATTTGCTTTTCCATCTCTGAGATTTCAAATAACCCAGGCCTGGCAGATTGGTCGGAAACAAAGATCTTGTCAAATAGAAAACAACATGCATAGGACAGATCAGAGCTGAGAAGATCAAAAACCAGGGACTCCAGGCAGTGAGAAGACCAGAGCGTGAGGTCAGGCAGGCAATGATTTTTAAATTGGGTGAAAATTGCCTGTCAGCAAGAATCAAGAGCCAGGGCAAAGAGATGGTGCAAAGAGATTCAATTATAAGGAAGGCAGACCAATGAGGAGAACACTTCTCCAGCAGGATCCCAACAATGACGCCTGAGGGCAAGACTTGCTGCCCACTTTGTGCTGTAGATACCTTCTTCTTCCTGACTGCCTTGGACCGCCTGTGACCACCTATGTGTTAGGCTGACCTTGCAAGTGTTTCTCACTAAACTGTGTTCCTCATCTTCCTGTCGCTGCTGCTGTGTTAATATTGATATGGAGTTGGTATTTTGAACAGAACTTAAAAAAAATCTAACTTCAAATTTCCTAGCAGGAAATCCTTCGAGTTCTTAAGCCAGAGAGAGATTGATATGTATTCCATATAGGTAAAACCAGCCCCTCCAAAACAAGGTACATACGAACTAAAGCAGTCATCCAGTGTCTATCTTTTATTTGTAAGTAAGGAAAGGTGATTTGTGTGTGTGTGTGTGTGTGTGTGTGTGTGTGTGTGTGTGTGTGTGTGGTGAGGTGGTATCTCAGTTGCTAAATTTACCAGAAAATAGAGTCAAGAACATTTATATTTGGATCTGAACTCTTAGTAACATGATTAGAAAGAAACTTGTCTGTAAAATATATACAAATAAAAGGATTAAA
Organism: Typhlomys cinereus; assembly: GCA_023101885.1. Taxonomy (NCBI): domain Eukaryota; kingdom Metazoa; phylum Chordata; class Mammalia; order Rodentia; family Platacanthomyidae; genus Typhlomys; species Typhlomys cinereus. The sequence continues at coordinate 4,921,868 of JALPQD010000070.1, read as the reverse complement.
GACTGAACATGGCATTTAGATACAGCTTATCAAGGATCTAAGACCTTAATAGCAAAATTAATAGAAGTGTATTAACTCGGCTTTTCTGTAAGCTTCCTGTTTGATCGGATCTCTGAACTTTGTTTAGCCTCTTGTCTGGCAAGAGTGGAAGTAGATACCCAGGACTCTGAAGCTAGCCTGTTTGGGTTCAAGTCCTTAGTTCTGCTCTTTTCAAGCTACGACATTTGGCTTCTCCAAAACTCACTATCTTTATCTGTAAAACAGTGATGAAAATACCACATGTGGCATTGATGCATACATACAGAATTTTTATGTGGGTTAAATAAGTTGTCAAAAGCTTAAAATAGTGCCTAGTGCTTGGTAAGTGCCTTGGAATGTATTTGCTTTTCAAAAAAATTTCCCTAAGTTGAAAATTGGAGATATGCGCTAACTCTGCTCAATACACACTGCCTTTCCTGCCTCCTAAGCACAACTCCATGCTGCTTCCTCTCTCTAGAAGGGCTTCTACTCCACCATGGATGTCACTTCTTTGTTGCATTGCGTTAACCTTTACAATTGACTCTCAAATCTCCTTATAGCACCCAGACCAGCATGGCTGTCAATCTACAAACTTAAATCTAACAGCAATCACATTATTTTCCATAGCTTGAGTTAATTTCCATCTTGAAGCTATGTTGACCCTGCCAGGTTGGCCCCAAGTGTGAACACATTCATTTAGGAGGTTTCATAGTGGGGTAGAATCAAGTGACCTTGAGCTTCACTGGCTTCCATGGCTTTCCACCACTGGTCCTCTGCTCTGAGCTTAGTGAGCTCAGGTCCGAAATCTTCTCTTCATTGCACTTTTGTCACGCCAAGTTGTTGCTTCTTCGGGGTGTGGTCTCTTCCTCAGATTGCCCTTCAATAGGGACCTGTTCTTCAGGAAAGAGAGCTCAGATCCTTTTTCTCCTGTCTCATTCTTTTCTTCCTTCCCTGTTCCTCTTTCCCTTGCCTTTCTCTTCTCTACCTGGAGGGCTGCCCTTCTTGTTTTGCATTTCTGTCCAAATCATTCTGCCTACACTTTCACATATTCTTCCTGACACTTACCTCACACAATTTCTATACGACCCTAAGGAAACTTTGGATGAAAAAATTCTGGAAAGAACATTTCTATTTTTCACCTTGGCATATTACTTTCTGGCACGATTGACTGTAGAGTCTGCTGTCTGCTTAAATGAAGAAAGTGAAAATGAAGAATTAAAGCAAGAACACAGATTAGTAGCGGAGATCCTGCCTTGCCACCATTAATGTACTGACTATCTACATGACTGAAAACACTGCTTAAACCTCGACATGCCCTTGAGTGAGCACTTCTGGTGGCTTCTAATTGTGGACCATGTCACTTGTAAATGTCTGGACCAATTTTGCAAATGGAGGCAAGTTCCGGAAGCTCACAGCCTCCTCTATACTCCCTGGCTGTCACTATAATTTCCCATTCAGGTAGTCAGCTGAGGCAAGAACAGGCCTTTACTTTAGCCCTTGGCTAATGAAGATTCTCACTGAACTTCTCACTGAACTAAGTTTAAATAGGGAGCAACAATTCTCCAACTCTGCCACTTGTCTGAAATGCAAACACATAAGCAATAATCTACACCAAAGTATCCAGACACTTCCATGTGAGCATGCAAGTGTATTTTTATGATGAAGCTGGGTGACATTCTTGTTTTGCAAATAAAGGAAATGAGATTTGGAAGAATTAAAATAAACTGCCTTTTAGGGCCAAGCATGAAATTAGAACTCTTAGCTACTAGCTCTGTTAGTCACCAATTAATGAGATACCCCCTTCCACTACATAGTCTTCTGAGTGCTGAGCTACAATTGATATCAGTTACAGTGCTTCCTGTTAGAGTGGAAACACCCAATTAAATGTTGGCTTGTAGAGTACAGACAGTAATGGGGCAAGCTTCAGGGAGCTCTTGGTCCCATGGAGAAAGGAATGTGCTAGGATGTCTCTGTCTTTGGTTCTCACTGCTGCTTCCTCAGCTCCTAGAACCATCAGCAGCTCCTGGAGATGTGTTTTTGCACATAGAAACCTAGCAACTCAACTCTAAATGAATTAGTGAGAACTGGAGATGTTATGCTGTCTGGCTTAAGCCAGTCAGATCCTACTCCCAGAGAGAAGAGGGAGTTCATCCTATTGAAACCATATGTTGGGAATTTTGAGGAGCCCCAAAGGGAAAGCAGGAGGAAACAAATGCTACAAAACAGTAAAAATGAATAAAATATAAGCCTTGTTCTTTGTGTCCACGAAGGAGTGCTTTCCAGAATTCCAATAGAATTTTGTGCTGTGTACTGACATTCTAGAAGTTGTCTGGAGGTAGCCTATGGTCACTGAGGAATACACCTGCCCATGCTGCACTATTAAGTGGCAGCTCACCCCTCCTTGTTGCCGGGGCGATTCCCCCAGGCACACACTGTGACAGCTCCAGGCTGTTGGGGCGGAGAAAGGCGAATATGCTGCAGGCCCTTTACCCCTGCCCAAATCAGGGGACTCCGGACACAGCAGGGAGTCTGTCAAAGCGACACTCCATCACTCACTCATTCATTCATTCAGTTACACAGCTCCTGGCTGTAACGACGAAGATAAGTAAAGCCTGACCGCCGACACCTCCACCTCTGCCCTCCAGAGACTCGGCCATGGACGGGGAGTTTGTCAGAGCAAGATCTCAGTTTATTGGGGGTAACAAATCAGCTTATATACACAAAGAATCCAAGCGCACGAAACAGGCAGCCAATTACCTTGATGGTCAGTATAGCATATACTCTGCATAGGTCAGACTAAACATAAATCTATGTTGGCTCCTATAAGCCAATTAGAACTCTCTGTAATGTGATCAGGGTTACGCCTAGGACACCGGCTCCCAGCACCATCTTTGGTTCCATGTGCTAAGCCATGCCCTGCTCACTCCCTCCCAGACCGTTATCTCTGGGTGGGCCCAACACTTGTATGTTCAGCATATCAGACATCTGTATGCAATTTCTTGTGAAGGCAGTGCTTTCCTGTGAAACAGTTTTAGACTGCTCTCATGTATCACATTGCCTCATTGCCAAAACTACCTGCCTTAATTTTCTTTGATTTGAAAATGTCTCTCTCCTATGGTGCTTCTTCCAGAGCAGAATCAGCATCATGGAATCATTTCTAAGAATTTCGATTTTAATGTTAAAAATTCCATCTCATGAGCTCTTCCTTTTCTTGTGCTTCTGATCATTTTTTCCTGATACTCATTTCATAGAGGATTTCTGCTATTCTTGTTCCATTTACTTACTAACAACACTAGTGAATAATCTCTGTCACTGTAATACTCCTAGAACCAACTTTGAGGCTGTGAGTAAGTAAACAAAGTTAGTAACAGAAGAATAAACGCACCGGTGAAGGTCTATGCTAAGTAAGCTTCACATAACTGCCTTTCCAGCAATCTTTTGTTTGCCCACATGTAGTTAGACTTAGAGTCTAAAGATTAACACTTATATTAACAACAACCAGAAAACATACTTTGACCTAATAGAAGAAAATATTTCTTCATATCAAAGCTAGCGATATTTGTTTTGATTACATATTTGACATACTCTCTTTCTTTATGAATTTGTTTTTCTTCCTTCATATCCTAGCTAATGAAAACATAAAATATGGGCCAGCAATGTTGCAGTGGGGTTGCTGTTCCTTGGAGGTGCTTGGACACCAGAACACGTGGAGAGGAGCAAGCAGGGATTTCTTCGATGGAAGAAACTCTTGGATGCTCATTCCAAGGGAGGCAAGGAAAACATAGTCTTAAGGTAGGAAAGCATTAGAGCACAGGAAATAGCTTAACATCAGAGAGCCCAGAGAGCAATTGTCATGAACACATAGCTAGGAGAGAACAGAGCTGCCTTGCTGGGACCACATGGTGAGAGAGCCAAAAGAAGGGAGAAAGTGATGGGTGGAACCACAATATTTTATAGTCTGTGTATTGCTAATGAGTGTCCCAGAGTTACTGGGAAAGTGAGGGAAAGACTGGATAGGTGGTGGACTTAGTTCCCACAGGATCAGGACATTCCTGACTGTGCTAGTTGTCCAATAGCAATTAAATTACACCCTCAATATGACTCACTGAGAAAAGATGCCTGCACACAAATCTGGCAACTTGAGTTTGATTCTTGGAGCTCAAAACTTCCAAACATTGTATTGTGACTTCCACAAGTGTGCTGTGGCATGCATGCTCCTGCGCATCTGCATTCATCTATCTATCTATCAATCAATCAATCAATCTATCTATCTATCTATCTATCTGTCTATCTATCTATCTGTCTGCCTATCATCTTTTGTTTTCTCTTTGCATGTGTGTCTCAAATAAATAAGTAAATGATGTACAGAAGTTGAAAATTTAACACAATTGTTGATTCTTATGGTATGTGTGACTGTGTGTGTGTGTGTATATGTGTGAGACTGTGTGTGTTTGTGTATGTGTGTGTGTGTACAAGAGAACACTTCAGTGAGTGTGCCTCTAGAGACCCCAGAATGATGTGGGAAATCATTCATGATTGCTCTACTTCCTTATTGCTTTGCTCTGGGATTTCTCAGACTCCACCTTCCAGGGCTGGAATTATAGGCAAAGGCCATTCCCACGTGGCATTTTTAAATAGTATCTAGTGATCTGAACTCAGATTCTTTTGTTTTGGAGGCAAAGATTTTAACATATGAGCTATCTTCTCAACCCTGTGGTGGATTCTTAAAGAATTCCAGTTTCTATTACATGTTAAAATTATTTCATCTTACAAAATTGTTTTTGAAAAACATTTAGAAAATTCAAAATCTTCCTTAAGTTTCAACTTTAAATAATGCAGCATACTCTCACAACTTTCTGTAATCAGTATTTTCTTCACTGAAAAATTGCAAGATTAAAAACTTATAAATAGGTATTGCTATAAAGATATTTCAGTTATATTGATTTATTTTTACATCATCTATCTTTATTTTTAACTCCTAAATTTACATTGTCTATCTTTGTTTTTAACCCCTAAATTTACATTGTCTATCTTTGTTTAAAAACAAAACTCCTAATATCCTTGGAAATAATTCCTAGGGAATTTATATGGATAGATTTTAGGAAAACATCTGGGAATGAAAACTGTATTGAATAAGGGAAGCAAGATTGGATGGAGAGAGAGCTTGTCTACAGCACTATTTCAGTGAAGGCTCCAGATGACCCTGGGATCCTATGGTGTACACAGCTCCACAGAGTTGTCCAGAACTTAGAAAGGAGGCTGGACTCTGAGTCCCAGAGTCACCAGCCATGGGATGCAGAGAAGCTCCCCTGGAGAGGAGGCAAAACTGAGCAAGTCAGTTCACGTCAGTCACGGGTAATGTCAGGAAAAGACACAGCTCGGAGCTGTCTGCAGACCATATGCAGGGCAGGGGAGTGTTTCATTTCTGAGGAATCTAGTATACTCCCCTGCCTTCAGATCTAAAGAGGACTCCGAGGGGTAGAGTGATGCAGTTGGGAGTGTCAAGGATTTCTGTCTCACCTCATTGACCATTCACACACACACACACACACACACACACACACACACACACACACACTATACTTCTGGTAACTTTGAATGTGTGATTGAATACAGTAAAATATATTTTCAATATACTGAAAATACAAGTAATGGAAGATGTATGAATAAGAAAAGCATATAAGAGACTCCCCTATGCCTAAAAGATTAACTTGTAATTAATAATTATGTGCCAAAAATGTTAATGAAAGAAGCACAAGCTGAGCAATGAATTATTAGACACTGACTATATTAGGTATGAGATACATTTTCTAGGTAGGGGAGGAAGAAAGGAAATTAATTTGTGATTTGTTGGTTTAATGACTTAGTCTTGGCAAGATTCTGAAAGCTGAACAGCATCCTTATTATGAGCAAGGACCAACAAAAGTACACCATGTCTTTAATAGTATGTGCACGAAACATTCCTTTCATACAAAGGGTGACACTGGATTGAATGAACAGTATCCTCTGTATAAAGTTCTGCTATTGTATGTAAATGGATAAAATGGATACACTACAGGCATTTGTTTTACACAGTACTGTGCTAAATGAAATTGATTCCTACTGGAACCATTGAAGTGAGGTCTACTTCTAGAAATTTCTCTGAATTTTGAAATTTATTAATTTGCCTTTATCACTGGTTTAATAGACTCCATGTAAGAAGAGACCCAGTCAGGTGTTACATGAGGATTTTACCCTAGAAAATGAGCACAATGCATACATGTAGTGTGTATTTGAAGAATGAAAGTGTGAAGTAGCAACCAGATGAAGTCCTGCCCATCTGGTGACCAGTCACTCTTTCCTGAAACTACCTGATGGACGTCTGAATTGTTGGAAGCTAGCAGAAGTTTCATAATAAACTGAGAGTGTTTTCTTATTGATAGATGCTTACTTGTGTAGTGATTCTTCATAATCTGGTTCTCCAAACCAAGACTGGTTACCATTTTCAAGTATTCACTTAAACAGCTTTATATGTATGTAATTATTGGAGCCCAAAGTAGGAATATTTTAATATTAACCAAACAAGTTGTGGTTTTAATTTCAGCTAGGAAAAAAACTACACTTTCCATTGACTTGAAAAACAAATAATACATTCAAGTTTTCAGCTTGACAAAGCAGTATGTATGCCTTTATACACTGCATTATCCAAGGGATATCCAAGGAGAAAAGCAAAGATTAGAGTGCTATATTAAGATGTAGCGATGTTCAAGGTCATGAACAAACCTGAACAATGAGTAGAAAGCAGAATATCTAATCCTGAAGAGTTCCTTTAATTGTTTTTGAGGTATCAGATTCGTCAGTACTGTGCAGTAAGTAGCTTCTTCACATTGATGAAATATGTGTCCCAATGCTTTGAAATCACCGGGTTTGTAAGCTGCAGCCTACAGATTCTTTCCAATTCACATTTTTGCTAATTGACCTGATAATTGTACTATAATCCAACCTCAAATTCACTCATATTTTCTACCCTTTGAAAGTTTCTCTCTCTTTATCTCTCACCTCTCATGAAAGTAGGTAAAATAGTTTTCAGTTCATGGAGTTCAGGAGTCCAGCTTTGCAACTTGATTGTTATTTCCCAACTCCCGGCTGGTGCCTGTGATTTGATGGACGTTTCCACCTGACCAGTGCTCTCCCGTGGGGCTCCTTGTGTATAATTCGCCAGATCAGAAGCTTTACCATCCTGCAGCAAATGTAAGAACAGAAGGATTCTGCTCACTATTTGAGGATGTTTCAAACACGAGACACATCACCCAGAACTGAGTGAATTACCAATCCCACCAGGACCGGAAAGAAAACAAAATTAAGGAGAAAACATACAAAATAAGTCCACCGGGACAGGAACACTGATTAAAAACAGAATAAAATTAGAGATGAAGGAAGTTTTGTTTAATCTCTTCTTCCTGTTCTTTTTCTAATTATCACAATAAATGAAACCAGACTCAGGATGGAGTAAAGTTGAGTGTACTTTTTCATTCAAAGTTTTGGGGCATTTTTTTCTACTTATTTACATAAAGTAATAAATTTTCTGGAAAGAGAATCTTTTCTCTCTAAAAGATATGTATGTACTCTGCAGTGGCAGCAGTTGGTAAAAGACGCCTCAGTGTGGAGAAGTTGCACGCGGGCCTAACAAACTGACCAAGAAAATGTGTTTGGAGTGGGAATATGGCTTTGCAGGGACCATTAGAAGACAGCAATAGGAGGAAGTTTTATTCCTTTGTTCTGTGAAAGGCAACACAGCTGTGTGAATGCTATCTTTCCTATTGCCAAAGCCACTATTTTTTTTCTCTTACATTAAGTGACTGGTAGAGAAACCTTATGATTGTCTTTTGAAACTGAGATGAGCAGAAGAGTGACCTCAGTCTACTCTGAACACTGTCATTGAAGCCCTCTTGATGACACTCTAAGGCTCCCTGTGTGCGTGCAGAGTGCTTGACAGATTACAAGTGGCATGTGTATCGGTGATGACTTCCAAGATCTCAAAAACGCCATGATTTAAGCAGAGGTTCCTAGAGTTTCAGAACTCACATGGCTCAGCCTGCAAGTTTTCAACAATTCCCTGGCAAGTTAGTTCAGGAAACATCACTCTGTGACAGTTCCCTTTGCTGATAATCGTGGAACTAGTTAAATGCTGGATAAGGACGCTCTCCACAGTGTACATGAACCATTTCATGGACATAGACTATTCCATGGCACACATATGGCATTTATAAAACATTGTACCTCTATATTGTTGTACCCTAGATAGTAGCTAGCTACTGAGAATTTCTAGTCTAAGTGAGTACTAACAACCCTGATGAGTCCTTGTTAGTGGTGTGTGCCCTGAACGCAAAGCCTGCAAATTTATTGAGCTTTATCAACTAAATTTCAGTTTCTGTGGGGTCATGAGATTTGTCTGAGCCCTTTCCACAAAAAAAAAATTGCACTAAATGAACAGCATTGTGACTTCTAGACTCTTTGGCTCTACCTGAACTCATCTGCTTAGATGCCCTATGTGTATAGCTCTCTTTGCCCACCCATGTGCATGGCAACTGTCTTGTTTCTCCTGACTTCTCCTGGAATGGTCAGAACCCAGCACTCTGGAGTCTACTCCTTAATCTTTGTTAGATCTTTTGCATTGACGGTGAGGTTGCTGTCCCTGATTGTGGGTGTCAGAGCAAGCTGCCAGGCTTTCTCACCTCCCAGCGGTCCACTGCTTTCCACAGGGTTTGTTGAAATTGTGCTGCGGTGTCCTTACAACACTGTGTCTGTCCTCACAGCTGTGACTGTCCCCACATCAGCTCATTGAGCTATATCTGCTGACTGACACATCCTCATCTGTGTCTGTCCTCACAGCTTGGGACTGTCCCCACATCAGCTCATTGAGCTACGTCTGCTGACCGTCACATCCTCATCTATCCTCACCTGCAGAGCTCCAATGTGGCGATCTATGCTTCTGGGTTGGCTGCAAACCCTGGCTTTGCTGTGAAAGACTCCTCTAACTTGCCTTTCAATGATAAGCGCTCTTCACAGTACTTGAGAAACATCCGGTGGCTTTTGATAATCCGTCTCTATCTCACAGCTGTGGATGAAGATACATCACTCTTCCATCCATCCAAAACTCAGTTTAGTCAAAAGCATGGTGCCGTCTTCACTTGTTCTCCAGTCATTAAGAAGACGGCGAAGCATATTTGCTTCTTAACCTAATTTTCTTCTTATATTTCCTCTGTGTAAGCTTGGGCAAGATGCTTCCTACACAGGCTTAGCTATCAAGTTTAAATTGTAGCTGCTAATCATAGATTATGGAATAGACAGTGTGTAAAGTCTAGATGCCACCTTGAAAATCAGCGGCTGTGTAATTAAGGGAAACAATGATACTGTGAGGCTGTGGTCAACTTTCATCCAAGAATTCTCTGTTCTCATGTTTAATCTTGAAAACAGTATGTGAAAGGAGATAAAAACATTTTGCTCATGGATATTCCTCTGTTGTCATCTCCTTGAAGTTAGCATAAGATAAAGATCGATTCATAACATAAGACAATAAAGAATACCAATGAAGGCAGATGAAGGCAGGTTTTAATTTAAAAGTCACATGCTGATTTCTTTATTTATTGGATTTTCTAGCCTTGAATCCGCCATCACTTTGAGAAGCTGGTATGTAGTTTCTTTGACCACCACAAAAGCCACTGTATAGAATAAAGTTCTGCCCACTTGTAGCTGTTCAGGAATCAGCCCAGATACAAACCTCAGAACTCAGTTGGGGTGTAAAGCTTAGAGGCCCAGCACCTTCACTGCAATGATAGGCTAAACTTTAAATTCCCACAAAGAAAAGGTGTGCTCTGATATTTCAACTACCATGTGTTTTCTCTGTTATATGAATCGGGTCTTGTAATGGTTCTTTAGTCAACTGTTCATTTATGCAGCTAGGAAGGGATATGAGCAATAAACCACTTTAGAGACTCAGTGCTTTCTGCCTTCAACTCACCATACAATGATTCTAGTTCATATCAGAGTTCTTTTTACAAAATCATGGAGGTTGCCCTCCTTATTGTGGGACTCCCAGATATTGCCTGAGGTCACAGCTGGTACTGAATTTTTAGGCAATCTTTTCCCTATTTGCCCCTCAATGTTGCTACATAGTGCAGAACTAAAGGCCTCTTTCCATGTTTCAAGTCCTAGGGCCTCCTACTCTTACACTGCCTGGCCATTAAGTAAACAAGCGTCACTTACACACAGGCACCATGATTCTGTGACATGCTAGCTGATATCTAGGACAGGCATTAAGTGGTAGCATAGACAGCCAGACAAAGGGATAATTTACATCCCAGGAGCCACACAGTGGGGTAGTTGTGAGTCTTTATCCTGATATTCAGAGCAAATTATTTCTAGAATTTTCCACATAATAGTCTTGCACTTCAGGTGACCATGAGGAACTGAAACCTCAGAAACAATACCCAGAAAAAGGTGGCAGCTGGATTGTGAAGCTGTCACTTACACATATCAGTTTCAGAGAGGGGGTACATTAAAAATGAGAACGAAGTAATGTTTTCAGTGCATACTTTTCAAAAGTAAAAGTAAATCAAAGAGCAAAACTGAAGGAACATTTGTTCAAACTTCTTTCCCCATATTCTAAAAAATCACTTTGTTTGGGTTTTTATACTTCAAATTATCAGGAACACCTTTTCCCCTCCTGGCTGGAGTTTCACGCCTTCCATGAAAGGGGAATCTCCTGTTCCCATCCTCTGCTTCTCAAGCATAAGTTCAGTTTTCATGCTGTCTCTCCTTGATGCGGCATCACAAACGCCCAAGAGTCTACCAGACAGCAGGAGGACCTTCCCAGGAGCGTGCTGCGGGCAAGTCGTAGGATGCTCCAGACATCAAGTCGTTTCCCTTTTCATCAAACCAGGCGGTAAGATGGAGCTGGAAGCCCTCGTGAGCCACTTAGCAACAACAAAATTCCAGGAGCAATTACACAGAAGCCTCTTTTTTTTCAACAAATCAGAACTTGCTTGGAAACAAGCAATAACAATCTTGTTATGCTCTTCAAATTCATTTGCATTTTAGCATCTATGCTGATACCTGCCTTGAGGACTTGTGATAATCAGTCATTTCCCATGATGAATCTGCCCATTTCCTACTATGGAGGCTTTCTTAGTTCTCATATTTATCAACATTGTCAAATATATTCTATCTAAGAATCTGGGACAGGGGTTAAATATAAGTCATTTTCCAGTGTTGTGACACAAAGGAAAGAACCAACAGTGACACCCCAACTCCTGTATCAGTCAGGTGCTTGATAAAAGCTGGAAAATGAACATCTCTGTTCAAGGGTCAGCCAATCCCAGTTTAGTATTATAGAATGGGATAAAGTGGGAATCCAGGCAGGTAGTAGAATTCCACTGAGGCAGGTGAGTTCTGTCTTACATGTGTTTTCTTGGGACAAACTTGTTAAGCCTGGCAAGTTCTCAAGCACAGAAGAGCAAGTTCAACAATACAAATGTTCTTCAAACCTTTCATCCCCTTGTGCCTAGTCAGGGTCAATTGATGAAATAAGTCATATGGTCAGTCCCACTTCCCCTTCTCAAAAAAAAAAAAAAAAAAAACAAGGATAGAGAAAGTTACTTCATCTCCTTTATGGGAGACAAATAGCAAAGGTACGTACCAATGACTAGGGACACTGAGAAGGCAAAGACTTGAATCCTTAATAAAATTTGCCACAACTCTTGCTCTTGAGTATCACCTGTCACATTGAATAATGTTTGTGTTGTTAGCGCCAACTCTAAATGGAAGTGCCACGCACAACTCATCAAACTCCCCACCCCTCACATGATTTCACTGGACATATTTCAACCCGCTCTTCCAAAAGCTATTATAGGAACTTTTGCTGTGCTTCTACTTCTGCCACAAAGATGTGTTTTGTAGCAAAAACCAATATAGTAAAGGATATTACCTGAGATCTTATTACCAGGTAGATAAATTTCCACAATATGACTTTTACCTGATAAGAACTTAACTTTTTATAATAGAAAAAAGTTGAAGAGCAAAGTTGTTTTCCCCAGTGCTTATCTGTCTCTTTAAAGAAAAAAAAAGAAGAGGTTTGAGAAATAATGTACAATGAAAGCAGCTAAAAGGGAGAAGGCTGCTTCCCAAGCAGTACAAAGAATAACAAAGACAGACATTAGAGAGGAGAGAAGAAACACTGACCATGTTTATCTGTCCTTAATCGGATTAAGCTTAAAATTGCCCAAAAGGAAGTTTTGACTTTTAACTAAACTGTCCAAGGAAGATTTTTTGAAAAAGAAAAAAGCCATTTTAAAGCAATTATTATCTATTGAAGTTGCAGATAAAGAGTCCTTACAAAAATGGGAAGATAAGGCTTTTGCTCTGTAATCTAAAAAGTTTATGATGTTTCTTGAAACATGTACACATATCTTAAAGAAAGAAAAAAGATGTGTTTGAAAAGCTGTGTATCACCCATGATTTCTTTCTCTTGTTCAATCTTGTTCTGCTTTTTGCAGCGGCTTTTTCAGTGGGAATCATTGCTTTGATCCTGCAGTCTGTTGATGTCAAACTACCTCGGAGGATGCCTTCGGGTTTCATTGTTCCCTGGGCCACACTGCAGGTCCCGGAATGGCACCAGGAACGGTGCCCTCAGTGAACCCAGAGCCCAGGCCTCTCCTCTCTGCTGTGATCAATACTCACCTCAGCAGCAAACAGTTTAAGTAGTTTAGAGTTTGTCCGGTACAGAGAACAACATAATGGATTTTTGTGCTCTGAGATGCCGTTTTCATGAGAAATTACTGCAAACTACAGTTGTGGCTCTATGTTTTCATACTAGACACTTTAGAAAATGACTATAATTACATAGAGAAGATAGTCCGGATTACATGGTAGGCTTTTTTACACTTTAAATTACAAAAGCATATTTGTGCATTTACTGAGGTTTTTTGTGAAGGAATTAAACTAAGATAGCACCATTGGTATTGCGTTTAGCACCAAAAAGGATTGTTGTAGTTAACCATTTCTAATAACGTGCCTGACCTCCAGTGAATGTCAATTTTCTTCTTTCCCACACTTTACATGCCACATTCTAGATTGTCACACTGGAATATTCTGGTCATTTGGTTTTGCTGAGACATTTTCAGATGGGGATTAAAAACAAAAAAAATGTCCACTGGTAAGAAAACTAATAGTAAATTCATGTGTGTGAAAGAAAGGCAGCTGATTGGACTAGAGCAACATATGAGATCCAGAGTCACCCCTTCCTTTCAGGGTCAGGAAGCCTGAAGGTGGTGATGATGAGGATAAAACAGAAGGCTTAGCACCTGAGGCTACATCATTAACTTGGGGACAGAGAATGAGTCTTGACAAAGGAGAGCCTCCATTGAACAAAGGGCAGTGAAAATTCACTGAGCAAAGAATCAGAAAAATTACTGGTAGAATGAATAGTGAAGGATGTGAGTGTGTGTGTGTGTGTGTGTGTGTGTGTGTGTGTGTGTTAGAGAGAGAGAAAGAAAGTATATATACACTTCAGAACTGACTTGAAACAATTTAAACTGAAGTCACCAAATAAGTTGCTTGTCAATCAAAAACCTTCCATCAGCTTGGCTTGCAAAAGGGAAGGATACACTATTTATTCGCTGAATGACTGAATGAATGCTACCTAGGGATATGCAGTTTAATAGTGGTAAGTTCACCTACTGTAGATATGAAACCCCTTAAAAAGAAAGGCAGATCTAAAAGTTGGACATCCTTTCAAACACAGCTCATTTTGGGGGGATGCACCTGTCCCTGCTACATTGCCCCAAAGTCAGATGCAGCCCTCTTAGCTGCATCTGAAAAGGTGAGCAGAACAAATACTGGGAGCAGGAAAGGGGTGCCATCCTCGCATCCTAGTTTTGAACCACACCTTTGGTTTTTTTGTTTGTTTGTTTCTTCCACTCCTATAAAGTTGATAGATACCCCATTTCCCTCCCTCCCTCCATCCCTCCCTAGATCTCCTTATTCCCCCTGTTTCCCCTTCCCTTCCCTCCTCCCTCCCCTTTCCCAACGCGCCCCCCCCCCATTCCTGGAGCATCCTGTTGTGTGCATGTCAAACTTCCCTCTTTGTCCTCTTCTCTGATGAGGTTTAAGGACTCAGTACCTTTGCCTAGAGCTCTTTTTTGTGTTCCCCTTTAGTATAGGAACACTATTGTGGCTGTTAATCACTTGCCTCTAAGGATCCTAGTGCCTGTGATTCATGCTAGACTTTGGAGGTTCAATGATATGTTGGTCATTGTGCAGGTCATGCAAAGTCCTACTATGATTACTTCGGCCCTAACTTGTATGTAGTATCTTGCATATCGTTCCTTCTCCCCATCTTTAGGCTCTTAACAATCTTATGCCCTCTCTTCCACAAATTTCCCTGAGCTTTGGCGTGGAGAGAGATTAGGCTGGCCTGTTTCCAGGTGGTTGATGTAGAGTCTCTGATTTTCTGAATTATGGCTTGTTGATTTTTTTTTTCCAGTTTGGCTGCTCCTGCACTGCCCTTGGCTCCATCCTGATGAGTAATGGATGTCACCCCCTGAGACGCAGGGTGACCGGGAGCATCCGGGCCGGGCAGGCAGGGTGGACCAGCAAAGGGGCTGGTGGTGCACTGGCGGCGCACTTTTGGACTTTTAATTGTGCTCTGAACTGAGAAGTTTTAGGAATTCTATTTATAGGCACAACTTGCACAGCAAGAAGCCTGTCCCCTCGCATCTTGGCAATGAAAGTTAATGAATATCATTAACTTTCCAATGATGATTTTTCTTCACCTGTACTTTAAGAATGTAAATACCTTGCAAATAAAAGTCACTCAAGAAGACCAAAGAAACCCATAAATTTTAAGTCAACAGTAGAAGTCACACCTACAACATTTCTGTAATCCTAATTTAAACTGATTGACTTCAACATGTCTTCATTTCTAGTGTGGAGATTGCTAAGGCATGACCTATGCCTTTGAAGAACAGTAGAGCAATTAAAAATATTTTAAATAAAAAATAGACACATGAAAATTCCATATTTGAAGCAGGCATTTATTCCAGATTTTGTACATTATTCAAAATATCAGTGACACTGACAACAACAGAAAATGTAGTTGACAAAACATGTTAGATAGACCCATCTGTTTTTCAGGACATAGGAGAGATGGAGAACTTGTCCTTTGCCTCTTCTTCAGTGTACAGGTCATTGAAGTGAACAATTTTTCTTATTCATCACTTAACTTTTGACAGAGTAGAAAAGCAGTCATCCAGCTAAATAGGAAAACCATGCCAAGGCCAAATCTCTATGAGAAGTTCTTTTCTTTGGCCAAACCACAGAAACTCTGCTGGTCTGAACGCTCATGTTCCCTAGACACTGCTAAGTGAATTCTCGACTGTCCTCTAGCAAAGCATAAACATCGATATTTTGCTAGGAAAAAATCTTCTTCCAATGGTCAGAGACTGCTTTCAAGTTCCATGACCTCATTGCTGGAGCACAGCAATCTGACCCAAGCAACTTAAGGGAAGAAGGGGTTTATTGCAGCTCACGATTAATTTCAGGTTGCAGTTTATCGTGGCAAGGGAGCTACCACAGCAGAAGTGTGAAGGAGCTGGCTACACCACACGCACAGTCACCAGCACAGAGCCGACGACGGGTGCATGCTTGCCTGGGCTCAGTTCTTCTTTTACAGCTATGGATCTCCTGCCTAGGGAATGGTCTTTCCACATGGTTAATGTAATCAACACAATCTGCTACAAGGATTCTGAGAGGCCAAACTTAGTGTAGAGATTCCCTCTCACTGTATCCAGAGTCCTGCTTTATGGGTGTCAGGTTGACAATTACTACTAACCATCTGATAAATAGAAGGTCTGCATTCAGATGTGGGAAAGACTCACTCACTCAGTAAATAACCATCGCAATAAATGTTTGTCTTCTTTGATTAGACCAGCCCTTTGTATTTCTGTAGCAACCAGTTTTGTGTTCCCACTCAACAATTGTCTCATGGTGGGATATGAAAAAGTACGGGAGCTTTGAACAATTTAAAATTCTAAATAATTTTATGCAAGCAAGCACTCAATAACATTTTAATTCAATATGGACAAGAGATCCAAAATTGCTTTTAGGATGTTTAAGTCCTGATGTAGTTGACTGGATTTCTGGGCCTCTTTTCTCTCTATGGTCAGTCACTATTTATTAATACTTCTGATTTGCATGTAGGCTGCCAATGTATATAGTAGAAAAGGTAATCTAGCAAACAACTCAGACTAGAAATGAGAATCCAGATTGGCAAACAAACCAACAAATGTGTTGTGAACATGAGTGCAGTGCATATGCATGTGTAAATAGGATTTCATTCAAAATTCTATAATCTTCTCTTTTTTGTGTTTTGGTGAATTTCAATCTACTCTGAGTCTTCAAACTTGTGTCCTTGGAGTGGGACTGAGATAAGATGTTGCTGTGAGATAGCTCACCAAGATAAAAGTCCCAGGCTTCTCTGTCCTTGACAAACCAGTTCTTCTAGTGTCTAGTTACCTCAGTATCCATTCCTGCTTCCCTTCCTTAACAAATAGCATAGGAGCCAACTAGGAGACTCTCATATTCCTTAGGTAGATCATGGACAAGACAGGGCTCCCCTTTTTTCCTTTTTTTCAACACTTACATTTTGTTTGATCAGAACGTTCCCTTGATAATAATTAACAGAAGTCTGTATACATCTTAATTTTTAAATTTCTTTTTTCATCCCAGAAATAATGTACTGGAGTGTAAATAACATGATTTTCTTCCTCTTTATCTTTATCCAAAATGAAGTTCTTACTGTCAGGAAAGTGTCTTTATGTGTGAATGCATGGGGGTTATGACATGCGTGTGGGCACATGTGTTATGTGCAGGTGAACACTTGCATGCTGAGAACTGAGGTTGATATTGAGCCTCATCCTTGAATACTCTTCCCCCTTATTCTTTTGGAGACCCAGTCTCTAATCAAACTTAGAGCTCACACTTAGAGCTAATCTGGCCACACAGATTTGGGGATTTCCATTCTCTCTACTTTGTGAGACTAAAATTACAAAAATCACACCAACCCAGCATTTTAAGTGACATCTGGGGATCAGAAATCTGGTTCTTTTACTTGCATTTCAAATGCTTCCCATCTTCCCAGCCCTACTAGGAGATTTGAAACATTTATAGTTACGATAACTTTGATCTATGAAACATGTAGATTAAATCCATTTGGGTGTGTGCATGCACATATGTGTATGTGTGTTTGGAGGCCAGAAGAACAAAAGCCTTGGGTACCATCCATCTCTACTGTGGACAAAGGGTGATTGACTAGCCTAGAGCTTGCCAGTGCAGCTGGGCTGGCTGGCCAATGATTCCAGGGTTGCTTCTGTTTCTACCTCCCCCACTGTGGGCTTGCAAACGCATACTTCCATACTCTATTCTTTTTTTCATGTGTTCTGGATCAAACTCAGGTCCTCTTGCTTGCTCAGCAAGCAATGTAATGACTGAGTTATCTCTCCATCCCTGTAAACCCATTATCATATTAACTATGTGTAATTTGCTTTCCGAGAAAGCAACACCAATATCATGGGCCCACAGCCAGCACTATCAAAGATGGAAATCATTAAGCATTTTCTTGTTCTTTGACATCTATCTTTTCTGCATGCATATACGGATATATTTGTTCAGCCCATCGAAGTTTAAAATATTTCAACTCAGCAGAAAATTAAAGTGGTGATTGTTACATAGCATATGCTTTATCTTGTGGAAAGATAGAAAATGTATCTGAATGCATCATGCTTATGCTCCCAAGTAGTGCAAATCTCCTGTCTTGCCAGTGCCAGAAATAATGTAAACGATAGCAGATAAAGGCTAGAAACATTTTTCTGTTTTGCAGTCATGCAAAATATTATGAGCAGTGATCATCACCTAGCATTAAGCTTTCACTGTAAGCCCAGCATTCTATGATTGGCAGAAGAATACAGAAGGCATAGTTCCTGAACAACACACACACACACACACACACACACACACACACACACGCATGCACACACACACTGTTACTTATCAAAAGCAAAAGAATAAAAAGGAGTTCATCAGAGTAAGAATATTCTATAAATTATGAATAGGGCTCTATGCATCCATGCATTTACAATTTTTCAATATGTTACATATATTCAATAAAAACTTATTTTGGATTGGATAGTTGAGCTGAGTGTCTATGTGAAACACATGCCACCTTCAGTGATTTGCATGTGTTTTGTACAAATTACTACTGCAGTACAAAGAACAGTACATGCCTGAATCTACATTTAATGATCAGGAAAAAGGTCAGTAACTGAACCACAGAGAGGAAAAAAAAGAAAACGGTGTGTTGGACAGAGCAGACCAGAAACCTGTCTGTAATGAGCTGCTGCATATTGTAGTATTCGCCATGCAGAGTGCAGATTTTCACAGTCTCGTCCTCAGCTCTTGGCAGAGGAGCTGATCACAGGGCACTGAAACTCCTGAACAGCAGATTCAGCTCATGAATGGGGACCACTCCTGCTATTTCCAGAACATCAGCCTCCCTTGCATTCTGTCCTCTGAGTGTCTCTTTCTGTCCTGGCAGTCACTGATAAATCAATGTAGGTGGCTGGGGAGAGATTAAACCACACAGATAGAAGGGTATAAAGGAATCATCAGAATAGTTACCAGGAGGGTGTTACTCGGTTGTTAATTCAAAAATCTAATGACAAAATTGAATTTTCCCTTTTGTATAAAATTAATATGTTCTGTAACTACCTTGTAGTTTGATATTTCCATAAAATTGATTCTTTGTTATTAGTGTGATGTTGACCGATACTAATCACCTATAATTCTATGATTTTCTCTTTTCCATTTGAAAAGCCTGTGTTGATCTCACTACATTCCATTAAGATGTAGGTTCTATGTAAGAATAGTTATTGCCAGAGATGGATTATATTCTAAAGAAAAAACAGCCTTCTCCTCCCTGCTTAAGAGACATTTGGAATTCTCTGATCGTGATCCATCCTGTCTCCTGGAAATTACCTTCTTACCAGATCTCCTTAAAGAAGTATCAGATGTTACCAGACCTCATCCCTTATTGACTGAGAAAAATTACAGAAGGCTGATCGACTAGGGGTAACCATTGAGGTGTACACTTATTCATATCTCATGATATATTTCTTGTCTTCTTGGGAAGTTTTCATAATTATAAGACAGTATTTTACCTTTTTTAGTGAAAGTTGTCAGAGACCAATTAGCATCTTTGGACAAGAAGTAATCAAAGTTCTAAGATTTCATTTCCGTACAGAGAGAATCATCAATATAAAGTACCTACAAGTAGACAAACTTCACAAAGGACCAATTTTAAAGAACTATCAAAAATGTATACTATAATTACAGTAGATGTCAATTTTTGAACAAATGGGAAAATTCAGTTTTGGTCAGTAGATTCATAAATTTGCAAGCAAATAAAGTTACAAATTTAGAAGGTAAAATATTCTTTTTTTAAATAATGTATTTTTTCCCCTGCTCATACAAACGTAATAGGTACTCCGGTCCCCTCCCTCCCTCCACCCCTCCCTGGACCTCCCTGCTCCCTCCCCCCTTTTCCCCTTCCTTTCCACCCTCCCTCCCTTTCTCTCAGTGCCCCCTCCCCCCATCCTTGGAGCATCCTTTAATGTGTATGCCAAACTTTCCTCGGGATCCTCCTCTCTGATGAGGTGTAAGGACTCAGGGGCATTTCCTAGAACTCTCTCTTGTGTTCCCCTTAAGTATAGGAACACTATTGTAGCTGTTACTCCCTTGCTTCTAAGGATCCTAGTGCCTTTAGTCCATGCTAGACTTTGAGGGGTCAATGATATGTTGGTCATTGCGCAGATCATGCAAAGTCCTATTATGATTGCTTCGGCCCTAACTTGTGTGGAGTATCTTGCATATCATTGCTCCTCCCATCCTTGTGCTCTTACACTCTTACCACCCCCTCTTCTGCAAATTTCCCTGAGCTTCAGGATGGGGAGAGATTAGGCAGGCCTGATTCCAGATGGTTGATATAGAGTCTCTGATATTCTGAATTATGGTTTGTTGGGTTTTTTTCAGTTTTGCTGCTCCTGCAATGCCCTTGGCTCCATCCTGATGGGTATTGGATGTCACCCCCTGGCCAAAGATAAAAACCTGTTAAAATAGAGTCTTATTATAACAGTTGATTCAAAGGTAGATGGAATAAGAGTAGGAGACCCAGTGGGGGAGGGGGGGAGAATATTCTACAGGTGAAAAACAGTTTTATTCCCACAGGAAAGAAACATATATAATATAGCAGAAAATAAGAAAGAATCTGTTATATGCACATATATTTGAGGAAGAACAGTAATAAATAGTGCCAATTCGGCCTCCTGATTGGAGTACAAGCTACTGGGAAAATGAAAATGGGACTAACATCCTGGTGGAATTTAGCTTTTTGAAAAAGAAATTGAGCATTAAGTCATGATTCACTAATTTCCTAAAGCATGTTTTAGTACGCTAGGGAAAAAGGACAAAACCAGATAAACTCTTCATAGTCATTCTCAAACTGCATTTCATGAAGAATTCATTTCTTTCCTGATACCTTCCTTCTTTCTTTCCCTCCTTCTTTTCTTCCTCCTACTCTTATTCCTTCCTTCCTTCCATCCTTCCTTCCTTTCATCTTTCCTTCAATCTTTCCTTCCTTTCTTCCTTCCATCTTTCCTTCCTTCCTTCTTTCCTTCCTTCCTTCTTTCCTTCCTTCCTTCCATCCTTTTCCTCTTCCTTCCTTTCCTTCTTCTTTACATCCTCCCTATCCTTCTTCCTTTCTCCTTCCACCTCCCCAACAGATTTGATACTCTAAAAGTTCTAGAAAGCAATTATATCTGAACAATATATAGAAACTCAAAGACAATTTCTGTTTACCTACACATTCTGAGGCAACCTTCAATGTTTTCTCAAGACTGGAAGATTAAGTTTGAAGAATTTTGTTCAAGTACCTTTCAGAGTCCACTCTTCCATCTCCTGACGCCTGTTGTCTGGATCTCTTCAGGCCTCATGTCATGCACCTGTCTTCTGTTGAAAATATTACCCAGCCATAAAAGACACTGTCAGGAGCCCTGCAGATACAAGTTTGACAACCTGCTGCTCAGTACACTCACTTCCATTCACGCTCCATTACTGCTTCTGGCTTCCAGTGTATGCTGTCATGTCAGGCCCCTGGGAAATATCTCCTTTATTTAGAATTATACCTGTATGTCAGATAGGATATCACCTCATACCTGCCTTTGAATCTCTGCCTTTTTATCTCTAAAGTTTATTATTCCTTTGTTAAATGAATATTTAATAGCTAGCAATTCATTTGTATCTGGGGTACACATGTGCCAAACTTATCACTTCTTTCAGAAAAGCTTCAGCTGTTAATTTTCAATACTTTGGCATTATATATATACATATATATATATACACACACACACACACACACATATATATGTGTATATATATCATATGATATTTTAAAATATGACAGTGTGAATGGAAACAAGTGTCCGTCCACTTCACCCACAATTGAGGAGTCAGCTCTCTGTGTACATAGCATCTTCCTTATCATTACTCTGAAGGGTAAATAGTATTGGAATCAGACATATTTCCTATTATTTAGACTTTTTTGACAAAATGTATTCCACTATAGAGAATTATTTACCAACAATTGTGAAAGAAAATAGATCTCAGCTTTTTAAGAAGGAACCAAAACCAAATCATCCATATCAGTAACATCCATTGCCTCTTACTTCCTGCTAATTACAGAAATTCTGCTCTCAGTTATTAAGAAATACAGAAATACTCTTGCTTTCAATATACTTATGGGTAATTTAGAAAATAAAACATGAAGGAAAAATTGATAACATAGTTATCAATTGTTGATAACATAGATATCAATTGTTACTTTGTTGAGTGTTTAGTAGTCCTTAAGTACTCTGTTGAACATTGTGTATCTAAAAATATCATAAATAAAAAGCTTCTTTCTCTCCTTTTCCCTCTCTCTAACAAATAAACAAAATATGAATAAATAAAATTCTGTAGATGTCTGGGGATAAAAGTGATTTACAAATTTTCAAATGATAGCATCATGGCCCTTGAGCTCTATGCTTCAGCATCTAAGTGGTTAACAGAGTGGTTTAGTTAGGGTTCTTTAATAGGCACACAAAATCTACAAAGATTTATGAAGAAGAGAGCAGTAACTTAAAGCAAAAGGATGAACATAGACAAGGAATAAAATGAGTGGAAATGAAGGAAATGGCAAGTATTAAAAGCATACATAGATTGAAAGAATCTTTGTGATTACAAATTCAAGAAATATCACTCCAAACAGAAGTAACCATGAAAAATTCTAGTTCACCAACAGCTGAACAGCTGGGCTGGTCCTTTTGTAACCTTCTATCCCAGAGGGGGAAAAATGTGCTCGTTCACCCAGGTCTTTTCCTGGTGTCTCTGCTCTAGTGCCTTGTGTCTGCTTCCTTTCTAACAGGTTCTTTCTGATCCCAAGGTGGCTCTCAATGGTTTGACATACCGGATGTTTACATACTCATGTTAGCAAAACAAGCAAATGAATGACAACAACAAAAATTCCTTTTCCTTGGCAAGAAAAATCCACATTTGAGATCTGTTAACCCAGTTACAGGCTCATCCCGATAGGCAGAAACTGAGGTATATACATTGACTATCTTGAACTAATCACATCTCTGGAGTGAAGGTGATTCCTCCCACTAAACTTATCTAAAGTGTTAGAAAAGGGCTCAGAAGTCTAGAAGAACCTTGGACTGAATCTAGTAGACTAAAGGTAGTTTATGAGTTTGGAGCAGAAGGATGCAATGAAATCGATGCTTTAAGAAGGCGAGTCTCTAGAGTTTGCAACACTTGTCAAGGAAGAAGACAGTAAAGAGTTTGCAACACTGGTCAAGGAAGGAAACAGTAAAGCCTCAGCTGGGTCTAAGGAAGAATCACTGAGCAATTGGCAAATGTGAAAGTGTTTCAAAGAAAGACTTTGTGGGTCTCGCCAAGATCTGAGATGAAATCCGTTCTCTTCCATTAAGATTCAGAATAGTGTAATAGTTTGAGAGCTGATGCAAACATAAGGTCCTTTTATTAACTCCTTAATAACAGACTCTCTGCTCTTGAGCCTAGATCTTGGCTAGGTTTTCAGTCCATTTGCTCCAGAATGTTACCATTACCTTGTGTTTCAACATTTTATTCATGCATCTTCCTAGGAACTAAAAAGAAGGCTCCTTCTCAGCTCTGTCAGGAAGAAACGGCTTTGCCCAAAAGAGTAAGAAGTTAGAAGACAGCATAAAATCGTGACAGCAACTCACACACTTTTACGCTGTAAGAAGTTAGAACACAGCATAAAATCGTGACAGCGACTCACACTATTTGGTGATTTGTTGAGATTTCTTACCAAAGAACAGAGTATAGGCCTTCCTTGTCGGTCTGCGTTGCTCACTCCAGGAAATGCAAATTCTTGCATCTTTGCTGAATGAATTAAGTAGAAATTGATAGCGGTTAATAGAAAAGAATAATAAAACATTTACTTTTGGAAGTTGAGAGTCATTAACAGTTTTCCTAAAGTGTAGATGAAGCAAAAGATACAAATGAATGTAAGATCAAATATAAAATATCAAATAATATTCTAGAGTTAGGGGGTTGGTTCTGTCGCTCATATTCTGGTTTCTGTGAGTTTTCAAGGAATTTTACATTATGGTGACAAAATGACTACCCTACTTCCAAGCATTGTCTTTTCATTCAAGGCAAGCAACTGCTTTAAATATCACAGTTCTGCCAGGATTTCATATTGTACTTCATATTGCTTACCTGGATAAGGTTACATGACTCTTCATATTTCTACTTGTGACACATAGGAAGGGAGATGACTGGGAATTTTTTTTGGGGGGGGGCAAAGCAATGGACTTCTTAATAAGAAATGCCATGCTACATGCTTTCATGGAGAGTATGTTCTTGTCATTTTATATTTGACCTTATATTCATTCACACCTTTTGTTTCATCTACACTTTAGGAAAACAGTTAATGACTCTCAACTTCAAAAATAAATACTTTATTGTTCTTTTCTATTAATCTCTATCAATTTCCTCTTAATTCATTCAACAAAGATGCAAGAATTTGCATTTCCTGAAGTGAGCGACACAGACCGACAAGGAAGGCCTATGCTCTTGTTTTCACCTAATTATCTTAGCGAGCATGGCCCAGTGGAAAGAGAATACTAGCAAAGCCACTATTTGCCTCCTTAGAGATTTAGTTTAAAAAAAAATCCCACTTTTATCATTTACAGGGTGGGGTCGATTCTAATCAAAGATGTATTTCCAAGAGGCCTCATCAACCTTGAGTCAGAAACACATTCATCACCAATTCAGCACCTGCATAACAAAAATAAGATTAGTAATTATCCCAAGTGATGCAATGTTTAGAAAAATTAGTCAATTAGAGCAATAGGAAGGACCCAGACTTCTCTGCAGGCAGTGTCATCGTGCAATGCTGACTTCACAATGACTTGAAATTTTAAGTGACAACTGTGCTCGATCAGGGAGCCGGCAGCCCTGGCCAAGTTTAAATTTAGTAACACTGCTAGTTTACCAAAAATAACCTGCACCATAGCACATTCTGGTTATTACGGACTACAGGTGACCCACTGTTTGTTTTTCTATTCTGTTTAGAGAAAAACCAGGGGTCTCTGGCTTAAGGCTTCCCTTCTCCAAGTCAAGTCAGCTGTCCACTCCGGGAACGTCTTCAGCTGGTCTGACTGTCCTCAAAACCTACAAAACCACTTTGCTGTCTTCTTAGAAGTTTCCCCTTTGCATATTCAGCACTTTCAGATGCTCATCAAGATGTGAGGGTAAGTGAAACCTACCTAATTCTTAATTGCATCAAACATTAGTCATTGATTATTTAAAACTACATAAAAATAAAAGCAGTTAGACATAAGAAAACAAGCCCCTTTGGAGTAGTTCCCCAGCAAAACTAGGAAATCCATGAAATACAGTCTGTCAGGCAGATGCAAACAGAGGAAGAGCACGGTGGAATCATTGATTAATTGACCATCCATTTCACAGCAAAAGGCATGACAAGGAGCAATTCTCAAACTTTGATGTGCACAAGTGTCAGGAGAAGCCTGGGATAGCCGGGAGGAGAATTTAAAAAAAAATATTGAGACCTTGCTGCATCCATAGGGGATCAGACTCGCAGAAGCTGGGGTGTGGCTCAGGTATCTACAATTCTATGGTTCATGGCCCTAATGATCTTCATGCAGGTGATTCTTGGGTCTTTAAGATGCTCTGAAGCTAGAACTCAAAGCAATATTTGCAAAGTGCATTAGACTTGGACTTTTATGTTATGTCTTTTAGTCATAGAATTCAGTAGAGTGATTTTAGCCCCAAGGTGATAAATAAGCACTTCTTTTTTCACTCCCCAATTTGAATTACTAATTCTCATTAATTTTTTAAATTTATCTTCAACATAATGAACTCATTCTCAGGTCTCCCTCGCATTTCTCTTTCACAGTAAGAGTCCATCATTGCACTGTCCTATGTGATGGTTTATTTTATTCAGATGCTTAGAGATAATGGATCTAGTTCTAAAAAATGCCTAGAACACGAAAAATGATCTCTTAGGATTAACTAAGCATTTTATGTTTTCATGGATGTATGGTTTTTCTCTGCCATTTGAAAACTCAGCCTTTTATTACAAAAGAACATGTGTTCACACGTGACTTTTATTTCACTGCAGATAAGAACTTATGATCAGCAAGCCACCTGCATATTCAGTAAATATCACTTTTTTCTTGTTTACGTTTCTCACTACACATTTAGCAGAATTGTTTTTATCATTTGCAAGTTTTAGTTTATGAAAATTTTTGCTTTTTTGTTATATCAGAGAAGTTCTTGACAGGGACATAGTCAGAGGTTAAGTTGTGATGAATCCCTGGAGGTTTGATGTGATACTATTTTTATATCGAAGTCTGTAATCAAGATCCCTCGACTGAATTTCATGCTGATTAGCATTGTCCTCTATCAGTCTTTTTTTCTGTACTTGTTTACACATTGTTGAATTTCTTGTCTATAAATTGTGAAAAGAAAAAAAAACAATCTTTATCAAGATGTACATTCCTTTAATGTCAACTGGCTTTTAGTAAAATGCATAGAAAATTGAATACATACAAATGCATTAAAGGAAATTATTTTCAAGTGGTCAAAATTAATTATTTGCAGAACTAGTTTAACCAAAATAATGGTTTCATATGGATTTGTTATCAGAATGTCTTCAATATGAACGCTGCCACAACAAAACATAAAATTTGAACAGCACAATATCTTGAAAATACTAAGTTTTTTAAGGTATGAATCTATCACTGGATAAGACTCTGAAACAATATGCATTAAAAATTTTGTGCAAACTGTAATATTTCACTTCAATAAAAAATACAAACTACTTTCTTATTCTCTCCCTCTCTCATTCTATCTAAATCTCTCTCTTGCTCACTCTCTTTCTCTTTCACTCTCCTTCTCTTTCTCTTCTTCTTTCTCACTTTCTTCATTCTCTTTTTCTTCCTTTCTTTCCTTTGTGTTTGCAGAGGAGCAGGTTGAGAGAGTACAGTTGTTTCCTCAGTGAATCATGTTTATTAAGAGGCCTGTGAACTCATCAGATTGTGTTCTTAAATTATGCTCCCCTGAAGGAAACTTACTACAGGTTTCCTGGGAACCTGCATGAGGCAGTCTCAGTGCTCTGTACATAATATATACAGTAGAAGACTCCATTACAGAAACTTTATGGGATCATAGTGCATAAAGTTTGAGAGAAGAAATGGACCATTGAGGTCTTGCAGTCTGGTCCTTCATGCATAGCACCACTCTGTTCTCTTCCAAAATTGCCATATAAACGTCTAATACAAAAAAAGAACAACAATCTGGCTTGGTATGACTGAACAAAGAGAAAGAAAGCATGTGTTCTTTATAGCAATATTCTGGTGTGGAAAGAAAAGGAAATGTTCCTAAGAGATGAAGGTTAGAGAAATGAAGAAAACATCTAAATATTTATAAATGCTATCAAATTTAAAAAGAACAATCATCTTGCTTTTATTGGATAACCTTTCATCTTATTAGTTAGGTAATAAGAATAACAAGCTTAGCTTCATCCAAGTTTAATTAGCTTTATCTTGAAATCTGACATGGAAAAAAAGATATAATAGAAGACAGAATTTTAGAAAAGAAGAGCCATGGGGGATTATCAGTGTAGACTCAAATATGGCAAGAACTCTTGGAAACATTAGAGTTATTATCAAAGTGTGTGATAATGAAATTTATGAGGTACACAAAAAGATTAAAATGTGTTTATTAGTCTCTACATGTAGGGAAGTCATTAAAATGTATGTAGTAGAAATATAATTACTAATGTTGAAAAATATCTGTAATATAAGTGTGAGAAAATATAAAATCACAGTATGGTAGCATCCTATTGTCTTTATAGAAATGCAAAGGGAGAAAATTGAAATAATCAAAATAATATTTAAAGGTATCTTCAACTGATAAAATTAAGTTTTATATCTGAGCTAAAGATGTGACTCAGTGGTAGAACACTTGTGTAGCATGTTCAAGACCCACCCCAGTATTGCCGAAAAAAAAGAGGGATATATATAAATGTGTGTGTGTGTGTGTGTATGTTGTGATCTTGAATTGCTTCTCACAGCTTTCTTAAAAATGTAGTTTTTTCAAACCAATGAACCTATAAGACAATACATCAAAATGCTCTGTTAGTAGCTGTTGTTATACCAATAGATTGAAAGAACATTTAACATCAGCTACAAGTCTTCTCAAGAAAAGTACAGTATCTCAATACCCTAACAAGATGTAGCCTAGGGCAATAGAAAAAGCAGTGAAGTGGACAACAATGGCCAACCATAATGCAGAGTACTAGCAACTCAGCAAGGCTCACCTAGAATCAGGCCAACCTAATCTCTCCCTATTCTAAGCCTTTGGGAACTTCACAGAAAGGGGTAGGGGTGAGATTGTAAGAACCTAACAATAGGAAGGTTCACCACTGGACAAGACATTCCACTCAAGGCAGCACTGCTGCATCTAGGAACTTACTACAGTGAGACTTGTCCTTCCCAGATCTGCATAAAGAATGACATACTAACATGCCCTTATAAACTACTTAAGAACTCAAGAAAGATAAGAACATACAATGGAAACTTTGGGTCCTAAAGCTGGATGGGTAAAGGAAAATGCCCCTAGTAGCAGGGTGGCCCAAAGACAGCCAACTTGATATGTCACAGGAACCTGAACTCCCATAAGAATAGACAAGCCAGAGTGAACCCTTGGGGCCCATAGAAGCATACAAGCAGGAAGGTGGGAGGGATTGATAGAGAGAAGGGAGGGGTTGGGAGGGAGGGGGATTGAGAGAAGCAGGGATAAGTACTATACTTGTAAAAGTAAAAGAATAAAAAATTAATAAAAATGTATTTTTTCATTATTAACACATATTAATTGTATAACAAATAACTGGTTTCAATCTAACATGTTCATACATGCATATAGACTACTTTGATCATATTCAGCCCCACACATTACCCTTTCTTCTCTTCCCTCTGGCCCTTTTCCTCCCCTAAAATGGTTCCTTTCTATTTTTATCTGTGCTCCCTTTTCTAATCTGGGATCCACATAAGAGAAAACATACAATGTCAGTCTTTCTGAATCTGGCTTATGATGATCTCCAGTTCCCCCAAAGTGTATAATCTTCATGTAACTTTAAGTATATTAAAGGGCTAGAAAAAAATTCAACCATCTAGAAAATTTAGAATACCAAGCAGATCCTACAAATCCCTCAATAGCCCCATGCAAGGATCTTTTCTTTTTCTAGCTTCTTCATTCTTTTTTTTTCTTCTAGTTTTACAAGCATATTGAGTACTCATCCCTGCTTCCCTCCAATCCTGCTCCCTCCTGCCTCTCCCTTACCTTCATCAATCCACCCCATTCCTTCCACCCCTCCTGTTTGTCTGCTTCTATGGACCCCAGCATTCCCTCTAATTTGACTACTTTTGTGGGGTTTCAAGCCTCTTGTGGCATACTAAGTTCCCTCTCTTCAGGCCACCCAACTGACAGGAGCATTTCCATTCACTCATCCAACTTTAGTCCCCAAGATTTCCCCTGTATGTTCTTATCGCTCTTGAGTTCCTCTGTAGCCTATGGGTCAAGGCTCTTTTTTGATCAAACTTTCTGAGAATGAGAATACTTAGGTAAAAATAATTTTCAGATATAGCTTTTCATCTGTGGACTATTACCATAGAACCTAATGCTCTGTGTTTCCTTCCCCATTCCATACTGATAATTTCATGTGCAACCAATACCTTGCAAATGTTCTTTATTTCAAGTATTGGGTTATTTTCAAAATATATTTTCAATATATTCCCAATATATTTTCAAAAGTATCCTAACTAATGTGATTTTTCCATTTAGAGGAGAGCTTTCTGTTTGTTGCATTAGAATTAATACATCTTTGTTCTCTAGCTATCTAGTATAGCATGTATTTAACCCCACCAGTATTACTACCAGCTGCAATTGGCCTATGACTTTGCTCATTTTGTATAAATCCAAAATAATTAGTTCTTTGGTTTAATGACAATATTTGTTAATGAGATTTTTAGGGCCAGATTCTGCTATTAAGAGAGTGGGCGTATCTGAAGATAGAAGCTGGCCCTTATGTCTTTGACAAAAGCTGACAAATTTTGTTTCACAATGATGGGGCAGAGAGGTTGAGTCAGGAAATAAAGTCCACATGTATCTGGTTTCTCCATTTCAAGAAACAGAAAATAGAAAGGACAGTGGACATCTTTAACTGCAAACCCTCCTCTGATCTCTTAACTTTGTGTATCATCCCATAACTGGAATGTGGGAAGAAGTAAGGTACATAATGCAGGTTCGCCTATGTGCCAAGCACGTATTGAGTCATCAAACTGCACAAAACACTTCTGATCATTATGTGTTAGGAAGGCTTGGTAAATAAAAAGAACCCTTTTACGAAAGTCAGTGTGATCAAATCTTATGATTCCCTTTCCCAATTTCTTCCTATTCAGTTTCTTCTTCCTAAAATGAGTTCTTTCTACCAGATAATCCCAGCAACCTGTTAAGCCACAAAATGGTAAGTCTAACTTGTTTAAAAAGAATTCTGCAGAGAGTGTTCAGGCATGGGCAGAACAAAACATGAACAAAATGTTTAGTCCACTGAAAGGTACTTTAGAAATCTTTTGACCTTAAGAAATTTTCTTCAGTAACGATATACTTTTATCTTGGAAAGGAGAAATATTAAAGAGGTTTAATAGAAAGAAACAATGTTATTAGAAGTTTTCAAGAGGATGAATTTTGGCAGAACTAGAAAAAATAGCAAAAATGAAGGAGATGGCATTGGAGATGATGCATTTTTCCATCACTGTGGGAAAGAAAGTGGAACTAGATGGTCTTATGACCAGTCAAGCTGTTCTCTAAGGTATAATGGCAAGAGGCAAACATTCTGCCATATTGGCACTCAGGCAATAATATTATCATGAATCTTTCTTGAAATGTGAGCACTGAAAGTGTTTAATTACAAAGTAAGTCTAAAATAAGTATAAAGGTTAGAATGATAGTATAATACCATGATAATGTAGAAATAAGACAAATAAAATCAGGACATAACGGACAGCATTTTATGCTTATAAGCAGTTGGCTGCTTGCTTTCTATTCAGTAGCTGGAGATCAGTAGATACCCACTAAACCCAGCAAATCAACTTATAGAAATATAAGCAAGTCTAAGAATACAGAAAGATGCTTAGCAAAGTATTGCTGGAGCCAGATGTGGTAGCCCATGCCAATGATCCAGCACTTAGGAGACAGGCAGGGAGGACCAGGAGTTCAAGATAATCTGCAGCTACCTAATTTGGAGCCATCCTGAGTTATATGAAGCCATGTCTCAAATTTAAAAAGTAAGAAAAGAAAAAAGAAGGAAGGGAGAGAAGGAAGGGAGAATCAGGTAGATTATTGAATATTTAGCCGATTAAAAAATAAAAAATCAAGAAGAAAGAAATGTGCTACTTTTCCTAAGTACTCATAGGTAAATAAACATTCTAGGACACAAAAGGTCAAAGTTAGTACATGTAATTATAAATTTCACACATTGCAGCATTTTTAAAGACATATGTTGGTCATATTTATTTATTTAGTGTGTGTGTGTGTGTGTGTGTGTGTGTGTGTGTGTGTGTGTGTATGCGCATTTATCAGAGGGCTCTGTGTATCCCTGTGGAGGGCCAAGGGCGATTTCAGGAGTCATCCTGGGTGGCTTCTATCTTCTTTTTGCTTTGCTGTGGAATTTCCCCATCTCTGATCACCAGGACCAGAAGTGCAGGTCCCTGCCATTTCTTCTGGGTATTTTTACCTAGAAATGGGGATTGGAATTCAGGTCCCTCTGCTTAGGAGGCAGTCTTAATCCCTGAGCTATCTCTCCAGTCCTACAATATGTTTCTAAAAGGATTTATTTCACAAGACAAACACAACAACACTTTTTCAAAACTTTAGAAAGAAAATTTATTTTTGTCACTTTTGATAGCAGTAAATGTAAAGAAAAAGATTTATTCTTCACTTATTTTAAATGAAGTACTCAAGGCTGATAATATCGTTCAGTGGTTAGAGCCAGAGAAGACCTTGTCTAAAATATCTTTTTATTTTGCTTTTTGAATATCTTGGTTTAGGTTAGATGCTGGTACAAGTTAACAACTAGATTTTGCACTGTGCTCTAATCTGAAAATGCATCACTTTATTTGATATTTATTTTTCACGTGTGTGTCTTTGCACGTGAATGGGTGTTTGCCGGTGTGCATACAAGAGTGCACTTGGATGTGTGTGCGTGCCTGTGAAGGCCTAGGGGTGACATCTAGAATTATGCTGGATTGCTTTTCCACATTATCTCTTTGCTCTGGGACTTCTTGCCTTTCAGGGTCAGAATTACATGTCACCAATACCCAGTATTTTTACATGGAATCTGGAGATACAAACATTTTAGAAAATGAAGCACAAAAATGTAGGAGGTAAAAATCTTACAATCAGAAAAATAAAATGTAAGACCAGGAAATTTTAACTAAGACAAGAAAGTGACCATCTAATAATTGCCCGTGTGTATAATACAAAGCCAAGGTCATGAATAAATAACAGCTCTAGAAACCACCATAACCATTTGCTCAGTATGTAAACCTAACTTCTAAAAATATCCCAAGAGGTAGAAAATCTAGGTGGTAAAATTAAGTCTGGAATGTCATTTCTTGCATTATCATCAGTATTCAAAGGATATCCTTTAAGACAAAGGGTATCTCCCTCAAAAAAAAGAAAGTACTGCCTATGAACCAGAAGTTAAGCACTTACCTAATCACAATTCCTTTTATATTGTTGGCATAAAGAGATGACAATTTGTTTTGTTAGAGATAGCACATTTCCACTAAAACTGTAAAGGTATTCATAAGATGGATTGGATTTGAAGGCAAGGGGGATATTCAAACTCCCCCTCCCCACCCCAAACAGGTATTCTTACCAGCAGGACATAATTTCTGAGTTTTCACAGTCAAGAGGTTTCTGCTGAGCAAAAATTCTCATTCGATTGAGGAAAGCAGATGATAATAATGTTCCCATCCGCTTCACAGCAGGCGTCCTCCCTTCATTTGCAGGCTCCTAACAGAAACACCCAGCTAACTGCACATCCAGGTAGTGGTCCAACCTTCCAAGGTAGTTCCATTAACTCCACTTACTTATGATGCAAAGCCGCTTAGCTTCATAGGTGAAATGGAATGCAAGGGAATTGCTTTTCTAACTTAGCAACTATTGGTAATGAAGGCAATGAGGTTTATGATAACAAACGTTGCAGAGCGTGGAAAATTATGAAGGAAAGAAGCTTGTTTTGTCTGATTGAAACTAGGAAAAACTGTCATGTGCGATGGCATGTCATCATGGCTATTAAAATAAAGGGGGAATCTGAACGTTCATTTGAAAATGAAGGGAATAAATTTTTACAAATGAAAATTTAGTACATAAATGAAAATTTAGTACATAGACACTTAAGATGTATTTCCTCAAGAAAATGTAATGAATCTATTATGTTTTCTGGTAGCATTTTTTCCTAGATTGTCCAGTCTTTATAATTTACATAAATTTTTCTCTTTGCCTACTGGACCTAAAAACCTTTATGTAAAAGTTTCCTTACATTGTATGAGAAAGTATCATCTTTTGTCCGGTGCTATTGGAATAATCACATCTGTATAAGTGATTGAAGCCATAGAAACCAGAACAGAGTACCCTTTGATCAGTACTATTTGTTTTCCTGCTACTGGGGTTTGATCCTGTACTCCTGTACTGCAGGTAAACATTCCAACACTTAACTACAGGCTCAGCCAAAATTATGTAAATTCTAGATAACATTTTCAAGTTGTCTGAAATAGAATGATAAGTTGGTGTCTAGAGCAACATTGTGTGTGTGTGTGTGTGTGTGTGTGTGTGTGTGTGTTTGTGTGTAAGAGAGAGGGTAATGGTGACTTCAGGAGCAATCCTTTTGATTTCCCAGGCTCTGCCTACTAGGGCCAGAAGTGCAGGTCACCATAATTTCTGTCTGTCATTTTTATGTAGGATCTGGGATCTGAACTCAGATTCTTCTACTTGCGAGGCAGTCTTAACCCCTGAACCATCTCTCCAGCCCAAGACAGCAATATTTTATAACCACAAACTATTCTAGTTTCATGATCTTGCTGAAGGAATTCAAATTGTTATTCTATTAACTGCCCTTCTTTTATGCATAATGTACATAGATACGGTTCCAGACTTAAGTAATTTTAACAGAAAGACTAAATGCCCGGCCAAGTTCCTCATGAACATTTTGTCTCATTTTATTTCCTGTCTCATGAGTAGCTTAGGTTGGCCTTAAACTCAAGATTCTCTTTCCTCTACCTCCTGAGTGTCTGAATTACATATTGTACCACATGCCTCACCATCTTTAAGACTTTATAAGTTATCCTTGCCTGATAGGTTTATTTGCTCTTGAGAATGAAGGTGTACATTTATTAGGCGTTATTCAGTGATTCCGCCTGATAATTAAGATCTACACCTAGACACATTGTAACTCAATGTGTACTCCATCATTTATTCAGCAAGTGAAATATAAAATGATAATGACTGCTGTAGGCCAGACTATCCTAGAACTTAAAAGAAGCATCAGTGAACAAAACTGGCATAAAGATCGTTCCTCTTGTACTACTCTGTTGGGGAATGGCAAAGAACAACAAAAGAACCCAGAAGTAATGCAGTATCATGTAATATAACCAAAAGAAAACATGAAGAAGAACTAAAACGGGTGAGGAACAATATGACAGGAGGTAGGAAGTGAGCTCTGATTTGGTACTGTTAGGATCAACTTTCTTGGCAAATGCTCTTCTATGTTCAGTTTGGTGATCTTGAAATGGGTTAGATTCTGAAGCCAAAATTACCATTAAATGACTGTTGTACAAATTTTCTTTGTTTAGTAATTAGCCTTTGTTAAGTTGATGGTCACACTTGAAATTCTACCTTTAGTTTCCCTCAATTAGAAAATGTATTCACTAACAAAGACCTCAGTCTTCTTCGATTATTTTTTTGTAGAGACTAAATGAGCAAGTGTTTTATATGTAATGCTGTCGAGCTTCCAGAAGGTCAAAAAAAAGACTATATTTAATTCTCTTTTTCCTGATAATTTACAGCTTATGCATTAATTTTAAATGATCATAGTATCAATATAAATAAAATCAATGTCACTGATGTTAAGCAAAGCCCAATTAATTCAAAATAATTTAAATGTCAGGTGGAGTATGTTAATTTTTTTATTTAATAGGGATTTTAAAAGCTTCTATTTAAAGAACCACTAGATGCAATTCTTACTTGGTTCTCAGAAAAAAAATGAGAACTGAGTGATAAGTCTGAATAAGTATTCAAAATGTCCATCCCTAATTTACCTCATTTTGTAATGCTGCTTTAAAAGTCTTTGTCATGTTGCCCATTCTGTCAAGACTACAGTGTCTTAGTCTGTTGATGCTGAAAGTAATCCCAGATATTCTAGTCCAATTATCTTTATTTTACAGGTGTGAAAGCCAAGTCCCTGGGAAAGCACTTTGTGCAGGCTCAACGATGTGTACAGATACAGAAAGCCAGTTAGTAGTAGCCCTGGGAGAGAAGCTCATTCTTATGAATCCCAGAATCATCTGCTTTTCAGCACATCTCTGACTGGGCCAGACCCAGCTTTTACTGCCTTGATGAAAATAATATTCCCCTTATAAATAAGGGGCATTGACTATGTCATGAGTTTCAAAGTTATCTGGTCAGTAAATGTGTGTAAGCCTCAGAAATAAATAACCTTGTGAATGTAATTACTGCTTTTCCAGGACTAGAAAGTTACTCGTTTATTTTATGAGGATGATCTTTTGAGATTTTTGATCTTGGGAAAATAAAAAAAAACTATTCAGAAGTCAGGACAGGACTTACACGTTAATATGTATGATATTAATACATATTAATACAAATAAAATATGGCTGTTTTGTTTTTCAATGAATAGTGGGAAAAAAAGTGGTTAGCAAAATGCTTAGTTTAGAAAACAATCTGTGCCCTGGATTTTTCAGAGTTCTTGGGAAATGAGGTATAGTCATATGAAAACTCTCTGATCCATCATAAGAGAAAATTGTATAATGCAGTGCAAAATAATTTTAGCATAGAGGAGTACTAAATTCAAAATACAAAAAAAGTATGAAAGACTGCAGGCTAAGCCTAGCAAGTTTCATATGCAAAAATAATAAACTATTGGACAACATGCTTATGTGAAGTATCGATTCTCACTCTAAACTTTCCCTTGTTAGAAGCATCAAATGAGTTTCCATGGATTTTATAGTGGCCTTCCAATTTTGGTAGCTGATACAAGAAAGGAGTTTGAAAGTTGTTGTACTCTGCTACTGTCTACCCATGTCCTGCCTGAAATACCATGATTGTTTACGAAAAATATCTTTAATAAAACTGGATAGAGTTTGGCTTGGAAAAGCTACTAAATAATTAGACCAATTTATTTCAAAGACAGCTTTCAGTCTAAACATCATAATATAATCTCAAAATATTATACATGTAGTTCTGGAAAATGGATTCTAAATATTCTTGAAATGAAGGCTTTAGTCTTGACTTTTTCTGGTTATAAAACTAGAGGTGTGAATGAACAGAACACAATTTTTATGTATATTTCCAGACGTGGTATTTATTATACCAATATAAATTACTTTAAATAAATAAGAAATATGTCTCATATTGATGAAGACAGCTACAGAAAGACCGCGGTAGATGCCCTGGATGCAGAAGCATTCAAATAACTTGTGAACTTTGTAAGGTTTTGATGCTTGTGTTCCACAGTGAAAAAAAGTAGAAAAAAACAATCCATCCAGTTCTTTCTAGTGAAAGAATTAGAAGAAACAATCCATTCAACTCCCTTTTCACTTCCCTTTCTGTGCACCTGACCCACCTTCCCCTTCTATTAGCCTGTACCTGCGCACTATCTGACTATAAGAATGAGAGACGGGCTGGAGAGGTGGCTCAGGGGTTAAGCCTCCGCCTTGCAGGCGGAAGGTCCCGAGTTCGGATCCCAGATCCCACGTATAGACGCCAGGCGGAAGCGGGGGCGGCCTGCGCTTCTGGTCCTGGTAGGGCGGAGCCTGTGAATCCCGGGGCAGAAGGAGGTGGAGGCGTCCATGGTGGTTCGCGAATTCGTCCGTGGTTCTACATATACACAGACACAAACACACACGCGCACACACATACACACGCACATGCGCACAGTTGAATAATAAATAATAATAATAATAAAAAAAAAAAAAGAATGAGAGACAAGGGGTGGAGAGGTGGCTTAGGGGTTAAGCTTCCGCCTTGCAGGCCAAAGGTCCTGAGTTCAGATCCTAGACTCCACGTATAGACGCCGGGCAGAAGCGGGGACAGCCTGTGTTTCTGGTCCTGGTAGGGCGGAGCCTGTGAATCCCAGGGCAGAATAAACAAGGAGGACGTGGAGGCGGTCCATGGTGGTTCCCAAATTTGACCATGGTTCTACACACACACAAACAAACACACACATACATACACACACGCGCACACACGCATACACATACAATTGAATAAATAATACATAATAAAAAAAGAATGAGAGACAAAAACCTGGACCTTCTGTCTGTTTCTGCATCCACAACACTGTTCCATTGAAAAATTCTTTTCACAAGTTAATAGAATAATATAATTGCGAACCCACATCTGCCTAAATATCTGAGAAAAATACATGTGGTTCTTATTAATGTGTTAGCGATTAGCATTCTAGCAGTAGGCATGTTAGGCTAATTGTTTTCAGTAATAACCCAAATTGTGCTTAAAACACCAAGCTAATGTATTTCAGAATGGCAATGAAAGGGAAGCCATGAGAATAACTAATTTAGGCCTACATTGATTGATTGGATTCATTTTGCTGAGCCCTCGTGATGTCCTCAGGAATCTCTATCCTTCCTTTCCCTCTACGTTTCCCTATGGATATCACTGTGATTTAGAAGGCATATTTTTGCATATTGTTTTCCCACATGAGCTATTTTTCCCATTTTTTAATCACTTTGTAGATAAATTGTCTTCTGATCAACAAGGGGATTAGTGGCTCAAACACCCCTCCTACAAAAACCTATTCTTTTCAGTAGTTGTAGTGTACCTCGTGGACTACATAAAACTGAATACATTTTTGCCTTTCATTGTCTTTTCACACATTATGTAAATAACAAAGAATAAAACTAATGTGGTTGGATGTATGGTTTGACAGACAATATAGTGTAATATAATATCCAAATACTTATGAGGTTGAAAAAGTGCCTTGGGGTACTAGGTTTATTGTGAGCAAGTATTTGCATTTATACCTCTTGGTGTAGAATTTAGACTTGAAAAATAAATGATTCACTATGGAAAGAATTTTTTTAAAAAATCCACTTGGTATTTTAAGAGTGACAAAAGAAAGATGTAGTTTTGTTCTTTGAATGAAATAAAACATACAAACATAAAAAGTCAGACTATCCAAGAGCTAACAATTAATACAAGTTTTTATGTTGATTATCACAGACATTATGCATCTTGAAGAAGTTTATATATAAACAAGGCAAAGCATACAGACACTTAAACCAAAAATAAATAAATAATGAGTCAGAAAAGTCTGCATTTTGAAAACATGAATATGTTTCCTAGTGATTTAGAATTTGGACAAAGAATACTAGACATTTGTTTCTTCAGAGCAATGAACTAACCAATGGTGTCAACGCCCACTCGAGACCCTGTGAATCCCATTTCTTCAGGCTATAGCCCTCCTACCTTAGCAAGGAAGCATGTTTTTCCTTCAGAATTTCATACCTACTGCTGTGCAGACATTCAGGAAAATGATGCTCCAAACTCACAGTTTTGGAATAGGATTAAAATAGCAACCTAATGGCCATGTCATCATACCCATAACAGGTTTGGCACAGTGTACAAATTTGTGCATATGGGCATGGCTGGCAAGACCTTCGAATTGAAAGTGAATCCGCCCAACAAGTTTCATCGAAACATTGCATGCAAATAGTGTATCTTCTTTATGGAGGCTGGCTTTCCAGCTAAGCCTATTAGTGAGTGGAGAGCATGGCCAACCAGAATAGCTAGGGTGCAGCAGGAGACATGGTCTCTCCAGATTGTGGAGCAGCTGGAGTCAGTAAGTCATGATGAAGAGACACTGGACAGCTGTCAATCATCTTATAACCACAAAAAGAGCTCCACAGAGCTGTGGTTAGCCTCAGCACATACCACAAGATAAAACAAGCTGTGAACATGTCATGCTTCCATCCCTCTCATCTCTCCTCCAAGAATTGTCATCAGTCCTAGAAAACCACAAACTCTCTGTAAAACTTTGCAACCTCCCAATGCCAGGGAAGTATACTTTAGGAGGTTGCACTGTGATTTTGTTTTTAAAAGTAGAATGATTATCTTAATTTATAATTTCTATATACCTTGGAAGATTTTTTTTGGATCAGACTGGAAAGTGTATCAGAATCATTTTTAGCTAAATAAGCCATCTTAGCTAAATAAATTAATATGCTTGCATATATTCCCTCATTCCTGATTTCATCTTTTTCAGCTGTATGTACATGGCAAGATAAGAGGTATGAGATGACAGAATGTGTCTATAAGTGTGTCTGCCATTGTTTGAACACATGTTTGTGTACAATTGTCTTAGTGAAGATAAAAGCAATCATTGGAAGCCAAAGGGTCAGCATCAGTGAAGGTTTGTTTACTATGTGGAGCTGGCAGAGTGTTAAAACAAGAAATCATTCTGTATCATAACTGAAGGTGCATGCATTTATGATCTGCCGGTTTTATTTGTGCACTGTTGCATTGAGCCTTGCCAGATTGCTATGCAGACCTTGCTGCAAACTAACAAGTAGCCTGACTGCATGTATGATTTGATTTACTTCAGGGTCTAGCCAGTGCATTCAGCTTTATTTGTTAACCTAGCAGAACATTATTTATTAATGAGTTCTTCATGCTTTATTGAGCATAAAGTCAAAACACCTCTGTGGGACCCTAGTTTGGCATCTTTCTCTTTATGGGAAGGCCTCCCAAAGAAAACGAAAAGCGATGTACCAATTCTGGTTAAAATACAACACACCTCAGTTCAACCGCTCTTGATATGGTCAAAAAACATTTTGGTATCTTTTGCAAGATCTGAAATTGCTGCAGTGTGGGACTGAAATTGAAGAATATCCTTCTTCAAGCACTAGCAGTTAGGTCCCTCCAACACAAAGCAAAGTCTCAAGAGCATCAGAAGAAGCATCTGTTCTTCAGCACTAGTAAGTTGGGAAGAGGGAACAAGGACAAGACTTAAGAACAGAGCAGAGGAGGCTCTATACGGTCTAGGCAGCATCAAAGTGAATTGCAGTCTATGCCAAAGTGAATACACAAGGGCAGAGAATGGGAATAATTTTGAATTACATTGGGGACTGGTGGGAAATGTTCTAAAAAAGACAAGCATGGATGGATGATATACAGACAAGATAAGAGTGGAAAGTCATAATCATGTGAAAGCCCAGAAACAAAAAATGTCCTTTGGTAAGTAAGTGATTGCTGACATTAGGGCAAAAGGCATGGGGACATACTCATCAGTCATTGTAGGTGAACCAGAGATTGACCCAGCTTGGTTTCAAGGTTCCAGGCATCAGGGTAGAGTTACCTATTCTGAGTTTGCAAGAGAAAGTTCCAGGAACAAAGAAGGGAATAGTTACCCAGGAATAGTTACTTTAGCTCAGTGGTCTCTTTCAGTGACCTTAAGTCATCTCTGGCGCAGGACACATGAAGTCTATAGAGAGCAGACTACAGTAACTCATGCTGTGATCTATGTCAATAAGGTCACCTTCCCTGCAAACCTGTTATGCGCCACTTTTCCCAGGGAGACATCAAAAGCCCATTCACCCAAGATAGGAATTCAATAACAGATCGCAGTAATGATTACATCAAAGTCCAACGTGGTGAACCAATGAGTCTGTTGGGACTAATTACAAGAACCTGGGTGAGAATTACTTGCAGGAGCAAGGACTTCTCAAAAGCAGCTACATCCCCATGAACCCCACCCCAATACGGTGACACTCACAGAAGCTGCATCTCAAAGCTCCACAGAGTTTCTTCCAGACTGCTCGGTCAACTAGAGTGTCTCATCCCCCAGTATTTGTTTAGTTCTTTCTTTCCCTTGGAGAAAAGTCTCCAAGTGCATTGCAAAAATTTCCTGAGACTTAGGAACTATTGATTTTTCTGAGCTTTCCTCCAGGATAGAATGCTTCAAACTGCTGCTCTGCAGTCATCTTAGGACAGACTGGGGGCAAAGTCCAACGTGGAATCATGTTATACCCAGAAGAAAAAAAAATATACAAGGCTATATAGTTTCCTTATGCCACCATTACCCTCCAAAAGTTGAGAACAGAAGCCTGATTAGATAAAGCAAATTCAAACACAGCAGGGGCAGAGTTTCACCATTGAGTTTCTTGCTCTTTAACATTTATGAAAACCTCAAGATTCTATACCCCACAGTTCAGTATTTAATTGTGTAGCTTGTCTAACAAGCCTTTCTAATTGTTTCTGACAAGTAGTTAAGTGGTAATTGTTGAGCTCCTGTCAGGTGATAGACACTTCGGGAAATAAAAATGTGTTACAATGACAAATCTTGCTGAAGTCTCGCAGCCGAGTGAGGAGCCAGACGTGTAGAAATGGAAAGATATTATGAGGTAAGTTGTCAAGGTCATGACTGAGAAGGGAAGGTGGGGAACTGACGTAGTTCAGAAGAGACTAAGGAGTCAAGCTAAAGGCAATGTGGAGACTTAAGTTAGACCTGAAACCAAAAGAATACATTATGGAAAAACTGATGAAATCCAAGTAAGTTTAATAAAATCCAAGTTCAGTTTAGTTAAAAGTATTCATCATTTTGAACCTTGTGTTATGGTTTCATAAGATTAGAAGTTAGTAAAAGGATACAGGGAGAACTGTGTAACTTTTCTCTCTCTCTCTCTGAATTCATTTTAGTGAAGAGTTGATCAGGTGTAAATGGATATTTTTATCTGACCTGGGAAAGAATAAAATGACTTCAGCTGAAAACACCAAGGAAAGCTGTTAGATGCCCAAGAATAAGTGAGAATTAACTGCATGAGTAAAGGCATGGCCATAAGAAAAGGGGCCCTCTCTAAGACAGAAAAGCGCACCATGATCCACAGAAAGACTTGCAGTGCAATTCATGGGCAAATGGAAGAACAGGAAGGCGCAGGGACCCTGTGAGTCTGAAACATTTGATTGACTTGAGATCATCCAGTATGTACAAAGGCTGTGAGATGGACACAAAGGAGCATTGTGGTATGAGAGAAACAAATTCCCCTGAAAATTTTTACATGTTGAGTAAGGAGTTTGGCGTGGCCCTCCTCTGTCTTTCCCATGATTCAGGTTGTTCCTTCTGAAGACTAGGAAAGTAACCTACATAGAGAGATCTAGGGACAGGCATGCAGGAGAATATGCCTCAGATGAGAATTTCAGGCAGGAAAAGGAAGACACTGCATACCATGTTTTCTTCTGAAGACCAGAAAACAAAGGGCTGAAAGATAAAAGGGCATAATAATTGAACTGCACCAATCATGACTGGCTGCAATGGGGAACTCAGGGGTGTTGTAGAAACAGACATGTATTTAGATTTAATGGCCACTTGAATTTTTACATAGAAATAAAGCAAACAGATATTTCTTTTATGAAATTTCTAAAGTAAACAAGTGTAAGTTAGAAGACTATTAAAATGTTAAAGATTGAAACTTCTCTAATATAAAAACACAAATATCTATTTAGTGTATATTTTAGTTATTAGTAAATAATAAATAGATAACTAGCATTTTCTTTTCCATATTAGGACTTATAGTGTATGAATGTTGGGTCCCTGGCTTTTGATTTCAAAGTGAACAATCATAAAATAGAAGCGTGCTTTTTACTCTGAAGCATTTAAAGCTCAAAAAGCATCGACAGGGTTGTAGAGATAGTTTGGCAATTGAAGTGCTTGCTGTACAAGCTGAAGGACAAGAATTCAGAACTCCATAATTCTTGTAAATGTCTGTGAGGGTGGTGTCTGGCCCTTGGAAAATAGAACCTGGGAACCCCAAAAGTAAGCTGGCTATTCAGACTAGCCACATCAGTAAGCTGTAAATGTAATTGAGAGACCCAATCTCAAGGACAAGATGGCTGAGTATCAAGGATTTTTTGCATTAGGCCTGGGCTTCCACATGAACCCATATACAAACTTGTTCTCATATACCTGTGAACACACACACACACACACACACACACACATACATACACACACCACATAGATACCAAAATATGATAAAACGCATCCATGGGGCTGGGAGATGGCTCAGTGGGTAAACTGTGCAAGCCTGAAGATCTGAGTTCAGTTCTCAAGCACTAGTGTTCAAAGCAAGTCATAGACACCCACAACTGTAACTCCAGTGATGTGCGAGTAGGGATATGGATGAAGAATGAAGGGTCCAGTGATTGGCCACTGGACTTACTAGCCCACAACCCAGCCAAAAAATCAGCAAGTTCTAGGAACAAAGAAGGACCCCTATCTCAAGAAAGCAGAGTGGTGTATAATAAAGGTTTATATACCTGATGTCCTCCTCCTCTAGCCTTCCATAGGCATATGCTTTTGCATATACCTATGTGTGCACACACACATACACACACCCACACTCACACTCACATATACACATACTCATGTTCACATACAAACACACACAGGTTCACATATGCACGTTCACACATACACACATACACATGCACATGCTCTTGCACACATGAATAAAATACTTTTTAAGTCATGATACATTTCCACATTTCCTGACTAACTGACTAGTGTTTCCCACCACAAAAACAATATACCAGGGCTTTGTAATACCCACCACTGAGTCGATAGTGTTGCAAAGGCCCAGCCTGTGCTCGCTGGATGAAGCCCTGTATCCTAAAGGGAGCACTCACTCTCCCGCTGCTGTAGCCACACCCACCGATGTCTACTGAGGTGCCTGGTTAGAAGGGAACAGCTCATCTCTTCTCATGTAGGTACTCCATTAACAAAGCCCCTCTGCTTTGGCCCCCTGAATACAATATAGAACACATCACAGCCGTGCTCGAAGCATGAAAATCTGGTTGCCAATGCTCACGTACTCACTGCAGATGGCAGAAGGACAAGTCTAACTACCGTATTTCCTGTAAGGGCACTCATCAGTGTGGAGCAGAGTGTCGATCATGTCACTTGAGGACACTTCTGTCCTCATTTATTATGTTTAGTCATTAGCAGTTACCTTATATGATCTGCCAGCAATTCCACAGCCTTTGAGCATTCAGGCTATTTTGGATTCTTTGGATTCTTCCAGCACAGTCGGAGATGCCAAGTGTTTTCTGCACTACTACAGCATCCTAAATAGAAACAATTTTGATCCTCTGTGTAATCCAGAAATCTATCAGTGAGAGCTGGTTTCAACACATTTTCCTTATGTAAAATTAAACATATGTCTTTGTAAGTTGAGTCTTTAATAGAATATGAAATAATTTTAGGTAATATATTCACAAGACTCAAAAAATCACTAGAAAGAAGCTCATTTATAAGTACATATGAGCTATGTGCTTAATTTTACCTTTATTTTTATTACAAAGGATTTATTTTATAAAGGAAGTTTTTTATTATAGAACAGTTTCTACAGTGATTCTTAGAAGTCAGTGTCTCCCAGAAAATCAGACTTAGGAAAGCTTGGAACAGAATAAAACTTTGCATCAAGACTCAAAAATATCTGTACTGGCTGTAACACGGGCCAATTATTGGGAGGTGAATTGAAAATGAAACTGCAATAAGTGTCAAACCCCATCCTCAAGCAGGGAAAAA
Source organism: Typhlomys cinereus (assembly GCA_023101885.1). Classification (NCBI taxonomy): domain Eukaryota; kingdom Metazoa; phylum Chordata; class Mammalia; order Rodentia; family Platacanthomyidae; genus Typhlomys; species Typhlomys cinereus. The sequence continues at coordinate 4,877,253 of JALPQD010000070.1, read as the reverse complement.
GTTGTCCTGGAAAGAGCTAGAAACATCATGTATGAAAGACACTGGGCATTCATTTAATTAGCAACTCAGCGTGAGGAGGTGATGTAACTGCCAAAAAGCTCGGTGTGACATTAGTTCACATTTGTCACAGGAATGTATTGAGAAGAAAGACTAGCTTCTCTTCTTTCTGTGGGTCACCTTACAGGCTCAAATAACAAAATGAAAACAACACAAAAGAGGGCCAGAGAGATGCTTCAGAGGTTAAAGCTTTTGTCCCAAAAGTAAAGGGACCTGAGTTCAAATCCCCAAATCCCATGTTTAAAAAAAAAAAAAAAAACCTAAAGAGTAGATATGAGAGCAGTTTGAAACTCCAGTCCTGGTAGTCAGAGCTTGGAAAATCCCAGAGCAAAACAATAAGGAAGAAAAGCAATCCAAGATGGTTTCCGATGTCACCCTTATACCTCCACAGGCATATGTATTCAAGTGTCCTTTTGTACATGCATTAACAAGCATGCACACACATAGATAAGCAAAATAAATAAATAAATAAATAAATAAAAGTAACAGTTAGTTGAAACAGACATGAAGTATGTGCAGAATAGCAAACCTAGGACTAGAAAAGACCTGAAAAATACCCTGTAGAAAATGAAAATGTTTCAGCCTGAAGAAGGTGATATCAGGACTGGTTTCCATATTAAATGTTGTTCACTGGAATACAGAATTAAGACACAAGGCAGGAAAAAATAGAAGAGACAGATATGTAAATCTTGTCTAAATTTAGGGAGGATCTTTATAATAATTACAGTGTACTCTAGAACATGTTCTTGTGACAAGGATGCGATCAAATGATCCATTTGCCTTCTGGAAATATCATGAAGCCACACACACACACACACACACACACACACACACACACACACAATTTAAACTCTAAACTAGTCAGTCCAGGCCCTAATGACCCACTTCTTTCTGTACCAGTTGGCACTCACAATATCACACTTAAGCTGGAGTATTCTAATAGTTTTCTTGTCTGTCATTGTAGCAGATCTACGGCAGCCTCTACAATAGCTGAAAATAACTAAAATCCGAGAAGCCATAAATTGTGATCACAGATATTTTACATGAACTTTTTGGTTCATATAATTCAAGTCCAAGGCTACAACAGGCATTTGCTTTCAAATTACGTGTTGAAAATGCAAACTATACCTAGAGGGGTACACAGATGAATGGAACTACAAAATCACTTCTGCTCACATGGAATTTTTATTTCCTAATTTCAGTTTGTAATTAGTACTAGTAATGAATATTTTATCAATGCATTTTAGCAACCTTTCTACTTCATTCCATCTGGTTTATTCACAGTGCAGTGTTTATGTTTTTTTTTCTTTGGTTGACATCAATTTTGTTACCTAAGCCTTTAGGAGAAAAAAAAAAGCCTAAGATCATGAGTATGGTGTGTGTATTTGTTCAATTTCTACTGTAATCATAAACTTCATGTATTTTTTTCTTTCATGAGTATATCGGTGGGTGTATAGGTATATGCCTGTGCATGTGTGGAGGTGCATGCATGTGCACAGATGTGCACGTCCATGAGTATACATATGTGTAGATGCCTAAGAATGGTTTTGGGACTCATTTTCAGTCACTCTTCCATCTTACTGTTTTAAGGCTGAGTCTCTAATTAAACCCAGAGCTCACCATTGTTCATACTCTATCCAGAGAGTATGCTATGGGGATTCTCAAACTCCTCCTTCTGGGGCTATAATTACAGACAGGCCGGCATACCCACTTGTTTTTTTAGTGAGATCAACACATACAAATTCTGATCCTTTTTCCTTTTTTTTAAATATTTTTTATTTTTCTACATTCACAATCTTATTGGATATTTGCTCTAGCTTCTCTCACTCCCACCTCCCCTCCATCTCCTCCCTTCCCTTCACCATTCTTTCCCATTCCCTTTCTGCCTATGTGCTTCTAAGGACCCCAGGGTTCACTCTGGCTTATCTACTCTTGTGGAGGCTCAGGCCTCCGTGATATATCAACTTAACCTCTTTTCAGGCCACCCCACTAATATGCACATTTCCCTTCACTAATCCAGCCTTAGTTAGACCCAAAGGTTTCCACTGTAAGTGTCCATTCTATGGGTATAATAACAGCTACCAACAGAGCAGTTTGACGTACTGTCTTCTTACCTATAGGTTTATTGGCTGTCTTCCCTATTGATTTTTTTCCTTCCCCCTTTTTTCAATAGATTCTTGTTCCTGTTTACATTAACAGAAATGTGAACCTATCTAACAAATGGGTCTTTAATCCAATCAGAACGCTGTTGGTTGTCTCCTTGATACTTATGCCACTATTACATTGGTGGACACCTGTTGCCATGGTGGTTTACATTGCAACTTAACAGATCATATGTTTTTCTTGAGTGTTGATCACTTTAATCAGTGAGCCATCTCCTTACCCCTTCATGGAAATTTTTCTTTAAAGAACAAGACATATTGGAAAAGTTCACCATGTCCCATTCATTGCCTGAAAACATTCTATTACCTTGAAAGTGGAATAACCATCAACCTGATGTCAGTGTTCATTTCCTTACATACACACACACACACACACACACAACATAATGCTGTATTTTCTCTATGCCTCAACTTTTTCCTCCATTACCTCCTTTCCCCCAGGATTTTATCCCTTCTGACTTGCACCCACCAACTACAGGATATTTAGAGTTATGCTACTGAACTGACATGGGCAGACTTAATTTAAAGCACTTAAATTCATATCCCCATCACAAATCCTCCAAAGGAACTCAAAACAGAAATGGGAACAGGAAAAGCAACATTCAACTTTCGCTCAATGACTTCTTTTTTATTATAATGAGTATTCAGAATTTGAATTTCGAATTGTTTATGCTAGGACCACTTACTGAGTTGGCAGAAGAGATACAATGCTCAATAGAAAAGCCAGAACAATGTAAGAAAGAAAATGTAGGAAGAGAAACCATTCGAATGCAAAATTAGGTCAGAGGAATGATGTTGAAAATTACATACAGGAAGTTGTTGTATTTTTCTTATAAAAGTTATAAAAAAGAAAACAAGTTTTTCAGTAATTAAAAAATAACTGGGAATACATATTTTAAAAGGATTTAAGATATCTAATTATGGGGCTGGAGAGATAGCTCAGAGGTTAAGACTGTCTCTCAAGCAAAAGACCTCACATTAAAAAAATGCCAAGCAGAAACGACAGCAGTCCACACTGCTTCTGATCCCGGTGGGTAGAGCCTGGGAAATCCCAAAGCGAAGTAAGAAAGAGGAAGAAGTAATCCATGATGATTCCTGAAATCACCTTTGGTCCTCCACAGGGACATACAATGTCCTCTCACACACACACACACACACACACACACACACACACACACACACATTAAAATTTTTTAAAGATATGTAATTAATAATTCTCCAAGCAAAAATAGTGACAAAATATAGCCTGTGCTTATGAAATGCTTAAATTGACCCAAGTTGACGACAATGAACAAATGTTTGGTCTCACTGACAGCAGCTTGCAGGAACCTTGTCCAGTTCAGCAAAAATGAAATGAAGCTGAAAATCCATGCAGCCCACAAACCCCTGCCCATAATTCCAGTAAACTGTAGCCAGACTGTAGCTGTGGTTCCAAGGGGGCTTCACCTTGGTGCTCTTTGTTTGGCATTAGTTGAATTCATCACTGTCGTTGCTTACAACTAACTGATGCTTCCTTATAGGCATATCCCTATGATCACTTTGAGAAGGAACGTGTCATTCAAGGCCACCCCTGACCTTTAAAATAATCAGCTAACAGAATAAATATCTTTGTGCCCTATTTACAGTTTATACAAATGAGCATTATAATTCCACTCTCAAAGCTGAACACAGGGCAAGGAGGCAATAGCTCAACTGTAGATGTGTAAACTTTCCAGTTCAATCCTCACCACCACACATTTATTCTTCTTGTTTCTAAGTTTTGCTTTTATGCACACGTGTATACACATATGTGCACACAGGTGCACACGAACTTGACTGTGCAAAGATTGGTTAAAAGGAAATGAGAGAAGAGCTGTGTGACCATGCAATGTCACATGGCATGGAGCAGAGTGGTCATTATCACTCGCGCTGTCCTTCGGGGAGTCCACTCAGCTGCCCCAACCCAACTCCTTATGTCTACTTCTCACCAAGCACCCTGAGACCTCACAATCAAGGCTATATTGTTTTTCATTCTAATATCACCTGATACCTTTTGTCTTCTAGGAAAAAATGTCTGTGACATGTAACATCTTGTCAGTGATTTTATGGTTGGAAATTTCCTGACTCACTCCATTTTTTGTGTATTTTTATAAAAAAAAATTAAGAAGGGTATAGTAGTGTGAAAATGCAGAATTACGAAAGGGAAGCCATGTTGCTAAATTTTATGGAGAACTAATGCCAGCAATGCTGGTTGAGAACTGTAGAAGTGTGCAACATGATGTATTTGGCTGGTGGCTATGGGGGAGAATAAATTCTATAATTTTGCCAAAATCTATGATACACATGAATTGAATAGCAATAAATAACCTCACAGGACACTGTTTTTTTTTTTTTTTTTCTGCTCATACAAACGTAATAGGAACCCCTGTCCCCTCCCTCCGTCCATCCCTCCCTGGACCTCCCTGTTCTTTCCTCCCTTTGCTCCTTCCTTTCCCCCCTCCTTCCCTTTCTCCCAGTGCCCCCTCCCCCCATCTCTGAAGCATCCTTTAATGTGTATATCAAACTTTCCTCTGGGTCCTCCTCTCTGATGAGGTGTAAGGACTCAGTGGCAATTCCTAGAACTCTTTCTTGTGTTCTCCATAAGTATAGGAACACTATTGTGTTAATCCCTTGCTTCTAAGGATTCTAGTGCCTTTAGTCCATGCTAGAATTTGAGGGGTCAGTAATATGTTGGTCATTGCGCAGATCATGCAGAGCTCACAGGACACTGTTGAATGTAACATACTGTATCCTCCTGACTCAATCCAAAAAAATTTCCCATTGATTTCAATATTAGCACCATGAGAACTGGAAACAGGGTTACTTTTAATGTACTTCTTGTGCTCCCATGCCACAATCAGTTCTTCTGTACTTGGAAATTCAGATCAAGTCACATATGAAGCTCCAACTTTTCAGAGTCTTTCAGGATTAAATGACACTCACAGCTAATGCTTTTCTCTATGCATTTCTCTTATGTCTCTTGTTGCTCAGAAGCCAGATAATTAAAAGCCATTAATAAGCTACTTACATATTAATATTGCACATTTAGTAGCATGTCAATCGTTCCTATTTGACAAATGCTCTTTAATACATGATCTTATTTTACTCTCATCATTTTGCAGCATGGTAAGAGAAAGCACATTCTTCTGTTTCCTGTGTGTTACAGTTGAGAACATTCAAGCATAGAGTGTTTTGTGACTTGTCCAATCATATGTAACAAGTTGCCAATCTCAGGCGAGACACTTGGTGTATCCCAAAATTTAGTTAGGAGGAATTTTGTCCTATGAGTCTATTGACAACTTACTGTGATAATTTTATTTATGTTCAAATATCTACTTCTATCACATTTTTGACTAAACAGAGCTATAGGCTAACAAATTAAGCTGTCTTTCTTCATTTATTAGAAATATCTGAATATCTGCCTTGTGAATCAAGTGTAAAAAAGATGACCAAATATAAGAAACAACCATGCACTTCGGAAGGCAAATAAACAAATGTGTTTACTACATGCACCATGCTGGCTTGTGTGATAACAGAACACATATTTAGTGTTTATCCCACTCACCAGACAAAGCTCCTAAAATCCTTGGAATTTAATAGCTACCACAACATTTGTTGTGTACTAATGCTTGGGTGTTGAGGGTGATGGAAGGATGAACTTGGAAAAACCAGCCATGGAACAAGAGAGGTTGCAGTTTCAAATACCACCCACCAATATCTAGGGGATTTTGGAAAAGGGGTCAAAGACTGAGCTAAGTCAACAGTGACTGATAATTTGATCAGGCATGCCTGTGTAATGAAATTTAAATTCAAAATCCTGGAACAAAGCTGAAAACCTTCTGGGTAGTGGCGGTGACTATGTTGATTTGTTGGGAGGACGCATGGTCCTACTGTTTGGTGTTAAAAAATTAAAGATATTACAGAAAAAGCTAGAAGATAATGCCACACTTTCAGTTGTTTGCAATACTGTTTTATTGGTAAGGTTTATGCCGCCTGTTTCCATGTAGGGAAAGCTGGACACCTGGCTCCTGCCCTTGAACAGAAAAAAAAAAAAAAAAAAGCCCTGCACTTCTTTTTTCTATCTTTCCTCTGAATCTGTCAGAAGCTTCCTTCATGCCTCTCCATCAAGGCTAGCTTGCCCTAATTACTCTAAAGTGTTCATGAACATACTCCACACTTACAATTTTCTAGGAGAAGATTTTGTGGCTTTGCCCCTTAACTTCCAGATGCACCAGACAGGACCTTCTATTGTTTCAGACAAGCCGTTTCCACACCCCAACATCAAATCTTAATCTTACCTGTTGCTGACCTCAGACTCCATTTGTTTAATTTTTTTTCTATTATTTCAACTGCTATATAATCAAGACTTCTCTGGACACTTGAAATACAAAGTTTTACTACTTTTATGGTTCTTTTTTATTTTAGAGGGAACAGAAAGAGTATCATAAAGTAGCAAAAATACAGTAGATAAATTATCTAGTGTATTTGAAGGGCATGAGTACTACAGAGGAAAAAATGGTAGAATGTGTGTGATCAGAGCACCAAGGATTGCAGAACAGAGGTAATTCTGATGATTTTAGATTAGAGTCATGTGGCCTATTTGAACAGTTGGAGGAGGCAAGAATGGGCTGGATGTGGTCAGAGATGAAGATGAAGAGGACCAGAGTGGTTGCTGAGGATGATAAATGAACAGGGAAGGATCAATACCAAAAGCAGAGACTAATAAAAGACCACTGGGGGTGAGGGATTTGGGTAGGAAAGACAGAAGCTACTGAGTGATAGCAGTAGAGAGGGGTGTGTGCAAATTGTCCAGATGTAGAGCCAAAGTAACTCCTCTGAAGTTTTGTTCTCTTGTTTACCTGATGGAACAAGAGAAGCCAGCCACCAACTGAGTTAACAGGCGCAGGGATGGGCGCAGTTTGCTGGAGAAAAGTTAAATTTAGTCCGGGACATGCTTTGAATTGAGATTTTTATTAAAAAATCTTTGTGGAAAGGTAAAGTTTCAGTTGCATGTGAAACTCCTAAGTTTGGACTCATCAGGGTTATGGATTCTCAATTCTTAAAAATCAGCCAGTGTTTCTCAACTGGAGTTTCATGAGGAAATTAAGCCTGAAAGTTGTAAAATTCTAGGTAATAAAGTTCTCTCTCGTTTCTATGTAATGATGATGCTTGTGTAGCATCTTTGAGATAATTGAGAAATCTTTCCTCCTTCCTTCCTTCCTTCCTTCCTTCCTTCCTTCCTTCCTTCCTTCCTTCCTTCCTTCCTTCCTTCCTTCCTTCCTTCCTTCCTTCCTTCCTTCCTTCCTTCCTTCCTTCCTTCCATTCTGTGCTTCAAATAAGGAACCTCATGTGAGGAAGGCCGTCTGGATGGTGAAAGAAACAAATTCATCTCTTTCTTTATCTCTCTCTCTCTGTCTCTCTCTCTCTTTCTCTCTTTGTGTGTGTCTTTAAGGATAATTTTCTTAATTTATTTTAAGATTATTAAATGTTAAAACATTTTGAGGGTTTCCTTGCTCCTCATGGACTCCATGTCTATGAGTTCTGCTCTTTCTCTCCTATAATAAACTTTGCCTTAATCTTAAAAAAAAAAAAAAAAAAAAAAAAAGAGTGTGTGTGTGGGAGGGGGTGGACTGGAGAAATGGCTCAGGGGTTGAGACTCTGCCTAGAAAGCAGAAGGACCTACCTGAGTGCAGATCTTGAGTTCAGATCCTGGATCCCACATAAAAATGCCAGGAAGAAATGGCAGTGGCCTGCACTTCCAGCCCTAGTGGGGAGAGTCTGGAAAATCAAAAAGCAAAGCAAAAAGAAGGCAAAAGGATGACTCCCAAAGTCACCCTTGGTCCTCCACAGAGATGTATGTGTGCGCACACATACACAAACACATACACACAAATAATAATAATAAAAACTGAGCTATTTTTAAAACCTTAAACAGAATGCTTAAAACAAGTATTTCAAAAATTTGTATATGCTTTTAATTTGTGTTCCAAGCGGTATGTGTATAGTGTTGGGGAAATGTAATGTATGAAAGTTTTTAAATGGAAAGAAATCATGCACAAAGCTAGTAGAAAACACTTTTATTATTGAATAAGCACCAAACCCAAAATACCATGTGCATCAGAGGTAACCTGCTAGGTAGGATACTGCAAATTAATGCTTTGTATAATCCAGCACATGAAACTATTACATGTATATTTCCAAAATAAATGACTAGCACTGAAGCACAAGGGTTCCATATAACCTTTGTTATACACAGTATGGAATTTGGGCAACCATCGGTATGAGTTCATTTAGTTTAAGAAGGCAACAGATCTCATGTCTTTGTGATAGTAGTTAAAAGAAGCAAGATGCTCACCAATTACTCTCTGCCTCCCCTCTGGAACTGGGAGAGGGAAGTGATGCCTTGGTGTCAGAATCCTTCATCTGAACACAATTCTAAGAGAGAGTCTGTTCTTAGCTTTTTTAATGCTTGCATAAGGATAGTTCATAAATTCCCAAGAAAGAAATCCTGGACATAAAGCTTAAAAGATGGCTTTTTGAAAATGTTTCCAAATAGAGTTTTACAAAACAATTATAATTTTTCTTTCGTGAGGGAATGTGAATATGTGTACTTTACATGAAGATGCCTGTGGAGATAAGAGGTCAATGTAAGGTATCATTCTTCACTCTCTCCCCACCTAAATTTTTGAGATATCATCTCACCGAATATGGAGCTCACTGATGCTCTACACTGGCTGGCTGATGAACCCTAGACATCCTCCTATCTCTGTTTCCCCAGAACTAGGGTTACAGGCACACACATATGCCCAGCTTTTTGTGTGGGTGCTGGGATCAAACTCATATCCTTATGTCTGGACACCAAGCACTTTAATGATTGAGTCATCTTCCCAGTTCCAATTGCAGGCTTTTAAATCAATTGCTTTGAGATTTAAAAAAATAATAAAGAGGAAGGAAGGCAAAGTCACTGCTGTTATTTTCAACAGGGAACATTGGCCTCTTATTTACCATTTCTTCTCTCTGGGCAACAGATGAAAACAAACACTTACTTGCTATTGCACATCTTAGAGTTTTTTAATTTGCCCATGTGTGTCATCACATTCTAAGGGAGAAAGGGAGAAGTATGTTTTGCAACATTTCTCGAACTTATGTGACGATAGGTTATTAACCTTTTATGATGCTTGTCATAGGACCAGAATCCCACAAATTGTCACACAGGAAATTGCCACAATGACTGAATGAAGATTCAACTAATTACAGAAAAAGTATGAGCACTAATTATGTTCCATTGTTATCTGGATGTCTCCATAGCCTTATGCACAAAAGTTGCCATTTTTAATATATAAATATGAATGTTGTTTACTTTTTCTGATGCTTCATGTGCAATGTTTATGTTTGTGTTTACCAGTTTGGCTGAAATATAAATATTCTATATTCCTGTTTTGCCACTTTGGTAATAATGACATTAATATTTTATGACTTTAGTCTTTTTATATCTAGCACTATTCCCTAAACTCTACTTCTGGGCAGGTGCCCTTTGCCTTACAAATACCTTGGTACTCCATTCAGCATCACATATGATGTTTTAAATCTACAAAATGATTGCATTTCTTAAACAACCCTTTGCTTGGTTTTCACGGATGTAGAGTTTTGGGTCTCTAGGCAGTTGCACCTGAGTAGTAAAAGAGTGGGTGTGTGTGTCAGAGACAGCTGTTTGACTTTCCTGAGACATTAACAACCTTGAGACTTAAGGATACAACATGTAATTATGCTACAGAGACATTTACATTAAAAAGCAAAACATGCAGTAAATACCGAGTATTTTCATTAGTGCCTCGTCTTTACTTTTACTATGATTTTCACAATTAAGTCCACAAGAAGTTCTGAAGGCTTTCCAAGTAGATGCAATCATCTTTTAATTTGCATAACCATACACTGAGATTTGTACATCTCCTAGGATTTCCTTCACACAGCCTGACAAATCACTTCCTGTATTCGAGCTATTGATATGTAAGAAAAGGTGTAACTGTCCCTTAAACTCATGTCTTGCCTTTCTCCTCTGACACTAATCTACCCTCTGATTTTTGGCCACCTGCTTGTAGCCCTGAAGACTCAGGCTGTCTTCCCCCTACCTGTATCACCTTGCCTTTTCATGCAACAATAAATGAAATAAACACTTTGGCATCTTTGCTTTTTATCTGTAATTAATATCTTTTATTTCATATTTTTGTTTCACTTACATAATTTGTCAATAAATTTCAAATCATATAATTTCCTAACCAATTTCAACCTTTTGGTTTCATTTTCGTATTGACAGAATTCCTTCTTTAAAGAACACTGTGTTTTAGCTATGATTTGTATGTTAAATCATTATCTGTTTAATTGTGAATGTGAGGATAAGATGTCTAAATCAATTTTGTTGAAATTAAAGGGCTGATTTCTGTGTGATCTAGCCTAAGTAGAAGTTCTTTCTCACAACATCATTTTTCTTTCCAGAGACAAAGTTTGTATGTCTTAATGAGTACATTTCTCCTTCTAAAATACATATGTGAGGGATGTATTGTTTGTGGTTCCTTTTTATCAACTACCTTCAGGATTTTGGTAAACATAATGCTTATACAGACTGTGAAGCATTTCTGCAGACAGGATTCTAAAAGGAGGAGTTACTCCTCAGGAAGAGCTTTCAGATTTATAGGAGAATATCTGACCAAAAGATGAGAGAAACATAATCCAATTTTATGTTGTGAAGGCACATGAAGGAAAGGTCATTTTAGATATTGATATTTAGTTCCTGAAAGTATTTTCTGTCCAAAGTAGTGGTGATAATTAATACTTCAGTTTCGATAATGACATTTATGGGCTTATTATACTAAACGCTTTACAATATTATTTCACTTGACCCTGAAAAACCCTGCAGTTTAAGCGCAGTTGTCTTCTCTGTTATACAGATTAGAAAACTGTTGTACATGCCAGTTAATAATGCGTTGGCCAAGGTTGCCAGCAACAAAGCTTAGGCAGACTGATGCGAGCCTGCCATCTAAAGCCTCTATTCAACACTGCTTCACACACATTATTGTACCACAGCTGTTGCACTCCAAATGTACCAAGCCTTCTGTTTTCCATGAAGATTTCTCTTTACCAAAAGCAACTGTACAAATCAGTTTTGTGACTTGCTATTTTCCCGTCAACTATAACTCATCTACTATGTCATCCTCAAGGATTTTCCTGACTTTTGCTAATGCAGTCACACTGTTCTCTTGCTAGACTTACACAGTATGTGTGCATGTATGTGTGCGTGCATTCAATTGTCCATTTCTCCTCCAGTGATACCTATATCATGTGACAGAAGCATTGTTCTCAGGATCCCAGACATTAATGATGAATAGGAACTTGCTGATTTAATATTTTCCATAAATGGGCAAGAAGTCTCTAACACATGATCCAGTGAAGATGTTTGTCATCATTCTATCCCTTCCATTTGCCAAATGTGGTAGAAGAAAATTAAAAACCATGTTCCCAAGGTTTTAAACTTGTGTCCAAAATAACATCCATTGTTCCACATAATACTCATTTTATCTTATTAATATAAGACAACACAACAAAAATCAGTTTGAAATTAATGCCAAAAAATTTCTATCTTAAAGAGCAATCACTTCTATGCAACACTGAAAATTAAAGTTACTGTTTACTTTGGGGAATAATTTGTCAATGGAATCTTCTGGAAGACCTGGAAATCTAAGTGACTGTATTGCCAAGATGAATATGCATTTGTAATCAAACAAAAATAGGGTCAGCTTTTTTTTTTCCTCATGAAAGTTAAGGAGTCTATTTAGAAATTTGTCTGGATACTAAAGATTAGATAGGACAGGGGACCACAGTGAATCACCCAAACATTTCCTCAGAAAACAGTCTTATCAATACATAGAGCAAAGTACGTGAGAAGTCCCACTGAGTGAGAGGATGCTTAAAGGTGCTTGAATAAAGTTGTCTCCTCACTCAGCTCAAGATGGCTATTAAAAGGCAGATCAAAGTATTATGGTGGTGCACAGCTGTAATCACAAGACTTGAGGGACTGAGGTAGAAGAATCATGAAGAGTCAAAGGTCAGCCTGGTCTATACAAAACCTTACTAGAGGGACGGAAAGAAGGAAGGAAAAAAGAAGGCAGAAAGAGAAAAAGGAAAGAGAAAAAAAAAAAAAGAGCAAATCTCTACCACTTGGCCAGCATCCATTATTTTACTTTCAAACACTAGGTATTGTCTCATCAAGATCTCTGATTCTCATGGAGTTGAACTCTCATGCCCTACAGAGTCTTATAGGAACAATTGTCTGGTCTTCAAGAGATAATTATTTTATTATTTTCCAAATAGATTCTTGTCATGTAGTCTTTAGGAAATATACATCATAATGAATATTAAATGTCATGAGGAACATTTGGAGTATTTTCTTCAGAACAAATAATTATCCTTTATACATCTTTTCATGGAATTCTTGAATAAATCTATGGTCTGCTTTTTGCATATTCTCTCTTTGAGCAGAGTTAAAAACAACTATTTTAAAGCATTGTATATTGATAAAAAGTAAGGCAGAGTTTAGTGATAAGATTATCAACTTTAACATTTTTTTTAACCTTACAGTAAATGTTACTTTGAGGTTGAAAACAACAAAAGACAAGAAGAGTAGTTGGAGGACATCAGATACTCTCTCTGAAGTGTTTCCTGTAATAGGAAATCCTCTCAGAATATGTGCAATGGGTCCTTTTGTGAGTCAGCTCTTTCCTTTGACCCGTGTTTTGTGTACTTAATGTTATTAGACCACCATTATGTCTGCACCAAGGGCATGTGTCAATGGTTAGAATCGTTTTTCCTTTGGTCACAGCTGCAGTTTGAGGTTATTCGTGATGACCCCATACTCAAAGGGCCACAATAAAGTGACCTTCACCATCCAAGAATCCATTCAAACAGCTAATATATACACTAAGTGGAAACCAGGACAGATGGTACACTGGCCACAGAAAAGCTCTTTGTCATTTTTTCAGAAACCTGTGTTCTTCTCTACTCAAGAAGGTACATTTGTACCAGTAAGATATCTTCACAGAACAATGGTCCAAGATACCAAAGAGTACCATGCACGGCTATGCATTGAAAAGGCTATGAATATTTTGTGCTTGAAGACCTTCACATCAGCTCAATCTATGACTTTGCTTAATTGCTAGAGACTTTTTCATATAATGAAGATGAGAAGAACAACATGTGGCAGTAATTCCTTAACTTGAGTCATAGCTCTTGGGTGGATCTTCTTCATTCTTGACACTGCTCTCCCCGCTAAGGATGCTGGATAAGCAAGGCAGTTGAGGTATAGTAACTCCCTCCCAAAGCTAATGAAAGGATTGTCAAAGACCAATAAGCATGGGGTAGGAAACAGCTTCATATAAACTGGAAAGTACACATAGTCATGGAAACCAATTTAGCAAGCTCAAAAAGGCTGAGTTCTAAAACCAAGAGTGGACAAAGAGGATTGGTGGGCAGTTCTGTGTTCACAAATTCAGGCCCTATGCCTTGTGGTAATGGCATTGTGCATCTCAGGCACTGAGAAGTAAAAGTGAACTAACAGGAAGCAGACTGACCCAAAACTACTGCACATATGTCATTCATAGAGCTGAGAAAATAAAGCTTTGGCCATGACGCCTAAAAAACAGTAATCTCTAAAGCAGTAATCCAAGACTGGAGAGATGGCTTGGGGATTAAAGCAAAAGAACCTGAATTTGGATCCCGAGATTTCAAATAAAATTGACTGGCAGAAGTGATGGCAGGAGGCCTGCACTTCAGTCCTGAAAGGCAGAGCCTGAGAAATCCACAAAATATAGAGCAGCCCAGGATGATTGCGGGTTGTGCCTACATAGGAATGTATGTATCTTCTGATAACACACACACACACACACACACACACACACACACACACACACACCACATACAGAGTCCAATCAGATCATCATGAAGTGAAAGGCACAAATAAACTTTTCTTTTCACTGTCCATTCAGAAGACAATAATGGATCAACATGTATTCTGTTTGGGAACAGATCTAATGTACAGACACAAATACAAAGTGACACATCATGGAAAATGGAGGTACTGAAGGCTGTGGGACAGCAAAAGCAAGGCTCAGAGAGGTGAGAACAGAGGCATCTCAGCACTGAGCATGGCCGGCAGAGTTTCATGAGCTCAGATGAGGGGGCGAACAAAGCTGGACCTCCACAGGCCTGTCCGTGGAGAAGCAGTGGTCTTATGCTGGGGACAATGGTGGAGGGAACAGACATCTTCACAAGGAAATGGCTTCTGGATGCCAATGACAACTTTGATCCCTAGGTCCTGTAGGTAGAGTGGGAAACTGTTCCTGGAAACTGAGCTTATCAGAGGGCAAAATAATGAAAATAAACAGAAAAGAAAATCAGGACAAGGTAAAAAGGTAAGATATTGTGTCAATGTAAAGAGATTACAAAAGACACATTTAAAAAGCCAAAATCCCCTCTCAAATTAAAAATATAATAGCAGAATGGAAGCCTCAATACAGGTTAAGATAAAAGAAGATAAATTTGAAGCATTGCCTCAGCAAATATAGCAAAATAACACAAAGATGGAACACAGGAAAGGGGGATTTCAAAATGTTGTGCTTGGATCATACTTCTGAATAATGAAAATTCTCCAGCATGAAGAATTCTTTTTTTTAATGAAGAGGGAAAATTATTGAGGGAATATATTCAGAATTGAGGTGTATGACTTTTCCAACTCAGTGACTATGAAGTGACCATCATCAATATGAATTTAAATAGACTGCATTCATTAGAAAGCTTTACAACAGTAGTGATGGATAGGAAATCTTCAGCCATTGCAGAGCAAAGAAAAAATACAGATTTCTTGATGTGCCTTAAAGTATCCAAATGCCACTAATTTTCTCACTAGCAGTGTTGAGTAGTTAGATAACAATAAAATCTTTCAAAATTCAAAAGAAAAAAAATTCAAAAGAAAATCCATTTTTAATACAGAATTTAAGCTAAGTGGCACTACTAATTATTTGTGAGTATAGACATACCTCACAATATTATGTTTTCAGTTATATGAGTATTTTATATGGTCTTAATGGTCTTGGAGTTTACACCCTAAAGAGTGGATAGGACAGAATTGCATAGATCCACAATTATTTGCTAAATGCTATGACAGCAATTTTCTGTCTCCTCATCCAGAAGGACATGTGGCTAAAGGTATATCTTGGGAAGGTGGTTGAAGAACTATTTTTCTCAGAAAGTGACATGCTGGTCATAATTGGCAGGTACTGGTCCCAGTAGTTGATAACAACCATTAAGAGCAATGAAGTAAAGAATGAGGATACTTCCACTCTAACTGCGGTCAGACTACATGTTAGTCAGTTCAGGCTTCCAGAACATAGTCTCCTGCCAGAACACAAGCAATTTAATTTCAGAAGTAGTTCTTTCTAGAGCTTCAAATCCCCATGTTAAGGTGCCGAGAAAGTTGATTTTGGTGAAGGATATTAGTCTGTCTTACACAGAGCTGTCCTCTTGCTATATTTTTCTAAGATAGAAAGTAAGTGGAAAAAGCTCTTTGAAGTCTCTTATACAAGCATGATCCCATTCATCATTCATGAGTGATTTGGAAGATCTTCATGACCTAGTTGTCTCCCAAAGGCTGCAGCTCTGGTGGCATCACTGTGGGTGATGATAGTTTGATATGAGTTTGTGGGGGGATACTGACATTACAAACTTCTGTCCCTCCATTCATGTTCTCCACATAACAAATACTTTCATTCCTTCCCAATAGCTCCAAAAAATCTAAATGTTTTAATATAAGAATAAGATGCTGAAGTCCATGATCTCACCTAAATATCATCCAAATAGGATGTGAATGAAACAGAGAAATTTATCACACCCATAGTTAATCTATAGCTGAGTACCAAGCATATGTGCTTCCAGAGTGCGATGGTGGAACAGGAATAGATCCAAATTCCCATTCCAGTAGGGGACTTGAACTTATGATTCTTTTTCTTCCCAGCCACTTGAATACTTGTAGACAAACAACACCACAAAGACCTTGATTAATCTCTTCATCAAACAGCTTCTTGGCCAGGCCACAGTATTCTGTTCACTTTTTCCCATAGATGAAGCCTGGTAATTTGACAATTCTTCCAGTTCTGACTTCCTTTTGTTTAATAATTGTGTTCTTCAAATCATTTCTCTCGTCTCTTGTTTTCCTATAAGCAGTCATTGTTTTATCACTTTGTTCAGAAATTTTCCCATTTGAACTGGGGAGATGCCGCAGTGGTTAAAGTACTTGCTATGCAAGTAAAAGGAACCAAGTTCAGAGGATTCCCAGAATGCATGTAAATGACAGGTAAGCATGGCATGTCACATGCAGTACCAGCCTTGGAAGTTATGGTTCTCTAAGCAAGGTGGCTGGTGAGATCAGTGGGATCTATGAATTCTTTAATGACTTGTTAAGGCCTGCCTTAAAAAATAAGGTGAAGAGAAATGAAGGAATATTCCTAATATCAACATTACACACACAAACACATGCACACACTCACACATATGTAACAACATACATGAACATGCATATTTGCAAAGATGCCATACACATACATATGGAAATGAAAAAATCTTCCTAGGTAGATGTCAAACTCCATTACTTGAAAGTTACTTTTTACATAATACTAGAGCATGAACATAATATATGTAATTTCGTTGGTCACTTTATTGCATGAATTGTTTACCCTCCATAGTCCAGTGATGTGCTCCTCATTTCTGCCTGAGAGGTTGTGAGAACGGCCTTCACCATCCACATTTTCATCAACATTCTGCCTTTCTATTCTTTCTAATAAGATGAAAGTTGTTTCTAGTTCTCTCCATATTCCTTTCCTGAGCCTTCACTAGAATCAAAAATCTTTTGATTCACCACAGAGGAATGCAACCTCCACATCCTCTGGATCTTAGCATAATTACTGTATCAGGTAAGGGCTGCCTCTTGTGGAGCAGGCCTTAAATCCAACTGGAAAGCAGCTGGTAACTACTGTAACATTTATGTCACTATTGCACTGGTGGGCTCAGGTTGTCAGTCTGCTTCATGTTGAGGATTACAAGATTCATAGCTAGATAAAACTGTCAGTGGATAGAATAAGGCTGCTTCTCCCCCAACAACCAGTATAGTCCCTTCCCATACTAAGAAAACTAGTCATCTAGAATGAAACTTCCTGGTCATTTCCAACTGGATGTCTCCATACCCTGTGATTAAAATATGTGATGTCTTTAGCAATAAGGTTTTGCCATCTAGTTCTGATGATCAATCAAGAGCAATATTGATTTGAGGGTTTTGGGGATCTCCTTAACCAGTAGTTCATATGGAGATAGTCCACACCTAATAAGAGGACTTCTTAAAAAGTGACTATATCTACTAGGCGGTGCATCTCAAGAAAGTTTCTTCTCTTCCCCCTTCTCTCATTCTCTATGTATCTCTGTAAAAGGAACCTCCTCTGCATTTTTTCTTTTATTATATTTTTAAATAAAGTAATAAACTACAGGTTTCCATATGACTTTATCACATGTCCTTAGTGTTAGTGACCCTTCACTACCCTTCCTCTACCTTTTCACACCTTTTACAGCCAATCTTATCTGATAATCTTGGCTTCCTCTAGCAAGTACTCCAACCTGTACCTATTATTTGGTTCTGAAACCACTTCCACATTTTGACATATTTGTTGCAACAGAAGTTAAGCTCTCAGGACAAATTTCTGTATTAGGTTGCTCTTAAGAAATTGAATCAGGACAGAGAAAGAAATATTTTTTACTATTTTTACTTGAAATTTCCATTATTATTTAAATGAAGTTCCTAGTGTATGTGTGTGTGTGTAGTCTATAAGTAAATATTAATAAGTAAATATCTATGAGTAAATATTCTATAAGTAATATTTATTTTGGACTCACAAGTAATTATATGAAATAGCAGTTTTCGAGTTTTGTTACATTATTTCCAAGAAATTCCCACCAATAATGGAATGAAAATGACAAGTCAGATGGAATGTAAATGACAAATGTATGATCTAGATTTGTTTAAAAAAATAGTCTTGATAATGCTACCTAGATTTTAGTAGTTTTGGCTTTATGGAAAATGAGGCATACCATTTTATTTTAAATGTAAAGCAAATAAAACACGTAAAATGAAAAATTCCCTAAGAGAACAATACAATTTAATATAACATGCATGCATAGAATCAGACTTCCCAAATTTCCTTAAAGAAAGACTGTTCTGAAGTGAGAAAGTCTGTATTTTCCCTAAAAAATATATCTCTGAAAGTGTTCACGTTGCTGTCCTAAGACTCTGACATTTTACAGTAGACAAGTCTGCCTTCAGAAATGTCAGTCCAAGTCATATGCTATATAGTCTGCCCTACAAGAAGCACGAATATGTCCATAGTAGCAGTTCAAAGAACAGGGCCACTGTTGATAAAGAAAATCTGTTGCAGGCTTCGCTTTTGCACTGGGGTGAAGAAACTTTGTAATAAGTAGGTTGGAACACATTCCTGACTCTAAGATTAAACTGGAAATTTTCAAGTTATCCCAAGGAGTAATTTAAAGTGTGTTAACTGTGGTTCATTGTCTGTTTGGAATAAGAATTCTCAAAGACACATGTAAGAAAATATGGATGTCACCATCATTGGTCACTATATTAAGCCATATAGCTTCCTTTTTGGGGATATTGCCGCAGACCAGAGTCATGGCCTTGAGACCAAGGCTCCCCTGGACCAGGTGGAGCACAGAACACACACAACTCTCTAGGCCGAGTGAATTCTGAACCCATTTACTGAAACTTTTGTGACAGCTTTTATACAGAAAATTTTGGGGTAAAGAATGTTGCACCTATAATAAACATACAATTTTCTAATCAGCAAAATCACCTTCAAGGTGGACATTTTTTCAAGAACCTAACCCATTGCCTGAGGGTAAAGGCACTTAACAGAAACATTCTCCCAGTATTTCCAAACCTATCTAATCTATAATGCTTCACTGGATAGCCAAGGGGCTGAGCCTACATAGTTGACATTTTTAACAGAGACTGCTTTTTTAAAATACACAGAGGAGGAATGATCTCCTTTTGATTTCAGTAAGGAACATATTTTACAATTAACTATAGGAGTGCCCAACACCCCATAAGTCCCAGCATGAGCTTTTGCTGTTGTCCTCTCCAGGTTGATTCTCTCAGTCAGGCAGGTTGACAGCGGCACCAGGCATGGCAGCAGGTTCTAGCTTGGGAAGTTGCATGCAGCTCATGCAGTCTCTGCAATCCAAGCTTGAACCACATCTCTAGAGGGGCCATGGCTTGGATATTCAAGGGCCATAAGTGCCTAGAGTGTGGTCCTATTGATGGAGCACTACTGAGATATGTACTGAAGAAAACACTTAAGCAATATAATTATTAAAAGAATAATTCCTCCTATAATAGCATCCTTCTATTCCTTTAATAGTAAGGTTGCTTATGTCTTCCTTTGAGGAATTCCAGAAGTATATTGCCATCAGTTAGATGACCCATCTGTGAACCATGCATTCTCCAAACCTGGGGTCCAGACTGTCAGGCTCCATATGCTTGCCATAGGTGTCTCTTTCAGGGTGGAGGCAATCATTGGTGGGAGTGCACTCAAATGGTCCATCTCTGTGATTTTTCATAAGAGTGCTGTTTGGGATAGGAAAGACACAGCCCCCTTTGCTTCTGACATGGATTTTCCTAGTTTGGATTGCAAATACCATCTCCAGGGGCAGTCTTGGTTTCTAGACTTTCTGGCATGATGGTCTCTTCCTTGGCTTTCAGCCAGGGTAAGAGGGTATCACAGTTTCTTTTAAGGTTCTAGTGAACTGATAGCAAAGTCTTATACTTCTGGAATTTTTGAGTTAGTTCATAGGTGGGAATTTTAACCACCTATGTTTTAAGACTCTAGAAGTTATTTTCTAATTTCTTTAAAATCAGTGCACACATTCTGGCTAACAAGTCTACTTATTGTAAGTGACTAGACATGAAATCCCTACTTAGAATTTGACTTAAAGTTAACGAGCAGGCTTTTTCTCTAGATCAGAGAGCAGGAAGCTAGTCTCAAAAAACCCTAAGACGCCCTTTCCCCACTCCACTGCCCAAGACGTGCACACAGTCCAGCCAGGACCCACCCACCCCCAGAACCCCAGGCAGCCCAAGGGACCCAGCTCCTCCCACCAGCCAGCCAGAGCTGGAGCCGCACAGGGTCGTGGAGGAGGACCCCCTGCGCCCAGGCCCCGACCCAGCCCTCCCAGATTAAATAGCACCCCTCCAACGCCCCTTCCTCCCTTTCCCACTCCGCCGCCCTGGACACACGGGGGGCAGTCCAGCCAGGACACACCCCGACCTAGGTAAGCTCCACCCCCACCCACCCCCAGAACCCCAGGCCAAATAATTCAGTTCAGTGAAAAACGCACAGAAATTGAAAGAAGATCTTAAGACTTAAAACGACAATGCTCAAGTCAAAGTGCAAATCCCTGAGAAACAACACTCATGTAAACAAATCTCCCACTGAAGGAATTAATCCCATAATGTTAGACTCCAATCAGAACAACCCCACGGAAAATGGCCAAGAAAGCTTGACCCAGGATAATGACTTTCAAAATATAATCATTACCATGTTCAATACTATGAAAGAGGAAAACCGAGAGAAATTAAATAATCGCATCAATCGCTTTGAAGAGGAACACAACAGACACTTGGAGGAGGTGAGAAAAACAGTGCAAGAAGCAAAAACAGGCATAGAGCAGTTAAAACAGACTCAAGCAGAGTTTAAAACTGAACTAAAAGACAAGTTATCTTCAACCCAGAACTCCACAGAGAGTCTTATCAACAGAACTAAAGAAGCAGAAAACAGAATTTCAGACCTTGAAGATAAAGTGGGAGTATTAACCAGCTCAATGGAAGAGGTTGTTAAAGCCAAAAAGATACTTGAGAGAAATATTCAAGAGATATGGAACACCCTGAAGAAGCCTAACATGTGTATTCAATGAATACCAGAGCAAGAATCTCAAAATACCACCCCTGAGGAAATTTTTCAAATGATCATCAAGGAAAACTTTCCTCATCTAAAAAAAGAGAGGCCCATCCATATACAAGAGGCATTCCGCACCCCAAACAGATACAACCAAAACAGAAGCACGCCATGGCAAATAATAGTTAAAACACTCCACATTCAAGATAAAGAACTGGTGCTGAGAGCTTCAAGGGAGAAAAAACAAGTCACTTTTAAAGGTAAACCTATTAAAATAACAAATGACTTCTCAGTCGAAACAGTAAAAGCAAGAAGAACTTGGAGAGACATACTTCAAGTATTGAATGAGCAAAAATGTCAACCCAGGCTGATTTACCCTTCAAAACTATCAGTCATGATTGAGGGAGAAAGAAAAATCTTCCAGCACAAAGACAACTTGAAGGGACACATGTCCACCAAACCAGGCCTTCAAAAAATGCTAGAAATGATACTCAAGCGTGAAGAAAAAAACAGGCATATCCAGGAGAACAGAAGGCAAGTATAACACCATTAAAAGCAAAGCAATATACTTAAAAAACTACTAAACACAATAAATGTCTGGAATTAAAAATAGTTTCTCCATTATAACACTAAATGTTAATGGAATTAACTCACCAATCAAGAGACACAGATTACAAACTTGGATTAAAAATCACAATCCATCAATCTGCTGCCTGCAGGAAACCCATCTCACCACAAAAGATAGGCATGCCCTAAAAATAAAAGGCTGGTCAACAATTCTACAAGCTAATGGAAGCAGAAAACAGGCAGGGGTAGCCATTATGATATCAGACAAAGTGGACTTCAAACCAAAGAAAATCATAAGAGACACAGATGGATACTACATTTTAGTCACAGGTACAATTCACCAGTAAGATTTCACAATACTGAACATATATGCACCTAACATGGCCCCTCCCACATTCATTAAGCAAACCCTACAACATCTAAAGCGAGAAATCAATTCCAAAACGATAATTCCTGGGGATTTCAATACTGCCCTCTCAACATGGGATAGATCTACAGGTAAAAAACTTAACAGAGACACTTTGAAGCTTAACCAAACCCTTACTGAAATGGACCTTACAGATCTCTATCGTACTTTTCATCCACGCACCAAACAATACACATTTTTTTCAGCAGCACACGGAACTTTCTCCAAAATAGATCACATATTGGGCCACAAAACGAATCTCCACATATACAGAAATGTTGAAATTCTAGCCTGCACCTTATCAGACCACCACGGCTTAAAGCTTGACATCCACAACACAACAAGCAACAGAAAATACACTAACTCATGGAAACTATGATGCTGAATGAGAATTGGATTCAGTAAGAAATTAAAAAGGAAATTCAAGATTTCCTGAAAGTGAACGATAATGAAAATACAACTTACCGAAATCTCTGGGACACAATGAAAGCTGTCCTAAGAGGTAAGTTCATAGCTCTTAATGCCTACATCAGAAAAATGGAAACATCAGAAATAAATAACTTAACAATGCAGCTAAAAGTTTTAGAGACACTAGAGCAATCTGATCCCAAAAGCAGTAGAAGGGAGGAGATTAGGAAAATAAGGGGAGAATTATCTGAAATCGAGATTAGGAAAATGATAGAGAAAATCAACCAGTCAAAAGGCTGATTTTTTGAAAAAATCAATAAGATTGATACACCCCTAGCTAAATTAACTAAAAGCAAGAGAGAGAAAACCCAAATTAACAAAATTAGAAATGAAAATGGAGTTATCACTACTGATACCCAAGAAATCCGGAGAATTATAATGTCATATTTCAAAAACTTATACTCTGTGAAATTTGACAACACAAAAGAGATGGATGAATTCCTAAGTAAACACAACTTACCTAAATGGAATCAGGAAGTTGTGAATTATTTAAATAGTCCTATAACATACGAAGACATTGAGAAAGTAATCTCAAATCTTCCCACCAAAAAATGTCCTGGACCAGATGGATTCAGCACAGAGTTCTACCATACATTTAAGGAGCTAATAACACCAATACTCCTTAAACTGTTCCACCAAATAGCAAAGGAAGGAACACTACCAAATTCCTTCTATGAAGCTAATATCGTCTTAATCCCAAAACCTAATAAAGATACACTTAAAAAAGACTATAGGCCAATCTCTCTGATGAACACACATGCAAAGATTCTCAATAAAGTCTTAGCAAATCGGGTTCAAAAACATATTCAAAAGATCATTCACAGGGATCAAGTAGGCTTTATCCCCGGCACACAAGGTTGGTTCAATATACACAAATCAATAAATGTAATTCACCATATAAACCAGTCCAACATTCAAGACCACATGATACTCTCGATAGACGCAGAAAAAGCTTTTGACAAGATCCAACAGCCCTTTATGATCAAAACCCTAGAGAAGGGTGGAATGGAAGGAACATTTATCAATATAATAAAAGCTGTATACAACAAGCCCACAGCAAGGATTATACTCAATGGGGAAAAACTTGAAGCATTCCCACTTCGATCAGGAACTAGACAAGGCTGTCCTCTCTCACCACTTCTTTTCAATATTGTACTTGAAGTCTTACTTGAAGCCATATGACAAGAAAGGGAAATAAAAGGGACTCGAATCGGCAAGGAAGAAGTCAAGTTATCTCTATTTGCAGATGATATATCCTATACCTGAGAGATCACAAAAACTCCACCAGGAAACTCCTGGAACTAATACAGAAGTTCAGCAGGGTGGCAGGATACAAAATAAATGTACAAAAATCAGTAGCCTTCCTATATGCCTAGAATGAAAGAAATGAAAAAGCCCTGAGAGACTCAATCCCATTTACAATAACCCCTAAAAAAATGAAATACCTTGGTATAAACCTAACCAGGGAGGTAAAAGACCTTTACAATGAAAACTTTAAAACTCTAAAGAAAGAAATTGCAGAAGACACCAGAAGGTGGAAAGACCTCCCATGTTCCTGGATTGGCAGAATCAACATCGTAAAAATGAACATGCTACCAAAGGCAATATACAAATTCAACACTATACCAATTAAAATCCCAAAGTAATTCTTCAAAGAAGTTGACCAAACAATCTCAAAATTCATATGGAGGCACAAAAGACCCAGGATAGCAAAGACAATCCTGAGTAACAAAAACACTGCTGGAGGTATCACCATACCAAACCTTAGTCTATACTACAAATCCATAATTATAAAAGCAGCCTGGTACTGGCTCCAAAATAGACACACAGATCAATGGATAAGGGTTGAAGACCCAGATATAAGCCCACAATATTAGAGCCATTTGATCTTTGACAAAGGGGCCCAAAAAATCCAATGGAAAAAGAACAGTATCTTCAACAAATGGTGCTGGCAAAACTGGATCTCCACATGCAGAAGATTAAAACTGGACCCATACTTGTCACCATGTACAAGAACTAATTCCAAATGGATCAAGGACCTTGATATAAGGCCAGAGACTATAAAAACCATAGTTGAAAGGATAGGGGACTCCCTCGAGCTGATTGGGCTAGGCCAACAGTTACTAAACAAACATGCCATGGCACAGTCACTGGTACCAACTATCAACAGTTGGGATGTTGTGAAATTAAAGAGCTTCTGTTCAGATAAATAGACTGTAACAGGAGCTCAAAGGCAACCCACAGAATGGGAGAAAATCTTCACTAACCACATATCTGATAGAGCTCTACTATCCGGAGTGCACAAAGAACTTAGAAAAGTAAACACCAAGGAAACTAATGGCCCAATTAAAAAATGGGCCCTGGAACTTAAAAGAAACTTTACCAGGAATGAAATTAAAATGTTTAACAAATATCTCAAAAATGTTCCACTTCTTTAGCCATCAGGGAAATGCAAATCAAAACTTCCCTGAGATATCATCTCACCCCAGTCAGGATGGCAAAAATCCACAATACAAACAACAACAAATGCTGGAGAGGATGTGGAGAGAGGGGAACTCTGCTACATTGCTGGTGGGAATGCACGCTCATACAGCCACTCTGGTGAGCCGTCTGGAGATTCTTAAAGAAACTAAAGATTGAAATGCCATATGACCCCGCTATTCCACTTTTGGGAATAACCCCCCATGCAGCAAAGGTTCGCCTCGATAGCACAAGCACAACCATGTTCATAGCAGCACTGTTTACAATAGCAAAGTCATGGAAGCAACCCAAATGTCCAAAGTCGACGAGTGGATAAGGAAACAGTGGTACATCTATACAATGGAGTACTACTCAGCCATCAAAAATGATGAATTACTGGAATTTGCCAGGAAATGGATGTCATTAGAAACAATTATATTAAGTGAAATATCCCAGACCCAGAAAATTAAGCACTGTATGTACTCCCTAATAAGTGGCTCCTAGTACCAAATCCACCCAGCCCACCCAGAGATATTCAAAGATAAATCTATGTAATACCTACAGTAATTCCAAGGATTATGAACAGGAGGGATGGGGTTGGAGGGCCACATCAGAAACACGGAGAGAGGGGATCATGTTACAGCAGAGAAAATAGGCCTCCATCAAGGACTGCAAGTAAGTAATGAGACACCTGGTTAAGTTCTCAGATGTTCGTTCCTGATCATTTTCAACTGAGGGTGTATGATCTCACCAGAAGGGGAGGGCATATAGTCTGGCAGATAAAAAGTAACCGTTTTGCAAATGGGAGATTGACCCCTCCCTCACTGTGGTTTCCTACTTTTATTATATCTACCCTTGAATGTGCTCTTATAACAAGCCTCCAGTTTAACAGCTTTTTGTCTCTGGCCAGGGGGTGACATACAATGCCCATCAAGATGGAGTGAACTTAGAACTAGGCCAGACTAATCTCTCCCCATCCTGAAGGTCAGGGAAATTTGTGGAAGAGGGGGCAGTAAGATTGTAAGAGCAAAAAGATGGGAGGAGCAATGATTTGCAAGATACTCCACACAAGTTAGGGCCGAAGCAATCATAATTGGATTTTGCATGCCCTGCGCAATGTCCAATACACTATTGACCTCACAAAGTCTAGCATCTGCTAAAGGCACCAAGATCCTTGGAGACAAAGGATTGACAGCCACAATAGTGTTCCTATGCTTAAGGGGAGCACAGGAAAGAGTTCAGGGAAATACAACTGGGTCCTTGTACGTCATCGGAGAGGAGGGCCCAGAGGAGAGTCTGGCATGCACATTAAAGAACTCTCTGGAAATTGGAGGGGGAGGCACTGGGGATGGAGAGGGAGGGGTAAGGGGAGGTGGAGCAGGGGGTTTGGGGGAGGAGAAGGGAGGGAGGGAAGTGGTGTACCTATTAAGTTTGTATGAGCAGAAATAATAATAAAAAATGTTAAAAAAAAAACAAAACCTAAGAGCAGGTAAAGGGCACTCCTAATTCCCAGAAGAATTCTTCCTGCCAGGGGCAAAACTTGAATTACCTAGGAGAGAGTGTTTAGCACCTGTTCATGGGCGTTATTGTGACCTTCCCCAGGGAACAAGCTTTAGGCCTGATCTGGGAAGAAACACCAAGGCCTGACAATTATCATATTTTTCCTTATTTCTCTTAATGAAGCCATGTCCTTTCCCCAAAAGATGTTTCTCTGAATTCATCTTTTCCAAACTGAGACATATTCTAGCAGATTGGTCAGATAAGGATGCGGCAGGATATGTCAGATATTTAAGATTCAGCAGACTTGGGAAAACAGTAATTTTCAGTACACACTGTGTGTTTCAAATGTTCTCCAGATCATGCCAATAGAGAGATGAGACTCAGGCCTCTGATTAAGGACTGTGGGGTTTTTTGCACAGTGCTAACTTTCACCCTGCAGTGGCCAGGATGAAAGATGTGAAAGTTCAAGCAATTTCTAAAAGATAATTGTGGAGAGAAAAATGCATCATCAGAATGGCTTGGCTATAGAACTTTAACAAACTCAGGACACTTTGACATATATATATATATATATATATATATATATATATATATATATATATATATAATCCCTCAGATAAAACATTGTATTAAGCCAAAAGGTAGCAAAAGATCATTCCAGTAAGTTTGAGAAGTCATTTGATCAGATGAAGCATATTTCTTATTATATCTGTTATGCACTATACTAAAAAAAATCACATGCTAAAATTGTGCCTCCAATGTGACACTTGGAAAATAGACTTTCAGGAGATAATTAAGATTAAATGGACACAATGATGGGATTGTAATCTGACACACTGGAAAGCGAAGGAGGTAGAGAGAGAGGGAAGTTGAGAGAAGAAGGGAAGGAAGGAGAGAAGAAAAGAAGGAGTAAGGGAGGTAGAAAGGGAGAGAAGGGAGAAAAACACAGATCAAGAGAGCAAGAGAGAAACAGAGACAGGGGAGAGAAAGAGACAGAGAGAGGGGGGGCCCACAGTAAAGTCACATGAGTATGAGGCTATCTGAAGGCCAAGAAAGTAATGATTACTAAAAGCTGGCCACATAGGCACTTGATCTTGAATTTTCCAACCTTCAATAACATGAGAAAAAAGATTTACTAAATCCGTGGCATTCTGCGCCTGCAGCTCAGGCTGGCTGAGACACAGTGGGAAGATGCACAGAAACATCAAAGCAAAGCTTACATCACGGCTCCCCAAACCCAGAATGAGAACAGGATGCACATAAGAACACAGTCAGAATCCAAGACAATTCTTTATCTGTGGACTAAGGATTACTAACCAAGAGCAAGTTGTTACCATACGAGTTTAAGCTTCAGAATTAAATTCACTCCTATCTCCACCTCCTTCAAGTATGAAAACTTTAAAAGGGCTAGTTAATTCATCCTAAGATAGCATAGATACTAAAATGGAGCTAATAATGCCTTCATTGCATGGCTTTTGAGGACATACTAATTAGGCACTAATTAATTAGTATTTGGCTCAGTGCTTGGCTTATGCACACATGCCAGTGAATTGGTAAGCACAGATATCTAACAAAGTTCGTGAGCATAGGGTGTGAAATCTACTCATTTATTCAAACCCCAAATATTATGGCACTTTCAGACAAGAGTTTAGGTCTGAAACAGAGTAGTGAAGTAAATAAAACAAGTCTACCTTTACTGAGCATACACTGTGAAGTTACAAAGCTTGTGTTACACAGGCTGCTGCTGTGTCCCATATCCAATGTCTAACTCATCTTCTAAGTAACTCATATACTTCCTAGAGGGAAGTTGTTGAATATGTGATACAAAAGAAATGCATACAGTCAAATAGCTTGTTATGTATTTGGTAATATACTTCCGAGCTGAGGACTTATATTTACAAAAAATCAGACATATCCTCATGATGACGTAAACCTAAAAAGAACCTAAAAAGAAGTATATTGTGATTTTTTCACTCTCCATTGACATTTGTTTTGCTTTCCTAAGCCTTGTCTCTGAACGATTTCAGTCTGACAAAAAAAGGAAAAATTAGAAATAAAAAAGAGAGGAAGGAACTAAGAAAGAGAGAAGAAGAGAAAAGAGGGAAAGAAAAGAAAGAGAAAGAAAGAAAAAGAAAGAAAGAAAGAAAGAAAAGAAAGAAAGAAACAAGAAGGAGAAAAGAGAAAGAAAGAAAGAAAGAAGAAGAGAAAGGAGAGAAAGGAACTAAGAAGAAAAGAAGAAGAGAAAGAAGAAGAAAAGAAGAGAAAGAAAGAAAGAAAGAAAGAAAGAAAGAAAGAAAGAAAGAAAGAAAGAAAGAAAGAAAGAAAGAAAGAAAGAAAGAAAAGGCAGAAAGCACAGTGCTCAAATCATCCTATGCAGGGTAAGTTCCAGAAACTTCTAATGTTGGAGAGGATGCATCCTCTTCCTTTTTTCGCTCTTAATTTAGAAAGCAAATCAAAATAGTAATATTAATTTGTTCTTTGACAGTCTCAGTTATCACCCTTCCCCTCTTCCTTCCACTACTGTAAACTTCTTTCTCGCTTACCCTGTAATCTTCCTCACATTCATGTCTTTTGTTCTTAATAGTAAATTCTTGCTACATAAGTTAGGAGATTTTTGTTCTATTTCATAGACATTTTCTTTGTTTGTGGTTTTTATCACTCATCACCCATATGTAGGGTTGGCAAATAGATTTGTTAAGATTATTAAGTCATTTTTCACACCTAAAAACCCATTATTCTTTTGTGGCTTAGAGATATAACTTATCCTCCTTTATTGTTTGTAGGCAACCTGAGTTCATGCACATAAAGCCAAAGCTCAAAAGAACTTTAAAAGCATGAGTATTAGTTGCCTATCATCGGATGCTTAAGTTAAAAAGAAGAAATAGAGAAAAAGAAATTAAAAAGTAGGATGATTTTTTTTCAAAACATCAATGAATAATTAAGTGTGGTGAATATATTAACACTATGGACAATGCAAAAATCACAGTGGAATTATTCCAGGGTTTTGATGCTGCTATTTTGTTTCATTCTTTAGTTAAACAGATTTTCATATCTTTTTTTCTTCCCATACAAATGCAGAAAAATGCCACTTTGACCAACTACACAAAGTATTATTTCAGTAAATATCCTTCTTTTGGGTTTGTGCTATGGATAAGATGAAAAGTGTGTTGTTACAATTTGTTGCTTCTAATGTTCATTTATAAATTTAAAGTGCCAGCTACATGCAGCCTTTCAAGTAGTAAACTGACTCTTACAGAAAAGAGATTCTCTTTTTATAACTAGAACACCTCTCCCATGACTAAGTCCTTTGTTAGTAAGATAAACACTAAAAATGGGTTTTGGAGTCTAGACCTTTGATGGCAGTTTTCATTCATTCTTGTGAAACTGATAAAGTGCTGACATAATGCTCTTGTGTGCCACAGTAGTTTACAAATACATTTGAAAATGTTTTTCCTTACTCTTTTGAAAGATGAATATTGCTAACCTTGATCACACTACTATGGTGCATAAGGGTGTTCATTAGTGGCAAGAGGTTGGTTAGCTCTCTATTTGAATATTACACATATGTTTAGCACATCATGCCAGAATGATTAAAGACCATCTCACTGTGGTAATGCAGATTCTGAAATATGAGGATTTCCAAAGAAAAAAGTCTGGGTTTGAGGATATGGGCAGCTATTGCTAACATTTCAAGTGTTATCTTTCACCATGATAAATGCAAACATCACTGATACAAGCTTGCTTCTTTGTGTCTGGAGGCTAAAATGTGCAAGTCACCTTCAAAATACAAGTCCATGTGTCCCAATTTTAGGATGCAAGAAAAACGCAACTTAGGTTTCATGCTCTCAGGAAAGAGTTAAGGCTGTGAGAAAAACCTAGTTGCGCAGCTGACTAAAATGTGGGAAATGGATAGAGAAATTATCACTTAAATAAAGGAGCAGAATTCTCAGCTCTGAGCACCCAAGAAAATGCCCTGGGGAGACAACTGCTTCTGGGGGTGACTAGTATAGAAAGCAAGAGAAAAGCAAAGAATAGGAGTACAAAACATAAAAATAGATTCATAAACAGAAGCTTTTCTTAATGCTTCTTAAAAGACCTGTACATTTTTCTAGAATTACATCTTTTCTTGTTTCGATGTGGAGACAGGGGGTGAAGGGTAAATGTTGTATCATTCATCTTGAGTAGGTATTCAGTAACCACTGTGCCGCTGATCAGACTCACTTCAAGCCTCGGCCCTGTGGATACATTCAAATATGTCTATATCTGTGAGTAGGCGTACATGTATATAGAAAGCTCTGTGTGAATGAAAAGCAAGATTAGCTCTTTCAAAAATGTTCTCTCAATTCTGATTAAAAATAAAAAAAAATCAGTTTCTGTATATGATGAAAAAGGTTTGGTCTTACAAAAGAAACCTTTATACTTTCCACAACATTTGCTTATCTTTCTTGAAAAAGTCCTTCACTCAAGGACTACCTTGCCTCTGTGGATCATTTTGATAAATGATAGACATTTGAAATTACCATGACAGATGTTTCACATTGTTTCTGCTAATATGGTATATATATATAATACAATACAGTGTAAATTGTCAGAAAGAGTATGGAGAACTCAGAGTCCTTGGCATCCATTGAAGCACCTTTCACAATGAGAGTGCTATCATGAAACATTTTGGAAAGGAATAGGGACAGGAGGGACAGTATGTTAGATGGAAAAAAACAGAGTAGGACAACGTCCATAGAGACACATGCACTGTGCTTTGATGCTATTGTCGTTATTATTGTCCTTGAAATTGTTTTTGCCTGCTAGCCACAGGATAGTCCTAAGAAGCCTAGACAGGAACTACTGAAAACAGCTCCATGTGCATTCCTGGTAAAGTACCCCCAATGTATTTAAAACTATGAGTTTACTTAAAAGATGACTGCTAAGCCCTGGAGACTAAACATGCAGAAAAAGAGTCCCTGTCATACAGAACAGCCCCACAATGCCAACGATAATCTAAAAAATAAACAGCAGCTCTGTGGAGTAATTTCTGTGGGCATGAAAATGATTTCTGTGGGGGTCGGAGAGATGGTTTAGGGGTTGAAGCTTCTGCCTCCTGAGCAGAAAGAGCTAAGTTTAGATCCCGGATCCCACATAAAACAATGTGGAAATAGGGCGACTCATAAGGCCCTGAAAATCAGAGCCTGAGAAACCCCAGAGCTAAGCCAAAAGGAGGTAGAGCAATCCAGGAGGATTCCCAAAGATACCCTTGGACCTCTATAAACACATGCAGTGCCCTCTAATACGCATGTGTGCATGCACACACATACAAGCACACAAAATATGTATGGTTTCTGTATGACTTGCTGTGGAGGCAGCATTCTGTAAACTCATCATATTTTAACCTTGACTTTAGCAAAGCACCAATGAGGCCATTTTTAAAATAGAGCCGCACTGTCTCCTTGCAAGTATTCCTCTGTGCTTCTCTTACCTTGTTTCTCTGTCCCAAGTCAAAGGCATGTGTAAAATATGGAAGCTGTTACACCGCACTGTTATTTTGTGTACTCTTCATAAACGCCTTGTGTATTTCAGAGGTGGTCTGAGGAGATCAACTCATGCAATTTCACTTTGACCACTCACTTGAGTCTTGGATGCAAAGCTCCCTGAATTTGTTGTAGCTATCATGATAGAGCCACCTACAGCTGCTTCATTCTTGTGGAGGATCTTTTAAGAGTTAGGTTATTGTAGCTCCTACATTAATTCCTATTGTAGTTCATAACATCCTCTGTTATCCAGTCCCATTTTCTTGATGGGTACTAGTTTCAGATTTTCTGCTTTTCTACTCGCAGCATGCCTGAAAAGTTCTCTATTCTAGTGACTTGATAATATAGGGCAAGACTCTCCAACCCTTGAGTGTGATACTTTGGTCTCCACAAACTCTTGCTACAACTTTCAATTCACTCTATTGTTTCTGCTACAAGTCTTTATCTTAAACTCGAGCATAAACACATTTTATTTTGACATTCCTCAATGCTCTTATTATCCCCTTGTGGTTTTCAATAGAGAGAAAACGCTTGAATGAAAATGTCAAACCTGATTCCCTCTAAAGATAGTCAAATGAGAATGCTAACATGCATGCACACACACATAAGCTATTATTTAATGTGATTATATTTGGAAGTTTTAGTTTCATTAGGAAAAAAATATAAACTTGCACCAAAGGTTCATAGTCTTCTTAGCAAATCTGAGAGTCTCTGAACTAATCCAAGATCTGATCTGAGCAGTAGAGATTCAAAAGTAAAAATCAACATGGTCTCAGCCCTCATAGAACTTGGAGTCTGCCAAGAAAACTCTTTGATAAAGAAATATCATATCACAGTATGACAGGGACTTTGATGAGCAAGAACAGGGGGGTAAGAATCTAGAGATGGGACAAATCTTTCTAAGGACACATGACATCCAACTAATGCTTGACAGAAAGGCAGAAGAAGAGAAAGACCATATCACAGTCAAGGAGTGGGCAGGAAGAAAGTTTCATTTACCTTCATTTACTCAGTGTAGAGATGAAGGAGTGAAGGGCCAGGTAAGGAACAGAGGAAGCTGGGGAAAAAACCTGGATGTCCCTCATGCAGAGTCATAGGAGGAAGAGTGATTGGTGAGATATGAGTGTTGCCTTGAGGTGTCTCTAGGTTTCCTTCAAGGTTTCTACAATGGAGAAACTGTGTTGCCAACAAATAATGAATTTGGTTTTGAAATTTGTGACTTGGTAAACACGTTTAAGAACTGACTGAAATGCTTAAGACTGTGGGCATCTTATTAGCTACTTCTTTGGCTTAACTCTTGGTACTATTTGTAATTCATTCAGGCCTGTGTTATATTCATGACAGTCTTAACAAATTTCAGAATCAGATGCCTAAAAGAATTTTATTTGGTGAGGTAAGTTTCCCATCCTAATTGCTCATCATTAATTTCTCTGTACTTTTTCAAGCATAAGTTGATGTAATTGAAAATGTCACACCTTGCTATGAAGTACAAAATAGAAAATATAACATAGGCTATAGCATTATATTAAGAGTCAGCTCTATGGAACTTTAATTCCCCGTGCTTGTCAGAAGTTGTTAAAACACTGCTTCCCTTTTTTGAATATAAAATGTAGGCAGACGTGCACTAATATATCAAAAAATGACACTTTGTCAAAGAGAGCTTTCATGGGAGAATGTTCTGAATAAAATGTTTTCTTTTAAAAAGAACTCAACCTGTTTAACATTCCAAAGCAAACACAAAGGAACACAAAATGCCTGAACTGCTGCCAGTCACAACCGTCAGTTTCATTTACCTTTTACTATGTTTTTTGTATATTACAAAAATTGTTTCCCCAAAAGAATGATCATTTTATTCCATGATAACCATGTTTTGAAGTAAAATAAAAGTAGCCCTGACTGTCCTCCAAATAGATTCTGTTCAGACTTGCTAATACTTGTAATAGCATGGTGATGAGGGAGGGTTAGCTACCTCTCCCGTTAGGCTCCAAGTAATTATATGGAAAGCAACAACTTCCTTATCTGTTAGGTGCACTTGCTGCAGCTAACTGCACTTCACTGTCTGCAGATGAAATACAGAATGAAGATCTCAAACTCATTTCTCAACAAACTCCCTCCCCTGTCATTTTAAAACCTTTTAGCTTAAGGAAAGATAATAGTTGGGAGAGGATAGGAAGAAGGGTGGTGTCTAAAGACCTTAGCAGACTTGCTTACATGTCCTCTCTTCTTGTTCCACATTGATTCCAACTCAGAAGGCTGCTTTGGATGGTTTCAATTCTGTGGATCTCTTGAGGGTTTCCAAGGCTAAGAAATGTGGATAGCTGAAATGTAAAACTGAAAACCAATAGATAATTGGCATTAGTTGATTCTCTTACCTAAGTAGGATGGATATTTGTCCTTGGCCACATTTTTTGCAGAGATTACATCAGGTCTAGCTCTTGAGCGCAGTGACTGAAAGCAAGAACAGATGTAAGCTAAGATTACTGAAAAACAATGGTGCTCAGAGGCACTCTGGAACTTCTCGTAATTGGACTGGTATGAAAGAAACATACCATGCCACTTTGCCTGATGACTTGGATTCCATAGTCTGCTGTCAATTAACAAATCTAAAGGGTTATTGTAGCGAATGGGAATGGTGCAAAGGTTTGAACTACTGTCTGAGAATGGGGAACAAAGTCTCCCAACCATAAAGATTCATTAGAGAATAGAGATGTGTTAATAAAATATTGACAAATTCTACCTGTAATAGAATGAGCAGATACTAAGGTAACAGACCTTAGTTATAAATTGTCAAAACAGCTATGCTACCATTTCCACCATTTCCTGTTCATTAACTCACAGTATTACATAGCAAGGAAGAACCACTTTGCTGTGGTGGTGGTGTTGATGGACGTGGAGGAGGAGGTTCGGCACCTCATCATCATTGGGAGTGCCTTCCTCTAGGAGATAGGAGGGGAGCTAATAGGTTGCTGAGCTGTGCACTGAGGCTTTGACTTTCACCCCTTCCTGTTTGTGGGAGCTGACTGGTGTCTCCAAACTGATCCATTTACCTGGAAAATGGGTCTAATATACCCTTAGGCGTATTCAGCAACTACTAACCAACCATCATGACTGGGAAAATTCATATGGCATCCCACTTTTTCATTCTCAACAAAGAATTGTAGCAGGAAATCCCCTCCAGCTGACTATTGGAGTGATTACACCAGCCTCAGATTTTATAGACCAGGAAAGCTGTTCTGTCTCATTCCCCACACTCTCTTGGTTACCATCTATGTACACTCTACTGTCTAGTCAAAGATTTCCTTTGGAAATACTTTCAGATTTCACTTGTTGGCCCAACTTCCTGGAAGTTTTAATATACTGATTGTTATACACTAATGAATCACTTGTCAAAACATGCACTTCCTCCTAAATGTGTTAAGGCCAACATTAATTTTAAAACTCAGGTCCCTTTTAAATCTAAGCAATTGTATCCTGAGCCATACGCTCTTGTTGCCAGATGCTCAGAGTGCACATGCTAAGTGAAGCAGAAATGTGAGGGCCACATCTGGTTCTGTTATGTGTCAGCCATGTTGGAGACACTGCCATTACACCTAGTGTAAACAGCTCACTGTGATTCCATCACCTGATGATGATAGGTTTTAACATTTTGCAGCACCTTTGAAATGTTTTATAAACCAATTCATTTCTTGTGGGAGAGATGGCTCAGGGGTTAAGACTCTGCCGTGCAAGCAGAAGCTCCTGAGTTCAGATCTCAGATTCCATGTAAAAGTATCAGGTGAAAACAGCAGCAGCCTGCACCCTTAGTCTTCTATGGTCATGTTGAACTTTAGCTAATCATGTTTAAGTTAAATATAAGCTTATATTTAATTATACACACAGCCAATCATTAACAGTGGAATTATTGTCCTGAAATTCATCATTCTGAAGCCACTCACCCACATTTTTCATAAGTTTTTCCTATGCTTGAATGGAGGCTAAATGTGCCTCCCAGGTCTGACATCTAGAAAGACAGCTTAGCTGTTGACTTACTATCAAAGCTGCATGAAGCAAACTATTTTATGAGAGTCTTTTAGATCTAAAACTGGGTTACTATCTGCTAACCCCTTTACAACTAAAATATATTATAGTCCTATAAATAACTAGGGTGAAACTTAGTGCTTCATACCATATAATACAGCAAAAGAAAATAGGCATAGTGTGTGTGTGTGTGTGTGTGTGTGTGTGTGTGTGTGTGTGTGTGATGAAGAAAATCTAAATAATTTTGTGATTTAATTTTAAGAAAGTTATTTTATAAATAAAAAATGGAATAGCATTCAAATAACTTCACTTTTTAAAGTGTAGCATGTGTGTCTCAAATGTTATATTGTGGAGAGGCCACGAATATATTTGGATACAGTTTTTTTTAATTTAAGTTTTTTCAATGTAACATTAGAATCATTAAGCTTAAGCTGGCAATAAATGCTTATAATGTTGAACATGGTGATGTTTAACTGTAATTCTAGCACCTGGAAGGAAGGCTGAGGCACTGTGACTTTGAAGCCAGTTAGTCTGGGCTACATAGCAAACATAACTCAAACATGAAAAAGAAAAAAATCAAGGAAAACAAAAGTTTATAAATTAAGTATTCTGATACAATTGCTGAAATACATTGGAGAGGACTTTCTTATTTTTTTTTACTGTATTTCTATATTTATTTTAAAAAGTGAATTGCCAATTATATTTTTCAGTTTTCATAACAGAGAGGAATAATCTTTTTTTAACTTCTTGTCAAGTCTTGATTTAGACAGAATTCATCTCCTAATCTTTTTAAATTAATTTTTCTACTTTCACAAGCATATGAAGTATTCATAGGACTTTCTTTTCATATGAATTGTAGTCATTACCTACTTTCCACTTTGCTTAGTCACAATGACTGGTAAAGCTGAACTGAATCTACTCAGAGTTTTACATTGCATTTGCTGTTCATCTTCCTTTATCGAACACCTAAAAGAGAGCTGTGTCTCTGCTGGCTGGGAGAAGGTGATTTAATGGCAAGCTGGCTTGTTGTGTTATTGAACTAAATACCTGCAATGCTGATTGTCACATTTATCTTCCGTTGTAAAGCTGAGCTAATTGGAGGTGCTGCCCTCTGGGGACAAGCTCTACAGTGTAATAAATGTCGAGTGCCCTCTCGAGTTTGGCATTTTAATTATTCATAATTATAATGATTTCTGTTTATTTGAGATCTTGGAGAAATAATTCTAGCTTATTAAGTGAATTAAGAAACTGGGGTTTTGTTTCGTACTGAGGTCTACAGGCCTGGGAATCAGCCAAGCAGTGGAGCTCACCAATGGATGAGCTCAGTTTGTGTCTGGAGATAACGGGCGCATTTATTCCTCTCTGATTTCCCTGAAACCCTGGGCAATGTGTGGCATGTAAGGTGAAAAACTGATAGGAACTCAAGTGGATGATTTAGGAATAACATGACACTATGTTAATCTGAGAAGAAATACAATGAAATAAGTTTTGATATTAGTCAAGTGCAGTTTTTCAGACTCATTAGCAAAAAGGAGAAAAAAAAATGACTGATTGCAATAATTTCTTTCCAGGTGCTCACAGGAGGGCGCGAGCAAGCCAAAATTCATCAGGTAGTGCGAGGAGGTCATGGAGTATCCACCAACCAGATAATCCTCACTGGAACAATCGTGAAGTGTCTGAATGTAGGTATGTGTAACCCACTTAACTCTCCCAACTTGGAATCACAAAAATGTACCTCCCCAGCCTTATGGAGATGCTTTGACACGGCTTTACCTGCATCCGGAAATGTGCAAAGACTAACCACACCCCCACAGCAGGCATCCAGCAGAAGATCTTCCCTCAGTGTTTACAAATAGTTTTCCTTTCTCCTCCCTCTCTGGCTTTGGTATTCCCATGTAGAACCCTTCCTACTCACAGAAACAAATCTTTACTTTCT
This sequence comes from Typhlomys cinereus, assembly GCA_023101885.1. Classification (NCBI taxonomy): domain Eukaryota; kingdom Metazoa; phylum Chordata; class Mammalia; order Rodentia; family Platacanthomyidae; genus Typhlomys; species Typhlomys cinereus. The sequence goes on along the minus strand of JALPQD010000070.1, from coordinate 4,839,085 downwards.
CTGAAGGCAGAAATATGTTCCTGTTGATGTCCCCATGAGCTGGAAAAACTTTTCCCAATAACTTTTTGCCACCATTAGTTCTCTTTACCCTAAGGTCAAAGACAAGTTCCATAGGCATGTGATAAGCTGCTATAGCAGGAGGAGGTATCACAGGCTAAGAGCATGCATACACACCAAGAAAGACTCATAAGCATGAGTTCCCCCTCAGTCAGTTGTTGACTGGGTGATACTGTCAAGACTTTACATTAAAAGCTTTCTATTTCTTAATATATGCATCTCAAAAAATAGGGATAGCAATACTATCAGGCCATCCATAATTAGTCAGGCCATCCATAACTGACAAATGTCTGAAATATACAACTTCAAAGAAGGGAGACTCTTTTGGGCTCACAGTTTCGGAAGTTGCAGTCTGTGATCATTTGGTTCTATGTATCTCGGCTTAGAGTGAGGCAGTGTTATGGCAGAAGGGGATGGTAGAGAAAGCTGTTCCACTCATGGCAACAAGGGAACAGGGAGCACAGTAAGATGGGTCCTGGGCAAGTCCACCTTACATCACCTACTTTCACCAACAAGGCCTTACCTCCTACTTTCTGGTCCATTTCTACAGTCCAGTCATACTACTACTGCCCTATCCAAACAAATCTATTAATAGACAAATCTATTAATTAGATGAAAGCTCCACAATCCAATCACCCCAATAACTGGATTTGCCAGCTGGAGATCAAGTCTTCAATGCATGTGCCTTTTGAGTGGGAAATGCATCATATATAAAATATGACAAATTCAGATGTCTTTAGGATTTAGTGGGATATGTGATTACATGATAAACTGTAAAACTCGTATGAAGTAATAGTGGCATTATTTTGGAGAATTTGCAAAGAGCTTTGGCAACATGCCTGGCCATCCTTTCCTAGAGTCTCTCTGTCCTCCACAAAGTCACCTACGAGTTCTGTCCATTGCTTGTGGCCAGTCTTGGCTGAGTTTCTGCATCATTTACCACTGCACTGGATTGTAGGAGATAATTGACACATTTCTAGTTAAATTCAGTTCTGTAGCTCTATCACATTAAGTATTCTGCCATAGTTTTTTTTTTTTTTTTAATGTGGGACCTGGGATCCGAACTCAGGACCTTCTGCTTGCTAGACAGAGTCTTAACCCCTGAGCCATCTCTCCAGCCCCAACACATTAAGTATTCTGCGCCCTCTCAGCCCATTGTAGAGTTCTACAGTAACTTCAGATCCCTCATTGGATCTAATGGAACTGCCTCCCCAGGAAGCAACACTGAATGCAGGGATTAGAAAGGCTGGTTTTTTAAATGCTTAACCTTTCTCAGGATTTTCCACTTTATGCTTATCATTTCATTTAATACTCAAGATAATTCTATGAACTAAGTATTATTATCCTCAATGCCATCAGAGATTATCTAATTCAGAGATTTTAATGTATTTAATGCTCTGAATCAGTGATAAATATTTTCCAGCACAGTTTAATTCAAAAGACCAAGCAAAAGACCCCATGTTAGTCATGGGGACAAAGTGAGCCCCAGATTCATACTGTATGTTGACACTATTTTAAAGCAGCTTCAGGCAGAATATATAATCTTATGTCTCAATTTCCTTTTATTATATCATATCATCTCATATGACATCAAAATATTTTATGTAGATAGCTTTGAAATGGCCAAAAGTGCTGTAACATAAGTTACCGTTATGAATCTTGTGAATATATATTACTAAAGTGATCAAGAAGTCCACAAATAGTTGGATGTCCCTAGAGTCAGCAGGCAGTATATAGTCACAATAAAAGAAAATAAAGACCAAACAAGGAGAATCTCCATGCCATGTGAAGATTTTGGCAGTGGACCAAAAAGAAGTTGCCCCAGTGACTGAGTATCAGTGAGGATGCAATGCTGTTCAAGTCCCAGTTTGTAAATGTCAGATACTCGTATAATATGATATTTCATGGTTTGTTGCATGTTTCAAAATATAATTTTATAACTATAATTACAAAGTCAAGAACTGGACAGGATTATCATTGTACTAGAAATACAGGAGGGTCTTAGTCTGCCAAGGAAAGAGTTCAACAGCAGATGTAGAAGAAACAACAAACTTCGATTTATTGCAGTAAGAGAAAGCAAAAGTATACTCTAATGACAAGGAACGGGGTAACTCAGTAGTGCTAAGAGATCACGAGTTTGCTAATTTTTTCTTCCATTTTTTTTTCAAGTGCATATCCAGGGGGGTTGCTTATATGTATGTATGCGTGCTTGTATGTGAGTGATGCATGTGTATGTGTATGGGGCTCAAGATATGTATGAAGATTTGAGAGTAATACTAGGAATCATCCTGGATTGCTGTTCCATTTTATGGTTGTGACTTGAATTTCTAATCAATTCCAGAATGGACCAGTAGGGCTAGTCTGGCTAACCAGGTTTTTCTAGAGATTCCCAGACTCTATTTTCCAAAACTGGAATGATAGGCAGGCCACCATGCCTTCCTGGCATTACTTTGCGTGGGATCTAGGTATCTGAATTCAGGTGCTTTCCGTTTGAGAGGCAAGGGTTTTAAGCAGTTGGCCATCTCCCCACTGTAAGTTTGTTACTATTATTGTGGGTTTCTGGGTATTTTATGAGGTAGGAGAGATTAACATGAGATGCATGACACTTCACCCTCTCAGATTCATGGCACACTCGATATTCCTCTGAAAGTATGTCTTCCCATGTGTAGAATGCAGGAGCTCAAAATCACAGTGCTAATGGTAGGATGAAACTGTGGTCTTTTAAGAATGCAGTGTTGAGACTGGACATGTGTTGAAGCTGGTAAAGTCACCCTGGCATTATAGCTCTTATGCAACAGGAAGCAGCTCTTATGCAGCCTCAAAAATTTTAACAATAGGCTTTTTTTTAACTGTCATAAGAAGCAGCCACAGGCTTCTTGGTGACCCCTTGGCTAACTCCTCACTTATATCATCAATCTCAACAGGACAAAACATGGCCATTGGGACTCTTGCATAAAGGGCATTATTTAAGCAACGGTTGTTTGACAAGCTATTCCTTTGGAATTTTAAAAGAAAAACAACCCTTAAACACATGTGCACCACTCCCCCCACCCTCGCATAGGGCGTGAAACACCTGAAGATTCTTCAGAGGATGCAGCACGCTGTTTCTTGATAAAGTCTCCTTCTGAAGAGGATTAATGGCACTTCAAGTCATAGCTTCTGTCTGGTTTTTGACCTTGTAGATGCTGAAGGGAAGTAAATGTATCCAATGAGTTATTAAGCGCATGCTTCAGTTATTATGATAGTAGAAACATCTCAGTCTTATAAAAGTGTGAGGTGCTGTTTCTGAGCACTTAATTGCATTCCTACTGAGTTTAGATAATAGGCCATTAATCTCAGCAGCTGGCACAGTACATTTATTTAGATTTAAGAGAGTTGCCCAAGTTTCTTTAGATTCCTTGGTTTATGCACTGTTTCAGATGCCTCCTAGGAGATGTTTTACAAAACTGCATTTTCGTCTGAGTGATAGCTGGCAACTCTGTTGATATTTTAACCATTGAGAAATCACAGAGGTATTAGGGAATAACTGATATTTCTTTTGTGAAAGTCTTAGAGGAGGTCTCTGCTTCTAAGAAGGTCCACTGCTGAGATGACGAATCCATGATCAATCGTTCAATTTCATGTAGTCAATTCCAACAGCCAACTGTTTCTAAAAATATAAGCCAAGGACAATGTGCTTTAGTAGCCTCCTCGATATTTTTCAGTTTATCATTCTTATTGGTTATTAAGGATCTTGATGAAATGTAGAGACAATTATTATAGTGATACAAAAAAATGGGATAATCCACAAAGGAATTGGAAGGTATAGTCTGCAGTTAAGAGGATATTTTGTAAGCTACAGTTACTGTTCACAAGGATGATGTGTATAATACTAAGCTATGATACTACTGCAAGATAGTGAAAGATAAATGCAGAAAAATTTTCTGCTGCTTCTACATAAAGTGCTCATAGGTACATGCCCTTCAACACCTAGCAGGACAGTGACTAAAAATAATACCTGCTATTTATAGAGTGCCTGTTCTATGCTGCACATGTCAACATAGATCATTCCTCATTTTTGGATCATTGCTGCAGGGACATTTCTGCTATATTCTCACACATCTTGAGAGTCTGAGGCTCAGATAGTATAATTGATTAGTAATCTAGTAAATGGTACAGTCACAGTTCAAACCCAAGTCCATTTTGACTCCAGGGTTTATACCCTTTAACTTTTAAGGAGGTGAGAAGGTAATGAATGCTAGTGAAACACAAAACAAAAGCAGTAACGATAGCTACCATTTGTTAATGTGCTAGACACTGGGTTAGAAGGCTTCTAGGATTTAGATCCATCATCCTAATAAACAGCTAAAAGGAACTCCCATCTCAGATTTTTCAGATGAGTTTGATATTAAGACCATTCCATTGACTTTATGAGAATTTCAAAGTTTAAAGGAATTGAGTTTTGAATACAAGTCATACCTGGTAATCTTTATAGCATTTATTTGCCAACTCAGGTCTTATTCATTTATGAAATAGGTTCTTTCTCTTAAAGAATATCATAACCTAAATAAAGACTTCCTACTAAGTCAGATTTACCTTCATTTGCTCTTCAATTATTCTCACAATGACTTCAATATTATTTAGAAATTAACAAGGTTTATGACCAAAAGGAATTTGAACAAATCTAATGTTTGTGCAATTAATATGTACAACTGTGCTTGTTCTACTGCTACCTGTGTTTGTCTCAAAGTCAGATTTTTAATGTTATACATCCATGCATTCAGTTTATATTTCACAATCTAGAATTGCACAAAGAACCAAGCCACAAAATCGGATCTATCAAACTTGGGGAAACTGTCTGATGAACATAAATTGCTGACCTTAAATACTGTAAGTTACAAATACAACTGCATGCCTCATATACTTCTTAAAAGGAAGCTAAAGCAGCCCTTTGAATCCATTCATTAAATGAGTATCTACTGGGTTGTGACTATTTTCTGCTCCATAAGAGGGTCATTGGCAGATAATGAGAACTCCTGTCTTCCACAGAAGTTTGCAGTTAACTAGTGATAAAAGATAGAGTAGTCTTGTGTTTTATCTAACACAAAATTATGTAATAAATTACAAAATAAATTAATATTTGATACCAAGCAAACAAACAAAAAAAGATGCTCCATTTTCCTAGCTAAGAATGCTAACTATGGGCTGACCAGTTTAAAAAAAAGAAAGCCCACTTCTGAATCCACAGAGAGTGTGTTATCACTGGCAGAAAGGCAGGGTCTTGTGGTACATAGTCTGTAGGACAATAAATACGCTTGTTCTGAAGTTTTGTGCAGAGAAGTTCAGGAAATCCAGATGGGAAAAAAGATGAAAACATATAGCCAAACTATCTTGTTCTCGCTAAAGATTGAAGACCCAGGCCTTTGGCCTTTACCTGATAACAGTCCCTGAAATTTTTTTAACAGGGGAGTGACATAATTAAAGTAATTTTTTTAAAAGATTAATTTGGCGGGATTGGGCAGGATGCTTTGGTGGAAGACGACAGAACAATAATTCAGGTACAAGGTGATGAAGTTCTGGATAGCAGTGGCAATAGGAACAGAAGGAAAGAAATAAATAGAAAGGAGTTTCAAAGAAAGACTTATCACCAGTGTGAGCACGTGTGAGGCATGTGGAGCACACTTCTGCAAACCCTGCTTTGGGAATTCTCCACTGTTCAGTGTGAGCAGTGTTCTACAAAACAATTTGGGATGCAAAATGCCATCAGATTCAGGGGACATGTCTCTTCTCAATACAGCATTTCTTTTGGCAAAACATAGAGTTAGGTTCCTGTATTTTCAGAAAAATTACTAGGAATAATTTTGGCTTTATCTTAATATAATAACTGCTACTGACAGCAGTTACAGAATGGCAGCTCAATTAGATGAATACAGAAGATTCAGCTCAACAACATTACTTCCTCTGCCTCCCAATTCACAGCTTCTTAGTTGGTACAAGTTGTTATATTTTCTATTGATTAATTTTGAAAAATGTGAATTAAGTACAGAATAAGATATTTTTTACAAATATACTGATATGAATCTTTAGTAATATGGGTTTTTTTTGTAATGCCTTCTTCCCAAGATTACTTCAATTATCTCCACAATATCTCAGTATAATTATTTTACTTACATAGACAAATGCTAGAGTCCTAAAAAAAATTAGGCAGATGATTTATCCAAGGCCGTGGGAGAATTCAAAAATTACTTCTAGCTGTGCCCATTAGTCTGCAGAGGTAAAAATAAGGTTAGAAAGCAAACACTATAACTTTCAGTCATTTATGTTTAGTAAAAAATCTGTAAGACATAAAAGATTGTAAGACAAATGGGACATTACTTGCTGAACACACACACACACACACACACACACACACACACATACATACACACACACACTGCACTGTACTTCTATGTGATATATATTACCAGTTCTTCAGAAAGCAGGTGTCATCTCAGTTTTGCTTAAATGTTGCTTTTAATGCATCAGGTAACATATATTGTAGCCTCTAATATTAATTCATTCCTCACTTAGCATTGTTAAAAATATTTATGATCTAGTAACACCAAAACATATTGTTATCCATTTCCCCCAGCTTTGATATTAAAAGCATTCTTCGCCTGTTTTCTAGAGAGGTACGTTGTCAAAGTTTGATAGTAATTTATGTTGTCAGTCCATTAAGTTGATTTTATGGCAGCCAACACAACTATTGTCCATTTATGAGAAACCTGAGGGCCACTCTAGGTCTCCACGAAGGCCATTTGATACCTGCCCTTGTGTATGGCTGACCTTGAGGGGAGCTGCGTTTGATAATTTATGGCAAACACCATCTAGGAAGACCCATTTGCAAGATTCACTGTCATTTAGTGCTAAATGATCATTGCTAAGTCCAGAGACAATCTGAGCTCCTGACAGAGCAATCCCATAAAAAATATTGCCTACCCACCCAGGTGTCTTTTCCAATTATCTGGAGTAGAAATTAATACTTTTAAGAGCTGCTAGTTTTTGAAGGGTTATTACAATTTATTCCAGCAGTTTCTTTTGCACATTATGATGAATTAGTTTATTACACCATTATTTTCTATGTCAGCTTTTTAGAGGATTGAACCATAATGTTGAAACATTAGTGTGAATGGCAAACATACTATTTTACAGCCGAGTAATATATTTCTTTGAGAAAAATGTGCTCGGTTTTTAATAACGGGTAATTCCATGTTTATGTTCCCTAATGCTGCTGTCAGGTGTTATTTATTCCTGTTTGCTAAGAACCGGAGAACTTTCTTTTAAAATGTTAATGGTGGCTTAGACAGATTTTAGAGTCATAGTAAGAATATATTACTTAAAAGTATAAAATATGAATTGGAAGTGTTTTTCCCTAAAAGCCAATATTTTCTAAGGGTTTTCTTGAGTCCAATTTGATATACAACCACTTGCAGAGAGAACAGTACTGTGATGTCTGTGGTTTTTCCAAATGTAGTGGTGGAGGAGAGCTCGTATGTCTATGTATCTGCGTGTCTGTGTATCTCTGTGTATTATTGCCTCTGTGTGCATGTCCACCAGAAGTAGATGCCAGTTTTGCTGGTACCATTCTCTGTTATAGTCTTTTAAACCACAGTCTCTCACTGACCCTGAAGCTAGGATGGCAGCCAACAAGCCCCAGTGGTCTAATTGTTCTGAATAGCTGACAGGATTGGAGTTACAGGCACAAACACAGTTATGCTTAGCAAGAGGGCTTCGACCTCCCTCAGGTCCCTGTGTTTCTACAGCAAGCACTCTTACCCACACTGAGTCCTCCTTCCCGTCTAGAGAGAGAGAGAGATGTTTAAGTTCATTTTCTAAGTGTTTAAGACCTTCAAGTCTTTTTTTCTTTTCTTAATGAAATCCCTCTATCATAAATTATTTGTTACTTCATGTGTCACTTAGGAGTAGTCAATAATCTGCAGATATTTTATAAAATCTTAATGGAGATTTCTTTTTTTTCCATGCATTCTTCTCCACTATCTGCCATAACAGTAGGAATATATAAGCACTTTCCTATTTAACCAGATATTTTTTAAAAATCCCTTGTGCTTCCATGTGACAAAGATCATTGTGTAGTATTGCAAAAAGTATCTAATATATATACTCATTCATATTGCAAATGTATTTCAAATGTCATCATATAGTGGACATCTCACACAACCATGCAAGGTCAAGACTTCCAGAACAATGCTGTAAAAATCCCACTTTTTCATCTCTACTGTGATCACTTTCCTTCCAGGAGTTCTTTTCCTTTTTGTAAGAGTGACGTAACTCTACAGAATTCTAGGTCTTTCATAAACCAAGCCTGTAAACATATCCAGCCATATTTTAAAAGCCTCATAATTCCATTTCGTATCCTGTAAGTTCTCACCAAAGGCAATTTTGCTGTTCATTTTTTCATCAAGCATATTTGTTTCTTAGGCAAACATTTCCCACACTGCCGTGTTTGTTTCACTGACAAAGCAGAAATAAGGGCAATGTTAGCACAGTCGTGACACAAAGCATCGGCTGCACGGTCACCATTGTCAAAGCACTTTATAATATGTTAGGTTATAAGGCAGGCGCCGGTTTCTCTGGCGTCTGTGGGGAAGGCAGAGGTTATAGAAGTACTTCACAATGGAGCACACCTGGAATAGAAGTCACCAATATTCCTGCCATTTCATGTTCCCTCCAGGTGTCCCTACCAACCCAAGGAATTATTCATCTGACTCAGGGCATCATAGATTAGCTTAGGCTGTGTTTTGAACTATGCAGTAATAACATCCTGACTTACTCCCTGACCCACTTTCTCTTCATGTTGCTGGTAAATATACAACCGAACAGCTTAGGGGAATAAGGGATTTTATACTTACTTATAATTCCTGACTACACATTATCAACATGGCAGGAACGTTCATAGCAATATCAACAGCCAGGGAAAAGTTCCTACACTGTATCTACAGAAAGAGCTGAGAGGAGGACATGCTTCCTCACTTTGCCAAAGAATGCCAGGCTACTGACCCCAGTTCTCTCCATCTGATCCAACTCCCCAAGCAATGCTCCCACCCAGTATGGACTGGGTGTTCCCACGTAAACAAGAAAATCACCCGTGGTTTTTCTCAGGGATGCCTTAACTAATAATTCTTCATAGTTGTGCCTAAAGACTCAACCCTCAATTGTCACGTTGATTCCTGTATCTAACTGGAACATGCCCTTTACTCTGGGTATTATTTTGTACACTATCCATATAGCTTTAGATATACTTTGTATACAGTTATATATACTTTGTTGTCAATGGTGGTTAGTAGTGTCCATTATTTAAATACTTCACATTTCAACTATCCAGTGCACTGTTAATCACAATGTTGTTCCAATCTGAAGCTATAGCAGCGAGTGTTTGTGTGAGTATTATCACCAATGCCTTTTACTGAATGTAAATGGTCCTTCTGGATCTGTTCCTAGAAGTGGAAAGGATGGTCACAGAACAATGTAGGTTATGCTTTCATAGAGACAGCTAGACAATTTCTTGAGACCTGGGAATCTCTGATAGTTGTTAGTTATTTACCTCTGGAATTCAAGCTTTAAATCATTGGGAAGAATTAAGTAGCTAATGTCCAGATTTCTCTCACACGTGGAAGTAATTCATCAAGATGACGTTACAATTCTAAACATACATGCACTAAATGCAGGCTCACCTAAATTCATTAAACAAATACTATTAGACCTAAAGCAATAAATCAATCCAAACATGGAAATAGTAGGGGTTTTCAGTACCCCACTCTTGGGCCTAGAAATCAATAATTCAGTGCTGATGTACAGCAGAGAACATTAACATAGATTTCACAGAAAGTAGTCAGTAAGAGCTCTACTCATTGGTTTCCATTATATTTCTGTATTTGCATTTACATCTGGATTTGACCACTTGTGGACAGAAGTACTCACATTTTGTGCTAAAGAAAAACTACAGTATTTCCACGCAGAAGAGATAGAAAATTCTGTACTCTGCCCAATCCCATGCCTCGATGTGTTGCACATGTCTAACCAGGTTGAAAAATGCCCAATGATCTTCTCCTCAGGGCTCTCTGCGTTTACTGGAGGAGGATCGGCACCATGCGCACACCTCCCTCCATGAATTTGAGAACACATAAATTCATTTGACCAAAGAACTTCTTAGCGGCTTTTGTCGTCACACAGAATCCTGTCTCTGGCAAATAATCTCCATTTAGCTTATTTTCATCATTTGCTACACGGAGACAAAAATAATTGCCACCTCATTGAAAACAAAGTGACATGGTCCCGTGAAGTACTACGTAGCAGGGAGTGATCATAAACACAGTCTGCAGGGGCGAGTACTCCGCTGAAGGTGGGGTCACTTGGTTCAGTTTTTAGGATGGTGTTTTTCAACGTCCATCTCAAAAGAGCAAAGGTTCTTCTGCTCTCAGTGTATGACTAGATAGATATACTGTCAATCAGTTAGAGCTTGACAACTATGCACTGTTTTTCTTTCTACTTATTTGTAGCACAAGATTTGAGCATCTACCATGTACCATGCACTAGGCAAGACACAAATATTCCACCGCACATAATCCAGACTCTGCCTCGCCCCACAACACAAACCTCACTGTTTAGAGGCTATTAATTACAGTGTCATAGGACCAAGCATTCAGGGAAAGACCAGATACGGCGAGTGGCATGTGAGGGACACTCAGAAATGTTCATTTCTCTTTATTCTTGAAATACTTCCTTTTCTTTCCCCACTCTGTTTTTCCCCACTCTGTTTTTCTAAGCTTTAGATGTTCTGAAAGTCATTTTCTGTTTCTTCTTCTTCTCCCAGCATTGAACAATCCAGAGTACAAATAATAAACACACTTTAGAGTCCGTGTGTTTCTAGACAAATGTGACGACTTCATAGCACATTATATAGTCATGCACACAGTCATAACAACCATAATATAAAGAGAGCTGCTCCATTTTACCAGGCAAAATGCATATTTTCTAAATGTTCATTGCTACAATATACATAGCACTTTGGATTATAATGAGTTTTCCATCACTGTCAGAATGTGAATCTTTTTTGAGACTTTTAATTTTTTTATTGTGGTTTGCTGGAAACAAGAAAAGAAGTAGATTCTGTAAGGATTTCATAACATGTATCTTTATGGAAATACTCTTTCAAGGGCATGGAGCAGACTATGGCAGTGAGCGCCTGTGATCCTAGCAATGGGACGGTTGAGGCAGGAGAATCATGAGTTTGAGGGCAGTCTGGGTTTCATGGCAAGACCTTGTCTCATTAAAAAGAAAAAAGAGGATGAGAGGGAAGAATATGAATTTTGTCCCCTAATGCAGTGTCTTAGAAACTTAACTTTTATTGAACCTCAGTTGAGAATAGTAAAGAAACAGGAATGGAGTGGGAGGTGAGATTCTATGGACATTTTATTTCGGTAATTGTTTAAATATGGACAAGAAGCGATAAGAAAGAGGAACAATGAGGAATTCCTAAAGGGGAGACATGCCTGCCCTTGCTCAGAGAACAGACTGTGGGAGAAAGATCAGTGATTCATTATTGCGAGTTAAGAGGGGACGTGCTATAAATCAGACGCGGGGAAGCCCAGCTCTGTGTTCCCTGCTCCATCCCACTGTTGAGAATTAATTTTCTTCGGGATTTTTTCCCCTGGTGGCCATGTTATTTACTGTCATCCACTGGATGAGTGCAGTCAGTGCTATAGGCAGTCGCTGGGTGCACCAGGGTAAAAGCACAGTGACCTAGTGTAGAGGGTTCAGGCATGCTATGTGCCGGCTCCCATGCCAATCTGTAAATGCTTGTCGTCCCATTTCCCACCAAGCCTCAGTACAGCCTAGAATTTGAAACTCGTGTTTAGAAGAGAATGGAAAAGGATTCCTGTGACCACTTAGGTATATGATAGTTTGGGTCCTTGGGAGACTCTGCACTTTCCCACAGTGGTTCTGTTGCTCCAAGGATACAGACTGAGAAGCAGTTAGCATCGGCATCCTCTGAGACACAACTATGCACATGCTGCCCCACCCACCTTGCTTCCTTCATCCCACATCACTGTACTGTTTGTCTGCAGAGAGCTCATTTCAGCTTGGATCAAGCTAGAGCTGAGGACTTACCTGCTCACTGTGTTCTCATGTCACCACATCAGAGTCATGAGGGCAACACTAATGACATCCATTTAGCAAATAATTAATTAATTAATTAATACATATAAAAGAGAAAGTCATCCTGTGTACCTAATCTAATGTGTATCAAGACTGGGATTGATATCTATAATATGAATTATGGCAGCTGCTTTGTAAAAATAGAGAATGTGCTTTCCTACTTTGTTTTGCTTTCTATTGCATTTTGACTGGAGTCCACAGGTTTGATTGACAGAAGATTAATACTTTGTGTCTTCATACCACAAGTTTCATTTTACTAGCCTGTTTTATCTTTTCTCCTTTGTATTATCTATTATTTATTATTTATATCTCTCATGTAGGCCACTTAAAATTAAAGGAAGGGACTGAAGAAAAAGACATTTTATTAAGTTATCAAAATAAACTATCATAATAAAATGCAATACATGATAAATATCATGATGCTAAACATAAGAGGCATTAAGCTATAAATAATTAGTATAACTTTGTTTCTTGGGGAGAAAAATGAAGCAGTCAAGTGGAGTAGGAGGTTCTTGAGGTGGGGAGGGAGATGGTGAGACTCCTGTGAGATTTTTTTCCCCCCGGAGGAAATAGAGGAAACTCTGCCTACAGCCGAATGAAGTGCATCTCAGGAAAAAGACACATGGCCATCAAGTGTTTGAGTGACAACTGTCTATGTGCTGTATGTTCTTATCCCTGCCTTCCACAAGTGAGGAAACCAGAGGGCACAGGTGTGGGGAAGGGCTAGTGGCCAGAAACTAAATCAGATAGAATGGCATAGGGTGGTCTGTCAACTGCTCATGGACTTTAGCCAAATATAGTGAATAAGTCATATTTACAGTTAACATTGCTTTCGTACATCTGAGCCAAGTGACATCAGTTTGTTCCTCCTTAGAGTCCCCGTTCAGTTATAAATAATGCCAAGTGGATGATTTGATCTGGAACTAAGATAAGATAGGCAAGAAAATATGCATACCCCACCACCTCTTCTCCATCCCAGCAGAAGCTAGTCACAAATTTCTCAAGATACACTGTCAAAGATCAGATCTGGGAGCTGGAGAGGTGGCTCAGGGGTTAAGCCTCTGCCTTGCAGGCAGAAGGTCCTGAGTTCGGATCCCAGATCCCACGTATAGACGCCAGGCAGAAGCGGGGGCGGCCTGCGCTTCTGGTCCTGGTAGGGCGGAGCCTGTGAATCCCGGGGCAGAAGGAGGTGGAGGCGTCCATGGTGGTTCCCGATTCGTCCGTGGTTCTACACACACACACACATGCGCGTGCACATACACACACACACACACACACACACACACACACGCACACACAATTGAACAAATAATAAAAAAAATTAAAAAAATATTTAAAAAAAAAGATCAGATCTGGACCTGAGATCAGCATCCTCGGACATAATCTTTAGCACTCAGACGTCTCCGTCTCTTCCCTATCTGCTGCTTGCTAATAGGCTGCAATCTAGAAGCCAGACTTCCAGGTTCTGGGTATGCCCATGCTTCTGTCCATGTGCCTGACCTAGAAATTAAGACTCCCCATGTTTCCATCTGCTCCCCACAAAGCCCCTTCTGACCCTCTGGCTCTGTGCACTCTGTGTCCCCCACCCTCCTAGGTAACTCCACCCTAGGTAATTCCCTCCTTACTCATAGTTATCTGCCTAAAATAACACAGCAAACACCACAGTTGAAAGAATCCTATCTTTCCAGATCTTAAGTTTCCTCATCTGCAATATGGGTCTGGCCTTGCTTGAACTGCAGGACTGCTGGGAGCACTGACCAGGGCATCACTCTTATGCCACGATTGCCAATCCTGGGAGAACACTTGATCTGATAAAAGAAAAGTGGCGTCCAGGGACTTGACATAGAAGGAATAGATGAAAAGTATTTACATTTAGTTTTAGCTTACTAATCCTCTTACTGTCTGAGTATCAAAGAGTTAACCACATCAGCATAAAGTGCAGCTTGACAAACCAGGACAAACACTTGATCTCCCCACCAGTGAGTTGTGATAAGAGCCTTGCTATGCTTAAGAGGAACACAGGAAAGGGTTCAGGGAAATGCCGCTGTGTCCTTGTATGTCATCGGAGAGGAGGACCCAGAGGACAGTCAGGCATGCACATTAAAGGATTCTCCGGGGATTGGGGGAGGGGAGGCACTGGGGGTGGGGAGGAAGGGGTGAGGGGAGGGCGAGCAGAGGGGTGGAGGGAGGAGGAGGGAGGGAGGGAACCGGTGTACCTATTAAGTTTGTATGAGCAGAGATAATAAAAAATGTTAAAAAAAAAAAAAAAGAGTCTTGCTGTAAGCACAAACATGAAAATAAGCATCGGGCAAATCTTACCGTGAAGAGGGATGGAATTGTCAGTAAGTGAGCCAGAAGGAAGAGTATTCTGATGGAAAGGCAGAAACAATTACTTGAGATGTTTTCAGAAGCATGGTGAATTCCAGTAGAATACGCTGCTATTCCAACTGATAGTCACCTAGTGGCTGCTGCTGGGCATGATTTGGCTACACAGAAGCAGCACAGACTTGAGCCCAGGACCTTACACTTCCTCATCAACATGGAGCACACAAGAAGATATATCAGCTACCCTGAGAAAGTCTAAATCCAGGGATAAAACCCAGCTTGGCAGCAGTGGTAGTATTATAACTACCAAGTACATGCATCGAGACAAGAAATGGGTATTTAAAGATCACATCAGATGTAGCACCTGGGAATAGTCCAGAAGTTCTGTTACTGGTAGTTGAGCTGTGGGCCAGATGTTTCCAGATTCTTGACCTTTTATTTAAAGAATTGAAATAAAAGCCCATATGGATTTGCAAAAGAAGCAAAGAAACTTTATTTGAAGAAAGCAAGGAAAAGGTCGGAATACACTGCAAAATATCAGCAGATCATATGAGTGAGATACTCAACAGCCCAAATTATTTGGGGGGCTTTCCCTTATATGGTTCAAGAGAAGGAGTTAGTTTGCTAGAAGACATAGTTTGGGTGGTTCTTGATCCTGACTGACAGGCTGGAATCACTTAAACCGTTGTTCACTATGTATGAATCTTTCGAAAATGTATCTGACTTCAGTCATGTGCATGTCCAATTCTGTACAGGCATAAGATGGTAAGTGGGGGATTCTCCTCTAAAAATTTACTTGAGGATGCAACATTCCCTTATTGTGCGTGTACCCCAAACCAGTTCAGACTAGATTATCCTTTCCATTCTTTGTTCTGAGATACATTAGGAATATGTTTTAAGGTTCACATTTGATGGTCATTAGAAAAGGAGAAACATATTTCATCATTCTAGCAGGAAAAGTATTCCCATGCAGCTCATTACAAATGGGGGAGGTCCTGTATTGCTGAGGTAGCTAGTGGCCTTATTTGGAGAAAGGTGTGTGTACATAGTACTTGAAGAGAAAGGACCTAAGCTGCCAAGTTCATTATTAAGAGAAGGGTGTGTATATACCCCAAACCAAGTGGATTCCCAGGTGGCTAAGCAGACAAGCAGGGTGTCATGGATCATCTTCAATTCATTGTAGGCCAAGAGCAATGGGAAGACTGAATCCAGCTAAGACAGAGCCAGAGATGTAGTTCTGTTAGTATGTACTTACCTGGCATGCATGAAGCCCTGGCCTCGGTCTCCAGCACCACATCTGCTGGTACTGGCAGAACACACCTCAGCACTCAGGATGTGGACTGGGAAGGATCAGAAGTTCAAGATCATACTCTGGCTATATAGCAAGGTTGAGGCCAGTCTAGGATACATGGGAACGTGTCTCAAAAATTGCTGCCATATAGATAATATAAAGCAAACTAGAGAGCATGGAAACATTTAGGCAAAACCAGAGAGCAGATAACTAAATTGGAGACCAATACATCAAAGTAAGGCAGAAGATTTGCTATTACATCTCAAAGCATAGACTGAAGTCTGTAGCAGCTAATGTTATGTGATGCTAAATCCCAGAATCCCTCCCCACTGAGACGGGAACTAACTGGTCAAAGGGCAGGCCACGGAACGTGCATCTGCACAGGAGACTGAACCGTGGGAAGGAAAAGAAAATGAATCAGACTGCAGAACAGTCATTGTTGTGACTTCTGACCTGCAGACTCTCAGCAAATCCCCCTTCTAAGCTTTCCTAAGCTACAAGGTGAAATTCTGAGAAGAAAGGTGAGAAAAGTAAATTTATGAATTGCCTGGGAGTTTCACACTTCTTCTTTATGAAAACCAGTTCATGCTCACCTCAGCAGTAATGGAATTAGTCCTAATTGCTGAAAATTCTGCCTGTAACTGGATTTCAGTAGGGAATGATGTCCTTAAAAGCTAGAAATCTCCTGTCAAAAAGGAAGAAGTTAAGAATGTCAATGTGTTAATATTCCTGGCACTGGGGCTAGAACTCAGGGCTTCGTGTATGCTAGGCAAGTCCAAAACCACTGAGACATACTCCAGCCCTAATCAGTGAATCTTCAGAGTGGTACGTGCTGTGTAGACAAACATGATGAAAAAACACAAAGTCTGCACTTATAAGGATTCACTACTTTCCTTTAAAAACAAGAAATTATATGCTTGCATTGAGTAGTGAGGGTAAAATTTTATTTCTAATAAATTAAGAAACACAGATTTAAAATCACCAACCCTGGAGAAGAAGATACAAGTAATGGCTAGATCCACTGGATTAGAAAAAAGCAACCTTGTCCGCATTGGCACAAGATCTTATATTCACCTAACTTACAGTTGAATGGTGTTGACATAACTTTCTACAATTTGCATAATTTGATTATATCTTCTTTCAAAGGGGCCCTTCAATACTTTGGACCTTATAGTGCAAATGCTTGCTCCGAAACAAATGTTTGTTCATCGACTATTGCTTTCCAGAGAGTGGGTGGCCTGGTTCATATAGGCAACTGGAATCTTGTCCACCAGAAAGCTAATCAACAAGATAGCTAGTCGTATGCATGAGTATTTCTTTTAGAGCCATTTAGTTTCAATCCCACAGATGGTAGCCGCAGTCCATTAGCTTCCGAGCCAAGCTTTGCAGTGTCCCATTGTACTTAGCAAGATTGCTATTGCGGCAACATGATTATGCCAAACTCAGCCTGAGTCAGCGGACCCAAAACAAAGCTATGTCATAACAGTTTAATCCCAGCTCACCTTCCCCAGTGCTGGATAAACAATCAAACACCTGCTGAGCTCTGCTCAATGTAATGAGACCATCTGAGGAACCAAGACCAAAGAACGCTGACATTTGATCTTACAGCCAGTACAAGAGAACCCCTATTACGGAAAAGATTTTTATCACAGGGTTTCAGATAGCTGTTCTGTGGGTTCAGTCGTATTACCCAAAATAAACAATACCGAACAATGCTTACTCAACACGGTCAGCTGGTAAGGCACTTTGAGTTCCTTTAAGTCATCAATATTTTAGGTAGTTTTAATCAAAATCAACCTGGTTTTGAAGAACTTGAAAAATGGTACTTCAGAATTTCCAGAGGCAACAAAGTATATGCTTTCTGTGTCTTATTCATCCTTTAAACGGGCTATAAAAATGTAAGGTGAAGAACTATTAAAGATGTTTATCTTCTTAGCTGTACCAGCGTTTCCACTCTCAAGATAAAACAAAATATTTTATGCTGGGAAAAGTGCCCAAAATATGTTTTCCTCCATAATTCACATAAGACACCTTGATTGTCCATCTCTTCTAGGCTTTTCCCCTAGATGCTTGTAATAAATAAATAAGTAAATTTGACATAAAATGAGACTGCCTTCATCGGAGATTCTATTGTAGTTACTGAAAGTATCTCTTACATTCAGGTAATGCCCCCTCTTTGCTTCTTCTCCCACCACCTCCAAATAGCTTGTGAACCTCCGCATTCCTTGCAGAATATCTGTTGAATAAAAACAGGTAATCCTGCTAAAGTCAAAAGTAAGTGCTCTCCTCCGAGGCTCCTCTCTGTAAAGGCTGCTTGAAAATTTTCTTAAACATGAAGTAAATACTGATTTTGAAGCATTTAGTCAAAAAAGCAACTGCGGTCTTATACATTTGCTTAGGAGATCGCCTTCTTAAAAAATGTCAGCAGATCATACTGAACACTGTTTTTATGCTGAGTACGACTGGCATTTAGCAGAAACGAACTGTGTGGTTTATGCTGATGCTGTGTGTGGCACGTAGGCCATGTGACAACTTGATCAAGGAGAATACCACGATGTGCATGAATGACAGCACAGCTTCCAACACACTACAGAGGACATCCAAGGCAGATCATTATATTGGAAATATTCTTAAATCAACTCTGTTTATATGATAACATTTGCAAAAGACTAGCTTTTAGTATATTTGCAAAAGACTAGTTTTAAGTAAGAATTCTTTTTTTTTCCCATGGTGGTTCCCGAATTCGCCTGTGGTTCTACACACACACACACACACACACACACACACGTGCACACACACACACACACACACACACACACATGCATAACTGAATAAATACAAATTTTTTTTAAATCTTAAAAAAAAAGTTTTAAGTAAGAATTCTTGATAACAGCCAGGAAATACGTAGTTAACCATTTCCTATTCCTTACAAAATACAAATTGTTGTATATAAAAGCAACACTAGGGCTGGAGAGGTGGCTCAGGGGTTAAGCCTCTGCCTTGCAGGCAGAAGGTCCTGAGTTCGGATCCTAGACCCACGTATAGACGCCCAGTCCTGGTAGGGCGGAGCCTGTGAATCCCAGGGCAGAGTAAACAAGGAGGAGGTGGAGGCGTCCATGGTGGTTCTACACACCACACATACATACACACACGCGCACACATGCATACACGCACAATTGAATAAAAAATAAAAAAAAAAATTTAAAAAAAAAATAAAAGCAACACTAGCCAAAAGTACCATTACTTTCTCTTAACAAAATTCATTATGATTTTAGCTGACATACTGATCTAACCAAGGATGAGAACTTCATTTTAAGATTGTCTCTTCAAAATGCTAACAACTTTTTAAATTTAGAACCCACAGGTGATATAGAATTACTATAATTTTGAACAGTGTTTTAATTCATTGGGGACTGCTTTTGAGTAGCTAGTAAAAATCACACTTTAGGGCCAGTGAGATTCCTCAGCAGGTAAAGCAACTGTTTACAATCCTGGCAACCTGAGTTTATTTCTGGAAGACCACAGGGTCGAAGGAGAGAACCTTTTAAAGTTGTCCTCTGACCTCCACACATGAGATGAGCCATAACATGCATTCTCTCTCTCTCCTCTCTCCCTCGTATATAATTTCCTGCCCTCTCCCTGTCTCTCTCTGTGTCATAAGTTGAAAGTCATATTTTTCAGATTTTAGCCAGATGTGGTAGCTTATGCCTATGATCCCAAATGCCTATAACTCCATCACTCAAGAGTCAGGTTTCTGAATGACAAGTTCAAGGCCAGCCTTGTACAATTACTGGGCTCCAGACAGGCCAAAGAGGAAACAAGGAGAGCTAAGTCATTTCAAGATAGACAAATGAAAATAAGTAAATATAAACCTTGAAGTAAGACATGATGGCTCATTCAGTGGGAACTGGGGATGGGGAAGAAGGCTTGAGCTACAGTATGAAATCCTATCTTGAAAATAATTTATACTTTTTATATATGTATTATGAATTTTTCTATGTAATTTCAGAAGAATTTGTTTAAGTTTAAATCTCCTTCTAGCTGGACATGCTAGCACACATTATACCACTTTGAGAGCTGAGACAGGAAAATTATCACCAGTTCAAAGCCATCTTCAGCTACATAGTAAGTTCCAGACCAGTTTAAGCTATAAAATGGGGCACCATCTCAAAAAATATTTTTAAGACTCCTTTTGAACTAAAAATTGTGTCTAGAAAAGTAACTTTATGTTAGGTAGAATTAAAATTTCAAATCATTTTATACCAAGTCATTCTAAAATCATTATCTTATGCATTGAAATAAAAAGTGTGTGTGTGTGTGTGTGTGTGTGTGTGTGTGTGTGTGTGTGACTGTCTAGGACCTTGCTCATGCTCAGCAAACATTCTACCACTGAGCTACCTACCCAACCATGTTGAATATCACTGGATGTCAGGATATTTTTCATTTGAGAATACTTCCATATTTATAAAAAGATGTGAAATTCATTTATGTTCCATATGTACCTGGTTGGGTAGTAATTTTATATTAAATTTTTAAATCATTTGATGCACACCACAAAATTTTATTATGAAAATTTTCCACTGACACAGCATGTTGCCACTTAAAAAGGTTGGGAGTTTGAAACATTGGATTTTGGATTTGTGGAACAAGGTGCCGCACATGTATCTCACTGACTTAACTTCTCAGAGTGAGCAGTTCAGGCTGATAGTGTGACTCTGCTCCATTAAGTTGTCCCAGCATTATTACCTCAATGTTATTATCAATCATCTTCATCTTCATGATTGATGCTCACTCAGTTACCATGCCATCAAAAGAAACAAGATTGAAAGGCAAGCAACTTTTTTTAAGTGATGCAAAAGTTACCATATATCATCACAACTCATAATTTACCAGTGATAATTCAGTCATATGGCCACTTCTAGCTGAAAGAGAGCCTGGAAAAGAGTCTATAGCAATCTTCATACCAGTGTACCTCTGAGTTATCCAATAGTGTGCTTTGGAAAGCTTGCACAGTCTTGGCATCCAGTGCAAGTGTAAATTTTCATCAAGAATAGAGAAAGCTCCTACATGTTGACAACGTATGAACAGTCAGGCTATTGGTCTCTTCTCGTGGAATTCCTATAGACACTATGTGGTACTTGTGTGGGAATAAGATGACTAGAATAAAAGTTACTATTCAGAAAATAATCAACAGGAAATACATATTAGCGCATGAATCCAGATCATTGACAAAATCCCACTTTGAATCTGAAACTTGAAATATTGCCTGCCTTCCAGGAGGCAGGTCCCTTTCTGACTAGAAAGGACCTCTAGGCCATTAGTCTCTGTGACCTCGGACTTTCCCCTCTGTCATATTCTCCTTTGCTTATTTTTCTTCTTTGCCACATCTGAAATAAGATAGAGAAAAGTATTCCAAAAGGCCCAGTTCAAGGATTTTACGGTTCACACTTTTGTTTTATTTATGTGTATGTGTGAGTGTGTTCATGTTGTCATGTGTGTGGGTGCATGTGTTATTTGCAGGCACACATATGTGTTTGTTGAGCCCAGAGATTGATGCTGGGCACCCTCCTCAATGACTGTCCACTTTATTTCCTAATATTCATCTCTTGATGAACGTGGAGCTCACTGATTCCCATCTATACCTCTGGTGAGCCGGTATTAGAACATTCCATCATGTCTTCCCAGCTTTTACTTGGTTCTGGGAATCCAAATTCCAGCACTGATTCATTTCACAGCCCGCTGCTGTCACTTTCTTTAGCAATACAATTTTTTTCACAGTTAGGTCAGTTTAAGCTGTTCAAAATTATCTCTGTAAGGGACAAAGCTGATTAAATTTATTTACTTTTATTTTTTCAAGAAAATTTTTTCTTTATACTTCCCATCAATTTCTCTGTCAAATATCCTACTTATCTACCATTGTGGTTTGCTCAGTAGGACAAAGTTCTCTACTATCGAAAATTTCTTTTTGTGGAGATATATTTTAAAGGAAAGAGAACGTAAACTGAGGTAGAAAAATGGCTCAGTCAATAAACAGAGTTCCACATAAACATAAGATCACAGATAAGAACACCAGTAAAAGATCACATGTAAAAGCCAGTTATGTTAATAACCCTAGCACAAGGGAAATAGAGACAAGTGGATACATGGAACTCATTGACCT
Source organism: Typhlomys cinereus (assembly GCA_023101885.1). Lineage (NCBI taxonomy): Eukaryota > Metazoa > Chordata > Mammalia > Rodentia > Platacanthomyidae > Typhlomys > Typhlomys cinereus. The sequence continues at coordinate 4,817,057 of JALPQD010000070.1, read as the reverse complement.
TCCAATCTAGTCAATCAGTGAGCTTTGAGCTCAGTGAGAGACTCTATCAAAAGCACAAAGTAGAGAACAGTAGAAAAAGGTACCTTCTGTAAGCCCCTGACCTCCAGATACATACTCCACACACACTCACACACATGCGCATAGGCACACACACACACATACACACACACACGCACGCAGAAATATATACACACACTACACACATTACATACACTTTTTTTAAAGAAAGGAATACATAGAAGCAACTGATTTTGATTTTCACTTTTGATGAACTGCTGAAGGCAATCATATCTAAATCACGGGAATTTTTTCTATGGAAAAATGATGATGCTTTAGGCCTACTTAGTTCCACGGTCTCCAGTAATAATCCACAGAAATGCAATCTGCCTTCTTTACAGCTGTCATTGATGTAAAGGTGGTGAAGCACACAGGTAACATCTCCATCAAGGTCACATTCCACCAATTCTTGTACCTCCGCCAGGGTTGCCACAATACTACACTCAGAAATGATCGACCCAATGGAAAGGACTGAGGATTAGTGGCACTCGGCCATGCTAATCCTGTGTGAACCTTCCTGTGGCAATTTTCAGACAGCTTGAGATTGAACTCTTACTTCTATGTCTGCTGTATTTTCTTGCTTTGATGGTCTCATCTCTGCCTTCTCTGCTAGCTTGCCCCTTTCTATTGACCCTCCTGCTTTAGCACCTTCTGTTCCTGTGATAGGAATCATGTCAATCACTGCTTGCTGAGTCCCTCTACTCCAGTAGCCTGTGTTCCCAAGTGAATGTCCCCATCATTCCCAACTTTTTCTTTGCGGATGTGACTTTCCAGACACAACACTATCACTGCATTTCAGTCTTGCCCCAAACCAGGACCAGACTTGCTGCCAAGAGTTCAATTAACACTTGACTTGAGAGGAAACAAGGAGAGCTAAACCATTTCAAGAAAGACTTTCCTAATGAAGAAATTCTGTTCCTGAAAGATGATTAAAGGTGTTTTTCTTTGTTGAGGCAACCTTTGAACCATGTGGGAGGTAAGACTGGAACATGCTCTGAGCTCCAAGAAGTCCAAAATCACACTCTTGTTCCAGAGCCTGAAGGAGCACAAGATAGATTACCAGAACCAATTTGTCTAAAGAAGTAAGGTCAAGAGTCTAAGAATAACCAATGAAGGATTCAGAAAGTAAATGCAGGTCAGAGACAAAATTGACAGAGTGTAAAGAGACTAGGGCAGACAAGAGACGGACAAGTGAGATTCATTTCTTTCAGTGCCAATAATATTCATGAGCATCTTAAGGCCTTTCCATCCATGGACACAGGTAAACCTTTATTGGTAAAGGACCCCACTGTTCAGGGTGTGACTAATGGCAGAGCAGGGGTCTAGCAGGCACAAGTGTTTACTGACCACAGAAGTTGTGCGTGTATTGATCATTTAATTCCAACATCACCACTTTGAAAAAGACATCAATGCCTAGTGTAAATGAGGACCTGAAATAAGATTCAGATTACTGAGTAAATATCAGAACTAAGATAAATGTCCAGTTTTGTCTGATTCCAGATGTTTTGTCTTTTTTTTATCTAGCAAGGGTTAGGATAGGTTTTAAATGGTTCATGGATATTCTGGGCCTCCCACTTACAGTTTCCATTTCTCTGCTTATTTACATGATAAGTTACCTTTCTCATGGCTGTGAAGAAGTACACTGATCAAAGCTACTTGAGGAAAGAGGGTTCTACTTGGGCTCTTAAGGTTTGAGGGAACGTAGTCAGTTATGACAGGAACAACATGGTGGACAGAGCACAGACAGATGATCAAATCAGATCTACAGTCAAGAAACAAAGAGATGAAGGTCAGATCTCAGCTCACTTCTCCTTTCTGTGCAGTTGACATTGCAGCACATGGAATCCTGCTTCCCACATTCAGGGTTGGTCTGCTCTGCTCAGCTAAACCTCTCTGTAAGCACTGGAAGACATACAGATATGCCTCCTGGTTGCCTTCTAAGTCTAGTCAGGCAGGTAATAACAGAACTACCTTCAAGTAGGATCTCCCAGGAAATAGTTGTGTTTCATAGTACAGTAGGATTTTTAGGAAGGTTTAAATTTAGGTTCTTATGTGGGCAAATTTATACCTCATCCACGAGAGTTCCAAGGTGAAAAATCAGTCTCTTTCCTTATAGTGTAAAATAAACCAAAAGTCTCATTTGATTATAAGGTTTGCACTGACCTCACTACCATCACATTTTCTGCATCCTCCCTCCTGTCAATCATCGTCACCTCCCATGAGTCATGGCCACTGGAATGAATAGCTTGTGAAAAGATAAACATTTGACGACATTCCTTTCTGATGTAGCAGATCAAAGTCTGTCAACTGCACAATTGAGAGCTGAGTCTTTGGGAAAAACTATGAAGAATTAGTTGATAGGAGCCTGTGGGAGATTACTTAACTGATGTGGAAAGACCCAATCCACAGTGGGTGGGATCATTCTTTGGACAGGTGGATAAGACTGAGAGAATTGGTTCAGTATATTGGCTTACTTGGGCATTCTGGCAAGGAAGAAAGTATATGTATTGGCACTTCCTAAGGCTTCTGACATTGTTATAAACTTCTTGACATGCTGATGACTCTAACTAAGAATCATAAGCAAAGATCAAACCCTTTAAGCTGGAGAGAGGGCTCGGGGGTTAAGACTCTGCCTTATAAATAGAAGGTCCTGATTTCGGATCTCAGATCCCATGTAAAAATACCGACAATTGGTGGGCAGAACCTGGGAAATCCCAGGGACAAGCGAAAAGGAGGTAGAAGCAATCCAGGATGATTCTTGAAGTCATCCTTGGTCCTCCACAGGGACATGCAGTGCCCTCTGCTACACACACACACACACACACACACACACACACACACACACACACACACAAATAAATAAATAAATAAATAAATAAATAAATAAATAAATAAATAAATAGAAAAAACAAACCCTTTGTTTGTTATTGTTTGGCTTTTATTTGTCACCATCCGGAAGGATAACTTAACACACTAATGTTACTCTGATCTGACCATCGCTTCATTAGGTTTGCCAGTCCTAAACTTTAAGGCTTATATGATCCAGAACCTTTTCTTGTAAGCCTTAATTAGATTTGCACAAACCCATTGAATGGCGTGTTCCCTCATACATTTGGCTAAGAATTCCCTGCAAGGATAGAAGGAAGTCATCTTTGAACTAGGCAGACAACAGAGCTTCAAGGAGAAGCTTAAGGATGAGAGGGGGAAGCATACAAGTGAAAAATTCAAGGCCAAGTCATTATTCTCTGATAACAAAAAGAAACACCCTAAAAGAAAATAAGAACTGCCTGAGTATTTACTCATACTATGGAAACGAAGAGAAAAACAAAATGAGGAAAAATGAAGCAAAGAAAGCATTTGTTTTGTTCAAATACTGAGAGCTACTATAAAAATCCTGGTGGTCACTAGTGTTCATGGAGACACGTGAGACCATTTGTTAAATGGAAGTGTAAAGATGCGGAGTATTCTGACAGTCCCTAAATGCATCTCCAGGACAGAAATTAATGGGCAGGAAGGACAAACTCACCTTCTGAGCCTCGCCAAACTGCTCTCCTGTTACCTTGTCATATTCCAACTGAGTTTTGCGCATTTGGTATTGTATACATTGTTGAAATGAAAATTAAAACTGTCATACTTGGCTGGCTCAGGAACATTTATCATTTATCACCTTCCTTTATAGTTAAAAAGAACAGTCAGGGAGAGGCAGCTCACTCTCACTCCCAAACTCTGTGCCGCACAAAGCATGTTTGAGCCTCCTAGGACAGATATACTGCACACACTTAGCATATTTATTTCTGTCCTTATGGAACTCTTTCTTATCCCTGCTATGCCTCATTTTAAATAGATGCAGACGCTATAACTATTACATGGAATTTTGAGATCTGAGAAATAACCTCTTCATCACTGCTTTACTGATAGGCTGAAAAGCAAGTTTCGTGTCTATATTTACACGATGAGACTTCTCCATTAACACACTGGATTCTTTCTAGTCATCCGTGGCAGTGCTGCAGTTGCACCTGGATCCTTGAGTGACAAGGACAGAAAGACCAATTTAGAATGAATCCAGGTTTCCAGAGTTGGTTTTTGGGATGTGGAGATTCACTGTACCCAGGTGGTGGAGAGATTTGGGTTTCCAGTAGGCTAAAACTGATCTGTACCTTTGAATGTGATGATGTAGCCAGATATAGCCAATGGACATTTTAACTGCACACGGGGGGGGGGGGATCTTTGTTTTCAAAATACTATCATGTTTTTCTACAAATAGGAGCTACTACTTATCAAAAAGTGCTTATCCGGCATATTTGCTCATTTTGTCTTATTTCCTATTGAATCTCATGGGTGTGCAAATGAAGAAATTAAAATAACCAAAAATTAAATAACTTGTTAGACAATCACCCAGCTAATTAGTTCAAATAGTCTAGTTCCAAAATCCTCCCCCTGCTCTTTTTTAACCTCTGCCCTATACTGCTTCCCCCTTGGAAGGAAAGAATAGACATTATCTTACAAGAGAGTCCACTTCTTGGAGCCCCATATGTGAAGCACCTGGAATTCCCTCTCTGGACTCCTCCTTGCCCGGTCTGTCCAAGATATATTTGGAGCCCATTTGAATATGAAACTGGTGTCCTGTGGTGAGGTCATAGCCAGGACGAAGCCACCAGGGATCAGCAATGTCCTTAGCTTTCTATGTCTTTGATTCATAAATGAAGCTCACAGCATGCATCAATTCAGGTGGGTGGGTGACTGAAACTTTCTGATCCCATTCACATACCATGTATATCTCAAATCAGCAGTCACACACCAATTGCATGATTTCAATCATATCTACACACTACTTTCACAAGCATTTAATATTATGCAAAGAAACTTCTTTTTTCTAAAGGCATTAACAATAAAAAGTTTTCAAAATGCTATTAAAGGTGAAAGAAAATACTTTCCACACATTCAACACAACCTTAACAATATACATGGTGGAGGGGAGGGGCGTGTGTGTGTAGGTATATATTCAGTAATCCTTGCACCCGGGAGACACAGGCTGGAGAATTGTGAGTTTCAGACCATACTGGGCTACATAGTGAGACCCTTTCAAAAGGAAAGAACAACAACAACAAAAACCCTAAACAAGTTAAAGTTATTAAATTCCAGTCTAATGGAAGAAATGGAAAGCCAGGTCTTACTGTGACACATAAAGATTGTCTTAGAGATGGTAAAGATAAGTAGCATCAAACTGAAAACTTCCCTTTGAACAAACAGAATTTTTTTAAATGTATGTGAAGGTGTGTATAGAAAAGGGTATTTGAGTATGAAAGCCTATGGAGGTCCAAGGGTGACTTCAGGAATCATTCTGGTTTGTTCTACCTCCTTATTGCTTGCTCTGGAGTTTCTCAGGCTCTGCTTTTCAGGGTAGGAATTGCAGGCTGTTACTATAACCACTCAAACACGCACAAAAGCATGCCATACTAATCTCCTACACAATTCTCAATACAATTAAGTTGACAATGAAGATTAACTGTCATACTGGAGAAACTCTAGTCTTGTTTATCCTCCCATATTACACAACCGAGAGGAAACTAAGATCCATTGTCTTGAGACAGCAAATGTTCACAAGTGAGAGATGGAGATCACGTTTCTTTTCCTTAGGGATCTGCTTAATATATAGGAGACACAATATCTGAGAAATTTTGGACAATCACAAGGGAAAGGTCTTCTCATTCTCTGCTACTACTTGGCGCTTTATTCTCTTGAATGGTCAACTAATATTCGTGGACTCATTTAGTAAGTACTGTATTAATAAGTGTCACCAAGCCCCAAACCTTCTACTTGACACTGACAGCAAGATGTTATCTACCCTAAATCTAAATATTCAAGATCTTGTTCCTATTACACCTGTAAGATGATAAATCTCTTACTACTTTAATGAAAGTGAATTTTTCTTACACAATGTTATTTTCTAGCACCCAAAAGCTAAATCCAGCACACTGTAACTTTTGTACTTTGGAACCAGAAATGAGATTCTTCAGGGGGAGGGAAGAGAAATGGCATTGTTTCCATCAAGGAAGAAACAGTCTTTTCCAGATAGCCTATTCAAGAACAGATAATTCTCAGGTTGCTGCTTTGGATGCTGCTATTATCCAGAAAGCTATTGAAATAAGATTGCTGAGATGCATTATGCTGTCATAGACTCATGCCCATTAAGGAAAAAAATACTTTGGTAATAATCCCTCCACAGAATACATTATGTTCTCTCAATGAATAAGATTGAGAAGGTGCAATATTGAAGAATGATATTCCTGTCCCCTGACAAACCTGCATTAAAAAAAAACCCAGGTGTTTGACACTCCATAAAGAGCATATCTGTGGCAATTATAATTAATATAACCAAAAGAGGGTGAGAAGTGTGTAGAAGCAAATATGAACAACATCTCTGTACTTTACACTATAAAAATAGCCAGAAGGCCCTAGTTTTCTCACCATTGAGCTAATCACGCCTCATGAATGAATGTGACTTCCAAAGACACCCTTATAGTTTCACCTGCTGTTGTCTGTTGGAAAAATTAATTTTTGGATTTTTTTCTCTTTAAAAAGTGCCCAGAAGGTGTTAAGAATGTGAAAGTAATTTGTTCTTGAACTATAAGCGAGTTTCTAAAGTGATAGCTATCCCTTGAATGGAAATCTGAAATGAGTTAGTTCCAAAATGTAAAATAGGGGTATATAATCACAGTAGCCAACCATCTAGTAAAAGAAGACGTAAACTTCTTCTTTTGGAAGAAGTCATAGGATTTCAAGTTGATATTTCAGTTTACTTCACTACAACAAAAAGTGTTCTGTTCTAAGATGTAGAGAAAGATGTACAGGGAATAGAGAGGAAGATTTGCAATCTAGTAACATATTCATGTAACTGCATTAGGACTCAAAGAGTAAGGCAAGATTCACCATAGTCTGCATTGAACACCTACAGTGTTTTAGAGATGGAGATAAAGTCAGGAGCAGAATCTCTGCTGTTAATGTTGTGGGATTCCAATGCAAGAGATGATTAAATGGCAAGCAGCATGGAGCCAAATAAAGCCCAGAGAAGACTGGAAATGTGGTGATAAATCAGGGGCAGATGCAGGGCAGTCCTCATGGAGAAGTAGCATCTGAATGAAGATGAAGAAAGCAAGAAAGGACACCACAGGCTGTATATAGCAGAACCTTCCAGGCAAAGGGAAGAGTAATGTCAAGGTGGGGAGTATACTTGGGGAGGGCAAGAAACATAAAAAGCAAATTGCTGTTCAAAGGAAGAAGAAATTAACTTTGACTCTGAAACAGGAGAAAATATGATGTGAAACAGACAAAGATGATGTTGGACCTGTGTTTGAGGGCTAGGGAGGGTCACATGACAGTATCATAGATGAAGAGGGAGGGAGGAAGTGCCAGGTCCAAAGGAATCAACGTCAGACAGGAGCCCATGGGTGAGGAAGAGAGAGAAGCTTGGGGTTTGCTTATCTGCCCACCTGGTCCAGCCCAGCTTCCTGGGGGTCGCTGGTGGCCTGTTATTTCTTCACAGTCCTGTTCATATTGACTTACCTCATCTTGGTTTTCTCCTGCCTGAGGCCTGTGTAATCACCATCCCTCCCTTTCCCCACTCTGATACAATCGCGGTTCTCAGGTAACTCATCTAGCTTTCACACCGATGTCTAAACATCTGCTTAGGCTAGGGTCATCCCCAGGTGCAGAGTGATTGCCCGGCACTTGTAAAGCCCAGGACCACAAGAAAAACAAGTCCAGTGATCATAATGGATTCGTCTTGGGCCTTCCAGTTAATCTTCCAGTCAGTATCTAATCTAGAACTTGTAATGCTGAATTGCAGAAGGTGCAGGAAACCTGAAGGGTGTCTGCAAGAGTGGAAACGAAAGCCTCATCAGCTTCCAGCCTGTAGGGGCTCTGGAGGAGAAGCCCAAGATATCACCCCCATGCTGACTTTTTGTTGTCCCACACTGTCAGTCTCCTATCTCGGATTCTCAGTGTAGAAGACAGAGAACACTAGAACATCTCAATTTCACCTGTGTCCACCAGCATCTTACCCGGGGTTTCCAGAGTCCTTCAGCCCTGTCTCTCTGCCTTCTCGCCTCCATGCCTGGATGCTGGGGCCTGCAGTGTGCATGTGAAGGTAAGAGTCATGAGAGAGCTGGGCAGTGACGAGGGCATAAGATCACACAAATGGGCACAACATTCCAGGAAGGAAAAGAGACAGACTCGCAGTGGCCAGGGAGAAAGAAAAGTGTTGAAGTGTAAGAACACCTCCCCCAAACCCCAGCATTCCCATCAGAGGAGTCTAATCAGAGGAGTCTAAACACACTAGAATTATCTGAGACACGTTTTAAGATCTGACGCTTAGACACCATTCGATGGACATGTCCCATGTAAGACACAGGCAGATACTTCAATGGGGATTCTGCATGCAGCCAGAATTGGGAACGACTGAGCTGGAATCAAAGCTGCCATCCTCCCGTGGATTCTGCTCTGCCTGCAGTTGAATGCAGATGATTCTCCCCCATCTGCCAGTACGGACTTTCTTCCTGGCCTCCCCAGGCCTCCTGGGCCTCCCAAGTTGGACTAACTAAAAGGTCCTTCATGTGGGAACCAACGAGGTAATTAAGTGTTTGGGAGAGGAACCTGGTCAGCCGTGAGAGAGGTTTATCTTCCCTGGCTTAGGTTCCTTCACCTGTCAACAGGCGGCAGTGACAGCACCCACTCCACAATGACTTCAGGGGACCACAGTGTAATGCTTCTTGCAGGATACTTAACTGATCACAGCATGAGGCTGCCATTTCCATTCGCCTGGCTTAACCAGTCTTGCTTGTTCAAGTCTTTTCTTTTGACTCTTTCGTCAGCTCCTTAATTCAGTACATCCTTATATATTTAAATCTCTCTCTCTCTGTCTCTTTCTCTCTCTCTCTTTCAGTGTGTGGTGTGTTTGTTTCTCATTCTACCCTATGTTACATGTTCTATAAAGAGAATGATCTGTAGAAGTCAAGTTGAATGAGAGAGCTTATGAAGTATGTAGCAGGTTCAGGCAAAAGAACAAATAGCAAGTTGCAAATAGAGAGCGGAACATCCATTCAGGTGCTTACAATGTGGGATGGAAGACAAGTGGGATGCGGGACTCAGATGCAACCGGCAGAGCAGCCTCTTCTTGGATGCAGCTTTCCGTTCCCAAGGTGGCCACTTCTTTCTGTACCATGGGATAAGCAATGACAGCCTGTTTGGGAAATGGTTCACCTTCTACTTCCCTCCAAGGCATAAGAGTTTTAATACCCTTAGCTGCAAGTTGCTCTGGTTTTTCTTTGAAACAGTGTCAAGGAGAGAACTTTCCCCAGGACAAGGAGCCTAGGAAGACACTTGAAAGAAAGCACTTGAGTCTGAGTTGAGGGGATCATCTTGTTCTCGGGTCCACTCTCAACAAGTAGGAATGGCATGTGACAATTTCCCAGTGTAACGTATAGAGCAGCCCTTGATGATGCCTCTCACATCCTCAACTTCTTCCCTCTTCCTTTTCTAGTCTCTCTTCTTTCCATATGATTTATATATGACTCACCTCATAATCTGTTTCCTGGAAACTTGCCCTGAATACTCTATATTCCTGCCCCTCGTTAGTGCTACTTACAAGCCATACACATATTTCCAACCCCACTTTTCTCATGTTATATCCTAATGCCTGTGAATGCATTCCTTGCCACAACAAGAACTGAACATCTTGAAGTGCTCTGTCTTGCACATTTGGTGTAACTGAGCCAATGCCTTGAAAATATCCTTGCTGGAAGCCTCTTAAGATTCCCTACCTCTTCCTCTCAGCTTAGGATTCCTTCTCTTGGACTCACTTCTTTGAGATAAACAAATTTAGAAATAAACATGGGTCGATTCCAGAAAATAAATGCAATTGTGTTGTGCTCATGCATGTGCATATTATGCAAACACGGCACAAGTGCACGTACGCACACGCGTACGCACACGCACACACACACACACACACACACACACACACACACACACACACACAAATGCATGTTACTGCAGAAGGGCACGGACTGTTTTCTGTAGTGCGCTTCATTCCCTTCCTGTCAATCTTTAATAAGCCATGTAGTCATGAGATGCAGAAGAACTCTGAATTCCCCCAATCTAAGTGAATTCCCCCACTAAGATTGTAAGTAGCACTCCCTACACCTCATAGGTGTAGACCCAGATCTTTAGGAAACTTAGAGAAACTGAATTTGAGGGAGTAAGACAGAACTGTGCAAAGTATAAAATACTCGGTTACCATCAAGCCTTGGTGGGTAGAAGACAGTTCGAAGGAGACATGTGAGATCATCCAGGAAGATGGCTCTGGAAAAAAGCAAATGAGGTGGGGCAAGAGTAGAAGACAGGATGAAAGGACTGTCACAGAAAAAGCATGAAGACCAAGATTGGAGTAAAGAGATGAAATTAGAGAATTGATTGGAGATTGGAATATAGTCTGCACACAAGAGAACAAGGACAGAACAGTGAAATATCATGAAGGGCACACTCTGCTAGACCTTGAAAAATATCCAGAGAAAAAGTCAAACCTAAGTCCTCTGAATCCACAGGGACATAGGAGGGAACCTTGGCTCCTGGGGCAAGTGGCACAGAGCCCAGAATCCACCCTGCCTTTCAAACCCATTTCAGACCCTGTGAGCACACATGTATGGCTTAATATTTACAGAGCCAGTAACTGTTTACCCACCTGCCTTTTCTCTGGAGCCAGCAGCAAGCCTTGCTTCAGTTGGATCAGGCCACCTTCGTTCCTCCAGGCCAATTCAGTGCTGCTGCTCTTAGATCTTAGATGGTCAGCCTGCAAAATGCTCCACTTATGACCGTAAGTCCATTCCTGAAAAGTGAACATCCTGCTGGAATTTAGCTGAATTTTGGATAGCTGCCTTTTTAACTACCCTGGCTTAGCAGCATCTCTGCAAACTAGAATGCAAGCCTTTTTCATTTCCAGAATTTATATGGCAAATAACAAACATTACACTAAACACCATGCATAAGTAAGTTTCAAAACTAATTGTCTGGAAGGAAAATAACATTTATCAAAAAGTTCTAGGGTCAAGGGGAAAATAAAGCCCCTCTTCAAATTGGGAATTCAACTCTTTCCAGTATACTGCTTATTAAATATTTGGCAGACATGCACTGCACCACGCACATGTATGGTCAATCAAGAGCCCTCAGTGTCTCAATTTGTCACTTTTTGTGCCTGCTGGTAGACTGATATTTGAAGACTTCTTCACCAGGATAAGAACAATAAAAATATTGAAAGATGATTAATTAATATGTAAAAATAAGATGTAAGCTATGAATATGATAAAAATTCTAAGGATTTCTAAGATAAAATATGACTTAAATGAAAAATGAAGACGCACTGGATGAATTTAGGAGAATTTCCAATAGAAACCATATCCCCAGTCATACCGGCATTGGTCAAAGAGTGCACTGGAATACTGAAGGTTCACATGATTATGGCCAAGAATTATGGTGACCACTTATAATGATATTTTACTAATGAAAATGATAGAAATAAAGAGAAAAGACAAAAAGGAATTAATTTTATGGGAGTGCAATTGATTCATATTTAATATGAATCAGATGTATTTGCTAAATCTCTGAGGCCCAAACAAACTCTAAAATAAAAAAATATATATATTTGAGCTTTCCAAAAGTACTTCTTTAAAGAAATGTGTGTACACTAAAGGATGCTCCAGGAACGGAGGGGGGAGGCCACTGGGAAAAGGGGACAGAGGGGGGAAAGGAAGGAGAAAAGGGGGAGGAAGTTGGGGAGCCCAGGGAGTGGAGGAGGGAGGAAGGGAAATGGGCTATTTATCAACTTTGTTATGAGTGGAAAAAATAAAGAAATAAATAAATAAAGAAGTGTGTGTGTGTGTGTTGTGAGTAGCCATTTGAGTGCATGTGTATTTTTGGATGCATGTATATGTACATGTGCATGTTCATTCAAGTGCATATGCATTTTGGGTTCACAAACGTGTATACATGTTCATTTGGGAATATGTGTTTTTGGGTGCATATGTATGTAGGTGTGTGTTCATCTGTGTGCATGTGAATTTTTGGGTGTACATATGTGTGTGAGCATGTCAGGCATATTCATGTTTATTCAGGTGCATATGTATTTTGGAACGTACATGCACTTGTGTATATGCGTGCATGTGGAGACCAAAAGTCATCCTGAGATGTCGTGACTTAGAAACCATCCTCATTGTTTTTTGAGACAGGGCTTTCCATTGGCCTTGACTGAAGAGTAGACCAAGTTGGTTGGCCAGTGAGTCTTAAGGATACACTTGTCTCTGCCTCTCCAACTCTTGGATTACAAGTACCTGCCCCCAGGCTTGCCTTTTCACTTGGGTTCTGGGGAATCAAACTCAGGTCCTCATGGCAACCTGTTTACCAACTAAGCCATCTCTGAACCCCCCAGTTTTAATACTTCTCTTAATAGCATGCTTTTGCTTTTTCTATATGTGTCCACATTATTCAAGATATATCTTTATACTTAATATATTATACATTTACAAGTATTTGTCAAGAGATGAAAAATAATTAATACTTTTTATTTCCTAAATCTATAAGAAACACCACTTTTTAAAAGTTCTCTTTACAACATTTTAATAAAGCAAAAAAGCCTGTCCCTACCTTGCTTCCTATTTTTATGGATTCACTCCTCAAATGGCTTCACTTAAATTTAACTTGCCTGCTATTCCTTCTTGTTGGTAATATATATAGTAGGTATTTACATCAGTAGACTTTGCATCATTGATTCCACAGTGTAGGACAACCAGATCATTGAAATGATTTCTAACCCATTTCTAAAATTATATGCATAACTTTGGTGAAATCAAAAACCTATGAATTCCATAGTGGTGCCTGCCAACTTCTACTGCAAAACACTGCTGTGCTGCTGGATTTCTCTGTAGGCTAGCATTTATATGAGCGACTTATTTTAATTTTTGTCCTGTTTCTTTATGTGAGTGTTGGTGGCTCACAGTCCTCGCAGTTTACCTCGTTTCCCTGCCAGCCGGTCCATGAGCTTCAGGGGGTTCCCTTGTCTCTGCCTTCCACCTTGCTGTAGGAACACTGGCAATACAGACACTCACTGCCAAGTCCAGCTTTATGTGGGTTCCTGGGATCCAAGCTAGATCCCATGCTTGGCCAGCAAGTGCTTTACGCACTAAGCCATCTCCCCAGGCTTACATGGGATATTTTAAAAGCACAAATTAAAAAATTTTGGTCCCAGTGTTGAACAAGATCTTTTCTTTATTCTCTGTAAGATGCTTCTTCACAGTAACTGAAAAATGCATTTGTCTCATGGAAACTAACAGTGTAATTCAATAGACTGTCACGAAATGATGAGAATGTTTAACATAGGCACTCTTTTGTTTACCAGTTCTGTGGTAAGGTCTGGGTCTCTGTTTGGACACCCACCCTCAAATTGATTTTAAAAACCAAATTACCCGAAAGAACATCTTATGCCAGTAATATGTCAAAAAAAATCTTTTAAAGGAAGGAACAAGAATGGGCAGTCCTTATGCTGAACAGCAAAAGCCTTGAGCTGATCTACTTAGAACCCAGGGACAAAATTATACTAGAAGTAATAAGAATGTGGCACTTCCTGATATAATGTTGGTCAGAGAGGTCTTAAAGGCCCCTAAGCATTCATTATAGGCTTTTGCAATTGCTCTTGGTTGCTCTTCAAAAACTGTCAGTAAGACCTTATTACTGAAGATGCGACACAAATGGATCACAGGACGTGGGCAAAATGCATCAACTGGAACTGGTCTGAGGACTTTTCTCCTTGCTGAATAGCTCACGGAGTACCCAGGAATACTGTAGAAGCTGCTAGGGGAGAGAAATGATCACAAGCCCTATCAATGACATGAAATCTGTAAGTTGCAGGATAAATCACCATGGCAACAGATGAACTACCAGTGTAATAATGGCATGAATATCAAGGATATAATCAGCAGCTTTCTGATTGGACTCAAGACCCACTTATCAGAATGGTACACATCCCAGTTACTGTAAACTAGAACAACTGCTCCCCCCCAAAAAAAAACAGAGAAAGGAAATAAATCAAGAGGAAAGATAAACAACAAACCTGTAGGTAGGAAGACAGCACATCAGACTGCTCTGTAGGTAACTGTTGTTATACCCATAGAATGGGGAACTTAGAATGGAAATCTTTGGGTCTAAACCTGGATGAGTGAAGGGAAATGCACATATCAGCGGGGTGGACTGAAGAGAGGTAACTTGATATGACACAGAGACTTGGCCCCCCCATAGGACTAGACAAGCCAGAGTGAACCCTGGAGTCCAAAGAAGCATACAAGCAAGAAGGGGAGGACGGAGTGGGAGGAAATGATAAAGTAAGGGGAAGGGTCAGGCGGTGGGGAAGGAGAGAAGCTGGGATGAATATTCAATATATTTGTAAAAGTAGAAAAAAAATAAAAATGGGGAAAAAAATCAACAGTGAAAAGCAGAAAAAAGAAATTTATTCAACATGGCCATACTTGGAGAAGAGATATCTAGTGTCCAAGTCAGTTTCTCTGGAGTTTAAACTTGAAGGTAAACTTTAAATAGAAGGAAAGAAATACAAGTAACTGAGCAGGTCTGCTAGAAATGTGGTTCTGTCCGCTAATGGTCTGTCATTGCCTGAACTCTAGTCTTCTCTGAAAGTTGGTCAGACAAATTGTTAGAGCCGTTAAAAAAAAATGTCTTTAGTGAGAAAATTTCCCCTTTAGCACAAGGTCTGACAAATTTTTAGTACTCTGTGAAGATCCTCTCTCTTTTCCCAACATGAGATTCCTGGTAAAATCCAAATTCTCAGGGTCCATTGCTTTGACAATGAGAGAGCCAGAGTGGGAGAAGGCCTGGGCCTTCCTTTATAGTCTCGGTGCCGTCAGATTACATTATTAATCACACTGAACACTTGAAATCTAGTCTGTTCAATCAAGGAACATAATTTTCAACTTCACTTCATTGTGATTATTTTAATTTAAATAACCATATGTGGCAAGGATAGTGGGCAGAATGGAATGAGCAGCTGTGGACTGTTGACCATGCATTTTATTGTATCAAGATGAATGTTTGCATTTTTGCTGATACCCTGAGCACTGTTCTCTTGTCTGAATGAGAGTCTGCATGATGTCTCATGTTCTCTGCAGCCCCAACTGGCCAGATTCTCCTTCTGCCTCAGAACATCACATGCTTCACAACGCCTTTACTTCTTCCTCAAAGAACTAAAGAGCAGGATTAGAAAGATGGGTCAGGGGTAAAGATTCTGCCTCACAAGCAGAAGGTCCTGAGTTTCGGATCCCAGGTCCCACGTAAAAACACCAGGCAGAAATGGCTGCAGCTGCACTTCCTGTCCTAGTGAGCGGAGCCTGGAAAATCCCAGAGTGAAGCAAAAAGGAGACAGAATCAATCCAGGATGATTCCTGAAGTCACCCTAAGTCTCTCAGCACCCTAAGCACAGGATACACAGTGCTTTCTGATAAACACACACACACGCAGAGATATACACACACACACAAATGAACATTACCTTATTAAAAATAAAAAGAACTCAAGGGCAAACTTGCATCATGAGCCTTTAGTAGTTCCAATGACAATTAGAGTTTACATTTGAGTTTCATGATGAACTTTTGACAATCATTTTTGTCATAGCTATTATTCACGTAGATACCAGAAACTATTTTATCCATTGAATGTTGTTAATTATTTTAATTAACAGATTCTTTTTCTGAAACTGCCTTTTTTTTATTCATGGCGATGTTGAAAAAAAAAAAGTACTGGCCAAACCTGTCCTTGAAATCGCTTCTTCTTCCCACCCTAGAGGACTCAACAGTGATATTCTGAGCCCTCTTATAACAAGACTGGGGCTCCTTTCGTTGGGGTCCCTCCTTCTGCTGGATGCTGGTCATTGTTTAGACCAGTGGACCCAGCCATGCCAGTTAACGCTTCTGAGAACTTGTGTTATCATGCAACTGACACTGAGATTATCATCTGCCCCTTAGAAATTCTATAAGGTAAACACTGATGCAGACCCGTTTAATAAATGTAGATAAAGAAATAACTCACAATCTTGATATTTTCTTCCCTGAGTTCGTCTCACCCTTGGGGGACAAAAAGAATTATCAGCAGCCTTTCATACAAGAATGAGGCTTTAACAGCAATTTTTCTTTATTGCAAAACCCATGTGACCAGTTAATATTTGTATCCACTAAAATCTGAAAGCCTTATATCGGAAGCTGTGAAGAGTCTGATTCATATGGTGGCAACTGACTGGAGCTAGTTGCTTACTCTGTTTTCTAGCACTGTTTACTTGGCAGCTGTCTTAATCAACCGGCATGCAGGCTCAACTTTGATGTAGGGCTGAAGGTTTTCTTGTATGACAAAAATAGTTGTAAAACCTTCAGGCTTATTTCACTTTGACTTTTTTTTCCCATCTACTGGTCAAAGACCAGTGCCAGATAAACAACTTTTTAAGTGAACCTACATGGAAGGCTTGCGCATAAGGATGGTTCCCTAAGGTCTTGTCTCAAGAATGAAAGCTTCCTGAGGGCTGTGCGTGGTTTCTCTCCTGTGCATGGTTTTCCTCCTGTGCATGCATCTCAGTCCTTAGAACAGAGCCTGACCTATAGCCTGCAGCCAGCACAGGTTTTCTGCACAGTGATTGGAGTGCTAAACACTCAGATGGTGAACCTATGCTTCTCGGCCTGCTTACATTTAGCCATGATGTTTCCTGCTTTTGAAATGTTTTATCATTTATATAGAATGTACAGGCACAGGGAACCAAAAGATTTCTATAATAGTTTACTCTAAACTGTTGCTGTGAGAGAGCATTCAAAGTCTATCAAGTTAGGGGAGAAAGGGAGATTTATTTAGTTTATGGTTCCTGAGGGGAGACATAGTCTTTCATGGAAGAGAAGACATGGCTGAAGGCAGGCTACATCACTGCAAACATCCGATAGGCTAGTGGGTGACAGCTGAAAGCTGCAGGATTCTTGGAGAATCTCTCTTCTTCCCAGTCTCCTATTCTATGGCTCCTTTTATCTGGTCTGCTACTGGGAGATTCCAATGAGATCAAGGGAAGTTCCAATTGAATATAGGGCTGTAATTACCCAGATAATCTCTTCATGTGGTCTCAGCTGATCTTAGTTAATGCCAGGTGTGTCCAGTTGACACCCAGGATTAACTATCACAGAATTTTCACAAAATTTGAAATGTTTAAGTATTTGATTAATATATTTATTTAGTTAGATTAAGTTATTTGCAGAACTTTTATACCCAGAAATATGTGTCCAAATTGCTGGGAGAACTTTCTAAAACTGCTCAGCTTTAAATCTGTCCCCAGGGTTTCTCACTGAATAAGGCCAGGATGTCATCTAAAAAAAAATCCTCGTTTTCACAAAAATCCCAGGGAATTTTCCATTTCCAATCAACTTTATGGATGCATTGGTTAGAATTACAGATCCATATGAGGGAAATGTGTGTGTATGTTTAGGAGGATAGGGATTTAAAGGTTTATACCTTTGGGGGTCTGGCAAGTTTTAAATCTTCAGAGCAGGCTGGCAGGTTGGAAATTCCAGCAAGAGGCAATGTCTCAGTCTCAATTCCAAAGGCAGTCTGGAGGGATTCCAGAGAGAGAATGATTTTCACTTCAGAATCCTGTATTTTCCCTTAAGTTCCTCAACTGATTGCATGAAATCCACCCATGTTTTAGAGAGTATATTAGGGTTGTCAGAAAATAGAGACAATAGAATGTATATCTGTGGGAGGGAAGGGAATACACACACACACACACACACACACACACACACACACTCATATATGACCAAATATACAGTAATAGAAAGAGAAATAGTTTTAAAGAATTGGTTACATAATTATAGAGGCCAAGCAGTTCCAAGATTTATCATCAGCAAGTTAGAGACCCAGAATATAAGTATATGATTTTAACTCAAGTTCAAAGGCCTAAAAATTAGAGGAGTAGTGAGGGAAGCTCCATTCAGAAAGCTAGTGCTCTCAAAAGCCAGCAGGAGACTAGAAACAATCAGTTTGCACAAGAGAAGCAGGCAGAATTCCCTCTCACTCAGCCTTTTTTTTATTTCCACTCATACAAACTTAACAGGTACACCGGTCCCCCCTCCCTCCAACCCCCTATCCCTCTGTGCCCCCTCCCTTCCCCTTCCCTCCCCATCCCCCAGTGCCTCCCCCTCCCATCCCTGGAGCATCCTTTAATGTGCATGCCAAACTCTCCTCTGGGTCCTTCTCTCTGATGAGGTGCAAGGACCCAGTGGCATTTCCCTGAACCCTTTCCTGTGTTCCCGTTAAGCATAGGATAACTACTGTGGCTGTCAATTTCTTGCCTCATAGGATCCTAGTGCCTTTAGCAAATGCTAGACTTTGTGAGGTCAATAGTGTGTTGGACATTGTGCAGGGCATGTAAAGTCCAAATATGATTGCTTTGGTCCTAACTTGTGTGGAGTATCTTGCATATCATTGCTCCTCCCATCCTTGTGCTCTTACAATCTTACTGCCCCCTCTTCCGCAAATTTCCCTGAGCTTCAGGATGGGGAGAAATTAGCCTGTCCTAGTTCCAGGTGATTGATATAGAGTCTCTGATGGTCTGGATTACGGTTTGTTGGGGTTTTTTTTTTTTCAGTTTTGCTGCTCCCGCAATCCCCTTGGCTCCACCCTGATGGGTATTGGATGTCACCCCCGGCCAGAGATAAAGACCTGTTAAATTAGAGTCTTGTTATAAGAGTATATTCCAAGGTAGATGTAATAAAAGTAGGAAACCGCAGTGAGGGAGGGGTCAATCACCCAGCCTTTGTGTTCTACTCAGGTCTAGATCTCCAGTCACTTGGATGAGAGTCTTCCGCATTAGAAAAGGTAGTTTGCCTTATCTAGTCTGCCAGTTCAAAAGTCATTCCTATCCGGAAGACATCCCACCCACATTCCTAGCGCTGTATGTGGCCAAATGTGGAGCTGCTCTCCATCTCCGTAAAGTTGACACACAAAGCTAACCACTACAGTGGTGCTCAGTTTACCCCTCTGTGTAAATGTTAATTACATCTCAAAAATATCTTCACAGTAACATTTAGGCTGGTGTTTGCTGAGACAACTAGATACATTGGCCTGGCCATCATACAACATTAACCATCAAAAGCAAATATAATTTACATATAGCAAAATATAACTGGTTTAAGCCTAGGATTTAGACTAGTTCTGAAAAATATTTCAAAATATAGGGAGTATCTTTCTCCTCAAAAAGTTCTCTCTTCATCTCTTGCAAGCTCTGTTGCTAGAAACTGGGCTTCTCTGTTCTAGCACTTAAGTACATGGAGCTGTACATTGTGTGACTCTGTACTTTTTTTGTTCTTGTTGCTGCGTCATTTTTTTATGTGTAACTAAAACATATGACATAAAATTTACCATTTTAACTACTTTTAAATGTGATATTTTATAGTACCAAGTACATTAATTCATATGTCTCTACCACTATAACCACTGCCCATTTCCAGAATCTTTTTAGTTTTCTCCAGTTGAACTATTGTGCCCATGAATATTAATTAATTCCCAATTCTTTTCTTCCGACAGCTCCTACTACCAACCACTCTACTTCCTAGCACTGTGAATTTCACTGCAATAGCTATTTTAAAAAAAAAAAAAAAAGCATAGTTGACATCACTTTCCATGATGCCCTCAAAGTTTGTTATATAGCATTAACCAATTTCTTTCCTTTTTAAATACTAGATAACATTCCATTATGTGCATATGCCACACTTTTTGCATGTCCACATATCTCATTAGGGCTATTTAGATGCCTGACTGCTTTCCCTCAGCACAATGCTTATGACACCCATCCATCCATCTTGTGTGACATGTGTGATATGTTGATAAATCTTGTTGATGCTCAGCGTCGACCAGCCAAATGAATGCTGAAATACCCACACTTGAGTCAAAACTACACTCTCTCTCTCTCTCTTTCTCTCTCTCTCTGTGTGTGTGTGTGTGTGTATGTGTGTGTGTGTGTGTGTGTGTGTAGTGTTCTTTCTTTCTCTGGCCTATCAGTGACCAAAATGAATTCTTAATGCTAAGAAATTTCTATCACTCTTGCAGCATGTTCTACAACGAGGGCAAAAAAATGCATCACAATAGCAGCTTGTATCTTTGTAGCGCTGACTATTGGCAGCCCCTTCTCAGGCCTTATGTCACTTACTGTCTTAAGAATCCCCAATATATCTTTGTCCCCACCTTGGCAAAGTCTCGATGATGAAAGATTGTGTAGCGATGTGCCAGAGGTCACCCTTGGCAAGCTGCGAAATCTTCCTTTGAACTTAATTCTTCTAGTCCAGGCTCAGTCCTCATAGCTTCTGGTGGTTTTGTTTAGAGGGCCTAAGAAATGCTCCCGTGAAAATATGAATTCAATCAGCAGCCTACTGAGTTGCCTGAAACAGAACTCGAATCCCAAGAGTTCTGTGATCCTCTGCAAACCCCTTCTAAATGGAAGTGCTCTGGGGATGAGAGCAGCCACAGCACATTCTTCCAGGAGGAATCTGCTCGTAGCAGCGACTGCCATGGAGTGAATGTGCACCGCACTGGCTCTGTGCTTGGCTCTTGCATCTGTCACCTCAGAAAAGTCATTGATATCATCCCCATCTCGCAAAGATGAATAATGCACAACAGACAAAGCTCAAATGACTTCTCCGAAGTTATACTTCAGTGAGTGAAAGAGCCTGTGTTTTAATCTCAACACTGCCTGGCTGGGCAGACAATTTCTACTTGCCAGATCCTCTTCCAACCAGAAGCTGAACAGAGAGAGGCAAGCTGCCTGCAGGCAAGGAGCTGGGGAAATGGAGCCCACTTGTATTCTTTGCCTGAGTTCACTAAAACTAGCTTGAATTACAATTTATGAGTGATCAGCTAGGAAAACCATGTAACAGCCTCTCTGTTTCAGCTTTTGAAAGCATGTCTTTCCTTACACGGAATTCATTGTTTATACAGAACGTGTGCTTGGTACTTTTTGAGCTGCCGTTTCTTACCAACTGCCCTAAAGAACCAAGAATATTAATGGTGAAAAAAAAGAACAAGAAAAGAAAATCCATAGATAATTTTGGATTAATGCTTCCAAGATAGAATTATACTTAAAGAGCAATGTTGTCTGAATGGCTCCTGCATGTTATAAAATTTCAGCAGTCTGGGGATTGAGGGATGTCGTTTTCTAAGTCCCATGAAATGGTATTATCTGCTTCCAGGCTGTGTGTATTCTCAGAGAAGATGAGTAATTTACCCATTTCTGAATCTTAGAGCATATCCAACCATGCCAAAGAGGCCGCCCTGGGCTGTGCCCTCCTCTGACAGGGGTGCCCTGCCTTGACAGAATCCAAGGGCTAGTCAAAGATTCAGCTGCCACCTTTCTTATTTATATCAGCTGAATCTCTATCTGTGCTATGCCCACTGATCAGTCAGGAGAAGTTCCACTTAGGATCACCACTATGCCATTTATTGTGTGAGTCCCTTAAATGGGAAGCCGTGATATCAGAATCCATTGTTGTGATAAAAATCTAGCCTATTACAAATTTCTTAGGAATCCTATTTGAATTAGATGATAGAAATTGAGTGCCTTTGATCTTGCTGCATATTAAACCTTTGTGAAGTGGTTCAGGTTTTTTAGAGTGACTTCCTGGAATCCCACAATGATCTGGCTGAACCCAAGTCAAAATTTATATATTTAAAACTATTTTGATAACCTACCTGAAATTTTACAGCTGATATCCTCAGAATATTCAAGCGCTTTTTAGAAGGTACCTTTAGAATTGTAATTATAGGAATTGCATCTGTAATTGCAATTGTGATTACATCATTAATGGAATTCTCTTGAAAAAATAAAGTTTTTGAAGTGTGCATACTCTCCTGAGTTGAAGGATGTGTGAAAATATTTTTGAAAGGAAAGAGTAGAGAGCGAAAATAGCAATTACTTCTTTTTTTCTGAGAATTAAGATAGAGTTTATTAGAGAAGAGAAAGGTAAGAACTCATGGACTCCAGACGTGGAGTGCCATGAGGGGCTAGGGAGGGTCCAAGAGAAGTAGGCAGCTGAAAACGGACTCATGTGAGGGACTAGATCGCCCAAGCAATTACTTCTAAAGATATTTCAGCTTCAGAAATATCTTTCTTTTGTCTTAAAATATGCATTGTATTTTTTAAAAAAGGAAAATAAAACAATGTAATTTGTCGACTTCATTCTCCTTCACATATTTCAGTGGAATATCATGTCTTCCAGAGAAAAGTAAATTGTATTTTATTTGCTCTCCCAAGACTAAGTTTAGTGACAGTTAGAGATGTATAAACTTATATCTGGGATGCCTCATGAAATTTCCAGCAAAAATGGCCAGCGCAGCAAAAACCTTCTGCCACACAATAGACTCACCTCACCAAGCTGTGAAATATTGCATTAGATATGCTCATTTTATAGAACATTTTCTCTATTACCAACCAACAGTTTTCTAGAGAAAAATACCCCAAATGAATCAGAGACAATGTAAATGTGAAAATCAATATGTGGTTATTAATAATAGGGGCCCTTTATCTTCTGAAAGAGGGGGTGTGGCTACAGTCTTAAATGTATCAGAAAAGACAGATGAGATAAAATACTTTGTGTGATATCCTCCCATTGTGGGAACATACTTTTCTTTAACATGTACCATTTATAAAAGGGCTGATCTGAGACAGATCTGCTTACTACATGATGGACCACAGTAATGAAAAGGCATAAAGTAGAATATTTTTAAAATTCATTTGTCTACATGGCAGACAGATGTAGGCAAAGGCAAAAATAAAACATGAAAACCTCCCAGGTATTGTTTTAGAATACGTGTAGGTGAGCACCTGGATGTGGGTTTGGTTACCTGAAGCATTTCTCAAATAAGATGCTGCGGAATGAGAGCTATGAAGAACAGCCCCAGGAGTTTCAATCTGGGAAACATACATTGCTGGTGGGTCATAATTAGGCGCGGGTGTCTAACTATGAGGGTTTGAGCTCTGGGCACATTGGTGGACAATTAGTGGTTAGGTTAAGCCCAGAGCAAACCTGCAGGAGATTGTCTAGGGAAGGCCCAGTGCATGATGAGTGGGATTAGACCCAGAAATAAAATACTGAGAGCTGGTTGAGAGAGTTGGCATCCTTGTATACACTTGGCCAGACATGCTGATTTGGCAAATATGAATCGTCCCTCTCCCAGCCATTACATAGAGATGGTGTGGCCAGTTCCCTCGGCATGGTGTTGTTGCATGCTCTCCCGTCAAGCTTTATTACAGACTGAAACCAGACTATCAGTGAGAAAATAAATCCCTTATTCCTTTAAACCATTTGATGGTCATTTATCAGCAACCATACAAGCAAACTGTAACATGGTACAACCTTGGCTCCCAGATTTCTCAGTCTCCAGGTTAGGGATAGTCAGGCCTGGGCTGGGGTCTCAGCATCTGAGATTGTAAGAGATTCTGATCTGATCTGTGAACATCAAGAGGGAAAAGGGACTGCTAATGTCAGTCACAGCAAGAGCTGAATAGAATGAAGAAATGATGTTGGGAAATCATTGCTGGGAATGTCAGAAAGTATTCCAGGGACAACATGAGAATGTGAGGGGAGGCTACGGATGGCCAGCTATCTCTTGGAAAGGAACTACTAAGGGCACTACCAGGTTTTACTGGGAGAGTGGATATGATGGTGACTGTGGGAAAATGAGAAAGGAAGCAACGGAAGCAGCTGATTCCTCTATCTAGTGTTGGAAAGCAATATGCAAGAAGTGACAGCTTCTCCCAGGTACATCCATGCAATTTGAACAGAGTTATAAAATATTGGCGATGGTGTAAGAAAATATACCATTGTTAACAAATATATCACCCATACAGTGAGTCATTATGTTCCTAACATAACATTTTGTGTCTGTAAATGAAGCAGTGTGTCTTACAGAGAACATGTGAGTCAATGATCCATAGGCAAGTAAGCACTTATTGTCTAGGGAAATAGTTGAATTTCAGAGCTAGGAATGAAGATGATCAAGCGTTGGGTTAGAATGCTTCATGGTGGAGCATATCTATGTGCTTTTGGTAAAATGTTACCCTATCCCAACTTGACTTGGCTAGAAAGAAGCCCTTTCTTAGAAACAATAAGTAGGGTCTGGTTGAGAGAGCTCAGTGTTAAGGCTTTTGCCTTGAAATCAAAAGAATCTGAGTTTGAATTCCCAGATCTCTTCCCTGGAAGGTGGATACTGGGAGGAAACCTTAGAGCAAAGCAATAAGGTGGAAGAACAATCTAAGATGATTCCTGATATCACCATTCGGCCAGCACAGGCACATACACTCAAGTCCCCTCATGCACACATGCCTGCGTGCACACACACACACACACACACACACGCACGCACGCACGCACGCATGCATAATAAAAGGACCTGGAAAATCAAGCTGCCGATTCAGTGCATCAAATACTGAGATCCTATGGCCACAGCCATGATTCATCCTCACACTGTGCCTTTGACCCACAATCCTCCAAAGGTGGAAATGGATATGGGAAGGGCTCAGTTGGCTCTTCATAGAACATATCTGTGAAATATGTGGGCAGAATAGGTAAGTTTGAACATCCCAGGCCATTCATTGCCTTCTAATCTCGACTTAGCAAGAATTGGCATAAACTTTGTATGGGAAATCTTAGAAATAAAGTACATCAGTCTAAACTCCTCAGCAATACCTCGATAGCATGTCAATGCAATTGATCTCCCCATTGAAGCCAAATGCCAGATTCTCTCGTTGTGTACAGTGGATGCCTTCCATCTTAGCACAAAGCGACCCAGGGTTATGAATTCTGAAATGCATGCCTGATCCGTGAAGGCAGATGGTGATATTCAAAGTTCTATCTCTTGACAAAGGCAAATCTGAAGAGTACTGGCTCACTGAACTAATTGTATTTGGTGAGCAAGTGCGTGAGTGCTTAGATGCAGCCCCAAAGACCAGTGTCAGAGGATGAAGTGGAGCCACAGAGCATTCCTAGACGCTCAGCTCCAAGGACTGACTCTGATGGTTCATGAGCATGTCTGGACAATGTCCAGGTCATTTTCCTCAGCCTGTGGCACTCCAGACTCATCGCAGGAACAAGGTTTGCTACCTTGCTACCTTGAACTGAGCTGGGAGAGACCATGGCTCTCTAAGGAGAGAAGGAAAGGAACAGAAAGTATCGAGCCCAGGCAATGAAACAGGCCTTCCGATAGGTAGAAATAGAAATCTGGTTTAATACTAGCTCAGTCCTTACTCTCCATCCAAAATTTGTATTTCCTTCCCTAGGATGTGATTTTTAATCATAAGCAAGCAAAAATACAGACAAGCAATGACTTCAAGCTTTCAAGTGTTTATTTTCATTTTGTTTTAGTGTATTGTTTTATTTAGTGTATTGTTTCATTTTGTGCATAAAAATTTGATCTACCTATGGAATATCATGTGATATTTCAACACTATCAATCTTTTAAAAATATATACTTAATTGCTTTCCAAACATTCTGTAAAGTATTTTATTCTTTAAGAGGTTTGAGGTTTTATTTAAGCACAAATAAAACAGACTATTCATTTTCTTCACTGCGTAGCCTGGCACTGGAGTTGGTGACTCGGATGCCAGCCATGTTGCTCTCTCCACAGTGGCTTTGCGGTTCTTGGAAGAAACATTGTGAGCAGTCTCCGCACAGTAAGATGTGCTGCACATCAGCAGCACTTCCAGCTCTTTGACGTTGTGGACCAGGAATTTCCAGAAGTCACTGGGCAGCATTTGCTTTGTTTCCTTGTTGCTCCCATAACCAATGTTGGGCATCAGGATCTGACCCTTGAATCTTCTCCGAACCCTGTTGTCAATACCTCTGAGTTTCTTCCAGTTATACTTATTTTTGACACATCCCTATGACTGGTGCTGGATGAACTTCTTGGTCCTCTTTTTGACGATCTTGGGCTTCATAGAAGTCTGAGGGCAGCCATGATGCTGCACAGGAGACGGCAGCCACCTTCGCGGGCAGCACTGAAGAAGAGGGAGGGGTTAGAGAGTATTTTAAAGGAATAATGTTGTTATAGTCAAATATAGGAAGTGATTAAAATATTCAAATATACTTGAAATTTTAAAATTATATAGTCGTGCACTAATACCATATGGCTATTTTAAATTATTTATAAATATTCTACTAATATGTTATTAAGCAAAAATAAGACTGTAAGTTAGTGGCACTGTGTTTTCATAAAAAGAAATTTTCATTTCTCTGTAAAGAAAAAGGTTCAGAAAACATTACTTAGGCTATTTACCTGTACTTTTTCTTAAGTGAATAGTTTACTTTTTAAATTCTTCCTGGAGACACTGAGCCACATAAAGGACTCCAGATCAAACTCAATTTGGTTTTAGAAATCCTAAGATTTGGGTTGGCACTCTGGTACATGCCGTTGGCTAAAGTGAGCATTAGCCAAGAATACCCTTGACACCAAGGGCTACATTCTGCTTACACCTAAACAGCTCAGAACATGCTTATGTCTTGCATGAATTGTGGGTCAAAGACAGTAAGACAGAAATAATAAGAGTAGTTTTGCTTCAAGAAATCCAGCTTAATTTAAAATGGATGAATTCCAGTTTATAAGCTTGAGGTGCATTAGATTTTGAACGTTTTTTGTTTCCTCTTAAATCTATATTAATATTTGGCTCAGTGCAGAACCAAAGGTGCAATTTTTCTTCTAGAATGCTAAAATCAATTTGCTCTTCTGGCTCATAGTAAATGGTGAGTTATAGTCTTACGTGCCAAAATTCCTTCAATTACAGGTGTACATTACTGGCACTTCCAGGAAAAAATATGTAAGACCTCCACTTTTAATTCTTAGAATTTAAATCCTAAAGAAAAAGAATAAAATACTCTTGAAGGAAGAAAATTTCTATCTTAGCTTGTAAATAAGTAAAAGCAAGTGCTTATATTTCAGAAACAGTTCTGTGATTTTTCTGGGTATTCTTTTATAAATCTTTTTCCTGGACACAAAATTTCTATGTTTTATATAACTTACTAAAAATATTCTTAAAATATTCTGGTAAATCATTAATCGTAGAAATGACTCTAAAACCAAATGAACTAATGATATACCTAATTATAATCAATCAAAGTATATTTAAATCCATTGACACACACATACACACACACAAACACACCTGCACGCAAACATACACACAAATACACACCATTTCAATTGTAAAAGTAAAGCTACATAATCAAAGAGGCATATATGAAAGACAACCAGGTTATGGCTGAAATGATAAGAAATTTATTTTAATTTCTGGTTTGATCATTACATATTTTGCTATTTCTCTGAAGCTCACCATTTTCTGATTGCAATTAAAACCATTGCTCTTATGTAGGAGACTTATAAATCTGGGGGAGAAAGAAATTATGTAAAAGTGTAATCAAAATCACTACAAACAATGAGCTCTTAATCAATGTTAGGTCAGAACTTTCTCATGTATTGTTTCTATCTGTTTACTTGCTGCACTGTAAGTTCTTTGAGGGCAGGAATTCTGTTCTCTTTGAACTTCTAACATTTTTGCACAATTCCAAGCTCCCAGTAGTTAGCCAGCAAATGGGATTAATGAATCATAATAGCTTTCTGTTGTTGATTTTCTGGCATTATTTATTACTCCATGGAAATGTAATACCTTCAATCTTCCCGTCATGCCAGGATTCCAACTCCTTCTAAGTCACGTAATTATAGTGTAAGAAAATATCTTTTCTCTCAGTCCTTTGAATTCACTTCCCTGGAGCTGGAGTAGATTTTTTTATACCCAGTGTTCCCTGTTTTGGTTGTAATTTGATCTCTTCCATTTTCCATGACATTTCCTTAATATTAAGCAGCTTTTCCTGATTGAGCCAAGTCTGCTCCAGTATGCAACTCCCTTCATTGACTCCTGGCTTCTGAGAGACCACACTGTAGTATTTGAAAGAAAGGTCATGTTACTTTCTGACCACATCAGTAATTTCTCCGCATTTGCCATCTTACCAGAACACAGCTTTTGATATCCATGAGATGGGTAGTCTCCTGACAGTGGTCTGATTACCGTGCCAGCTTGTCTGTCTGTGCTGGCACAGCAGTTTACGGATGCAACTTCATGAGGCTCTTTGTTTATCACTTCATGAGGCTCTTTGTTTGTCTTCTCTCGGATACTTTGATTTCTATTTTACCCTTTAGGTTTGTGGACATCCACTCACTATGTGCTTCTTCATGTGCTTTGTCCTCCGTGTGTGTGTGTGTGTGCGTGTGTGTGTGTGTGTACATGTTTCTGTGGGTGTGTCTATATATGCCAGTGTCTACTCTCTTCCTCCAGAATTCTTCACCTGAACCTAGAATTTCTCAATCTCGCCAAGCTGGCTGACCAATGAGCTCTAGGGATCTACCTTTCTCCATACATATCACACACACACACACACACACACACACACACACTAAAATAACAGGTGCCCACCCAGCTTTTATGGGGTGCTGAGATCCAAACACCACCGTTCTTACTGCTTGTACAGCAGGCGCTTTGCAGATGGAGCCATCCCTCCACCCCAACATTCTTTTCCTTATTTCACCTTCTCCTTGTGGGACTGGAATGGAACTCAGGTTCCACTGAGCCATACCCCAGGACAATGCATCTATTCTTTTTTGATTATTATGAATTTTATTTGTTGGGGTAGTACATGCTGTGTTTTTACTATAAACAAATCTCAAGTAGAAATGGCTTCAATAAGACATTTGTCTCAAACTGTATGACTGCCATAGGTTGAATGCTCCTTGGTTTTGTTTGGCCTGGGTCAGGACAAGATACACAGTGTGGTCCTTATTGGAGATACTGTCAAACATCAGATGCTGTGGCAGCAACAGAACTGATACATATCTCACACTGGTTTGTAAAGTTTCCACATCAAAACTTACACTGCTCCTGTTTTCAAAGGAAATGGGAAGTACCCTCCATCTGCGTAAGGGAAGAAACAGAACTCAATCTGTCATCAAAAGCTTCATGTGTGAGTAATAACTTGCTACCAAATCATTCTGGTCATGAGTACTGAATTATCTGTGAAATAAATTAAAATTTCACATTCTGTTCTCAGTATCATATTAAAGAGATGAAATAAAGAAATTTCAAGTTTACTTAATGTATTAACCATATACTGCTAAGCAGAAAATGGCAAATACAGCTCATAATCCTCTAAAATTGCTTTATTATATGCAGATTGCTTTGCTTTCTTATATGCAGATTGTTTTGAATTTAGTCAACTCCTACCCACAAAAATCGCTAGTCTGAGAACTCAATAGTTTGAGCACATGAAACTTCTAGGATAAAATCCAGGTCTGGAGGCTGGAGAGGTGGCTCCGGGTTAGTTGAACCTTTTCCTCTTAAGCAAAAGGACTTGAGTTAGGACTCCACACCCTGGGGCTGGAGAGGTGGCTCAGGAGTTAAGCCTCTGCCTTGCAGGCCGAAGGGCCTGAGTTCAGATTCTAGACCCCACGTATAGATGCCTGGCAGAAGTAGGGCGTTTCTGGTCTTGGTAGGGCAGAGCTTGTGAATCGCGGGGCAGAGTAAACAAGGAGGAGGTAGAGGTGTCCATGGTGGTTCCCAAATTCGTCCGTGGTTCTACATGCACACACCATACATGCACAATTGAATTAATAATAAAAAAATTTTGTGTGAAAAAAAGGACTCCAGATCCTATGCAAAAATGGAGACAGCCTGTACTTCTGGTCCTGAAGGACAGAGCCTGGGAAACTCCAGAGCCAAAAAATAATGAGGCAAAAATTCGAGGATGATTTCTTAAATAACCCTCAGACTTCCACAGGCACATACAGTGCATACACCTACACATACACACACACACACACACACACACACACACACACACAGTCCAAGTCTGCCCTTCTGTCCCTTTCATTTCCTGCCTGACTATAGATGAACTTCTTCCTACATCCATTGAAAACTGTGCCTCAAGGTCACCTGCCTGAAGACTGACTTATCTAATCATAATATGGACAACCCATGACTAAAGTAATAGAAGAGGCCTTGCGACCACAGGAGACCTTTAGAATGTTAATAGCACTAGTAGGTCCCTTTATGACCTAAGGTGACTCATTTAATTACTAACTGTCTTTCTTTCCTGATGTAATGATAATATTAATACACTCCTATAGTGCCTAGTGAGGCATAATATACAGAATTAAGTGCACAGGTTTTTTTCAGGGTATGAGTCTCTGAAGAAGCATTTGATGGCATCTAAATTCCCTATGCTGCCTTCAGTGCCATGCACTCCTATAGGTAAATATCCGTGCAAAAAGAGAATCATAGAGTCAAGGGGCAATTATGCAATGCAGAGACATCTGTTCCTGAATTCTCTATGGTTGTATTCAACATTTAGGTATGAGACTACACCTGAACTGGTTATTTGGTAAACTGGTATTTATCCTATTTTACACATTTCTAGTTTCTAGTCTATTAACTTAGCAGAAAAGATAAAATTTTAATTAATAAATTTTTGTTTTTTATAGTACCTCTAGTAAAATATTAGATTGAAAATCCAGTTATAAATAGTGCTGACACTTTGAGATCAGAGATCACAGAATATTTGTTGAGCATTTACATCTCATAGCATCTCTTTAGGTTGTTTCACTCTTTTCAAGTTTTATACATGAATACAGTGAATTTATGATATTTTCACACTTTAATCCCAAATCCCACCCCCTGCTTTCTTCATTATAACTCTTCTTCTTCCCTGACCATCTCCTTCCTGTTTTCATGTCTTTTCCAGTTGTGTAGGACACCAAGTTTTATCTGGGTTGCTTTCGATGGTCTGTGTCTGCATACTTCCTGGAGCATGCACATCAGTGGGCACACCATGAAGAAAGTATTTTCATTCCCTGCCCCATCAGCCTCTCAGGGAAGTGTGGGGCCTCTTGAGACCTATCCCCTTCTATCAGATGGCATCTTATTTGAGAATTCATTGTAAATTTACAAGAAGAATATTGTCCTAATTTATACACGAGGAGACCCAAAAACAAAAGATACAGTGATGTTGTCTAAAGTTATCACACTATAAAATGATTAACAGGGAAAAATATCTTCTGACTTTGGCATCAAATATTTTTTCCCTTATTCCAAGCTGGCTTTGTGTTTTTAATGTTCAGATATGAATCCAACAAAGAGTCTGAAGGGGTAATTGACTTAAAATACAAGTATACACGAGTTCTCATTTGAAATTAGATTCAAGATTCTCTTGCTCAGAAAGCAAAAGAAACATTTCTTTGAAGATCAATTTTAGTATTCCTTATTAAGTTAAAATTAATTGTTAATTGGTTGTTCTCCGCCAGAGCATTCAGGGAGATATTTTTTATTTAATTTTTTGTTTCTGCTCATACAAACATAATAGGAACCCCTGTCCTCTCTCTCCCTCTACCCCTCCCTGGACCTCCCTGTTCCCTCCCCACTTTGTCCCTTCCTTTCCCCCCTCCCTTCAGGGAGATATTTTAATTACCAGTGAAAAATAATGACTTGATACCTTTATAACATACTAGCCAACCATTGAACACCATCTATTTCATAACTACGAAAATAGGAATAAGAAAGAATGATTAACATACATTCACTTACTACTATTTGTCAAGTAGTTTGTCTACTAGATAGATCAAGAGAAGAAATAAGTAACAGATTATTTATGTACAGCAAGTGTTACAATATAAGAGATGACATCAGAAGGAAGAGCCATCACTGAGGTGAAATAAGTATAAATTAAATGAGTTAAGGCAAAGCTAGTTAGGCCTGTAGGGACTGAAATGGAATGCTGGCCATTAAAGCAAAAACTCCAATGTTCCAGATTCCAAGAGAATCAGAAAAGAGGTAGAAAGTAGAAAGAGATGGTAAGTAGTCGGTAAGTACTAGATCTTGAGTGACCACTACAGCCTGCTAAGGCTGTATGACTCACTGTGAGAACTGCTGGTCAATCAAGAGGGTCTAGAGAGCAGAGGGACGCGAGGACTCATCATGTGTTTGCTTGAAGTAGAAATACTTGAGGAGCTTGTGAGTGAAATCAACCACAGAAAGGTCAAAGAGAGGTTGTTGCATATCATTTAGCTCGTTAGGAGCAAGCTAGATCTCAAGGCCCCACCTCCTGAACTGAAAAGTATTCCTCTCATCCACAGAGTCCTCCATCTTCCCAGACTTTTCTTACTTTAGTGAATTCTATTACTTCTGGAATGCATGTTGAGATGCTAAAACATTTTTAACATAACTTCATTCCCTGATGGAACAGATATTTATCATGATATTAGTGTCTAGACACTTCTTTTTGGCAGTTCCAGCATAGGATCTCATTTGTTTTTCTTTTGAGAATCCTGAAGCTCCTTTCTCCTCTGGGTAAAAGTAAAGATGCCCTACATTCCTCTAGCTAAATACATTAAGCTTCAAGTTCTTTTTTTATGTTGCAGCTTGGAGGATAAACCAAAGAAGTTGTTTTATTGCATTCTTCAGGATCAAAAAATAATGGCTCATTCTTAATGAGACTTGTAGGGGCAGTTCGAGTGCAGAGATAAGTTCAGAGCATACGAGATCATATATCAACGTGACCTCACTAACCTTCTCTGTACGAAATGACAAACGGCTAGAAATAGCCTTCGGATCAGGTCACAGATACTAAAATACTCGCCCTTCACCACAGAACGTTTTCATCCATCTGTTATTTACCACCTTCCATCACAGAAGTCTGCTTCATACTTAACAGAATGTCAAACAAATATAAAAAGAGAACTTCCTTCAAGGAGTTCACCTTCTGGTTTTATTTAGCATCTTCGGATTTGTGAAATAGTATGAGTAAGATCACAGCATGGTTCATCAGGCTATTTGCATGTGAGGAGGGGGATGGTTCAAGGCAAGTTCAGGACTCCGGACCAGCGTATTTCTCTGTGGAACTCTGCCTGAATTCCTCCATCTATCTAGAGTGTTAGCATGGTATCAGTGCTAAAATGATAGGACAGGTAAATGGCGTCCTATCTCAGAATTAGTGCAAGCTAATAAATGGTTAGGTTTGTAAGTATAAAAAGAACAGGGGCCAGCAAGAGGGCAGGTAAAGACACCAGTGCCATATGAGTTCAATCCCCAAATTTCATGTGGTGAGAGAAGAGTACTGACTTCTGAAAGTGATTCTCTAACTTGTACATAGCAGCATTCTCTCTCTCTCTCTCTCTCTCTCTCTCTCTCTCTCTCTCTCTCTCTCTCTCTCTCTGTCTCTCTCTCTCTCTCATTCTTTCTCAGAATTAGTGCAAGCTAATAAATGGTTAGGTTTGTAAGTATAAAAAGAACAGGGGCCAGCAAGAGGGCAGGTAAAGACACCAGTGCCATCTGAGTTCAATCCCCAAATTTCATGTGCTGAGAGAAGAGTACTGACTTCTGAAAGTGATTCTTTAACTTGTACATAGCAGCATTCTCTCTCTCTCTCTCTCTCTCTCTCATTCTTTCTCATCCATCTCTCACAAATAAATAAATAAAATATAAAAAAGAGAAAAAACAGTGCAGTTTTACCAGAGGCATCAAAACCACCAGTTTCATATTATTCATCCTCATTATAGATATTTATTCTGAAATTTCAATTAATTTCATTGCTCCTCAACCTGAATGCATAAATGAGACCCTTTTGTAGATTCCTTAGAAAATCAAGAATGAAACAACTTCAGGAAAATAAATATACTCTCAACCACATGAAACAAGAAATGCTTACATAAGAGGTCATGAAAAATAACTATATCTGAGTATAGTTGTTGAACTTCTTAGTTTGAGAACTGGTACCAATGGAGTTTTATGTGTTTCATAGGAGTTCTGCATTTTGCTTTTGGCATGGCACAGTGACTCACTAGTGAAACACTTCTGGTCTTATAAGACATAAAAGGCTTACATTAACTACAGCAAAAAAAAATGCAGAATTGAAAGCCTACACATTCCTATTTAGTGCTTAAAGGCATGTTTTACTACAGATAAATTTAAATGATAGAAAAGTGATCAGTAAGATATTTTTTAAAAGGTTACTATTCCAATGGAAGTTTTTTCTTAAAATTTTATTACCTCAATAATCAAAAGAAGTATGACAACATGAACACTGTATCAATCAGAGAAAACATGTCTATCAACAAAATAGGCCTATTCTTTGCTTATAATAAACTCTACATAAACACTTTTCTAGATGGGAAATCCTGTGACTTTAGTGTCAATGGCACGTTGAAGCACACGGCCTTCATCCGGAAGCATGCTGACGTGCATAGCGTCCTCCTGCAGCCACCAGCAGGAGTTTGCTTTCTAATGGGTTCTCGGTAAATCTTCAGAGGTCAAGGCTCTGTGGAAAAGCTCTCAAACTTCAAACTTCATGCTGTTACCACTAGGGCAGCTTTAGTAACATCTTCCTAAGAATGAGGAACAGGAAACAAAATTCCCTTATGCCCTGCTAGCATTTAAAAATCACAGTGCTGGTAGGGGTTAGCTTAAAATGGATGGATGGATGGATGGATGGATGGATGGATGGATGGATGGATGAATGGATGGATGCGAAATAAAATTTTGATATCAATGCATTCCATAAAAAACTTTTGTAGGTACTATAATAGAATAGCTTCAGGCATGATTAACAACTGTCAATGAAGCCTTCTTAGAACAGATGGCATTTGAATTGAAATATTTAAGAGGAGTGGAAATAGCCAACCAGTGAAGTAGAGGAAGATCTTTCAGATGCAAAAAAACAACAATTGCTAACATGCACATCCAGGGCTGCAGCAGAGCCAACATTCTACCTGCTCTGCCAAGACTGGGGTTTTGTTAGGTGAATGAGAAGAGTGGAGGAATTAAGAGAATTTCCAGGCAAATGAGATTTCTCAAAGGGTTAAGTTTTCTGAGCTACCTTTACAGTACCTGTGGAACATTTTTCATCTAACTTGCTAAGGATGTTTCTGTTTTACCTTGAATCTGTTTCATGCATTGTTTTCCAATATAAGAATGGTAGGTCACCTCTTTTCAACTTTCACCACTTTTTACTATGCCCAGCAAGCATTGATTATTTCTGCTCCATCAAAAACAGTCCAAAATTGTCTGAGGAGTCTTTAGCCTCTGTGATGTAGTATTAAAATATTTTTATTTTCTTCCAGACCCATACATATAACTTTGTTCCAAGGCAGTACACAATGAGAGTACTGAAAACAAGAGGCCACGTTTCCACATTCTCTATAATTTGGGATGAATGCAGACTACTTGATATTGATATTGAGGAAAACTAGAGAATCAACAAAATCATACACTATGTGCACCAAGTTCAGTAATGTAGAAAATAAGAGGGGAGACTGGCAGGAAAGAAGAAGGGTTATATTGGGAAAGGGGCTGGGATTAGAATTAAGATGTAAAAATATCATAAATTCACTATATTTACATATGAAACTCTAAAAAATACCTGAAAATAAAAAATATTTGAAAAGAAATATAAATATTGTGCCACCTTAAAATAATAAATATTCCACTAAATCTTGAAAAAAATAATGTACTTGGCTGCAGTGTCATTTTTACAAAAATAATATTAAAAATAAAGATTTGCCTTATCCTTTAGAAAAAGGTTTTGACAAAACTGTTCAATTGTACACAAGCTGCAAAAAGCTTTTGAATGTGCTGCTAGAGAACAGAAGTTACTACATTGTGAAATATGCAAATTCAAGTGATGACTTTAAAATCTGCACTCTAATTTCCATGAAATCTCTGTCAGCATGCTGTGTCATCACATACCATGCCTTTTGTTCATACACTCATCTCTGCTTTCCCCCAAATGCTTTCTCTTTTCAGATTGTGATTTTTTTCTAAGTATCCTATGAAGCACAGCTTTTCCATACACTTCACTGGCTATGAGACCAATAAAATGCTCATTTCTTCCTTTGTTCTGGTTTCAAGGCTACCACTGCTGTTCTAGTATTAGATGGTGTCAGTTGGCTAATTTAAATATTTCACAACTCAAGGCACATAAAGACAAGTTGAATTTGTTCATGGGTCTTCCACATCCATGTAGAACCAACCTGATTCTAAATAAGAGAAGTGAAGGACAATCACTACATTCTCTGATGCAAGGGTAGCAGACACATAAGTGATTCAGGGTACTATATAAATGTCCATATGAATAGAAGCCATGGACCAGTTCTCCTAAGAGAGATGAGCTGGAGGATCCAAGGATGTTCAGTCAAACCATGAAGCAGGGTGTGGCTGAGGAGGGAAGGGGCACTCAGCTTTAGGGAGAAAGGCAGTGCTCCTAAGCATCAAATTTCACTAAAGTCTGTTCTGGGAAAGCCAGTATGACTTCAAGACACCAGATTCTATTCTATTCTATTCTATTCTATTCTATTCTATTCTATTCTATTCTATTCTATTCTATTCTATTCTATTCTATTCTATTCTATTCTTCTATTTAAATACAGAGTTTTATTAAAGGGACAGAGGGCTCAGTCTTCTTTAGCTACAGCTTTCCTCATGGCTGCCAGTATGCTCGGCTCCTCCCATTTCCTCTCAGCCTGGAGGTGCATCTCCACTCACTTCTTGATGAACTTGAGTGTACACTTGTCCTTGAAGATCTTGAGCAACTCCATGGCTCAAGAGCTCCTAGGATGTGAAGTCTCACACCATGAGGATCATATTCCACAGGAACTTGGCAAAGGCACAGGATTTTAGCAAGGAAGTTTAATTCTTACTGGACAACCTCACAGGACCAACATCCTTAAAGTGTGCTCCAGAATTATAATTATTGCAGATCCGAAGATGAGAGCTTTAGTGAATTGCATTCTTAGTAAGGCAAGGAAATTTTATCTCTTATTTCAAAGGTTCATACATGCATACATACATACATATATAGACAGCTGTCTTGAGTATGCAATTAAGGCTTGGATTGCCTCTTTGAGAAGACAATAGGTTACTTCTATTAGGAAACAATTACAGTAATTTTATAAACATTTTGACAACTTCATTGAGGTATAAATGACATACAATGGACTTTGTATATTATAAATGTTCAATATGCTAAGCTTTAATGTACAAATGCCTGTGAGACATATCTCAATCAAGACATATCTATCACACTCTGCCTCCTCACAGAGGAGGGACTCCTTTCATCTTGGTGCCAGCTATTGATTTAATCTCTTCATACATTTTGCCTGCTCCAATAGAAAAGACCTAAGCTCTTGAACTCTCTATAAGCACAGAACCAAAGCCAAAGGCTTTTGGCTTCTGACTGTACTCTAGACAAGCTTCAGAACATGTTGCTCCCCCATGCCAGGCTCCTGCAGAGACCTTGAATTTTTTAATT
Source organism: Typhlomys cinereus (assembly GCA_023101885.1). Taxonomy (NCBI): domain Eukaryota; kingdom Metazoa; phylum Chordata; class Mammalia; order Rodentia; family Platacanthomyidae; genus Typhlomys; species Typhlomys cinereus. Next base: position 4,779,536 of record JALPQD010000070.1, on the reverse strand, counting down.
CCTTGAGACATGACTGACACTTCGTACAGCTCTCCCCCCTCCTTTTTCATCTCCCTCTCTCCCTCTGTCTTTCTCGCCCCTTCTCTATCCAGTGCTTCCTAGAACCTCCATGACTGTGGCTCAAAAGAATGTTAATGCAGACATCTTGCAAGGTGTATGTTTCATTTTCTTGGGGAGGGGAATGGTACTAGTGGGGCTTTCCTCTGTTGGTTGGTTCCTACCATTTTACATGACAGCTTTCTTTATATCTGCTGTTACTGTGGACTTTTTATTTCTTTTCAATCAATGCCTCATTTTGTTATTCTTTATGTTAAGAATTCTCTATTCATTTTACTCATTTTTTACTCCACTCGCTTGATTGGACACAGACTATATACCTATTCTTTTCTATATTTTATACTTACATATACTAATTATATATTTTTTAAAAATCTGCATATGTGTGTTATACACAAATATCCCATCAACTCCATCTTACTACCCTTGCTTCCATATCCTCCAAATCAACACTAATCTATTTTCTATAAATAAAATTAAAATGCATTTTCTGTAAAAAGAACCCAGTCTTTTGGTTTTCTCTGTTTTTCTGAGGCTTATAATTTTAGGATATATGAAATATCTTCAATACATCCTGAGCTAACATCTGTATATGTTGCAAGATATGAATGAAGCTTTGGTTTGGCTTGGTTTGGTTTGATTTGGTTTCACTTCATTTGGTTTGGTTTTGATGTATGATGGCTAATTATTTGGACATCACTTGTTGAAATAAAACAGTCTCTCCAATGAATTCTTATGCACCTTTGTCAAAGGACAGATATCCATAGACGTGGGTTTATTTCTGGATTCTTCTGTTTGTTGATCTGCTAACCCTTATGTGGATTCCACACTCTAATAATAAATAAATCTTTGTCATATATATTGTAATGTAATATCCCAACTTTGTTTTTTTTTCTAATATATTTTGGTTGTTTTTCATCCTTTGAACTTTCAATATGAAAGTTCAAGTTCCCTTGTCAATTTCTACCAAAAATAAGAACAAAAAAAGCTCCAGAATATCAGTTAAGAATATACTGAATCTAGACTCTATATCAACCACATAGAACTAGGCCAGCCTAATCTCCCCCCATCCTGAAGCTCAGGGCCATTTGCAGAAGAGGGGGCGGTAAGATTGTAAGAGCAAAAGGATGGGAGGAGCAATGATTTGCAAGATTCTCCACACTAGTTAGGGCCGAAGCAATCATAATAGGACTTTGCATGCCCTGCGCAATGTCCAACACACTGTTGACCTCACAAAGTCTAGCATCAGCTAAAGGCACCAAGATCCTTGAAGGCAAGGGATTGACAGCCACAGTAGTGTTCCTATGCTTAAGGGGAACACGAGAAAGGGTTCAGGGAAATGCCACTGGGTCCTTGTACGTCATTGGAGAGGAGGACCCAGAGGAGAGTTAGGCATACACAATAAAGGACTCTCTGGAAATTGGGGGAGAGGCGCTGGGGGATGGGGAGGGAGGGAGGGGGAGCAGGGGGTATCGGGGGAGGAGGAGGAGGGAGGGAACTGGTCTACCTATTAAGTTTGTATGAGCAGAAATAATAAAAAATGTATATAAAAAAAGAATACACTGTATCTTTCAATCAATGTATGTAGAATTGGCAAAGAAACAAGGATTTTTCCAACCTGTGTTACTTAGAGTTTAATCTCTGTGACAAACACCTGAGAAAAACGATTTAATAGGAGGCAAGATTTATTTGGGTTCAGGGTTTCAAATGCCCAGACCCAAGCAAGACAGAACGGCATGGTAGAAGGGAATGCTGTAGGGAGGCTGTTTGCTTTTAGGTATCCAGAGAACAAAGAGAAATGATAATCCAGAGACAGAACCAGATTTCCCTTCTGAAAACATGGCTACTTCTTCCATCCAGGCTCTATTTTCCATGTGCTCTCCACCTCCATATTCACATTTTGAATCGATCAATGGATTAAATCGTCAGTTATCTCCCAAAGTCTAGCATGGATCACAGGGACTAGGATCCTTAGAGGCAAGGGATTAACAGCCACAATAGTGTTCCTATACTAAAGGGGAACACAAAAAAGTGCTCTAGGCAATGACACTGAGTCCTTACACCTCATCAGAGAGGAGGACCCAGAGGGAAGTTTGACAGACACACTAAAGGATCCTCCAGGATGGGGGGGCCCACTGGGAGAAAGGGAGAGAAGGGGGAAAGGAAAGAGAAAACGGGGGAGGGAGCAAGGGGATCCAAGGAGGGGTGGAGGGAGGGAGGGAAATGGGGTACTTATCAACTTTGTGTGAGTGAAAGAAATAAATAAAAATAATAAAAATAAATAAATCATCAGTTATCTCAGAATTCTCAAGACTAATTGTTCTTAGAAGCACCCTCACAGACACACTCAGAGGTATGCTTAATTAATCTATTTGGCTTTCAGACCACTTAAGTCAGTACTAAATATTAGCTATCACACAAACCATAAATAGGTTGCATTGTTTTCTTTATTGTTATGTCTTTAATTTCTCACAGCAATGTTCTGGGATTTGGAGTGAATAAGTTTTGAAAATATTTTGTAAAAATTATTTCCCAGATATTCCATAATTGATGCTATTTGAATGACATTGAATTATTGATCCTTGATAGTACCATATACAGACAACTGAAATATGTATATATTCAACATTCTCATTAAAGTCTCTTATTCTAATCACATTTTATGTGTTCCATCAATCTTCATACTGCCTTCAAGTAAAGACACTTGTGTACTCCATTATACCAGTATGACTTTCCTTTTTCTCATCTGTTTCACTAGCCACAATTAAACATTGACAACCAGACATGGTAAGAACATGCATCTTTTTCTCGTTCCTGATTTTAGAGGAAAACATAAACTCTTTCATCACTTTAAATAATTTTAATTCTTTGATTAGGGGAAGTAAAATTTATCAGATCAAGAAAATTTCCTTTAGGTTCTACCTAACTTAAAAGTTTTCATCAAAGCCTCTGTGGTACACCAAGTTGACCTTCCTCAGATATCCCACCAATTGGGACATTTGCCTTCACTTATCCAGCCCTAGTCCCTAAGGTTTCCCTGTGTGATTGTATCTCTCTTCAGCTCCTCATATCTATAGGAGCATGTTAGTATTTCAATTATGCCCCAAGCTTTGGATGGGGAGAGATTAGGCTGGCCTGATTCTGGGAGAACATTGCCAGAGGTCTGAACCCCCACAAGAGTAGACAAACCAGCAGGAACCCCGGTGCCCATAGAAGTGAGGAGGGTGGGAAGAAGTGGGATGGATTGATGAGGGGAAAGGAGGGGAATGGGAGCAAGAGGGATGGAGGGAAACAGGGATTAGTACTAATAAGTTTGTAAAACTAAAAAATGAATTTAAAAAGTTTTAACCAGAAACAAATCTTAGGTTTTGTCAAATGCTTTCCTGGTGTCTAGTGATCAAATAATCTCTCTCTCTCTCTCTCTCTCTCTCTCTCTCTCTCTCTCTCTCTCTCTCTCTCTCTCCCCTTCCCTCCCTCCCTTCCATTACTCTAACAAGTTTCTTTATCTGGTTTCCGCTGCAATTACTTTTCTGTTGCTGTGAATCAATACTCTTACCCAGATAGCTTAGGGGAGAAAGGTTTATTCATTTAGATTTGGTTCCATTTATGGAAGAAAATGCATATCAGAAGGCATGGCCGCCAGCAGCGGAAGACATAGCAGCCTGAAGCAGCAAGCTGGTTCGTGTCACATCAACAATCAGGTGGCAAACAAGCAAAAGAGAAGGAGAAAGTGGGTCCAGGCCACCAAACCTCATGGCCCTCTCATGGTGCCATGCTGCCCACAGCATGGCTCCACCTCTTAAAGGTGTTGCAACATTCTCAAACAGTGCCACCCGATAGAGACAAAGTATTCAAACACATGAGACTGTAGGAGAAAATCCACATTCAAATCTCCATGGTTTTAAAATGTTAATGTGTTTTTGGTAGGAAGTCTCACTTGCTCCTTAGCATATTACTTTTTAAAGTATTTTATTAACATATTATAATTATGTCATGGCTGAATATAAGTTGTCCCCCATATGCTTCAAATGTTCAAATCCTTAACTGATGTTAATGTTTGGGAAGTTTGTAGCACCTTTAGGAGGTGAAGATTTGCTGAAGGAAGGCACAAAGGGGTAACCCGTGAGGTCCAGTGGACCAGCCCTGCTCCACAGTTTGCTTTTGCTCTCTGTGCCTCTGTCATAGTTAGGCACAGGTGTCAATTTAACAGTTGAAGATTTTGAGCTCTGGGAACATTTGTGGAGAATTAGTGGTCGGGTTAAGCCCAGAGCAAACATCCAGGTGATTGGCTGATGGGGAAAGCCCAGGTGGGTGGGATTAGGCCTAGGAATAAAATACAGAGTGCTGATTGAGAAAGTTGAGATCCTTGTGTATACTTGACCAAACATGCATGTCTGGCAAGTAAAGATGGTCCCTCTCTTAGCTATTATGTAGAGGTGTAGTGTGGCCAGTTTCTCAGCCCTAGTGTTGGTGCATGCTTTTCTGTCAAGATGGACAGACTGTGACCAGACTATTGTTGAGAAAATAAACCCCTTATTCCCGTAAGCCATTTGATGGTCATTTATCAGCAACCATGCAGGCTGACTGCAAAAGCCTCCAAGATGTCTGTGGTGACCTGAGCTACCTTTCTGCTTCTACTTTCAAGCCCTGCCTTCTTCTGTGATTATGGACTATAGCTCCCTTTTGGAACCATAATCCAAATAAATTTCCCTTTCTCCCTTAAATTGTCTAAGAGTAATGTCTCACAGCAGCAACAAAAAACATACTGCTGCAACATGGCAATATAATTATGACATCTTCATACGTATATGATTGATTTTGATCATATACCTCCCTGTCACCCTCTCTTGACCCTTCCAGCTAATTCCCTTCCTCTTCTCAACCAGTCCCCTTATACTTTCATGTTTCTGTGCCACAGCAATTGAGGGAGATGCCTGATGTCTGTCTCTGACATTCACATATGCAAGCAAGCATAAAAAGTACATACACACACACACACACACACACACACACACACACACACACACACACACACACATTGGCTTTTACTTGTAATCCAAGCCCTGGAGAAATAAAGCAAAGCATATTTCTAGGACTTGTTCACCATCCAGACCTCTAAGCCAGTGAAAGATTGTCTTTAAAAACAAAAAACTAAACAAAACAAAACACCTGGTGGCTTTTCCCCTGAGGAATGATACCCAAAAGTTGTTCTCTAAGTACACACATGCACACACACGCATACACATTCGCACAAAAAGCATAGGTATATGTAAGGTAAAATATAAAATATGCCACTTTTACACTTCTGTGCATTATAAAAAAGTACAAACAGAACATTATGAGTGGAAAAGGGACAGCTTTTGTCATTGTTCAGGTTTGTTCGTGCGTTTGGGGTGTGTGTGTGTGTTCTGTGAGTACCAGAAAGCTTTTGCCTGTGCGTGCCTGTGGAGATTCAGGGTGACTTTCAGGAATTATCTTGGATTGTTCTGCATCCTTATTGCTTTGCTCTGGGGTTTCTGGGCTCTGCTTTCCAAGGCAGGAAGTGGAAATGAAGGCCACTTCCACCTGGCATTTTTACAAGTGGGATCTGGGATAGAAACTGAGGTCCTTTTACTTGTGAGGCAGACTTTAACCTCTAAGTCATCTCTCAAGCCTGAGAAAGTGATTTTTTTACTTGATTCAAATCAAGGAAGGTTTGTGGAAATCCAACCCTATTGAGTTTTCTTTCATTCAGTGTCTATGAATCTGTTATTCTTTCCCTAAATGCTAAGATTTTGTCATTTCATTTGATAGGACCACTTTAATAGCTATATGGCTAACTTAACTTAGATTAGCCATATCATAGATGATAATATAATTTACTTTATTCAAGTAGGAAGAGTCTTACATTTCAGAGAACCCCATTATCATAAAAACCTTAACCTATTTCTCTTCTTTCCTTGAAATTACCTCCTTAAGCTTAATTACAGTGTAGTGTTTTCCCCCAGGCAGTATAATATCTACTTACCCTAAACACCTCAAAGCCAGGAAAACTTAAGAGTGTTAAGTAAAATTGATTTGTTCCGAATGGATCGAAAACAACATTACAGCTTACTGGCTAATCAATGCAAATTTTGCTAATTCCGTAAACGGTCACATCCATTTGTGAAAGAACATATGTGCAGCCTGCTTCACAAGTCTGTATTTTCCATAAGTTTGCTGTCACTATGGTAGGTCTGAGAGACAAAAAGGGTGTTATCTCAGCACAACCTGCTTAAAAAAAAATGAGTTACCTTTCAGATAGGGCAAGAGATATGCATGGGATTATCTGAAATAGTATCTTTCAGTGATTTTTTTTAATTCTTCGTGTATTCTTTGACAATTTTATGCATGTATAAAACATATTTTGATCTTATTTGTCCCCATTATTCTCTTTAATCTCCTCTTATTCATGCTAAATCCCTATTTTTTCCCCAAAGTCTCCCTCCTACTTTCATCTTTATTTTTTGTGACCTACAGAGTTTAAAGCAATCTTCGAATGAACATGGATGGATCTTACATCCTACAGTACAGGCAGTTTGACAATAGCTACTGATAATGGAAAGTGACTGGTTTCTCCCTTGGCAACCCTTTAACTGCCAATAGCTCCAGGCTAGGGAGGACCCTTATGAACCCCTGATGCTGAACCCAGCCAGAAAAGTTCTGATAGAGAAAACTGCTAGGGTTATTCATAAATTTAAGAGCAGGTGAGTTGGTTGTAGTAAGTTAAAACACAGCAATCCTGTTAGAAATTTCATATAGTATGACCACAAGAATAAGTCTCTATATTTCACCAGATTTCATTTAGAAATGGTTTCTGTGGTGACAAAGATAGTTGTCCATAGGAAGAAATAGTTATTCGTGATTGTCTTTCCTCATACAATGGTTACTCTTAACTATAGCTGTGAAAGAGCACCCAAAGTCAAACAACTTAAGGGAGAAAGGGAAATTTATTCAAGTTAACAGTTCTAGAGTGGGGGTGAAGGGGCAGACAGACTTTCATGGCGGAAGTGGCATGGCTGGCTGGCTGAAGCTGGCAGACAGGCAGGCTGCGTCACAGCAGACATCCAAATGGCTGGAGCATTCCTGGAGAGTCTCTCTCTTCTCTGTCTTCTGTTCTGTGGCTCCTTTTATGTGGTCCACTACTGGGAGGTTCCAGTGGGATCTATAGAGTTTCTGATGGGATCTAGGGCTGATTTTTATATTATCCAGATAATCTCTTCAGGTGGTCTCAGCTGATCTTGTCAGGTGTGGTCTCAGTTGATTTTAGTTAATGCCAGGTGTGATCTCAGCTGATTTTAGTTAATGCCAGATGTGTCAAGTTGACACCCAGGATTAACTATCACATTTAGTATGCAATGCATAAAAAACAAAATCAATATTCAGAGATTCAACAAATATAAACATCTTTGATGAGTTAAAGTAGTAGAATTATGCTGCCATCATAGAAAACAGTGTAAGTAGACTATTAATTCACACAATGCTTACGACTGCCACAACATCATGAGACTAACCTGAAGTAGCATTATTACCAGAGCACGTTTAGTGGAAATCTCATTTTGTGTCATTGGTTTAGACCTTAGGAGACCTGAAAATGGATTCCGTTGCTCTTCAGCCCATAAACATTTGACCCAGTTTCTTTTTCCTTACATATTTTTCAAAACCTTCATTCGTAATTATTCTGCCGACTTTAAAACCACCTCAAAAATGTAGCCACTGGCTATTCAGAGCATCTGTTGGCAGGCATGACAGCAAGACATCAGGAAGGAAAACCTCCCCAGGTCTTTGGCGGAAGCTCTTCTTTCTCCCATGGAGCTTGGAAAGTGCCCTTGGGGATTGTGACCATCTGGGAATATCAGGAACAGGCAAATGACCATGGAGTAAAATTAGAAATTAGATTCCTCAGGGAAACAGAAGAAAAGTCTTAAATACTAGGGAGAACATATTTAAGTTTAGAATTTAGACAAGAGTATAGAAGATAGAGAGAAAGCTCCATTCTTCAAAAGCTCAAAGAGCGTATTACTTACAAAATTACATGTTGGAAGTTTCATCCTGCTTCTGCTTGTGTCTTGCTGAGAGGAAGAAGAGGAGAAAAAGGGTCAAGAAAAGATGACTTTTGGTAGAGAATGCAGACCACTCCCATCTCTTTGGCCTCCAGACAGTTCATATTTCCTGGACGGTAGGAGTCCTGCCCAGGTGGTTAACTCAGTTAACACAAGAGTGGAGATAAGAGGTTCCAGGGAAGCAGTGGGCGGGTATTGCTGAATCCCAGACATTTTCGGGAATCACCACAAATTGCTTCTACCTCCTTTCTGCTTGGCTCTGGGATTTCCCAGGCTCTGCCCACTAGGGCCAGAAGTGCAGGCCAATACCTTGCATTTTTCACCTGGGACCTGGGTTCTGAACTCAGTTCCTTCTCCTTGTGAGGCAGAGTCTTAACCCCTAAGTCATCTCTCCAGCCCTGAATCCATGACACTTTCATATGTCTTCTTATCATCCAGACTATTATTTCGTTGCTACTTCCTCTTTAAATCAACTCATTTTCTTTTGTACCAATTTCAGTCTCAGCATAAAAATTAAGATTCATAAAATCAGAGATTGATATACTTTTGATAGAATTCCAATACATGTTAAAATTAAGTTTTATTTATTAGACACTTGAAAATTCTCTGTTTCATAGCCCAAACATTTCTACAAATAAAAAGGCATAATATAAAAGGAGTTGAGACTAAAGAAAGAAGCCTTTGTGAATGCATATTTAAGTGGTCAAATTTTTTAACCTTTTACAAATAACCCCAACTGTGACTCATCATGTTGGCATGGAAATATAATTTCAATTGACATGAATTCAATGATTGAGTCGAAGTTAGGTTGCCTTGTGTGACTTTTGGACATGCATATTCAATCCAGTCAGCTGAGCTTTGTGAAAGGGGAAATAAAGATCATGTAAATAAGTGCCTTCAACCCAGAATACTTCTTGCTTCCTGGGGTACGATTACTGTGACTAAGGTTTTACTGTGGTTTGAATGCAAGTGGTCCCTCTCAGGCCCATGTTTTCGAATCCTTACTTGATGTTAATGTTTGAGAAGGTCTGGAAATCTTAGGCGGTAGAGCCTTGTTGGAGGAAGGCATGTCACAGGGGCAGGCCTGGAGGTATTGGTAGCCCCACCCTGGTTCCATGATGAGGGCCATGACCTGAGTTGCCTTCAGTTCCCACCTCCTACCATGATCATCCCACCATAATGCGCTATGTCACTTCTCTGGAGCATAAACAAAATAAATTTCCCTTTCTCCCTTAAGTTGTATCAGAGTGTTGTTTCACAGTAACAGAAAAAGTAACTACAGACCATCTATCAACATATGCTAGCCTTATCCTCCTTCAGCATAACCAGATTCTTCTGGTGCATCAAAGGCTGAAGGGTCCAATCATGGTAATGTCACAAATATCTGGAAAACCAGTCTCCATGCTCTGGCGTGGAACTGGGACAGTAAGGAAGATGGATGAACAGGAGCAAATGTCTCCATGTCTACTATCTGTGCCCCATTCAATGCCATATGTGAGAGATTCCAAAATCACCTATGTTCTCAGAATGATTGGGTTACAGGCAACTATTTCCAGATTCAAGAACTCAATAACATTTATTGAGTGTGGAGGCAGTAGGGAAGGCATCCACAGTTTTCTCTCCTGGAGATATTTTTGAGCCTGTGATACACTGAAACCCTGAAACTCCCCAGGAGGGGCATTCCATGTGCATCACTCCTCAGCCTGTTTTTAGCCACATAGTGCTCTGTGGGGAGGATCTGAAGAGACTGGCATCCCGGGGGAGCTACTCTATAAAAGATACGGCTTCTATGTGCGGAGATTATAAATAGAATGTGTTATGACAGAAAAGGTTGCCTTTTTCATATATTTTTAAAGTCTGTTACTTTTGTGCTTGGGAACTGCCCTAGATAAATACTCTGAGACCCTCTGCCAGTCTCTGCCTATTCAGCCAAATAACCCCTTTGTGACTTCTGAATAATGTAAAGATTTGATTCATTATTTAGAGATGTGAGGTGCTACAGTAATGAACTAGATATTACATTTAATCAAGACTGCCAATACTGCAGGGGTTGCCAGACTCATGTAGCCACAGCCCAAACTGAAGTTCCACTCCAGTTTAAAAATAAAAAGAAAGAATAAGAAGAATTCACTTCCAAAAGTCGGAGAAAGCACATTGCCAATCACTCTTGACCTTGGATGTGACATGAAGCTTAAAGAAAGGAACAGGTTAATGAACTGGGACCAAAGGCTGGATCCTCAGCTACTCTCATTGTGGACCAATCTTATTCTCTTTCTTGCCTACAAGAGTATAATGCTATTTGGCACAGTGTCAACTTTAGAAACGCACATATGTATGTTCTGGAATGAAACATTCCTTTCCACCATCAACTCTTGACTCCCTTAGGATGACTGTCACCTTCCGTAAGCACCTCCACTAAGTAAAAAGTCAATTGTCTGTAAATGGCGAGGAGGAAACTGTCATGTGATTAATGCTACAGCTGAGGCAGTTGTGTTTAGTCACAGAGAAAAACAGTTCAACTTCCTCCCTAAGAAACATGGTATGTTAACACAAATGGCCTGCCTGAAGCCGGGTGGGAAGGGAGAGTTGGGCAGTGTTAAAAGCTGCCTATTGATCCAGACCCTGACCGAAAGCCGTGTGCTGATATAAATGAAAATGTGTCAAGAGTTGATATCGATCTTTTTTTTAAAATCAGACCATCTCAGGGGAAATGCCACTAGCCATACCGCTGCTTGTGTCTATGAGTGAAATAAGGGTCCTTCCCACAAGACTACACATGTCCAGACAACAATTTTGATGGTAGAAGGCCAGTCCATCTGTCTGCTGTCTCTGTTTGAAGAAAATTGTCCAGAGTATCCATGCTCAGGAGTGAAATAGGAGACAATGTAAAGTTTGTGTTTGCGAGGAATGTGAATATAAGAGACAGAATGGATGGAAGCTATAATGCCTACCTACGAACTGACTGTGGCTCTTGGCTAATGTGCACATTTGAGTTACATGGGCATTTTCACTTCATGTATCCCTGAACCAACCATACAGAAGAATAAATATTTTTAGAAGATCTATTCACAGATAACCACTCTGCAGAATAAAAAGTGGAATGTAGTAGGAGCCATGAAGTGGGGACGGGGGGCTTTCTCTTTCAGCCTTCTAGAGAAGGTTAACCACATTCCCCCTTCTCTTTGGAGGACTTTCCAGAGCTGTGCCTTATTCATAGATTTCACCACTTGCAAATATTGACTAGCAATATGAGAAAAGGCCAAGAGTTGTAATAATCACGCACTTTGGGTCAAGTCTGTGGGGACTTAGCCTGAGTCTGCAAGGCTGAGCTTTGCAACTCAGCTGGGGTAGCTGGTGGACTCTGATATTAGGCAATTAGAATGGAAAATGAGTGTGGAAGAGGAGAGAGGTCATCACCTGCCAATATATGTGGATTATTTGGAATCCACTGTTGAGATCAGAGAAAACTCTAATAAACCGATATGGAGACACAGCCTTTCCCTTCCGTGGCAGCATAGAGACCTAACTCCGTTTAGATTGATCTTTTGATGATCCTTAGGCATAGAGGCACGGTCACCAGAGGAGACTTCATTCTGCAAATTCATCACTTTCTGCCGTTTCTGATTATTCAATGACCTTGGTAATTCTACCTGCTTATGATTGAACCCTTTTCTTGGGTTTAAAGAAAAGTCTTCCATAGAACTATGAGGGTGGGAACTACTAAAGTGAGATAATACTGTGCTTCACATCCTGAAATTGAATAGGACTGTGCAGTAGAATCTGCCAGAAGATGACTCATTTCCACAAACTAGAAAGACAAACAAGGTGACTGATGGTCTAAGGAGACAGAACTTTTCAACTGAGACCACTGCTGCTGTGAACCTGCAGCTCCTAAGGCGGGTGCGGATGGCTGGTGCCAAGCTGAAGCTTGTGGTTGATCTTCTAGGGTGTCCCTGGGGCTGGGGGGAGCAGCCGCTCCTGTGGCTGCAGGGGGAACCAGGAAAACAGAGGGACCTTGGACCACCAGCTTTTGACCTCTCTGCTCCTGTCATTCCTTGTACTGTTTGTCTCGCCTTGTTATTTCACTTTGATACATACTTGTTTAGCTTCTCCAACAGCGCAATCAGCTCTGTGGAGATAGACGCTGTGGATTGCAGTTCATTGATGTTACAAGAAGTATGTAAGTATCTTCTCAGAGAGAAATGTAGAGTTATAATATATCCATAAATATATGTACATATGAACATATAAGAATGTTTTATATATATATATGTGTGTGTGTGCACATATAAAATTCAAAATGAGCTAGCCTTCTTAGGACACTAAATTCTGTAATGACGATACTGAAGCCACAGCAAAATATATCAATGGCATTACACACTTACTTATTCTAGCAAATTAACTCAGAAAATGCAATTTGAAATAACAATAAACTTTTTTTTCTTGTTATGATTTGTATAGTTGCCTAATATACTGATGCAAATTACTTCTTTTACCATTCTTTCATGCTTGGCATACAAATATCATTTTCAACATACATATATATGTATAAAGATATAGATACACATTTGAGACAATGAGAGAAAACAATTTAACAGAGCACTCAAAGTCTGGAATACATATAATGTCATTTACTACATCACTTATCAATATCATATGTTGTATGCTTGCTTCATTTTCCAGATTTAACAGCAACCTGGTGTTTTCAAACATATTACCCAAAGACCTGCATTTCACAGAGAACTTGATCATTTGATTTTTGAGTTAGTACACACTGAAAGTTTATGTTTGGCTAGGAAATTTGTTTGCTTGTTTTTTTTTTTTTGTCTCTTTGAAATAAAAGTATCTAAGATTTTAGCAATGGACATATCCAGGAAATTCTCAGTTTAAGCAATAACTGAGTACCTTGAGTATCTTAGCATGCTCTTTACTTGCTTAATAGAAGACATTTATCATGTCTGGGGAGATGTCTCAGGGGTTAAAGTCTTTACCTCTCAAGCAAAAGGGTCTGAGTTCAAATCCTCAGATCCCACATTAAAAACAAAACAAAACAAAACAAAAAAATGCCAGGTAGATGTGACAGTGGCCTGCAATTCCAACCCTGGAAGGCAGAGGCTTGGAATCCTAAGAATAAAGCAATAGACAGAACAATCCAAGATGATTCCCAATGTCATGCTTAGACCTCCACAGGCACTTACACTCAAGTGTCCTCTTGTAAACACACAAGCACACACACACACACACACACACACACACACACACACACACAAAACACAAAATGAAAAAAAAGTATATTACTATTTTAACTCCCAGAGCCTTCATCTAGAAGCCACATTTACTTTTTAGAGTGCTGAAAAGGGAACAGACAAAAAAAATGTCTATATGTAAGTGATGCATTTGTCTTTTGTTTGTAGAAACAAAGTACATACATATATAAATCAAAAGGTAAGAGTGAATTACTTGCTAGCTAGGGAAATGTAGCGGTGGGGGAAAATGCATTTTTTCTCTTTACAAGCATGAGTACTAGAGTTTGGATCTGCAGCATTCCAGTGAGTGCTAAGTGCATGTTGTGTCCTGCCTGTCCAGGTGCATCTAGTTCCTTGGTTTACATGGTGACCTGCCTTTCTAGGTGCATATTGTAGCCTGCCTGAAATCTCAGAACTCAGAGGTGGAGACCAGGGTTCCTAGGACAAGCTGGCCGGCTAGACTTGCTAATTAGCAAGCTCTGGGTTCAGTGAGAGTCGCTGCCTGAAAAAATCAAGTGAAGAGTGTTGAGGAAGACACCTGACATAAACTTTTGGCCTGCACCCCACACACACTTACACACGTACAAACACACATGCACCCCCCCACACACACACGAGTACATATACAAAAAGAAGAATAAATTATTTACCAGCCTACATAAGTTTCCAGTGTCCTTTTGTCCATTGAGAATGGAGTTAAAGACTCTTAAGTTTAAAACTTCAGTTAGAAATGAACAGGCATAGAAAGGAACAAACTGCATACTGGACTCTGCTAAAGAAGAAAGAAGACCACCCAGGGAAAGGTGACTCACTTCTTCGTCTCCCATGCCTTCTGTACTCAGAACACTCTTCATTGCCCACAGTTTGAAAGGTTCATGATTTTCAGACATGTACATAGTACATTCCAAATAGAGTTTTATATGGAATTTTTAAATATTTATGCCATGGCAGCTGACTAGAATAAAAATAAATAAGAAATACATAGGAATTCTTATAACTTGAATGTATCTGAAAATCTGTGGAGACAAGCATGAATCATAGGATTCTATATAGAGGGTGATAAATAACCAGTATTCCATTCTTTAGTAATAACACCTCTGCCATAACTATGATTAAACATTACACAGTAAGCATGTGAAACAAAATTTCATTTTGTATATTTCAGAAGAGCAATAAAAAATATCCTAATAACATGTTCCCATTTTCCTAAGTATGTCTCACAGGACCGAGCTTTTCACAGCTCCCTTTAACTGTCAGTATTTTTAAATTATCAGTATTCACAATTTAAATTTTTATTCTATACATTTTATTAAGTAATCTAATCTTCAGCCACATCTATGTGTCTATGTGTGTGGATATATAGTCATATTTCATACCAGTACAAAATGAGTCAAGCAGTGATCCAAGAATCTGACCCAATTATTCTAGTGAGAAATTTTTATTCATTTTCAATATATTTTATTATTACTCTTTTGGTGACTTACATATGAATATAGTAAATTTATATTATTTTCACGTTTTTAATCCCCAATCCCTTCCTCGCTCCTATTCCCTGAATAACTTCTCTTTTCCCCTGCCGGACTTCCCCTATTTTCAAGTCTTTTTGTATGTGTGGTCCACTGGGTTTCATCTAGCTTGCCTGTGATGTGATGTGCCTGAGCACTGGGTGGAGCATGAATCTTTTATCAGCGGGTATTCCACTGAAGAAAACATCTTGCATTTCCTTCCTGTCAACATTAACTTTCAGCAGTCTCTCAGGAAGGTGTGCACTCTCTCGAGCTCTTTCTCAGATGGGAAAAGTTTTTATCTCTTTGCTTTGCGTTCCTCTGGAAGAACAGAATCAAGAAAGTAGATGAAGTTCCTTTTTCTTCTTCTATTACAGCCAAGAAATTAAGCCCAAGGAAGCACGTGCCTCCCTCTATCAGGCCTATTTTTATATTTGCATTGCTAAATTATTTACCATATATACACTTTTAGCTTCAGCAAGCCTTAAAATAATAAAGTTCTACTTTCAGACATTATGCAAATGTTAATGGAAATAAAGCGTATACTTTAAATTGTAGAGCATTTTTATTCATTATTTTATCACTGTTAGTCCTTCTAGCAATTACAGGATATTATGGCGCCCCCTAGTGACACTTGTGTTTTTAGTAAATTTCCAAACTAAAAGTTGGTTCCTTCACAAATTATATAGACCAATTTTGACACCTAAATAAATATATGCTGAAGACGTTTTTCCTAGTTCGTCAGCCCAAGCGAACTCCATTCATGTCTTATATATTGCATCAAAGATGTAATAACAATTTCTCTAATAACTCCAAAGCACCGTTGCTAAAAACTCTTTTTATTCTTCATCTTGAAAAGTTTCCCAATATCTCAGAAATCATTTTCAAATTTGCTGTAAAAAATAATTTGTAGAAATTAAATAATTGAATTAAAAGCACGTTAACTTTAAAAGCACATGTCTATTTAAATAGATATTACTTTGAATATCATTGTCAGAGAGATGGTTTATCATACTTCCATTCAGGAAAAAATATTTACATGATGATTCCTGAGCACTCTAATGCCTGGGGCAACCACAGATATGTTTAGAGCTTTCTCTTGTTCTCTATTACCTATGATCATGATTTGATGATGAACTTGAGAGTTCTTATCTCGCACCGATTGACTAATTTCAGTACTTTTGATGCTTTTCCAACTGGGATCCTCAAAGAACCTCTGCCGTCATTTGGAAGCATGATAATGAGGGCTCCCAGGTTTAGTACATGCTTAGATCCTAAAGAGTGAGGTGAAATTAGCCTAAGAAATCAAGGTAAAGACATTCCTCAGAGGCAAAACAACTTCAGCAAAGATAAAAAGACTAAAATATGAAATTACAGTAGCGACTGTAACATAAACTTGTGGGTTTATTAAAAGACAGAGTGAGAGGTGAGTGCTAGTATATGAGATCTTTCCAGAGATGTTAAGGAGAGCCAGCAAAACTCTGGACAAGCTGTGGGTGCCATACCAAAGGGTCTCAGTTTATGTTGAATGCCAGTGAACAGTACAGTGAGATCAGCCAGATGTGTTTTAGGAAGTAAATCTGGGCACGGCAGAGAATAGATACTGGAGCAATCAAGGCCCAAGCCTGGAAGAACATTTATTTCAGACAGGGAATGGCTGGTTACAGAAATGCCTCTGAGCGAAGCGGGGTCATCAATGAATCACTCTCACCCTGAACAGCACTGAAATTAATTGGGGTTCAGCAGAGGCTCTGATGCTGCCCTGCATCTGCCCAGCACCCATCCATGCTGCATTCTTCAGTTCCTTTCCCTTGTCTTTGACACAGCCCATGTCTCTCCCCACCCTGGCCCTTCCCTCTGCACCCCCACCCACCCCAAGAGAGCTCAGGTGAGCCTCACATGGCCTCCAGCCTTGAAGAAGGGCACAGGTGTGAGTTCTGCCTTTTCCCTTCCTTGAAGGATACAGAGCATGGAAAAGAAGAGCTAAGTGAGTTCTGCCTTTTCCCTTCCTTGAAGGATACGGAGCATGGAAAAGAAGAGCTAAGTAAAGGTCGGGGCAGAGTGCTGAGATGCTAGGTGTCCATCCTCAGACACAGATGGATGCCCATGATGGCTCGTAGAGCGCGACACATCACTGGAAGGATGCTTGTGAGAGTCAATAAAAGAAGAGGACCAAAAAGGAGGCCTATGCTAGTTTTCTACGCTGCATGAGAAATTGCCACATATTTAGCAGCTAAAACACACACACAGCTGGGTGTGACCACACACATACTTGTAATCTCTGTGTCCCCATTGCAGAGGAGAAGAGGATCTTGAGTTTGAATCCAGCATGGCCCAACTGCATTTGCTGCCCAGGATTTCACGGGGTGTCAGCCAGGGACCAGTTCTCATCTGGAAGTTCCATTACAGGAAAGGCAGACTTCATTGCATAACTGTCTCATAATTGTCCCCTTAACTGTTCACAGGTGTTTTTCTAATATTAACGGAATGTAAAAGTTCTAAAGGCATTTACCTCCAACTCAAGGAAACTCTACTGTAATACAATGAGCATCATCCTTACATAATAACCTATGGTTATTAGAACAATAACTTACATTCTAAAAATACTTCTCATGCAGGGAGGGGAAAAGGGATAACTTTATTCTTTTTCGTATTCAACATCCATCCAGAGAGGGTCATATCATAAGTTTTCAATATAATTTTTTCTTTGGAATTTTATATACCTCTGAGATGCCTCAGCTCATGGTTTCAAAATGATAAAAGAACAAAACCCAAGAAGAGTTCATCCTAAATAACATTATAATAAAATTGTATTGCTGTTGGTTAGTGTCTTATTCCTTGTATAAGTTTGACATACTATGACTCTTGAATGAAATATTGGAAGTGACCAAATTTTTTCCTACACACTTTTTCTTGAATTCCCCCCCAAAAGGGGGGGGTCTTTTAAAACTAGAGTCAAGACTAAAATAGCACTTGCTTAACTGTCTTTTTCCAAAAATTGATTCTATCCTAGCTGTTTCCTAGTGGACCATGAATAGGTCATGTCAGGATAAATCAGCAGTTGGCCCTGTGTGTCTTCATTCATCTCTCTTCCTGCCTATGTCAGTGCTGTAAGAACTCAATGTTTCCCCATATAAATAACTGTAGTGCACATTTCTTCTTTCATTGTGCTCTTATTCCTTCCTTTATGCTAGAGTCTACATATGTATTAGGTTGACAACTAAGTTAATCATCTCCTTGATCTTCCATGAGATCTGTCTGCTTTCTCTAAGCCCCTGAGATCCCTCAAATCTGCCTAATACTTTTATCACAGAATGTGCAAGCATGTTTCAGGTTATTTTAATGTCCCCAGTGATCATACCAACTTCTTAAGAAGAGGTTTCCAGAGCTCAGAGATGGCTCAAGAGATAAGCTTCTGCTTCCCAAGCAGAAGATTCTGGGTTTGAATCCCAGATCCCATGTAAAAATGCCAGGGTGAAATGGCAGTGGCCTCTATTTCCAGCCCTGGAAGGTGGAGCCTTAGGAACTCCAGAGCACAGAAAACAGGAAGTGGCACAATCCAGGATGATTCCCAAAGTCACCCTTGTGCCTCCACAGGCACACAGAGTGAGCTCTGATACACTCAAACACACATACAGAGACATGCATGCAAAGCACAGATGCAAAAATAAAATAAGTAAATAAAGGAGAGATTTCCTAGGACCCAGCTTACCTTGAAAACTCAGAAACCATTTCCAGTTCCAAAATTCTCTTGGATTTCTTTCATTCTTTCACTCATATACTCTGTATGTAATGTGCTGAGATGGAACAACAAAGAATAGGAGCTTGGCTTTCTGAGGCCAGACACAAATTTGTTCACTAAAGCAAGAGCACTGAGAATTCTCAAAAGACCAAGATCTTAAGGTTATCTACCCCAACTCTTCAGTTTCGCAAAGGCATGTGAAACTGTCAGTACCAAATACATAACACAGGCTTTCAGGTTCTTCTTCACTAGCCATTTTTTTTGGCCAGTTTAATCAGTGTAATTTTGAAAAATAAATGGGAAAATGTTTTGAAGGTTCTCATTTGAATGCAAGTTTGAGATGGTATTTCCTTTCTGCTGTGCCATCGAAACTATGCCCATTCCTCTTAGAGAGTGTTACCTGCAAATTTGAATGGCATAGCATTCTACTGTTCTTTATCAGAAAACTTAACAAGATTTATGTGTGACTGCTACACTCTGGCTGCTTTGCATGTTTCCTAGTGTGAGAATAAAAAGAGAAAATTATGCTAGGGAGAAACATGAGTTATTCAGAAAGAAGGCAAGGTTGCTTTCAGCTCTCTTTGCTGGAAAGGCCAAAATGATGGCTTCCTCCAATGGCTATTCCAGTCCAATGCTTAGTAGTCTTGAAAAGACACATGGAAAGCACTTGTGGATAGAGATGCACTGAATCAGTAACAGAAGACTGACACCTGAAGGCTCATGGCTCATATCAAGCTGTTCAACATCCTTCAACACTTAATCTGCAAACTTATTTCAAGATTAGCATGCCAAGGTGAAGATTAACACCTCTAGCTCAGTGGGCTAATGAGACATGACTTATTAATCCTACAAGAAAAGTCTTAATTAGACACTGGAGAACTGCTTGTTTCATTGTTAAATACTACCCGGTCCCTGAAGAATTGCAAAATAAGTAGGGACTAAAATAGAAAGTGGTGTTATAATTAGGCCCCCTGAAATGAAAGCACTATTTTTTTTCCTGCATGGAAAGGATTGGTCTCTTTATTTTCCCTGAATAAATAAATGTTAGCATTTGCAATAAAAGTTTGGTGTAGACATTCTTGAAGTAATAGTCATATAGATAGTGGAGAATTAGGGGCTATTATTCACCATAACCCTATAAGAAGGTAATTTCATCACTGACTTTTATTTAGAGATGTTAATCATGGTCTCGGTTAATTAACAAGATGAATCTATTATTATTTACTTGGCAGTTTAATAAATCTTCTTTTGAAGATATTCTCATTTTAGTACCAAGGATTTCCTGATTGATATCTAAATATTTTGCAATCCCTTTCTCCTTTCTTTATTACATTGTCATTTATTCTATATATGTCCAGAAGGAAGTAGGAGAAGGAAGGAACAAGATTACACCACAGATGACAAATGGTATTTTCAAAGTAAGAGTTAGAACATGGCATTACACAGTAACACACATTATCAACGGATATTCACACAATGTTGGATGTTCTAAATTTCATTTTCATTACTGAACTAACATCAAATGTAGAAAGAAGGAACAAAGGGATAGAATCTTTGTGACATTGGTTCCCAAATTCATAGTAAGTCCCCTTGCTATATTACGCCTGGAAAAAATATTATTGGTATTTTACATCCAATTAGTTACAAAGTATACTAATAAACCAGCATGTCAAATGATGTCAGTCATATCTAAATATCAATAACAAATTGAATAAATGTTGTGTGAACTCTTTTTCTGGAAAGATGCCACTTAACTATCTTTCCACCCCAGATAGGGGTTTCGGGACCAACCAAAGAAATGTAATACCATGCTCTGACTTGACAAACCAATGAGTTGAATGGGCTTACGTGGAAGAGTAGGAGTGAGGGTACCTACAGGAGCAAAGGTGATTCAAAGGCAGCTACATCACCAAAAAACCCACCCCAGCATGTCTGACAGCTTTGCCATGGCTGAATGGACAGAATGCCTCTCTACTAATCTTCTCAGACTGTGTATCTTGGGACCCCTTCCAGACTTCACATGCACTTAAGTAAGTACCTCAGTAGTCTCATGCGTATGCCT
This sequence comes from Typhlomys cinereus, assembly GCA_023101885.1. Taxonomy (NCBI): domain Eukaryota; kingdom Metazoa; phylum Chordata; class Mammalia; order Rodentia; family Platacanthomyidae; genus Typhlomys; species Typhlomys cinereus. The sequence continues at coordinate 4,758,843 of JALPQD010000070.1, read as the reverse complement.
GTGTGTGTGTGTGTGTGTGTGTGTGTGTGTGTGTGTGTGTATGTGCATGCGCATGCGCGCACGCGTATATAAGGGGGAGAGGAAGTGTCTGTCTAGGTGCTTGTATGTGTATGTGTGTTTACTGCTACAGAAGTGCTTTAAAAGTGATCTGAAATACGGTTTTCAAAAGCCAATTTAGCAATTATTCTGCTTACTATTAAGTAGAATAAGATTTCTAAAGGCTATTTTCTTTCCAATGAATACACCCTAAGCCTCAAAAGCTGTGTTTGAGAAGACTATCCACAAGACCACAAAAGGGGCTGGTAAGGCTAAAACCACATCATTGACAGATGACTCTCATCTGGGAGCACCCAGTATTCTTCCCACTGTCTCAGCTAGAGGAATGTGCATCCTTATTCACTCATAAAATGGGAATGCCTATAGCTCCCACACTTCGAGGTATTAAGAGATATTAGAACAGTTCGTGTTAACTTCTTCGAGTTTTTGTTTCTATATTTTAAAGTAGCGATGCTCATTAAAATTAAGCGTGCTTTAAGAATTTGATGATATATATGTATATATACATATGTGTATATATGTACATATATATATAATTTGAATAGGACCTTCTAAAATATGAGGCAATAAGTAAATGTATGAAAGGGACCATGACATGAAAGGGAAAATCAATTTAAAAAAACATTGATGCCATTAGGAAAATTACTGAAAGCATGCATCTACTGTGCTCTGTGCAAATGAAGACAGCAGATAAGCTTTAACCAGCTCGGAGAGACATCTGTACAGGAAGAGAAGATGTCATACCATCCTGGAAATCCACGCATGCCTTGATGTCAATGCTAGAACTATTAAATGGCTACCTTAATGGTCATTTAGAATGACAGTTTAATGCTACAGGTGATTATTTCTCAACTCTCTTCCTTCTGTGAGTGCTAGAGTGCAAATGTCACTACTTCAGGAATCGGGGGCAGAGGGGGGAATTGAGTTCATTTGAGTTCATGAGGTTATATTGCTGTGTTCATTTACCCATTCGTTCCTTCATTCAGCCAGTGATTCAGCGATACACACAGCACAAGAAGTAGAGCCACTGTCCCCTCACATGCATGAATGGCTTTCCGGGGTCAGCTAGTTTCTCCAGCCTCTGTCCCTCATCCAGAGAACAGAGAAATGAGTGGACAGGCAGTGCTTTCTCTTTCAGCTCTGTCCCTCTGAGTCTTTTCCTAAAAAAATAAATAAATAAAAACCTAGAAAGGATGTGAGGGCAAATGATATGTGAGGTAAACACAGAAAACTCATACAGGATACGCAGGTGAAAGGTGAAGATGGGTTGCCAGGAAGAAGGGGGAAATTCCAGAAGCATCTGGAGTGTCTAGGAAATGAGGCACATTTGCCAAGTCTTGGGTCTGTGTGGATCTAGCTTAGAAATGAAGCTGGAATACATGCCTGCATGAAAACAGTGCCAAAGCCCATTATTCCTTAAATAATAATAATAATAATAATAATAATAGTAAATAGTAACAGCAATGAATGCTGTTCAAAAGTTTCTATCCGAAAAGAAAAACCAATCATCCAAACCCATTATTTGTAGTGCTGTAACAACTCTATTTATTAATACAATGTCTATATTAATTGTTCTCAACATATCTTTTAGTTGATGTTAACGAACACGAGTAAGGTTAAATATTGGGCTGGTACTCTACCTCAGTTGGAACAGCACTTGCATAAGATGCATGCAGCACTGGATTTGATCCCCGACACCCCAGAAAACCCAGGTAGTACACATCTGTAATCCCAGCATGGGGTGGGGGGGCTAGAGGATCAGGAGCTCAAACTCATCCTCGGCTAGACAGTGCAGACAGAAAATAACAACTCTGATCTCAAAGGGGATAAGAGATAGCTTTTTCTGGAGCCAAATATGAGTGCCAGTGACTGAGGAGCACAGATTCAAGTTATCCCCAATATCATGTGTTCCACAGCAATAGCAGTTTGTGGAGGTTTTATAATAGCTGACAAAGAAAACCATAAATCAAGACACTTTTTTAAAGAGTTGGTGGAAACATCAGGTAGGCAAGTTATAGAAAAGTGTGGAAGTATCTAGGATTGGCCTTTGATGCTCTCTGCTGACATTCTTAGTCTTTCATTTGGTGAAAAACAGGGGTCTGATTGTACATTCCAAAGGGTTTACCTAATGGTCACAAAGATATTAGGTTACGTACAGAGGTGGGAAAGAAATTGCTATTAAGGGGTTATTATGACGGCTAAAGGTAATTTAGCTTGTGGACTTTGAACATTTCAACCACATCTTTTTTTATTATAAATATTTTTATTAAAAATGTAATTATACATTTTAAAATTTTTTACCAGTTCCCTCCCTCCTCCCTCCTCCCCCCAAACCCCCTCCTCCCCCTCCTCTCCCTCCCCATCCCCCAGTGCCTCCCCCCCAATTCACAGAGAGTCCTTTATTGTGTACGCCTGACTCTCCACTGGGTCCTCCTCTCCGATGACATATAAGGACCCAGTGGCATTTCCATAAGCCCTTTCTCTTGTTCCCCTTAAGCATAGGAACACTAATATGGCTGTCAATCCCTTCCCTCCAGGGATCTCGGTACCCTTAACAGATGCTAGACTTTATGAGGGCAACAGTGCGCTGGACATTGCACAGGGCATGCAAAGTCCCATTATGATTGCTTTGGCCCCAACTATTGTTGAGAATCTTGCAAATCGTTGTTCCTTCCATCCTTTTGCTCTTACAATCTTACCGCCCCCTCTTCCGCAAAAGTCCCTGAGCTCCAGGATGGGGAGAGATTAGGCTGGCCTAGTTCTATGTGATTGATATAGAGTCTCTGAAGTTCTGGATTGTGGTTTGTTGATTTTCTTTTGCAGTTTTGTTGCTCCTGCAATGCCCTTCACTCCATTCTGCTGGGCACTGTATGTCACCCCCTGGCCAGAGACAAAAAGCTGTTAAACTGGAGTCTTGTTATAATAGCACATTCAAGGGTAGATGTAATAAAAGTAGGAAACCTCAGTGAGGGAGGGGTCCATCACCCATTTGCAAAATGATTACTTTTTATCTGCTAGACTATATGCCCTCCCCTTCTGGTGAGATCAGGAAAGAACGTCTGTGAACTTAACCAGGTTTCTCATTACCTTGATGGAGGCCTATTTTCTCTGCTGTAACATGGTCCCCTCTCTCCTTGTTTCTGGTGTGGCCCTCCTACCCCATCTCTCTTGTTCATAATCCTTGCAATTACTGTTACATAGGTTTACTTTTGAGTGTCTCAATGTGGGCTTGGTGAGTTTGGTACTAGGAGCCACCTATTAGGGAGTATATATGGCGCTTAATTTTCTGGGTTTGGGATACTTCACTTAATATAATTGTTTCTAATGACATCCATTTCCCAGCAAATTCCAGTAATTCATCATTTTTGATGGCTGAGTAGTACTCCATTGTATAGATGTACCACTGTTTCCTTATCCACTCATCAACTGTTGGACATTTAGGTTGATTCCATGACTTTGCTATTGTAAACAGTGCTGCTATGAACATGGTCAAGCTTGTGCTATCAAGGCGAACCTCTGCTGCATGGGGGGTTATTCCCAAAAGTGGGATAGCAGAGTCATATGGCATTTCAATCTTTGATTTCTTTAAGAATCTCCAGACGGCTCGCCAGAGTGGCTGTATGAGCCTGCATTCCCACCAACAATGTAGGAGAGTTCCCCTCTCTCCACATCCTCTCCAGCATTTGTCGTTGTTTGTATTGTGGATTTTTGCCATCCTGACCAGGGTGAGATGATATCTCAGGGAAGTTTTGATTTGCATTTCCCTGATGGCGAAGGAAGTGGAACATTTTTTAAAATATTTGTTAGACATTTTAATTTCATCCCTGGTAAAGTTTCTTTTAAGTTCCAGGGCCCATTTTTTAATTGGGCCAGTGTTTTCCTTGGAGTTTAGTTTTCTAAGTTCTTTGTGCACTCTGGACAGTAGAGCTCTGTCAGATATGTGGTTAGTGAAGATTTTCTCCCATTCTGTGGGTTGCCTTTGAGCTCGTGTTACAATCTCTTTATCTGAACAGAAGCTCTTTAATTTCACAAGATCCCAACTGTTGAGAGTTGGTAGCAGTGACTGTGCCATTGGATGTCTATCCTTTCAACTATGGTTTTTATAGTCTCTGGCCTTAAATCAAGGTCCTTGATCCATTTGGAATCAACCACATCTTTTGAGGATGTAATCAGTCTTGGAGATGCAGGAACTTAGGATCACAATAATGAATGTGAGGCCAGCCTGGTATATAAAATACACTGTCAAGAAAGAAAGAGGGAAAGAGAGAGAGAGAGGGAGAGAGAGAGAAAGAGAGAAATGGAGGGAGAGAGGGAGGGAGAGAGAAAGGGAGGGAGGGAGAGAGGGAGGGAGGGAGAGAGGGAGGGAAAAAAGGAAGGAGGGAGGGAAAGAAGGAAGGAAGGAAGGAAGGAAGGAAGGAAGGAAGGAAGGAAGGAAGGAAGGAAGGAAGGAAGGAAGGAAGGAAGGAAGGAAGGGAGGAGGAGGGAGGGGGAAGAAATATTAAAGACTATGAAAATGAAATTAAAAATGAAGTTGGAGAGGCAATTAAGGTGAAATTAAAATGGCAATTCCGTCAACACTGAGGCACATTCCCAGTGACCCCACTTTGGAACAGATGCCTGGCATGACCCTGCAGGATCTCTCTCACAGCCCACAGGCAGGAGCGCTGGGAAACTCAGCTTTGGCCTGAGAAAAGATGCAGAGGGGGTCAACTGCTGAGAGAGGAATTATGAAGACAGAGGCTTGCAGATCATCCCTCAGAGTGCTGACTTGGTGTCGGATATAATGATCTGTCTTTTCGTTGAGAACTATTTGACATTTCACCAAATTGACCTTTGCTTGCCCGCAGCTTGGGCAATTGCATTATCCTCTGTGTTCAAGTTTAAGCATGAGACTTGGCATTGTTATGGGTACAACGTATCTCTTGAAGGTGAGCTTTGGCCTTCCGGCACTTAGTATTCTGCAAAAGAGGCTTCAGGAAAAAAAATAAATCACTAAGCTTTTGCTCTTCTTTGAAGCTACAGATAAGGGAGAAATGTGCTTGTAATCACTTTCTATTGACGCATGACAAAATGACAACAAACACAACTTAGAACAGCCTTCCTCCTGTGCTTTGGGCACAGAAGTCCAGGCAGACTTGGCTACCTTGGAACTGAGCATCTCACAAGGCTGCAGACAGCCTGTCTGGTGTGCAAAGTCCTTCACTTGAGATACTGCAGCAAGATCTGCTCCAAATTTGTTCTCACCGTGGACGGAATTCAGTTGCTTACAGCTGAAAACTGAGAAATTAGTTTTCTTGCTAGCTATTGGCCAAGGGTTGAGCTCCAATCCTTGAGGTTGCTCTCCAGATCCTCGTGTCTTGAGGTTAGGGAGGAACAAGTTGCTTAGAATCCAGCCATGTGTGCTCCTTGTTGAAGAAAACCCACTGCTGTGAAATAGTTTCTGTGACCAACACCAGCCCTACTGGATAATCTCTCTGTCTTAATGTCCACAAACTGTTAACCTTAATTGCAATCTGCAAAATCGTCTTGTCTTGTCCTGCAGCATGTGAATGAAAGGGATGCCAGGGGCAAAGGTGGCAAACTGCCTGTGGAGTCCCACTGCCATTCATGGCATTTTTTAAATGGAAGGAGCCATCTGATTTTTCTTGGAAATCCAAAGAAGCAGTTGTGACTCTAGAAATGGAACAAAGGCACAAAAATTTTCTTGAATGTCTGCAAAAGAACAAACTTTCACCTGGCCAAGTGCCCCCATTTAATGTGGTAACAGGGCAATGTATTAATATGAGCTTGTAAAATAAAGGAAAAAAAATAAAAGAGAACCCATTTCTGGGACTATGATGGAAGGTAACTTTATATCATTTTATTGCTGAAATAACTAAAATATTTGGTGAGATAAATACAACGTAGCTCTGTATCTACAAATCTATAAACTGAGAGACTGCTTTCAGATAATGGAATCGCATTAAGAAATCTGATATGGAAGCATATTTCCAAGTGGGCAGTGGTATGAAAGTGCTGCCAACCTGTAGAACTCTCTACTTCCAGTTAGAACGGTGGGCAGCCCATGCTATCTGATAAAGACCTTAGTCTTTTTGGTGCTAGAGGCGGTGCTCATAAAACCAGTTAGACCGAGCTGGACTGTCAGTGTGAGAAGGAAGTAGAAATAAACAATTTGAGTACAGAGGAAATGGACAAAGTTTCTCTGAAGATCCACTATTACAAACTGACTCTTCCTTGAGTATGAAGTTCTAATTCACTCTATAGTGAGTGATATCAAAAATATTCAAGCATGATTCCCATATACCAAGTCCTGAGCAAATGGCGGAAAATAATTCATACTCCAGGAACTTCCAAAGTTGAAGCCAGTCTTTGAAGAATACCAGTGATATAGCTCCTTGTGAAAAATACCAATCCTGAATGATGAGTCCCAAAACAAACCAGGGAGACACTATGAGTTAAAGAACAGATCACAAAGCAAAACCCTGGTCCCAAAATGTCCACAAACATGGAAATTTTGCATAGAATGTAGAAGAGCTATGTTTAAATTCAGCAATCTCCTAGAAACTGCAGTCCATATCTCCGGAATGACATTAGCTTTGTTCTAAATGCCTGCCTGAGACAAGAGGGAAGGTTCCAAGACTGTGGCTGAATCTTTTGAACACCCCCCTAGAGCAATTATTTCAGGAAATTTGTAATGGGATATCCTTTCTGTGCTCTTTTTAATCTATATTTTATAGATGGATGGATGGGTGGATGTTTGTATCAGAAATCACTCTGTCCCTATGAAGGACCAAGGGTGACTTCAGAGTCATCTGAGATTGCTTCTACCTCCTTCTTGCTTCCCTCCGAGATTTCACCAGGGCGGGAAGTGCAGGCCACTGCTGTTTTGACCTGGTGTTTTTATGTGGGACCCTAACTCAGAACCTTCTGCTTGCAAGACAGAGTCTTAACCCCTGAGTCATCTCCCCAGTCCCCTTTCTGTGGCATAAATCTACTTGGCAGTGTCATCTTAAGGACTAGAGCAGTCTCCTTGAAATGCAAAACTCTGGGGCCTGAGAGATGGTTCAGGGATTAAGCCTTTGCCTTGCAAGCAGAAGGTACCAAGTTTAGATCCCAGAATTCATTCTTGGGCCCCCGCAGGCACACACAGTGCCCACATATAGACAACATATGGACACATTTACAAAAAAAGAAAATAAAAGAAAAGAGAGAGAGCGCGAGAAAGAGGGGGGGATAAAACCTAAAGCTCTGGTTCTCTTCTTCCTCCCCCTCTCTCTACTATGTGTTTTCTTGCTTTATAGTTCCTGAGAGAAGAGAAGGGCAACAGCCTAAATTCTAGGAAGGTTTCTTCCAATTTGCAAGCCTATCTTTGCCCAGAACGTATAAGTAGTTTATTGATACTACAGATAAGCAACAATTAATGGAACCAATGCGGAGCAGTCACATTGACCCTTCCTGCTTTTTGTAGTTTCTGTTCTCATCCGTCTTGAAGATGCAAGTCACAGCTGAACAACTGGAGAGAGCTTAGCTCTGTCCTGAAGTCCCTCTCAGCCCTGTGCAAGTACCACTGCACATAGTTTTTACCCCCTTTGACAGTGTCCAGCTTTGTTTTAGTTTGACATTCAGTAAGTGAGTGGATAAAAATATATTTCTATTAACTTTTCAGAACATTATAACTGTAAGTTGGCTTACATTTTATATATGTTGAGTTTCTCTGGATCTGATATGGTACCTTCTGTATAGTCAGCATGTAGTGGTTAAATTCTTCTCTTAAAATGATCAAGTCTGCATTCATCTTCTGTTAAGATAAAAGAAGCACATAATTAGTGTTAAAGGCACTAAAGATAGAGTGTTAAAGGCACTGCAGAGAGGATATTAAGAACTGCAAAGTTTGAAGATGCAACACATATGAATCACAGAATATGGGGAAATTCATCAACTAGAACTGGTCTGAGAACTTCCTCCTTGCTGGATAGCTTACACAGTATCAAGGAATACTGTAGAAGCTGCTGGTGGTAAGAAATAATCACAGGCCTCATCAACTTATGAAATCTGCAAATTGCAATAAATTACCATGACAACAGATAACTACCAGTGTAATAGTGGCATGAGTATCAAGGAGACAACCAACAGCTTTCTGATTGAATTCAAGACCTGCTTGTCAGAAAAGAACACATTCCTATTACTGATAACTAGAACAAGAACTTTAAAAAAAGGGAAGGAAAATAGATCAATAGGAAAAAACAGCCAATGAATCTGTAGGTAAGAAGTCACTACACCAAACTGCTCTGTGAATAGCTACTATTATATCCACAGATTTGAAGAACACTTAACACTCAGCTTAGAAGTCTTCTTCTACAACAGAGGTAGAGGATCTCAACACCCTGACAGGATGCAGCCTAGGGCAGCAGAAGAGCAATGAAGCAGATAGAAATGGCCAGCCATAATGCAGAGTACTGGCAACCCAACAAGGCTCACCCAGAATCAGGCCAACCTAATCTCTCCACATTCTAAGGCATTAGGAACCTCATGAAAGAGAGGGCAGTGAGATTTTAAGAACCTAAAAATGGGAAGGTCCACCACTGGAAAAGACATTCTATTCAAGGCAGGACTGCTACATCCAGGAACTCACTGCAGTGAGACTTGTCCTTACCAGACGCACATAATGACTGACATACCAACATGCCCCCATAGATTATAGAGGAACTCAAGAGGGATAAAAAGAGAGTGGAAACCTTGGGGACTAAAGTTGGATGAATGAAGGGAAATGCTTCTATCAGTGAAGTGGCCCGAAGAGAGCCAACTTTGTATGCCACAAGGGACCTGAACCCTCACAAGAGTAGACAAACTAGAGAGAACCCTAGGGTCTATAGAAGCATACAGGCAGAGGGTGAGAGGGAGTGGGGTGGATTAATGAAGGGAAGAAAGGAGGATGGAAGGAAGGGGGAATGGAGGGAAGTAGGGATACTCAATGTGCTTATAAAACTAGAAAAGTAAAATAATTTAAAAAGTCTATAAAGTTTGATCTACATTGTTCCAATATTTACATCATTAAAAGACATTTTTGAAGACAAGATTTCTTTCATCTTCACCAAAAACAAAGCAGAAAAACTTATGAAACAGGAAATGAGATGAAAAAGCTTATTTCTTTCTGCACATGAATACTGCACTTGATTTTAAAACCATATAGACACACTACTGCTGACTATAGCAAACAAAATTCATGTTACTCTAAAGTTGGTGTCCAAGGGGTATACCTCAGTGGTTCACTTGATCTCTTGACTGCAGAGTCTACATCCCTGGAAAGATCTATTGGATCATATTTACTGATCTCAAATGCCTATATAATTGTTCTCCCTACACACACATATACACATATACACACTACACACACACACACACACACACACACACACACACACACATTTACTTTTCTGTATAAATTCAGTTCAGAATGAAGTCACTGAATTGTAACAACTATTTAACAAAGTGAAGAAGACATCTTGGAAGAGAGGTGATGATACTACCCCACTGTAGACATCCTTTGCATGCACCACTTGAGATGCTTAGATGTAAAGTAATGCGGATTTTAGGACAAGACAGAATTCATTGTCTCTTTCTTCCTTTAAGATATTGGTTCACAAAACATGACCCTTGCACAGGAAAACAAGTGACTCTTTATAACTTGATTACTGCAAGGGGAAAATGAGCATCCTTGTGTTGACTGTGTACCCAGCAGACAACTCAAGCTAATGCAATAATGGGATCTGCAATAAATAATGGATGCATGAAATCAAAAACTGAATGGGAGAAGGAATGGAGAACCACCTGAGCTCACTGCTGTTCTGAGCTATCTCTACGGAGGAGGAGACACAGAGCAGGGCAAACCTTAGCATTCTCTGTAGTGCATGAGTCTTTTCATTCCTGACATTGACCCTCTATGGATAAATAGCTGAAGTCACTATGAGTGAAATAGTCTGCTTAATCATTTGATAGAGCAGTTCAACCAATGTGTACTCAGACTGAGCTACTGGTGAACAGTGTCCATTTTCCTCTTAATCTGCATATTTCTACATGTGGCCTTGGCATACAATATAGCCAGCCATTCTTGTGCTCCTGCTACGTAACCTCTGTGCTCCCTCCACACCACTCCTGGACATCCTGTCCTGAATTTGTTTCTTCCCCTCTTCAGCTCTTTCACAACACAAGAATAACAAATATTTTTATGATAATTTTCCTTGACTACCCCTGATTAATTTCTCAATATGTGCTTCCTGTGGGTTCCTGACAGTTTAGCAATTTGAAAGCTAATCAATAGAATTTTCCTGGTGTGTTGGTATCTTTTTAAACAGAGGTCATGTCTTAGGAGGAGAGGATTGTTTCTCACAGTAATGGGTCGTAGGATGGGGTAGAGCCATCTTTAGAGAGGCCAGGTGTGGAAGTCAGTCTTTCTGCTGCTGTGAGATAATGCTCAGACACAACATAAGGGGAGAAAGGGGGATTCATTTGGCCTCCAGTCCAGAAGGAAAATCTAGTCCATTAAAGTAGGAATCACACAGCAAAAGGCATGGCTTGGGGGCAGAGGCTGGAAGTTGGTTCAAGTCACAGCAGCCCTTGTGGAAGCAGGGAGAAAAGAAGAGGAAAACTGTACAGTAGTGCAGGACCACCAAACCTCAAGACCCATCCCCTGCGACATGCTTTCCTCTAACTGTGATTCCAGGCACATAGTGGGCTCTTAGTCACTATTTGTTGATGACTGGTAACATAAGTGATTATCATCATTCAGAGCTCAGTTGAGGCAAGTCCTAAGCAAATCTGTAAGAGAATATCTAATTCATGTAGGAAGACACAGCCCATGGTGGGAATATTCCCAGTACAGGTGGATAATACAGAAGGAGATGGGCATTCTTCAACAAACTTTGGCACACTTGCAGTTGGGAAAGTAGGGTTTATCCTCTTCCAACAACCTCTGTAGATAAGGCAGTGGCCAGTTCCCTAGGCTCCTGGTGTGGGTATGAACCCTCCTGCCAAACTGAACTAAGAACCATAACAGAGAATAATATGAAAGAATAAAACCCTCTTGTTGCCCTCAGCTGTTTGGCTATGAATTATTGGCTACGTGCAGACAAACTGAAACAGGCAGAGAAAGAGAAGGACCTAGAAAAGTCAAACCAAAAGCAAAGAAAAGAAATCATGGGAGCCTCAGAAGTGAAAGTAGGCTTGTGAAAAAAATCAGAATGAGAAAGATAAAGAGAAAAGAGGAAGAAGAACAAGCAATGTCATTGTTGCCCCACTTGGTGGGTACTTGGAAAACAGCTAAAAAATGAGAAAGGAAGACACATAGATAAGGTGTGATCAGATATGGGCTTGTAAACACATAGCCAGAACTTGGTGAGGAGGACGCCCTGTGTTGCTTATGTTTCTACAGCATAAACCACTCTTTGGTGGCTACTTTTAAGCTGTCTGTATGAGTTGACTAATGTGCAATTTTTTGGGAGGTTGCAAATTTATTTTTTTAAAGTACACAGTTTCCAATTTGCATAAAAGCATGCATCCAATAACGTTTTCAAACATCTCTTTGAACAGTGGTAAGTCTCATGGCAAGGTGCACAGGCTTCATTGAAAGCACGGGAAGTGTTTGAAATGGGCAGATGTTTCTAATCAAAGGACTTAGCTTATGGGGTCCTTCTGCTCCACTAATGTGCAGTTTTAAATGAGAAACTCACTGGATGTGGAACTACAAAGACGTGTAGTATTTCCACCATAAAAATACAAGGTTTAACCTCAAAATCATAGATAGTAGAGAAATGTAGCAAGATAATTAGGACATAATGAGTTTTTAATGTTTATTGCCTTTTAAATTTTATTTAATTTGTATATGTATGGCCCAGACTGGCCAGAAATTTCTGATTCTCCTACTTCTATATACTAGGTTCTGGGATTAGGTATGAGTAGCCTCACCAACTTATCATCAAATTTTGAATAAAGACTTTAGGAGGCTAGGGACCAAAGTTTGATCCCCAGCTCCCATTGTGAAAAAGTCAGGCACAGGTTTAATCCCAACCCTGGGGAGACAGAGACAGGAGGACCCTGAATGATGCTGCCCAGTCAGTCTAATCAAATTAGCAAACTCCAGTTTTAGGGAGAGTCTCTGTCTAAGAAAAATAAGGTAAGGCTGGAGAGATGGCTCAGGGGTGAAGACTGTCTTTCGAGCAGAAGGTCCTGAGTTCGGATCCCAGATCCCACATAAAAATGCCAGCAGCCTGCACTTCTGATCCTGGTGGGCAAAGCCTGGGAAATCCCAGAGCAAAGCAAAAAGGAGTAGAAGCAATCCAGGATGATTCCTGAAGTCACCCTTGACCCTCCACAGGCACACACAGTGCCCTCTAACACACACACACACACACACACCACTGTAACTGGTTTGTAAAATAGGAGCCAACTGCAGCATTAAAATTAAAAATGGATGAGCATCTCCCAAGACTCCAGCATTCATGTTAGAATGTAGAATTGATTTTCCAATTTTTCATTTTTTAAAGGAGCTTAAAAAAAATCTAAAACAGACTTAACAAGAAATCCCTAAGAATATTCTACTTCTCTGCCCCTTCTCCATTTGGTTTCTTCTTTGTGATTTGTTTTGTTTTGTTTTGTCTTTTGATACTCAACTCATCAGATTTCACAAGTTGAAATTTAAAGAAAGGTGAAAGATTTATTTCGACAAAAAAATGTGCAACATTTGCAACTTTATGCAAAAGGGATATCGTTGTGTAGAAAGCCTAAACTATTATTTTACCAATAGTAAACTTTGAAGTCTGAAACTATGCTCAGTCCATCTCTTTCCCTAAACCTCTGGGACAAGAATGTTCAGCTGTTCTTCCATCCCAGAGCAGTGTGACATCAGAGGAGTCTTCTGACAGGCTGAAATGTTCATATCTGTCATTTATTTCCAAATGGCTCAATCAAAGTAATATACGTTCACATAAGGAAAAATATCAAGAGAGAGAAACAAACATGACAAAACATGAGCACTTACGGATTCTAAGGGAATGAGACTTTTTTCAGAATTAATAAGTAGAAAAACAAGATCACTTAGACATGTAGTACTTGATAAGCTTGGGAAACTGTGCAAAGCTATAATGCTGCTGTTCAATTAAAGAGATGTTGTGTCCTGACGTCCCAGCTATCAGGATAGTGAAGTCCACTCATCTAGCTGATTGGATTACTCAGCAATTGTTTCGTGAGCATTTGCGCCCCCAAGGGCTGGTACTACTTCAGTAATGAAAAAGCACACTCTTAATCTCACAGAACTGACAGTGTCAGGGAGACACAAGGAAGTAACTACAGTTTGGCTTCAGTAGAATTCTGTGGAGCATGCTATGGCAATTCAGAGGAAGACCCTCTAAGCCGGTCCTGGAAGACCATGAAAATTCAAAAAGGAGTAAGAGACATCAGGTAGGGTTCAGGTCTAAGAGGAAGGGCAAATGCACGGCAGTGATGGCAAAGGCTTACTGCATGGTGTTGTGTACAGAGAGGCTGTAGTTACTCCCCGCACTAGTTCTCTGGAGCAGATGTTGCTTTCCTTTCACAAGGCTGGTACCTGAGGCACAGAGTGGTTCAAGCTAAGGAACTTGAAGAAAAGCAGTAAATCCACACGGACCACACCCAATCCAAAAGAACTGCAAGCCGTTCTGTGTGCTGCATTTTGGCAGCCGTGGCAAAGGAGGCGTGGGCTACTGGCATTGCAGAGGAAAGAGGGGTAAGGGTCTCTTAAAACCACATCTCGGACAGCAACCCATTAAAGGGTATCTAGCCTGGAGGCAACATGATCAAATTTCCAGCTGAACAGGTCCATCTGGCACCAGTATGGAAATAAATTGAGGCAAGGGCAAAAGTAATAGTAGGAGATGACTTAGAAGCCCATAATGGTTAGTCTCAGAGAGACTGTGAGCTGAGCCCAGACAGTGACAAATGACGCTGCAGAAAAGTCGGTGGATTCTGGCAGCACATTGGAGGTAGACGATGTCACCAGTCGCCTGGGTGCAGGGAGCCGCTAAAAGCAGCAGATACTCTCCACGGCTTCTGGCTAGGGCAAGCCAGCAGACAGATGGGAGCCATTTAGGAGGTACTCGGGGGAATGAAGCAGACATATAGCAATAGAATGGTGACAAGCAGATTTCAGCAAGGGCTTTGGAATCCAAGTCAGTGAAAAACAGCAGTGAGTTGAAGCCAATATTTTGATCCCTAGTTATAAAAGCTTTCAAATGTTCTGTGTAGAGAATAAGTGTGGATTGGGTGGCCTTCTGTTCTAGCTCTGAAAGGCATGGTGAATCTGGAGAGCCCCATTTCAATCTTCATGGATATTGTGACCAATACCATTATTTCCTCCCTCTTTCTATCAAACCAAAGCCATCCAGAGGATCCCCTTTTTTAATGCTCTTTTTGAGCAAAGCTTTTACTTTTTTAATGATTGTTTTGTCTTGTTTTTGCTTTTCCCTACCCACCCTCTACCTCATGTAACAAGGGCAAACCATTTGGGTAGAATTAATACTTTTCGCCTGCCAACAGTAAACAAGTTTTTATTAAGAGTCTTGCAGGTACACATCCTTTGGGGTCACATAAAGCTGCATTTAAATCCTAGTCTGCAATTATTACTCACATATCCTTGGGCAAATAATCTACTCTTCAGTTTCTATCAGAAAAACATAAAGTAGATGCTACTTTCCAAGCGAGTTGTAATTCAGTGGAAAATAAACACGAACAACAAAGACTGGTACCCAATAAATAAACTCTCCATCTACGTCTTACAGCTGTTGCTAGCACTCAAAGAGTCTTATGATTTTCTTGGAGTAATTCTATCACATAAGTTCAATTATTTTTAATGAACCTTGCTGCTATCATTCCCGACATTATTTTTACTGCTACCCTGGGCTGGCAGTAACCAGCCTGTGAGCAACATTTGAACACATCTTTCCCATTATTATTTCTGAGTCCCCTTCATTCTCTTTTGTAGCTTGACAGTCACTTTTTTTTTTGCCTAGTCCTGTTTTACAGAAGCAACCAGATGTCTCTGAAACTCGTTGTTTCCAGCCATGAACTCTGTTGTTTAGAGACTCTGCTACATTCAGCTGAGTTACCGTGTCTGCTTGAAGCTTAACCAGACTGGAGAAACTCTAGCTGTGTTGTTCTTAGCACATGAAATAAAAGATAAGGACTGAAAGAATAAAAGCTGTGGATGAGAGAAAGAGAGAGAGAGAGAATAAGAGAGAGAGAGAGAGAGAGATTAAATGCCACAGTAATTTTTAATACAGTGGGTCTCCTGGTAGGGCGGAGCCTGTGAATCCCAGGGCAGAGTAAACAAGGAGGAGGTGGAGGCGTCCATGGTGGTTTCTGAATTCGCCCATGGTTCTACACACACTCACATGCACACACACACGCACACACGCACAATTGAATAAATAATAAAAAAATTTTTTTAAAAATTGGTATAGCTATTGCTAAAGGACTTTGGGGTTAGAGAAACAGTTACTTTCTATCTGATTCAATAGCATTGCCCATAAGGATTAAATGGGGCGCCTCTCTGTGAGGTATATTCCCAGACCAAGAGTGACAACTTCAAATTTTAAGGTTCAGTCTTCATAGATTCTTGAGCACTTTGATGTTATAAGAAACCAAAGTAGCAACCCAGCCCTTTGTCCAGTGTCTTCCATTTTCCCTGAGGAAGATTTATTCAGAGGCTGTCCTCATATTGTGTATTATTATCATCGAAGGCTGGTTATAAAATGGAATGAGATTTCACTTTCTGTGTCCTGAAGCACCTCATTAGAAAGTGCTGGCGTGACCTCTCCTTTTCTCCATAGTTCTGAGACACTTCAGATCCACAAGGCAAGTATTGACAGTGTGAGTTTGTATCCATGCCCTGCTTTAAACAGAAACTGCAGGGTTCATTTGAATGTCTAACAAGTATTTATACTTAAAATAGACCTATATTCTTCACATTTCAATTATCCTATTCATGACAATTGAATTTATTGTATTCTTTTCCTCTTTCAAATGCATTGTGAGAATTAATTCACTCTATTATTTAATATCATAATATTAATTAATTAAACTCCAGGTTTAAAAAGTGCTCAGATGTTCACAAAGTTCTATGCCACAGTGACTTGCCGGGTGTTTCTGTCATGACGAGCCTGTGAGATAGGCCCTGCTATCTTCACTTACCAGATGAGGAAAATGAAATTCACAAAGTTTTCATAACAAGACAAAGCCAATCTGCGACACAAGTTCCTTTGACATGACTGCTGTGGTATTTCCACCCTGTTGCTGAAAGCTCTCTCCTGTGAGCTCTCTCATAGGAAAAGTTTAGCTTCCCAGGAGGCATAAAGGTGCTTTTAATGGAGCAATGAAACACATAGGGCATGAAAGGAAGCCCTATGAGGGGAAGGCCAGAGAAATTAGGTCTCCTTAAGAGAACTTCCTAGGAGAACAGGTTTAAGGAATCCCAAGACTGGAAGACTAATAGCAGCACATCCCACGGAGTGAAATCTATAGGGGGATGTTTGGATTCTGCATAAAAGGAGCGTTTCTGGGCAGAGTGCTGAAGGTGGGGATTTAGATGCAAAGATCTTCAGTGATAATAAGGAAAACAACCACCTGTTAAGCCTGAAGTAGAGAAGCAGACATAAAGCATTGAGGGAGCAGACCAAGACAGGGCTAATGAGATGGCTCAGTGGATAAGGCGCCTATTCACAAACCTGGTGAACTGAGTTCAGTTCCAAGGAGCCCACATGGTGGAAGGACAGATTTGACCTCTGAGGGTCAGAACGGCAGGCACACCTGTGAGGATCCTGAGGAAGCCGTTTGCTTTTTGTCCTTGCCTTTTCTCTCCTCCCAGTCCCCGGGTCCAGCCATCTTTGCTTTCCCTTCTCAAACTAGCCAGGCACTTCACCATTTCCCCCATCTCTGTGCATGTTACAGCCTCCAGCCCTCGTCCACCATGCCCTGTTCCTGTCTCCTCGGTGCTGTCCTCCGCATGTGGCTGCTGCTCCTCCATGAAGGGTTGGAGCATGTTGTAAGGTGCCCCCCTCAGAATAAATGGCCACCATTTTGTCCAAGACTATTACAATTGCACCTGTTGATGGCTCCCCAGAGACAGAGGGGCTGAGAGGGCTAGAATGCACCTGACCATCCACATGCTCTCACACGTGAGGTTGGGAGGGACCCTAGGATATAAAAACAGAGGAGGATGAGGGGCTTCCATCCATGCAGCCAGGGAAAAGCCGTCAGCCATGCTGTGCTGAGATGTCTTTGAACAGTCCCTGTTTCTGTCAGTAATCCTTGTCCCTGATCCTGGGAGCAACCCCAATAAACTCTTTAGTTCCTCAAGTCAGAGCTCTGTGTGTGTGGTGTCTCCCCAGGAAAAGTGTTCAGACAAGTATGATAATAATGCCCCATTATTCCTTCTCATGAGAACCTTTATTTTCTACTGTGGCATTTCATTTAATTTGTAAGTATAGATTTATTTCTTAACATAGGTTTATTTTCTTAACAGCTGTCTTTCACTACAGTGTGGATTCCCAAGAGGCAAGAATTACGTCTGTCTAGTTTATCACCGTTCTCTATAGTAATCTGTGTTAGTTTCATCTTCCTGTTGCCAAATGAATACAGGACGCAGAAAATTTAGGAGATCAAGGGGTTTATTCATGGCTTACAGTTTTTGTTCTAATTCATCAGCACGGCAGGAGAGTTCATACCATTATCAGGAGCCGAGGTAACTAGTCGTGCCACATCCAAAGAAAAAGCTCAGAAAGGAGCATACATCCAATTTGCCAGTCTGCCAAAATATTCACCCAACTTTCTCCATCCTATCTACCTGTTTAGCGACTGGGACCATCCAGTATGAGCTGGGTCTTCCCACATCAGTTAGGTAATCTCCTCCAAGCTTGTTCAGGCTTGTTATTTAATTCACCATGGTGCTCAAAGGCTCAGTTCTCAATTGTCAGGCTGATACCTGTGTCTAACTGGTGCACACCCACATGTGCACAGTGTGTTGACCAAGTTCTGCTCTTGCCTTCATCTCTCAAATCGTCGCCTTGTAGAATCCTCAGTGAACGAGTCAGTAAAGGAATGAATGAATGCATAAATTAATATGGAGACCTTTTATCTGAACTTGTCCTTAATTCTCTGTCCCCAATAATTATTCATATCTCGGTGAGAAATTATATTCTCTCATTGTTTCATGATTCTCAATCACGTGATCAATTCCAAGGACTAAGATTTCTTTGTGAAACTTTTATGAGACTTCCCGTGTACCTATTCCAAGAACTGAGAATACTAACTGTGCACAGCAATTTCTTGATGAATGAAAATATGGATCAGTCAAGGAATTCTCCTAGGTCCCTTCTGCACAAAGAAAATATTCACATAACAAACACAGAGATACTTTTGCAGCAAGATAATTTCCAACTAAGATTGAACTTCCTTCTTGGGTCACTGGTTTCAATTTCAATAAAGAGCAAGCAATCTTATCATGAAAGGAGGATTGGATTTATTTTTAATAAGAAAGTCTGAATTGGGAGCTTACATTTCCTCAAAAATTTTAATAAGAGCACTAGCAAAGCCCTATGCTACACTCCTCATGTATATATGAGAATAGGACTCCCAGGTCTTCTTTAGTGAAGTGAAAGCAAGCCCGACCACACCAAACCAGTTCAAATTTGCAAGGAAATCAGGGGAGGTCGCTCAGCAAAGGTATCTCATCTAAACATGTTTCAAGAATTCAGGATTGGACCAAGATCCTTGGAGGCAAGGCATTGACAGCCACAGTAGTGTTCCTATGCTTAAGGGGAACACAGGAAAGGGTTCAGGGAAATGCCACTGGATCCTTGTAGGTCATCAGAGAGGAGGGCCCAGAGGAGAGTCAGGCATGCACATTAAAGGATTCTCTGGGGATTGGGGAGGGGAGGCACTGGGGGATAGGGAGAGAGGGGTGAGGGGAGGGGGAGCAGGGGGGTCGGAGGGAGGAGGAGGGAGAGAGGGAACCGGTGTACCTATTAACCTTGTATGAGTGGAAATAATAATAAAAAATGTTAAAAAAAAAAAAAAGAATTCAGGATTGGGTCAGTGACATGATTGGAGCCACTGAAGACCGCAGGAAGTTATCACTTTTGATCACACCCTCTTCCTCCATTCACAACAAAAGCAAAACAGAAGAGCAGACTGGAAAGAAAAGATGTCATTGTCATTCTAGAAATGATCATCCTAAGCCAAAATTTCAGCATTCGCTCTGTTTTTATTTTTTTTTAATTTTTTTATTATTGTTTATTCAATTGTGCGTGTGTGTATGTGCGCGCGCATGTGTGTATGTGTGTGTGTAGAACCACGGACGAATCGGAAACCACCATGGATGCCTCCACCTCCTTCTGCCCCGGGATTCACAGGCTCCGTCCTACCAGGACCAGAAGCGCAGGCCGCCCGCTTCTGCCTGGCATCTATACGTGGGATCTGGGATCCGAACTTAGAACCATTCTGCGTGCAAGGCAGAGGCTTAACCCCTGAGCCACCTCTCCAGCCCCTCGCTCTGTTTTTCAAAGTACAACCTGCTTACTAGTTACTTGTCTTGCCCACAAACCTCAGGTTACTCATATTCACAGTTCTCTGTGACTTAGTTGTGCACATACTATTATGTACACTGTACATGATTCTTATTTGTCAACTGTTGCTAAGCAAATTCTGTGTAGTTCATATCTTGCTATCATAAACCGTAAGCCATGAATAAACAATAAAAGAATATAATTTCTCACTGAGATGTGAACAATTATTGGGGACAGAGAATTAAGGACAAGTTCAGATAAAAGGTCTCCATATTAATTTATGAATTCATTCATTCCTTTACTGACTCGTTCACTGAGGATTCTACAAGGGGACGATTTGAGAGATGAAGATAAGAGCAGAACTTAGTCAACACACTGTGCACATGTGGGTGTGCACCAGTTAGACACAGGTATCAGCCAATCAGACCAATACACAGGTACTGGTCTTATTGCATGAAGTGACAGAAGACAGGCAATTGTGAAGGTAAGTTTTGTTAAATGTATTTACACTAAAAACACTGCCAAGGTTGCTATGGGTCTGTTGCTCATGACTTAACCACCTGCCTGCAACAAGCAACAGAGACGACAACTGACCTCCTCTCTGCTCTCTGTGCTTTCTCCCGCTCTCAGGCTGCAGTGGTCCTGAAGGTGGATGGAGGGCCATGCTCTTCAAACAGCAGGCGTGGCTGAGACAGAAGCTCTTGGTGCTGGGAAGCCTTGCTGTTGGGAGTCTCCTGTATGTTGTCGCCAGAGTTGGGAGCTTGGATAGGTGGGTGATTAATAATGCTTCTACCCGTGTGAGTTAGCGTCTCTTGAAATACGCTTCCTGGGGACATAGCTTTGATTCAATCCATTTATTTCCTCCCCACACCCCTCAAAATTCCTAAGAAATATGCTTCTCAACAGTCTGATGCTGATTTATGAAAACCTTAAAGGGAGAACCTCAAATCAAGGTGCTACATCAAGATTCATTTGTATTCTGTACAGATTGATGCTTCTTTGCAGAGAAGAGATGAAGCTGTGTACAAAAAAAGTCATTTACTACAACAAATGTGGTTTGCACACATTCAGTTGACCTCCAGTCATAGCTAAATAACAATGATATAACTGCGTCTCTTTGTTCTGGAATTTATGACTGGACAATTAATGTGCTATGGAGAGCGTTAAAATTATGCATGCCCCTGTAAAGAAGCTCATCAAGTTTGCAATCCATTACCCTGGAAAGATGGTACCGACAGGTGTGGATTGGTAACTATGTTAATTAGCTCTGGTCTTCAGGAGCAAAGCACACCAGACAAGGAGGCAGTCACAAAGAAACTGCCAGAAGGCAATGGAAAAATCTACAGAGAAGAAATTACAGAGCTAGGACTTGACTCTAAATAGGGAAACCGTTGAAAGGTGGTAGGCCTGAAGAAATCTCACCCTATCAACAGACTGCTTGCTGTATGGTAAAATGGCCCTCATCAGTTCTCTAGCCAGTGTACTGGCAAATAAAGAGGAATTTACCTCTGAAAAATAAAGCTTCTTTTATTATTTTTTTCTTTTAAAATTAATTTTTATGTTGGAATGACTGAATTAGGTTCTTTGGGAGTTCAGTTCACATAGCCAATGAAAATAGAGCCGCATTTTAAAAAGAAGATAAATTCTGTTTTCTTTTCAATATTCAAACTCACCTGTCTTGCATTCAGATAGTTAAAATGAATGTAACATTGGTACTTGTTTACCTATAGTGAGTGTTCATTTTAACTGGAAAAAATTAACCCCTTCGGTGATTTTCAATTCAAAATTCCTCTCCCTCTATAGCAGTTAACTGTGCAATATGTAGAGCTGAGAGCTTATCATACCACATCAGCACTCAAGCGCTTACTAAAGTGCCATTTAGTTGTGAAACTTCTTGAGGTAGTACCATTGTCCTATGTCCACAACAAGACTTCCCAATACCATTAATTATTTCAATCATTTATATTTTATTTGGTAATGGATCTAAAGATCTTTAACACATTCATTACTTAATGAAGGTTTTTTTTTTTAATTTTAATTTTCTCTGCTCCCTGATAGCTTTTACAAGGATTAGATCCTATGGTGGTTTTCTCACAACCCTCACTTGAGACCTAAATAGATTATATCTGAAAAATCCTATGCACTTACTTTGGCTCTCCCTTGACATGACCAAAGGCTCTTCTCTAGGAAGGAGGTTAGGTTATTTCTCTATCCCTAACAATCTTAAAATTCTGCGTTTTGGGTCAGGGACCCATGATCAGGATCTGTTCCCCCAGAAGTAGGGGGAGTGTGATATTTTCTCCTGTCTCCTTATGTTTCTTGAGCTGGGGTGGCTGGAAAGCAATTGTTATGCAGAGTATGGCCTCCTGGAATAGAAAGCCGAAAGGGGAAGAAGGAAAGGGAAGCAGATGGAAGGAATGCCAGTCTAGCTCAGTCACAGGAGAGAGACTTATGCAGCCTCTTCGCACGCAGCCAAACCTGCACAAGAAAACTACATCTTGTAGAAAAGGATTCGAGTAATGATTTCCTTGGTTCTCTCTCAAAAGTGGCCCTAGCTTCCTTCTAGATGCTTAGGAAGGAAGACTTTAGTGGACATATTGTGACTCGGGGCTTAACTTTGCAGCCAGAACCAAGAAGAATACAAACATTTATTCATGATACTCTAACTAATATCAAAATTAAAAACTTTTTAAACTATATATCTATTGATGATTGTATTTCATCCATTTAGAACTCCTGCATATTAACCCATCAAATGTATCAGTTCATGTTTCTCTTAAAATATTAGCTATAGAAAACCCTGTTTGTCATAATTTATCTTTATTTTTCTTTTACTTCCCACAATGAGCATGAACTATTTTGAGAATCATTAAAAATACTACAAAAAGAAATATGTGTATATCTTTCTTACATATTTTGATAAAGAGTTATTTAAACAGAGTAAAGACCTAGATCATTCCTATAACAATGGCTGAACATGAATAAGTTGGAGATGCAGTACTTCTAGAAAAAGTTAGCGACTGCCTCATGGTTATGACAAGGAGACATAGAATCCATGTTACTGAGATTACTGGACACTCTCAATTGGAAGAAATGATTAAAAACCAATTTGACTACTATGATCTCCTTTGACCAAGAAGGCTAAATGACTTTCCAAATCATCTAGTTGACTCATTAGTTATACTGAATTTGTTTAGTTTTGGATTGTATGTAAAGGCAAATCCAATTGTCTAACCATATGTACTGGTCATGCTATATTGCTCAACCCATTCTAATATTATGTCTATTACCACTCCTTTCTCTCTGAGACAAATCTAGATGATTGGCTGTTATTTGAAATATGCTGAAGTACCAATCTCCCTTTACTTCCCTTCCTTTCTGAACTCTACTTTCTGACTTCAGTTGCTTAGTCCCCTCAGGGTCTTGCAGATTTCTGGTCCCAGGTATGATAGGTGAAATGCAGCTCATGCCAATGGTGCCTGGAATTGTTCTTACAACCAGCTAAGCGAAAAAATAATCCTGACCTCTTTTGATAGAAAGGAAAGAGAGGAAAAACAAATATAATCTCCTGCCTCTCCCAAAGTGAAGGGTTGAAATTCCCAACGAAGGAAAAGCTCAGCAAGGGCCAAGATTGGAATTTTGCAGGTTAGTGAAGCAAAGGCCAAGCTCAGAGATCAGGGCTTCTTTTCAGATTACTCTCAAAGGTTTTTAAGGGTCATATGAGTGCTACTAAGCTGAAATAATAGATAGATGATAGATAGATAGATAGATAGATAGATAGATAGATAGATAGATAGATAGATAGATAGATAGATAAAATAAAAAAGTTCTGCAAAGTCAGAAACAAATGCCTCTTTGCCCTTGACCTCCCAGTAGAAGATTATAATCCTCTACCTTCTCCATTTTCTGAATGATATAATTGGTGATCTGTTTAAAAGTCATTAGAATGGCTAGTGTTACTCGTCCACCCGATACTGGAAGTGAAAGTGCATATTGTAGTCAATTAGGTCTTGGTGAATAAAAATTTCAAAGCATGCTAATAAAAAATTCCCATTGTTGTGTGTGCTCAGCTGCATTCAGGACTGCCCATCATTAAATCACCCAAACATATGTTCATTATGGATTGTAGCAGCCTGGAAACCAGGGTTTTACCATGCATACGGTCTTAGCCTGAGCAAGATGCAGAACCTTGAGACAAGCTTCTTACAATGCCTCTCTGTTGCTTTCAGGTTACAACCCATCTGCCCCATTGAAGGGCGATTTGGTGGCACCCGCAGTCAGGCTGAATTCCCACTCCGAGCCCTGCAGTTTAAGAGAGGCCTGCTGCACGAGTTCCGGAAGGGCAACACTTCCAAGGAGCAAGTTCGCCTCCATGACTTGGTCCAGCAACTCCCCAAAGCCATCATCATCGGGGTGAGGAAAGGGGGCACCAGGGCCCTGCTGGAGATGCTGAACCTCCATCCAGCAGTGGTCAAAGCCTCTCAAGAGATCCACTTCTTTGACAATGATGAGAATTACGCCAAGGGCATTGAGTGGTACCGAAAAAAGATGCCTTTTTCATACCCTCAGCAAATCACAATTGAAAAGAGCCCAGCGTATTTCATCACAGAGGAGGTTCCAGAAAGGATTTACAAAATGAACTCATCCATCAAGTTGCTGATCATTGTCAGAGAGCCAACCACAAGAGCTATTTCTGATTACACTCAGGTGCTGGAAGGAAAGGAGAGGAAGAATAAAACGTACTACAAATTCGAGAAGCTGGCCATAGACCCTAATACCTGTGAAGTGAACACGAAATACAAGGCAGTAAGAACCAGTATCTACACCAAACATCTGGAAAGGTGGTTGAAGTACTTTCCTATTGAGCAGTTTCACGTTGTCGACGGGGACCGTCTCATCACAGAACCTCTGCCAGAACTTCAGCTGGTGGAGAAGTTCCTAAACCTTCCTCCAAGGATAAGTCAGTACAACTTGTATTTCAATGCAACCAGGGGGTTTTACTGCTTGCGATTTAATATTATCTTTAATAAGTGCCTGGCAGGCAGCAAAGGACGCATTCATCCAGAGGTAGACCCTCTGTCGTTACCAAATTGCGCAAATTCTTTCATCCTTTCAATCAAAAATTTTATCAGATCACTGGGAGGACATTGAACTGGCCCTAAAATGATATGTGTTGTGCCTGGAGACACATGCGAGGTCTCCCCTAGAGTAAAATATGCACTTTTCCTGGACACAGCTATCCTGCCCATCTTTCCATGTATACTTGTACATATGCTGTGTGTGACCAAATATAAGATCAGTTCTTTTTCTACTGAAAATTTACAGAAACAGAATAAATTACTGTCTGCGTAGTTGCATCTTGTAAGCTATTTACAAAAAAAAAAAAAGCAAAGAAGAGGTGGTGGAAACTGGGAAAGTGACTTCAGCTATTCTCAAAGAATTAGTCTTCCTTTGATTCAGAATTATTCCTCCGCCATTGTCATAGATGAAAGCCAAAAGATGTGTGTGTGGAGACACACCACTGGCGGTGAAGCTTCAGGAAGTAGAGGATTCTGTTTTGCGTCTTGTTTTTCCCCTAAGGGAAAACTGGCTCTTTAATTTAGATGCTGAATTGGTGCCATGAAAACAGAATATGCTATTTTCTTATTATTTAAAAGAATGTTTTATCTCATAAGATCAACTTTGTTCCAAAGTTCCCGTGATGATTTTGCACTACTGTTTTCTCGTATGGACTGCATCGTCACTTGTAGCATGTCAGCCACACGTTGGAGAGTCAAGTCCTTTCACTTCCACGTTGTATGTCAACACAGAGAAATGTCATGTATATAGTGTACATTGTTGTAAATACCGGTTTCACACTAAGTAATTCTATTTTGTAAACTGAATATGGCTATTTAATTTATTGTGAAAATTAAATTTATTGTGGTATTTAAAATGGAATGGATTAAAATTTACTCATGTGCAACTTTTAAAAAAAAAACTCATTTTGTTCTATGTGCCTCCTGCTCATTTCCAGAATGGAAGCTGCTGGTATCCATTTGAGGGTGCTTGGAATGGTTCAGTTCTCTGTTGGGTTTCCAAAGCTTTATGAAAATATACTTACAAAAAGTGGTTGAATACTTTTAAGAAAAAAATCTTGGCCCTCTGGAAATCAAGTAAGAATAGCCTACCTCAAAGACCTCTAATGGCACACTGCCTACAACTCTGTAGCTATTAACTTATTTGCAGTTGCTGCTGGGACACAAGGAGCAGAAACGCGTTAACAGAATCGAGGCATAGCGAGAAATCACAGTTTTATTTGAGCATCTAATCAAAGTCACACCAGCAAAAATTAAAGCAAATAAGGTGAGAAAACTCATGTGGTCTCGGTGCTGACAGCTGCTGATGCTTTGCAGATGGAAACAAGTTCACAAAACTTTCTTTTAGATGGAAAATCCAGTGCTCTGCTTAGAAATAATCAAATGAATGGCATTGCTGTGGGTAGCCCACACATGTGGCTTGTATTTCCAACAGATATATTAATGCTAAATTGGGTGACTCTTCGCTGACATCAGATACTCTAATTTTTTCTTAAATACAACTCAGAGAAAGGAGGGGAAAGGGTTGACAAGACAACATTCATAATTGCTTATTTAATGGGAGCTATTTGACAAGGTTTGACATTACATCAAGAGTGTCCGCAATAATTTCCCTCCTTGTAATAACTGCTGGTTTTCTCTGAGTTATTTTTCTTGCCAGTGATTTGGTCGTGTATTTTTCTAAAGTAGTCCTTTTCCTTCCAATGTCCATACATACATACGGTCTTTTGGGCCACCCGTCTAGTCAGCTTAATTAGCATGACACTGTTCTCCCAGCATGAAACGAACAAGACACCAGTACCAGCTGACTGGGCTCCTCAGAATAGGAGGACTTAAAGACCACTCCAAGACTGAAATGGTAGTCATTTCTCTCTAGACTGTGAGGAAACTGATATAAACAGGCTGCTTTCACATTTCCTGTAGCTCAACTCTTAGCTAATTAGAGTTAGTTCTCTGAATATTTCATTCTATGACATAATCATTGGATTCGCATTAACTTTACACAAGTATTCTGGGAGCCCTGTACAGTCAATATGGATTTGTACAAGTAACTGTTGAGTTCTGCCCTGTAAAAGCATATGTTTCAAAGTTTCAATCTCAGTTGAAAGAATTTAAATTTCTCAGTCCTGTTTTCTTACATTATGCATTTTCATTTATTTCTCATTATATATTATCAAATTTCATTTGTTTACACTTATGGCATAAAAGTGATATTATGATTTTATAGTGCAATGTAGAATGATTAAATTAAGCTAAATAACATAGCTATCATTTCATATTCTTAATATTTTTATTGTGAGAATGTTAGAAATGTACTCATAATGATATCAAAACGTGTAGTGTTCAATTATCAACTATATTCAACATACTGCACTTAATTCAAAAACAAAATCACCACTTATTTCTCTTCACTGAGGCTTTCAAATGCTACAATAAGGCATGTCACAATTTAGTCTAAGAGTCCATTTGACTTAAGCCAACTTTGATCTTTTTTGTTTTAATTCAAAAGTCTGTATTCCTTCATCATATTCAGAAAACCAAAAGGCACTGTGATTTCCAGTCATTCTGCCTCCTAAATGAATTTGTTCAAAGCTAAGGGCCTCGTGTGGCACAGCTTTTGGCTTTTTCTCTGTAAAAGCAGTCACAGTCAGTGCTGATTGAGCCAGGCAGAGAGAAATAAAAACTTATGATTTAATAGCATATTTCCACTGGAGATGCTAAGGCTCCCTGATTAGAAAAAAATGTCTCCTGTTGTCAACAGACAAGCACTAGACTTCTAAAGAAATCTTCAGCTCATCACAAGGATCCACTAGGGTTCTCTTTAATGAGTTACTCTTTTTATATCATAAATACCTTGCATTCCTTATGTAAGCTTATGTAAGCTTAGTGATAACAATACAGCTTTGTCTGACCATTCAACTGAAAAGAGAAAAGGGTATTCAAGCCATGGTACCATTTCTAATGAGCTGTGAAACTGAACCCCTATCACTTTGGAACCCAAGGAATTGAATTCCAGAAGTCAGTTCTCTCCTTCCATCATGTGGGCTTCCAGGGGTCGAACTCAGGTTGCCAGGTTTGTATGTAAGCACCTTACCTGCTCGCCAAGTTATATTGCTGGTTCAAGAATTCCAATTATAACTATACAATAAGTCCAAGATAGCAAGGAGACTAGGAAACATGCAACCCTGAAGATAAATACCTTCAAATTCCCAGTCTATCACCTACCTACTTGAAACCAGCACATATGAACCTACAAAAAGATTCTGCTACTAACTTTGCAAAGTAATGACAGCATAGTATAAGAAACTTCTAAGACACTTTGTTCCTTAGTTAATACATGCTTGTAAATTCCTCACAATCATGTGTGATTTTAATATATTTTTGTCAATGAGGATTATGTCAATGGCCAGCTATCATACAAGAGCTACTTGGAGAACAAAAGGAGACTTGGGAACATGGTCTAAAATGCTACACCTGATACAAGAGCCACTCTGAAGGACAAGTTCAGGGACTCAAAGGAAGTCTCATCTAGGCCATAGAAGACGCTTAGACACCAAGGAAAGTGAGGAGCCAAGCATGAGTATATTCTGAGGTTCAGTGCTGCTGATAAGATTTGCTATGGCCAATTGGTTATTTGCTAAATCAGATTGTCTTCTAAAGGCTAATGTGAGGATATTGTCAGGATAGAGAACTCCAGTGATTGAAGTATCTCACAGCTGGTCTTTTGTACCGTTTCTACACACTCAGCAGCTGCTTCTCACTCAGGAGAAGAGTCTGTAACTTAAGCAAAACAGAAGAGTTTGCAGAAAGCATTCTTCCTCAAAATAACTAAACCAGTAAAATCTTAGCAATATGGACTAACAAGGTAAAACTATGAAATACTTTCAAATAAATTGATTGCAAACTCTTGTCTATGGCCATATCACCCTGAACACACCCGATCTCATTATAAAATTCATAGCAAACTCTTGCCAAATAGAAACTGTCAACATGTATAGAAATATACTGAAAAGTGAACACCCAATCTTATTTTCTTTACTAAATAAATGTTTCTTAATTCGCATATTGCTTTTTTCACACATTGATATTACTCAAGTATTTCAAATTACTCTATGCTTTTAAGTAATATATTCAGGTCTCTTAACATCTGTTAATGAATTTTAATAGAAAGCTGCTCATTGGCAGGTAGTGCAAGAGTGAAACTGAGGTCAAAACACGATTCTTCTGAAAGATTTTAATGCCACCTTACTACACATCCTGTGATTATATTTTCAGCTTTTTAAGATTTCATGTCAATTAAATTTTATTGTACATTCTATAAATAATGGTGCTCTTTCATAATAATTAAAAATAGATCAGAGACCTGAAACTATATCACTAAGCAGACATCAATATTTGTGCCCATAGAAAGAATCTGATTGGTATTCTGAGAATGAGGGTTTGAGCTCAGTTGAAAGGCGACACTCAATCACATAAAGTAAGTTGTAGCAGGTTTGATCCTATCAAACTAGTTCTATCATAAAAGCATGAACCATATCTGTCTGCTAGATTAGGGCGATAGTCAATGAAAGGATTTTTTTAAATATACATGACATTTCCTTCAAAAGCAGCTTACCAGAAAGGTGATTCACTCCCAATAGATTACTGTACCATTGTATTGTATCATTAAGTACCACTTCGAAGAACTAGCTGACCACGCTCATTTCTAAATGAGTTGGCCTCTGTTTTAAATTGCTTTTCCATTTATGACAGTACAGAACAATCTTCAAGGCCAACTGCAAAGCTGCCTGTTTCTTTGGTAAGGCTGCTCTAAGACCTAGCAAAGCTGTAGACATACAAGAAGAAAGAACTTTTAATTGCTTCATGTCATAGAAGCAAAAACGTAATCCTGATAATAGCTTCCATTTGACTCTTCAAAAGTTAAACTTTTGGGTCACACCCGACAACAGTGTGGACACACTGAATTAGCAGTGTGAATAGGTTAGTGAGAACATTCAATGGTGCCCACCACTGGCAAAGAGCTTGGATGAATGAGGGATCCATGAAGCCATGTCGGAAGACCACAGCCTCCCACCAGGACATGACTCTTCAGGAGCCAAAGCTGAGGTGTTAAAATGATTAACAAATCAAAGAAAGTTGGATCGAGATTATATGTAAAATAAGGTGGAAAGTTAAAAAATGGAAGCTGTACCAGAGCTTTCTAACATTTGAATTGTCTGATTACTACAACCCTCAGGGGACCTGGATGAAACAAAGGGCTTTTTAAAAAGAGATGGTAAATGACTACCCCAAAGCTAACCTTGAATGAGAAAGCTATCAAATAACTAGTGCCCCACAAGATCAGCACTTTCCTTCCCGCCTTTCTCTTCTCTTTGGTTCTCTCAATTCTTTCCTTCATGACCAGCAGTTTTGATGCAGTTGATTAGATCCTCCATTGCTGGCTCACACAAGACTGGGAAAATGTGCTTTGCCAAGCCAGCTCTGAGGATATGCTGACAGGGCCTATATGGAAAGGTGTCCTTGCTGATAAGTCTGCCAATAGGTCCACCCATCTTAATCTCAAGAACAGAGGAATCTGTTACCTCAATAGGCCAAAAGGACTTTGAAGTTTTGATGGTGTTAAAGATCCTAAAATGGAGATATTATCCTGAATGAGGAGGGCAATCCTGATGGAATCACAAGCCTTCTTGAAAGAACAGACAGTAGAGAACAGGTGGAGAGGAGGTGATATTGAAAGAGAGGTGCAGCATCCTTGGCTTTAATGGGTAGAGCCAGAGTCAAGCACCAACTGTGCACAGCATTTAGAAGCTGAGAAAAGGCAAGGAAGTTGTTTTCCCTGGTAGTTTCCTGTGGGAGGCCCGGCCTAGCCAATGGCTTCGTCTTAGCCCTAGCGAAACTTGTGCTGAATTTACAACCCTTCAGAAATGCAAGATATTCAGATGATGTCATTGTCATTCACTAATCTGGAGATTACAGCGACCATAGAAAATGAACAGATTGCATAGGAGGGAGTGAAGCACTCACAAAACACTCTACTTTTAATCCATTAATTACGTTGATTGGTCAGGGAATCAAAGGAATTTGTTCTCCTTGTCCATGAATAAGTGATGGGACCATGACATCAATCACAAAGGACATCTCCAACAAGGCAAATGGCAGTGTTGATGTTACCCCAAGTATCCTGCAAGCTTCATCAGGCCCTTTGAATGAAGAGTCACCTATCAGGAGACAATCCCCTGTGGTAGAAAATCTCTGTGTACAGAGAACAGAAGGTTTTTTTTTTTTTTTTCTGTACATCTCCATTCAGGTTCAAAGTATAAATAACAGTTATGACCATAACTATCACATACATATATGGAAAAGTACAGATTACATGGCATTCTAACCCATAATAAGTAGTATGGGTTTAAATGCTGAAAAGACAAAAAAATCCTTTGTTATTTTGACCCTATCAATCTAGCTTTTATATATAAAATCTCAAATCCCCTAAGACCAAAAGCCTTGGTTTTGTCATAGATTTGTAAAAGATCAATCCCAAAGATCTCAAAATCTGTCTTCTAGGAAACTGAAAACTGACAGACATGATCCCCAACAGGGGACACTGCAAAATTTTTGCCTGGTTGTTCAATAGCCATTATAGTTCAGATGAACTGCAAGTTTCAAGTTCTAAACACCAAGGACTCACCTAAAATTTTGTTCTTCAAAGGTCTACTTGTGCCAGCTACCAAGTCAGTTTGTCCTCTGGGCTGTGAAGTATATGACAGTAAAGGAGCAAATGTCAGTCCCTACCGTTGTAAGAGAACGTGGCCCTCAAAAGCATAGGTCCCTAAATTTTCTCTACTAAGCAATTAATTTTACATTTAGTTAAGCATGAATCGAAATTGTTAGTTTCAAAAACAATAAACTAGCTGGCATTATCATCACACTAAATTGATGCTTTAAATATTCATTGTTTTATGAGTTTGCAAGTGAACATCTTAGTTCACTAATGGTATAGAAATTAGACCTCATTTTTGCTGTTGTTAATTGCACTTGGGTTCTACCTCTCTTGCATATTAATGCACCTTAACCCAGGAGAGTTTCAAGTACAATACGGTAGACACATAACACAGAAACTGATAGGATCTACAAATAATGCAATTCCTCAAACATTAACTTGGAAGAAACACTGACTTATTTTTTGATGCATTTAGGAAATCAGTATTAACTTATTAATTAAAGAATGATTAAAGCTGATGATTTGAATAAAGTCCTGAATATATAGAGGAAGTTACTACACTGAAGACAAGCCATTCATTTCTACTCTTTTAATAGTGAAACTCGCTGCGAATTGACATTGTCATTCACCGAGTCAATCCAGTAGGTGATTGCAACTCAGATGACCAACTGGATAATGGAGTCACAATAGGAACATATTTTGATGTGTGAAAAATTTTGGAGGATCACCAAATGAAGAAGCAGTCACTATGTCTACATTGAAAATTCTTGACTTCTATCCACTTCAGTCATGACAGCTATTGCATATGATGGCTGACAAGGTTGGCATCTAACTACTGAACTGTTTCTTTCAGTATCTGATAGGTAATTCTGGAAGAGACATGGAGAGACGATTCAGTAAGCTCCTCTCCCACACATAACAGAGGAAAGTACAGCAACACAGAAAGGCTTGTCAATGCACCTAAGTATGTGCAACGGGCAGGGACAGGGCTGGACCAGTTCTCAGAATGTGGATCCCCTCCACAGCATGAAGCTCAGCTCTGCTTGTTATGTTTGTTTCAGCATTGTGACCACACTCAGGAAGAATTATTTATGCAGAAATGCAGGGCAAAGAAGAACAGGAAACTGGACTAAATTTATAAGCTGAAAGTACTAGTAGGCAGGATCTCGCAGAATCTGGGTTAACAGCACAAAGGTAGTAGTTGGGCTTCTTGTGTTTCTTAATTGTTATAATATGCATACAACATGATAGTATTGGTTTATTATTCTGGAGGACATTTCAACACTCTTATCATGGGCTCTAGAGACTTCTTGACTGCATAACCCTACCCAATTCCTCCACAGGCATAGATTTATCTTCTGAGGGTAACAACTTATTAGTCAAACCTTATTATCTAATCATCACAATATCACCTTGGCTTATAGATGGGAAATAATCAAAATAAATACCCTTTTATACATTTGAATTAAGTATGAAAACTGTAAGAACCATAACATTCATCTTGTCTTCCATTGTTACTTGCTGAGGAGGTATCATGTAAACAACAACAAAAATTTTCACAATGCCAAAAATATGAAGTTATGCTTGGTTAACAAAGAATTAAGAAATCTGAGCTTTAAATTGCTCAAAAAGGGTGAATTCTTCTCTTCAAATCCTGGCTTATTAAAATAGTTCTGAAATAAGGGTTCTTCACTCCAGCAATACATGAGAATACCTGTGGAGGATTGAAATTTGATGCCTCGATTACATCTCCTAAGATCCCGGGGGCTTACCATTTTGACATTTACTTTGTCAAGCTCAGAAGGTGGCTTTGATGTACAGCCTGGGTCAAAAATCACTGATCTGAAACACAGGTGTTGACCTGTTTGTTTTAGCAAATTTAACATGATTAAGGGAATTGTCCTCTGTAGGACAAACAACAGTAGTGCAATTATATCATCTCTACCTCTTTTTCTCTTGCTGATGCATAATTTAAGATCATAGTAGGGGCTAGAGAGATAGCTAAGTAGATAAAGCAATTGTTTGTACTCCTGGAAATCTGAGTTCAGTCCCCAAAAACTTGCATGGTTGGAGGACGAGAGTTGTTTCCAAAAGCTGTTCACTGACATTCACTTATGCACCATGACTTACATATTCTCTCTCTCTCTCTCTTTCTCTCCATCTCAAATAAATATTTTTGAAAGATGATAAAAATCATAAGAGAATAAAAATGCCACCTACTTATTTATTAAATGATATGAAGAGTCTCTAAAATTCATTATTTGCTATAATAGCATTGGATATAAAACAAAAAAAACCCCAAAGGTTTCTAGGTTCCTCACAAGGTTTTAAGGAGGTACAATTACTCCAAGCCTCATAGTAACAAAGGCACCACACTTAGACAATTGATACTATTTCAAATAAAGTCCAGATGATTATCCTTGCAAAACTCTAACACATATCACATGACATCATCTCACTTGTTTCAGTACATTGGAAAGTCAAAAACTGGTAATAGGAAGGTTAGAGATACAGCTCAACGATATAGTGTTTGTCTAGCATTTATAAGACCCTGGGTTCTATCCCAGGCACGGAAAAATAAAATCTTAGTTGGGCCTAGTGATGTAAGCCTGTGTTTGCAGCTGCTTGAGAGGCTGGAGAACCAAAAATTGAAAGCCTTCCTGGGATGCTAGAGAAAAAAAAATGGCAGCTGGTCCTCTGAGCATCCACACGCTCACATTGGGAGCTACACTCTCTCACAGCAGGATTTCCAGGGAGGAGGCGAGGTCCTTCGGGTGTGTTCACCTTGCTCATCCTTGTTGATTCTTTTGAGAAACAAAGGCATGCGAACCACAGGTCTGCAAGAGAATGTGCTTTAGAGTGAATGCAAACAACAGAGAAAGTGCAAGAGCACTAATCCATATTCCCATGGAAATGCTCTGGCTTCAATATTCCCTTTAAAGGATGGAGCTTCTCTAGTCAGTTGGTCACACTCGAGAGGAATTATGTTTGAAAGATAAGAGAACTTCAAAAGCTAAATTTAAAAGACCAGACCTGAGGCTGTGAAGGGCATGCAGGAAAGAGAAGGGCTTTAACTCAGCTTTCAAAGCATGTTCTCCTTCCTCTTTGAAAGTTTCAGACGCTTTCAGGATTGCTCAAGAATTTCCCATATCCATGACATCTTTCATCAGAAAACCATGAAATAGCAAAAAATCTCACTCCAGTTGCCACAGTTGGGTGGGGAAATGTAAAAGTAAGTTAAAGTTAAGTGGCTTTGGGACTGCTTCTTCTTGGCTTAGAGAGTCACCTCCAAGAAAGTTGCTGGATATGGGTCTAGCTGAAAATTAACAATCTGTGCATCCTACTGCGAATGAATAGAATGAGACTCTGCTTGGGACTTTGTTACCCAAAGATTCCTAGCTCCGTTGTTGGAGAAACTTTAAGGTAGTAAGTGGATCTTAAAGAGGTGGGATCTAATGCAAACATCTTACATTTGGAGCTGCTACACTCAGAAGAGAATAAGGTAGTTTTCATGGGACCCGAGTAGTTCTTGTAAGAGCAGGTTGTCATAAAGGAGAAAACCTTGTTTTCTGTTTCCTGCCCATTCTCCCACCACTGTGGCGCCATCTGCCTTCACAAGAGTCACACTAATGCCAGAGTCATGTTCTTGAATCTCCAGAACTGTGGTGTTAAATAAACCTCTCTTCTTTAGAAAGTGCCCCTCCCCAGGTATATTAGTACATTGATTTATATGGATCCCATAAGTGACCCCTAAAAGGAAGCAGAAGCTTTTTTAGCAGCAATGTATCTTCCATGACTTATTTATAGAAGGATAGCAGAAAGATCAGAATGGAAAGCTGGGAGATAAGAACACTAGAAATGGGCTAGAAGGATGGCTCAGGGGTTAAGACTCTGCCTCACAAGCAGAAAGTCCTGAGTTCAGATCCCAAGTCTCATGGTAAAATGCCAGGCAGAAAGAGCAGCAGCCTACACTTCTGGTCCTAGTGGATGAAGCCTGGGAAATCCCAGAGTGCAGCAGAAAGAGGTAAAAGCAATCCAGGATGATTCCTGAAGTCACCCTTGGTCCTCCCCAGGGACACACAGGCCTTTTAATACACACACACACACACACACACACACACACACACACACACACATACACACAAAATCACCTCTGCTGACAACACAGAAGGGTGGCACTGATCCAGACAACTAAATTTCTGCTCAAGAAACTTGAATGAAATTTCAGGGAAATATTTACTTTGCCAATGTTCTATTTGGAATGTTTGCATCAATATTCATGAGCAATCCTGAGCTGCGGTTTCCCTAGTGCTGTCTTTTGTCTGGTTTCCTTATCAGTGTTATAGTGTCTGAAAAAGGAGTTAGGAAGTTTCTCTCCCTTTTCTAGAAGTACTGTCATTGGGTTTGGGATGAGGGTTGTTTCCTGTAATGGGCCAAGTAATAAATATTTTAGGCTTTGTGGTCTGAATAGCCTTTGTTGGAACTACTGAAAGCAGTCTCAGTCGATGGAGAGAAAGAAGGACACCACTGTGTTTCATCTGATGTTTATGAAAGAAAAACAGGTGGTTGGAACAAAATTTGGTCTGTGGACTTTAAGTTGCTACCACCTGCTCTGGAATAATTTATGAATCATTTGGACCATAAAGAGTTGGTAAAAGCTGGAGGCTAAATGCGTATGTTCATCTAAAATCCACCTGTTGAAATCTATCCCCCAGAGTGATGTTACAAGTTACAGTCTTCGAGCGCAGATAACAGTTATGTTCCATATGAACGAGCCCCAGATAGCCTAGTGTCTGTATTTACCATGTAAGAACACAGAAATAGAAGACCACCAAGTCCTAAAGTACTAGAATCTTCACTTTGGATTCTTGACTTCCAGAACTGTGAGAAGTGAATTTCTGATTTTGCTTTACCTGCCCAATAAGGATTATTGTTCTAGCAGTCTAAATGGGCTGCAGTTAGAATAATACTCTTATGACTGGTACTGAGGACAACTTTTCGATGCTGCCCCATCAAGAGCACAGAAAGTGTGGGGGTGCATGCTTGTAATCCCAGTGTTTGGGGAAAGAAACAGACAGATGTTGAATTTAAGGCTGGCCTGAGTGTTCTAGCAAGATCTTGTTTGGAAACAAAATAGTTTTTAATTAAAAAGAGTAGAATCAGAGAGAAAAAAAAATGCAAGCTGTAGCAAGTTTCTCTGTATTTCTCTGCAATCAACCATGCCCCCAGCCACACTGCTTTAGCTGGTGAAGTTTCTCAGTGTGCTTGGCTGTCTAGTAGAGGATCTCTCCCTCAACTTTCACTGTTACTGTTGTTTTTTGTTGTTGTTTCTATTTTGTGGCATGATCCTCCTTGACTTGAAGGACAGAGAAGTCTGAGATCATGAATGACACAGGGTCAAATCCCTCTGGTGGGATAAGGGCTGGGATAAAGGAAGCCTGATTCACCAGGCCAAATGTGGACGCTAGAGACTTGATTGTGGCCATGTTGTGTGGATCCTGGGTCCTGCTGTGCCTCAGTTTGCTGAAGAAATCAAGAATCTGGCAACAGTGCCACTTGGCGCTAGCAGCAGTGACTAACAGCTGCAGGGTAGGGTCTGATACCTACTCATGCTGAATGGTGACCAGTAAGTAGTACCAGTCCCTGCAGAGGAAGGATGGCAAAGCCCTAACTGTTGAGGTCACAAATCCCAGGAGAGGCGACAAGGAAGATCCTCATGACAAAACTGCCAAGCGTCAGAGGAGGCAAAATAAGACTCAAGGTTAAGTTACCAGAGCCGGTGTTCAGAGCTGGGACACACACGGAGGAAGGGGATTTGCACTGAAGACCCAATTTTACTGCAGCTCCTACATCACCCGTCAGTCTCCAAGGTTCCAAGGAGAGATGAAGACTCCATTTGAGGACAAGGAACGAGGCCATGGGAGCATCAAAGTTAGTCCTTGCACTTCGGGCCTTGGGGACGTAATGGTTCATTTTCTCATGGCTGTGACAGAAAGCATGGCGGAAACAATTTGAGAAATGAGAGCTCTGTTTGACTTGCAGCCATCATGGCAAGGAAGCTTACACTCGGCTGGGCTGTGCGGAGAAGCGGGAGCTTGCAAGCTGGGATTCTTCAGATTCCACCACTGAACCAGGAAGCAACCAGTCAGACCCCCCCACTCCCCAGTGACTCACCAGCTAGGCTCCTTGAAACTTCCTTAGCTGCCAAACAGTGCCACTAGCTGGACACCAAGTGTTCAGACACAGGTGCCTCTGGGCTTCTTTCACATTTAAACCATAACAAGAACTGTCTCTAATTAAGCAACTTGACCTTGGGCAAGTTAGTACTGCCCTGGGCAACAAAGAGATTGTAGTTAAGGCTCCTTTCCATTTATCTAAGAGTCTAATTAACCTACTTCAGATCAAAATAGGCTTCACCAGAACATTCTGTGCATGCACATTACCTGATGCTTTATATACATCAAAGGGAAGGAAAATAATGTGTTTGTTTCAGTGGTCTAATCATAAATGTAAACACCACCTGTGGTGGGGTTAAAGCGACTTGACTTGCAGCATGTAAAGTTCCCACCATCGTTTCACAAATTCACTAGCTGAAGCATTCATCTGAAAAGTACAATGCAGTGGTTTTATACACTATTTCTCTCACACAGAGACAACACCTTTTAGTATCTTTTAAGTGTCAATAATAACAGTACCAGAGTAAAATTATTAGTTATATGTATTTAGTATTATATTTTAATGTACTTTATTCTATATACTATTCAAATACTTTATGTATCATATATAATTCAAACAAATCAATAATGAACGTGTTTTATGGCTGATTATTTAAGTTCTAAATTTATCAGCCAGTTCTTAAGGACTTGCATAAGCCAACTCCAAGACAGTAATGGTTGTTCATGTTTTGTGGGTATTGTGATAGCATTTTAGACATACTATTTTGTGGGGTGTTTTTTGTTTTTTGCTTTTTGTTTTGTTTTTGTTTTTTAATTATATTTATTTTTTCCCAATCATACAAGCTTCATAGGCATCCCAGTCCCCTCCCTCACTCCACCCCTCCCCAGATCCCCTTGCACCCTCCCCCTTTTCCCCCTTCCTTTCACCTCCTCCCTCCCATTCGCCCAGTGTCCCCCTCCTTCCCCCTCCCATCCCCTGGAGCATCCTTTAGTGTGAATGTCAAACTTCCCTCTGAGCCCTCTCTAGTGAGGTGTAAGGACTCAGTGGCATTGCCCAGAGCCCTTTCTTGGGCTCCCTTTACTATAGACATACTATTTTGTAGCTCTTAGACAGTTTAAAATTTTATTGACCAATTTAAGTTAAATTATGTGTCAGGGAGTTCAGCAGGTAAAGCATCTGTTCCAAAATCTTGGGATTTAAATTTGGTCCCCAGAAACTCGCATGGAAGGGAAGAGCCGACTTCACAGAAAGATCGTCCTTCGATCTCCACTCATGTGCTCTCTTTGTCTCTCTCTAATAAACAAAATATTAAAAAGTAAAGTAAAGTTAAATTAAAAGTCACGAAGACATTCTTACAGCAATTCTCACCGTGTCATTCTGAAACTTATTATTTTATAAATGAGAGAAAGCCTCTCAGAAAGGTTAAGTAATTGATTGGAATCATACAGCCAAACTATGCTTGAACTCCAGAAAGTGCTGTATTCTATTGGACCATGCTGGCATACATATAGCAAAAATTTGATTTTGTTTTTAAAAATATTTTATGTATTTCTTTGGGAGAGAGAAGGGGCATACATGCATGCCATGGCACACTTTCCAAGATCAATAGCCCACTTCCAGAAGCCAGTTCTCTCCTTCCACCACATGGGCTGCCAGGGATCAAACTCAGGGTGTCAGGTTTGTAAGCAAGCACATCATCCTTTGAGCCATCTCACCAGCCCCAAAATTAAACTTTATTTACTATCTGAGAGAACTTGATGTGTTCCATACAAGCCAAAGCTCTCCCCATACAAGCCAAAGCTCTCCCCATACAAGCCAAAGCTCTCCAAAATCACTGAATTTACAGAAATCAATGTTTGCTTGAGATGTCTAACAATGACATGGTTTGTTTACATATGGTGTCATTAAGAGGGGTAAGAAGCCCTACTCAGTGCACGATCTTAGAAAGGACTATGGAATGCTGATTACCCCCACATCAAGTCATCCAAGTAGAGACACAGTAGGTTATATGAAGATCTCTCACAGTTGTCTTTTTCCTGAAGTGCTGTCTTTAAAAGGACTCTAATCTTTGTAAGTCAATTTTTTGAACAATGAGTAAAAGGTATCTAACCAATTTTCAAGAAATTAATTTGCTGTTACTGTAAATTTTGAAGGTCAGAGTTATTCCGTTTTATAATACATGATGTTTTCTTTCTAATAGTATCACCTACAAAGCTCAGAATAGAAACTACCCAGAACAAAATAATGAGTGTGGTATTTGTGTATGTTGGGTACGTGTATACAGCATATGGAGGCCAGAGGTCAATCTTAAGTGTGATTCTTCAGGACATGTCCACATCATTTTTGAAAAATGATCTATCACTGGGGCCTGGGTATCATCAATTAGGATAGGTTGGCTGAACAGCTGGCGAACAAGCTCCAGGGATCTTCTTCTCTCTTCATTAATGAGGTTACACATATGTGTGACCACACCTATCTTTTTTTTTTTAAATTTTTTTTTATTATTATTTTTTATTCAACTGTGCGCATGTGTGTGCGCGCGCGTGTGTGTCTGTGTGTGTGTGTGTGTCTGTGTATATGTAGAACCACGGACGAATCCGCGAACCACCATGGACGCCTCCACCTCCTTCTGCCCCGTGATTCACAGGCTCCGCCCTACCAGGGCCAGAAGCGCAGGCCGCCCCCGCTTCCGCCTGGCGTCTATACGTGGGATCTGGGATCCGAACTCGGGACCTTTCGCCTGCAAGGCGGAGGCTTAAGCCCTGAGCCACCTCTCCAGCCCCCACACCTATCTTTTTATGTGGGCATTGGAGATTAAATGCTGGTCCTCATGCTTGTGTGGCAGGCACTTTATTAACTGATCCATTTCCTCAGCCTCAGTATTTTTAAATTAGCAATATAATTTTCCTCAACTATAAAGAGCATATGAACAAATACATTTCATAATTCAAATATTAGAAAACTCACTAGGACATACTTAATCTTAAATCTTCCCAAAGTTTAATGCCCATATTTTGCAAGCATAGCTAACCATCCTTACCAAGAAGATTCTAAAATTTAATGCCGTCATTTACTTTGAGCCACAGTATGTATTTTTATATGTATTTGTGTTGCTTTGTGCTGTGTAACTTTTCCTTTCCTGTGAAGAAACCTCTAGTCACCCCCCCCCAGAGAAGATGCCAACAAGAGATCAAAGAAATTATTCCACCCTAGTTCAGAATGAGCTAATGTGTAACCAACAGGGTCATAGGTGAGGGTTTACGTCCAGGAGCATCATGGTTGAGGGTTCCCTGCAGTAGCACTGGGAGTACCACAGACAAAGGTTTACATGCAGGAGCATCGTGGACGGGAGGTTCCATGCAAAAACATGAATGCCTCTCGGGCAGCTGCATCGCTGAAAGACCCACCCCAACCTGAGTCATGATTCAAGAAAACTGCTTCCCTGAAATTCTTTGTCCAGCTTGCAGCTCTACCCAAGACAGTCTCCTGTGCTCCCACAATCATCCACTGCTTCTGTGAGTCTCGTCCTCAGCTTCCAGAGCCTGGCAAGTAGGAGCTCCCCTCTTCCCTCCAGGAAGAACCATTTCAATTTGGAGGAAATAGCTACACACACTGAAAAAAATCATTTTCTCAGTCACAGGTTGGTAAAATTATTCTCACATACCTTTTCATCACGTAATTCTGAGTTTTGGAAAGGAAATATATTACGTCTAATTGCTACATCAATTCAGAATGTTATTTCACTGTTTCTTGTTGCTTCAGGGCCTGAGCAGGAAGGTATGAAGAACTATGCACCTGTCCCCACTTAAAATCCTGAGCATATGCTAAAGGCGCTCCTCCTGTCCTCAATGCTCAGCCCCATTCTGCCCTTCGGAGTCTCTTCCCTGCTCTCTAGTGTCTTTCAGTAAGAGAGTCAAGGGAGACCAGGAAGGAAATTGGTTGTACCAACACATGGTAGGAGCCAAGGGGATTAGAAGCGATGAATGGGGTGAGAAGGCTCTCATGCAAAGATCAGAGAGCCCTCATATTGTGTTCTCTCATGATGAACTGTTACATAGAAGGGTTGTTGGTTTTGTTTTGTTTGCAGAAGACATAATGGGAGATGGAGGAGAAAAGGTATCAAATATGGTGACAAAGCAGTTTGGGACAAGAAGACCCCCCACACACACACACACACTGCTTCTGAACACTCGTCTTCATTCTAAAAACAGAAATAGTTTGAACATAAACTGGACATGGTACTGCATGCCTACAATCCCAACACCAGGGGGGCTGAAGCAGGAAAGTTTCATCAGTTTTCAGCCAGCTAGGGCTACACACCAATATGCCACCTCACACAGCCAAAAAGAAATACAGTTTGAGTGTAATGAGTCAGAACTATTCTATGTTGATGCCATTGATGCTGTTGCGAGGATGAAGGGTATAGAACCAAGTCATAGCCAGTGGCAAAGGATGATGGGTGATGAGAAGAAATAATTTAATTTAATTTATTTGCTATATATTACATATAGTATGCATATATAATGTATACAATATATTTTATTATTAATGAAATAGTTTAAAATATTTTAATAGTAAAATGATTATTTTGTTATATGTATTATATATGTATATTTTATAAATATATACTTGAGAAGATGCACAGACAAGTACTTGGCAATTTGAAAGTAAGTTTAGGAATGGTTTCCCAAGGAACCTTGCCTGTATGCTGCCAGGGGT
Organism: Typhlomys cinereus; assembly: GCA_023101885.1. Lineage (NCBI taxonomy): Eukaryota > Metazoa > Chordata > Mammalia > Rodentia > Platacanthomyidae > Typhlomys > Typhlomys cinereus. The sequence goes on along the minus strand of JALPQD010000070.1, from coordinate 4,716,505 downwards.
GTCTCTGCCTTAACAACCTCATGATTTCTTTCCTACTTAGCAATAATAATGCCAGTAGTAACCATTTAGGGTAATAATCACTAGTCTTGACTAAGTGCTTATATAAACAGGATTGTTCTAAAAACCTTATGTGCATTAATTGATATATTTCTTACAATAAACCTTCCCAATAGAAATGATTGTTTTCCTAACTTTATAAAAAATTGAAAAACAAAGAGATTAACAATATATCCAATGGTTCTATTCTATTTTAAAGATAATCCCAGATTCTTAAGCTGCTGATCAAGACTTTTATGATTTGTCCTATAAACAAACTTTTCTAAATGGAGCCCTGCTCTTAACAACTGACTACTAAGACCTGGTAGCTTCTATGCTTTCTCAACCACAAGCTTAGCACCCTCCACTGTCCTACCCAACAGACTTCTCTTGTCCTTTGCCTACTTGTCTTGTCCTTATACATTGCCGTAGTATCAACTGTGTCATGGAGACATCTCTGACCATTCTCACCTAATGACCTCATTCTCTTTGGACTCACAGCCCACTCTTGCCAATACTGTGTAGGAACGTCTCATGACTTCTCATGTATTGTCACTTAAATGTCCATATTGAATTTCTTTTCCTCCAATTAGAATGACAACTTGGTATAAAGTATGCATCCATGATGCCTGGAACAGTTTGGAATACATAGCTACTGTTTTGGCCTTCATGGGTCTTCACGGTTTGGAGTACACAGTTTGGAGTATCATGTTGCTGATAAATTCATGGCCAAACAACTTAAGGTAACAAGGGTTTTTATTCTTGCTTATGATTCTGGTTACAGTTTGCAGTCCAGCTTGTCAGAACTCATACCAATACATAGACTCAACAGATCTGGCCACACAAGATCCACAGAAAGAGCTGAGAGAGGGATACACTTTCTCTTTTGCCAGAATGCTTACATGCCAATATGCCAAATTACTTATGCCAGTTTTCCCCATTTTATCCATCTGTCCAGGGAATGGTCCCACCCACCATGGGCTGGTAATTCCCACATCAGTTAGAAAATCTTCCACAGGCATTTGCTTAGGGCTTGTTTTCAGTAACCAATCCTTCAAGGTGTGCCCAAAACCTCAGCATAACAAGCACGTTGTGTAACCTTTTGTGGCTTAAGTGGGGAGTATCCGTATCTCTACCATTTTCTCTCTTTTTTTCTTAGAGCTCTCTGTATATACTTCACCAACAGAAATATTCACATGGTTGAAATTGCAGTAAAGCTGGTAAAAATATTTGATGCAATTTACTTATTAGTCAGTATATTTACTCCTCATTCCCATATTTTTAGTGTGTTGTCACATTTTAGAAAAAATAAAGTAGTAGAGGAAATCAACACTGTAAGCGAGCTAACTGTAACAGTTACTCTGAACTGTTGCTGTGAGAGAACAGCCAAAATCAAGCAACTTAAGGGAGAAAGGGAGATTTATTCAGCTCATGGTTCTAGAGGAGAGAAACAGACTTTCATGGCAGAGGCAACATGTCTAGTAGCTGAAGCTGGAGGCAGGCTATCCTGGAGGTTCAGAGCTACAGAGAGTCTCTCTTCTTCCAAATCTTTTGTTCTATAGTTCCTTTTATCTGGCCCACTACTGGTAGGTTCCAATCAGATCTAGATCTTCGTATTGTAAATGTATTGATCTGGATAATCTCTTCAGGTCGTCCTACACCTAATTTTAGTTAATGCCAGATGTTTCAAATTGTCACCCAGGATTAACTCTCACATTAGCCAAAATCACATTGAAAATGTATGGGGAAAAAATGAGAAATTAGATAATTCTTTCTTTTAATATAGTAGACAACCAATCAGGCAGTTATAAAAATAAGAAGGCACATATTCTACTGGAATTAATTCTTAATAGCATCAAAGATTCTTTTTTAATTTTTTTATTCAATTGTGCATGAGTGTGTATGTATGCGTGCGCTCATGTGTGTGTGTGTGTGTGCGTGTGTGTGTATGTGTGTGTGTGTGTAAAACCACGGGCGAATTCGGGAACCACCATGGACAGCCTCCACCTCCTCCTTGTTTACTCTGCCCCGGGATTCACAGGCTCCACCCTACCAGGACCAGAAATGCTGGTCGTCCGGCTTCTGCCTGGCGTCTATACATGGGATCTGGGATGCGAACTCAGGACCTTCTGCCTGCAAGGCAGAGGCTTAACCCCTGAGCCTCTAATAGCATCAAAGATTCTTAAAGATGAAATAGTTACAAATATTTAAACAAGGAAAAATTTTCAAATGACAGTTGAACTTGAAAGTTTGGGAAACTTTCAGGACAGTAGTTCATAGCTTTTGCAATGTATTCAAATAAGGTAGAAAGTAATGAAACGGAATCGTTTGGGAAATTTTGCCCAGAGCAGACAAGTAACAGATGTGAAGCTGTTGCTGCCAGCAAACACTGCATGCTACTTGATTCCAGTTTGAGGATGGACCATTAGGCTAAAGATGAGGAGTAAAAAGAGGGGGAAAATTAACTGAAAAGGAAATGAGCAATCCAATTGCTATTGGTGTCTATTTAAACTGTTCTCTAAGGATCAGAAGTACATCAGTTTCTTTGGAATGGGGTACAGTGGAAGCCATGGTATGTCCACTTGGGGTTCATTTCTCCATTAAACAAGAGAGGATAGACAGACAGACAGACAGACAGAGAATGAGAGACTGCACTGTCAACTTTCATTGACTTCATCATCACAATCAGTGCTAAGTGATTTTATAAATTCCTGATTGAAGAGACTAGAGAGATGGCTCATGGGTTAAAACCTTGCCTCACAAGCAAAAGGATCTCATTTCAGATCCCAGATCCTTTACTTCCAGCCCTGGAAGGCAAAGTCCGGGAAAACCCTGAACAAAGCACTAAGGAGGTAGAGCAATCCAAGATGATACCTAGAGTCACCCTTGGACCTCCACAGGCACACACACTCAAGTGCCCACTTGTTTTTTTATATATATAGTGTATTTTTTCCACTCACACAAACTTGATAGGTACCCCATTCCGCTCCCTCCCTACATCCCTCCCTGGATTCCCCTGTTCCCTTACCCCCTTTTCACCTTCCTTCCCCCCCCCTCCCTCTCATTCTCCCAGTGGAACCCCCCCCCCATTCCTGGAGCATCCTTTACCGTGAATGTCAAACTTCCCTCTGGGTCCTCCTCTCTCAAGTGCCCACTTCAAACACACCTGAACACCCACCCTACACATATCATACATGAAAGAAAAAATTTACTGATTGAGGTCAATGACAAGTAAGGCATCCGATCCTAAATCTGGCAGCCTGAGTTCAATCCCCAGAAGCCCACATGGTGAAAGGAGGGAACTAACTTCTAGAAGCTGTCCTCTCCAGAAGAAACTCCGGAATCCATAGAAACAGACAGACGGAAGGGTGGGAGAGAGTGGGAGAGATGGATGAAGGGAAGGGAGAGGGCTAGGTGGAAGGGGAATGAAGGGAAGCAGGGATGAATACTCAATATGCTTGTAAAACTAGAAAAATAAAATAATTTTAAAAATAAATAAAAGCTGTCCTCTGACCTATATACCACATGTGTTTCTCTCTCTTTCTCTAAATAAATAAATAAAAGATAAACTTCAGAAGGCAGGAACCTTTAAATAATAATATTAATTAATTATTAATTAATTAAAAATAATTATTTAATTATTGTCTTTTTATGCTTGAAGGGACTTTTTAATTTTTAAAAATGTTTAAACTTTATTTATATTTATTTAGCGCACGTGTGTGTGTGTGCGTGTGTGTATGTAAGAAGATATTATCTGTTTCTGTGGAGGACCAAGAGTAATTTCAGTCATCATCCTGGATTGCTTCTATCTCCTTTTTGCTTAGCTCTGGGATTTCCAAGGCTCCACCCACCAGGGCCAAAGTGCCACTGCCTTTTCTGCCTGACCTTTTTATGTGGAACCTGGGATCTGAACTCAGGACCTTCTGCTCTTGACCCCTCCAACCCATAACTAATTAATTAAAAGTCCTGATTGGATAAGTTTTTAAGCACAATATTTAAAAAATCTAAGGATTGTGATCAGAATAACATCAGCCACGAATTCGAGAGAAATTCCTAAAAACACGAAATTAGGTTACAAAGATAAAGGAGCAGGGCTGCTGTAGACTTAGAAAGTTGTGAACTAGTTTAAATTTTGTCCTGAAGAAAAATGCAAGACTCTATTTTTAGAACTCAGTTGGGAATACTAATGGACAATGCTCTCCTTCCCCCATCCCTCTTCATTATAGGGAACTGGCCTGGCTATAGAAAAACATGGCTGTTCTCGCCCATGGAGGTAATAAGCTATCCATTGGAAGGTATTAGAACTGAGACACACAAAAAGAAAAAGGCAACATCATAATTAGATTTCCACAAAGAGCTTAAGAGCATTTCACACTCAGGGAACAGGAGGAAGGGCAAAGCAAGGGATGTGCTGGCATTGGCACTCCAAGCACTTCGTGTTAACACTCGGATGCAAGAGACAAAGATGCAGTCACCTTGAAATCTAGAAAGCCAGAGTATCTTTATCCTACATGTGAAGCTGTCATTGCTGAGAAACAGTTTTTATTAAATGTAAATAACAGATCACAAATTATCTAAAAACTCGGTACCAGTACGCTAGGCAGTATGACATAAAATGCTGTAGCTGAGTAAGGAAAATGCAATCCAACCCAAAACTTGGCAAGTCACGACTATTTCTCATCTGTGCTCTTTTCTGAAGGTGCAAACAGACAAAAGGTCTTAGAAGCTTCCACACAAAAATAAATTTCTTGTATTTCTTATTCAATTGTGCATGTGTGTGTGTGTGTGTGTGTGTGTGTGTGTGTGCATGCATGCGCGTGTGTATGTATGTGTGTGTGTGTGTAGAATCATGGACGAATTTGGGAACCACCATGGACTGCCTCCACCTCCTCCTATTTTACTCTGCCCGGGGATTCACAGGCTCCGCCCTACCAGGACCAGAAATGCAGTCCGCCCCCGCTTCCGCCCAGCATCTATACGTGGGGTCTAGGATCCGAACTCAGGACCTTCTGCCTGCAAGGCAGAGGCTTAACCCTGAGCTATCTCTCCAGCCCCAAATTTCTTGTCACAGGCTTATTATGAAAATGTACACTTGGCTTTGAGCTGAACTTGTCCGGCTCATTCAGCCTGAAGTTCCTTGGGTCATAGGAATGCTGCCAGGCAGATGGGTTAGCAAACTGTTTTGATGCAGTAACTTTCCATTTGGGTGTTATCAGATTGTGTGAGTGATTTCTTAAGAGTGTGAGTGATTTCTTAAGGAGCAGTTTTTTTCATAGATACATTCTTTTCCTTCCTAGACTTTGAAGCAATGCAGACCACTCTAGACTTTTCACTATCAGCAAACATTTATTGAGACAAAACCAACACACATAAAGATTATGCACTGAAACAGCAAAGAAGTTGTGGGCTCATATAAAACGAATGTTAAGGACAATGGAAAGAGGAAACAGTTATCTGAACAGGGTCAAGGAAAATTTTATGACGAATAAAGACACAGAGTGAATTTGAAAGTATTGGAAGAACTGGATAATAAGACAAACAAAAACAGAAGAGCAAGAACAACTAAAGAAAAAGAAAAAAATTAGAAAAAAATGCAATAAGAATAAAAGCACCCAGGGACTCAGGGTAAAGGACAGGGTGTCACTAAGGCAAAGGTTTGGAGATTGAAATTCGCATGGATAGTCTAACTTGAAATAATGCAAACTTCTATGGCAAATGTGATAGGAAGTAAAAGTGGAAGGCAATTGAAAGCAAAGTGATGTCATTTACTGGATGTTAGGGTTTGCAATCCGTATTTACTCTCCAGGCAAATAGACTGATGGAACTGGGCCTGGTTAAGTATGTTATTGGTTCAAACGAAAAACCCAACGTTGAAAAGATAACCATGGATTAGACAGGTAGCTGAACAGCTGTTAGAACATCTGCCAAACAAGCAAAAGGATAAGAGTTCAGATCCCCAGGTTCTACGTAAAATGCTGGGTAAGTGTAACAGCCCACCTGCAATTCCAGTCTCTATAGACAGAGACTGGGAATTCCTCGAGCAACATAACTACTCCGACTAATCTTACCTGTGAGTTCCAGGTTTGGTTAGAGACTCTTTCTCAAAAGAATAAGATAGAAAAGCAATTAAGGATAATTTCTGATATTAATGTCACCATAAGCATGTGTGCACACAGGCACATACATACACACATATGTGCCTTCACAAATGCACATATTCAACACACACATACACAAGAAAAAGGAAAAATAAAACAATATGTAGGTTGGTGGTTTTAAAATATTGAGGAAATAGTTCTAAACAAGATGAATCAAAAGAACAAAGGGGAAAAACCACCAAAAAAACTATTTCTTTTTTCTTTTTGCCATGGATAGATGAAGATGTATACAGAAAAGGGCACTGTGTGTGCCTGTGGAGATCCAAAGGTGACTTTGGGAATTACTCTGGATTGCTTTACCTCCTTATTGCTTTGCTTTTGGGTTTTCCAGGCTCAGCTTTCCACAGCCAGAATTGTATGGATTGGGATATGAATTCAAGTTCTTTTCCTTGTGAGACAAAGGCTTAACTCTTGATCCTTCTCTCCATCCTGAAAAGACTATTTCGATAATTCAAAATATCTAATTGGATATGTCTTCTAGTGGGCCAAGGGGTCAATCTGACCAATAGCAAATTTTATTTGAATTACAAAGTTCTTGAAAAATTCAAATTAAATTGTCAACATTTAAAATGGGGATATTTCATTTTAAAACCTGGATTTCTGACTTCTCCATAAATCTGTTTCAAGATTTCCATAGTCCATGGGATCTAGAGGCTGTCTGGAGGCTCCACCCACTTTATATAAACTGTACCAGTATGAAACCAAAGCCCACATCATTTTCTAATAAAGTGTTCCCCAAAACTTGATGCCTGCTGTAGCACTATTAAGGGATGAGTGGGTCAAGGATCTCCTCAGAACATTAAGTCATTCAGTCCACAGCACAATACTACGAGAGGAAGTAGATAGAGTATATATGCCACTTTCTCTCTCTCTCTCTCTCTCTCTCTCTCATTCCTCTTTTCCACCTTCTTTCTTTCTTCTCCTCTTCCTTTCTTTCCCTCCCTCCATCTGTTCTTCCTTCCCTCTCCTGACTGGCCACCATGAGATGAAAAGTTTTACTTTACTATGGTATTTCACCTTTGCTTTAGGAAACAGCTTTGCATCTAAGCTGACTGTGGACTCAAAGCTCTAAAACCATGAGTCAAAATGAACTGTTCCTGCTTTAATTTGATTTTTCTCAGAGATTATGTCACAGCAACAACAAAGAAAATTAACCTGCATCAAATATGATTTATATGTAACTATATAGAAGTTGTGGGTGTGGTTAGGACTTGTTGCAGTTCACTTGCATGGTTGTTGATAAATCACTATCAAATGGCTTAAGGGAAGAAGGGATTTATTTTCTCTTATGATTACTGGTTACAGTTCTCAGTCCAACTTGACAGAAGAGCACGCACCAACACCAGGGCCAAGGGAATTAGCCACACCATCACTGGATAATGGCTGAGAGAAGGACAATCCTTACTTGCCAGACCAGCATGTCTAGCCAAGTGTACGGAAGGATGTCAACTCCCTCAACCAGCCCTCTGTCTTTTATTCCAGGGCCTAATCCCACCCACCATAGGCTGGACCCTCCCCATCAGCTGAACAATCTCCTTCAGGCTTGCTCTGGGCCCACCTCAACCACTAATTCTCCACAAATATGCCCAGAGCTCAAACCCTCAACCGTCAAGTTGACACTTGTGCCTAACTATGACAGCATCATTTTAGGTTTCACAGACATTTAATTAAAACATCTATTCATTTTAGTGTGCACCACTGAAGCTAAAACACTCTTTTTTCTAAGTTACACTTGTGATTTTTTAGAGGCTCATGGTGAAGAAATTGCTTTAAGTCTCAGAAAAGACTTTTTTTGTTTGCTTGTCTGCTCATTCATTGTGTTAGTTTTGATTAGAGTATTGAAATGAGGATTTCCTCAGTCTAGCAAGTGCTGAAGTTTACAGAAGTGTGTTACAATGCCTAGATCAATCTGGAGTTCTTTAAATAAGTTATGAACTTCCAGCCCACAGCAGCATAGATAAGCATTCCCATTCCAAAAGAGTAGAATGTGAAGACTAGAAAAAAGATCCTGGCATCTCCTGTATTGTCCATTGCAACTTACTTTGCATTCGCTGCTGCACACTTGACTCTTAGGGTCTCCTTGCAGGGGCTCAGACACTGCCACACATTATCTAACTTTAGCAGCTCAATGGAACCAACTCTGACTCCCTCAATCTTGCATCTTTCAAGGCAACAAAACCAATATCACATGGATGACAATACCTAGTTCTGCTGGAGCTAGAGATGTGGCCTGGCCTTCTTGGAACAGAGTGATAGCAGTTTCTATGTACTGACCATGGGTAAATTCTTCCCAAAGTGGTTATTCTCAATCAGAGAACCTCTTTAGTTACATTTGTAGTTCAGGATCTCTTCTTTCAGATGAATTTGAATTTTTAAAAGATGGAGCTTTCAGTGGGCTGGGTTTTGGGAGGTTGCCTTCTGATCATTTTTCTTATTGTCCAATGCAAAGTAGGCCATATAGTACTAATCTCTTCAACAATTACTGCTGTTTTCTCAGCAAACTAGTCTACAACTTTAAACTCCCTCACTTCCTTTTTTCAATTTTCCCCCCTTTATGTATATGTATATGGGGTGCACGTGTGTGTATGTGCGTGTGTGTGTGTGTGTTGGTACATGGGTTATTTGTACACAAGCACTTGAGTGTGCGTACCCATGGAGGCTCAAGAGTGAGATGTATGAATCACCTTCAATCACTCTGCCACCTTCCTGCTGTGAGCCTGTCTCTCTAATTAAATCCAGGGCATAGCATTAGGGCTAGTCTGGCTAATGAGCTTGTTCTGGGGATTCTCAGGCTCTATGTCCCAGAGGATGCTATAGGTGTTAAGCTGTGGATGTCAGAACTCAGGTCCTTTTCCATAAGTTTGCTCAAAGACTTTAACCATTAAGTCACCTCCCCAGTCTAACCCCCTCATCTACATGCCAATATGCATATCTTTTATATCTTCTTTTCCACTTACTGCTCTCTTGGATAAGAGCAATGAGGAGTAACCACTACACATTCTGACTCTACTGCCTTAAAATTTCTCTACTGATCAATTCGGTTGTGTTGTTGGTCCTGTGAGATCACAGAAGGTCTCCTACCCCAATTTCTCCTACTCTGAATAAGGACCTTTATATACCTGAAATACATCTAAGCACCTGTCTATACTGAACCAGCTCTCAAGCCTAACCTTCCCAAACTAAAATATCCACTTTTTTTTTGAAATGGGAGGATTTTCCATTTTCTAATATATTCTATAGATACTTCTTTTTTTAATAAATTTTTATTATTATTTCAGCTCATACAAACTTAATAGGTACACCAGTTCCCTCCCTCCCTCCTCCTCCCCCCGAACCCCCTGCTCCCCCTCCCCTCACCCCTCCCTCCCCATCCCCCCGTGCCTCCCGCCCCAATTCCCAGAGTCCTTTCTTGTGCATGCCTGACTCTCCTCTGGGCCCTCCTCTCCGATGACGTACAAGGACCCAGTGGCATTTCCCTGAACCCTTTCCTGTGTTCCCCTTAAGCATAGGAACACTACTGTGGCTGTCAATCCCTTGCCTCCAAGGATCTTGGTGCCTTTAGCAGATGCTAGACTTTGTGAGATCAACAGTGTGTTGGACATTACTCCGGGCATGCAATGTCCAATTATGATTGCTTCGGCCCTAACTTGTGTGGAGTATCTTGCAAATCATTGCTCCTCCCATCCTTTTGCTCTTACACTCTTACCGCCCCCTCTTCCACAAATGTCCCTGAGCTTCAGGATGGGGAGAGATTAGGCTGGCCTAATTCTAGGTGATTGATATAGAGTCTCTGAAGTTCTGGATAGTGGTTTTTCTTTTGCAGTTTTGTTGCTCCTGCAATGCCCTTCACTCCATCGTGATGGGCACTGTATGTCACCCCCTGGCCAGAGACAGAAAGCTGTTAAACTGGAGTCTTATTATAAGAGCACATTCAAGGGTAGATGAAATACTTATACCCAAAAGTGGTATCGCAGGGTCATATGGCATTTGGCAATGGGAGGGGTCAATCACCCATTTGCAAAATGGTTACTTTTTAATCTGCCGGACTATATGCCCTCCCCTTCTGGTGAGTTCATACCCCCTTAGTTGTAAATGATCAGGAACGAATGTCTGTGAACTTAACTAGGTGTCACATTACTTTCTTGCAGTCCTTGATGGAGGCCTATTTTCTCTACTGTAACATAGTCACTTCTCTCCTTGTTTCTGGTGTGGCCCTCCAACCCCATCCCTCCTGTTCATAATCCTGGCAATTACTGTAGGTAATACATAGATTTACCTATGAGTGTCTCAAGATGGGCTGGGTGGGTTTGGTATTAGGAGCCACTTATTAGGGAGTACATACAGCGCTTAATTTTCTGGGTCTGTGATACTTCACTTAATATAATTGTTTCTAATGACATCCATTTCCCGGCAAATTCCAGTAATTTATCATTTTTGATGGCTGAGTAGTACTCCATTGTATAGATGTACCACTGTTTCCTTATCCACTCATCAACTGTTGGACATTTGGGTTGATTCCATGTCTTTGCTATTGTCAACAGTGCTGCTATGAACGTGGTTGTGCTTGTGCTATTGAGGTGAACCTTTGCTGTATGGGGGTTATACCCAAAAGTGGAATCGCAGGGTCATATGGCATTTCAATCTTTAATTTCTTTAAGAATCTCCAGACGGCTCGCCAGAGTGGCTGTATGAGCCTGCACTCCCACCAGCAATGTAGGAGAGTTCCCCTCTCTCCACATCCTCTCCAGCATTTGTTGTTGTTTGTATTGTGGATTTTTGCCATCCTGACTGGGGTGAGATGATATCTCAGGGAAGTTTTGATTTGCATTTCCCTGATGGCTAAAGAAGTGGAGCATTTTTGAAGATATTTGTTAGACATTTTAATTTCATCCCTGGTAAAATTTCTTTTAAGTTCCAGGGTCCAGTTTTTTACACTTTTTTTTTAAATTCAGCTTCATTCAAGTTCTCAGAATATGGACAGAAATGCAGCCAGATTCTTAGCATGATATAATAGGAATGACCTCTATCTCAGTTCTTGACGGAGTCCCTGTTCCCCTCTAAAACCTTATGAATGAGCCTCCACTGAGTTGGTGTGGGAAGAGATGTGTCAAGTTTAGCAGTATGTTTTACGACTTTTATCTAAAAGTCAAGCAGGTGTTAGGTCAGGAAGAGATTGGTAAATAATGGTTATTAAAAAGAACTAAAAGAACCAGAGAGATGGCTCAGAGTTAAAGTCCCTTGTGTGCAAACATGAGTTCAACCCCGGATCTGGCATAGCAGAGGGAGGATAACTGACTTCTAAAAGTTGTCCTTTGATCTCTGTGCCCTCTGTCTCATCTCTGTCTCTCTCTCTCTCTCTCTCTCTCTCTCTCTCTCTCTCTCTCTCCCCTCTCTCTCTCCCTCCCTCCCTCTGTTTTTATGTCTTTTCCTCTCTCATGCTTCCTCACACACAAGAAAATAAGTATATAAATTCCTTTTGAAAGAAAAAAAGGAAGAAAGGAAGGAAGGAAGGAAGGAAGGAAGGAAGGAAGGAAGGAAGGAAGGAAGGAAGGAAGGAAGGAAGGAAGGAAGGAAGGAAGGAAGGAAGGAAGGAAGGAAGGAGAAAAAGTGAATTACCCAGGACAATTTCAGCTCTCACCCTACACTATTCTGTCTTTCCACAATCACAGCCAAGGGAAGCAGTCTGCAGGATCTTTAACAGCGACAAGCCTTCTTCAGATAATTTCAGTCCTGCTGTTGCTTCTTATTTCAATTCTATGTAAAGTAGGAATGTGTATTTCAGGCTTTAGATCCCAATAGATTTTTTTTTAAGTCTGGTTTCTCTCCTCTTGCACTGCATTTAATAGACTGATTAATTCTGAGACTGTCACGTTGCGCTAGACAGCCCTGTGGAATTTATGCTGACTGTGGAGAGGAGAGATGGCTCCAAGGTAGAAACATTGAAAATGACTCTCCTCATCTCACATACTTTAGAATGCATATGTCAGTAAAATGTGCCCAGTTAGGTGAAACGATGGCTTACATTAGCTAAGCTAAACGGGCCCTCACAAATTGAACATACGGTGTTTTAAAGATTCTTGTAAAGGGACATTAAGTTGCAGATCATGTGAAAAATGGAAGTAGGGGGCTAGAGAGATAGCTTGGTGGATAAGACGCCTGCTTACAAACCTGAGTCAGATCTCCAGAAGCACACAAGGTAGAAGAGTACTGACTCCACCCCATGTATGCATATATTTCTCTCTCTCTCTCTCTCTCTCTTTCTCTCTCTCTCTCTCTCTCACACACACACACACACACTCACAATCTCTCTCTCCTTTTCACTCCTCCCTCTCAAATAAATAAAATACTTTTAAAAAGAAAAACTGAAGCATATGCAAATGGAAGAGTCCATATTTCTTCTCATTTCCTTCCTCAACCACCACATAAGATAGAGGCAAATGATATAACTGGCAAGAAGCAGGTCCAAGCCATCCAAGTTATCCCTGGTCAGTGAAAAATACTGCCTTATATTTATGAAGAAAAACCATATCCAGATTTCATTTTGTACTTTCTGATGTTACTGGTACTAGGAAATCACAAAATTAAATAGTTATTTAATCAATGAGAATGAAATAAACATTATACATATATTTATTCTTATAACAGGAATAAATCTTGAAAAAAAAAACCTTACTGTAAGGGTTAATGATATAGCTCAGTTGTTAGAGAGCTTGTCTAGCCCATAGAAAGCCATGGATGTGAGGAGTGAGAGAAAGAGAGAGCTCCTGGTGGGCTCCAGGTTTCCAGGGGGCCTCTGAGAGGCTGTTCATGCTCTCCTCAAGAAAGGAAACCCTGGGTTAAGAGATGGCTCAAGAGTTAAGACTTCAGATCTAAGGTCCCATGTAAAAACAGCAGGCAGAAATGACAGCCTACATTTCCAGCCCTGGTGACAGGAGACTGGGAAATCCCAGAGTGAAGCAAAAATGAGATAGAAGCAATCCAGGGTGATTACCAAAGTCACCCTTGAGCCTCCACAGGGACACACTGCCCTCTGATACACACACACACACACACACACACACACACACACACACACACACGAGAAAGGAAAGAAGGAAGGAAGGAAGGAAGGAAGGAAGGAAGGAAGGAAGGAAGGAAGGAAGGAAGGAAGGAAGGAAGGAAGGAAGGAAGGAAGGAAGGAAGGAAGATGAAAAATGTAGACAGTGGGAATTTGGGAAACATCCCATTCTTTTTTTAACCCTATGCCATGCAGTCAACACCTAAAATATGATTAATTTATTATTTCCTGAAGCTGCACAAAAAGGATTATTTCTAGAGGAAATTCTAATAATGTGAGCTTTACTTTGAGTCTATAGTGTAAGTGGCCATAAAACTCACTGCTTTCAAAAGAGGATCCGGTAAAAATAATTCTGAAATTGAGTGGTGTAATTATTTTTGTAAGTATAAAAAAAGTCAGGATTTTTATTATCAGTGCATAAAAAGAGGGATGTAATTAATCGATTATATTCTTAAAATTAGGCCTCTTTTAAAATGCAAACATCAGAGACTTACATTCATTTTTAATTGAGGCTCTAAGCATATGCTTTAAATTAGCATCATGAAAATGTTATTAGGACGAAAAAATCACTTGCCTGGCCCACAAAAGACCCTATTTTCAGTGATGCGTGTCACATACATTGGTTCTAAAAAGGCTTTGCTCTCATTGGCATTTTTATAATCTAAAAAATCTTTAATTTCTGTGTAAATATTTACCCAGCTTCCATGTGTCTCATGAGACTAATTCTCTGGGAAATTAAACCACACAAAGGTCCCTGCCACTCCCCTCATAACCCATGATGATGGGTTGCGGTGGGTAAGCGAAGCTAGACGATTTCTTGACCTCCATTGGCTCGCTTAACTCAGGGAAACAATGATCCTAAAGAGTGGAAACTTTTCAGGGGAGTGTACCTCAGAGAAGAAGGGAACTAAAGGGAGAAAGCACAGCTGCAACTTGCAGAAAATCATGCACCATCACTCACACCGGGCTGCCTTTCTCAACCTTCCTTCTCTGGGATGGGTAGTTGCTTCCCTTCCTTTCTTCATCTTCCTCTCTTTTTCTTTTCCTTTTCTTCCATTCTTCCTCTTGCCTTCCTAATTTGTTGATGGCTGGCACTGATACTGCATTAGATATCCAGAATGCCAATGTTGCAACTTATATCATCTCTCAAGAAACCCTGTGTCATGGGTTGGTGAGATGGATCAGCCCGTTTAAAGTGTCTTAAAGCACTTAAAGTGCTTTAAAGTGGCTTAAGCACCCCCATCTTTGATAATGCCTTAGAGCTTAGACCCTCATGTATACTGTGTACACTTCACTTCTCAGAACAATGAACATGGCAGCCACAGCCCACAACCGCAGACTCATACCTATGACAGGCTACACTCTTTAGTGAAATGTTTTCCTTCCCTAGTAAACATCGAACTTAGACAGTTTCTATTCAAATGTATTTCTCATGTAGTCAGGTATGAAAAATAGAGATGACTATCCAGTCTGAACTGGTATTGCATCCAGGCCCCATAAAGCAAGCTTATTCTCAAGATGGTCTTTTAGAGAAAAGAAAATCACTTATTAATTATAATGCCTGTGCTAGGCATGCATATGATTAAAATGACATGCATTGTAGGAAGGTATGTATACAGTAGGAATAATAATTGGATAGCCTAATCTATCAGTCAGTGTAGAAAACCACTCAGATTACTTCCCCTTCATAGGCAGTGCTTCCTTCCTTTAGACCACATAAAAAGAGATTCCCCCCCCCCCCATTTTCCCCATCAGTGACATGGTTCCCTTGAGCTTCGTAATCATATGTCTGGAGACTCCTTGAAATGGATATTGACTTTTCTATTGCTTTGAAGAAAAGTTGGAACTTTTGAAATCTGGATGAG
The DNA here is from genome assembly GCA_023101885.1 of Typhlomys cinereus. NCBI lineage: Eukaryota > Metazoa > Chordata > Mammalia > Rodentia > Platacanthomyidae > Typhlomys > Typhlomys cinereus. The sequence goes on along the minus strand of JALPQD010000070.1, from coordinate 4,701,389 downwards.
CTTTAATTTCATGACTGGAATAACAACAAGAGCCTGGAAACACCCAGCTCAGACCCAAACCACCCTAACATCTCAGATAACCACTTTCCTTCTTACAGCATTGCTCGGATTCTGGCTACCGTTTCCTTCCTTGTTCCTCAGTCATTTACTGAAGTGGAAGGACATGGGTTTTCCCCACACAGATGAGGGATTTCTCAGAAACTTACACAGGGCTTAAGTTCTGTAAATGTTGTTTTCTTTCCTTTTTGAGCCTTGGTCTGGATTTTTTGAGGCTTTATATCCCACTTTAATCTGGAATGTACCAAGGTTGGCCTTCAATTCACATCCTTCTCTCAGACACCTGGTGCATCCAGGATTACAGGTGTTTCCTACTACACCTGACTTTTTGGGGGTGGGGGGCATTTGGGGGGTTGTTGTTGTTATGTTTTGTTTTTGTGAAACAGATTTTTGTGTAGCCCAGGCTGATCTCAAACTTATTGTGTAGTAAAAAATGACCTTGAGCCGCTAATTCTCCTGCCTTTGCTACCCGAGCGAAGAGAGTGCGCACCTGGTTTATGAAATGATAGCCATCAAACCCAATGCTTCAGGTGCCCCGGGCAGAAGAACTGCGAAGTGAGCTACACCAAGGCTTAAGAACTGTTTTCTTTTTGCTTCCCTTACTTTTACACTTATTATTCTTTAACAATTTCATACACGTGTACAAAATATTTTGGTCATTTTTACCCCTCCCCCCATTGCCTTATCTCACACCCTCTCATTCATAGGAAACAACTTTTATCCAACAAGTTCCTCTTCTGCTTTCATGAGTTGTTTGCTTGTTTTGTTTGTAACCCACTGAATTGGTTACTCACATAAGTGTGCTGACACACTGCCTGGCTTAATCTTGCACTGGTAGCTACAGCTACTGTGAGTTCACGAGTGCACCGTCTTTGTCATGTCTAGAAGACAACCTGTCACTGCACTGCTCCCCATCTTCTGTCTCTGATATTCCTTTGACTTGCCTCTTCTGCGATGCTCTGTGACACAGAAAGGTGACAGAAGTGTCCCTCTTATAACCGAGCACTCCACAGTCGTTTGTTCTCAGCATACTGATCATTGTGAGTCTCCACATTCACTCTTACTGCAAAGAGAAACTTCTCTGGCCAAGGCTAACAGAAAAGTATTCTTTCATTTTCCTCTCTCTCCATTTTTCATGTGTCCATGTTTTGGGATATATACATATCCATTCATGCATAGTCACAAATATGTATATGCACGTGTGTTCAGATGCTCGTGCATGCTGTGAGGGTACGTACAGAGGCACAAAGGGTTGATTTCAGACTCAAACATGATTGTTTTTTCCACCTTATTCTTTTGAGAGAAGGTCTCCGCTTGAGCCAGAAGCGTGTAGATAAGGCTCATTCGGCTAGTCAGCTTGCTTTGGGGATTCTTGGTTCTGTCTTTTGAGGCTGGAATTCCAGATGGTCAACCACACCTACCTGTCATTTTAGATGGACTGGGGATCCAGATTCTAGTCCTTTGCTTGTGCAGCAAATGCTTTGACTGCTGAGCGTTCTCCGCAGCCCAAGTATTGCTTTCTTTATGCGATGACTTCTCAGCTGTTGTGGACCTGTGGCCAATGTTGGACGCAATGAAATGGATTCGTAACTATGAGCCACTGCACCTGAGTGTTCCTCCTAGGGCCCTGCAGGACATAAGTGCTGGCATGGCTGAGCACCTGGACCCCCATGGCCACCGCTGCTCCCTGTACAGGAGCTTTGCTGGCGGCACAGTAAAATGTAAAGGAAGCATAACCATCGTGCTGATGAAGTAGATTTTTGCCGAGTGGCCCACTGTACAATGTAATCAGAGCTTCCCTTTAATAGACTGAAAATCCAAGCCAATTAGAAAACTGTCTGACCTAAACCACAGTTCAATTCAGATGAGGATAGAAGCTATTGTCTCTAATGTACTTTACCTCTCTCCCTGAAACAAGCCCCCCTTCTGCTTTCTCAAAGGTTAAAATTATATCCATGCAGAGAAATTATAAGTGGCCTGCAATAAGCAGAGAAGGCATGGAAGTCATATCCTGAATTCTTACTGTCCACGGGCCGCAAGCAGCAGATGTTGTAGAAGTTTGGCTGGCATGTTTTCAGGCAAAGCATCAGGAGAAGCAGGGAAAGGGAAACTTTCAAGAACTGGTGCTTTAAAATCACGGCGAGGACAGCTTTAGTGATATTGCTTCCTCATTCAAGTGGACAATACTGAATTCTCTGCCCCGCCCAGAGGAATTGGCTTCCTCACAGAACACACATGGATATAATGACAATATCTTGTGAGTTTAAACTCAAAAGTTAGAAAGTCAAGCTGAAGGTCAGCATCAAAGAACACTAGGGCTCAGTGGCCCTTTTGAAAGACAGACCAGATAAACCGAAGCATAATGAGTCTCCACATTCAGTGCCTACTGCAAGCAGAAACTTCTCTGACCGAGGCTGAGAGAAAAGTATTGTTTTCTTTCTCTCTCTCTCCATCTTTCAAGTGTTCATGTGTCGGATTGTGTACATACATGCTTATGCATGCTCACATGTTACATCTTCAACTGTATTGCCTCAGTCTCCACTGACTGCATGAAAGTCTTGCAAGAGAAACTGAAAGTATTGCTTCAAGTATCCGTTGGTCTAGTGTGGCTGGAGCAGAATGAGCAGGAGCTTGAATTCTAGAAAATTAGGTCAGAGGTACAAGGAGCATGGTGGAAATATGGTGAATTCACTTCCTGAGTGTCACTGCCTGAAGCATAATCCTTGAATAGCGACTGTCACAGTCGCCCCACTGGGAAGCTCTGGTTGGTGAGAGAAGCTGAGAAGCAGAAGTCTAGCCACTCTTCCTTGAACACCTACCATGCGTAGTGCCCGACACAAAGGAAATGCTGAATGAATAATGAACAAATTATTTACTTTAATTACACTCATGAGACCACTGTGTGAGGTCAGAACATGAAGTTATTAATTTATAACATGTGGTGCACCTCTCTAATGTACTAATTATGTCAGTTGACTATCCAGGGCACTTCCCACCAGATATCAAGGTAGTGGAGAAGCCTAATTAATCAGCAGAAAGTTGCTTAATAAGTGTGGAATAAGGTCAAAGAAAACTGGGTCGTCTTCAGGGATGTTCCTTGCAATCCTGTCTTTCTCGCCCTGGCACGTTTACAGATCAGTGAACTAGGTCAGGCAAGAAACTGAACAAACCCTCAAGGAGACCCTTGTGAGTAGCCTAACTAGCACCCAGGCCCCCTCCCCATCAAATAGCTGCTGGAGGAGACTGTCAGGGGAAGCTGTGGCCAATCTCAGCTCATGGCAATACAGCACCGTTGATCCTAATCAGTCACAGTAGTCCCCATTCCCTGGATCAGGCCTACTGAGGCAGAGATATGGGACATAACTTTGACTTCTGAAACTGTGGAGAGAAGCTGCTCCTGAAGCTGGCTTCACGTGGGACGAGATGTGTGTGAGCAACTGACATTTCTGTCTAATGCGGTTGAGGGTCAAAATAACCCTTGGAGCTGATTTAGCTCCCCTCTTTTCTGCATGCAGATCAAACCGAGGCTAGAAAGTCTATCCACTGAGTACAGCAGAGCAGAAAAATAGAAAAAGCCAAAGCCCTGTTCACATGGTCCAACTGTTAATTAATCAACCCTGGAAATGTCCCCTCAAAGTTATATGAGATGATAAATTTGCTTATCATTTAAGCAATCTTGTTTCTGTCCTGCACTATTCTGCTTGGGTTGTTATAACAAATGTCATAGATGGTTAGATATATACTTAATCACAGAACTGGAAGTTCAAGATAATCAAGGTTTTGGTATGTTCAGCTGCCTGTGCAGTATCTCTGAACTTCTAGATCTCTGAACTTATAGTTACTTTTTGCTATATTCTCACAAGTTCTTTTTTCTATATAGGTAGTTCTCTCTCTCTCTCTCTCTCTCTCTCTCTCTCTCTCTCTCTCTCTCACTCTCTTTCTTTCTCTTTCTCTCACTCATTCTAGTATTTCTTACTCTTCTTAGAAGGACACTAATGTATTGGAATAAATAAGGCCCCCATTTCATGACTTCATTTAACCTTAATTACCCCTTAAAAAACCCTGTCTCCAGTTTGCCCAATAGCAAAATGTGTTTTGCTTCCTCAAAGGCTCTGTTGCATTACGGACATCACCTGAGACATTACCTTAAAACATTGTCATCTGTGAGGCTCATACCTGAGAACTGCAGAATTGAGTTACAAAAAATACTGTCAAAAAAAAAAAATCATGCACCTTTTCCACCCTGGATTCTCGCAGTCCAATGAGGACACACTGCTTCTCAGGTAAATTCCCCCAGACCTCAGGTCACCCACTCATCTCAGCTCTTCCCACCAGCCAGCCCAAGCACCACCCAGACTGCTCTGGGCTAGGGAGGGCCACTAGGCCACACCCCACATCCCAGGTGAAGTGCACCTACATCTACCAGCTCTCTCCTTTCTGCCTAGATGCTCACAGTCCAGGGAGGACACACCGCTTCTCAGAATTTAACAGAGTCCAAAGAAAACCCAAGCAAAGCTCTACAGGACAAAGGCCATGCATCTGAGTCTTCTAAAATCATCCTATCACATGGGAGAGATTCTTCACATCCAGCCCAAAGATAAGTAAACCCCTTTTTACCATCTTGTTCTCTTCAATTATTAGTCACTGTAGATCAACTTTTCCATATAGCCACCCCCAAAAACATTTACAACTTCAGGGACTATACCACTCACCCCCACATATCACCAAGGTACTGAATCATAAAAGTTCACTACCATACTAATATTCACCCCCTGTCCACTAAACCTGACTTAATTGATGTACTAACAGCCTAATAGCCTCATCTAGGAAATAACAATAACAACACACAAGCGTATCCAACTCCAAGGCAAACACTAGTAATAACTGCTGGAGAGTCGTAATACCAATTAAATCAGTTCAGTCAAAAACATACAGAAACTCAAAGAAGGTCTTAAGAGATAAAACAACAATGCCCAAGTCAAAGACCTCCCATGCTCTAGATCGGCAGAATCAACATCATAAAAAATGACCTTGATTACGATTGGTTATATCATGTTAATTAAATTTCTTTCTGTTACTAGGATCAGAAATACCTAGGGAAAAAAGAAAGCTAAGCGTGACTTAAGCTACATCCTGTGGAGAAACCAGAGGTACAAATGCTACAGGATTTGTTGCAAGATTACTTAAATTGCCAGTGTTGAGACTGTTTGCATTTTTCCGGCATACCAACTGACAATGTTCCAGCAAGTCCCCCATGGTCACAAAATGACTGCAGTAGTTTTGAGCCTTTAGCTCACAGATTGAAATGTTTTCATTTCTTCTCTTTTAAGCATGCTTTTCCTTAATATTCAGTACTTTTTGAAGTTTCTCTAGAGAGTCTTTGCCATGTGGCTGCTTGCTAACCTCTAAGCAAGCCCCTTTCCAGGGCTGGATTCCCGCCTACATCACCAGAGTGTCTGATTTTATTGCTTTCCATTTCAAAGTAAATGTAAACATTCTCACCTCTTTCCCCACTTAATGATTCATTATTTTATATAGAAAAAATAATCCGAAAATATTCCCAGACCTTGTTTCAATATCATTCCCAAACTCTTCCACAGACCAAGCAAAACAAAAGTTTAATGTTGTTTCCTTCCATTGTTCAGGAAATCATCCCATAGAACATCTCTGTCTGTAGTTGAAATCAGCAGACTTTCTTTCTTTATCCATCCTTTTTGGATGGTAGAAGTAGGCGGAACATAAGGCAAATCAGCTGAAAGCCACAGAGGGAAAAGAAATGGTAAGCCATCTCTCTATCTCCAAGAATGGCGAGGAGTTAGTCTCTCCTGAAACAGAGCCCCGCTCTGAACAGAGCTGACTGAATGCAGCATCCGTCAGCAAGGAAGACCGAGTTGATGTGTCAGCCACATGCAGAACAGGCACAGCATCAAAACCCTGATCACAGCTGGCACGGGAAGCTTGGGAAGACCACGGGGTCTGCAGTGCTTCCCCTCAGCATACTTGAAGACAGCAGAATGTATCTGTGGAATGTCTGAGCCAATTTCAATACAGGAAAACCCCCAGGAGGGAAGTGTACATGGACTAACTGATAAATTCCTTTCACTTAACTGAAAGTTAACTTAACTGCTGGGAGGGATTCTCTCATGCTAACCAGGTACTCACACATTGAACCAGTAGGATCATTTCAGTAATAAATGGATGCATAAGTTCTATTTTAAATATAAAGGCAAGCAAGTCATGGAAGAAAAAAAAATTCTAAAGCACCATGGGTGAATAAAACATTAAGAAATAATTCACATCCAGTCCCTCATGTCCTCAAATAAATATGAAAGAGTTCAGTCCTTGAGAATTAGGAATGCTTTTCTCTCCACAGAAACAATCAGTCACCATTGACAGATGCTGAAGCATTCAGGTTCATGCCCTTGCACGTGTCTGTCACACTGACCATATGTTCAAAAATCACTCACTTTCCATATCATTAACTCTTGACATCACCAGGATTTCTTGAATAAGTGCACTAATTAATCTCAGTGCTGTAATATGTACTCTTGTTATCCTTTCCTTCTGTGGGAAAAGGGCCAATGGACAGTGAGTATTTAAATTAAATATTATAGACATTTGCATTTCATACCCTGCAGTTGCATTCAGCTAATGATAAATTGAGGTGTTTAATAAATAATATCTAGGAGAGTAAACATTAATAAAAATGGAGGACATTATACTGTGAGTCTGGTTGTTTTAATAGTGACAAATATACATAGTAATTTTATTTTTTAAGTGTGTGCATGCGTGTGTGTATGTGAACATATGTCTGTTACCTGTGTGTACAAGAGAGCACTTGCTGTGTGTGCTGGTGGAGGCCCAGAGGTGATGTCGGAAATCATCCTGGATTGTTCTATCTTCTGTTGCTTGGATCTAGGTTTCCCCAAGCTCTGTCTTCCAGGGCAGGAATTGTAGATCACTGCTCTACCCACCCACATGTATATGTAGGATCTGGGGTCCCTTTGCTTGCAAAACAAAGGCTTTCACCCCTGAATCATTTCCCAGCTCTTTTAGTAATTTTATAAAGAGTATTAGTCAAAGCTAGAATGATACTAGAGAGGGTCACATGACTCTTGAAAATTAGATGGGCAAAGGAAACAGAGAAAATTTTAGAGTAGCATTTGAGGAGAACTAAGTTCGATTTATGTTGTCAGGTGTTCAGAGTCTGTGTCATGATGTCCATGTACATAAAGAGTATCACAATGCACAGAAAAAATAATGGGCTTGAGAGAGTAGCACCCAGATGACCCTGTCACTCCCACCTCCTTGCTTCGAAAAATAATAATGATAGCATTTAATCTTGCTTAACAACTAAAAAATTTAAATAACCTGCTAAAAAATTAAGCATGTACAGATGAGACACTGATTTCCAAGGTTACTGCAAGTTTTCTAGGAATACTCACTTCAAGGCTGTTTCCTTGTTGCTTTCATTGTTTTCATTTTGGTTTTTAAAATGAAATGACTATGGGTCATGTTCTTATGCTGATGAAGTAGATGCTAAGTCTTGTGGGTATGCAAACCTACAGAGCTACTTTTAAGATTTTTTGGTTTGTTTCTGAATACAAAGATACAAATGAACTCATTACAGTATCCAGACATCCAGTTAGAGAAAAGGAAAGATGTCGTGCACGGAAACCCAGAGCCAGGGTAGAGCCGAGTCTCATGCCTTGAGGAGTGTAACTGAAGGAAGGGTTTGGCTCCAAGTCCTCCCTGGAGATCCCAGTGATCTTTTCTTTGTGGCTGTGTCCCACAGTTCACAGGACAACAACTCTTCACTATGTGCCTTCCCTGTTTTGTTTTGCTTTTTACTTCCTGAGAATTGGCTTCTTTGCCTTTCAACCTGTGATTCTTTCCTCCATCTGAGCTATCTCCTCATTTGTAACTGTAACTTGTGTAGACTTTTATCACACTCATGATCTGGTCCAGCCTATCACCTTCTGGATCATTCTCTCTTACTTTCTCTTCCCACAGTTAAGTGCTTTACTCCCCGGGAATATCCCACTTAAAATGCCCAAGACAGACCATCTGACTGACTCAGGCAGGTCATTTATTATATGCCATGCATGACCCATAATTCACTGCTCTGTTGGGGTGACACAAAAATGTAGAAAAAGACACAATGTACAGAAAAGAGTGGAATTGAGTAATCTGCACAGACCCCAATGAAGACTGGCAGCAGTCACTTTCCCAAGTGGTTATTATTTATAGACAAACTAAGTGAATGCCACCCCAGCAGGTGCCAAGAGCTGGGGAAACAGGGAGGCCATGCCTTCTATGCAGTGTACAATGTGCTCTGAAGGGAAGTCAAAACCAAGCATAAGTAATCTTATCTGGAAGAGACAAGGCTAGCATGGTTCTGCCTAAGTCACATTTCACTCCATCTTTGAAGCAGACTGACTAACATTGCCAAGGTCATATGTCAATGCTATAACTTTGGGACAGGCTGATTTTGCCAGGCCTATGCCCTTGTCACAGCTTTGGGACAGGCAGGCTCTGCCAGGCCACAGCTTTCCTGCTGTAGCTTTGCTGGTCCAGAACTTGTATTACGATGTGGCTTTGCCTTCTACATTATAGCCACTCTCCAGTCACTAACCAGCTCGCACATGGTTGACATTTATGTCAGGAGCCCATAGTAGTATGATTAGCTATGCTACAGATGTCAGGACATTTGGTTCCAAATGCTACTGTCCCGGCTGGAGAGATGGCTCTGAAATTAAGATTCTGCCTCATAAGCAGAAGGACCTGAGCTCAGATATCCGATCCCACCTAAAAAAATGCCAGGGCAGAAATGGCTGCAGCCAGTACTTCTGGCCCTGGTAGACAGAGCAAAGCCAAGACATGGTAGAAGCAACCCAGAATGATACCCAAACCTGAAATTACCCATGGGCATCCCCGAGCACAGGCAGGGCCCTCCGATACACACAGGCACGCACGCACACACACACACACACATACACAGACTCAAATAAATAAATAAAATATTTTTTACAAATTAAAACAAAATGTTACTGTCCAAGATCTCCTGAAGCAGGCCATGAAGAAGACATTATGTTCTCCCAGGAGTACCTGCAGGTCAGCTGGGGAGAGTGATTGGCATCCTCAGTACAACAACAACAGGGGCCTGCTGTCAGGAGACACGCCAATACTCAGCTTTGCTTGGGTCAGGTCACAGAGTCAACAAGTTGGACAGTGGTTTCATATCTACTTTATGTGACATGGTCATTGTCTCTAGCTCCTTCAAGGTAAAAGGAAATATCGGTGATTATGAGAAGTGATTTTCAAGTGCACAAGAGTTGGTCTGTGGCGATTAGTTCCCTCAGTTACAATAGCTCCAGCAGATAGAAACCTGTAGGATTGTACATGAGATCAGAGTCCTGTAAAATCCATGAATCATGACTATCCTGCCATGATAATAGCTTCCATGGGAGACATCTCACAGCAAAATGCAGTTCTTATTTATTGTTTGTAATGAAGCTTTCTCATCCCACAGGGATGTAGCGAGGATCACTCTCAGGTTTGTAAAATGCCTTTGGCTTCTCAACACAAACCTACTATGTATGGTAATAGAAGGAACAGCAATAACATGCTTGCACAACCCTGACACTGAGCTCATCTTTGTCTAAAAAAAAAAATGTTCATCTTTAGACCTGTGGGAATTACTAAATTCAATTTGTCCCCAGAATGCTGGGACTGGTTTAAAAAAAAAAAAAAAGGAAAGAAAAAAATGTCTATCATCAAAGCCCCTTCTAGCCAGAAATAGTGACACACACCTGTACTTCCAGCATGTGAGAGGCCAAGGCAAAAGGGTTCTGGGTTCCAGGCCAGCTCTCAATCAATCAGTGAGACAAAAATGTTTTCTTTGTTTCCTGCTATATTGCAATTGTGTTGTTCTTTTAAGCTTTGTGTGTACTGAAGGCCTGAATATGAGTGCAAAGGAAGAGTGGGACTAATTGGAATCTAAACTACATACAAATTTTAACGTAGGATAAAAAAAACTTTTCTGTTACAACTTTGCAAATGCATGCCCACGTTCACATGCATACACTCCTATGCTCATGTATGCAAGAAAAGGGAAAAAAAAGTCAAGAAACAAATACAGGGTATTTCTTTTATGAATAATATTGGAATTGTGATTATTATAGATTGTATTTACATTGTCTTATAAAACACCCTTGATATGGATTGTGTGTGTGTGTGTGTGTGTGTGTGTGTGTGTGTGCGTGCCTGTATTTTATTGCCTATTTTGTTTGGTTCTCACTAATGTGGCAGAACCAGGTGGGGTTCATCAACTTGCTTTATTCTAGTTCTATTGCCAGGAGCATAGTAAGAGCCAACTGCAGTCAGATGTTCTCAGACAATAGGCTGTGGCTGAGGAAGGAAAACGTCAACAACTTCAGGCTGGACACCAAAGGAAAACTCCTGAGGAACACGGACACCAGAGTTCTCTCCATCCCGTCCCGACATTGAGTCGAGTTGCTTTACTTTTATTTCACCATTGCTTGGGTTTGGGGGGAAAAGATGTAGCCATGTTGTGTCAAGGGTGGATATCATTTGCAACCCTTCTAAGTGATTTTTGAGGAGCCAGCAAAATGCAGCAGAGTGGGTGCAAGCCTCCAAGCTCAAAGTGAGGCAGCCCCGGGGTCCCGAATGATAGAACCGATATCTGAGATTCATGCCAAAGTTCACTGACCAAGTTTGACTTGCACATTTGATAGGCAAGCTAATATTGGGCAAACAAGGAGTTTGCCCAAATTATAATACATAGACCAGGAAATGCACCCAGAGAAGTTACTCTGGACTGGCCTCTGCAGGTGCCCCATCCCTGCCTCTTGGGGAGTCATTATACTTTCTCTAGCTTTTTATTTTGAATTCCAACTTCTTGCAAACTTCAGGTAGTCTCAGACGTGTCAGCCTAGCAATTTTCTCCCTGCAGAAAACTTCACCTTGCCATTCCACCATTTCTAAATCCAATTTAGAATTGCTTTTCTGATTTTTACGGCTCTTCATGCTTTTGCTCCACCTTCCCTTTCCAAAGTCTTTTCTCCTTATCTTCATCAATATGTCACCTTCAACTCCTCCCACTCACTCTGCTTCTTGGCTTTCAGGCAGGTTAGCGTGTGAATGAGAAGATTGAAAATCTCATTTATGACTTGTGAGAAGTCTCACTGGAACATATTGCAAAGCCTCCTTCACAACCTGCAGGGAGAAGCGAGAGAGTATATGCACAGCACCTGCAAATGAATCTCTAAAAAGAGACGATCCCTAAAAAATAGCATGTTTTAATAAACTGGTGTTTCTGTGCTTTCAAAAAAAATTTTACCTTTGTAAATGAGCTGTTATCAAATTGTTCAGTTTCAGAGAAATTCCACAAACTGTGATACTCTCAAAAAACTAAGATTGCTGAAATTTAAAGATCTATGGCAAGTCACAGGGCAAGCACTGCAAAGATAAAGTTCCATTCTCATGAGGCAACAAAGCTGCCTGCTGTAAGTTGTGCTTGGAGAAGTGACAATTTAAACATCTGGTACCTTAAGTCAGACTTCTTCCCACAGGCATGATAGATGGGTAGATTCCTAATGGCTCTGGGTCACAGTTGAATGGTTGCAGCATCCATATCCTGGGAGCACTGCTATCTCTCCCACACGCACCCCTGTTCAAAACTGAGGTGAGAGGGAGGGGTGCACAGCAACATAAATCAGGAATAAGAGGCACAGAAGTCCAACATTTTCCCTGCAGGCAGGAGCATATTCCATGAGCAACAGCAGGTAACTGAATGCAAAGCAAAAGAGAGGCATCCACACCATTGGCCTTTTGAAGGAAGGGCAGACAAGTGCTTTGTATGAGATACCTTGGGAGCTTACTGGAAATGGAACTGTGAGTTCAGTAGAAAACTACCTGCCACTGGACCAGGACCATTACTGCTGCTCACCGAGGGTCTTTTGTCTTCAGAATGTAGTGAAAAATAACTCCCATAAAAGAAGGAAAGGGTAGGGGCTAAGATGAGCCTGCTGCTATGTCAGAGTCACAGAGATAGATATGTTCTGCTAACAGGTCTCCTTCAGCCTTGTAGCAGGAAAGAGATGAAATTCTAGCAAAAAGAAATGAAGGTTGCTATCAGCTTTCTACCATCGAGAAAATTACTACCAATGAGTCACATGGGCTAGAATTCCCACATACAGACAGAGGTGTCTAACATGGAATATAGACACACTACATCTATATGAATACATTAGACACATCAGAAGCCCTAGTGTTATGTACTTGTTCTTCTGGTCTTTTCTTATATGCTCACTTCCAGTTTTCCTTTTAGCTCTAAGTTGATCCAAGATTCAGATTTCTAAAGTTGTAAGAAATTAATTTCAGGTCCATGTGAGATGATTCAGAGGGTAAAATGTTTGCAACTAAGACTGATAACCTGTGTTCGATCCCAGATAACACAAGATAGAGCAAGAAAACTGATTCCTGGTCACACACAGACACACATGTGCACTGAGAGAAGTAAATGATGCAGAAAGAAGTTTAAGATATGAATTTTGCTCTAACTTGTTTCTGTGTGAAATCTAGTATAAATTATGTTTATGATCACTAACTAGGATACAAACATCATCTTTTAATGAATAATTCCTTTCCTGTATGTCATGTGGCAAACTACAATAGAAACTCATAAATTTCTATTTGCATCAAGACATATTCATAGCATTGGCATGTCCTTTCCCTGGTGTGGTTTGCTTGGATGCATCCTATTTGCTGTCAAGATGAACTCATACCTATTTTTTGAAAGGCTGCATGCTCTTCTCACATGCATTTTTCATATATATTTATGATCTTACCACCCTCTTGCCTGTGGCTATTGTGATTGACATTTGACTTTTCATTTCATCTTTCCTCTGTTTTCTTCCCACTCTGATTTTGCTTATAATTCTGTGACAGTAATAAGATTCTATTGCTGTTATTTCCTTTTTCTCTTCTGGAGATGGAGCAAGTGGAGCTGAGCTATTTGGACATAATAGTTTTACAAGTAACAAGAAGTAGGGCGTAGGCAGATATTGGCTCAGGAATTCTGACTTCTAAAATGTGGTCTAGTTTCAGTAATAAAATAAGATGAGAAGTATAAACCCAAGAGTTCTTTGTTTTTGTCTATTTTTTTTTCAAGCTGGTCAAAGGAGTTTTCTAAGTAATGAATTTATTATGAGTTGCATCCAGAGAGACAATAAAGTGATAAATCAACTTGAAGAATAGTGTTATTAGCTCATTTTTAGAATTGAATATGATACTCTTCATATGTGCTACAAAAACAGAGCTGTAGGAACAGAAAAGGCTAAATTTGGTTTATCAAATAGAGCATGTTCAATTGAAAAAAAAAACTTGAAACAAAAGAAACCAGTACTAATCCGGAGGTATTTCTCTTTACTGGAGAAGGATGCGCTCATTGTGTATGTGATCAACCTGGGCTCCATCTGCTGCTACCTTTGTGCTGTCAGAAGCCTGTGGACAAAGAGCCAGATAAAACCTGCTTCCAGACATTTTAATGATGGCAACTAGTTTTTATTTGTTTAATACTGGAGAGTTACACTGTTGCCACCCTCTGACCATAAAGAGGGCGCAGCAATAAATTGGTGATACAAGACTAAAACCTAGATATTGAGGGAGAAGAGAGTGCAGCTTGGAGATCACGACTCTTCGGCTGGAGCCTGAGGAAGCTGGCGGGAAGCCAGCAGCTAGAAGCAGCGGGCATAGGGTGACCTCGGCTGGGAGAAAGGAGCAGAGCATCGAGGGGAGACTTGCAAGGAACTGCTCAACGAAATCACCTCCTTCAAAAGACTAGAGGCCAGGGTCCCCAAACAGCCAAGGAAAAACAAGTCAGCTGGGGTGTGTATGAATGCAGCCCGCTGCCCCATCTCCAGATTTTGGAAACTAGGGATGTTGTTTTTAACCCATCAGAACAGGTGATTCTGATTCAGCTCTTCCAAAAGCCAAACAATTACCTTTGGAGTGGGGTGCAGTATGTAAAACTATAGGATCACATGCCACTGCTTTGTGATTTCACTTGTTTAACCTTTCTGGAAAGTCTTACTTCATCATCCCTGAGGACCCATAGTGTATGTTTCTTGGCAGTCTGATACAATTTTAACACCCAGGGTCATCCAGGAGATAAAAAAACATGTTGGAACAAGAAGCCTTTCCTTACGGTCTTCAAACAAAGCTTTTCCTCACAAGAATAAATTCCTTTGTGAAAGAACTAGCAGAGAACTGACCCAGATAGAATACAAATATAAGAAAAGGGATCAACACTCACTATGGGCAAAGCCTCTGAAATGGATGAGATGCTGCGGATGAAGCAGCCATCATCAGACCCCTTGCCGTGTCTGGCTCACCTTGATCTCACCATCCATCTTCCAAGAGCATTGCCAAGATAAATGGCTTGAATTTGGTGGGGAAAAAAATCCTATCCATGACACCGACTTGCTCAGGATTATCCAAGTGAAATCTCCTCTAAATCCAAATAGCACTACCTGTTGAGGATGTCCTGTCAGGTGGCATGCATGACCTGCTGAGGGTGCTCTAAACATGCTCTTTATTTAAAGAAAAGAAGCTCCACTGCTTGCTGTAGATGCCATTGCCTGTATTTGTGATTTTTGCTCTTGTTTTCCATTTGTTGCTTATTTGGGTGATTTCTGTTTGTTTTGCTTCGTTGTTTTTGAGACAGTGCCTCATGTGTCCCAGGTTGTCCTCAAACTTGCAATGGAGATGAGGATGACCTTGAGCTCATGATCGCCCTGCCTGGGAGGAGAGTTGGCAGTCAGCATCAACCCAGAGCTTCTTTGTGTGCCAGGCAAACTTTCTATAGACACTGAGATACATCCGAGCCTCATAGTTGCTGCTTTTGTTCTTCAAAAGTAAAAAGCCATGTTGGGGGAGATACTCCCTTCTGCTCCACTTATTTGGAAATAAAACAGTCCTTTGTAATAATGGAGCCTAGCTATGCTAAGCCTGCCTGATAGCATCAGTGTGAAATTCTTGTACCAGGCCTCTAAAGAACAGGTCATTGTTTCAAAGAACAACTGTAAGCATTGCCATTTCTCACATAGTTTCTTCCACTGGGGAACGCCACATACCCTTGGTCTTGTTTGGTATCTTTTCTTTCCGTGGCTCTTATATGGGACCCAGAGTCTCTGTCTGACAACATACTTTACCACAGCTCAATATTATCATATTGGAGAGCTTGGTTAGCTTGGAAGCTAGCACCCGTAACTCCAGCAGTAGAGCAAGGAGATGGAGGCAGGAAGGTCTGGACGTCAAAGATAACCTTGGCTACATGAGATCCTATCTCAAAGAAATTTTTAAAAAATTAACAAAAAGATAGCAATAGTTGGGGATAAAGAACTTAGTGGATAAAGCACTTTTATGTAAGTTTAAAGACCTGATTTCAGATCCCCCAGAGCCATGTAAAGTCAGACACATCTGTAATCCTAACACTCCTGTGACAAGATGGGCTATAAAGACAGGAAATGCAGGTAGGAGAACCTCCAAAAGCTCACAGACAGCAAACCAGCATAAACAGTAGCTAACAAGACCCTATCTATCCTGTCTCAAGGTGGAAGATGAGTGAGACTGTCATCCAATCAGTCCTCTGGCTCGTTCACACAACACAGATACATGCACATATGCACACACAAACATACAACATGAGATAAGAAAAAAGAGTACCATATTCGGACTTACAGTTTTGTGGTTGATTAGATGAAGGATTTGAGTAATGTAGAATTCAAGACTGCTAGAGGCATCTATACCAAACCTTGTGTGGATAGAGAGAGAGAGAGAGAGAGAGAGAGAGAAGGGAAAGAGGGCAGACAGTAGGGAAGTTACTTTAACCTTAAGCTTTGGATTGACAACACTTCTTAGAGCTGTTCTTCAGAGTCACACCCTCTCTCAGAATTCATATTCTAGCATGTTCCCCACAGATCAAGGTTACAGTCAGCTTTGAAAGAATCAGCACTAAATCTAATAAGTGGCAAAGAAACTTGGAAAGCTTTATAGAAAAGGAAGCTCTTTCCAGTAGGTCTGCAAATGAGCTGGCTTTAGATCGCCTTCTGCACTAGAATATTTGAGACATTTGAAAAAACCATTACTTTTAGGACTATTTTCAGAAATATGGAATCACAAATGTTTTTCTAAGCTTCAGGTCAGTCAATCCTCATACACTTTTTTAAAGGTTAAACACACCCAAACATTGCACATTGCAGAGATATAAGTGATTCAAAATCAGCTGGAATCTTACCTGGCCTTTGGTCTTTCTAAGCTGACTTTTCCTTTGGTGTCTCCACATCCCTCAAGAGTGGGATAGATGGAGCTGTTGGTTTGTGGGAAAAGAGACAGTCAAAAAGTAAATTCATGGTTTTCTACCTGATATCCAAGAGACAGATGTATGAGTAACTTCATACATTTCTCATGGCTGCCAAAGATCCAATTGTTGGCATTCCTGTGAGTCTTCTAATGCTCTCCTCTCAGCACAGATAGACTGAATAACTGAGTCAACGATACTCTGTATGCTGGGAAAGCTTAGATGAGAGTATCTGCAAAAACAAGTGAACTATAAGATGTTTGAGGAGTTAAGAAAGATCTGTGGCATCTCCCAGCACTGCTGCACCTGCACTGCATGGAGCAAACAGCATTTCTTCCAGAGGCCAGGGAAGACCCAAGGGAACAGCAAGATGGGCCACTTAATACCTGTCACCATTACTCTTCACTGCTGTTGTGAGACAACACTTAGAATCAAGCAACTGAAATACAGAAAGAGAGATGTATTTGACTTATAGTTCTGGAAGGAAATATAGTCCATTATGTGGAAAAGGGATGGCAATGTCCAAAGCTAGAGGAGGCTTAGATCATTTCAGAGATCATCGTAGAGCCAAGAGAACAGCAGACAGCAAGAGCAGATGACTATTGCAAGTGGTGCGGGGCCAACCAACCTCAAGACACCTTTCAACACCCCCTTGGGATGTTCCTCTAGCAAGGCTGCACCTCCCAAAATTGCCACAACCTCCTCAAACATTTAACATCAACTAAAGATACAAACACATGAGCTGGGACAGTTCACATTCAAACTATGACAACACCAGAAGGTCGAGGTGTTCAAAAAGTCACTTTTCAACTCAAATGATGCCACACAAATGCTGTAACTCCCAACTTGTAGAGTCTTTTCTTCCACTCCATTAAAGTTTCTTGCAGTAGCTTCATGATCCTTGCCTGTCCTCTACTGAGTATTTTAGTGACCCAAAACTCTTCCCATCCTCTGGTCCTACTATCCTGAAAGATAGAGAATCCTTTCCATCTACATAGGGTAAAAGAGCAGGGGAGACTCAGTTGCTTTTTTTTAAGTTCCATTGATGTCTTCCTCATTGTATTGGTGAGAACATAATGTCAGTCACATCCACATGAGGAACGAGGGGATGGGTACAGTCTTTGGGTCAGTTGTCATCCCCAGAGAAGGCTCTACCTTACCAAAGGGAGACTGAGTTTTCAAAGCAACTGACCTAAAGATTTATGGAGGCACACTGAGGAACAAGAAGGCAACCACTAGAGAATACGATGGGAACTGGAAAACACAGCTGTTATACATAAGGGAATTGCATTTGCCCAGTGGTCTTTTGAGACAAAGGTGAAAAGCATGATGATGGAATTACTATTACTGAGATTTTGAGGTAAGGAACACAAACTGAAGTATGAAGAGGGTTGAAGGTCTTTCTCTGTGTTCAAATGGGATTTGAGACTTGGAGCCGAGGCATCCAAAGAAACTCTTTATTGCTTATTAGAGGAGAGGACTAAGTGTTTTCTGACCTCAAAGGAACTTGCTGCTTCTAAAGCCATACAATTAGAGCTTTTGCCCGTATATCCAGAAGTGTCTAACTCTGGATGAGAGCTGTCTAGGATGTTTGAAAAGATTGAATTGTTCCACAGCCTCTAATGCAGAAGTCCTGGCCATGCACAGCTAACTATGGAGCTCTTGAAATGAAACCATTCCAACCAGGGAGCTGAATTTTCAATGTGGCTTAATGTGATAGTGTCATTACACATTGCTGCAACAAGCCACCTGACACGAGAAATTAGGACAGGGTATAATAACTGGCTTGCTATCCCAAGCCACACTTCATCATTTTCAGGAAGATGCATCAACAGGAGCTTGAAGCAACTGATCCCATCCACATCTAGAGCAGAGTACAAGGCTTAGTGCTTGCATACTCACAGCTAGCCTGCGCTCAGCTGCTTCTTCTCTCTATCCAGTCCCCGACCACCTGACTAAGGAATGGTATCCCCGTTATTAAAGTGGGTCTTCCCACATCGAGTAAATTAAACAACAAATCTCCTACAAGTGTGCCCAGCAGTCAACCTGAATCTAGAGAATCCCTTTCAGGCAAACCCAGATACCTACCTCTTAGGTATCAGGTTGACAATACCAGCCATCACACTTAATTTTAAGAAATTCGCATTTACATTTAAATAACACAGAGAAGCTGAGTACAGCCTGTAATTCTAGCACTCAGGAGGCAGAGATGGGGATCAAAATTTCAAAATTAGCTTTGGCTAATATTGAATTTTTTGAGGCCAATTTGGACTACACAAAACTCAAAAAAGAGCAGGAGAGATGGGCCTGAGTTCAGAGCAAATATGAGGGCCTGAATTCAGATCTCCAACTCCCATGAGAAAAATCCATCTGTGGACTATAGTGCGGAGGACAGAGGCAGAGATGAGAGAGCAGAGGCTGCCCACGGGCCAGCTGCCAACTTTCTTTTTCAAAAAAAGGGGGATGGTTTCTTCCCTTCCCTCCATTCCCTTCCTTCCCTCCTCCCTTCCCTCCTCCTTTCCCATCCCCCTTCCCCCTCCCTCCTCTTCTTCTCCCATCCCTCCCCCTCCTTCCCTCCCTCCTCCTTAAAAGCCTTAAAAGACTTTCTATTTCCCTTCTGGAACTGGCACGACATAGGGCAGGATAGACTCCCACTTGAGGATGGCAGGGACGCTGAAAGGCACCCGGCGGCTGGTCTGGATGCTGCTGAGAGCCCTGCTGAGATTCGCCTTTCTGGTAGCCAACAACCTGGTCGCCATCCCCTCCTACATCTGCTATGTGCTCCTCCTACAATCCCTGAGTCTGCTGGCACCTCAAGGGTCTCATATACAAGTGACTGTTAGGAATGGTGGCTTCGTGGAGCTGGTACACGGGCTACACAGGGGATCCTGTCTACAGTGCTGCCTAAGCAAAGATTCTTTTTTTTAAAAAAAAAAAAATTTCTCACCTAAGAGGTTCCCTGGATCCTTCTCCAAATTTAGATAATTTAGATTATTTGATTCCACGGTGATTATAAGGGTAGTTTAGGATTCCAACAATTTGCAGTCTGAGACTGCCAGGATTTTGAAGATATCCTAGGTTTCTTAGCTGTCTGGGACCAGAGTAGGCTAAAGGGTGAGACGTCTGCACACACACCACATTAAATAAGTAAGTAAGTAAGTAAGTAAGTAAGTAAGTAAGTAAGTAAATAGTTCTCTTCACTGGACTCTGACTGCTGATAATGTATATTCCTTTCTTCTTCTTTTTTTATTATTATTATTTCCGCTCATACAAATTTAACAGGTACAACAGTCCCTTCCCTCCCTCCACCTCCCCTCCATCCCCCTGCTCCCCCTGCCCCTGCCCCCTTCCTCCCCATTTCCCAGTGGTCCCCCCCAATCCCTGGAGCTTCCTTTAATGTGCATGCCCAACTCTCCTCTGGGTCCTCCTCTCCGATGAGGTGCAAGGACCCAGGAGCATTTCCCAGAACCCTTTCCTGTCTTCCCCTTAAGCTTAGGAACACTACTGTGACTGTCAGTCCCTAGCCTCCAAGAATCCTAGTGCCTTTAGTCCATGCTAGACTTTGTGGGGTCAATAATGTGTTGGACATAGCGCAGGTCATGCAAAGTCCTATCATGATTTAAGCAAAGATTCGTGATTACAATTCAGATCGCTCTGTTACTGCCATACAGTTGAATGTTGTAAAGTGGAAAACATGTGCACCAGATAGTGGCAGAGAGGAGGTGAGACTATTTCTACAGTCAGTGTCTGAGCAGCGGACAGCTGAATGATCAATAGCCTGACATGCCACACTGCCTGCCAAAACCCTGAATTCCATGTGTGTGCTCACAATGTGGGTGGCCTCCCACGGGCTGGGGTTCCGGGTGCTCACACAATGAAATTAGTCTCACAGAAGATGGACAAAATTGCTCTTCCTCAGCTTTATCATGTATTCTTAACCATGTGGAAATCATAACTACTTAAATCCTTGATGTATTTTCTTTTATTGCTTACATTATTTTATATTGTCCAATTTAAAAAATTAGGTCATAAAGGCAGGAGATGGTCCTCTGAGGGAAATGTCCAGGGGAAGTGGGAAGGAGATAGGGGAAGCTGTGATCAAATGCATTGTCTCCATGTATGAAATTATAAAAGAGTGAAAATAAAAAAAAAGTGGGATGGGAGAAAAGGGGCAAAGGTGAGCTCTAGGTTCAGTGCGTGACCTCGTCTCAAGGAAATAAAGTAGAGCGTAGTAGATGAGAACACTGGACATTGTCCTCTGGCCCCTGCACACACATAAGCACACATGCACATAACACACACACACACACACAGAGGGCAGCAAAGTTCTTGCCACCCAACCATGAAGCTCTGAGTCTGACCACCAGGAGTCTGATTCATGTAAGAAGTTGGCACAAGGGAGATGGGGAGACCACGACAAACAGATAACTGATCAGCCCATCCGAGCCTATGGGCAGCTCCTGAAGAACAACAACTGAGGTTGACTCACACCTGCACAAATGTGCACCTGTGTACATACTCATACTTGTACAAACACCACCATCACGACCACCACCGAGGCACAGGTTACCATATCAGCCATCATAGCTCTGGAACAATGTAGTAAGAAGCAAGCAGCTTTTGCACTGTCTACCTATGCCTCTCTCTCTACAATCTGCTCCTTCCAGTGTATGCTCCGCTGACTGCATAGACAGATTCATAAAAATGTTCTGTTTCACTGACCATACTTGTTGAATCCTGGGGTAAAACTAAATAGTCAACCATTTTTCTTCACATACATTGGAGACAGATGGAGAAGGATTCAAGAGTTACTGGTAAACATGTTTTCTACATGGGGATAAGAAGCAGTGGAGGCCAAAATCAAAAGAGAGACAGACAGTGAATAAGGATGTCGTAAAGAAACATTCCACTGTGCATATGCACCACATTTTCATTATCTGTTCATTGGTTGATAGACATCTAGTTCCATTCATAGTTTTTTAAAATTTATCACTGGGCTTTTCTGAGTGGACTAGCTCCTCTTACTTCTCTTTCATTCCCCTGTCATTTCCTCTGTGGCACTGGATCCACATGATCCATTCTGTTGATGAAACTTTCACCAGGTTTTTCTGGGTTTGAATTTTCCAATTCCAGCATCATTTCAGTTTCATATTTGTGATAGTTAACCCTGGGTGTCAACTTGACCACACCTGGCATTAACTACCATCAGCTGTCAGACTACCTGAAAAGATTATCCAGATCAATACGTTTACAATACGAAGACCAGCCCTAGATCTGATTGGAACCTCCCAGTAACAGACCAGATAAAAGGAGCCATAGAACAGAAGACTTTGAAGAGAGACTCTCTGAAGTTGTGCTAGAAAACTCTCTTCCCTCCTGCCTGGCTTCTTTGTTTCTTTGACTCTCCAGGAATCCTCCAACCTTCAACAGTCACCCACTGGCGTATTAGACTAAGCAGCTCTGAGCCGCCAGGATGTTTGCAGTGACTTAGCTTGCCTCCAGCTTCAGCCACCAGCTATGTCACCTCCACCATGAAAGAGTGTTTCTCCCCTCTGGAACTTAAGCTGAATACATTTCCTTTTCTCCTTTAAGTTGCTTGACTTTGAATGCACTCTCACAGCAACAGTTAAGAGTAACCATTACAATATTTCTTTAGTAATCCTATCTCTTTATTGAACTCTATTTTCATGTCTAGAATTGACTTCTCTATTTCATTCAGCCCTATTTTTGTCCACTTGGAGGATATGCATGTCTTTGTTATGTTGTTTGAACACAGTTACAATCACTCTTTTCAATTATTTGTTTGAAAATCCTTCCAGGTTTTTTCTCACTGGGACTATTACTATTAAGGGATTAGTAGTAGTTCTGAAGAAAGATATGTTGTCTTGGTTTTTTGGGTTATTTTTGTTTCTGGACTGAGGTCTGGATTAGTCTGCTTGTTGAGTCTTCCTTCCCATTATATTCAAGTCATTTTTTTTTCTTTCAGTGAATGTGTTTGCAATGTTCAGTACGGAGCTAAGTCATAACAGGGTTGAAAGGTCGTTTCCTCTGTGGCACTGGTAGTGAGGACCCGGCTGTATCCCTAGTCTTTCTCTAAGAATCCATTACTGCATGCAATAATAATCACTATACAGAGGTCAGCAAAACCCGGACTGATCCCTTCCTCTTCAGTTATCTGATTTGGACATGCTGCTCTCAGTCAACTCTGGGTAGATGCCTGTTTCCATAACCCTCCATGCTTACTGTGGGACTTCGTGCACCTGAGTACCTTATTCTGAGTCAGTTCCAATTTCCTAACTGCTTTGTAGTTTCAGCCAAGAGTTGTGGGATTTGCAGGCTTTGTACCTTACTCTGGGGTCATCGAAGTTCCCTTCCCTTCATTTCCATCATCCTTGTGATTTGTGGCTCATTTTTTTGAACGACATCGTTTGATATGGAAAGGGGAAGACTTAAAAAGGAACTGTCCCTTCCTGAGCGGCTGCTGATGGTTAAGGCTGGCTGTGAGGATGGTCACTTTCCTTAGTGGCGTATTCACGTGCATATTGCCCATGCTGCTGAAGTGCCCAGTCACTTGGAAAGGCAGGCAACCTTTGTTAAATTCAGTGCGAAAATAATAAAATAAAACAAAAATAAACTCAGCATGTTTACACAAAAGACTTGAAAGTAGGAGAGAGATTGGTGTGAACAAAGATTTCAGTGGGAGAAGGAAGAGGGAATGAAATTGGGTAGCGTGGAGAAAATGACTTAAATCATTGTATACATATATGAAATTGTCAAAGAATAAAAAACACAAAACAGAAAAATCAAACCTAGACTAGCTTTGGATTTTCTTGTGTTTGAATGTTTGATTAGAAAAATTCCTCTTTAGAGCGGTGTAATAGTTAATCCTGGGTGTCAACTTTGCACACCAGCATTAACTAAGATCAGCTGAGACCACAACTGGCAAGATCAACTGAGACCACTGCAAGAGATTATTTGGATAATACAAAGATCATCCCTAGATCCCATTAGAACCTCTCAGTAGTGGACCAGATAAAAGGAGCCACAGATCAGAAGACTGGGAAGAGGAGAGACTTTCCAGGAATCCTTCAGCCATCATCACCCACTAGCCTCTTAGGTGGGTGTGACAGTAGCCTGTCTCCAGCTTCTGCTGTGAAAGGCTGTATTTCCCCTCTGGAACTGTAAGTTGAATAAATCTTCCTTTCTCCCTTAAAAAAAAAATTTGTCTTTAGTTTCTGGCTTAAGTTTCACTTTTAAAAAAGTATTACATGGGTCTTGGTTTGGGATTAAGATAAAATTTCCCCTTTCTGCTCTCAGAGGACTCCTCCTCAGGTAAGACCTTGAAGGCCCATACACCATGCCCCAGGCTCCAGGTCATCTGCCGGTCCAAACTAGAGGACTCTCTGCTCCTGAGGAAGGCCTCTAGGCCACACCCAGACCCCAAGTCATCTTGGGTCCAACTAGCCAGTCAGCCCTTTCTGCTCTGGACGCCAGAGACTCCCTACTTCTCAGCCATTTGACCCTTTCTACTCTAGACTCTGGCCCTGCTCTTCAGAATTCAACAGAGTCCAGAGAAAACCCAAGCAATGGACTAGGGGACAAACACCATACATCTGAGGACTTCTAAAATCATCCCATCAAATGGGAGAGAATCTTCACACCCAGCTCTAAGATAAGTAAACCCTTTTTACCTTCCTGTTACTCTCAATTGTTAGTCACCACAGTTTAACATCTCCATATAGCCCACTAAAAACCCATATAACTTCAAGGGACTATACCACTCACCCTCACACATTGTCAAGGAAGTAAACCTAAAAAGTGCACTACTTTACTAATCTTCAATCTCTGTCTACTAAACCTACCTTAACTGATATAATGACAGTCCAATAGCCTCATCTAAGAAACAACACCAACAGCAGATAGGCATATCTAATCCCAAGGCAAACACTAACAATAACTGCTAAAGTGTAGTAATACTATCTAATTCAGTTCAGCCAAAAACATCAAGAAAGACATAAGAGATAAAATGAAAAATGCCCAGGTCACAGTGCAAATCCATGAGAAACAAAACCCAAAGCAACAAATCTCCTACAAAAAGCATCAACCCCATAATGATGGAATACATCCAGAACAAACAACCAGAACAAACACACAGAAAATAGCCAAGAAAGCCATACCCAAGATATTGATTTTCAAAGTCTAATCTTTACTATGATCAAAACAATGAAAAGAAATCTGGGAACAGTTAAATAACCACATCAACCAGATTGAACAGGAACACAACAGGCACTTGGATGAGATGAGAAAAGCATTTGAAGAGACAAAAATAGGCATAGAGCAGTTAAAACAATTTCAAGTAGAGATTAAGCTTGAACTAAAGATAAGTCTTCAACCAAGAACACACAGAGAGTCTTATCAGCAGAACTAATGAAGCAGAAAATAGAATATCAGATCTTGAAGACAAAATGGAAGAACAAACCAGTTCAATCAAAGAGGTTGTTAAAGCCAAAAATATACTTGAGAGGAATATTCAGGAGTTATGGGACATCTTAAAGAAGCCTACTATGTACATTCATTGAATACCAGAACAAGAATCCCAAAATATTACACCTGAGGAAAATTTTCAAATTATTTTAAAGGAATACTTTCCACATTTAAAGAACGAGATACCCATTGTCATAGTTAGACATAAGTGTCAACTTGACAGTTGAGGGTTTGAGCTCTGGACACATTTATAGAGAATTAATGTGAGTTAAGCCTAGAACAAACCTGCAAGAGATCTTCTAGTTGATGGAAAAGGCCCAGCCCATGGTGGGTAGAACTAGACCCTGAACAGGTGAATGAAATACTGAGAGCTGGTTGAAGAAATCGGCATCCTTGTGTACACTTGGCCAGACATGCTGGTTTGGCAAATAAGGATGGTCCTTCTCTCAGCTGTTATGTGATGATGGTGTGGCCAGTTCCCTTGGCCCTGGTGTTGGTGCATGCTCTCCTTTCAAGCTAGACTGAGAACTGTAATTGGATTGTCATAAGGAAATAAACCCCTTGTTCCCTTAAGCCATTTGATGGTGATTTATTAGCATCCATGCAAGTGGACTGCAACAGAATTTGGTACCAGAGAAATGGGGTGTTGCTAATAAATCTGATTATGTAGATATTGTGGCTTTTGAATGGTTTTGCTGGACAAAGTTGGAAATGCTTGAAGATTTTCACTTTGTGGGTTACAAAAACTGTTCTTCAGAGTTTGGTGGGCCATTTAGAAAACAATGATGCTGAGAAAGTTATGAATTGTTTAGGCCGTTTCTGATGAGGGGAACAAGGGCTTTGTTGAAGTTGAATTTGAACACAATGGACTGGTTTGCTTGACAGAGGAGAGCTGTGTTGGTGGCCATGAAGCTCTGGATGTGGAAAGGGCAGGAGGCAAATAGCTGCCACTGTTAGAGAAATTAATATCAATGAAGGAACACCTAGTGACTTACACTGGGATGGTGGAAAACATGAATGTCACCATATGGCAATTTTGTGGTTTGAAAACCGGATTCCTTCAGGGGCTGAAAGCTCAAGTTGAAGCCATTTCTTGCCCTTTGGAAGCTTTGGCTACTTAGAAAGAGGCTTTTCCAGAGTCAGCACACTGAAGGTGGTACAGCTGTAGTTCAAATGGACCAAACTACATTTCAGCCTCACTTTGGAGTCTGGCAGCGTCCACCAGGTGGTACTGGTTTTGGTGTATATAGGGTTCATGGAGAGCAGTAGAAGCTTGACACCAAGTCGCAGGCGTAGAGTTCCTGCAAGAAAAGATGAAGCTTACAGCTGCAGAGGCAAACCCAGAGTGTTGTTTGAGATGCCAGAACTGTGGGATGTATGCTGAGGATGGCTGCAAATGGAGATTCAGCCTGGTTCAAAGGAACTCTGCTTCTACAACTTTGAGCTGCAAACAGGGACTGGGAATGCCTAGAATCTTTGAGCCATCGTGACTACATGATGAGCAACAGAAGATGGACATTGAAATACAGGATGCAATAATTGATTTGCTGGACTTGATTTTAATGTAATGATTTCTTATTGTGTCATGATACTTTTATTTTGATGCTTTATTTTGTTGGAGTACTTAACTTATTTTGACTTGATAGACTCCTAGAGTTAAAAGATTTGGGATATTTAAAGAAAGACTTTCAGTTTCAACATTTTATTAATTGAACATTTAATGACTGATATTTTAAATTGGATTGTAGAAATTTTTAATTTTGGATTTTAGAATTAATAACATTAACTATATTTTTAAGATAACTTTTAACACATATGGGGACAAGAATTTAAGATTACAGTTTAAAGGTGCTATGTTTTTATGTCAAATTAACAAGGAGTGGAATGTCAAAGTTAGGCACATGTGTCAACTTGACAGTTTAGGGTTTGAGCTCTGGACACATTTATAGAGAATTAATGGTTGAGTTAAGCTTAGAACAAACCTGCAAGAGATTGTCTAGCTGATGGACAAGGTCCAGTCCTTGGTGGGTTGGACTAGACCCTGAACAGGTGAATGAAATACTGAGAGCTGGTTGAAGAAATCAGGCATTCTTGTGTACACTTGGCCAGACATGCTGGTCTGGCAAATAAGGATGGTCCCTCTCTCAGCTGTTATGTGATGATGGTGTGGCCAGTTCCCTTGGCCCTGGTGTTGGTGCATGCTCTCCTGTCAAGCTAGATTGAGAACTGTTACTGGGTTGTCATAAGGAAATAAACCCCTTATTCCCTTAAGCCATTTGATGGTGATTTATCAGTAACCATGCAGGTGGACTGCAATACCATCCAAATACAAGAGGCATATTGCATTACAAACAGATATGACCAAAAAAGAAACTCACCACCACAAGTCAAAACACTACACATACAAGACAAAGAGAATGTGCTAAGAATTTCAAGAGAAAAAAAGCCACTTTTAAAGGTAAACCTATTAAAATAACAAATGATTTTTCAATGGAAACAGTAAAATCCAGAAGAACTTGGAGAGACATAATTCAAGTGTCAAATTAGCACAACTGTCAACCCAAGCTGTTATACCCATCAAAACTATCAGTCATGATTGAGAGTGAAAGAAAAATTTTCCACCATAAAAACAAGTTAAAAGTTTATATGACTACCAAACCAGAATTTCAATAAATGCAAAAAAGACACTCAAGCTTGATGAAAAAACAACCATATATAGGAGGACAGAAGGGAAGTATAAAATCATCACAACCTACAAGATAAATAATACACTCATGAAAGCCACTAAACACAAAAAAGTCAGGAATCAAAAGTAATTTCTCCATTATAACCCTAAATGTCAATGCAATTAACTCATGCAGATTACAAGCATGGATTAGAAATCAAAACCCATCCATCTGCTGCCTTCAGGAAACACATCTCACCACAAAAGATAGACACATTCTAAAAGTAAAAGGTTGGTCAAAAGTTCTTCAAGCTAATGGAACCAGGAAACAAACAGGAGTAGCAATTATGCTATCTGACAAAGTGGACTTCAAACCAAAGAAAATCATAAGAGATACAGAAGGATACTACATTTTAAGTCACAGGAACAATTCACCAGGAAGAATTCACAATTCTGAACATATGTGCACCTAATATGGACTCTTCCACATTCATTAACAAATACTACAATGTCTAAAACAAGAAATCAATCCCAAAATGATAATAGTTAAGAATTTCAATAGCCCATTCTCAAAATGGGATAGATCAACAAGCCAAAAATTCAACAGAGATACATGGAACTAAATCAATCTCTTGCTGAAATGGACTTAACAGCTCTACTGAACTTCCATCTAAGCACCAAGGAATACACATTCTTCTCAGCAGCCCATAGACCTTTCTCCAAAATAGACCACATATTGGGCCACAAAATGAATTTACACATACATAGAAAAGTTGAAATTATAGCCTGTACCCTGTCAGACCACCATGATCTAAAGCTTGACATTGACAACATAATAGCAGAAAATACACTATTTCGTGGAAATTAAAGACCATGATGCTGAATGAGAAGTGGGTTCAGAAAGAAATCATAAAGGAAATTCAAGATTTCCTAGAAGCAAACGATAATGAAAATACAACATTTCAAAATCTCTGGGACACAATGAAAGCCATCCTAAGAGGTAAGTTTATAGCTGTAGATGCCCATAAAAAAATGGAAATGGCCCTTTACACCCCACCCCGCTCCGCCGATTGGGACGTGCACGCGTGGTCCAGCCGGGCCTGACCCCGCGCCCTAGGTAAGTCTCCGCCCGCGTCCGCCCACCAGGACCCCAGGCCAAATAATTCAGTTTAGTGAAATTGAGAGATCTTAAGAGTTAAAATGACAATGCCAAAGTCAAAGTGCAAATCCATGAGAAGCAACACTCAAGTAAACAAATTTCCCACTGAAGAATTAATCATGTTAGACTCCAACAAGAACAAACCCGCGGAAAAAGGCCAAGAAAGCCTCACCCAGGATAAAGTCTTTCAAAATATGATCATTACCATGTTCAATACTATGAAAGAGGAAATCCAGAAGGAATTACATAATCGAATCAATCGCTTTGAAGAGGAACACAACAGACATCTGGAGGAGTTGAGAAAAACAGTGCAAGAAACAAAAAGTGGCATAGAGCAGTTAAAACAAACTCAAGCAGAGTTTAAAACTGAGCTAAAAGACAAGTTATCTTCAACCCAGAACGCCACAGAGAGTCTTATCAACAGAACTAACGAAGCAGAAAACAGAATTTCAGACATTGAAGATAAAGTGGGACTACTAACCAGCTCAATGGAAGAGGTTGTTAAAGCCAAAAAGATACTTGAGAGAAATATCCAAGAGATATGGGACACCCTGAAGAAGCCTAACATGCGTATTCATGGAATACCAGAGCAAGAATCTCAAAATACCACCCCTGAGGAAATTTTTCAAACGATCATCAAGGAAAACTTTCCTCATCTAAAAAAAGAGAGGCCCATCCATATACAAGAGGCATTCCGCACCCCAAACAGATACGACCAAAATAGAAGCACACCGTGGCAAATAATAGTTAAAACACTCCACATTCAAGATAAAGACCTGTGCTGAGAGCTTCAAGGGAGAAAAAACAAGTCACTTTTAAAGGTAAACCTATTAAAATAACAAATGACTTCTCAGTGGAAACAGTAAAAGCAAGAAGAGCTTGGGAGACATACTTCAAGTATTGAATGAGCAAAAATGTCAACCCAGGATGATTTACCCTGCAAAACTATCAGTCATGATCGAGGGAGAAAGAAAAATTTTCCAGCACAAAGACAACTTTAAGGGATACATGGCCACCAAACCAGGCCTTCAAAAACTGCTAGAAATGATACTCAAGCGTGAAGAAAAAAACAGGCATATCCAGGAGAACAGAAGGCAAGTATAACATCATTAAAAGCGAAGCAATATACTTATAAAAGCTACTAAACATAACAAATGTCTGGAATTAAATAGTTTCTCCATTATAACACTAAATGTTAATGGAATTAATTCACCGATCAAGAGACACAGATTACAAACATGGATTAAAAAATCACAATCCATCAATCTGCTGCCTGCAGGAAACCCATCTCACCACAAAAGATAGGCACGCTCTAAAAATAAAAGGCTGGTCAACAATTCTACAAGCAAATGGAAGCAGAAAACAGGCAGGGGTAGCCATTATGCTATCGGACAAAGTGGATTTCAAACCAAAGAAAATTATAAGAGACACGGATGGATACTACATTTTAGTCACAGGTACAATTCACCAGGAAGACTTCACAATACTGAACATATATGCACCCAATACGGGCCCCTCCACATTCATTAAGAAAACCCTACAGCGTCTAAAGCAAGAAATCAACCCCAAACGATAATTCTTGAGGACTTCAACACCGCCCTCTCAACATGGGATAGATCAACAGGTCAAAAGCTTAACAGAGACACTTTGGAACTTAATCAAACCTGAAAGAAATGGACCTTACAGATCTCTATCGAACTTTTCACCCACGCACCAAAGAATACACATTTTTCTCAGCAGCACACGGAACTTTCTCCAA
This sequence comes from Typhlomys cinereus, assembly GCA_023101885.1. Classification (NCBI taxonomy): domain Eukaryota; kingdom Metazoa; phylum Chordata; class Mammalia; order Rodentia; family Platacanthomyidae; genus Typhlomys; species Typhlomys cinereus. The sequence continues at coordinate 4,670,881 of JALPQD010000070.1, read as the reverse complement.
AATAGATCACATATTGGGCCACAAAATGAATTTACACATATACAAGAAAGTTGAAATTCTAACCTGTGCCCTATCAGATCACCACGGCCTAAAGCTGGACATCCACAACACATCAAACAAGAGAAAATACACTAACTCCTGGAAACTTAACACTATGATGCTGAATGAGAACTGGGTTCAGGAAGAAATTAAAAAGGAAATTCACGATTTCCTGAAAGTGAATGATAACGAAAATACAATTTACCAAAATCTCTGGGACACAATGAAAGCTGTTCTAAGAGGTAAGTTCATAGCTCTTAATGCCTACATCAAAAAATGGAAACATCAGAAATAAACAACTTAACAATGCAGCTTAAAGCTTTAGAGAAACTAAAGCAATCTGATCCCAAAAGTAGTAGAAGAGAGGAGATTAGCAAAATAAGGGGAGAAATATCTGAAATCGAGATTAAGAAAACGATAGAAAAAATCAACCAGTCAAAAAGCTGGTTCTTTGAAAAAATCAACAAGATTGATATACCCCTAGCTAAACTAACCAAAAGCAAGAGAGAGAAAACCCAAATTAACAAAATTAGAAAGGAACATGGAGTTATCACTACTGATACCCAAGAAATCCAGAGAATTATAACATCATATTTCAAAAACTTATACTCTGTGAAGTTTGACAACACAAAAGAGATGGATGAATTTCTAAGTAAACACAACTTACCTAAATTGAATCAGGAAGTTGTGAATTATTTAAATAGTCCTATAACATATAAGGAAATTGAGGAAGTAATCTCGAATCTTCCCACCAAAAAATGTCCTGGACCAGATGGATTCAGCATAGAGTTCTACCAGACATTTAAGGAGTTAATAACACCAATACTCCTTAAACTGTTCCATCAAATAGCAAAGGAAGGAACACTACCAAATTCCTTCTATGAAGCTAATATCGTTTTAATAACCTAATAAAGATTCGCTTAAAAAAGAAAACTATAGGCCGATCTCCCTGATGAACACAGACGCAAAGATTCTCAACAAAGTCTTAGCAAATCGGATTCAAAAACATATTAAAAAGATCATTCATGGGGACCAAGTAGGCTTCATCCCCGGCACACAAGGTTGGTTCAACATACGCAAATCAATAAATGTAATTCATCATGTAAACCAGTCCAAAGTCCAAGACCACATGATACTCTCGATAGATGCAGAAAAAGCTTTTGACAAGATCCAACAGCCTTTTATGATCAAAACGCTAGAGACAGTAGGAATGGAAGGAACCTTTAGCAATATAATAAAAGCTGTATACAACAAGCCCACAGCAAGGATTATGCTCAATGGGGAACAATTGGAAGCATTCCCACTTCGATCAGGAACTAGACAAGGCTGTCCACTCTCACCACTTCTATTCAATATTGTACTTGAAGTCTTAGCTGAAGCCATAAGACAAGAAAGGGACATAAGAGGGATTCAAATCGGCAAGGAAGAAATCAAGCTATCCCTATTTGCAGATGACATGATCTTATACCTGAGGGATCCCAAAAACTCCACCAGGAAGCTCCTGGAACTAATTGAGAAGTTCAGCAGGGTGGCAGGATACAAAATAAATGTGCAAAAATCAGAGGCCTTCCTATATGCCCAGAATGAAAGAAGTGAAAAAGCCTTGAGAGAAACAACACCATTTATTATAGCCCCTAAAAAAATGAAATACCTTGGTATAAACCTAACCAAGGAGGTAAAAGACCTTTACAATGAAAACTTTAAAACCCTAAAGAAAGAAATAGCAGAAGACACTAGAAGGTGGAAAGACCTCCCTTGTTCCTGGATTGGCAGAATCAACATCGTAAAAATGACCATCCTACCAAAGGCAATATACAGATTCAATGCTATACCAATCAAAATCCCAAAGCAATTCTTCAGAGAAGTTGACCAAACAATCTCAAAGTTCATATGGAGGCACAAAAGACCCAGGATAGCAAAAACAATCCTGAGTAACAAAAACACAGCTGGAGGTATTACCATACCAAACCTTAGTCTATACTACAAATCCATAGTTGTAAAGACAGCCTGGTACTGGCTCCAAAATAGACACACAGATCAATGGAAAAGGATTGAAGACCCAGATATAAGCCCACAAAGTTACAGCCATTTGGTCTTTGACAAAGGGGCCCAAAGAATCCAATGGAAAAAGAACAGCATCTTCAACAAATGGTGCTGGCAAAACTGGATCTCCACATGCAGAAGATTAAAGCTGGACCCATACTTGTCACCATGTACAAGACTTAATTCCAAATGGATCAAGGACCTTGATATCAGGCCAGAGACTATAAAAACCATAATTGAAAGGATAGGGAACTCCCTCGAGCTGATTGGGCTAGGCCAACAGTTCCTAAACAGACATCCAATGGCACAGTCACTGCTACCAACTCTCAACAGTTGGGATCTTGTGAAATTAAAGAGCTTCTGTTCAGATAAAGAGATTATAACGCGAGCTCAAAGGCAACCCACAGAATGGGAGAAAATCTTCACTAACCACACATCTGATAGAATTCTGCTGTCCAGAGTGCACAAAGAACTTAGAAAACTAAACACCAAGGAAACCAATGGCCCAATTAAAAAATGGGCCCTGGAACTTAAAAGAAACTTTACCAGGGATGAAATTAAAATGTCTAACAAATATCTGAAAAAATGCTCCACTTCCTTAGCCATCAGGGAAATGCAAATCAATACTTCCCTGAGATATCATCTCATCCTGGTAAGGATGGCAAAAATCCACAATACAAACAACAACAAATGTTGGAGAGGATGTGGAGAGAGGGGAACTCTCCTACATTGCTGGTGGGAATGCAGGCTCATACAGCCACTCTGGCGAGCCGTCTGGAGATTCTTAAAGAAATTAAAGATTGAAATGCCATATGACCCTGCTATTCCACTTTTGGGAATAACCCCCATACAGCAGAGGTTCACCTCGATAGCACAAGCACGACTATGTTCATAGCAGCACTGTTTACAATAGCAAAGTCATGGAATCAGCCCAAATGTCCAACAGTTGACGAGTGGATAAGGAAACGGTGGTACATCTATACAATGGAGTACTACTCAGCCATCAAAAATGATGAATTACTGGAATTTGCTGGGAAATGGATGTCATTAGAAACAATTATATTAAGTGAAGTATCCCAGACCCAGAAAATTTAGTGCCATATGTACTCCCTAATAGGTGGCTCCTAGTACTAAACCCACCCAGCCCACCTAGAGACAGTAATTCCAAGGATTATGAACAGGAGGGATGGGTAGGAGGGCCACAGCAGAAAGAAGGAGAGAAGGGACCATGTTACAGCAGGGAAAATAGGCCTCCACCAAGGACCTAAATAAGTAATGAGACATCTGATTAAGTTCACAGACTTTTGTTCCTGATCATTTACTACTGAGGGGGTGTGATCTCACCAGAAGAGGAGGGCATATAGTCTGGCAGATAAAAAGTAACCATTTTGCAAATGGGTGATAGACCCCTCCCTCACTGTGGTTTCCCACTTTTATTACATCTACCTTTGAATGTGCTTTTATCACAAGACTCTAACAGCTTTTTGTCTCTGGCCAGGGGGTAACATACAATGCCCACCAGGATGGAGTGAAGGGCATTGCAGGATCAGCAAAACTGCAAAAGAAAATCAACAAACCACAATCCAGAACTTCAGAGACTCTATATCAACCACCTAGAACTAGGCCAGCTTAGTCTCTCCCCATCTTGAAGCTCAGGGAAATTTGCGGAAGAGGGGGCGGTAAGAGTGTAAGAGCATAAGGATGGGAGGAGCAATGATATGTAAGATACTCTATACTAGTTAGGGCTGAAGCAATCATAATTGGACTTTGCATGCCCTGCGCATTGTCCAACACACTGTTGACCTCACAAAGTCTAGCATCTGCTAAAGGCACCAAGAGCCTTGGAGGTAAAGGATTGGCAGCCACAGCAGTGTTCCTATACCTAAGGGGAACACAGGAAAGGGTTCAGGGAAAGGCCACTGGGTCCTTGTACGTCATCGGAGAGGAGGGCCCAGAGGAAAATCAGACATGCACAAGAAAGGACTCTCTGGGAATTGGGGCGGGAGGCACTGGGGGATGGGGAGGGAGAAGGGTGGGGAAGGGGAGCAGGGGGTACAGGGGGAGGAGGAGGAACGGAGGGAACTGGTGTACCTAATAAGTTTGTATGAGCTGAAATAAAAAAAAATGGAAATGTCACAAGCCCAAATGACTTAGCAATGCATCTTAAACCTGTAGATACACAAGAGCAGTAGAAGAGAAGAGATTAGCAAAATCAGGGAAGAAAGATCCAAAATTGAAATAAGGAAGACAATACAAAGAATCAACCAGATGAAAAGCTGGTTCTTTGAAAAAATAAATAAAATTGATGCACGCCTAGCTAAATTAACCAAAATCAAGAAAGAGAAAAGATAAATTTACAAAATTAGAAATGAAAATGGAGTTATCATAACTGTTACTCAAGAAATTCAGAGAATTATAAGGTCATAATTCGAAAACTTATACTCCATAAAATTTGATAACTGGAAAGAAATGGATGAATTTCTGAGCAAGTACAACATACCCAAATTGAATCAGGAAGTTTTGAATTATTTAAATAGTCCTATAAGAAATGAGGCAATTAAGGGGCTGGAGAGGTGGCTCAGGGGTTAAGCCTCTGCGTTGCAGGTGGAAGGTCCTGAGTTCAGATCCTAGACCCCACATATAAATGCCAAGTGGAAGTGGGGGTAGCCTGTATTTCTGGTCCTGGTAGGGTGGAGCCTGTGAATCCTGGGGCAGAGTAAACAAGGAGGAGGTGGAAGCAGTACATGGTGGTTCCCGAATTTGCCCGTGGTTCTATACATACAGACACACACATACATACACATGCACACATGCGCACACATGCACAATTGAATAAATAAAAAAAAAGAAATGAGGTAATTGAAAAGTAATGTCAAATCTTCGTAACAAAAAATGTCCTGGACCAGATGGATTCAGTGTAGAATTCCACCAGACATTTAAAGAAGAAGTAACACGAACTCCTTGAACTATTCCATAAAATAATGAAGGGACACTTCTAAATTCTTTCTATAAAGCTAATATCAAACTAATCCCAAACCCAATAAAAATACACTTAAAAAAGAAATCTATAGGCCAATCTCTTTGATGAATACAGATGCAAAGATTCTCAATAAAATCTTAGCCAATCAGATTCAAAAACATATCAAAAAGTTCATTCACTGTGACCAAGAAGGTTTATTCCAGGCACACAAGGCTGGTTCAACATATGCAAATCAATAAATGTAATCCATCATATAAACCAATCCAAAGTCCAAGACCTGATAATCTTAGTAGGTGAAGAAAAAGCTTTTGACAAGATCCAACATCCTTTCATGATCAAAACCCTAGATAACAATTGGAATGGAAGGAACTTATATCAACATAATAAAAGCTGTATACAACAAACTAACAGCAAGGATTATACTAAATGGGGAAAAACTTGAATCAGTCCCACATAGATCAGGAACTAGACAAGCCTGTCCACTCTTACCACTTCTATTCAATATTGTACTTCAAGTCTTAGCTGAAGCCATAAGACAAGAGAGGGAGATGAAAGTGATTCTAATCGGAAAAGAAGTCAAGATATCTGTATTCACAGATAACATGATAATATACCTGAGAGATCCTAAAACTTCCACCAGGAAACTCCTGGAACTAAAACATAACTCCAGCAGTGTGCAAAAATCAGTGGCCTTCCTATATGCCAAGGATGAAAAAAGTGGAAAAGTCCTAAGAGAAACAATCCCATTTACTATAGCCCCTAAAAAAATGAAATACCTTGGTGTAAATCTAACCAAAGAAGTGAGAGACCTTAATAACGAAAACTTTAAAACCTTAAAGAAAGAAATTACAGAAGAAACTAGAAGGTGGAAAGACCTCCCATGCTCCTGGATCGGCAGAATCAATATCATAAAAATGACCATCCTACCAAAAGCAATATTCAATGCTATACCAATCAAAATCCCCAAGCAATTCTTTAAAGAAATTGACCAAACAATCTCAAAATTCATATGAAAGCACAAAAGGCCCAGGGTAACAAAAACAATCTTGAGGAACAAAAACATTTCTGGAGGTATCACCATACCAAACCTTAATATACAAATCCATAGTTATAAAAACAGCTTGGCACTGACTCCAAAATAGACATGTAGATCAATGCATAAAGGTTGAAGACCCAGATATAGCCATTTGATCTTTGATAAAGGAGCCCAGAAAATTCAATGGGAAAAGAATAGCATCTTCAAAAATGGTGCTAGCAAAACTGGATGTCCACATGCAGAAGATGAAAACTGCACAAAACTCAACTCCAAATGTATTAGACCAAAGACTATAAAAACTCTAGTTGAAAGACTAGGGAACTCCCTCAAGCAGATTGGGCTAGCCCAACAGTTCCTAAACAGAAATCCAATAACACAGGCACTAGAACCAACACTCAACAAATAGGATCTTACAAAATTAAAGAGCTTCTATTCAGCTAAAGAGATTGTAAACCGAGCAAAAAGGCAACCCACTGGAACGGGAGAAAATCTTCACTAACCACATATCTGATAGAGCTCTATTATCCAGAGTGCACAAAGAACTCAGAAAACTAAACAGCAAGGCGATAAATAGTCCAATTAGAAAATGGGCCTCAAAACTCAAAAGAAACCAAAATGCCTAACAAATATCTTTAAAAATTCTGCACATCCAGAGCCATGAGGGAAATGCAAATCAAAACTACCCTGAGATATCATCTCACCCAGGTCAGGATGACAAAAATCCACAATACAAACAACAACAAATGCTGGAGAGGATGTGGCGAGAAGGGAACTCTCCTACATTGCTGGAGGGAATGCACTGTGGAAATCCTTCTGCCTATGTCCTATTAAGTTAAAAGGGATCATTATAAATTCTGGCTGTGAGTCCCTTGTCAGATGTTTTTTCCCTTTTCATGGCATGCCTTTTTGTTTCCTTGCTCTTTATTTGTTTTAGCTTGTTTCTTTGTTAAGATAAAATCTTCCTGTATAACCAAGGCTGGCCTTCCACTCACCAGCCCTGTCCAACCTCCTGAGTGCTCAGTTATAGGCACCAGCCACATCTGGACCTTTTTGTTTTCCTAACTGTGCTTTTCTAAGACATTTAAACATATCTGTACATTTGATGAATTCTGTTTCCACATTACATAACAAACTCATTAAAAGTGGAAGTCGTGGGGCTGGAGAGAGAGCTCAGGGGTTAAGACTGTGCCTCACAAGCAGAAGGTCTTAAGTTTGGATTCCACTAGGCAGAAATGGGAGTGGCCTGCACTTCTGACCCTGGTGGGCTGAGTCTGGGAAATCCCAGAGTGAATCAAGAAGGAGGTAGAAGCAATCCAGGATGATTCCCCAAGTCACCCTTGGTCTTCCACAGAGACACAAAGTGCCCTCTGACACACACACACACACACACACACACACACACACACATAGGCGCATGCGCACATACAAATGCAGAGTAAATTTAAAAAATTATAAGTAGGAGTTGTGACATATTTGCTATACACACTACAAACTGGACATAATTAAATATATGATGATAATGCCAAGGGCTGAAGGTCAATTATATGGTAGGCACAGCAGTGTGTGCAGTGTGTGTATGTTATTCTCACATATCTTCAAACAGGCATTTTATTCCCTTATTCTACTGAAAAGTAAAGGAACTGAGAGGTCCTAGGTCACCTGAACTTACCAACTAGTAAAGGATGAGATCAGAGATATATTAGACTTTAAAGTCCTGCCCACCCTCTTTCTTGCTTGCTGTCTGTTTGATTGAGACAAGATCTCAGGTAACCCAGCCTAGACTCAAGATTATTGCCTAGTTAAGGATGACCATGAACTCCTGACCCTTCAACCTCTATTTCCCAACTGCTAGGAAGTCAAGTATGTGCCAACCCACCTGACTCTGACACCCATGCTCTCACTATATGATGCTATCATTTTGTATAATTAATTAACAAATGAAGTGTATTCATCTGGTTTTCACAATATGTGTGTGAACTGTATGTCCTTTTCTCTAATGAACATCGATATAAAAATCCATGGTTGAAGTATTAGCCAACTTGCCACAATGACACATCTGAAAATAAAAGATACAAGTCAAGATCAAGTAAGCAGTATCCTTTGTGTACAAGGTTGCTTTAAAATGTAAAAAATAATCAATGCAATATGATAATATAAACAGAGATAAAATCTGCACCACTGGGCACAGGTAGTTTCAGAACTGGGCCATGCTGGGAAGATCTTTGAAGGTCATCCCCCCACTGCTGGGATTATCCTAAAGAAATACATCCTACTAATTTGGAGGAACTAGTTCTAATCCTTCACAGAGATAAAGTTGCCAACTTCCTGCTCTCTGTTTATGATAGGATATTGAGATGAGTTCTCAATGGAAGATAAGCTAAGTTTCTCAAAAGCAACAACTCAACCATAAGGTCTGCCACAAGATCAGTTGGGCTGGGACCATTGAGATGGAGGGGACCAAACCAAACACTTCAATTACATTTGCAGAAACTGGATATTGAGAGGAGTGCTCCATGGAAGATAAGCTAAGTTTCTCAAATCATAGATCTGCCACAAGGTCGATTGGGCTGAGACAAATGAGATGGAGGGGACCAAACTAAACACTTCAATCACATTTGCAGAAACTGGACGTAACCAACAAGGAAATGCCCCTTTTCCTGGGTCTCCCTAACCCTATCAATAGCCTGACCCTGCCAGCCGTCTTTGGCTCACTTGCCTCTCACAGACTCCATGTCTTCTTCTCCAGCTCCCTTTTCCCTCATGGATTCCGTGTCCAGTGATCTATGTCCATGAGTTTTGTTCTTTCTTGCCCCCAATAAAATTTGTCTTAATCCTCTATGTGTGTTCTGGTTTTAATCTTGGACTCCTGAACATAAGAATCCCAACATAAAACCCTCCCCTGCAACAGGGCCATCAAGATGGTTCAGTGGGCAAAGACATGTTGGCAAGCCTGATAACGTGAGTTCAATCCCAAAACCCACATGGTACAAAGTGAGAACTGACTCTTTCATATTGTTTTCTGACTTCCACACCTGTGCTCTGGCATGAACACACAGACACACACACACACACACACACACACACGCACGCACGCACGCATGCATGCATTAAATAAAACCTACTCATTATTATCTCAAACAAATGTGGTAAGAATGTTTAATAAAGTTGAATGTGTTGACAGGCACTTATCTGTAACCCTAGAACTCAGGAGGCAGAAGCAGGAGGATGAGGAGTTAGGTCATGCTTATCTATGGAGCAAATGTAAGACCAGCCAGAACTACATGAGACCCTCTATCTATTTATCATCTATTCATTGTACAGCTAAAGAGTGAAAAACATAAATAGCCAGATTAAAAAATGGGCAAGTGGTTGTATAAGCCTGCATTACCACCAGCAATGCATGAGAGTTGCTTTCCCCCCACATACTCTCCAGCATTCAGTGTTGTTTGTATTGTGGATTTTCACCATCCTGATCAGGGGCAGATGATATCTCAGGGTAGTTTTGATTTGCATTTTCCTGATGATTAAGGATGTGCAGCATTTTTAAAGATATTTGTTAAACATTTCAATTTCATCCCTGGAAAGTTTCTTTTGAGTTCCTGTGTTCAATATGGCGATTTCCAAAAAAGTTAAGGATTGAAATACCATATGACCCTGCCATACCACTATTGGGAATAATGCCCCATAATTCAGCAATTCACTACAGTGACTTGAACACAACCATGTTCATTGCAGCACTATGTACAATAGCAAAGTCATGGAATCAACCCAAATGTCCAATGATTGATGAATGGATAACAAAAACATTTATACAATGGAATACTACTCAGCCATCAAAAAAGATGAATTAATGAAATTTTGCCAGGAAATGGATGAAATTAGAAAAAATTATATTGAGTGAAGTATCCCAGACACAGAAAATTAGACACCACATGTACGCCCTAATCCTAATTGAATCCTAGTTCCAAACCCACTTAATGACATATTCGGGTAAATCTCTGTAATACCCACTGTAATCACAAAGGATTATAAACAGGATGGAAGGGGAACAAGGACCTCAAAAGAAAGGAGACAGGGAAACATGCTTCAGTAGAGAACGTAGGCCATGGTCAAGTATTGCATGTAAGTATCTAGACATCTGGTGCAGCTCACTCTCACTTCCCTTCCTGATCACTTGGGACTGAACAGGTTTTATCACACCACTCAGGGAGGATGTAGGGACTGGCAGATAGATGGTAACCATCCGGCAAATGGGACACTGATCCCCTCCCACTGCTGTGTCCAATCTCTATTCTTCCATCTACCTTTGAGTCTCCTCTTTTTTAAGATCTTCATTTAAACAGTCTTTTGTCTTTGGTTAGGACATGACCTTCGATACCAATAAGGATGTAGCCAAGGACAGTGCATGAACAGCAAAACTGAAAACAACAACAAACCATAATTCAGAACACCAAAGACTCTACATTATTAGAACCAGACTAACCACATCTCCCCCATTCTAAAGCTCAGGGAACCTTGCAGAAGAGGGGGCAGCAAGATTGTAAGAGCCTAAATGGGGAGGACAAACAATATGCAAGATACTTCATACAAGTCAGGGCTGCACCAGCCAGGACATAGCCACAATGTGATTGGATGTTGCCTAACCTGCACAATAGCTGACATGTCAAGGACCCCCCAAAGTCTAGCACGGATCACAGAGCAGAAGCCTTCAGGCAGATCCTTAGAGGCAAGGGATTAAACAGTTCCCCTGCTAATGGAGGGTCAAAGAAGGGGCCCCCGCCTATGCCATTGAATCCTGAACCATCGCTAAGGTGGAGGACTCAGAGGGAGATTAGGCACCCACCTAAAGGGACACTTCAAGGGATGGGAGGGAGGAAGTTGTAGGCACTGGGAGAGGGGGAGAGAGGGAGGGGGTGAAAAGAAGGAGGAGAGTGCAATTGGAGACAATGGGAGAGGAGAAGGGGAGGAAAAGGAGGGGGTATCTACTGAGTTTGTATGAAAAAAAAATGTTTGTATGAAAAAAACAAAATGTGGGAAAAAATTTGTTTATATGTTAAAAAAAAGATAAAATTTCCAGCTACTTCTAAAATGTGCTGTGTACATATGTAACTTGGTGTTCTTGGGACTGATGACTACAATATATTGGTCAATTCTAAAAAATGTCAATGATCCTCTATGCTCTACAAAATCAAATATTCAGCCAACATTTAGCCCTTCATGTAAAAATAAATGAGCATGTCCACCCCTTTTATATCCAAATTTTCCTGCCTTTAATAAATAGTAAAATTGCATGTACAGCAAATAATTCTGTCAAAAGAAATCCCTCTATGGTTTATTACAGTTACAAAGAAAGCATAATTGCATGTTGCTCAAGCTGGCCTCAAAGTCTCTATGTAGCCTAGGCTGGCCTTGAATTCTGTCCCTACATCCTGAATGCTGTAATAACTACAGATATGTGCCATAGTTTCCAGCTTTACTTATCAGATAGACAGACAGACAGATAGACAGACACACACACACACACACACACACACACAGACACACAGACAGACACACAGACACACAGACAGTCAGTTTCCTGATTACCCCAGGCTTGCCTCAAGCTCACTACACAGCCAAAAATAACCTTGAATGTCTGATTCCCCTCTTAAGTCTCATCACTGCTGGGATAAAGACATAAGCCACTCTCTAGTTTATGTATGCCTGGGATGGAACCCAGGGCCTCCTGTGTGTGCCATGAACCTCCTACCAACTGAGGTCTATCCCTAGCCTTACCAGTTTCATCTGGGTCAATTTTGACAGCATATGTGCAAATACTTGCTGGAGCATGAATTCTATATGAGTGGGTGCATACTAAGGAAAGCATCTTCCCTTTTCTCCACCACCCTCATCAGTGTTAACCTTAGTCTCTCAGGGAGGTGCAGAACTTCTTGAAATCTTTCCGTTTCCACAATGAAATGTTGATAGTTCAGATCCTGTGCAGGTCTTGTGAATTCATGGATGCCACAACCCTGTCATATCCAGGAGATAACGTCTAGCCACATCATTATCCCTCTTCAGACTTAACAATCTGACCTCTCTCTCTTCCAAGATATTCCCTGAGACTTGGGGTGGCATAGATGTCCTGTTTAAGGCTGAGCAGTCTGTGGTCACTTATTTTCTGCACTTTGCCAGGCTTTGCTTAGAAGACCATCATGTCCTCTTCCATCCTCCGCTTCTTCCCATTTTACTTTGTGAGTCTCTTTGAGCACATGGACCATGTTGTTTTACAATTATCTGTGAGCACTTCACACCTGAAGCAGAAACTGCCAGACAGATACAATTTTTATTAATATAGTATGTTCATCACATCCTGAGTTCTACTGTCAATTTAAATCCTTAATGTCATAATTCTTGAAGATTTGTCCCAGAACACACTAGGCCCTCGTTGGCAGGCTGGTGAGGATGTGCATGGAAGGAAACATGTAGCAGCACTGTGGAAAACTTGAACCAGCCTGGAGCTTTAAAAAGGTGGTTAAAGCCCAGCCACGCCCTTTGGTGCTCCGTAGAAACATGGACTACATAGGTGAATCTCTGCTGAACACCCCACAAAGGTGGGTTCTTGCCTGACTTTGCCATTTGATTCATCATTTGCCAAGTGATTCATCACCAGCAATTTTGTTTCTTCCTTTGATCTGCAAAAATAAGGGAAAACATTTCTGCTTTTTTAAAGACCATCTGGAGATTCCTTAAAGTGTAAAATATATACTCGGTCCACAGCAAACGTTAAATAGTCATCGATTTTCCAGGAGAGGCACAGGCTTGGTGCATAAGCTGAATTTCAGGCAGAACTGAGCCTGCTGAGGTCCCAGAGGTCAGTTAGAGAACCAAGACTGACCATCAAGTATGTGGTCTGAAACAACAGTGGATTAGAAACACAAACAGAATAATAAAAAGTGAGCAGTGGCTCCCATCAGCTGCCGAGTTGTAAACAGCTCCGATGGACGTGATTTGCTGTGTCCTGTGTGCGTTTGCACTGTTGCATCTGACATCATCAACCTCTAGCTATGTTGGCTCCTACCTCCTCCGTGCCACTTTCCACTACTTCCGCTGTCTTCATTGTTCCTAAGCAGTCATTTCCTTAGGTGCATCTTTCTTTTCTGTTTTCCTCTTATAAACATTGGTGCTGGCTCAATGGAAGCAGCACTGTATCCAGTCTCTTCTTGATTACTTCATTCACTCCTGCTTAGGGATCACCTCACATGGATTGAATTGGCTTCCACTGATGGCAACTCACTCCACTACTAACTCATGACTGAAGCCCTTTAGTGTTTCATTTTTCTCTGGTTTTATTGAAAGATAACTGACAAATGAAATAATAATGCATATAAAGTATACATCTTGATGTTACGATAACACTGTGAAATTCTGGTCATAATCGAGCCCATTAGTAGACCCTCCACCTGTGATATTGACTAATTTTTTATTTTTTTTAATTTATTTTTCTAGTTTCGCAAGCATATTGCATACTATCACTGCCTCCCTCCATCCCCTCTTCCTCCCATCCCCCTCCCTTTCCTTCATCAATCTCTCCTTCTTCCTCCCATCCTCCTGCCTGGCCACTTCTATGAATCCCAGGGTTCCCTCTGGCTTGTCTACTCTTGTGGAGGTTCAGGCCTCTGCAGCATACTATGTTGCCCTTCTTTGGACCATCCCACTGATAAGGACATTTCCCTTCACTCATCCAGCTCTGGTCTCCAAGGTTTCCACTGTATGTTCTTATCTCTCTTGAGTTCCTTAGAGTCTATGGGGCATGTTGATATGTCAGTCATTATGTAGGTCTGGTAAGGACAAGTCTCACTGCAGTGAGTCCTGGATGCAGCTCTTTAATGTTTTCTAGAAAACCTGAGGTTAGCTTTGACTGGAGCCACAGTTATTTCTTTATCTGCTCTTTCCTGGCTCTTTCTGAAGAGCTGGAATCTGTGATCTGAAGATGGAACCCTCCCTGAATGGGATTAGTAGCCTCAAAAAGAGATCCTCCACCTTTGATCAGGTGGAGACACTGCAAGAAACAAAACAGACACCACATCTACTTGATTAGACCTTCAGCCTCCAGAATTGTGGGAAATAAATCTCTTTTGATAAACCACCCACTTGATGACACTGACTATATTAGACTACTGGAAGCATCTAAAGGCATCATCATCATAAGGTCCATTGATGGAAGCAGCAATGAATAAGCAACTTGTGACTCAGTGGCCTAGTGGATCACTTGACTCCACCAGTCTAATCCTAATGAACCTCCCGGGCAAAGTACTCTTGGCATTCTTTATATATCTTTTTTATTATTTATTCAATTGTGCGTATAGGCATGTGTGCACGTGTGTGCACGTGTGTGCACGTGTGTGTGTGTGTGTGTGTGTGTGTGTGTGTGTGTGTGTGTGTGTAGAACTACGGGCGAATTCTGGAACCACCACGGACGCCTCCACCTCCTCCTTGTTTTACTCTGCCCCGGGATTCACAGCTCCACCCTACCAGGACCAGAAACGCAGGCCACCCGGTTTCGGCCCGGAGTCTAAACGTGGGGTCTAGGATCCGAACTCAGGACCTTCCGCCTGCAAGGCAGAGGCTTAATCCCTGAGGTTCCTCTTCAGCCCCCTTTTTTATATATATTTTATTTTTATTATTTTAGCATTTCATACACCAATATAGTACATGATGTACTATATTATGATGTTTTCACACCTTAATCCCATCTTCCATACTCTTCCCTTTATAACACTTCTACTTCCTTATCAGACTCCCTCCTATTTTCAAGTTTTTCCACATATGTGACCTACTGGATTTCATCTGGTTTGCTTTTGATGATGTTTGCCTGAGTACTTGCTAGAGCATGAATCTTAAATTAGTGGGTATACTATTGAGGAAGACATCTTGCATTTCCTCCCCAGCAGCTTTAACTCTCATCAGTCTCTCAAGGAAGTGTGGAACTTCCTGAGATCTTTCTTCTTCCGTGGTGAAATGTTGATAGGACAATTCCTGTGCACATCTGTAGAAATATATATAGCTTTGGTGAATTCTTGAATTCTGTCATTTCAATAAGATAGTGTCTGATCTCTCCCTTGTCCTCCTCAGGCTCTTATAATCTTACTGATGCTTGGTCTTCTTAAATTCACCACAATGGGGAGTCTGGAGAGGCTAAAGGCTAGATGGAATGGAAATCTTTTCCAAATAAATAGAACCTCATCTTCATTTCCCAACTTGTTAGTTGAAACATTAGCACTATGAGCATTAGAATACACATTACTCTTGATTTAGAGTTTACTTAAAGTAGAATTGACATATAACAAACAGTATATATTTAAGGTGCATTTTGATCAGTTTTGAGCCAGTTCTTCACTTGTGAAACCTTTATAATCAGATGCTTTCCCCATTTGATTTGTAGTCTGTATTTATAGTTTTTTATTATCTCATTTACATGTATTTACTTTTATAGGGCTTCTTTCATTCAGTATAATTACTCTAAGATGAACATGGATGCTTCATATATGAATAGTGAATTGTTTTCTTAAGAAAAGTAATATGAGATTTCATTGCATGAGTATTTTCAGTTAGGCTCAGGTATCAACTTGACAGTTAAGGGTTTGAGCTCTTAGCACATTTGTAGAGAATTGGTGCTTGAATTAAGCCCATAGCAAACCTGAAGGAGATTGTCTAGCTGATGGGGAAAGCCCAATCTATGGTAGGTGGGACTAGGCCCTGAACAGATGAATAAAATACTGAGAGCTAGTTGAGGAAGTTGCCGTCCTTGTGTATACTTGGCCAGACATGCTGGTCTAGCAAGTAAAGATCATCCCTCTCTAAGCCATTATGTACAGTTCCCTCAGCCTTGGTATTGGTACATGCTCTCCCATCAAGCTGGACTATGAATTGTAACTGGAAAATCATAAGAGAGAAAACAAACACCTTGTTCCCTTAAGCCATTTGATGTTGATTTGTTAACAACCATGCTGGCTAACTGCAATAAATTATGTTTTTTTTAACCCACTAAGCTATTGATTAAACATATGGGCTTTACAAGTGTGAAGCTATTCTAAAGCTCATTCATATTTGAATCTTGTAGTTTTACATATTCTCGCTTTCTTTTATTTTATTTAATAAACATTCCTCCCTGGTAAGGTGTTTCTCTAAGTTGTACTGACAGAAGAATGACATAGCACCCTTGTATTAGTCAGGTTCTCTAGAGTCACAGAATCAACAGAATAAATATATAAATAGGGAATGAATTGAGTTGGCTTACTAGATATGGCTGAGGGAGTCCCACAATGGTTGCCAGTAGCTTCTCAATCCAGTAGTCCAGGTGATGGCCGAAGGCTGGAGGATTCCTGGAGAGTCTTTAGTCACATTGAAGACTTGAAGGATTGGAGGGCTAGAGTGTCAAAGAAGTGAAGGAACTGTGTGGCTACGGTGTCTCTCCTCTTCTTAGTCTTCTGTTCTGTGGCTCTTTTATCTGGCTCACTACTGGGAGGTTCCAATGGGATCTACAAAGGTTCCGATGGGATCTAGAGCTGATCTTTGTATTATCCAGCTGATCTTGCCAGGTGTGGTCTCAGCTGATATTAGTTAATGCCAGGTATGTCAAGTTAACACCCAGGATTAACAATCACAACTCTTATTTTTTATATTTTATCTATTAAAAAACAAGAAAGAGGGAGAGAAAAAGAGAGAGAGAACATGCATACCAAGGCGAACAGGTGGATGTCAAAGAACAATTTTCAGAAATCATTCTTTTTTTTTTTTGGACAATTCAGCTGGAATCCTTTTAATATTTAAATACAAATAGTGAGCACTGACATTTTTACATACACGGAGGTCTCACAGCCAGGGCTGAAGCTGCAGAGGGCTCACATCTTTCCTCTCCAGCATGCACAGGGTCTCCTGACATGTTTTTCTGTGCTACAGCTGTAATAACATTTTGTCAGTTTCAGATCGTTTGCATGTCTCCCTGATATTTCATTCTTTAAAAAAAAATGTTACTCTGTAATACCTACAGTAATTGTAAAGATTATAAACAGAAGGGATGGGGAAAGAGGGCCCCACCAGAAACAGAGGGGACCAAGTTACAGCACAGAAAATAGGCCACCATCAAGGACTACAAGTGTTTAATCTCTGGCCAGAGGGTGACATCCAATACCCATCAGGATGGAACCAAGGGCATTGCAGGAACAGCAAAACTGAAAAAAAAAAATCATCAACAAACCATAATTCAGAACATCAGAGACTCTATAACAACCACCTGGAATCAGGCCTGCCTAATCTCTCCCCATCCTGAAGCTCAGGGAAATTTGCGGAAGAGGGGGCGGTAAGAGTGTAAGAGCACAAGGATGGGAGGAGTCATGATATGCAAGATACTCCACACAAGTTAGGGCCGAAGCAATTATAACAGGACTCTGCATGGTCTGCGCAATGACCAACATATCATTGACCCCTCAAATTCTAGCATGGACTAAAGGCACTAGGATCCTTAGAAGCAAGGGATTAACAGTCACAATAGTGTTCCTATACTTATGGGGAACACAAGAAAGAGTTCTAGGAAATGCCACTGAGTCCTTACACCTCATCAGAGAGGAAGACCCAGAGGAAAGTTTGATATACTCATTAAAGGATGCTTCAGAGATGCAGGGAGGGGGCACTGGGAGAAAGGGAGGGAGGGGGAAAGGAAGGGACAAAGCAGGGAGGGAACAGGGAGGTCCAGGGAGGGGTGGAGGGAGGGAGGGGACAGGGGTTCCTATTATGTTTGTATGAGCAGAAACAAATAAAAAAAAATCATGAAAAAAAATGTTAATGGTCAGGGGTGCTAGCTTTCCACCCACTGTCATTAATGTTTTATACCGCAATGGGACAGTGAGAACTTCAAGTTAGAAGCAATTCACTCACTACAGCAGGTTAGGGTGGCCAGAGCCGGAATAACCATCCGCACAGTTACACTCTGGTATGAGTGCGGACAGAGGGAAAAAGTAAGGATACTATCAAGGGCACACTTGCAAATTGGGAGTCTGCCCATGAGACAATAAGGGAAGAGTGCTCCCCACACCAAGTTTAACTAGATCAATGTGCCAAAGTTAAAAAGAAAAAAAAAAAATCCAGATACTCAGCAGTTTAAACACAACTGAATTTTCCAAAGTTCTTCCACCAAAACAGCTTAAAATATAGCGGAAACAAACTAGATCTTTCCTGGAAGTGAAGGCAGAGCTCTTGGCATTCCTCCTGATAGCCTGTGTTAGGTCCTGAAAGTATCTACCGCTGCTGCAGCAGCTGCTGCTGCTCCATCTGCAGCTTCTCGGTCTCAGAGACAACAGGAAGAACCAGGATCATAAAGGACGTGGTCCCGATCCACAACGCTGCCCTGGAGAATCTCGTCGTCGTTCTCTTCCAGTTCTTCCTCGGTCTTCTCTGCGGCGGCTTTCGGGAGCAACTCGTCGGGGGACAGAGGCTCCCCAGCGCCGGCAGCGACCAGATTTGCAATCAGGCACTTTGTCCTTTGAGCTATCTTACCGGTCCATTTATTATTTGTTTGTCTGCTTGTTTGTTTTTCATTTTATTTATTTACTTGGTGGGGCTGCGCAAGTGGCAAGGCTCACCATGTGGAGATCAACTAATGGGGTCAATTCTCTACTTCTGCCTTATGGGTCTCAAGGAATCAAACATCATAATCAGGTTTGACATCAAGTACCTTTACCAGCTGAGTCACCTCACTCACTCATTTCTCTCGGATAAAGATTTGGTGTGGATAACTGAATCACAAGATAAAATGTATGTCACTGTTCATAGAAAATACCTAATCATTTTGTATACTGGTTCCACCATTTTACATTTGCACCAGCAATGTATGAGAATTCTAATCGCTGACACCTGGAGTGGCCAATCTTTGGTCTGGTAAGTTGTTCTTTGGTTGAAATCCAGGTGGTTTATACCTCAAGCTGTTATCAAAACTCATGATTATCTGTCATAACTTCATGAGAATGCTTCATTTACAAGCGCCGGTCACTGTGCCCAACAAATCTTTGTATTTTTTTCCTCATGCCAGCATAGCACTAAAAACATTAGACATACTAGGCAAGCCCTCTAGCGCTGAGCTACACTAGCCTATAAGTTTTTTAATTTGGGGTATTCCAATATGTGTGCAGTGGAACTTTGTGGTTTTGATTTATACTTCCCTAATGACTAATGAGGCTGGTCACCAAGCTTTTTACTAGGGTACACTCCTAAATAAAACAATGGACTTTATTATGTCAGTTTCACGCATGTGCTTTGATCACTTGTCTCCCAGTGCCGTTTCCTCTTCCTTCCTCTTCTGGCTGTCTTCCTTTTTCCAAGTAGGTTCTTTTATGTCACAGCACGCGTGCGCGTGCACAAACACACACACACACACACACACACACACACACACACACAAACTATATATATATATATATATATATATATATATATATATATATATATATATATATATTAGAATCCAGATTCTGCTTATGAAAGAAGAAATATGTGTCTTTCTGAATCTGGCTAATTTCACTTAGCAGAAGGATCTCTAGTTCCACTCATTTTCTTCAAATAACAAATTTCATCCTTCATTTCTGAGTGAACTCCACTGAGTACATTTCCTCACCCGTTCATCTGTTGATGAGCATCTAGTCAGTTCCGTTGTGACTAGTACTGCAATAAGCTGGCTGTGCAAGTATTTCTGTGGTGCGCTCACTTAGAGCATAGTCCCAGGAGTTGTATATCTAGACCATATAATAGTTCTAGTTTTAGTTTTGTTTTGTTTTTTTTTTGCTTTTATAAGGAATCTCCACAATGGTTTCCACAGTGGCTATATTATGTTCCTTCAGGTGGTATATAAGAATTCCTTTACCCTCACATCCATACCAACCTTTGACATTCTGACTGGAATGAAATGGAATCTTAATGTAGTTTTGATTTGCATTTCCTTGATAGCTAAGAAATTTTAATGTATTTATTGTTCACTTGTAATTCTGCTCAATTCATTTGCCCACTTATTGACTGGGTTTTTTAGGTTTGATTTTTATGTTGCTTAGGCATTCAGAATATATATCCTATCAGATACAGTGGCACATTCCTCACACTCTGTAGGCTGCCCCCTTCACTCTCTTGCTTCCTTTCCTGTGCAGAGACTTTTCAATATCCTATAATTCTAATTGTTGATTCTTGCTATTATTTTCTGTGTTATTGAACTGATTAGCTTTCTTTTTTATAGGTGTGTGTTTTATTTTGTTTTATTCATTTACTAGATACAGAGAAAGGAGAGAGAGAGAGAGAGACCCTGTTCCATGGTGTATGGGTGGAGGCCAGAGGATAACTTTTGGAAGTTATTACTTTCCTCCCACCATGTGACCTTCCAAGGATCAGACTCGAGTCACTGGGTTTGCAAGAAGGCATCTTAAAAACTGAGCCATCTCATCAACCCAGAACTGATTACCTTTCTAATAGCTCAATTAACAATTTCATCTCTTCTTTGGTGGAATATTCTCATTCAAATCTTTTGTCTACTTATAATACACATGTGGATATTCTCTCATAAAGCATGATTTACTAATTCATACTAGTTCAACATGTGGAAGTAGGTTGCTATCTTCACAAAATCCTCATACCCACAACTAAAATATTTCATAACTAGAAAGTTTGAGAATTATCATCCCATTCGAGGAGCAGAGGACTGAGTTCTATGTTTGGAACACAGAGGTTCAAATCTCCAGTGCCTCAGGAGTCCTATAGAATAGAAATCATATTGTCTTGGGTCAAGGAGTAGAAGTCAATTGTAAGCTGTGTACAAAAAGTCTGAAGGGAATTGGGACTCAGAGGTCAGAAAGACAAGCACTGTTTATTAGTAGCTCTGGGGCAGAGGGCAACACCAGGTCTTTTGTCTACATCCCACTTTGTGGACTCAGTTCTTATCTTCCACGTGACTACCCAGCATGGTAGCAGCAATGCTGGGTAGTTTTCTTTTTTTTTTTTATAATACATTTTTTATTATTATTTCAGCTCATACAAACTTAATAGGTACACCAGTTCCCTCCCTCCCTCCTCCCCCCCCAAACCCCCTGCTCCCCCTCCCCTCACCCCTCCTGCCCCATCCCCCCGTGCCTCCCGCCCCGATTCCCAGAGTCCTTTCTTGTGCATGCATGATTCTCCTCTGGGCCCTCCTCTCCGATGACGTACAAGGACCCAGTGGCATTTCCCTGAACCCCTTCCTGTGTTCCCCTTAAGCATAGGAACACTACTGTGGCTGTCAATCCCTTGCCTTCAAGGATCTTGGTGCCTTTAGCAGATGCTAGACTTTGTGAGGTCAACAGCGTGTTGGACATTGTGCCGGGCATACAATGTCCAACTTGTGTGGAGTATCTTGCAAATCATTGTTCCTCCCATCCTTTTGCTCTTACACTCTTACCGCCCCCTCTTCCGCAAATGTCCCTGAGCTTCAGGATGGGGAGAGATTAGTCTGGCCTAGTTCTAGGTGGTTGATATAGAGTCTCTGAAGTTCTGGATAGTGGTTCGTTGATTTTCTTTTGCAGTTTTGTTGCTCCTGTAATGCCCTTCACTCCATCGTGATGGGCACTGTATGTCACCCCCTGGCCAGAGACAGAAAGCTGTTAAACTGGAGTCTTATTATAAGAGCACATTCAAGGGTAGATGTAATACTTATACCCAAAAGTGAAATCACAGGGTCATATGGCGTTAGGCAATGGGAGGGGTCAATCACCCATTTGCAAAATGGTTACTTTTTAATCTGCCGGACTATATGCCCTCCCCTTCTGGTGAGTTCATACCCCCTTAGTTGTAAATGATCAGGAACGAATTGTGAACTTAACTAGGTGTCACATTACTTTCTTGCAGTCCTTGATGGAGGCCTATTTTCTCTACTGTAACATGGTCACTTCTCTCCTTGTTTCTGGTGTGGCCCTCCAACCCCATCCCTCCTGTTCATAATCCTTGCAATTACTGTTAGGTAATACATAGAGTTACCTATGAGTGTCTCAAGATGGGCTGGGTGGGTTTGGTATTAGGAGCCACTTATTAGGGAGTACATACGGCGCTTAATTTTCTGGGTCTGTGATACTTCACTTAATATAATTGTTTCTAATGACATCCATTTCCCGGCAAATTCCAGTAATTCATCATTTTTGATAGCTGAGTAGTACTCCATTGTATAGATGTACCACAGTTTCCTTATCCACTCGTCAACTGTTGGACATTTGGGTTGATTCCATGTCTTTGGTATTGTAAACAGTGCTGCTATGAACATGGTCGTAATGCTGGGTAGTTTCCAAATTTCCTCAAAAAGAAAAAAAATCTGCTTGAGGGTAAGGGCAGGAAGGAGTTCCCTTGCAACTACTCATTTAAGTGTGCTCATAGAAGCCTGGAAAGAAATAGATTGGAAACACCAAGTGGGAGCCATGGTATGACTAGGAGGAAAAACCAAGGGGCAGAAGACCTGCCCTTCTAGAGACAAAAACAGAGAATCTCAGACAGCTGCAGTGATACTGTCAATCTATGAAGGTTTTCATATGTGTGACTTTTGTTCCATTGTTCATGGGATAGTGGCCTCTATATCTCTTGACTTAACTGTGGGTATACTCTCAAGTTCAGCAGGAACAAAGGGGTACAGAAATGAGGGAATCATCATAAAATGGCATCTTTTTCAACTTTATCCTTTTCGTATATTCATTCTTAGAATCACCTTAACCATGCTGTTAAAAAAAAAAAAAAGAACAAGCAACTGCCCAGAGAGTTTTAAAATATCTACCTACAAATTACACTCTGTTTACCAAGGTAAAAGTGAAAGTCATGGAGTAAAAAAAAAAAAAAAACAGGCAGCACTTGCTTTCTGATGTGGTACATCTGCCAAAAATGGAGTCTTGTCATAAGAGGCACCAGCCCAAAGCAGAAACAGAAACAATCTATAAAAAAACAAATAAAACACAATGGCTTATACCTATTAACAGCAAATTTAAGAAAGACAAAGTAAGGCTGAGAAATTCTTCTTGAGTAAAGGAGAATATAACTAAATGCAATACGTAATCTTAGGCTAGATCTGAAAGTAGGAGAGAAACAAGCTGCAAAATACATCCTTGGAACTGGTATGATGGTGCACACCTCTGATCCCAGCATTGCAAGGAAGTCGGGGCTAATAAACAAACAACAATGTTGGAACAGTTATAACATTTTAATATAGCTATATATGGATTAGAGATCAGGATGCAAAGATCTATCTTCTAACCCTAACAATTCTATTTGGTTATATAAGAGAAGGTTTAGTTCTGAGAAAACAGATATTGAAATGTTTCCAACCTACTTTTAAATGGTTTACTAAAAAATATGTAAATGAACATTTGATGAATCTAAGGGACAGGTAACATGGAAGTTTCTTCATACAGTTGTTTCAACTGCTATGTAAAATTTCGTCCAAATAAAAACCTCTCTATAACTTCTTGAAAGGAGGAAAGGGTGCCGGCATGCATGAGGCTAGCTTAGGAACAGCCAAAACTAGTTCATGAATTCAGAAAAGCTCCAAAGCTGGCTGGCTGTGTTTTAGCAAATAATGGATGACCTTCAGTAAAGAGAAATAAACTACAGAGGGATGTCATGCCTATCTGAACAGGTGTTTGGACCGCTGGGAGCCTTCATGTAGCAGAGGGTGACTAGATCATGCTAGCTTTTTGTCTGTAATTCCTCCAGGCAACAAAGAGCTGTGGCTGACTTTGGGGGCTGACTGACTTCCTTTGAACTCAGTCATCTCCCAGATTTCTTGGGCAACTGGGAATGAAAGCTGTCAGAAGTCTTTGTACTTCTTGATGATATGATATCTGAGCTTTCAAACTAGAAATGGAAGCATAAGAGATGCAAAAATTCTTTCCTGAGTTTATAAAATAATGTTAGTCAAATTTCCTTCATGCCACATAAAATTATTAAATTGTCAAATTTTAAATTTGACAATTAAATTTGATAATTATAAAATTATGTCAAACTACAAATGCAGATCTTATCACAAACAGGAAAAGTACAACTGTAAAACAAAGTTCCACAATATTCTTTGTGTGTATCCTCTTGAAAAGCAATGAGAATGCTGTTTGAAACTATTTACATTATATCTTGAGAGGCCACTAAATGAATATTACTAGGTAACAAAATGCAAGTTTTCTGTCTTTAGAAAAAAATCATGTTTCACTTAATATGCAGCAATCTTTAAAAAACTAGATATTTAGGTAGAGACTTACTGATATAGCAGCTAAGCTTAAGAGCAGAGTTCCACTTCATTTTTTTTACTGTTTTACTTATTCGTTCTGTGTATAGTATGTGTGTGTGTGTGCGTGTGTGTGTGTGTGTGTGTGTGTGTGTGAGAGAGAGAGAGAGAGAACCCTCAACATCAAGTCGACACCTGTACCTAACTATGACAGTTGGTGACCAACAGGATAGCTCAACAGTACCTTGCTTACAAACATGGTGACCTGAGTATGATCCTGGAAGCCCACACGGTAGAAGGAGAGGACTGACTTCTGAACAAGCGCCGTTGCATGCATGTGATCTATCAATCTATCTATCTGTCTGTCTATCTATTTATCAGTAACTCACAAACAAAATATTTGAGAAAATGATTTGTGAGACTAGCTAATTTTTTCTACTTTTACTTTTTATCTGCTTCATGGATTAATCAAGACTGCTTTGATTATAATTAACGAGAGCTAAATCAATTAGTTTAAGACCGTGTAATTGGAGAATGTAAGTAGTATTAGATTTCAAGCATGGTTAGGTCCAGAGATGCAAATGGTATCTATTATCTATCTATGTATCTATGTGTCTATCATTTAACTACATGTCTATGTATCTATCCATTTATCTATCACTTATCAATCATCAATCAATCTGTAATTTAACATCCTCTATAATTCTCTTAGTTGCTAGTTTTCTTTCTTGCATGTGTGCGAGTGCGTGTGCATGTGTGTGTGCGTGTGTGTGTCAGAAGTACTGTGTGTGCTTGTTAAAGATCACGAGTGATTAAGGGAATCATCCTGGATTACTCTGCCTTCCATGGCTGGAGGTGTAGGCCATCTCCATTTTTGCTAGTGGTTTTTAAAGATGCAGAACTTCTGCATCTTCGCTAACTCTTTTTTTTTTTCTAAAGCATGTATTTTGTGTGTTTGTGTGTGTCTCATGTGTTTGGCAAGGTTATGGTATCCTGAGCGGTGGAGCCTTGCTGGAGGAAGGCAGTCACAAGGGGTGGGCCTTAAGGTGGATTAGTCCCATTCTACCTCCAGGAGAAGTCAGCCTTTGTAGCAAACAAAGCAGCTCTCGGCTTCCAAGATGTATGTGATGACTTAGCCTCCTTCAGCTTTGGCCAGCCAGCCATGCTGCCTCTGCCATGAGAAACTGTGCCTCTTTTCTGGAACCATAAGCTGAATAAATCTCCCTTTCTCCCTTAAGTTGATCGACTTTGAGTGTTCTCTCACAGCAATAGTTAAGAGTAACTGTTACAGTGTGTGTGAATTGTATGTCCCTATGAAGAACCAAGGGTGACTTCCAGAATCATCCTGGATTGCTTCTATCTCCTTTTTGCTTCGTTTTGGGATTTCCCAGGCTCAGCTCACTAGGGCCTGAAGTGCTGGCTGCTGCCTTTTCCACCCGGTATTTTTTTACATGAGATCTGATATCAGAACTCAGGAACTTCTGCTTGTGAGGCAGAGTCTTAACCCCTGAGCCATCTCTCCAGGCCCTCAGTTGCTCTTTATGCAAACAGGCTTTTCCTTAAGACCAAAGAAGATGACCAAGATCAGAGAGTACAGGTCCTTCTAAGTGTTTTGTGATCAGTGTCTGGGGAGATCACTCTGGATCACAAGCAAGTGAGTGCAATGGCATGACAAAAGCCACGTGTTTTTCAGCCTTTCCAAGATTCCAGCCCAGTGAAAAAGACAGAGCAGGATGTTTACAGGTGCAGTTCTGAGATGAGAGATGTGAAAAGATGGTCAACAGTCAAAAAATAAAGTACAATTATCCCTATGCTTCATAAATAGCCCTACAATAATCCTAATGAAACTAAGCTGATATAGCAATATAACAAAAGAAGTCTAAAGTAATTATCTGACAAATGCATAAATATGCATGATGTTAAATCTAAAAAGATCACTTTTTATGACAACTTTTTTTAATCTGACAGAGCTTACATAAATCAATCTTACTTTTTTCCAGAAATGGTTTTACTTATGTTTATATAAAAAAACAATTATGAAGAAAAATACAAATTTAAAACTGAAAATTTAAGAGATAGTATATAAACAATTTCTATTTTTGTTTACAATGTATTTTCTGACCTGCTTACTTGGTATGTATTTCCTTATAAAATAGAGAAATACTACATATGCAACATAATTAACAGCTGGTAAGAAGTATGTGGCAGAAGATCTTTCTGTCTTCTTATGCTTTCTTATTTTCTACTAAATGATGTATGAAACAAAATAAAAAATTCTTCCTGGATGCTTGTACAAATTTCTTCCAAGCCTTTTTCTTATAAGATTATTTTTCTTTTGAACTTTGTTTTGTTTACTTTCTATTTTGATTCATATATCATTGTGCTTCCCTGGATATAAGTAACCTTCTGTTTCACATACTTAATTGTTGCCTAGTAGCCTCTTGGAAAACCATATTATCTAGGAAATATCACTACAGATACATTAATGAAACTATCAAAATCTTTGATAGTCTCAAGATTTGCCAGTTGATACTGGCTACAGCAAATAAGAAAACTATGTTCACCTGTGCCTATTGAACTATGGCATTCAATAAAATCTTGTTGAATTTAGCATTAAAAAAATTTTATCCTACTCAGTTTTATATTTAACCCTAGTTGGAAATACTAATCCATTGCAAATTAGCCTACTTCTGGTGACAGTAAGTTTCACAATGGTGGTAATAGGTAAGTATCAGGTCCACTAATTTATTTAATTAATGCGAGTTAGCCAGGAATGGAGGCATACACCTATAATCTCAGAACTTGAAAGGTGGAAGCAAGAAGATTAGAAGCTCAAGGCCAGCCAAGGATACATGAGAGCCTTTCTCCAAAGAGCAAAATCAATGAACTATTTCTCAAAAGTAAATAAGTGAGAAAAGAAAAGAAGAAAAAATTGGCAAAAATTCCAGTGGGTCATTTGACCTGAAGTACAACATATGAGTACCATGCAATAGTAATGCTTTTCGATGTGTGAACTGGGCCATCTCTGCTAGAGTCTCCTGAGGAGATGGCAAAGATGTACATTCCCTGGTCTCCGTCCAGGCCTTCTGATTTAGAGCTTTAGGAGGTGGGATGAAGAACTGGTATTTCCAGTGGTTCAAGTGAAATATGAGAACTCATGTTTCAGAGACCACAAACAGGAGCAGTGTGAAGGGAAATATGGATGCCGACTATAGAGGCTGCAAAGCATCCCCGGGCCTTTGTGTTTATAATCATTGTTAATAGTGAAATTTTTGTCTAATATTTGTCCATGAATAGTAGTCATAAAAGTAAGAAACTGTTATTAAACTTTTGAAAATGAAATAACTTAGCTAGGCATGGTGGCATACACTTGCAACACCAGAAATTGGAAGGACAGGAAAATCACAAATTCAAGGTCAGCCAGACCTTGAACTCAAAGGAGAAGAAGAAAGAGAAGAAGGAGGAGAAAGAGGAAAAGGAGGAGACTTATATTACATGTAGAGATCAACATTATTTTCCCAGTAGAATTTAGGTAAGTATATAATAGAAAATATTCTAGGATTGTACTTATGCTGTTCATAAAACTCGGAAAGTATAGATAGCTCTAAAAAAAGAAAAGGAAGGAAAATAAAAGAAAATTTCAGTTTGTTTCATTAGGCGTTAACTAAGTGCATAGTACAAAGGCAAGCACTTTTATAATCAGAAAGATGTATTACAGTCCTTTTCTATGAATTTATAGTGTAATTTTAATAAGCTACAATTCAACCCACCAATTAGCTTCTAAGAAATCTGCTTTAGATACTTCCTAGCATCCTATTCTATTATTCCAAAATAATTAAATGAAGATGAATAGACCTGCTTGATTCTTCGCCTAGACAATGTATTATAATCAGAAACAGTGAGTGGTAAAGGAAATAGTAGAAAATTTTAACATAAAATAAGTCAAGCTAAATTCTGATACATCTTTATTATAAAAAAATTGACTAGTTTCCCACTAGAAATAGCAAAAAAGTCTTTATTACCTGCTACTAGTACTTTAAAGTACTTGGAAATAAAATATAAAGGGAAACTTAGCAACATTTATAAATTGAATTACTAATTTGATCATTTCCTTCATTATTTTCTAGGTCTCAAGAAAATAGAAAGATTTAACATAAGAATACTGTAGCACACAGATTTAAAATTTCTTTTGTTAATGTTAAATCAATGTGTAATTTACCTACATAAAAGCTATTCTTTTGGGTTGGAGAGATGGATCAGGGGTTAAGACTCTGCCTCACAAGCAGAAGGTCCTGAGTTCTGATCTCAAGTCCCACATTTCATTACTATTTAATCACCCATAAGGGTTAACAGAAGTAAAACCTGTCATTTAAAAATGTCATTTTAGGATAGGGAAATGATTCAATGGTTAAAGTGTTTGCCATAAAAGCAAAGGGACCAGAATTTGGATCCTCACATCCAGTGTAAAATTCCAGCTGTGTGATGGCCTGCCTATAATTCCAGCCTTAGAACTCCAAGAGTGACTCCAAACTTCAGATATCTCCAGAACAATTTAGCTGACCAGACTAGCCCTATTGGTGAGCTCTAGGTTCAATTAACAACCATGTCTCAAAAAGAATAAGTTGAAACAGCAACAGAAAATTAGTCCTAGTGTGGAGACCAGAAGTTGGAGTGCCAGGAACTATGGCAACTGCAGTTGCTGTTTGCAGTTGCCTGAGGATGAAGAAGTTGTTAACAATTGCTGTCTGCTTCAAGGTCCCAGAACTAACACAGTGCTATGGAGAAGAGGTTCTTAGCAATAGAGACAGGCAACCAACGAGGAAGACCTGCCCATTTCAATGGAAAATCCTCATAAGGAGCCTCTTAAGAAATGTATCTTGTGTGAGAAATGGGTAGATTACAAGAAGGTACATGCAGGACTCAGGGGCCACTGCAGGTAGTGCGGCTAGGGACGACAGGACCAGCCGGGTGACCTGTGGAGCTGAGCGAGTGATGAGTGTCGTGGCTCAATGAACACAATGGAGCCGCGAGGTCTGTCAAAGCAGGAACTCAACTTTATTAAACAGGGGGGGTGAATTATATAGAATGTGTAGCGGGGGGAAGGGTCGGGGGTGGTGTGATTATGGGGTAACCAATAGGAAGTGAATAAGTGACCAGAAGGTGATTGAATAGGTGCGACATCATCCCAGGTAAATGAAAGAGATGAGATTCGAAACCTAAAGTCAGGTCCTGAAACTCTAGCCAGGCTCAGGAAGTTCCAGCAGGCCTCAGACCTCTTTAAGGCCCAACACCTCCCCCTTCTGTTTTTTAAAAGACGATCCAGGGGCTACCTGTGATTGAGCAGGCCGTATGGCCTTGAGTGACTGTGCCTGTCTTAGGTGTGAGAGCCCCTCTCCGGAGTCTTACCTGTCATGGGAGTTTGCAACTTTGAGTGTTACAAGTCCTGTCTTAGGTTGATCTCCGGCTGGGCCCTCACTTACCTGTCTTTGGCCACCAGTCCTCACTTAAGCGCCTGGCTAGGCCAGACTTGGGGGTTTCATGGTCACAGGGAGTCATCAAATGGCTCTAAGGCCAAATGTTCAGAGCTGGACTCCTGAGCAGCGATCATCTGATAATTGATGTGGACCTGGTGAAGCTGGATAGATTCAATCTGTCTTTTAATAAAGCAAGTAAGAGCATTAATCACACAAGGCACAATGGCTGCAAGGAGAAGTATCATGGACACAGGACCCAGGAGGGGAGTAAAGTATGGAAGGAGGCCGCCAAAGGAGGACCAAAAGGGGTGTGAAACTCCCTGCTATTTTTTGCCCACAGTCCACAGTGCTAGAGAGAAACCCTCTGCAGTCACAGGGTTTACCCATCTGTCTTTCGATGATGATTCGGGCCTCATGTGGATCTCCAAATCCGGAAGATCACCGTCAGGTAGAGTAAGATCAATGGAGTCTTCATACTTCTCTGTGGAGAGAGAAGAAAGAAAATCCTCAGGGGGAGATGACCCCCTGGGAAGGTTTTTATCCTCTCCCTCCACCAAAGGAGGAAGGTATTTGATGTCCCAAGCGGGGACCCAAATAGGCCTTTTTTCACTTTGGGGGAACACGCATCCAAATCCTCTCCCCACAGTGATGAGGGGGTCTGGACCCCTCCATCCCCCGGTAAGGGGGTCCTTCCAGCGAACCTGGATGGATTTGTATGAGATCTTAAAAGTCCAGTGCCTCTGGAATGGTGTTTCTAAATCTGTTTTAGTCAAATTTAAAATATTAAGCATTAACAAAGCCTTCTTCAGCTGATCATTGGGCCTTAAGAGTTTGATTTTGATGTTCTATGATTGCCTGTCCTCGAGGGTTATGAGGGATGCCAGTGGAGTGGATAATATTACAGGTCTGGAGAAACTTGGAAAAGGCCTTACTAATAAAGCAAGGGCCATTATCTGTTTTAAGTTGATCAGGCAAACCAAGGACAGCGAAGCATTGTAACATATGACTGACAGCATGTTTAGATTTTTCCCCTGCATGTGCCGTAGCCCAGCAAGCATGAGAGAATGTATCAATAGTGAGAAAGATATATTTAAGTTTACCAAATTTAAACACTGAACACTGGACAGGAGGGTAATGAGTAACATCTGTTTGCCATAGGTTGTTAGGTCGTAATCCACAGGGGTTAACTCCCATCTTTTGTAAAGGAGGAACTTGAAGAAAGGGTTGGCAGGACTTGCAAGTGTGGATGATCTTTTTAAGATCTTTGATGGGCACCAAAGGATATTTGCGATGGAGGCCTCTCCAGTTAATGCGGGTTAACTCATGTAAACTGGCCGCTTCTTGAAAAGTTAAAGCAGATGCCATCTTATCTGCCAGGGCATTTCCTTCAGATAGAAACCCAGGCAGATTTTGGTGACCCTGAAGGTGTTGGATGAAGATGGGATTAAGTCTTTATTTGAGTAATAATTGTGCCTGTAGCATCAATGGAGTTATAGGGTTAGAATCTAATTTAATATAAGCATCAACTAGATTAGGTTAACAACATAAAGGTTATCAGAAAACAGATTAAAAGGCTCAAGTATAGTGCTCAGTGCTAATACCACTGCAAACAATTCTTTAAATTGTGCCGAACCCTCAACCTCATGGGTGACCCTCTTAAGGGGGAACAATGGTTGCCCCTTCTTATGAGGGGGAAAAGCCACCAAGGAGGCTCCTAGGTGCCCCCCCATCAGTAAATACAGTAAGAAAATTAGGATCAGGTTGAGGGAGGAAGAGCTTAGGGGGTCTCCAATCTAGTCTTAAAAATGAGCTCATCCATTTATGAGGGCCATAATGGCAATCAATCTTTCCTAAGTATCCTTCAAGGGCTAAAGCAACCCTGTCATTATTTCTCTGAAGCCAGGTAAAGTCTGACAGCTTAAAAGGAACAACAAGAAGGTGAGGTTCCAGTCCAAATAATCGGGTGCAAGCATCTCTGCCTTTGATAATATAGTCAGCAACTTGATCAGTCATAGAATAAACTCTAGGGGCTCCCCCAACTGAGAGATGGATCCATTGAAGGGGATCACCTCTTTGTGCCAACATGGCAGTACATAACATCTCTCCAAAAAAAGGTAAAGATGGGGCTGGAGAGGTAGCTCAGGGGTTAAACCTCTGCCTTGCAGGCAGAAGGGGTCCTGAGTTCAGATCCTAGACCCCACATATAGACGCGGGGTGGAAGCGGGGGTGGCCTGCGTTTCTGGTCCTGGTAGGGCGGAGCCTGTGAATCCTGGGGCAGAGTAAACAAGGAGGAGGTGGAAGCGTCCATGGTGGTTCCCGAATTCATCCATGGTTCTACATACATGCTCACACACACATACACGCACAATTGAATAAATAATAATTTAAAAAAAAAGGTAAAGGATGATGGGAAGGCCAGAATCATATCTCTTTAAGGCAGAATGATCTATAGCTCATTGAATTTTGTGAAAAATTTGATGATGATAAGGAGTGAGGATCACCTGGGAGGAGAGATCCAAGCCCTTCAAAAGATCAAATAGGGGAGACAGTTCCTCAGTGGTAAAAGGTATCCATGATCTCATCCAGTTAATTTCTCCCAGGATTTTTTTTGGAGTTCCCTTTCTACATCTCGGGCAGGGGGTCCAAGGACCCTCCCACGGTGGGGCTTTAGTCTTAAGTGGGCACTCCCTTCTAAAGTGACCTTCTTGCCCACAGCCAAAGCAGTTTCGTTCCCCTTTTCCCAGGGAGAACTTGCTGGAGGGCACACACCAGGATTCCTGCCTGTCAGCTTCTCTGGCTGAGCACAAAGCCGTAGCCATGGTCCTAGCATTGGCCCGGGCAGTGTGGGAAGTAGTGCCTATGTCCCTGGTGGCTACAATCCACTAGCCATATTTTTATCCTTAAGGCCTGCACAGGCCAGCTTGTGATTCTGATTCATACCTTCCCAGACTAGAGATCTTTCAAACTGGTCTCGTATAGGCCCTGGGGGGACCTTGTGGGCTAGGCTTTTCTCCACCCTCTCAATAAAAGAGGTGAGGTCCTCATTTGGTCTCTGGACAATCCAGAAATGGGGGACTCAGTTGGGCCATTATCTAGCCTTTTCCAGGCATTAGTGCCTGTAGTCCTTACTTGGTCTCTATAGAGGTCAGGGATAGCTGCCTGTTGAACCCTGGTAGAATATTGGGCTTCAAACCCAGCAAGCATACCATAGGTAATAGGGATCTCAGGGTTGGCCTCCCGATTCCTCTGTCCCTGAGTTCTACATTCATCTTGAAAAAAGGCACTCCACTTGATAAAGAGTGCCCCAGGGAGGATGGCTTTAGCTAAGTCCGTCCAGTCTTGGGCTGTGCAGGGCTGATGAACAAGCCCTCGAAGGATGGTTTCTGGTTTCTGCCCAAGGGGAGTTGGGCCCATCCTCTGCTACAGCCTTTTTTAAATCTTTGATCTCAGTAGCTGTCCAAGGGTACCATGCTGCAGGGCGATTCCCCCCGCCACCGCCGCCGCAATGTTAACCAGGAAAAGCTCGGTCAGCCCTGAGAGAGGATATGGGGGAGGAGCAGAAGGAGATAGAAAGGGGTTTGTGGGAGGTGATTGAGAGGTCACAAGAACAAAGGATCAGGAGGGGAGTGATTGATGACAGTCAGGTTAGCAGGGCTCCAGCTCTCACCCAAGGGCGGTTTCACTTCATCTCCTGGTCTATTAACCCCCTCCGCCCCAGTTTCCCTTACAGACCTCAACTTTATTAAACAGGGGGGTGAATTATATAGAATGTGCAGTGGGGGGGAAGGGTGGGGGGTGGTGTGATTATAGGGTAACCAATAGGAAGTGAATAAGTGACCAGAAGGTGATTGAATAGGTGTGACATCATCCCAGATAAATGAAAGAGATGAGATTCAAAACCTAAAGTCAGGTCCTAAAACTCTAGCCAGGATCAGGAAGTTCCAGCAGGTCTCAGGCCTGGTAAAGAGGCCCAACAGGTACAGCTTTTGTCTCAGCTTATTTCTACATTTACTCAATGCATTTATGGAAGACACCTAACAAGTTTTTGTGGAAAGAAACAGAAAGAAATAACAAAAGAAATTAAGTGAGCTCAAACTGGGATTTATGCCAGTTACATATAAGGATCCTGCGTATCTCAAAGAGCCTAAAATTTATAACATCAACTAATCAACTATAGGGAGTAAATTTTGAGGTTATTGTCAATAAACTTTTACACATGACTTTAAAAAAAAGAAAATTAGTCCTAGTGTCAATCATATGCATGTGTACTCACAAACCCCAACACACATACAAAGTGTACCACCCCACATACACATGAAAATGGAAAAAGAGTGTCATTTCTAGAAATAGCTCTAGTAAGACTAGTGAACTCTGAAGTCAGTTGGACTGTCTCAGTTTTTTTTTATTTCAAAAAGTCTGTACATTATTAAAACTAATATAATAAAACATAAAAATGCCAAGCAAAAAAGGCTGTGGCCTGCACCTCCCACCCTCGTGGACAGAGACTGAGAAATCCAAGAGCCAAACAAAAAGGAGGTAGAAGCAATCCTGGATGATTCTGGTCCTCACCCTTTGTCCTCCATAGGGACACACAGTTCTCTCTCTCTCTCTCTGTTTCTCTCACATGCAAAATAAAGAAAATAAAAGTTATTCTATTAAGTTGCATAATTTTGATAAGCATATGCAGTTATACATCATTGCCACAATCAAGACATGAAATATTTTTCTTAGCTCCAAAAGCTGCTTCATGCCTTCTGAAGACAATACCCTGTTCTTACCTCTACACCTTGACAACCAGTGGTACGATTTACATGTTTGTAAATTTGTATTTTCCTGAGTGCTACGTAAATTAAATCACATAGTGGTTGATCTTATAATCAGCCTATAAA
The DNA here is from genome assembly GCA_023101885.1 of Typhlomys cinereus. Lineage (NCBI taxonomy): Eukaryota > Metazoa > Chordata > Mammalia > Rodentia > Platacanthomyidae > Typhlomys > Typhlomys cinereus. Next base: position 4,636,179 of record JALPQD010000070.1, on the reverse strand, counting down.
TGATTTTGAGATTTATCATTGTTGCATTTATCAAGGTCTCATTCTTTTCACTTCTGAATAACATTGCATTGTATTATATATGTTTTTTTGTGTTTATACTTAACATCTCATGTTACAGTTACTCTGCATGTTACCAATAAATTCACAAATAAAACAGTTTATGGGGGAAGAAGTTTTATTCTGGCTTACAATTATATTATAGTTTTTCATCCAGTTTGGCAGGAGAGTCCATACCAACACTAGGGGCTGAGAGAAATGGCCACATCATTTCCACAGGACCACTGAGAGAAGGACGAACCTCAGTTTCCAGACAGCATGTCTGTCCAAGTATGCTGAAGAATGCCAACCTACTTATCCAGCTTCCCCCCCCCCCCATTTTATCTGTCTCTCCAACTACCATGAGCTGTGCATACATCATCAAAGATATTCTCCAGCAGGCTTGCTTGGCATTCAACTCAACTACTAATTCTTTAGAAATGTACCCAGAGTTCCAGCCTTAAAGTGCCAAGTTGGCATCTGTAGTTATCTACCACAGCTGGGTACCTCATGGCCAAATCAAGTGTTATTTGAAAATGACCATTTCACAGAAACATCCAAAATAATGTTTCATTATATACATATTTGAACACCATGACCAAGACAAGCTGATGCATAGCCATTGTAATAATGTATGTTGGATCTGATGTCAATCAGTTCTTTTTTTAATATTATCCAGAAATGGCTATATTTTCTGATTGAAAATCTTATAACAGGAATGAGCATTTTCAAATTATTTTTATGACAAAAAGATGATCTTTTCAGTATAATAAGAAAGAAAACTTTCAGAGTTAATTGCAGTAATCATTTGACCACTTTGATAAATTTAACTAGCATAGGATTTATTCCATCTGCTCTATACAGTACTCAGGTTAAGCATCATCAATAACATTGAGAAGCAGAATGAAGCTGAACTACAGTATCAACCTAAATCATGACCTCTAAAATCCCATAAGCCATCAGGTGCTGCTTTAGAAAGCTAGTGGCTTCTCTTTAGGATTTATATCTGACCTTTCTCTTCGATCAAATTATTAATCTAAGTAAGACTGCATATATTTTCATCTAGAGCAGTTTATCATTGACAACAATCTGCTCACAGATCTGAAGTAGATCTAAGTGCTTTCCAAGACTCGAGTGTTATGACTGTAAGTTTGGCTAAGCTCAAGAACAATTCCCTTCCTTACCTTTTCTAACTGACTCTTAGTGTTGGATCAACCAATCACCCAATGAACATGAATGAGTCAGTTATTCCTTTGGAGATTCCTTTCTGCTTTAAAGTTGTAGTTAAGTTAATGTGCGATTGTTTAGGTGGCCCTTAACATGTAACTTATGTGCTTTAAGAAGAGAATACTATAGCACAGACAAGGATGTTCATGTGAGGACAGTGTGGGAAAGTGACCATTGGGCAAGGCAAATGAAAGGTCGCAGAAGAAAGTAAACAATGAACAACTTGATCTTGGAGTTCTAAACTCCAGAACTGTGAAAAGATAAATTTCTGTTACATAAATATCCTGTAGTATTTTGTGATCAAAGCCAAAAGAATATACTTGCCTTATAATTTTAGAAAGTGAATATATATGTGAACAAATGTTAATGAGAGTATACATACTAACCTATAAGAAGCACAAAAATGTTAGAGAAGGAAGTTATATTGCTTATATAATATTTGTCATATTTTAAGCAGTAGGTTGAATTATATTGACTAACCAAATTAATAATTGAAAAGGATTCTATGAAAAATAAGAGCAAACTATAAAGTAACACTATGGATAGGGGTAACTCAAAACTCATGTTGCTGTTACTCTTCTTTTATTGCTGCGAGACAATACTCATACATAGCTATTGGGAGAAAGAAAGATTTAGCTGGCTTATGGTTCCATAAGTCTGTTATGGCACAAATCTCATAGCAGAAAAGATGGCCAGAGGCAGAGTCCTCTAGGGGGGCAGGTTTAGGTCACTATAGACATCATGGAGGAAAAAAGAGCAAGAGCAAAGTAAGAGGAAGTAGAGCTTGGTTACCAAATCTCAAGGCTCACTTCCTGTGCCTGCCTTCCTCCAGCATGACTCCACCTCCCAAAGTGTCCACGATTTTCCAAAATATTTAACATCAGCTAATAATTCAAACACATGAGCCTATGGGAAGCAATCAACCTCACACCATAACATTCCTCCTCTTAGGGCCCAGAGGAAAATCAGACATGCACAAGAAAGGACTCTCTGGGAATTGGGGCGGGAGGCACTGGGGGATGGGGAGGGCGAGGGGTGGGGAGGAGGAGCAGGGAGTACGGGGGGGGAGGAGGAGGAAGGGAGGGAACTGGTGTACCTAATAAGTTTGTATGAGCTGAAATAAAAAAAAAAAAATTCCTCCTCTTGACACCCATAGTCTCATGGCCACTTCATGATTGAAGTCCCCTCCACACTACAGCACTCCCAACACATTTCTCTCACAAAGCAGTTCCAAAAGCCAATCAATCACGTCTTAGTGATAGCCATTCTCTTTGGTACCAAATGCTATCGGTTTCTCAGCACATGTCACTTTTGGGTATCAAATTCTCAATCTCAGAGCAACATCCCATTTCTCAGTACCAGTTTCTGTTATAGTTATTCCATCTGCTCTTGTGAGACAATTCTCAGATGCGACTTAAGGGGAAAAGTGACATTTATTTGACTAATAATTCCAGAGGGGATATAGTCTTCATAGCAGAAGACATGGCTGGAGGCAGAAGCAGGATCCGATTCAGGTCACTGCAGCTATCATGAATGCAGAAAGAACTAGAGCAGACTGACAGGAAGCAGGGCTGAGCCACCATATCTCAAGACATACCTCCTGTGATGTGACTTCCTCCAGCAAAACTCTACCTTCCAAAGTTACCACAACTTTCACCAAGATTAACTATCACACTTTCCAAATATCTACCTTCCAAAGTTACCACAACTTTCACCAAGATTAACTATCACACTTTCCAAATATCATAGGAGTTTTTCTAGCAATTTTCTCATTTTTCCATATACATTTAGAAAGAAGAATTTAGGAGTTAGCCTATCTATAAAATCATGACATAATGAATTTCACCTTGGTAACAATGTTTTGATATTCTAGCATCATGAACTCTAAAGCATTTAAATTTTTATCCATCATGCAAATTAGTAGCCTAACCTGCTAGAGATTCATGGATGCTAAAAGAAGTCACAAGACTTTGGGGTGAGAACCAGTACCTATTGCTCACAGCACAGCAAGCAGCATATTTGTATCAGTTTCTCTTGTCCCTGGACCCTAGAGAATATGCAGATGATGACTGCATGCTCAGTGAGTTGTACTGCAAATGAGAAACCCAATACCAAGGGCCAAAACTTCAGTACCACATAGTAACCAAGCCAGTCTCCCTGGTCCTGATATCAAGAGGTTGCATAATGGTCACGGTGTGGTCACTTTGACATACCTAGCTGTATAAATGTCTATCTACAGATAATGTTCAATTTCAGGAAACAGATAAGACTGGTTATTTGACATATTCAGCAAAACTGTATAAGAACACTCAAGGCCAACACAGATTTGCCTCTTACAACAATGCACAAATAATGTTGTTATCAGAACCCAAATTTTCACAATAAATCAAGGGATCACTTTGATAAATCTGGATGGCACAGGTTTCATTCTGTCTGTGGTATACAGTACTCATGGGAGGCATTATCAATCTATGGTATCGACCTCAATCATGACCTCTAAAATCCCATGAGCCATCAGGTGCTGTGTTAGAAAGGTAGTGGATTCTCCTTATGACTTTTACCTGACCTTTCTCTTTGATCAAGTCATTAATCCAAGTATGACTGCATGTAATATCATCTAGAGCAATTCTATCATTAATAATGATCTGACCAAGTGTTGCAGTTACTCTGCAAGCTGCTGATAGATTCATGATAAAATGGCTTAAGGAGGGAACAAGGGATTTTATTCTTGGTTAACAAATATCCAGTAACATTTCTTAATCCAGTTTGGCAGGCAAGTCCACACCAACACCAAGGGTTGATGCCACTAGTCACACACCATATTCACAGGACTGCTGAGACAGCGGCAAACTTTCCTTTCCAGAAAGCATGTATTCTGAAGGATGCCAATCAACTCATTGAACCAGAAGCTCTCTCCATCTTAGTCACCTGCCCAGGGAATGAATGCTCTTACCACCATAGGCTGGGCCCTCCCCACCAATCAGAAAATCTTCTGCCTGCTTGCTTAGGGATAATTTAACTATTAAATCTTGACAAATGTGCCCAGAGAAAAAAACCTTCAATTGCCAAGTTGACATCAGTAGCTGTCTACCACACCAAGTGACTTGAAGCAGGTCTAACTGCCTTCCAAGACTCAAGTGAATGGTTTAATTAAACTCAAAAACAATTCTCTTTCCTTTTCTAACAGATTCTAACTGACTCATTGGGTCAACCACTTACAGAGCGAACATAACTATTGAGTTATTCCTTTGGAGACTGGCTCCACTTAACTATTTCAGAATGTGACCATTTCATAAAGACCTCTACAGTCATATTCAGGATAAAGTGATCTACTCCAACTTTCTTAAACATTCAAGTTTCTTGTCCCGAAGTACAAATTATAGAAACATAGAACCTACTAAAACTAAGCTAAGTATATATACAAAACTTTAAAAGATCTGTAACAAAGGTATGATTCAAGTAGAAGTAGGAGGATAAGGATTTTGAGGTCATCCTAAGTTACACAGAAATTCAAAGCCAGTCTGAGTAACACTGTCTCATAAGATAACAACCATAACAAAGATGAGGTGACACTGACCAAAGGGGAAAAAAATAACATCTTAAGCTATCAGAGAAAGGTGAATTAAAGCCAGATTTCATCTCTCCCAGGTCAGAATGGCTGCAATAAAGAAAATAATGACAGAAAATACTGGAAAGGATGAGAGGGAAAGGAAGATTTAGCCATTGTAGCAATCAGCATGGACATTCTCCAATAGATATTTACCTGAACCAGCTGGATATTTCTCCCTAAATATTTACCTGAAAGACTTCTAGTGAACAAACCACAGAGATACTTGCACATATATGTTTATTGCGGCAGCATTCTCAGATCCAGGCTGCAGAATCAGACAATGAATCAACAAAGAAAATGTGATTATATGCACAATGGACTTTCATTTTATTGTAAAGGAATGTCATGCATGCAATGGGAGATCATTGTGGTAAGCAAAATAATCCAGATTCACAAAGACAAACAGCCATGTTTTCTCTCATTAGTGTCATTAGTATGCCCTAAATTTTTAATAGGGACTTACCACACACACACACACACACTCACACACACACTATATATATATATGTATATATATGTATGTATTATATATGTATGTATTATATGTTATAGAATATATATGTATGACATGAAAGCAGAAGAAAGACTATCAGGAGGAGATAAACAAAAGGTGGAGAAAGAAGAGGGTATGGGGTAAATATGATATATATGATATGCTTGAAAGAAACTGTCTTCATGAAACTTCACTATGACAATGAATATACATTAAAAACAGGCAGCTAAGTGGAGAACTTTTTTTTATAAAGTTTCATACACATTCACTGCTATGTCCCAGAGCTTCTGTTAATTGGTTGGCAACATCCCTCTTTCCTTTTTCAGATAGTCATGTCATGTCAGTATTCCTAGAAAAATTAATATTTTTTATTATGTATTCAATTGTGCATGTGTGCATGTGTGTGTGTGTGTGTGTGTGTGTAGAACCACGGGCGAATTCAGGAACCACCATGGACTGCCTCCACCTCCTCCTTGTTTACTCTGCCCCGGGATTCACAGGCTCCGCTCTCCAGGACCAGAAACGTAGGCCGCCCCCGCCTCAGCCCGGCGTCTATACATGGGGTCTAGGATCCGAACTCAGGACCTTCCACCTGTAAGGCAGAGGCTTAACCCCTGAGCCACCTCTCCAGCCCCCAAAAATTAGTTATGTGACTGTTTAACCCATTTACAGTATCCAGTAAAGCCCACAACAAAAGGATTGGACTCTTTACCCTATTTGCAGGTTAGCAAGCTCACCAGCCAGTGTGCAATATTTATATATAAGACTTCTGTGTTAAATACATAAGATAATAGATGGCTTATAGCAATAGTAATAGACACAGTATTAACTTCTTGTGCTGCTTCTCTGAACTCTTCCATTACCTCAGGATACCATGAAAATGGCAAGATCATATATATGCTTGAAGTGCATTGAAAGGTATTGAATTTAGGGCATCTGACTCCTATAATGAGTATCGAGTCTTCTTGTTGCCCTAGAAGCTTTTTTATAGCTTCCAAGGCTGCTCAGTGTATAAACATCCTTCAAAAGATAGTTTAAAACAAAGTTCTACCAATACCACCAGCCTCAATATATTAAACAACTTACAATGAGTATCTTCCCATAAAAACATGTAGCTTCTCAGCAGAAATTAACAAGTCCCTGGCCTTCATAAATTAACATTAGCAATGCATATTTTGCATGAATTAATTTGCACATTAAAAAAACCTATATACAATGGTTTAAATAAAAGAATTTTACTTTTTTCTTTTCCTGCTTATAATAGAAAGTCCAGAAGACTCTCCAGGTCTGGAAGAACTAAAAGCAAAGTCACCGTGTAATCAAGTCCCTGTCTTCCTTCTCTGCTATTCTGTCTTTTGACTTTCTACTTTCTGGTCACAACCTGCATATTCTGTTATCATTTGTATAGCTCTGAGAACAAGAATGATGACCAGATCTGAAGATTTAAACTATTCATATAGGCAAACATCAGGCCACATGATCATAACTCTAGACCTCAGGAGGCCAAGGCAGAAGATCTAGGGAGAGTTGACCTAAAAAGGAAGCAAAACAACCACCACCACAACAAAAAACTAGATAGGAAAAAACAGTCAACATTTACCACATGTAGGGTCATTAGGAGACTCTAAGGTTAGTTTCTATATAATCTGAAATAGCTACACCAATGTGGAGTTTAAATAGCACTATAATCTTTTAATACGTGCTGTCACTATTCAGATTAATGAGTTGTATCTTGTAATAGTTTGTAAAAATAGGCACAGTATTTACAAAGAAATGGAATTCAGCTTGAAGTCATTTTAGCTTTTGACATCCCCCTGGTGTGTCACTATACTTCTCTACTTTCAGGAATTGCCCTGTGGAATTGCTACATAGAATTAAACAATAACTAAAATTTCTAAGAGTAGAAATGATTGTTAATGGATAACTATTTTCAGTAAGTGAAAATTTAACTGTTACAATTATTAACAAGCTTTCAGGTTTTTCTTTTCATGTGTATGTGAGTGGTATTTGCATGTGGGTGTGCCTCTTTGTTAGCATGTGTGTGTGTGAGTGTGTATGTGTTTGTGGGTGCACATGAATGTATGTATGTATGCACATGGGGGCCTGAGGTGGATGCAGGGGAACTTCCTTGATTAGTTTTCCACTTTATCATCTAAGGCAGTTTTGCTCAATCAAACTCAGACCTATATGGTTAGTTACATTAATTTGCACTGAGGATTAGACAGAATTTAATTTTTAACATAAGCGAAGCAGCTATTAACATAAGTGAAGCAGCTATTTTCTAAACAATCTTGTTTCTAAGTGTATATTAATGTATCATTTATTGATAGTTTCAGAGCACTAAATATTTTCAGGATTGGAAAAACAAGTTTTAAGGACAGGATAGAAGCTAAAGAAAAACAGCTGAAGGTAAAAGGCAATTCTTAACTATGTATTCTACTAGTTATCCATGCTCAAAACTTGTTTCCTTCTTTTGCATATTGTTTAAAACTTGATATTTTAAAAGACTTGATAGACAGAAGTTTGATTACAGCAAGTGATGTTTAGAATTTGCACACCTTTAATGTTCATTAAAGATTGTGAGAGAGGGCTGGAGAAATGGTTCAGGGGTTAAGACTCTGCCTCACAAGCAGAAAGTCTTGAGTTTGGATCTAGGTCCCATGTAAAAACGCCAGGCAGATATAGCAGGGGCCTGCACTTCAGGCACTGGTGGGCAGAGTTGGGAAAATCCCAGAGAGAAGCAAAAAGGAGGTAGAAGCAATCCAGGATGATTATCAAAATCACCCTTAGTCCTCCACAAGGACACATTAGTGTGCGGGCGCCCCCCTCCCCCCCACACGCAAACAAACAAAACAAAAAGACATGTTTTTCACAGCCAGTGTTTATCATTGGATAAAACTTCCTTAATGCCAGTTCCTAAGAGCAAAATAATTTGTTCAATTCTTTAAAATTATTAAATAATATGTATCCCAAATTCCTAAACAAATCAAAAGATTTGTCCAGGTTCTTCTAGCAAGTTTAAAGTTAGAAGCTATTGGACTGGAGATGTGGCTCAGGGGTTAAGACTCTGCCTTGCAAGTAGAAGGTCCTGAGTTTGGAATTCAGGTTTCATGTAAAAACACCAGGCAGAAATGGCAGCAGCCTTCCAGTCTTGGTGGGCAAAGCCTGGAAAATCACAGAGCCAAGCAAGAAGGAGGTAGAAGCAATCCAGGATGGTTCCTGAAGTCACCCTTGGTCACGCAGACATGCAGTGACCTGATTCTCTCACTCCCTCTCTCTAAATAAATGAATAAATTAAAAAAATAAAGTTGGAAGCTATTGATACAAAAAAAATAAATAGCTGGTATTGCTATTATTAGAACTCATATACCTTATATTCATAGTTTGAAAAACATTCTATATTGATTTTTATTAATAAACTCAATATCATATAAGCAATTATCCCATTTCACAGATAAGACAATTTATTATAAAATTAAGTGACTGGCTGGAAGTCACAGGCACTAGGAAAACAATTATGCACAAGGTGGACTTATTTTGTTCTCTTATAAAACGCTGAACCAGTGAGTCATTCCGACAAACTGTGGGCAACATGGTGAACACTGAGCTAAAGAGGCATAAGGTTCTAAAAGACAGATTGGGGAAGAGAGGAAGGAAAGCCTTCCCTAAGGAAATGTTTCATTCAGATTTCTCTCTACTGGATATGGAGAACACTAGTTTCTGTTCTCAGAATCTTCCAGGTGAGCTTTGGCATTGATACAAGCAAAATTTAAGAAGCCAGTATCGTGTAATTAACATTCCTGCTAAGATAGTGTTTCTCAACTGTGGTTGTTGTGCCCACTGTACCAGTCACCTGGGGTCTTGTTAAAAATACAGACCTGGGAAGAAGTGATGTGGCAAGTGGCACCCTGAACTTAACTCTTAACTCTCCTGAGTCTAGGAAATTGCTACTTTTGCATGAAGAGTCCTGGGATTTGGAAACAGAAAAATAACAATTTTGTGTGTGAGCGTGTGCGCACGGCGCCCCCAAGGGTAACATCGGGGATCACTCTGGATTGCTCTACCTCCTCACTGCTTTGCTCTGGGGTTTCCTAGGCTCCGCCTCCCAGGACTGGAACTATAGTCCACAGCATCCATATCTGCAGGCATTTTTACGTTAGAGTCTGGGGAACTGAAATCAGGTCTTTTTGCTTTGGAGGCAAAGGGTTTTTAGCCCTAGTCCAATCCAAGCCCAAGATCTGTTTTCTTTTCTTTAAATGGTTGTTGCTTCAATATAGCCTCTTTGGCAGAGGAGTCAGTGCATGTCTGCTTGGGTGAGGAATTGTCAATAGTATGGTATGATAAGAGAGTACTTCTGCCTTACCTGCATTCCACGGATTGGCTCAAGATAGGTGCTTAATGAATATCAAGCTATTGAACACAAGACGTATTGAAAATTCTTTTTTTCTGGATTTCTGCTAAAATTTTCCAATATGAGACCTGCAGCATAAGTAGTTCAATGGAGCAAAGTATGTGGAGCTTGGAAAAAAGTTCAACACGCCCTCCCCTCCTCAAACCAGTAGACAAAGGACTTAACTAAGATCTCAACTATGAAGAAATGGACGAGACTGGCATCCCGGCATCGTTCACAGCCTTAAGGATTCACTATAAGTAGATATTAATGAAATATAAACGCACTGTGCCCACACTTAATTGGGCTCCGTGAATGTTTCTTCAAACTCACTGTCTTCATAAGTCAGTAACTCAGAGCTATCAAAAGGAGAAAGAGGACAAAATGGAGAAAGAGGACAAAGCCTGGGAAAGGTCTCCTGAAGCCCCAGGGCGTTGTGATAAGGGTGGTCCCCACCCGACCCGCCCGCGGCACGTGGCCCCCTCGGCGGGAGCTTCGCGACAGTGGGGGAGGGGAGCGGCGAGGGACTACGCGGAGGGCTCCAGACCGCCCTCAGGTTGAGGCGGTGCCGAATGCGCAGGCGCAGCACGGGCGCAACCATTCCGCGAAGGCCGAGGGGGAGCCCGCGGCACACGCTGCCTGCGTCACCTCGCGCGGCCAAGGCCTGCCTCTTCCTATTTGAAGACGCGGGTGGCGCATTCTTCCGCAGGTTAGCCAACGTCGGCCGTTCTGGTCTCCAGCCGATTTGGCCTGGGGGGGAGTCCGTCCCCTGCCGCGTCCCCCCCACGGCGGCTGCAGTGGGCGCGCCCGCCTCCCTCCTGCCCAGGAGGTCCGGCCGCCCCACCCCCGCCGAGTGTCGCGCGTTGGCGCCGCTGCCACCCCCCCCTCCCCCGCTCCGCGATCTCGGGCCCCCGACCGGGCGGAACCGAGCCCTCCCGGCGCCCGCTGCGGTCCTCCGCGGGCCGGTCCACCCCAACGCCCCCCAGCCCTTCTCTCTGGCCGCGGAGTCGCGGCGGCAGCAGGAGCAGCAGCCGCAGAAGCCGGGAGGCGGCGGCGACCCCGCGAGCCCATGGCGTACAGTCAGGGAGGCGGCAAGAAGAAAGTCTGCTACTACTATGACGGTGAGGCCGGGGCGCACGGGAGGATCGGGGAGGCCCGGCCGGCGGGACACGCTCCCGGGGATCGGCCAGCCGCTCCGGAGTGGCCGCCCCTTGGGGGACGCGGCGACCGCCGCCCCCGGCCTCGAGGACCGCCCGCCGCCCCGGGAAGCGGCGCGTCTGGATGCGGTGGCCCGCGCTCCTGCCAGCGATCTTCCCGGACGGATGCTGTCTCCTCCCCGGCCCGGCCTGCACAAAGCCCCGCAGCCCCAGCTCCGCCCCGCAGCCCTCTCCCCTCCCCCGCTCGCCCCTCTCGCCGCCCCCCGGCGATCTGTCTGCTGCTGCGTCTGTCTGCTGGCCTCGCCGCTTCCCAGATCTCTCGCCCCGGACCCCTCCGGCCTGGTGGGACTGGGCAGGAGCTGCAGCGTGGGGAACACCCAAGTTCTCCGAGTGGCGCCCTCGTTCGTGTTTCGCGTGGGCTTCATCCTTCCCCATTGTTCGCCGGGTCGTTTGAGCGCCAGTTGCTCAGGACTCCGGTGGAAGCGCTGCACTTCCTCCACGACCATTAGGGTTTTTGAGTTGGTGGTAGGTAGGGCCTAGAGGAAGTAAGCGGAGGTGATGGGGGAGCGGGGAGCCGGTACCGCCGGTGTTGTAGCTCAGACGCCGTGGGTCCTGGCATGCTTCTGTCTGAAGTCGATACCACCCACCCTTTGTTGGATCAGAAAATAAACCCTGTTCTGGAGGTTTAAGAGAGCTGGCATGTTGCTTAGGAAGGCTCTTCCTAGGCGGTGGGGTGTCTTCGTGGAGGAAAACTTGGAGAAGTAGTGCACGGGGACTGGATATTCTTAAATGGCAAGTCTGAGGCTACAGTACAGTGGATTTTAAAACGTCATTATAGAGACTTTCATTTGGAGTTTAAGGATGTTGAATCTCTGAATCCTCTTTGCTCTCACAGTCCAAGTTTCTTTAAGTATAGTAGTAACCCGTTTCACCCTTTTCACCAAGACTTCAGTAGATTCCTCTTGAGAGATGAAATAGGGAAATTGATGAAGAGACTAACCGGAGACCTGAAAGGCCCGTCAGATTCCTACGGAGCAATACAAGTTTATATAGAAGTCAACAGTGAATTGGAGAGGTGACTTAGGAACCTGAGAAGACCAGGTCAAAATAAAACTGACTTTCGCTTGACAATGGGCATATTTTCTCTTCATTTGAGAGAGATTAAAGCCTATGTCAATTTTCTGGGAAACCAAAGGTTCTACCAAGAGCTACACAAAATAGTATAGTTTCCTGAAATGATAATTTTTTTGAGAGGATCCACATTTATATTGAAATTCATTTGAAATTACACTGTTTTGTGGAGGTTGGAGATCAGAATACTTTCAGCATGAATTAATTACACTGCATAATTTCGATTTGAGGCAAACCCTTGTTCTGATTCTGATCCAATTGGAAAGGATATAAATTGTAAGTTATTTTTTAAATTTGTAGCTATAGTGTTTGTGAAGCAAAGATTGTGTTCTTGTTAGAGTTTGATAGTGGGGTGGGCAAGAATGATCTGGGAAATCAATGGGCAGGCTCTTGGCACTGTCAGCTGCTATTGGCAGTGGTGGACTCCAAAAGGGTAACAGTAACTTTTTGTCTCAGGGTGGGAACTGTAACCAGGAGGTACACAAAGTAGCACATTTCTGAACAGTTATTTGTTCCTGGGGTGGGCCTCGGTGAATTTTTGTCTTTGGATGGGACACGCATTTGATTCCAGGGGTAAGGATGCAGGTTTTATTGGCAGAGAATTATTATGATTTTTGAGTGGAGTCTTATGATTATGATTTAATCCGTACATTAGTCCATGTAATTAATTGTTTCACCTGGTTCTTAGCAAACAATGTTTAACCTATAAGATTGAAATCTGCTGGGTTGTCTTTTTTTATCCCTGGTTCTTACTTGAATTGTTTTTAGAATGGATATTGCAGTAATGTGAATTACCAAGTGGTAGCATGTACCTATAGCTGGGATTCTTTAGATGGCTATAGTTACGATTAACAAGTGATAGCATATGAATTTTTAACTGTGAAAAATAAGTATGAAAAGTGCCAGTAGCTTTCCTACAAACAAGTATCTGACTACTTTCAGATGTACAGGGGATGGATGGAAAGTGGAGAGTATAATAGTAAAAGGGCCTGAATAATGTGCCAGCCTGCGGTAGCTGGTTTGCCTTTTTGCTAAAGAAAGTGCAAGGAAGAAAAGTATAGAAGTAAATTCTGTAACTATGAGTGCTCTGACATGGATGCTCATACTAAGACACGGGCCTCTGTTGCCTTATTCTTTTTGTTGCTCTATGACAATACTCAGACTTAAACAACTTAAGGGGAAAGGCAGATATGTAGTTGGCTTAGTGTTCCAGAGGAGACATACAGTCCATTAGGGCAGAAAAGGCACGGCAGGCTCAAAAACTAGAGGAGGCACAGCTTACCACAGAGACTTCATGATGGAGGCTGAGAGAGCAAGCTGCAGAGTGCAGGAGGTAGCAGGGCAGGACGCATCCTCAGGGCCCACACCTTGTTACATCCCTTCTTCCAGCCACCTTTTAAAGGCGCTAAGACCTTCCCAACCGCCAAACATTAACATGTGCTAAGGTTGCAACACATGAGCCTGTGGGGGGGCAACTTATGTTCAAACCGTGACAGCCACTTAAGCCTATTGGCACCTGATGGAGCATGCTTATGGCTGCAGTGGCGGACTTGCTGAAACCTACTTCTCTGTGCGTGTAATGGTCTAGCACTGTGCCTTCAGCTTGCTGTACCAGTGATCCCCAATGAATTGTTGAGTATCTTCAGAGTTCCTAAAAACACATTTCTAAATCTTGGGTCTTCTTTTATATATCAAGTAATCGGTATTTAGTCAATGATATGTAGCTTCTTAGTCACTCAGATTCCTTCTAAACTTACAATGCTTTATCTGGAAATGTAAGCTTTTTTATTGTGAGTGAAGTTTGGGGTCAATCAGCATTTAGTATCTTGTGATGTATACAGTGTAATAGAATTGAATATATACATAATTTATGTAATTAAGCACAATCCCTCTGAGCTGTGTTTATTCCTCCTCTGATTGGAATGTATAATCAAAATGTTTGGAGACATGGTCCAGAGCAAAGCACTCAACACTACACAATTACAGAGTATAAGTTACCAAAATCATGCTTCCCAGTGGACTCCTCATTTAACAGATTCAGGAATTCTACAGGACAGCCAACTGTTGTCACATTTATTCTGTTTTTATTTCAGACAGTGGTTACCAGTTTTGTCCAGGCAGCCTCCAGCACAGCTGCACAGACTTGTAGCTGCCAGAGAAATTTTACTACCCTTGAAATGGATAATTATATTTTGGTTGCAAACTGATGCTGAATGAATTATAGTAGCTCATGAATATTAATTGCACATTATATTCAAATCTACTAGAAGAAAGTGCTTCTGGTGCTTATGCGCTGTTAGAGTGTTCCTTTACTCCCTTCCCTCACAGTCCACACTAACAGGCCTTTCCCCACTGCCTGATTCCCAGTTTCCTAGAATAAAAGCTCCATGAAGCCACAGGGTCTATTCTGCTTATGTTTGTATTGCCAATGTCTAAACTTGAGTGAAACTTGTAATGAAAGGCTTTTTTTCAGAGTTTATGGATAGAATTCACCCATATTTATCTCTTTAATTCTTAGCAGTTACTGAGTTACAGGCAGAAAGGATGGATAGGGTTTTTTTTTTTTTCCCCCTCATACAAACTTAATAGGTACACCATTCCCCTCCCTCCCTCCACCTCCCCCTGACCTCCCTGCTCCCCCCTCCCCTCCTTCCCCATCCCCCAGTGCTTCCCCCCCTCCCCAATCCCCGGAGCATCCTTTAATGTGCATGCCAAACTCTCCTCTGGGTCCTCCTCTCCAATGACTTACAAGGACCCAGTTGCATTTCCCTGAACCCTTTCCTGTGTTCCCCTAGGCTTAGGAACACTATTGTGGCTGTCAATTCCCTGCCTCCAAGGATCCTAGTGCCTTTAGTCTATGCTAGACTTTTTGGGGTCAATAACATGTTGGACATTACGCAGGTCATGCAAAGTCCTATTATGATTGCTTCGGCCCTAACTTGTGTGGAGTAGCTTGCATATCATTACTCCTCCCATCCTTCTGCTCTTACAATCTTACCGCCCCCTCTTCCGCAAATTTCCCTGAACTTCAGGATGGGGAGAGATTAGGCTGGCCCAGTTCCAGGTGGTTGATATAGAGTCTCTGATGTTCTGAATTATGGTTTGTTGATTTTTTTTTTTTTCGGTTTTGCTGCTCCTGCAATGCCCTTGGCTCCAAGGGATGGGTAGTTTTGTCTCTTTTAGAGGGACATGAGAAATCTTCATCAGTTCACACTTTGCTTTCCCCCTTTGATTCTTGTTTTAATGTTCATGGAAAGATTAGCAGATGGGATCTAAAGTTTTTTTAATATATATAGTTTGTTCTATGATCTAAAAGTGTTAGCAGTTGTTTGTTTTCCTTAACCGAAATTTTAATTGTTGACAAATCCTTAAACCAATTGAAATTGGGGAAGAAGCTTTTTAGAGAAAGGTAACAAATTTAGATGCTATACTATCAGACTTAAAAGTTCTAGTCTAAACAAGCCTGATTAATAATTTTTTTTTCTGTTTCAGTTGTTTATAACTTGAAGTAACTTTGGACTCAACATAAAATGGTTTCTTAAGTCTTCTGCTCTGTGCCATTTATAAGAAAGAAATATGTGTCTGTAATAGAGTAAGTGGGACCTTGGTAGGGGAATTATGAAGACAGGGGAAGGTCTGAAGGAAGAGAATGGGCAAGTGTAAGTTTTTCTGTACGACACTGGAAACTACACAAATCTCTGAATCATTATGCCAAAGAGAAAGCAGGCTGTGGTGGGAACATGAGCCACCACAGGAAAGTGTGTAGAGACTGTGACTGTTGTTTAGGGGTGCCCTGAAGTTGTAATTGCCCACATAGTAGAATAGTTTTATATAGAATGGACACATTTGAGAGGGGGATTGTAAAGTTGTACTGGTTACTCTTTGTGTTGCTGTGAGAGAACACCCAAAGTCAAGCAACTTAAAGGAGATTTATTCAGCTTACAGTTCCAGAGGGGAGAAACAGTCTTTTCATGGCGGAAAAGGCATTGCAGACTGATAGAAGCTGGAGGCAGGCTAAGTCACTGCAGACATCTGGAGGCTGAAAACTGTAAGACTGCCAACTGCAAGAGCAGTCCTCTACCCAAAAGTAAGATAGAACTAATCCACTTCAAGACCTGCCTTTTGTGACTGTATTTTTCCAGCAAGGCTCCACCTCCTAAAGCTGCCATGACCTTCCCAAACACAGTGAGCATGTGGGAACACATTTCAAACCATGACAAAAGTAGATCCAATAGACCTTGCTGGTGGCTTGGAAATGGGACTGGAGCTGAGATACATTGGTGAAAAGTAAAATACAGTTCCTAGAATTCAGGCTGGCCTGAGAATCACACCAAGATTGTGAAAACTAATTGGGGGTCTCTATTTTAAACATTTTGAGTTTTAGATCTTTCATTAATTCTGATGAAAATATTGAGAAAGGTTAACTCTAAGACCCTAGAACACAGACAGAGGGAAGCAAGGGACGTTGTGTTGAGGTCAAAAGAAGCACAGAGAAACAAGGACTCAGGACTTGTTCAGGAGAGATCAGGAAAGAACTATTCTCTGATGCACACAGACCCCTGCCTGGCAAGAAGTAGGCTCTTGCTAAATGGATATAATTAAGAAACCCTGGTATTTGCAAGTTAGCGGGATAGCAGGCTTGAGGAAGGAATAAAATCCAGGAGATGATACTGTGGAAACCCAGATAGGATCTTTCAGTGAGGAGGAACCAACTGTGTTAAAGCCCAGACCATAATAACTTGTAATAGGGTTTTCATACTTGTTCTCCTGTTTTTCCCAGAATCTTTTTTTGCAGTCAGTTTATCTTCAGGGGTACATTTCTCAGTTCTGAAATCCAAAATAATATGAAAATTGTAAGGTTTTTATTTTGTTTTGTTTTTGTTCTTGATAACTCATTTGAAATTAAAAGCTTATCCCGAATTAGCATCTTATTCTTTGTGGTCCTTATTCCATTTATTGCAAATATTACTTTACTCCAGAAATAACTCATTTATTTTATTGCCACCCAGATTTTAGTGTGTATTAAATATGGCGGATATGCCATATTCCATAGTGCTGAAAAAGCCTAAGATTTGAACACCGGCTTTCAAAAACTTTAAATACAAGATTTTGGGCATGCGCACCTACTTCCATTCTACAATCTTTTTTTATTTATTTGTTTGTTTACTGTGTGTGTGTGTGTGTGTGTGTGTATGTGTGTGTGTGTGTGTGTGTTTCAGAAGACATTGTATATATCCCTTGGTGGGGGACCTTGAGTGACTTTGGAAATCCTGGATTACTTTCACCTCCTTTTTACTTCACTCTGGGATTTCCCCAGGCTCTGCCTTCCAGGGCCGAAAGTGCAGGGCACCATTTCCACCTGGTGTTTTTATGTGGGACCTGGGATCCAAACTCAGGACCTTATGCTTACAGCCAGAGTCTTAATCTCTCAGCCATCTCCAGCCCTCTGCACCCTTCTTTTTTTTTTTTTTTTTTCCTGCAACCTTCTTGATCTGTAAATAAACAGTTTTTAAAATCTTGCACATAAATCATTTTTTAGGGTAATTTCTTTGCATCAACAAGTAAAAGTTGCTGTGCCCAAGAAATAATCTTGAATTTGTTGTGTTTCTGAATATTCTTCATTGGTAAAATATAGTTAAACACTGTAATGAAAATAGATGAACATTTAAAATTTGTCAAATTGTATAACTTCAGATGCAGTAGATCAAGCTTGTGAATTAAGAAACAAAACAGCTTTATTAAGAAGTAGGCAACATGTAGATCTAACAAACTGGGAAAACAACCTTCTGAAGGTGCCAAGTGGTCCTTGGTAGGGCAGCGCCTCCTTGGCAAGGTGATGTGTTTGCAGCATAAGCCCCTAATGTTTCTTTCCTAGTATTTTTTATTATTTGACAGGTTCGTGCAATTCTGTTTTGTTATTTTAACTCTGTACTGCTCTATCCCATTTCCCTCCTCTTATTGAAAACCTTGATCTTCCTAACCAGTCTCTCTCCAACTTTCATGTCTTCGTGGGCTGTGGGGAGGGCAAAGGTCTTAGTCAAGATGAGGTGAGCTGGGTAGCACTGTATAGTCTCTTGCAAGTCGCCATATAGGTAGATTCCATATTACGTTAGTGTTCATCTTGCCCATAATGGTGACTGACTATATCATTTCTTAGCTCCACTTAGCACCTGCCTTAAATGTCAGAGTAATGCTGGACTAGGGACTGACTTGATCTTGTAGAGGTGACCATAACTGCTGAGAGTTCATGAATGCAAAGATCATGTCATGTCCAGAAAGCAGCGTTTCACAGCGCTTTTCATCTTCCAGCTCATAATATTCTTTCTGCCCCCTCTTCTGTGATGTCCCTTGAGTCTTTGTGTGTGTGTGTGTGTAGGGGGGGTTGTTAGTACAGCACTCAGCAGTCAGTTATTCTCCGACTTTGACCAGTTGTGAGTCTGGATTAACCACTGCCTACTGCAGAAGGATGCTTCTGTGACCAAGGTTGAAAATAGCATAAATCTATAGGTAGAAACAAGTATTTAGAAGGCTACTTGATAAGGAGTCAGTTTATCAAAACAATAATATTAGGTTTCCCCCTAAGGCCTATGGCTTCCCCAGCCATTGATTTTTTTTTTTTTTTTTTTTTTTGCTTTGTTTGAATTCTCTCCTGTGGAGTAGGCCTCCAGTCTGGTTCGAAAGCAATTATGTAAAATGAAATCACTTCTCTTTTGTAGCTGATGACTGCATTGAAGAAATAATTTGGTTTTATTAAGAGTCTACTTTCAATGCAGTTGTTCAAGTGCTGAGTACTGAGCTTGACTTCCCTGCATAGTGCTGATTGCCTGCGTGTCTGCCCCTGCCGAGTTTCTCTGTTTTTGCAGCAGTGATCAGAAGATACTGAAATGCCCTTAATGATGCTGTTGTCCGTTTGTTCTGGTTTTGAGATTAATGAGTGATTCTGTTATAAAATGTCTATTTGTGATGTAATCTTGGAAGATTAAAATACTTAGCAATTAAAGCTCTTCAGTCATAATAACTGTCACCTAACAGTTTTTTAAGGGATTCTAACTATTTTAGGGAACAGGGCGCAGTAATTTTTGAGACAATTGGAGTGATAAGCAAATAACATTCTTATTAGATATTCAGTTTATAAGAAAATAAAGTTGATCTATAGGATTGTTAACAATTAATTCCCTGAAGAGATGTATCAAATATTTAATCTTGTCATTTGCAATAAATTATTTTATTTATTAAAAAAAAAGAAAGAAAGCACTTAGGTAGCCCTGCCATGGTCACACCACTTTTGTACCACGGGGCTCACCTTGCCTAGCATTGTACTTTGCACATTCCAATGCTGGGCATGATAGTGTCTGCTCCCCCAGTGAGTGGCCTTTCTAGAACCTTCCTGCAGTTTGAAAGCTAGCAGGAAGATTCCCATCAGTTTTAGCTTAAGTTTTGTATGTGCTGTGAGCAGAGTGCAGATTTTTACTGTAAGTCTGGTGGACATCTGGGAGCAGTATAATAGCTTGTGTTTTGGGGCCCTTCTTCATCTGGTATTGAATGACTTTATTGAAATGATAAATTCCTTTTAATATTGGACATGTATAAATTCAGTAGTTTATGACTGTTCTTTTGTCTATGTTATTTAATATAAATCTTTTCTATTTTAGGTGATATTGGAAATTATTACTATGGACAGGGTCATCCCATGAAACCTCATAGAATCCGGATGACTCATAACTTGCTGCTAAATTATGGATTATACAGAAAAATGGAAATATATGTAAGTATTCCTGTTAGTCAGTGTCAAGCATTTTTTTGGGGGGGGGGTTGCCTCTTTTTTTTTTTCATTTTTTATTATTATTTCCGCTCATACAAACTTAATATGTATACCGGTTCCCTCCCTCCCTCTTCCTCCCCCTTACCCCCCTGCTCCCCCTCCCCTTTCCCCTCCCTCCCCATCCCTCTGCTTCCCCCCCAATCCCCAGAGAATCCTTTAATGTGCATGCCAGACTCTCCTCTGGGCCCTCCTCTCTGATGACGTACAAGGACCCAGTGGCTTTTCCCTTAACCGTTTCCTGTGTTCCCCTTAAGCATAGGAACACTACTGTGGCTGTCAATTCCTTGCCTCCAAGGATCTTGGTGCCTTTAGCAAATGCTAGACTTTATGGGGTCAGTAGTGTGTGGGACATTGCACAAGGCATGCAAAGACCTATTATGATTGTCAAGCATTGTTTTTTAAACTAGTCCATGAGCATTTGCTGCTCTGCTTTAGGTGGGAAGTTCTGAATGAAAACTTTTGGTTTTGTTCTTTTGAGAAAGCTTCCAAGTATGAAACTGTCTGTAGAAACCTTGTAGAAATGTGTGACGAATGACTGAATTCTTTAGAAGAAAGTTTAGAATAAATAAAAGGCCAAGGCAGAGCCATAAGTCACTCTGGAATATCATGATAAAATTCAGCGGATAGAGCAGAAAGTTTATGATAAACATAAGTAGAAATAGAGTTTATGACCATGTGGTCATAGATTAATCTAGTTCTACTAAAACGAAGAGTGACAATTCCTAGTTTATATTAGTTCTTTGAGAGAGTTTAAATTAGCCTTGATGATTTTTACTGTTTCCTGAAACAGATGTGTGACTTTGGATTGGTATTTGATATCTGTTTTACTCTGGTGGAGCTAGTTCTTTTGAAGAACTAATTGGGATAATTGTACATTTTGTTTTATAACCTATTTCTAACATGCTGATATGTTTCTTTACAGAGACCTCATAAAGCCACTGCTGAAGAAATGACAAAATATCACAGTGATGAGTATATTAAATTTCTGCGGTCAATAAGACCAGATAACATGTCTGAGTATAGTAAGCAGATGCAGAGATGTACGTATTAAAATACATTTTTTAATATTGATGAATGTAAATGAGTCTTAGAAGCTTAGAATTACAATTATTCAGGCAGGTATTTTTCTCTAATAATTTAAAATGTTAATATACTTACTGATTCAGGTGATTCTATAACAATATTGAAACTAAGTAAATAGACTTACCAGAACAGCCATTTGGATGGTCTTGTCCTTTAGATTCGGTTCTCATGATGACAGTGGGTTAGTGGATATAAGTCAGCTCATGCTCTGGCTATGCCTTAGTTTCTACTATATGCAGTCGTCTTCTATTGGTGTGTTTCAGTTCACTTGCACTGTGTGATGTGTGGTGTCTTCCCCTTTTTTGGAATGTTAGATCTTTACTCTCTGCTACATAAGATTTTCTTCATAGTTTTCTTATGATGATAACCAAAGGAAGACTACAGGATATCCTAAAGCATTTATAACACTGTCTAAAATGAAATATAGACTTTTTATTGATGGAATTCATTGATGGTGGTATTAGATTTAGTATAGTTGATATCTTTAGTATTTGTATCTTTGCTCCATGAACTTGTTCTGTTCCTTGGCTATAGCTCGGCATTTGTTAATTTGTTAATTTGTTTTCAGTACTCAACTAAATCACATTTCAAAGTCATGGATGCTATATGTATCCACAGAGTTTTTAAAGATAAGTCATAAAGCACTTTTAAGTTTTTGTTTTAAGTCTTTTTAAGTCTTGACTAATTTATTGTCATATAAAAGGAGAAAACTAGATTTAAGCCCATGCTTTATTTGAATAAAAAATAACTTTTTCTGCTTTGGAAGTTGTTGCCAGAGAAGTGTGATCCTGAGCAGAAGTGATTCTGAGGAGAATTGATGGTTGCGTTTTACACAGGACTTGTCTTGAATAAAATGCTGAGTTTAGGCTTAAAAATCCCAAATTGTGTATTGCTGCTGTGAAGATGTTATGAGTGCATGAAATGAAAGCACGTATAAGAGACAGGTCTTAAAAACAAGCTCCTAATGCAATTTGCCTTTCACAGTTAATGTTGGGGAAGATTGTCCAGTGTTCGACGGTCTCTTTGAGTTCTGTCAGCTGTCCACTGGTGGCTCAGTGGGTAAGTGTCCCGAGTGGGCTTTAAATGTCCTGAGCGTGGTTAGTGCTTTGTCAAAAGCACGTTTTAATAAATTCTTATAAACTTTAGGGCTTTTTCTTTCACTTGCTTTTTAGAGATAGAGTCTGACTGCCATCCAAGCAGATCCTGAACTTTTAGTCCTCTCTGGCCTCCCAGGCATGAGCTACATACCCAACTTTAATAGTAGTAATTTTTTCATGTTTGGAATAAGGTCTCTGTAGCCCAGTCTGGCCTTGAACTCATGGCAATCCTTCTTCACTCTCCTTAGTTCTGTGATTGCAGACAGTGTGCCATTAGTGTAACAAAATATTGGAAATAGTCACTTTAAAAAGAAAAAAAAGAAAGGTTTATTTTAGCTTATCGTTTTGTTACTTTCACTCAGCAGTTGATTGAAAACTTCCCATCAGGCCTCAATTCTTCCAGATCCTATCATCTCCCAGTAGCACCACACTAGTGACAGCTGTGAACACACAGGTCTTGGGGAAACATTCCGGATCTAAACTAGCAAGAATATCATCTTTAAAACTTCCATGGTTAAGAGTCATGATGGCTTGGAAACATTAGAGACTGCTCTGCCATTATTATTATTACTCATGTATACTGCCATTTAATTGGGTAGACATAGAGAAATGGTTATCTAAGAAAAACCTGTCAGGGTCCTAAACTATAATTCTTAACATCGAATGTAAACTCTCTTGCTTATACATGGCATACCTACAGTCTTTGCTTAATAGGACTTTTGTCTAGTAAACCAAATTTTTATTCTAAACATTTCATAAATACCTTAACATTTCTGCCTCTTAGCTGGTGCTGTGAAGTTAAACCGACAACAAACTGATATGGCTGTTAACTGGGCTGGAGGATTACATCATGCTAAAAAATCAGAAGCATCAGGATTCTGCTACGTTAATGATATTGTACTTGCCATCCTTGAATTACTAAAGTAAGTTCATTTGCATTTATACTTTTCTGTGACAAAAATCTTTTAATTAAAAATACTATATTTTTGGGGCTGGAGAGGTGGCTCAGGGGTTAAGCCTCCGCCTTGAAGGCGGAAGGTCCTGAGTTCGGATCCTAGACCCCACGTATAGACGCCAGGCGGAAGCAGGGGCGGCCTGCGTTTCTGGTCCTGGTAGGGTGGAGCCTGTGAATCCCAGGGCAGAGTAAACAAGGAGGAGGCAGTCCATGGTGGTTCCCGAATTCATCTGTGGTTTTACACACGCATACAAGCACACATATACATACACGCACACACACACATACACGTGCACAATTGAATAAATAAAAAAAAATTTAAAAATACTATATTTTTAAAGAAGATTAAATAATCCATAATAGGTTAATTTTGAATCTCTATAAACTCATAATAAAGCAATTTAAAAGCAAGAGATTTGCCTAGTACTGTGGTAAGAGTGAAATGTATTCTGTTGTCTGAAGCTATCATTAAAAAACCTTTTTGAAAATAATAGGTATAGTTTATTGATTTAGATTCATTATTAAGTTTCAGGTAATAAAATTTATAGGTAAGATATTGAAAATGTATGTGTTGACATTTGGTAAGTTTAATTGGGAGGCAAGACTTTTATAAGATCTGTGTAAAAGGAAATTTGCTTATTTACCAAGGGGGCAAACCTAGATGGTTTCCCAGCTTCCACGTCTCAGTAAAATTTTGTTCTCTGTAAATGGATAAAAAGCTGTACCAAGTTGCTGAAGGAGTGATTTTTTTTTAATTTTTATTCTTTCAGAGTTTCATATGTACAGTAAGTTTAGTCATTTTCACCCTTTATTACCATTCCCATTCCCCTCCTTTTCCCACTGCATATGCACATATGTGTACATGCATACACACATGCATGTACCTCCCACAGACATACATAAGAAAATGGATTTTTTTTTTAATAAACTAAGAAAAGAAATCATGCTTTAGCGAGGTCTACTGCTCTTAGTTTTGTAGGTTTTTCTAGAGTTATTTCCTGTGATTTGAGAACATCATGAGTGCCTTGTTTGGGAATATCAGCTGACATTGTACCTTTAACACAGCTAGGATATTGCATGATAAAAATGGTTTAGCGTCTTAACAGTAATCCTTTATTATACGGTGGCTTCTAAATATATTTCTTATTTTGACATATGTACAAAGTTAAAATATTATGTGGTGATACATTATAGCACATCAAGCATCTGGGGAAGTGATGATCTCTGTCACAATTACTCTAGTTACAGAACAAAAAGTCATGTTATTACATAAATAAAATGTATGGCCATGTTTCAGTAACATTTCTATGGACATGGAAATTTGAGTGTAACCTAATTATCATGTTATTACTGATTTAGCTTTATTTTTGAACCACTGAAATATGGTTTGTTGTAATCCACACCTAGAATCCCAGCACTTTGGGAATAAGTGAGTTTGAGTTATCCTGGGCTCCATAGTTTCAAGCCAGCCTAGAATAGAGTGAGACACTAAGAAAGAGAGGGAGTGAGAAAGAGAGAGAGAAGCATTAAGAACCCTTCTTAGTTCAAAGCTGTAAAAAGGACAACTGAATTGTAGACCATTGTTTATCAACTATTATTTTCTAATCTGAGATTTATTACAAATGTGTCTTAGTTAAAAGAAAGATTGGTATAATCTCCTATCAATATAGAAATGCGTGTGATGTTTTTAAAACATGTAGTAGAGAATAGCTTTGTGAAAGAAAAGTGTTTTCTCACATTCCCCCAAAAGAAACTTGAAGCCTAAGGTTCAAGACGATGTCATGTATTTGATGTAAGTTCAAGTAAAGTTGAAAAAAAGAATAAGCATCTGAAATATAAGTTCAGAAACAGGCATTCTGAAGTCCTGGCAGGTTCTACCAGCTATTTACTTCTGGCTTTGCTTTCAGGTATCACCAGCGAGTCTTGTATATTGATATCGACATCCATCATGGTGATGGTGTGGAAGAAGCTTTTTATACAACAGATCGAGTGATGACCGTGTCATTCCATAAATACGGGGAGTACTTTCCTGGCACAGGAGACCTGAGGGTAAGACTGGATTCTGTCAGTCCACATGAGCAGAACACAGGAGGTCCCCTTGTTCCCAGTCTTAATACTTGAACTAGGATTTTCCTGAATCATTCTAGGCAGAATTAATCACTCAACATGCTCTGACACCTGCCAGAATTCTTTCTGAGTTGTGAACAAAAATCTGCTGAAAACCTAAGTAACTTTTCTTTTCTTTTCTTTCTTTCTTTCTTTTTTTTTTTTTTTTTTTTTTTTTTTTTTTTTTTTGAGAAGGTGGGATTTGGCTATCTTCCTTGGTTGGGTAATTTTTTTTTAGCATCCAAGGAGAAGGAAATACTTTTCTTTTTTTTTTAATTTAATTTTTTTTTATTATATATATGCTTTTTTTATTTCCACTCATACAAACTTGACAGGTACACCGGTACCCCCCTCCCTCCAACCCCCTATCCCCCCTGTGCTCCCCTTCCCTCCCCATCCCCAGTGCTTCCCCTTCCCATCCCCGGAGCATCCTTTAATGTGCAGGCCAAACTCTCCTCTGGGTCCTCCTCTCCGATGAGGGGAAATACTTTTCTTGATGCTTGTTTGGTACCCATCATCTCTCTTGATTTTTAAAAACAAATGGAGGAAAACATTTTTTTAAGTTTTTCTGGTACCTTTTTTATAATTGTGCTTGGTTTGATTTCCTTTTACTTAGGTTTGTAAATTTCATATATGTATCATTTAGAAAAAGAATAGTGTCCCTTAACTGAGTAAAGGATGCTGTTCTATTATGTAAGCATTCATTTCTGTGATACTTTTCTTACCCTTTATTGTTTAATGTTTTTGTTTTCTGTATGTTGGAAAATCATTCTGAAATTCTGCTTGAAAAAATTCCACTTTGTGATTTTTAAACTATACTTGTATTATGTATCAGAAAGTTTTTTCTTTTTAAAAAATATTTTATTTGTTTTTAAGCTGTTTTATAATATATACAATGTGTTTTGAGCACATTATTCTCTCATCCTGTCTTTTTCCCAAAAAGTTCCCTTCTCCTTTCATGTCTTAATTTTTTTTTTTTTTTAAATCTATCAGGTAAGTTTTGGACCCACTGAAAGTTGTTTGCACGGACATGGTAGGAAATTATTCATTGTAGCATGCAGCTTTGTGTGTTAGAAATTTAACAGCAGTTTTTAATTTATCCTGGATTATCTGAGAAATTTTGCTTAGCGTGAGTTTTTTTAGCTAGCATAGCATCAAACATTCACCTATTTCCCAGGATGATTTTCTCATATATGATGTATTGTTACAGTTTACCAACCAGTGTTTAAAGAGTAGCCTTAATACATTCCTTAAATACAACTTTCCTTTATTTGACCAAGAGGTTGTATGCTTCGTGATATTGAATTTTAGTTCTGAACTGTTCTATATTAAGGTTATTTTTCCAGCTACAATATGCCACTTCTTACCAACCAAAATTTAAAGAGCAGCCTTACTCTGCAAGTGAGTGTGTTTTCTTTATTTGACCACTGGGTGGTGTTCTTTCCACAAATCCAGTGAGAATGAATGACTGGACTAGTACTTAATAAGTTCTAACAGAAAACAGACCCCATCATTCAGCTTGAGTTCACCCAAGGCAGGGAAGATACCATAGCCATTATAATTACTACCCACGGAGTAATGGCTCTTCCATAATTCCCAGCAGAATTACTGGAACAAAGAGAGGCAAAAAAGAATAAAGATAGGAGAGAGCTCCTGAAGGAAGGGTCAGGCGCCCATATCATCACAGGCATGGGGAGGTGCCCATCTTAATAATACTGAGACTTTATGAGCACCAACCTGCTTCCAAACTTATTGTACAAGGAGACTATCCTGGTACCTAGAGCACAGGAGAACAAGATGGATCAGTGGAGAGTGTATCGTCATTGATAGATCGAGATCACATACCAGTATTCCCCAGGGGCTTTCACCAAGCACCAGGTCTGAAAGGACAGCAAAGAAAAGGACCAGAAATGAGACCCAAGGTCACCAACTCCTTAGAGTCACTGCCATCCCCACTTCAGTTCCTGGTGTATTTAGGTGACAAAGACAGAAGCAGCCGATGCAACAACTGAGAATTCATCCCGTCAGCTCCCAAGGCTGAGCCAGGCAGGGCTGAGTAAGTTCCAACTTGACCATCGACACCATCTTCTGCTCTGATTGTCCACCGAGACCTGAAGGAGCCTCCCAGCAGTAAGAAGTTAGCAGAGGATTTGAGTTGACTTGATGTGCTGGCCTTTGGCTACAGCCAGAGAAGCTAGAAGTACCTGCTTTACCTGTGCAATTTAGGATTTTTTATTATTTTCACCTAAAACCATGTCTTTGCTAATGACAGATTTTTAACATCATTTAATCCAAGCTTTAGCCCTGGCCCTTTATAATTTTTTAATTGTCATATATGATCATACTGAGATGTTTAAAACTTAATTTTTAATAAAACCTGGAATTCTTCAAAAATCAATTAACTGAAGCATGTGTTAATATATTAAGTAACTTTTAAAAAATCTAACTCTTTAGTCAGCAGCTATTAAAATTTGAAGATAGTCTGGGGCTGGCAGAATGTCTCAGTATAGAAGGCCTGACTGAGTTCAGTCCCAAGAGCCCACATGGTTAGAAACAGTTCCTGCAAATGATTCTCTGATTCCACATAAGCTATGGTGTGCATGCACACACACACACATACACACATGCACACACGCACACACACATGCACACACACAACACACTCAAGATAATAAGTAAAAAGCAAATCTGGACTTACGTGTCATCTTAACATTTGTACGAGAGTGTAAGCCATAGAAAGGTCCTGTCTTAGAGACATGGTTTAGAGTGTTTTCCTGGCTTCTGCATTCTGTTTCTGACGAGTTTCCTGGGTTAATGTTAATAATACAATTGTCTATTTGAGTTAAGCTTACCCTCATTTTAAGTGTCTTCTCTAAAAATCGTCTCTAGAGCTAAAAATGTAATAGCTCTTCAAGCTTTATAAGGAGTATATAAATACTGAAGCATGTATTCTTTTATTATTTCATTTTTAAAAGAATAAATTGATTTCTATTCACTGATTGAACAGTCCATTTTTAGATGTTTTTCTCAAGTATACTTTGTTTTATTAAAAGTAGTATTTCTCTTTTCAATTTGCATTGAAATGTATTCTAAATTAGAGTTTTTGTTCAGTTTCTTTAAAATATAATTTTAATGTCAAATTTTTATTATGAAATATTAAAAAGTTCTGCTATGTCTTATAGGATATTGGTGCTGGAAAAGGAAAATATTATGCTGTCAATTTTCCAATGAGAGATGGTATTGATGATGAGTCATATGGGCAAATATTTAAGCCTGTAAGTATTGTTTCAGAATTATAATGGAATCTGGGGAGATGACTCAGAAGTTAAGGTGCTTTGCCACACAAGCAAGACAAGCAGGGTTCACATAAGATGCGGGGTAGGTGTGACAGTCCACTTGGAATGATAAAGTGAAAGAACAATTCTCAACATCACCTTGGGCCCGAAATGTACGTGCATACACATTTATGTGACACCGTGCTAGCAAACCTACATGCATGCATGCCCACAGAGATACATGACAAATACGGAAGAAAGGGAACTGTAAGACTCTTTCGAAGATACTAACATTTGTTCTTTTATGTGTAGATCATCTCAAAAGTGATGGAAATGTATCAACCTAGTGCTGTGGTCTTGCAGTGTGGTGCAGACTCATTATCTGGTGATAGGCTCGGTTGCTTCAATCTAACTGTCAAGGGTAAGCACAAGAAAAATTAACTAGTCTCCCTAAAGTGACTCTTCTTCTGGTGAACTTATTGTAATTGATTGCTTGACATTTGATGCCAAATGTTTACTTGTATTTTCAATGGATTTTTATCTGTCTGAAATTACTCTCGTCCTGTCAAATAGGTTTTCAATTTTGTCACATTTATGTTTATATTCATACATGAATAGTTTCATGAAGATTGTTGCCATCCGAACTTGGGCATATGCTTTTATTCTATAACTTTTTGCCTTTTTTCTAGATACCTCATATGCTTTCTTCTCTAATTAAATTGCTTGCTTCCCTTTGTGGCAGATGAGGCTTTACCTTGCCCCACTCCATTGTTCCAGCATGTCCCCTTCCTTGTCTCCATTTTTATTTAAAAAGTGTTGGCTGTGGCGTTTATATTCACTATTTGTAGAAGCAGAATTTTTTGTCTTACCCATTCTTTCCTTCCTATGTAACTCATTTTTTTCTGAGTTTTTCATTTACTTATCTTTCTCTTTTCTCATTAAACTGTGAATGTCTTAATATCTTCATGTGTTCCACTTTCTCAAGTGCTGTGTCACTGTTACCTTTGTGAAGAACAGCCTTCGGCCCCCTTCTGTTTGGCTTAAGTATCCCCCATAGATGGGTAAGACAGAGTTCCTGGCCTTTTTGCTGTGCTAAGACAGTAATTGCTATGGCTCCATCTTCTTCGTACATTTTACTGACTTAATGTGAGGAAAAATTGTACGGATCAGAAATGGTTTGTAATATTCATTGCATATTACTTTGAAGTTTCTGTCCTTTATCAATTTTGAGGTAGCAAGTTGACACCCTGCTTTGAATTCTAAAATGTAAAGAATTCCCAAATAAAACATTTTTCAGACTGGTTGCTGACCTAAATAAATAACTAAATATAAATTTTAAATGTTCTTGCCTGTATGCTTGTCTTTAAACTGTGAAAAGGTCTGTTATTTTGCTTTGTATTAAATTGAGTTGCACAAAGTAAGTTCCCCTTATTAGATCACCATTTAATAGCAGCTTTGCCCGAACATGCTAAAATCATGAGCTCCTAAAGTGCTTGGTCTCATGTGCCCTCTGGGCTGGAGATCCACCTAGGGCCCTGCATCTGCCAGGCAAGCATTGCGTCAGTGAGCTACATACAGTACATGCTGTTCATGTATGCCAAAGAGACTTTCCTTTTTAATTCCTTCTGAATTATGTTTCATATTTAAAAATAGTTTAGCATTTTACTCTCATGGTATGTCTTAAATTTTCACTGACAGAATTTCATTTGTTAAAATACGAGGGTACTTGCAATTGCAAGCTCTAAACTTTTTTGAAAGTGTCTCTGCTGCAGCCTTGGAAGTAAGCGCAGGTCACCTGAGGTCATCTGCCTCCTGTCCCCCTCCCTTCCTCCTCAGCTGTGTTCTCCTGTGCTCTTCTTTTCCATTCTTCATCTTTATGGCTTTCGTTAGGCCTTTAAAAAAATTATTTTGCAGTAATTTTTGCCTGGTTTTAGAATAAAGGAAAAGTAAATGTCTTTGTTTGGCCAGCTGTCTTGCCTTGAAAGTTTGTAAATTAACTTTATATGCTGTTTCATTTTTTAAAATATCCAAATGATTTTTACCTCTGAGGAACCCATGTTTTTCTAGTAGCTGAAATAAAAATTGAACTGTGAATCATGTAACACAACTAACTATTGAAAAATACTTAGTGAAAATGCTTAGTCACATTTATGTGAGAAGAAAAGACTAAATGCAGTCTTTGGAGATGGGGAATTTTAGGTCTTTTTTATGCCGCTTTTTTTGTTGTTTTGTTTTCAAGTATTCAACTGGATACACGAATTGCTGTTACAATTGAGGGGTTTTCTTTCTGTGGTGATTGAGCAATGTTTCTAAATAATAATATTTTAATATTCCCAGAAGTTACTGATAACTCATAGATTATTATTGAACTGTGACATTTATTTAGAGAAAATACTAGTTTTATGTTAGGTTTATAATCTTGGGTAAGTTAAGAGAATTCTCACAATACCAGTGCCTAATAATCTCCAGCTAAACATTGTGGTGTAGTCACAATTAACCCATTCCTGTCTGTGGGAAATGGAAACAAATCTAGATTCTGTGTAGTGTTTTGCTACAAGTTTTCCTCTGTCCATAATTTCACAGGAATATCTTTTCTATGTTTAAAAAAAGTGCATTTATAGTTCAGTCTTAGTACAGTTACATATTTGCTTTATTGGGTTGGAGTTCTTTTTTTAATATTTATTCATTTAAAGTAATTAGGAGAAGTGTGTACACATGCTTACCATGGTGATCAGTCTAGAGGTGCAATTCTGGTCCCAGGTTTTAAGAGCAGGCACCTTAATCTGCTGACACATCTCACCAGGCCCAGGGGTTTGTTTTTGGTTTAGATTTGACTTTTGGAGAAAAGGTCTTGCTGTATGTGTGGGCTGCCTGCCAACTTGTGATTCTCCCATCTCAGCCTCCTGAGAGCTTGGATTCCTTGTTGTTCAGAAAGGCTGTTATGATTAAGATTTCTTTTGTATTATCTTTTTTAAATCTGTTTTTCAAATTGCTACAAAATGTATATTTTATTGCTACTCAAATCTTTGTTTTAGGCCATGCTAAATGTGTAGAAGTTGTGAAAACTTTCAACTTGCCATTGCTGATGCTTGGGGGAGGTGGCTACACAATCCGGAATGTTGCTCGCTGTTGGACATACGAAACAGCCGTTGCCCTTGACTGTGAGATTCCCAATGGTAAGTGTTTGTACTGAAGGATCTACAAGAGCTGCTAGTAAGCAGAGGTAGGTGACCCAGAGATTCTGCAGCCACGCCTCCCTCGATGACCGAAGGATTTAGTTCCAAGTCTATAAGAGAGTGTTCCCTTGGGAACGTCCCTCCCCCTGTTTGATTTGCATTCATGGTTTGTATGTACCTAAACTTGTAATACGTGATTTTTTTCATTCTTTTAATAGAGTTGCCATATAATGATTACTTTGAGTATTTTGGACCAGACTTCAAATTACATATTAGTCCTTCAAATATGACAAACCAGAACACTCCAGAATATATGGAAAAGATTAAGTAAGTAATCATTTCATTTTTTGTTTTTTTAATTGTTTATTGAGAAGGAGAGAGTGGGGTTGAGGGGGGAGAGAAACACATGTACATCTTAGCACATAGATGAGGTCAGAGGTCAGTTTGCTTCATCCACCATGTATGTGGGTTTCCAGGAATCAAACTCAGGTCACTAGGTTTATGAACAAGTGCCTAACCTATTTACCTGTCTTCCGGCCCGTAATCATTTCCTTTCAACAAAGCTTTAAGAGGTTGTGGAAAGCCAAAGAGGGTTTATTGTAGCTTTATATATCAGATTTTTTTTTTCCCAAAAGGATCTAAAACCTTAAGATTATTGGTTCTTTTATATTTAAGATTTTAACATAATTTAATCTATTAAAATGACACAACAGGGGCTGAGAGATGGTTCAAGGGTTAAGACTTTGTCTTTCAAGTAGAAGGTCTTGAGTTCAGTTCCCAGGTCCCACATAAAAACACCAGGCAGAAACGGCCCTAGCCTGCACTCGAGGTCCTGGTGGGCTGAACCTGGGAAATCCCAGCGTGAAGCAAGGAGGGAGAAGCAATCCAAGACGATTCCCAAAATCACCCTTGATCTTCCACAAGGATATACAGTGCCTTCTGATACACACACACACACACACACACACACATACACACATAATGAATAAATAAAATATTTAAAATGACACAAACTTATGAGTATCTTTGCTTTTTTTAAATTTATATTTATTATTTATTTTTGTGTATGTGTGTCCACGGCCATTCCACCTGGAGTTTTTACATGGGACCTGGGATCCAAACTTCGGACTTCTACTTGTGAGGCAGAGTCATAACTCTTAAACCATCTTTCCAGCCGCATTTTTGCTTTTTATTAGTTGAAATGTATTATTAATATGCAAAGTTCATTATTAGATTTATGAATTCGATGAGAGTGAGTGATGGATGTATGTTATCTGAAACATTTTGTTTAAATCTCTGCCTCTACAGACACAGGTATGGATGAGGTTGAATCTTTCTACCTACCATAACTGACTCTAGATGCGTTTCATTGCTTTTTGCCTGTTTCTTCCTTGTTGAAATGGGAGATAGTGTAC
The DNA here is from genome assembly GCA_023101885.1 of Typhlomys cinereus. Taxonomy (NCBI): domain Eukaryota; kingdom Metazoa; phylum Chordata; class Mammalia; order Rodentia; family Platacanthomyidae; genus Typhlomys; species Typhlomys cinereus. The sequence goes on along the minus strand of JALPQD010000070.1, from coordinate 4,603,206 downwards.
TATTATCTGCTGAGGAATAAATGAGTGGCCATAAAGAATTTATGATTGTTACTTTAGTTCATTGGTTAAATCCATGAAGGATAAATTTTTTTGCTTCATGATTCCATTTGCATTTAAGAGACCTTAATAGTGAATATTGCCTAATAACTTGTAATTTAGACAACGTTTATTTGAAAATCTGCGCATGTTGCCACATGCACCTGGTGTCCAAATGCAAGCTATTCCAGAAGATGCTGTTCATGAAGACAGTGGGGACGAAGATGGAGAAGATCCAGACAAGAGGATTTCAAGTAAGATAATCCCTAATGTTTATTTTGTGTGCGTGCTGTGTATTTTTGTAGTTTATTAGGTAACATTTAAAGATACCGTGGCATGTTTAGTGAGTGCATATTATTGTCTTTTTCTCCACTTGTAATCACATATAGATTTAGCTTCCTGATATTTTTAAGCTTGAATTCTGTCACGTCACTTTGCATGACTAGACAATCGTGTTAGAGTAATCATGTCTATTTGGGAATCAATTGAAAAATCCCCACTGTGCAGAGTAGGCTGAGTAGGCTGTGTGATCTTACAGCCTCTTACCACATGACATTGCTAGGAATACACAGTGACGTGCCTAATGATGCAGGGTCAAGCATTCAGTAGCATGTTTTATTACTTCCTCTCTTGGCTCTGAAGTAAAGGGGTCCTTCACCATTCCCACCTCCTGTTAGAAAACCCAGTTTTGTCCCACAAAACTTTGCTCTTTTAAAGATGATGAGATTAATAATAAATTCCAAAAGTGTCTCATCTCTCTTGAATTGTTTTGTAGACCAAAGCTAGGTGTTTTCAGCATAAAACTACTAAAATGATGAAGCACCCGTGACCTTTAGATCTGGTCGCCTGCTAGAGTGTGTGTGTGTCCTCTGCTGCAATGATTGTGGAAGCTGTGGCTTTTTTGTCAACAATTGCTGAAAAACCTTTTTCATACCAGTCCGAGCATCAGACAAGCGAATAGCTTGTGATGAAGAATTCTCGGATTCTGAGGACGAAGGGGAAGGAGGTCGTAGAAACGTGGCCGACCATAAGAAAGGAGCAAAGAAAGCTAGGATCGAAGAAGATAAGAAGGAAGCAGACGACAAAAAAGCAGGTCTGTATGTGTTTGAGAGCCGCCTTGTGGTTCCTGGGAGACCCTGGAGTCGCCATACAAGGGCCAGGGTTCCATAGATCCCCATGTCTGTGGTGGAAACCCTGAATCCTTGCTCAGCGCTCGCTGGCTGCTCTTAGCATTTTAACGGTGCTGCTCACACTTGTTTTCATCATGCAGGAAGCCTTGTTTCTTCTCTACAGGACACAGCCGAACTGAATTGATTGATGTATTAGTTTTTTGAGACAAGGTTTCCTTAGCTCAGGTTGGATTCATTCATCCTCCTCCTATCTCGTTGCCCATATGCCATACCCTTGGTTCAGAGCTAAAGTTCTAAAATAATTTTTAACTACCTAGCGCTTATCAATGAATATGAAGCAGAAGTAGAGTCTGTTGCCCTTAGACCAGCTTCATTGTTTTGAAAGTGAAGACTCTTGAAAAGCTGGGGGAAAATAGGAAAAAAATATTACCTTACCATACCATACATGGGGGGGAAAAGTCATACGTTATTACTTACATGGTCTTAAATCTACTTATGACTGTAGAGTTGCTCTTGCTAACAGGGAAATTGGATTTGGTTAGTGTGTGCCATGCACTATATCATAATACCACACTAATCAATGTACAAGTACTGTGTTTCATCAAAAAGTAAAAGACATATTATAGGTCAAACCTAAAGTAGGGACCATTCCTTTCTCTTCTCCCCTTCCTTTTACCTTCTTTTGGCCTTGAAGCTTAATTTACTTAGGTAAAACTAACAAGAAGCCAAAGCAAGCATACACAATATTTGCAGTAGGTGACATTAGTCCTCTGACAGGTTGCTTGTAATTCCTGAAGGTGTTGACATTTCACTAATAAGAAATAAGAAGAAAATGCTTAGCACAGTTAGGACAATTTGTTTTTATAGTCTTGACTTTAGAGTGTTACTACTGTATTATATTAACATTGTAGATTTTGTCAGTATTTAGTCACCTTTAAAAACTGCAGGTGTTCAGTGATACTGAGCTGGCTCATGTTGCCTGGCTGTCTCCCTTATTACAATACTTCAGCCACATTCACTTTTGGTGTTTCCTTTCAGCTGACCAATCCTTGTGTCAAAGGCTCTTAAGTATTTCTCTGTGGAAGATTTTTTTTCCCTTTTTCCTCACAGGACTTCTATATTTGGGGTAGCACTGGGTGCCAATCTGCTGCCATAGGCTCTCCTTACCCCCTGTGGAGCCGGAGAGGCCTGTCACAGCACCTCCAGTTGTTGTCAACAGGCCCTGTAACAAAAGATAGCATCCATGCCACCATGTATCAGCCAGAGAACACAGACAACGTTTAGTTAGGTGTTGAATCACAGATAGTAAAATACATATGTCAGAAGCAAAGTGTATTTTAGGATAATATGGGCATTTTATATAAAGGTAAAATAAATTGTGCTCTTTCTGTTCATGTTTTCAGATGTTAAGGAAGAAGATAAGTCCAAGGACAATAGTGGTGAGAAAACAGATACCAAAGGGTAAGTGGTATTCCTTAGTAATTTTTATGTATTGTAAAATAACACGTATTCAGGAGGAGGTATATATACTTGGGAAGTATTTGACTTGACCCGAGAACATCACACATCATAAAAGATATTCTGAATTTATTTCCTGTCATTTATAATTTTTCTAGACAGTTCAAATTTCTATTCATGTAGTTTACTTAGTGGTGAGAGAGATCAGTTTAAGAAACATTGGTTTTAATATAACGCATTTGTAACTGAAAGCCTACTTAAGGTTTTACTATCAGAGAGTGTTTGTGACCAGGTGTGGTTGCCCACAACTACAGTCCCAGCACTTAGAACAAGTGATTGCTGTGTTTAAAGCCAGTCTGGACCACATGCTCATGACCATGGTAGTTTTTTTTAATTATATTATTCATGTGCCATTTCTTATTGGTAAGCTGTTTATTTTTTTGCACGTGGATGGCTGTACATTTGTGTGCAGAATAGTGACAACAGGAATCATCCCAGATTGCTCTTTCTTAAACCTTATTGCTTTGTTCTAGGGTTTCCCAGTCTCTGCCTTCTAGGGCTAGAGTCATAGCTTGCTGCCATATCCACCTGGCATTTTTACACAGGATCTCAGGATCTTAACTCAGATCCTTTTGCTTAAGATAAAGGATTAACCACTGAGCCATCTCCCCAGCTCTTTTCAGTAGTTTTTAAAAGGATGGCTTAAATTGGAAGCTACCAGAAAGAAGGCATTCATTTCTTGAAAAACACTCTGACTTTCTTAGCATGAAGTTAGCTCCTTGATCAGTAGAGTGGAATAATGCATTTATACCAAGCTTGGGCTATTTTTAATATTTCACATTGCCTCCTTCTACAGAGCCAAATCAGAACAACTCAGCAACCCTTGAATTTGAGTCTCCCCAATTTTAGAAAAACATTTACAAAGAGAAAATACCAGGATGGAAAATGTTTTCTGCTTCAAGACTTCTGGCTTCATTTTGTACTATTTTGGCATGGACTATATTTATTTTCAAAATGGCTTGTTTTGTTTTTGTTTTTTGGCAAGTTTTTTTGTGAGTTTTTCCAATTATGAAGCAAAATTTCATTTTTCCATGCTTTATGTGATAGTATTTAAATTGATGTGTTATTATGTCAAAAAACAATCTATTAAAGAAGTAATTGGCCTTTCTGAGCTGATTTTTCCATCTTTTGTAATTATCTTTATTAAAAAATCGTACTTGGATTGTCTTTTGTCTATTTATTATCTTGTGAAAGAAAGCTTGTTTGGAACCTGATCACATGATTGATTTCTATAGAATTAGTTCATAGAAAGCGAAGGGTAGTGACAGCTGCTTGAACATTATTAACTGTGTCTTTAGAATCGTTATTAACAGTATTTCTTAGTACAATGGAAGTTCTACTATTTTTTCCTTTATGGTTTAGACAGTGTCACTGGAGAATGGCATTTCATAATTTATCTCTGCAATTCATAACACAGCTGTGCAGTTGAGGTAGAGGAATTATCCTGAATCAAACCAAAGATTCAAAAATTGGAAATAAGAATCCTGAATTGAAAGAATTGGGAAAAAAATCAACAACTTCTCTGCTGGACTATCTGGGGTTTTTGCCGCACCTGTGTCCCCTGTGTGCCCAGGGAGATGGAAGATGTATGGTCAGAATGTCTTTCTTGTGCTGCCGGATTAAAACAGTGCTTGCAAAGCCTGGTTCTTACACTGTATTTATATAACATCCAGGTTTCCTGAGCAAGAAAAGAAATGCTTAGGGTGATTGCCATTCAGCAGTGATTGTCGAGTCATTTTAACATTTGGAACAGAGTACCATAAGAAAATGCTTTTACCTGCAGTTTGCGTTGTGTGGTAAAAAGCAGGTAAGTTAGGAAAATTTCAGTGTTAAGATGTGTAGAGGAGGAAAAAACATGCTTAGGAACTTGCTGTTTGCTAAACACTGATGGGATATGTTGAGATGAAAATCAAAGCATTAGACAACTGTTTAGTGAAGAATGTTTTTCTACCACTCCACTTCCCGCTACAAACGCTCCAAGAGCCAACCAACTAAGACAAGGAAAATGATCAAAGGAGTATGGAGGCAGAATTATAACACGTAGAAAAGCCAAAAACATCAGTGTAAATTTTAGCATGTGAAAGACATGAACTGGAAAAGAAACAGTTCTTTAACCTGAAGTGATCTTAAGCCTCATTTAGGAATCACAAATGAAAAACAGAGAACTCATTTTTTTTAAAGTTACATTAAACATTTTAAACAGCAGGCATTTGGAGAAACTCATGAAGAGATAAGGTAATGGAACTTTTTTGGCTGAATTTCATATTCTTTATCAAGATTACAAATAATCTGATTCAGAATTCCATTTTGAGAAATGGAGTATTTTATGTACAGTTGGCCCACAAAACACCATTGTACAACATTGAAACGGGAAATTTTGTTTTGGAGGCTAGTGAATACAGTAGAGTAGTGGCAAGTATGAAGTTATGGAAGGATTGTCAAGACACTAGGGAGCTGAAAGAGACTCAGATGTGAGCACATGACAACGCAAAATGACCACTTGCCTACAGAGGGTGCTTCAGAACACTGGCTGCATGCATGGGGAGCGAGTGCTGAGCCACACAGGTCATTTGTTAAGTTCCAACCTTACAAGGACAAGCAGATGATTCCTGTCAGTGAGACCGAAGTATTCTTTATAACCCTCCACATCAGGATAGCAGGACTTCTCGTTCTTCACAAGAACATGTGGCTGAAAGCCCCACAACCAAAGATGAGCCTAGGCCTCTGGAACTGGAGAGTAGTGGTCACACTGCATTCTTAAAAGTTAGCATTTCAAAATCAAGATCACAGCTCAGAAGTCCTCAGATAGATGAAGATCCTGCTGTTTTGTCCTTGGTGTTGTAAGTCCTGCTGGTCTAGATCAGCACTGGCCAACTCGTGCAGCAAACCTGCCCGCATTCCATCAGTGGGTGATCTCTGAAATTCTTCAGTTGAAGTCACTTCACCTGGTCTTTATTCTCTGGCTTCGGTACAGAAGTACTGTCAACATTTCTCTGGTATCTGGTGTGCATAACACATGCTCAGGTCTTCCTCATGTTGCTAATAAACACCTTAAGGGAACAAGGATTTTCTTTTTCCCTGCTTATGATTCTGGTTGTAGCTCATAGTCTAGCTTGGCAGAGTTCATACCAGCATCAGCTCAAAGAAACAGGAAGACATCCATAGGGATTGCTGGAGAGGGGAAGTCCTCACCAGAATGCCTTTATAGCCGCATGCCCAGCCAAGTATGCCAGAGTACTGAATGGGCAGCTCTCTCCATTCTATCTACCGGCACAGGGAACAGTTCTGCCCACCATGAACTGGGCCTTTCTACATTGGTTAGACAATTTCCTTCAGGCTTGCTAATTCTTCACAAATGTGTAGCTCTCAGTTGTGAAGTTGACACCTGTATCTAACACAACTTGAATTTGTTTTTATTTGTGACACTTAGTTGTGAAAAACATTTCGAATTTTAAAACGAAACCTGGATTGTGTGTTGCCGCAGTGACTTTGAGTCGCCTCAGGTCCCTTTTCACCATAATCTTCATTAAGTGACTATATTCTCTGTGCCTCAATTGAAAGGAAAGTGAGAATGAAGAGAATAGTATCTATAGTTAGGTGCAATTACTGTTATAAGCAAAAAGAGGGTAGACAGGACCAAGACTCGTGCAGGAGGGAAGTCTCCAAGTCATACATTTTTACAGATATCACATGTGATACACTTGAGTCTCTGTTTCCTCAGGATTTAAAATAAAAAATCCTGGTGAACGGAGCAGTCTTTCAACACCTGGTTTCATCAAGGAAAGGAAAATTTGGGGAACTGTTAATTTTCCAGCAATGCACTTGAGGATAATCCATAGCAAAATGGTTGCCAAGTGGGTCAGGAAAAAACAAAGAAAGGACTGCTGTCATTGGTTGTGTACATTAGTACTGATGTAATGAACTAATAATTCTTGCTCAGCCTGCATTTACCATTGACTCAATTCCTGCCAATTCCATTGGTGTGCCACTAGATGGCATTGTCTTTTTTTTAAATGATCTTGTTCTGTTTGGTTTTGTACATTTTCTCCAGAAGTCGGTCGGTCTATTTAACAATCACAGCAACATTGCTAACAGGTTCTTTTGAATGTAGTATTAAGCTAAGCTAAAATTATTCAAATTAAATTTTAATTTGGAGGCTGATTTAGATATTTCTGTAAGTAGAACAATTACAATTCTAATTCCCAAGCTCTGCATCCAACAAAACCCTTGACTATCTAGAAGCAATTAGTTCCCTATGATTTCTCTTGAGGAAACTAGCATAGAACTGAGAATGGGAGCCAGGATTATTGGCTGCCTCCAGAATTTGTTGCAAATACAAGAGAGAAAAGGAATTGAGATTTATTCTAGGAATCCTAAGTTAGTATAGTAAAATTAATCTGTAGGGTAATTATTGTTGTACAGTTCAGGCTGAGTTCCTGGTTATTTTAATCTCTGAATACAGTGTTGTGACTAGGATATAAGTCAGTGGTAGAGGCCTTACCTGGTATGCACTAGGTTCTGGGTTAGGTCCCCAGTACCACAAAAGAGTAAATATGAGATTAAACTCCATAATTAGATTCTATTTGATTATTCTCTAAATATTAAAGTAAACATACAAAGTAATTATTTCTAACAATAATTTTTTTATTAGATAAAATGTTTTGGCTAAATTGACCTTGCAATCAGTGGTATGTGTTTTCAATTGAGTTGAACAAAACATTAGGAAGTTTAGATTTTATAGATAAACTCAAAGTTTATAGCATCTCCGTCATCTAACGAGTCATCTTTTTGTTTATTGGAAATTGACATTTTATGGGTCACTTAACAGTCACATGGCATTTACTTAGTATCCTGAGCTCAAGACCTGTCTTTTCAGGAAACATGCACATGCAGAGAGACAGTCTGAGGGTGAGAGAACATCGAAACTGGATTAGGGACATAGCTCAGGGCTTAAAACCTTTGTCCAGAAAACAAAAGGACTTGAGTTCAGGTCGGGGAGACCATGTGAACCAGCTGGGCAGAAATGGAGGCCTGCACTTGCAGACTTGGAAGGCAGAGCCTGGGAAACCTCAGAACAAAGCGGCAAGGTGGAAGAGTAATTCAGGATGATTCCCAAAATCAATTTTGTGCTTCTACAGGCAAACACACTCATGTGCCCTCTGGTACACACACACACACACACACACACACACACACAAAAAAAAAAAAAAACAACAAGCTGGGTATAGTGGTTTATACTTGCAGTCCCAACACTCTGGAGGCTAAGGCAGAAGGCTCATCCAGGAGGTTCTTAGCATTAACATCATCCCATGGTAGAAGGTTGAACTTAATTTTATAACAAGTCCACTGTTCAATAGCAACATTAATTCATTCCTAAGAACCGATTCTTAGTATCTAATTCCCATTTATTAGACTCCACTGGAGATTTGAGTTTCCAAAGCATGAACTTTGGGACAATGATGTTAGGTAACAGCTGGCAGCAAACATGCTTTCCTCACGCTGTCTTTCGCTGACAGTAAGTCTGTCACTTCTTTCTGCTCTTGAAGTCCCCATCAGTCTAGATTAATATTACAGCTAATCCCTCAGCCTTACAGATGAGACGCTTTTACTTTCCTGGCTGCAGAATAGTTAAGGTCTAACTCAGCTGTGTGCCTTCATGTGTATTTTGTGTCTCCGAGGCGGAGGGTCTCCCTGCTCCGCCAGGCTGTCCTGGAACTTGTCAGTCTTAAGCCTTTACCTCACTGTTGGGCTTGGAGATGTGTGCTGCCGCCCCCAGCTGTGACACTTCTTGGTAGTTAAATGCCACATGTTTTAGAAATCTGATTTAGTGTTAACCTTTTCCTCATATCTAAATGTTTATTTCAAATTTGTTTAAAAGTTATGATCTGTTTTACCAAGCATTGCTATTAGAAAAGAGATAATGATCCAAAACCAGAAATTGTCTGCATAAGGATTCAATTAAGAGACGAATCTGTAACAAGATTTGATTATGGATTGCCTTATGAAAAATAATTTCCCAACAGTAACAACAAACAGGAAAAGTCTACTTAAGGAGCTCTCAGTTCCCCCAGACAGTCCGAGTGCTGATGGAAGAGCCACTTTTCCATCCAGTTCGTGAAATGATACTCATTGCTCCTGGAATGCAAATTAGTAGTCCCTGGGACATATACAGGTAGAACTTGTTCTCTGGAATACTAGGGAAAGCTATTTGTGAGAGGTGTCTTGTGGCAGAAACTTGCATGAAATTGGCTGAACTATCACAGGAGATGCAGGGAAAGCCATAGACACTAGTGTCGCTGCCCATTCACGCCCTGTACGTGGACGAGGTCCTGGAAATCTGGTTGGTGGAGAGAGCCAGAGCTAGCAACAGTGCATGTTAGACACTTGAGGAGAGGCTCCTCTCGCACCTTCTGACGAGGCTTTACTTGGTGCCGCTCTACAGAGTTGAATATTTAAAGGGTTTGACTCCTTTGAAATCATAGCTCAGACCAGCATGTATTTTGTGTTTGAAAGTAGTAAATTGACATTAGCCTGTTTCCTTCCAAAATGTTTCTTTCACAGCCAAGGTGTTGTATCCCACGAGGAGTGTGTTAGTTGTTCTCTCCGAGGCTCCAGGTGCCCCACTCTGTTCTTGGAAAACAGCTCCTTCCCACCTGCTACCCCACCGTCCTTCACACCTAGGAACAGGGTTTGAACCTCTCCTACCAACCATCTAGCACAAATTCTCATGTACGAAGAAGCACTGTATGGGTTTAAAGAAAGCTGTGACCGTTTTGGGTAGTTAAATGTCACACTTTTTATTCTGATTTAATGCAGAGAAGCAGAGACCCATAAGACTTCTCTGGGGATCTTTCCAGAAGTCAAGCAAACATCGAGCCAGTTGTGTGCACTTAGAGTTAGTAAGGCTACCTTGGGAGGTAGAAAGGTTGCTCAACCTGGACTCCATCATTTTTGATTTTTGAGCCCTTGGACAGGTTTTCCTAAGCCGTAGTTCTCTTATCCAAAAAGGAAAAAAAAAGCCAACTTCAACTAGACAAAGAGTCAATGTGAGGTGAGTTTATCTCTACTTCTTCCTAAAGCTGTAATACTGAAGGGGAAATTTTTCAAACAACCAGTAGGAAAGTGGATCCTCAGCACGAAAGAGAAATGATGGTGGGAATGGAAGCCACGCATGGGGTCCAAGGAAACGGGACCCACGCCCAGGACTCCAGAGGGCTTGAGAGGTGAGTCTGGGCACTTTCTCCAGGTCATGACACTGCTGTCAGTGTCACTGTTCACTGTCACATTGGAAGGTCCAGCAAAGGAATTGAGCAAGAAAAAGAAAGACAACCAGACTGGGAAAGAATAAGCGAAATGACTTGCAGGTGAAATCCTACATGCAACAAACTTGCAAGAATCCATGAGAACACTAGAGCTGATAATGAATTCAGAAACATAGCAAGATGAGCGCGTAGGAATTACTTGGTTGCTATCCACCAAGTAATCTGTTGCCAGTAGCCTGAATTATTGCTAATACATTCATGACCCAAGGGCTTAAGGGAACAGGAATTTTAGTCTTTATCTTACAATTTTCTGGTTACAGTTCCTTTTTCAGCTTGGCAGGAGAGTTTACACCAACACTGACTCAAAAGGAACTGGCCATACTGTATCCACAGAACTGCTGAGAGGGACAATTCTTTTTTGCTAGGCCATCAGGTCTGGCAAATATACTAAAAGATACTAACTTTCTCAGCCAGTTCCCTCCATCTTATTCACCTTCCCAGGGACTAGTCCATAAACTGGATCTTCTCTATCATAATGAATGAGGTTAAACTTCTATCTCATGCTAAAAATTAACTCAAAATAGACCACTTATGAAAATATGATAGCTAAAATGATAAATCTCTTAAGTACAAGGATTAAATCATAACTTTGGATTTTGTTCTTAGCTGTGTCACCAGCAGTAAACAAAACAGGTAAATTGGAATTTGCAAATTAACTTTTTTTGTGTCAGGGACATTTTCAAAAATAAGGACAACATACAAAATAGGAGAAAATGTTTGGAAAACATATATTAGACAATGGTGTGGCATCTAAAATATGTCTAGGCAAAGGACTTCAAGCTGACATTCGACACGTAAGTGGCCATCACATATAGGAGATGTTCATCATGACTTAGGGAAGTGCAAATCACAAGCACAGTGGGATGTGCAGTCCTCTTCTGTTGCTATGTGAAAGTAGACTAACCCGAGCAATTGAAGAGAGAAAGGTTTGTTATTTCAGCTTGTAGTTCCATAAGGGGTAGTGTCCATTATGGCAGAGAGCACATAATGAAACTTATGGCAGCCGAAACCAGACAAAGTCATCTGGAAGCAGAGAGAGGAAGAGAAAGGAGAAACAGCACCGCCTCAAGGTCTACTTGCATGTTCAAACCATATGAATCATGGGCAGAGGGAAAATATGCAATATAAATACAAGAACTGAAAATATATCTAGTTATTTGTGGCAGCAAGTTACAGATTCCAACTTGACAGCCAAAAACTGATCAGTTAGGTACAACTGGCAAGGCTGTAGGAGATAATCTAATTGGTAAGAGAAGATCCAGCCCATAGTGGGTGGGGGCATTCCCTGGGCAGTGAATAAGATGAAGAAAGGTGTTTTCTGTCATTTGATATACTGGCAATAAAGTATGCAAAGGAAAGAAGAGAGAGAGAAAGAAGGCAGAAAGACAGAAGGAAGGGGGAAGGGGGAGGGAATGAGGGAGGGGAAGGGAAGGAGAAGAGGAGGGGAGGGGAAAGGGAGGCGCAGGGGAGGGAAAGGGAGGGGAGGGGAGAGGAAAGAGGGGAGGGAAGGGGAGGGGAGGGGAGGGAAGGGGAGGGGAGGGGGAAGGAAGGGAAGGGGAAAGACAGTCCCTGCCTCAGAAACGCCTGTGACTGTTGCGTCCAGTCCCCTGGGCTGCTGACGTTGCGATGAACTCTCCATCTGGATGACCTGCAACTGAGATCAGTGAGCTACATTAAAATCCTGTTCTCTAAGTTGTTTGGGTCCTGCATTCATTCAGCAATGGGAAGATGAAACTAACACAATATTCATGGGAGAGGTGATCATAAATATTGTTTATTTTGTCATGTGAATTTCTGCACATTTTTCATTTTTCAGTGTGTATTATATATATATATAATATATTATATATATATATATACATACACCCCAATGTTTTCTGATTTAGACAAAGTCTATGCTTTTTATATCAACATAAGTTGTTTTTTTTTTTTTTAAAAAACAAAAACTTTTTTCTTTTAGTGCTCAGTTTATCATCATAGATACACATCTCAGCTTGACAGTCAAAGGCTGGAGCACTGGGCACTGTTGTGAAGAATTAGTAGTTGAGTTGAGCTTTCAGCAAGCCTGCAAGAGACTGTCTAATTGATGGGTAGCACCCACTCTGTGGTGGGTAGGGCTAGTCCCTGGCAGGTGAATAAGATAGAAGAAGTAAGTTGGCATTCCTTGGTATGCTTGGATATACATGCTGGTCTGGCAAGTGAGGATTGTTCCTCTCAGCAGTCCTGTGGATTTGGTGTGACCAGTTCCCTTGACCCTTGATGTTAATGTGAGCTCTTCTGCCAATCTGGACAAAGTGCGGTAACTGGACAATTATAAGTCAAAACAAAACACCTTGTTCCCTTAAGCCTCTTGGTGGTGAATTTATTGACCACAAGCAGACAAATTGCAACAGAATAGAACCCAGGTCTTCGAACATGCCACTAAACTACATCCCCAAATATTTATTTGTGAAAGGTAAGGGACACCATGTTCTCCATGATATACAGGTAGAGATCAGAGGACAACTTTCAGAAGTCAGTTCTCCCCTTTCACTACGTGGGCTTCCAGAGATTGAACTCAGGTCTCCAGATTTGGGGGCAGACACTTTACCCACTTAGCTACCTTGTTGACTGAGTTCCTCTCACCCAGTTCTACTCCATTGAATCTTCATTTTCCTCTCTCCAATCTCTGCCCCAGTCCATGGCTCTTTGCTGCATCTTGCTGCCAGGTTGCTTTCTCCTAAACATGTATCCCAAAGATCTAGACCCCCAAGACAGGGAAGGAGGCCGTGAGGTTCCAGTGGTCTCACAGAAGTTCACCTGTGGGAAAACGTTCTCTCTCCCTTACTAACATTTTCCAAGCTAGGTTGGAGATGTGATTCAGCTGTAGCATGCACAGAGATGTTTGGTTCCATCCCCAGCATGGCATAAAACTGGCCTTGTGATGCACACCTGTAATCACTAAGAAATAAAGGCAAGAAGGATGAGGGGACCAAGGGCATCCTTGACTGAATATTGCATTTGCAGTCTGACTGAAACCCTAATCTCAAAAAAAATAAAGGTCATGATAAAAAAGGAAAGTTACACATTATGAAAAGAGGATGAAACTCACAAGATCTTCAAGAATCTTCAATGAGCCTGCAAGTCAGATGATGTCTAAAAAGCAACAGGATGTGGCAAGGGCCTGCAGCCTGAATATTGTCTCTTTTCTCCTGTTTTCCCTCCTACACACCAAGGGGATCCAGATTCCTCCCAAAGCACAAGAAACCAGGTCTGGGAAACCTACCAACAACCCATGATGGAAATTGGAAAAGGAAACTAATGTTTTGATTAAGCGAATATTTGGAATTATTTCATCCCAAAGAAAAATATCCCAATTAAAGTGCTAAGCATTCAAAATTGACAAACAGAAAACAGATGCAGCATGCGTCCATCTTGGAACTGGCTTGGGAATAACTTTCCTGAAACTGAGTGAAGACATATTCAAACAATATAATTCATACCAGAGGTTTCTCAGTGGAGACAGAGAGTATTATACACACATTTAGTAACCCCTGGAGTTCATGCATATACCAAGTATAATAAATACATGTCTGTTGTTTAGCTGTACAGTTTCCATATGCTTTTTAAATGACTGAATTACTGGTTACATAAGACACTAAAATCTCCTTTTTTTGGAAATATATAAGCTGGTAATGTTTTTAGAACTAAATTTTTAAAATAATTAACCAAAGGAAAAAAATTCTGTTTCTGTAGTTCGATGCTTTCCTGAAAAAACTTCTGCTTCCTGATTTGGAAAATAAAGTTGGGGCCAATATTCACTTTCTCATAGGAGAGAGCCTTCCACAAGGCTTTTCATCTTTTGCTCCTCTGAGAAAGGCAAATGTTATTGCATTGCAGGAAAAAATTCATTTTGCAATACTTTTGCATTAAAGAAAATGTGACTAAGGTATAAAAAATAAGATTATAGTTTTTTTTAATTGACCTCAGAATGACTAAATTTTAGCCAATCTTCCATTCAAGTGGATCAACAACTTTTGGCAGCCCCTTCTCCTCCCCTCAAAAATGTTTCCACATGCTTTTAACAAGAAATCTGATGGTGGGTACCAAACTGTGACATTTTACAGCAAATACTGTCATCAGTATTTTATACGCATTGTTTTTATTGTTGCTATTTTATTTTATTTCAACAAATGGCATTTCCCATATTTGGAATCAGTTGTTTTACCACAGTTCCGACATCCAAAACAAACTCTCACAGACTCTGTTTAGCAAGTATATAATGAGTGCTTGCAAGCATTTATGTTGGGTATTTTACATGTTAATTTTACTGACTAACTTTCAGAAGCAAATTTTCAGTGCGAATATCTTTGTTCTTCTTCCTCTTTAACCTATGTATTTGAAAAGCATACTTCTGTGGTCCCGATTAATAAAGGAAGTTTGTCATGATACATATATCATGTATCTCATAAAAGTAGCTATTATTTTTGTTTTATTTTTATATTCGTTGGAACTTTCATACATAAATACATTTAATCTAAAAAAAACATTTAATTTATATGTTTTCTTCATCCCTTACTATCCAATCCCATCCTACCCCCTCTTATCCCACTTCAAACTTTTTCCTCTCCAGCTACTCTCCTTCTTGCTTTTGCATCTTTTGCATGGGTGGACCACAGGGGTTCTTCTGGGATGTCTATACTGGCATGCGCCTGAATACTTCCTTGGGCATGGATAACTAATCAGTGGGTAAATCACTGCGTAAAAAAGCTCCCCTTTTCCTGGCTGGCATTAGCTTTAGTCTCTCAGGGAGATATATTGTTTCTTGAACTCTTCTCTCACCCATGGTTGATATGCCAACTGTTGTGCAGGTCTAGTGGAAGTGGACATCATTGAAGTGAATGTTTAGATGTGGCAGCCCTGACATAACCAAAAGATACTGTCTGGCAGTACCATTCCCCAACATTCTTACTGTCCCCTCTTTTTATTATTATTATTTTATGTTTATAGATTTGCAAGCACATTGAGTACTCATCCTTGTTTCCCTCCATTGCCCCTCCCTCCCATTCCCCTCCCTTCCCTTCATTAATCCATCCCACTCCCTCTCACTCTCCTGCTTTCCTCTGCCTTGTCTACTCTTGTGGGGGCTCAGTCCTCTTGTGGCATACAAAGTTGCCTGTCTTCTAGAAACCCCACTGATAAGACTCATCCAACTTTAGTCCCCAAAGTTTCCACTATATGTTCTTATCTCTCTTGAGTTCCTCTCTAGGGGCACGTTGGCATGTCAGTCATTATGCAGGTCTGGTAAGGACAAGTCCCACTACAGTAAGTTTCTGGATGCAGCAGTGCTGCCTTGAGTGGAATGTCTTGTCCAACGGTGAACCTTCCCATTTTTAGGTTCTTACAATCTCACTAACCTCTCTTCCTCGAGGTTCCCTGAGCCTTGGGATGAAGGCATGGCTCAGATATCCTATTTAGATCTGAGAACTCCACAGTCGCTTATTTATGCTCTGCATCTTAGCCAGTTGTGCTTCTCTGCATTACACGTGTTTCACTACAAAGGATGTTTCTTGGTTGAGTGATAACAACTTCTCTAACATATAAGTATAAGGATAAATTTTAGATGACACTTTTTTTAAATATAGTATAGCATTCACTGTTAACTAAAATTGGAAACATACAGACATGGTGTATGCCTTGAAACAGGCTGCAAGGTAATTGTGAATGTAACCACCTAAGGTGTCATGACATGATAATTGCTGGCCTCAGTTTCCCCATCCCACTCTCTCATCCCATAGACACATCCTTTATCATGCTACTTTAAAATTTATTTATTTTTGAGAGAAAGAGAGAGAGTGAATGAAAGCGAGAGAATATGCCATGCCATATATGTGGAGATTAGAGGACAACTTTTGAAGTCAATTCTGTCCTTTCACCATGTAAACTCTAGGAATCGAACTCAGGTTGCCAGGTTTGTATATGGGCAAGTTTACCCCCTAAGCCATATCACCACCTCTTATGCTACTTTGTAATGCTCTTACTCAGTAGGTCAGGTATCATTCTACACTGGGCTCAGGAGTGTGAACTGTTTGACCAGTGTAGTGAGACAAAAGTGACAATGCTCTTTCTTCACAACTGGGCTGTAGGAGCACAAGCATAACCCTGTTCTTATATTTTAAAAGGTGCAATAGTGTTTCAACTTAAAATGCTTTACAACTGGGGGTTGAAAGTAGTGAAGTGAATGCATGGGGAGACCACTGTTAACTTCAGTATACAGTGACTGCTTCAAAGTATAATTTTAGGATGCATGTGGCCTTGGCGTAAAATTGAGTGAATCAAAATAAACATGGCGATCATATCAGAGCTGTTTCCTTCTGATATATATCTATCGAGCCACTTACAAAGTGCACAGCATTGTCCCACCCACCACAGGGTGAAGCAAGGAGCTGGCTGCGTGTGTCTTCCTGCCCAGCACGGAAGTAGACCATGAGGTGCTCCTGAATCTCTTGGGCTCCCATCTCAGATCCACAAAGCTGCATAGGAGATGATTGCAGAAATTCAGTGTCAATATCCAAAAGAAATGTCTTGGCTGCACAAAGTTTTAGTATTCACTGATTCTTGTTTTGAGAGAATCTTGGTATTCTCTTCTTGATTTTATAAGAAAGGAAGACAAATTCAGATATACTAACAACATTCAGCACTCCTGAGCATTTTCCAAAGCAAAACCTCCTCAGTGTGATCCAGAAATTATTTTCTGAGAAAGTTTCCAGTTTGCAACTTTCATCAGCCACGACCAGCCATCTGTTAAGGTCGTGTCCATGTCCAGCTTTCCTCTGTCTGTCCTTCTGTGTCTGTTGATCTAGCCACCACAGGACCACAGTGCTGAGCATGAAGGGTAATTGGTGCCTTAACTGTCCATGTACTAGGCTGCCTTCAAAGCTGCTCTTGTTGATCCGAGAGTTCGGGAACACACCTTGGTGGGGACCTGGTGCCAGAGACTCATCCTGTGGAGCATGTGGTGACCCTTTCATGTTATTTGTCCTCTGCAATGTAAGACCATCTCTTGTGACAAGTGATGGACTGAACAGAGGTATTTTTCTCTGGAAAAAAAGTTGAAAGCCTCTTGGGGAGAAAGAATATTTTTATCTAAGAACACAATGAATTCAAATCAGTGTGATCCAGAAATTACGCAATCTGCATTCCAACTTAGTATCTTCTCCTCCATCAGCAAGTTTAGGCAGCATGTCTTGGTACAGCTGTATCAAGTCTCATTTCATCTAAAGTCTTTAACAGTGTTCTGTGCTTCCAGCATTCAGTTTCTAGGGTGCAATGCTGGGGGTCTTGTGAAGGATGTGTGCTTCACACTCCTCCCAACACACATTCAGTGTCTGAGAGGTAGAAGAAAGAAGCTGTGACTTGACAGGCACACATATTTTCAAGATGACAGGGGTCTGGGCCAAGGAAAGAGATCAGATGTTACATTGCAAGATTTTGGGGGCTGGCGGACTAGCAAGTTAACCCAGTGGGGGGAGACCTTTGCCACCAAGCCCAATAACTTGAAGTTGGAGCCCCAGAACCCACACAGTGGAAGAAGAGAACCAAGCCCTGAAAGTTGTCCCCTGTTCTGCACACTTGTACCGTGGTATGCACACACACACACACACTAAATAAAATGTAAAGAAAGACTTTAGTAGACTAAAGGAAATAGGAGAAATAGACTAAAGGAAATATAATCACAACAGCTAGAAAGAACTGAAACCAGCTACTTGCTTCCTTTTATTGAGCACATTTTCTGTACTATGCTCTGTTCTCCACTGAAGTATCATAGAGACAAGCACGATTACTCTTCTAATCTCTATATTTCCACTGTTCCAATGAGACGTCTGAGGCACAAAGCTAATACATGTCTCAAGGTCTTAAGTGCTAGATCCAGGGGTTTTATCCAGGCCTGTACTCCTAATGTCTGCTTGACACTAGTTGGCAAGCATTTGTCTCACTCTTTGCTTTTTCAAACAAGCAATTCTTACTTTTAAAAATACAATAATAGCTAAAAGCACTTATTTAAGGGATGCAAAATTGCTCATGCTCATTTTTGCAGAGAACTTTCAAAGAGGGACTAAGACCCAAGCCTGCCGATGGTACTCATGATACACATTACGTTTATGACCACAATGGCATATCTAGTTCTCTCTAAGCTAATAGTAAGGTAGAATATTTAAAGAATTGTCCTGCAAGTGTTGCACAGAGCTTCCCATCAACAAAATGCAATATACATACAAACGACACCCTGGGCAATACAGACCCTGATGAGGAAGAGAAAAAGTAGGAAGAAGGAGGAGGGAAGAAAGATGAAAGGAAGGAAGAAAAGAAGAAAGGAAGGAAGAGAGGAGGGAGGGAGAAAAAGAGAAAGCATAGCCAGTGTTGCAGTTGCTGATAAATGACCATCAGGTGGTGTCATGGTTTGATATGTGTCCCCCAGTCTCATGTGTTTGGCAAGGTCATGTCACCTTGAGAGGTGGAGCCTTGCTGGAGGAAGGCAGTCACAAGGGGTGGGCCTTGAGGTGGATTAGTCCCACCCTACCTCCAGGAGAAGTCTGCCTTTGCAGCAAGCAGTCTGCAGCTCTCGGCTTCCAAGATGTCTGCAGTGAAGTAGCCTCCTCCAGCTTTGGCCAGCCAGTCACGCCCCCTCTGCTTTGAGAGACTGTACCTCCCCTCTGGAACCGTAAGCTGAATGAATCTCCCTTTCTCCTTTAAGTTACTTGACTTTGAGTGTTCTCTCACAGCAATAGTTAAGAATAACCATTACAGATGGCTTAAGGGAACAAGGGATTTTATATTTTCTTATGGTTATTGGTTACAGTTCTCAGTCCAGCTTGACAGGAGAGCACGCATCAACACCAGGCCGAGGGAATTAGCCACACCATTACCACATAACGGGTGAGAGAGGGACGATCCTTACTTGCCAGATCAGCATGTCTGGCCATGTGAACAGAAGGATGGCAGCTCTCTCAACCAGCAATCCATGATTTATTGCAGGGCCTAGTCCTACCCACCATAGGCTGGGCCTTCCCCATCAGCTAGACAATCTCCTTCAGGTTCACTGTGGGCTTAACTCAACTACTAATTCTCCACAAATGTGCCCAGAGCTCAAACCCTCAACTGTCAAGTTGACACCTATGCATAACTATGACACTCCACCCCTTGTCAACTTGACACAAAAACACAGCACTTTTAATTAGCAATAATAGTGCCTCAGATAAACCTGATTGGCTATGATACTGCCACTGTGCAAAGCTAAACATAGTACTTTTAAACTGTAACCTTCAATCCTTGTCCCCATAGTTGTTAAATGTTATCTTAAAAATATAAATAAATTTCATAGATAAATTTTAAATGTTCTCATTAAAACTTTACTCCCAATAATTTAAAAGTTCAAAGTTTCTTAACCTTAAGAATGTATTAAATCAAAATAAGTTAAATACTTCAAAAAAGATAAGACATTAAAACAGAAGTATTTTGATGTAATAAGAAAATATTAAATTAAGATCAAAGTCCAGCAAATCAAATACCACATCCTTTACTTCAATGTCCATCTTCTGTTGCTCATCATGCAATCAAGGGGCTCAAGGATTCTAGGCATTCCCACTCTCTATTTGCAGCTCAAAGTTGTAAAAAAACAGAGTTCCTTGAACCAGGCTGAATCTCCACTCGAAGTCATCCTCAGCAGCAGTCCCATGGTTCTGGCATCTCAAACATCACTCTGGGTTCACCTCTGCAGCTATAAGCTTCACTTTTCCTTGGAGAAACTCTATGCCTGCCACTTAGTTCCAAGCTTTTGCTGCTCTCCATGAACCCCTCAAATCATTCACAAAAACCAATGTCATCTGGGGACACTGCCAGATTTTGAAGCAAGGTTGAGATGCAGCTTAGTCCACTTGGAACCACTGCTGTACCAAGTTTTGTGCACTGACACTGAAAAAGCCTCTTTTTCGGTAGTTAAACTTACAAAGGGTAAAAAATGTCTTTAACTTGGGCTTTCAGCCCCTGAAGGAATCCTGGTTTTCAAACCATGGAATCGCCATATGGTGGTGTTCATGTCTTCCACCATCCCAATGCAAAGCACTAGGTTTCCCTTCAATGGTACTCATAACTCCAACAGCAGCAGCTGCTCTGCTGCCTGCCTTTTCTTTCCTCACCCAGAGTTTCATGGCCATCAACACAGCTCTCCTCCATCAAGCAAACCAGTCCATCGTCTCTAAATTCAACTCCATCCAAATTGTTCTCCTCTTCACAAATTGGGTCCAAAAAAATCCATAACTCTCTCAGCACTGGCATTATCCAGTTGGTCCATTAAACTCTGAAGAACGGTATTTGTAATCCACAAAATGAAAATCTTCAAACATTTCAAACTTTGTCCAGCAAAACCATTCAAAATCCACATAATCAGATTTATCAGCAACACCCCACTCCCAGTACCAAAATCTATTGCAATTCACTTGAATGCTTGCTGATAAATGACCATCAGATGGCTTAAGGGAACAAGGGATTTATTTTCTCTTATGATTACTGGTTACAGTTCTCAGTCCAGCTTGACAGGAGAGTATGCACCAACACCAGGTCAAGGGAATTGGCCATACCATCTCTACATGATCCTTACTTGCCAGATCAGCATGTCTGGCCATGTGAACAGAAGGATGCCAGCTCTATCAACCAGCTCTCCGTGATTTATTCCAGGGCCTAATCCCACCCACCATAGGCTGAGTCTTCCCCATCAGCTACAGTCTCCTTCAGGTTCACTGTGGGCTTAATTCAACTACTAATTCTCCACAAATGTGCCCAGAACTCAAACCCTCAACCTAACCTAACAAGCCTAACCATGACAGCCATTCAGCATCACTACCCTTGGACAGGAATAGCTTCATTGTCCCCTGGCTCAGTCTAGAGGTGTCACTTATGGCTTGCAGTTGGCATCACCCGCCTCTGGAAAATGATGTCACCTTTAGTCCACAAATGGCATATGCAGTGGTGTAGGCA
This sequence comes from Typhlomys cinereus, assembly GCA_023101885.1. Classification (NCBI taxonomy): domain Eukaryota; kingdom Metazoa; phylum Chordata; class Mammalia; order Rodentia; family Platacanthomyidae; genus Typhlomys; species Typhlomys cinereus. The sequence continues at coordinate 4,582,187 of JALPQD010000070.1, read as the reverse complement.
GTCAGGCCAAAGACAAAGACATATTGCTGCTTCACTTACTCTGCCAGGCCAGCAGAAGCTAGCAGTCATGAGGGCATGTGGTTTCTGTTGAAGCTCTGGTAGGACTCAGGAGGGATGGACAACTTCAGCATTTCTTAACCAGGCTTGGTCCTTACTCATCTGTGTCTATAATGATCATTCCACACTGTGAATCTAATAGAGTGTGTGGAGCAAGCATTGCATGACTCAGTGAAAAATTCATTTCAGCTTCCACATTAAGGCCAGTGAGATTAGTCTTACCTAGAATTCTCATTCATCACAGAGGGCTCTTGGAAAATGCACTGTAGTTCATTCTTCTATAGAACTGGGCAGTAAATCGCTATAAATAGAAACTTTGTAGTCCTGAGTAGTGGTATATTCCTGTAATCCCAACATGAAGGAGGCCAGAGTCACAGGACTTCTGTGTTGAAGTCAGCCTTGACTACACAGTAAGATCTGAACCAGTTTGGGTTATATAGCAAGACCACTCAATATTTTTCTTTCTATATCTGGCTTACTATGTTTAACCTAATACTTTCCAAGTTCACCAATGTGGCAAATTGTTAAATCTCATTTGATTTTTTAATAAGAATAGATATAATATCATATATTTTAATGGACTATAAACCATGACCAATGACATGAAAAATCATCATTGTAATTCAACTATAATAATTCTCAATGACCAACATCCAAAAAACTCATCCAGGCTACACACACACACACACACACACACACACACACACACACACACACAATGGTTTCTTTACCTTTGCACCCATTGATGGGCATCTAGGTTGTATTCACATCTTGATTATTGTAAACAATCATGGAACAATGATGTATATCAGTTGCCTTTATGAAATGAAGATTTCATTTTCTTTGGATATATAATCAGAAAAAAGATGTTTATTACAATGTAACTTTCTATTTAATTTCTCAGAAATTACTCACTGTTTTCCACAACAACAGTACCAATCTACATTTCCACCACTAACATACAAGTATTTCTCTTCCTAACTATCTTTGTCAGCATTCATCCAGTTTTTCTTGTTGTGGATGCCAGTATCTTTTTGAGACAGGGTCACACAGGATAATCTGAGCTAGCTTTGAATTCACGGTCCTGTTTCTTAAATCTCTCTGGTGCTGGGATTATGGCTATGTGGTGATGCCTGGCTTATTATATTTTGACTTTTGGAAAACGGACATCCAAAAGACATATGGTAATTATCTCATAATGATTTTGATTTACATTTCACTGGTATGAAGATATTGAACAGCTTTTCAATATACGCACTGGCCATTTCTATATCTCCTTTGTAGAAATGCTGTTTTGATTCACCTGTCAATTTTTTTCTCCCACATTTTATTTTTTTCCTAATCATACAATCTCAATAGGTACCCCCATCCTCTCCCTCCCCCCTCCCATGTCATCCTCCATTGCACTTTTCCCCTTTCTCTCTTCTTTTCACCCCCTTCCTTCCCTCTCCCTCCCCCACTGCCTTCCTCTTCCTCCCTCCCATCCCCTGGAGCATCCCTTTATGTGAATGCCAAACCTCTCTCTGAGTCCTCCATCCTACTAAGGTTCAGGATTTAGTGGCATAGCCTGGAGACCCTTCTTGGGCTCTCTGTTAGCATGGGAACTCTATTATAACTATTTAATCCCTTGCCTCTAAGGACCTACTACTTGAAGCCTTCTCCCCTGTGATCCATGCTAGACTTTGCAGGGGCGGGGGTCATTGACATGTCAGCCACTGTACAGATCAGGCAAAGTCTAATCCTGACTGCTGCCGCCCTAACTTGTGTGGAGTATGCATGTCGTTGGTCCTCCCCATCTTTAGGCTCTTAAAACCTTGCCACCCACTCTTCCGCAAGATTCCCTGATCTTTAGGATGAGAAGAGATTTGGCTGATCTGGTTCCAGGTGAATAATGTAGGGTCTTTAATGTTCTGAATTATGGTTTGTGGTTGCTTTCAGTTTTGCTTTTACTGCACTGCCTGTTATGGTTTGAAATGTGTCCCCCACAGTCTCATGTGTTTGGCAAGGTCATGTCACCTTGAGAGGTGGAGCCTTGCTGGAGGAAGGCAGTCACAAGGGGTGGGCCTTGAGGTGAATAGTCCCACCCTACCTCCAGGAGAAGTCAGCCTTTGCTGCAAGCAGTCTGCAGCTCTCAGCCTCCAAGGTGTCTGCAGTGACTTAGCCTCCTCCAGCTTTGGCCAGCCAGCCATGCCGCCTCTGCTTTGAGAGACTGTACCTTCCCTCTGGAACCGTAAGATGAATAAGCCTCCCTTTCTCCCTTAAGTTGATTGACTTTGGGTGCTCTCTCACAGCATTAGTTAAGAGTAACTGTTACTCTGCCCTTGGCAGAGTCTTCATTGGTATCAAAGGTCGCCTCTTAACCAAAGATAAAAGATTGTTAAAACAAAGATCTTAATATAAGAGGAGACTCAAAGGTAGACGGAAGAATAGGAGTAGGACACAGCAGTGTGGGGGAAGGGTCAGTGTCACATTTGCCAGATGGTTATCATTTATCTGCCAGTCCCTATACCCTCACTGATTGGTGAGATCAAACCTGTTCAGTGCAAATGACCAGGAAGGGAAGTGAGAGTGAGCTGCACCACATGTCTCACTACTTACATGCAATACATGACCGTGACTTATTTTCTCTACTGAAGTGTGTTCCCCTATCTCCTTTTTTTTGAGGTCCTCATTCCCCTTCCCTCCTATTTATACTCCTTTGTTATTACAGTGGGTATTACAGAGATCTACCTTTGAATATGACACGAAGTGGATTGGAACTAGGATTCACTGATTAGTGGATCCATATGGTGTCTAACCTTCTGTGTCTGAGATACCTCACTCAATACAATTTTTTTCTAATTCCATCCATTTCCCAGAAAATTTAATTAGTTCATCTTTTTTGATGGCTGAGTAGTATTCCATTGAATAAATATACCATATTTTTGTATCCATTCATCAACCCTTGAGCATTTGGGTTGATTCCATGACTTTGCTATTATAAATAGTGCTGCAATGAACATGATCGTGTCATTGTAGTGAATTTCTACATTATGGGGTATTATTCCCAGTAGTGGTATAGCAAGGTCACATGGCATTTCAATCCTTAACTTTTTTAGAAATCCCCATACTGAACACCAGAACTCAAAAGAAACTTTTCCAGGGACAAAATCAAAATGTCTAACAAATATCTTTTAAAATACTCCACATCCCTAGCCATCAGCGAAATGCAAATCAAAGCTTCCCTGAGATATCATCTCACCCCATCAGGTTGGCAAAAATCCACAATACAAACAACACCAAATGCTGGAAAGGATGTGGGGGGAAGGGAACCCTCATGCATTGCTGGTAGGAATGCAGGCTTCTATAGCCACTTGCCCATTTTTTTAATCTGGCTATTTATGTTTTCACTCTTTAGCTGTACAATGAATAAATGATAAATAGACAGAGGGTCTCGTGTAGTCCTGGCTGGTCTTACGCCTACTCCATAGATAAGCATGACCTAACTCCTCATCCTCCTGCTTCTGCCTCCTGAATTTTGAGGTTACAGATAAGTGCCTGTCAACACATTCAACTTTATCAAATGTTCTTTCTACATTTGGTTGAGATGATAATGAATAGGTTTTATTTAATGTGTGTGTGTGTGTGTGTGTGTGTGTGTGTGTGTGTGTGTGTGTGTGTGTGTTTGTGTGTGTTCATGCCAGAGCACAGGTGTGGAAGTCAGAAAACCATACGAAGGAGTCAGTTCTCACTTTGTATCATGTGGGTTTCGGGGATTGAACTCACGTTATCAGAGTTACCAGCAAGTGCCTTTGTCCATTGAATCATCTGGATGGCCCTGTTGCAGGGGAGGGTTTTATGTTGGGGTTCTTGTGTTCAGGAGTCCAAGATTAAAACCAGAACATACATAGAGGATTAAGACAAATTTTATTGGGGGCAAGAAAGAACAAAACTCATGGACATAGATCACAGACACGGAATCCATGAGGGAAAAGGGAGCTGGAGAAGAAGACATGGAGTCTGTGAGGGGTGAGTGAGCCAAAGACGGCTGGCAGGGTCAGGCTATTGATAGGGTTAGGGAGACCCAGGAAAAGGGGCATTTCCTTGTTGGTTACGTCCAGTTTCTGCAAATGTGATTGAAGTGTTTAGTTTGGTCCCCTCCATCTCATTTGTCTCAGCCCAATCAACCTTGTGGCAGATCTATGATTTGAGAAACTTGGCTTATTTTCCATGGAGAACTCGTCTCAATATCCTATCATAAACAGAGAGTGGGAAGTTGGTGACTTTATCTCTGTGAAGGATTAGAACCAGTTCTTCCAGATCAGTAAGGTGTATTCCTTTAGGATAATCCCAGAAGTGGGGGAGATGATCTTCAAAGATCTTCCCAGCATGGCCCAGTTCTGAAACTACCTGAGCCCAATGATGCAGATTTTATCTTCTGTTATGTTAATATGATAGATCACTTTGATTATTTTGTATATTTTAAAGCAACCTTGTACACCAAAGATATAGCTTAGTTGAGATCTTGACTTTTACCTTTTCAGATGTGTCATTGTAGCAAGTTGGCTAATACTTCAACTGTGAATTTTTATGTCAATGTTCATTAGAGAAAAGGACATACAGTTCACACACACATATTGTGAAAACCAGATGAATACACTTCATTTGTTAATTAATTATACAAAAAGGTAGCATCATATAGTGAGAGCATGGGTGTCAGAGTCAGGTGGGTTAGCACACACCTGACTTCCTAGCAGTTGGGAAATGGAGGTAGAGGTCAAGGTCATCCTTAGCTAGGCAATAATCTTGAGTCTAGGCTGGGTTACCTGGGATCTTGTCTCAATCAGACAGACAGCAAACAAGAAAGAGGGTGGGCAGGACTTTAAAGTTTGATACACTTCTTATCTCATCCTTTACTACTGGGTAAGTTCAGATGATCTGGGACCTCTCAGTTCCTTTACTTATCAGTAGAATGAGGGAAAAAAATGCCTGTTTGAAGATGTGTGAGAATACATACACACAAGTATGTAAAGCACATGCTGCTGTGCCTACCACACAATCAGCCCTCAGCCCTTGGCATTATCATTATATATTTAATTATGTCCAGTTTGTAGTACGTATAGCAAATATGTCACAACTCCTACTTTTAATTTTTTTAATTTATTCTGTGTGTGTGTGTGTGCACTTTGTGTCTCTGTGGAAGACCAAGGGTGACTTGGGGAATCATCCTGGATTGCTTCTATCTCCTTCTTGATTCTCTCTGGGATTTCCTAGACTCCACCCATCAGGGCTAGAAGTGAAGGTCCCATTTCTGCCTAGTGGAATCCAAACTCAAGACCTTCTGCTTGTGAGGCACAGTCTTAACCCCTGAGCTCTCTCTCCAGCCCCACAACTTCTACTTTTAATGAGTTTGTTATGTAATGTAGAAATAGAATTCATCAAATATACAGATATGTTTAAATTTCTTAGAAAAGCACAGTTAGGAAAACAAAAAGGGCCAGGTGTGGCTGGTGTCTATAACTGAACACTCAGGAGGCTGGACAGGGCTGATCAGTGGACAGCCAGCCTTCACCTTAACAAAAGAACAAAAAAGAAACAAGCTAAATCAAATAAAAAGAAAGGAAACAAAAAGGCATGCCATAAAAAGGAAAAAAAAATCTGACAAAGGGTTCACAGCCAGAATTTATAATGATCCCTTTTAAGTCAATAGGACAACCCAATAAAATACAGGCCAAAAAAAGATATTTACCAAAGATAGTACCTAGGTCAGTAATCATTGAGAAATAAATTCAACATAGCTAGTTACTAGAGAAATGCACAACAAGTCCTGAGAATATACACTCTCTAGGAACTCAACAGTCAAAAGATCAACCATGCCAAGTGTTAGAAAGGAGGGCAGTCATAGCTTTGATTTGTTCCTAGTGGAACACATTGGATTTCCTCCTATGACCCTAAAGTCCTACCCATAGACATTTACCAAAAAAAAGTGAGAACAAGGCCTGAAAATATGATTCAATTGCAGCTGATGTTCAGCATGTACAGGTTCTGGGCTTGGTCTCCAGGGTGAAGAATAAAGAGAGAAGAGGAGAAGAAAAAAGAAGAGAGGAGAATTAAAAAAAAAGAAGAGGAAGGAAGGAAGGAAGGAAGGAAGGAAGGAAGGAAGGAAGGAAGGAAGGAAGGAAGGAAGGAAGGAAGGAAGGAAGGAAGGAAGGAAGGAAATGTTGTAGAGGAGGTTTAGTTTGTCCAGGTTCTTTTGTTCCAGCAATGAAGATTAAAACCAGAACACATACAGAGGATTAAGACACAGTTTATTAGAGGAGAGAAAGAATGGACCCCAAGGATATGGATTTCACAAGGGGCAAGACAGCCAAGAACTCAGGGACTCCAGACATGGAATCCATTAAAGGCAAGAGAAAGCCAATGATGGCTGGCAGGATCAGAGTATTTACAGGGTTAGGCAGGCCCAGGAAAAGCGGCTTTTCGCATTTGGTTAGCTCTAGTTTCTAAAATTGGAGGTTTTGGTCCTCTACATATCATTGATCTATTCATATTGGGGCCCAACCCAGTAGTCATGTGGCTGACTCATGGTAGTGCTTATCTACAATGGAGGGCTTATCTCCATATCCTTTCCTAAACAGAGGGTTGGGGAAAGTTGATCTTATTTCTGTGAGGGATTAGAACTAGTTCATCCAGATTAATAGGGTGTGTTCCTTCAGGATAATCCCAGAAGTGGGGGATGACCTTCAACAATCTTCCCATGTAGCTTTCTATAGTTGCTCTGAAACTGCCTAATGAAGTAGGAAGAATGAAAATGAAAACATGTTCCATAAAGACTTGTGTGTGTCCAAATATTCATAGCATCAAACTTTATTGGAAGCAAAATGGAAGAAATTAAAATGTATATCAACTAGAAAGCCAATAAATGGTTACAGATTTAAAGAAAATAAACATACTGCTGATGCAGCATGTATGAATGTTAAAGATATGGTGACTAAAAAAACGTTTAAAAAGCTGCTCAATGTATTGTCATGCTTGAATGTGAGTTATCTCCCACAGCTCCTGCACTGGAATCCTTAGGTGGTGTTAATGTTTGAGAAGGTTGTGTCACCATTAGGAGGTGGAACTTTGCTGGAGGAAGGGATGTTGCAGGGAGCAAGTCTTAGGTTCGGTGGCCTGGCCCTGTTTCCTCTCAGCTTGCTCTTGCTCTCTGCTTCCTGATGGTGGGGGGTGACCTGAACCATCCTCCTGATTCAGCCTCCAAGCCATGCTTTTTGCTATGCAATTCTGGCCACAGTGGACAATAGAACAGTAAGACAAATAAATCTCTCCTTTCTCCCTTAAGTTGCATCTGAGCACTGTCTCACAACAGCCAAAAGAGTAACTGTAACATGTATGATTCCTTGTGCATGAAATTCTATGAAGGATAAAACCACAGCATCAGCAAGATGACCAGAGGACAGAGTGCTTGCACGGAATCTCACTACTCAAGAGGCGAAGTCAAGAGGACCACAGTTCAAGGACAGCCAGGACAAGCTAAGGAGACATCCTCTCAATATAAGTAAAATAATAATAGATATGGCAAAGTAAGGATATAAAGTTGATGTGTTAATCTCTTGTACCTGTGAGTGTGATCTTATTGACAAAAGATTTTTGCATGCAATGTAATCAGGTTATGATGAGATCACAGTGGATCGGAGATCCTGGACTCTATTTAGATTTCTTAATCCCCCACATGGGACTCATCATACAAAACAGAGGCAAAGACAGGAGCAAGGTAGCTATTGCCACCAATCACAAGCAACTGTAAGAACCAAGAACAGACTTCTCCCTTGAGCATGGCAGGTAACAAAGCCCTGACTTTTGGCTCCAGAACTGTGAGACAAACTTCTGCTGCCGGAGGCCACTTAGTCCTCCATTGCTTCGGCGGCCCTGGGAGACTAACAGCAGTGGCTCATTTCCATTCTCATCTGCACTAATGAGTAGTTCCTCAGCTGCTCACCAAATGGCATCATCAAATGTTTTATGTGTCAAATTAAAGTCACACAGGAGGACTAGGGAAATGGCTCAATGGGTAAATGATTGGCATGCAAGCATGATTCAAACATGAGTTCAAGTTTAAATGTGAGTTCGAATCTCCTGAATCCTACAGCCTGGCATGGTAACACGTGTCTATAACTGCAGTACTTTTACAGCAAGATGGGGAGTAGAGACAGGAGAAGTTCTGGAAGCTCGTATGCAGCTGTGAGCAACAGCAGGCACCCTGCTCAAACAAGGGGGAAGGTAAGGACCGACACCTAAGGTTGTTCTGTAACCTCCACATGCACACACTGTGACACACTTACGGACACTCGCACACAGAACATGTCCCTGCACAAACACATACACACACTGTGGCACACACTCAGTGACACACAGAACACGTGCCTGCACAAACACAAACACACACACATACACACAGGGCAGGGGAGAGAATAAGATAATTCAAGGACAGCAAGAAGGCAGCCAGAGATGCTTCAGAAGTGAAATCCCAAGCCATCTTGATCTCCCACTGCTGCCAGAACTGTAGGAAAGAATATGTGCTGATGAAATTCATAGTTCATTATGGCAGCCCTGAAACTTAAGTACATCGTAGTGCTTACTGAGATGGTTTTGCTCCTAGTTTATCAGCAATCTCACTCTCCATACCAAATTCTGTTCCACCTACTCTTCCGTTGCTGTGATAAAGTACTCTGACCCAAGCAACTTAAAGGAGAGTTTAAATTCCAGGGCATAGAGTGGGAAATGCATGGTGACAGGCACGGTGGTCAAAGCAGGAAAATGGCTCACATTACAGCAACCATCAGGAGGCAGAGAGCATGAGAGAAAGTGGGACAGAATTCTCAAACCTCAAGGCCTGCCCCAGTGATGTACTTCCTCCAGCAAGACTTAACCTTCCCAAACAGCCACCAGCTGAAGACGAAGACTTCAAGCACATGAACCTCTGGAGAACATTTCACATTCCAGTCATGAAAGTTTCCATAAGTGACCCAAGTGGAACCCAGTGATCTCACTGTGTTGAGGAGATTGGAGCAGTGAAGTCAAGAAGGGTGGAGTGCACAGACTGAGTGCTTGGAAGGAGAGAGGTGTATGGAGAGAGTTTCAGATATTTGCAGCTGGTTTTTCAGCTAAGGATCAGTTAATGTATGCATGTTAGAACATGAGGTTAGAGACTGGCATATAGCACAGTTACTAGAGTGCTTGCCAAGAAATCACAAAACCTCCAGCTTGATCCTCAGGGCCACATTTAAAAAAAAAATAAACATCTAGAGATACGTGTACTAATCTATGCCCTAGAGAGGTAGAGGGAGGAGGGTCAGAAACTCAAGGTCATACTTGACTACTCAGTGAGTCTGAAGTCAGCCTGAGGTACATGGGACCCTGCCCAATAGATAGATAGATAGATAGATAGATAGATAGATAGATAGATAGATAGATAGATAGATGATAGATATATAAAATAGCAACATACATATATAGATACATACATAGAGACATAGACACATAGATACATAGACAGATAAATAGATACGTGGTAAGTAGACAGATAAAGGCAAGAAAATGAAATTGGAGAATCATCCAAAAGAATAATTTGATTCTCAAACAAGAACTAGCGGTAGTTTATATTTTCACTTCAGACTATAAAATTACATAATTTGTACAATAATCATCAGAGTTACCCGAACACCAAAATCAAACACGGACAGTTGTTTTGATCCTATTTGACAACAGTCCGACTTCAAGGGCAATGCTATTTCTATAACTAAACTAGATTTCAGAGCAAAGTTTTATGTTATTTGAAGAAACAGAAACTGTAGCTTCTAAGTAGATAAGACTAACATTGTCTGATGTGCAGGAAGATATAACCCGAAACGAGCAGAAAAAGTAGTCAAGAGATGAACTGACTTAATTTAATACAGGTGTTACATGAGACGCATAAATAAGGACATTAGGAGAGTTTGAAACTATGTTCCACATGTTTAAGAAAGCTAAGAGAGATTGAACAAGACATCAAAGATATGAAAAAGGTCCAACCAGATCTTCAGAAGCTGAAAAGTACATGTGAGATGGAAAAGTTACACGTGGGTTCAGAAGCAGGATGTGTGCGGCACAAGAACAGTTAGTGGGGTTGGGGATCCAGCAATCGAAATGATTCCAATGTCTCGCAGAGAACACTGGGGAGAAGAGTCACCGAGCTGTGTGCAGAATCAGGGAGCTTGATGCACCCATGGCTGTGAGCCAATGGCTCAGTGTTTACCACATGTCGTAGTTACTAGATCAATTGCTATGAGACAATACTCAGGCACAACTCAAGGGGGGGAAAGAGAGATTTATTTGGTTTACTGTTTCAGAAGGAGATAGTCCATTTTGGCAGGGAAGGCATGGCAGGTGGCAAAAGCTGGAGACCACTGAGGTCATGTCCATCATCGCCAAGGCAGAGCAAGCAGCAGATTACTAGCACACTGTTAGCAGCAGCAGGTGGGGCTATGCAACCTCAAGGTCCACCCTGTGAAGTTATGAAGTGCTTTCCGCCAGCAAGGCCCCATCTCCTAAAAGTGCCACGACTTTCCAAAACATGAACAACAGCTAAGGATTCAAACACATTGAGCCTGTGGGGGACAACTCATATTCAGACCATGACACCATGAAAGCATGAGGACCAGAGTTGAAACCCTCAGAAGTGTTACAGAAGTGGGGCAGGCATGGCAGCTGCCTGACATCCCAGCACTGGGGAGGTGAACAGAGGGGATCCCAGGGCAAGCTGACTAGCAGACCAGCTGGTCAATGAGCTGTGTTCAGTTGATTCACCCTGCCTCAATCAACAAAGTAGGGAGTGATAGAGGAAGAAGCATCATCCAGGCCTTCATGAACAGACATGTACAACTTACACGTACATACATGTGTGCCCACACATTGTGAAAATTCATTCACTCATCCATTTACACTGAGAAATAAAATTAACAAACAAGCAACTTTGGCTTCTGGTCCCTGAAAGAGAGAAAAGAAGATAGACAGAAGTAATAGAATAGTTAAGAACTGTAGAATTATGAATAACTATAAATCCTTATATGCAAAAATCTCAATGAAATTCCTAGAATAAGAAATGTGAAAAAAATGTTGCAAGGAACATAATCATTAAATCAGTCAAAAGCAGTGCTGACAATAAGATTCTTAAAAACAACTAGACGGAAGATATTTCATCTATAGAAAAACAAAGTTGAGAATTAACTAGACGTCTTATTAGGAGCACCACAGGTCATAATAACACAGTGAGGCAGCATCTAAATATAGGGGAAAAAATTCAACAGAAAGCGTGTCCAAAGCAAAGATCAGAGGCACCTGATCACAGATTCACTAATTGGCAGAGAAGTTTCGAGTAGGGGATCAAGAATCCATCCTTGGCTAAATAGAATTCCAGGCCAGCCTGGACTACATGAAATCCTCTTGCAAATAAACAGGCCAAAGCCTCAGCCTCATCAGTAGACTTTCGTGCCTGGCTAAAAACTTTTTCAGGCATCAAATTGTAAAAATCTGATTCTCAGAAAGATAAAGCAAAAAAAAAAAATTGTTAAAAGCATTTATAATTCACCTAACCAAAGAAACTAGTCTCTTAAATGTATAAATATGTATTTATCAATAAGTAAAATGGCTAGACCACATGAAGAAGCATTTTGTAAAATAAATTATAAGACCAATCAATATAGAAAATGTAAAAAAAAATCAATTGCTTTGAGACAAGCTCTCATGACCCAAAGAAGTCTTAAACTCCTGATACTTCTGCCTCTGCCTCCTGAGAGTTGGAATTGTAAGCTTATGTCATTGCGCCTGGTTCAGATACCTTATTAGTTGTTAGAGAACTGCAAACAACAACCTTATTGTAGGTAAATACCTACCTTATTGTGCAAGATATTTAAGATCCATATCTCCTCATTTCTTTTGAGATTTATGGAGAGAGGAATATCATTTCTTAATAGCTTTCTGTTTAATAAAATAGATTCTCATTTTCTCCCCAAACATAGTTAAAACAATATCAAAATTTACAATGTTTATACATAAACATTGACAAATTGGCTTCCGTATTAATGAGTTATCAGATGTGCCAAATAAAACTGATGAGTTAGAAATGTGAATAAATTGAATTATTTTATCATTATCAACTGTTAACAATCAAAAAGATAGACTTGCAACAAGAATGGCAATTATAATGAAGTTGAAGGCATTGTTATAGAAATACTTTTGTAATTTTCCAACTAATCAATGAGAAGAGATTGTAGTTTTACTGTGAAAGGTCATCAGTCTACAAACTCTCTTTAGGCATGTGCACAATCAATGTCCTAGGAGTCTAAAAAATATGCAAGGTACCTGCTCACAAAGTGCCAGTTAGAAAGAGGGAAAGAAACTTCTTTCAAATAGTGACCATAATCCTAGTGAAGCAGGGTGCCAACTCCAGCCAACTGGTCTTTTATAAGCACCTACTATATGCTCCATATTGTATATATTATAGCTCTTATTTTATTTTAATTAATGAACTAAACTAAACTAAACTCTAAATATTGTGAAATACAGTGCCCCATGCCTGTAATCCCAGCACTTGGGAGACCCAGGCAGGAAGAACACCAAGAGTTTGAGGCCAGCTTGAGCTACATAGTGAGTTTCAGGCTGGTCTGGGCTATAGTGAAATCCTATGTTAAAAAACATAGGAGTCTGGGGGCTGGAGAGATGGCTCTGTCTCAAAAGCAGAAGATCCCGAGTTCAGTGGTGGAGCCTGGGAAATAATCAAGAAGGAAGTAGATAGAAGCAATCCAGAATGATTCCCCAAGTCACCTTGGTCCTCCACAAGGATACACAGTTCTCTCTCTCTCTCTCTCTCCCACACACACACACACACACACACACACACACATGCATGTGCACACACAAAATAAATATATTTAAAAAATAGGGTTCTCATCCTGAAGGTTAGGGAAATTTGTGGAAGAGGGAGCGGTAAGATTTTAAGAGCACAAGGATGGGAGGAGCAATGATATGCAAGATACTCCACACAAGTTAGGGCCGAAGCAATCACATTTGGACTTTACATGCCCTCCGCAATGTCCAACACACTATTGACCTCACAAAATCTAGCATTTGCTAAAGGCACTAGGATCCTGGGAGGCAAGGGATTGACAGCCACAGTAGTGTTCTTATGCTTAATGGGAACACAGGAAAGGGTTCTGGGAAATGCCACTGGGTTCTTGCACCTCATCAGAGAGGAGGACCCAGAGGAGAGTTTGGCATTCACATTAAAGGATGCTCCGGGGATGGGAGGGGGAGGCATTGGGGGATGAGAAGGGAAGGGGGAGGGGAGGGGGCACAGGGGGGTGGAAGGAGGGGTGGCCGGTGTACCTGTTAAGTTTGTATGAGTGGAAATTTTTTAAAAAATAGGGTTTTTGGGAGATTTCACATTCATTAAAAGTATCTGCCACACAAGTTTGAGAGTCTGAGACACAAGCATGAAAATCTGAGTTTGAATCCCCAGAATCCACATAGAAGCCAGGTATAGAAAGCAGTTCATGCCAATCATCCCCAGTACTGGGGGCAGGGTGGGGGAGGAAGGATCTCTGGAGCTGACTGACTAACCAGCCTAGCCCAATCGACGACCTTCAGATTCAGTGTAAAACCCTGCCTCAAATATAAAGGTTGAGTATATTGAGAATATACATCCAAGGCTGATTCAGGCTTCCACATGCATACATACATATGAATACTCACACGTGCACACACCCATATTAACAGGTACATATAGCACACACATATAACATCACACACACACACACACACACACACCAGTTTACTAAATGAGAAGTGTTGAATTAGAGCATCGAGTTAATCAGGGTTCATGGTAGCAAAGAATAGCATGGAAGCACCGAAGGGCAGAATATTCTCACAATTCAGAAGCAGCAGACACTGGACACCCAGACATCCCAGTAAGGACACTGTGTTGTGCTCCTCACCCTTTGACATTTCCAGAGTTTACATGTTTAGATTGCATTTAGAGGGCCATGTGTGACATAAATGATTCTGTCCATAGCCTGAGGCCTCTTCAAGAGTACTCTGCACTGTCCACTGTCTTCAGGTTTTCTGCTTGCTTTTGGCCTCCCCTGGCCACGACAGGCAGCTGGGTTGGAGTTTAATTTAGATTAGTCTTCATGTGGGTAAGCTGCCCACCTCCATTTCCAGCACAATTGGCTGCTAATCATTCTGATGCTTCCTCTTTTGATTCAACCATCAGCTCTGAGTGTTTTGAGTCTTGCAGATGGAGGAGTTTCAGAGGCGTGCTCATAACTGCTTCCATTGACTTCAGAGGCTCCAGCCAGCAGTCTTGATCAAGGCTAGCATTTTCCCAGGTCCAGAAAGCAAAGTTACAGAGTATGCAGGGACACAGTCACTGAGGCCCCACCGTGTTCTGGGAGACAGGATGCTTAATATCTCTGAGTGGCCAGGGGTTGTGTCATTATTCTCTCAGCCCCTCCTTAAATCCTAGCCACGGTGCACTAGTGTCTTACGACTCTAGCTCTTCCGACATACTGTCCCTCTGCCTGGCTGTCCCTTCTCATCTCCTCCACCTTGGATCTCTTCCTCTGAGAAGCAAGTTTCCTGTCTGTAGGGGCCAAAGGTTCTGGAGTGTTCCTCCAGTGCCAAAGTTTCTGCCCCCAACCCAGTGGGCTGTACCCAGCTTCTCCTTGCCAGTTCTCCCACTTTAATTTGAGAAACTTGGAAGCAGAGATGAGGCCTACCGCAGTTCTCGTGCCTTGTTATGACTTGTAAGATGTTAAAACTTTGTTGGTGAAGAGAAACAGCTTGGGATGGCTAGTCTCCAGGGCTTCGAACAAGATAGCAGCTGTAAAGTGTAAAGTAGAAACCCAGACACGCAGGAAGCACTCTGCCTCCATCTTTCTTATGTCCCCTGCCTCTCAGTTGCCTTTGTCTGGCGCTGAGCTCACAGTGACCTCTTCTAGAAAAGAATGATGTGGATTATGAAGGGAACTATACATTTTTGAAATCGTTTTTGAAGAATGTATGGATTCATCAATGAGCACATTTATACAGGCAAACAATGCAGCATTCATAGTAAATTAGCTCATACATTAATTAGGTGATAATTGTATTTTGATGTAGTCTGGAACTCAATAAACACTACTGAAAACTGATAATTGGAAATGAAGAGAATAAGAAAGAAACAGATTTGTCATGCACATCATGGAGCGTATTCGGTAACAAACGAGAGAAAATGTTAATGTGCCAATGCATTTAAACTTAAGGTGTTGAAATTGTTTAAATACGAATTTGCGGGCAAACTGAGAAAAGTGGTAAAGACCTTTCTGACCACTAGAGGGAGCTCATGTATTAAAAAATCCACAGTTTCCAAGAACCTCTGCAAGCTTTTAAAGTCAGTGATGACGTGATGACGTGGCCGTTTGGGGGCTTCTAGAACTGCTAAAATACTAGAGGGATTAATAAGTGGAAAAAATAGAAATCAGTGTGACTATTTTAGAAATAGCTATAATGCAAGGCATGGTGGCCTACACACAAAATCCCAGCCCTCAAGCTCCAGGCAAGCATGGCATGTGCTACATAGTGAATTCCAGGAAAACTGGGGCTACATAGAGAACCCTTCTCTCAGTGACAACAAACAAAAGTAATGGCTAGACATGTCAAAAGAATAATTTTTGGAATACACATCTGTGAAATTACAGATTTGGTTCTCTTATTGAAACTTTTATTTTAAAGAAATGCTCTTTGAGGAGCTGGATAGGTGACTCAGGGGTTAAGCCTTTGCCTTGCAGGCAGAAGGTCCTGAGTTCGGATCCTAGACCCCACGTATAGACGCCGGGCAGAAGTGGGGGCGGCCTGCGTTTCTGGTCCTGGTAGGGCGGAGCCTGTGAATCCTGGGGCAGAGTAAACAAGGAGGAGGTGGAGGTGGCCCATGGTGGTTCCTGAATTCGCCCATGGTTCTACACACACACACACACACACACACACACACACACACACACGCACAATTGAATAAATAATAAAAAAAACTTATTAGAAATGCTCTTTGAAAAGTCATATTTACCCAGAAGAAAAAATATATGGGATTATTTAATTTTCATATTTAAGGAATGGTATATTGGTGCCATAGTTTCTTATATAATTTCATACAGAAGCATGACATTTATTGTACCTGAAGTACTTTCCTCTGGAAAGTGTCTTAAATGTCTTGTTTCCTTTCAGCCCATTCCTTCAGGGGTTCACTGCTTTTCCCCAAGGCTGTCACGATGACTTCATTGCTGTCCAAGTCACCGATAAACTCTGTCTCATGTGTCCCACATGCTGCTGACTTGACACATTACATTTAGACTGTGTGCATTTATATGTATGTATGTGTTTGTGTACATGTTCATGAGTGCATGCACGTGTATGTCATGTGTGCATATATGCATGCATACATGTGTGTGTGTGCACATGAACCCACAGGTAGCTGAACTCAGGCTCTCACACATGCCTCACGTGCACTCTGCCGCTGCTGAGCTACACCTCCTTTCAGACTAATCTCCACAAAGCAGATTCTTGATCACATTGCTTTTCTGCTCAAGAACTCCCAGAAGTTCTCTGTTTCTGCAAAACAAAGCAGCCAGCTGTCACTTGGCATTTGGGCACCCCTGCCTTCTGTTAGGTTGCTTTCTTTTCTTGGGGGCCATATCTTATACCACCTCCAAGACCTAAGGCGGGGACCCTTGCTCAGAATCCAGCAGGAAAGCCTCACCCGGCAAGTGAGTGAGGTTGCAGGCTAGCCCAAGAGAACCCTATGCGGAAGACATGTTGGGGACTGAGCAATGATGAAACTGGAGTTCTGGCTGCATAATGAACCTCTCAGAACTTAGGGGGTTAAATAACAATGTATTGCTATTTCTGAAGGCTCTAAGGGTGGGCAAGGCTCAGTTAGGTGGTTCTGGCTATACTTTGAAATGCAGTCACAGTAAGGGCTGGCTATGCTGGAGTCCTTGAGTGGCCCCTGACTGAATAGCAGAGATGGTTTATTTATTTCATTTCAGCTGTCCAAGGCAGGAAGGCAGAAACCTCTGGTGGTTGGTCAAGTATTTTACACTCTGCACATGGCGATTCCGTGTGGTCAGCTTCTATCTGCCTGTCCATCTGGCATGGTCTCAGGTTAGACATTTTTGAGAGGCCAGAGGGAGGTGGATAGACTCCTTATGTTTGAACCTTAGAAAGCATCACTTCCTCCTGGATCTTATGTGAGAAGAGATGGTAAGGAGTACGTGTTCTGAGTGGTGTGATTCCCTGGAGACTTTCTCCCTACCAGTTGACATTTGCAGTGTCAAGTGTTTCATATTTAAATTTGATGTGTGAATGGGAGAAAACCAAGAACAGGTCAACTAGAAGATTCAGAAAAAATCTTGGCAACAAGACACTTCACTTTGAGACAATGGTGGAGTTCGTAGTTTGTTTAATAAATCTCTCTACAAATTGCTGTATGTACATCATGTGAAGAGGTGGGTCTATGTTTTCTGCCCTTGAAGTTTAGCCAGAGTCTGTTTTGCCACTGAAACACAGCAGAATTGATAGCAGGCAAATTACAATACAATATCAATGCAGGTGATTTTTTGCTTTGTCCAAATTCAATTTCTGTTTAGTCTTTTCTTGAGGGTTCCATTGTGAAAAATATCCAAATTAGTCCTCATGGGTAGACCACACAGAGTACTTCTGAGACAGCACAAAGATGCACAGATACCTTAACAAGCCCTTCCTAGAATTCTGACCAACAGAAACTGTTAGAACTACTACTGTCATAGTAGTTCATCTGCATGGTTGCTGATAAAAATCACCAAAAAACAGCTTAAGGGAACAAGGGATTTATTTTCTCTTACAATTCCTGTTACAGTTATTTATCCATCCTTGCAGGAGACCTCACACCAACACCAGGGCCAAGAGAAACGGCCATGCTATATCCATGTAGCAACTGAGAGAGAGAGAGACAATCCTTACTTGCCAGATCAGCATGTCTGGCCAAGTATACACAAGGATGCCTACTTTCTCAAACAGTTCCCTCCACTTTATTCACCTGCCTGGGGACTAGTTCCACCCATCATGGGCCGGGCCTTTCCCATCAGCTAGACTATCTCCTGCAGGTTTGCTCTGGCCTTAACCCAACTACTGGAACCCTTAACTGTCAAGTCGATACATGTGTCTAACTATGTCCGTCATAAACTATATTTGCAGAGGCCTTTTCTTAAAGCAATGGAAGAAATGAGCACTGAAAAAAAATCTGTATTTAGTAACTCGATGGTCTGTTCACTAATTCAGCTCTGCTCTTTGTTTCTAACTCGACAAGGCTTTCTCATGATACAGCGGTCATCACACCTGTTTGTCATACACAGGTACTTACCCAGGGAAGCCAGCATGGTCTGTTGCCCATGACCATGCTATTGAACCTCCAGAAGGGTACACTGACTGACAACGGTCACCTCTTCTCTACCACATCCGAGCCAGTTTCCGAGCAGGAAAGCCCAGCTGAGACTGGAGATCTAGCACACTACCTTCTAATGCTCTTTGATCAATTTTACAAGTCCCGAGGAACAAAATGGGTTGTAATGCCCAAAGGCTAGGGAGGTGTAATCTTCCAACACTTTGTGGCTGTTTTCTTAGCTCATGGTGACCAGATAGACCAGGGAAACTCTGCTCTCCCATAAATTCACCTCGCCGAGAGTACAGAGCCCCCACAGTTGCTCAGTCTCTGAACAAACGTTGCTTATTCCCCTCTGCCCACATTGAAGTTGATTGGATCCATTTTCCTTTTGCCCTCCTTCTTCAAAGTTGTCTTGTGAAGCAATTTACAGAGTCCAGTGAGACACTTGAAATCTGAGCCTTTGAAGACATCTGTGACAAGCGATTCAGTTAAATACTATCTGATGGGTGGAAGAAGACCTCGTCCCATAGTTGGTGGGACCGTTCCTTGGGCATCTGGATATGCTGGTGAGAACCAGCTCAGTACTTTAGCACGCTGAGAGAAAAAGTATTCTATTCCCTCAGTTCTTCCTGTGGCTGTATCATGGCTGGTTCCCCTCACATTTGATGAGGTGTGAGCTCTTCTGCCATGCTGATGAACTGTAACCAAAAATCCTAAGCCAGAATAAATCTCTTGTTTCCTTAAATTGAGTCCTGTATTCATTCAGGACTGGAAGACGAAACTCACATACTGGGTGCTTGGATTTCTTATCTAGGTCACTGTCACAGCTCGTCCTTCCTCTTTCTGAACTGAAGAGTCTGCTTCCCTCTGTGGCCTTCCATTGGCCACTGGGATCCAGCTAGACTGGAAAAGGACCAGCCTGCCCTGGAGGAAACAGGCTAGCAGTAGCTGGAGGAACTGTCCATAAGAAGCCCAGAAGGGGACACCAGGAAGAAGTGAGGATCTGGAGACAAGAGTCCAACATGTGCAAGGAGACCAGGAACCCTGGCTATGCCCAGGCAGCATGCAGATGGAAAGGAGAGAGAGAGACAGAGACAGAGAGAGAGATGGAGTCACACCCTTAGGGTATACAGGGATGGCTATGCCCAGGCAGCATGCAGATGGAAAGAGAGAGAGATGGAGTCACACCCTTAGGGTATACAGGGATAGAGAGGGAGAGGAATAGATTATACGCTGCCATTCAATTATTGCTAACACTTGGGCTTGATGTGGCTGGGACTTTCATGACAACTTGCTCTAGAGAGAGGCTTAGATTGTGTCAGATGGTTTTCAGAAGACAGCCATTGATGGTAGGCCCTGGGGATCAGCCCTTTGTATATGAAACTGAAGGCCAGACTAAGATTAGGCTGCTCTGTGCGCATTCCGGGAGCTGAGACAGCAGATTCTCAAGTTCTAGGCCAGCGGGTGTAAAAACGCGGCAGAGTGAGCAATTACATCCTGGTAAGCAACCAAGTGGAATGGGATAGGTCTATGTCAGGAACTTCAGATCCGTGTCTTCACTCGTTTAAGATCTAGTGTGCTCCTTGTTCCTGTCTTTAAAAGAACCACTGTCCCTTTTAAAGTTAACTTAAAGACTCGAAATGCAGTAACTGAGCAGAGCTGAGGAGGAAATGGCACTGAGCCGAAAGGGACCACCAAGATTTGAAGCACGCCAGGGTTCAAGCCGCAGGGATTCCTTTCTCCTTTCGCAGTGCTACATATGAATTTGAAGCACAGTAGAACATTCTTAGGGGGAACAACGTCCCTGAACCTCATTCCAAGAAAACTAGTAACAACATCCAGTTGTGTTCGAGAGGAAGGAAGACGACCCGGACAAGGGGTACATTGGGAGACCGGTGCCAGGTCCACCAGTCACTCTTTCAGACGCCACAGTAGGATCTTGGCGCCTCCATAAACAAAGGCGCTGGCAGGAAGGAGACTCGGAAACCAACAGAGGCCTGGCAGGCTGCAACCATCGGGAGGAGGCAGGCTGCAGGCGCAGGGACCCCGAGGTTTTCAGCAAGAACGAGGAGGTCCTCTTTCTGAAGCCCGGCATCCAGGATGCTCTGGGGCCTGAGCCCTTGGGGGTGCAGCAGAGACTCCCAGGGCAGCAGTGGCGGCCCCCCGGGTTTACACTTGTGCCTGCGGGGAGATGAGGATGCACTAGAGATGGAGGTGCAGCCGACTCTGGGCCAAGTCTACTGAAGGCTCCCCGACTCTCTAGGAATGGAAAGAGAAGGCCTCCTCTGGCTTCCTGTCATTCGATCGTGGAGCCCCTCCCCCAGCGAGGCTCATCCAGAGAAAACACCGGTTGGGAGAGGAGCAGGGGATGTCAGAGAGGAAAGCTCAGTGCTGGGGCCGTCTACTTCTCGCAGGAAGGAAGCATAGCACGAACCGGATCTGAGCCAGGCAGTTGTTTGGGGGAAGCTTGGGGGCGCGGAGCCAGGGCGGCCCGGGAAAGCACGGCGAGGCCGGGCCTCGGTGAGAGAGTTGCGCCTGCGTACAGGATGCGCCGCGCATACCGCAAGCAGCACGCAGTGTGCGCCACGCTCCGCCCTGCGCTTGGCGGGCATCGCGCATACGGCACCGCGCAGCGTGTACCGCAAGCAGCACGCAGTGTGCGCCCCGCCCGCCCCGCCCTGCGCACGACGGGTAGCTGCCTGCCTGCGGCACCCCAGAAGCCTTTCCTGAATGTGTGGCAGCATCAGTTAAAAATTAACAGCACCCTAACAGCGACATCCACTACCTTCCTCGGGAGCTGCTCCCCACCCGCGGAGGTGGTTGCCTGTGGAAACTTGTGATGATGTAGACTGTGTTTGCCCTTCTTAAAACTTGATCAGTTGATTTCCGTTTGTACGGAAATGCTATGGAATGAATTAAATTTTTTTTTCTGTTTTTGCTTGTTTTCTTAAAAATAAATTTTTTATTTTTCTGGTTTTACAAACATCATGAGTGTTTGCCCCTGCTCCCCTCTTTCCCCCTCAATCTTCTCTCCTCCCCCACCCTCCTTTCATCGATCCATCTCTTTCCCTCTCACGCTCCTGCCTCTCTGCCTGTGTGGGTTCCAGGGATCTCTTCGGTTTGTCTGCATTAGTATGGGCTCAGGCCTCTATTGCAGATTTTGTGGCTATTCCTTGGGTAGACCCATTGATAGGGCACTTCTCTTAACCTGTCTAGTTCTGGCCTTTAAGGTCCACCTTCATTTAATTATTTTTCCTGAGTTCCTCGCTAGTCTATGGGGAATGTTGATGTGTCAATCATGGTGCAGGTCTGGTCTGCAGTAAGTTCCTGGATTCAGGAACCCTGTTTTGAGTGGAATGTTCTGACAGTCCCTTTAGACTCTTACAATCTTACTGCCCACTCTTCTGCAAGATTCCCTGAGCCTTAGGATGGGGAAAGATTTGGTTGGCCCCATTCTGGCAGAGTGTTTTAGGGTCTCCAGTATTCTGCACTCTGGTTGGTTATTGTTATTTCACTGTACTTCTATTGCATTAGGCTGTGTCTTGTTTGGGTGTTGAGATTTTTTTCTAACGATAAAGTGAGAGGTGTTTACATGGCGATTCACTATCCTGTGTTTGTGGTTAGTATTGAGGCTACTGTAGGCTTTCTCCCTGCCCACTGTGGTTTAGACTGCTTTATATTGCTGGGCATGAATTCCCTGTCACTGAGAGAGGGAAGGAGTTAGGGGTTAGTAAGCAGGTAGTTAGTTATTTGGAGACTAACCCCACTCCCTACTGTGTCTTATTCCTGTTCTTCCCTCCCCTTAAAAACTTTTTTTTTTTTTAACATAAAAGCCTTTTTAAACCGTTTACCCCTATTCTTTTGCTTCTGCTCTTTTGGGGTGTCCTTTCACTACTAGCACCCTCCATCCCTCTTGTGTTCCTTTATATTTGTGGTTGTTGTAAGACTTTCTGTTTTATTACATCATACTGACTGTTAAACACTAGGATTTACTTATAAAGGAGAACATGTGACATCTGTCTCTATGTGTCTGGGATATTTCACTCAGTAATGATTTCCTCCAGGTCCATCCATTTGCTGACACATTTCATTAGTTCATCTTTCCTGACAGCTGAAGAGTATTCCACTGTATATATGTACCACATTTTCATTATAACCATTCATCAACTGTTGGACATCTAGGTTAGTTCCATTTCTTTGCAATTGTGAAAAGAACTGCTATGAACATGGTTGTACACATGACTCTGTTGCAGGATGCAGTGTTCTTTGGGAATTCCCGGGAGTGGTATAGCTGGGTCATGTGGAATTTCAATTTTTAACCATTTTAGGAACCTCCAAATTGATCTCCTACGAGGGTGTATGAGTTTACAATCCCACCAGCAATGTGCAAGGACCCTCTTCTCCCCGCATCCATGCCAGCATTTACTGTTGTTTTTGTTTTGGATCTTCGCCATTCTGACCGGCGTGAGATGATATTTCAGGGTGGTTTTATTTTGCATTTCCCTAAGGTGTTTGTTGGCTTGTTTTTGACAAGGTCTTTCCTATATAACCCACACTGACCTCAAAGTCCTTTTCTGCTTGCCTTAGTTTTCCAAGTCCTGAGACTACAGACTTGTGCCAGCATGTCTGGGGCTATCTTGATTCGGGGGAGTGAGTCTTCAGTGTACTTCTACTGTATGACATTAATACCAAGTCAGCATGAGTCATGAACTAAAGTCCAGTTTGACTGAATGATGAACGTCCAAAACTCTGTCATATTTGGAGATTGATTTTAGGTTTTAGAATGTGGGAAAACAAATATTCATGTGGCTTTATCACTTGGCATTCAGTACCAAGATTATCCACTTTGTATTTTAGAAAGAGAGGGAAAAGTGATCACTGATCAAGAAGTCAAGAAAAAGCATCCAGTTTACACTCGTAGGAAGTGAGGATTAAGAGCCAGAGGATGGGGCAGATGCTGCCAGACATATCTTCTGGACGTGGCAGGACTATTATACCTATGAACTCACTGCAGCCTTGTTGGCTGCACAAAACCTGCACAAGATTCAGCCT
Organism: Typhlomys cinereus; assembly: GCA_023101885.1. Lineage (NCBI taxonomy): Eukaryota > Metazoa > Chordata > Mammalia > Rodentia > Platacanthomyidae > Typhlomys > Typhlomys cinereus. The sequence goes on along the minus strand of JALPQD010000070.1, from coordinate 4,558,612 downwards.
GTCGTCATTTCACCATAGATGAGGGAAGATCTCAAGAGGCATCATACTTCTCTGAACAACTACGGAAGGTAAATTGCTGGCAGGCAGTGGGAGCTACTTACTTCTGTGGTACACCCACTGATATATCTTCCAGGCTCCAAGAGGATCAGGCACACTGCAGAACAGGCAACCCAGATGAAACTCACTGTTGAGCACTTACAAAAAGATGTGAAAATCAAGGGAAACCAGTTGGGAAAAAGATGCACCTTGGGGAAAGAAGGGGGGATGGGATCCGATAATAAGGAGTGAACCTGACAAATTCATTGTGTTCGTGTATGGAATTGTCTAAGAATAAAAATGAAGACGTGAGGGTTTTGCACTAAGGTTGTATTGCTCTTTCACAAAAGGCTGTAGCTTTCTATTTTTCTTTCGACTTAACTCATCCTGTTTCTGTTCTCCAAAGCCCCAATGTAAACAGAACTCACCCAAAGTAATAATAACAAGATAAAGCCCCTTCTAAGAACTTTTAAAGTGGATTCGGCTTGCTCTGACCAGATAAACTATTCTGGTATTTTCTGTTCTCGGAACCCTGAGTAGTCACGTCAGCCTATTGCGTCTTAAGTGTTGTGCACGTGGCGCTTGAAGGGTGGTGGGAACACACACAGCCCTGGGCCTGAGGCAGAGGGGGGAACAGAAGGGACAGGCAGCCTGCCAAGTTCAACACCAGCAAGTCTGCACTCCAGGGACTTTACTGAGGGCCAATTCCGGATTTGAATAAGATGCAGCACAATGATTTCCATGCTTCCTTCCTGCATGCACGTTCTACAGAGAGGGCCTGGACTTGGGATGACCTGTCTTGACATTTTCCATTACTCCTGTTTTTTTGACTTGTTTTCTGTTTGATAGCGTAACTTAAGATTTCTTTTTTTGGAAACAATCACCTGGCAAGGATTAGTCTTAGATATCACTGGGGAGTCACCAGAAAACAGCTGGATTCTTCCACAGGCAGAAATGTTGCTTTAAAGGAGAGGTTCCTGAAAAGCTGGGTGGGAATTTACTGACCTGTTTGTGGAAGCGATCTTTGTTGCATAGCTGTTGGTCAAGATGGCACTTTTGTTGAAGTGATAGAAGTTACAGTGTAACCTTATGACAGTGCAACATCTATCACTTATAAAATAGAAATGTATATAGATATACAACCATAAGAACTACTGTTGTATATATAGATATATATCCATAAGAATTAATTTTTTTTTCTTTTTGTGTTTTGTACATGAACATAGTGAACTTATAATATTTTCACACTTTAGGGCTGGAGAGGTGGCTCAGGGGTTAAGCCTCCGCCTTGCAGGCGGAAGGTCCTGAGTTCGGATCCCAGATCCTACGTATAGAGGACAGGCGGAAGCGGGGGCGGCCTGCGCTTCTGGTCCTGGTAGGGCGGAGCCTGTGAATCCCGGGGCAGAAGGAGGTGGAGGCATTCATGGTGGTTCGCGAGTTCGTCCGTGGTTCTACACATACACATACACAGACACACACACACACACACACACACACACACAGACATACACAAGCGCACACACATACACATGCACATGAGCACAGTTGAATAAATAATAATAATAAAAATTTTTAAAAATTTTTTTCACACTTTAATCCCCATTCCATCCCTCTCCTCTTTCCATTACAATTTTTCTTGTTCCCTCCTATAGACGTGGTTCTACACATACACATACACAGACACACACACACACACACACACACACAGACATACACAAGCGCACACACATACACATGCACATGAGCACAGTTGAATAAATAATAATAATAAAAATTTTTAAAAATTTTTTTCACACTTTAATCCCCATTCCATCCCTCTCCTCTTTCCATTACAATTTTTCTTGTTCCCTCCTATAGACTACCTCCTGTTTTCAAGTCTTTCACCTGGGTTTCATCTGGTTTGACTTTGACATAATGTGCTTGAGTACCCCATGGGGCATGCATGATCTTCTAGTTCACTCAGTGGCAAATGAGCCATAAGAAGCATCTCACAAACCAATGCTTCACCTGGTATTCAACCAATAGCAATCCCATAATGGAGGAAAAATAGCTACATTGACTTACTGTATGATGGTCTTCAATACAGTGTTTTCTATAAGGAATTTCAAGGTCAGTGTTGACATTGCACATGTCCATTACACACAGATGATTCCACATGGGTGCATGAGTATTCCACACCCATCTTAAATGCTAATAAAAATATTATATTTCCAGCAAGACACGCTTATATATGCTTCTAGAAAATTCTTTACTATGCAAGCTCAGCGAGTTTCCTGGGAGGTAATCACTGACGTTTACCAGAAGCCAGAGGTTCATCTCTCTATTTCTTGAGTGCAGGGAAGAGGGACAACCAATCTGCCTTACCACATGAGTACTGCTAGTGCCTATGCAATTAAAATATGTATTTACCCTGTCACTCTTCGTTTGGCATTCTGTTTCCTATACTTTAAAGTTACACTGGCAAATATGGAAAGATATATGCATAAGAGTATTCATTGAACACCATCTATTTATTAGAAACAACTCAAGTGTCCACCAATAGACAACGGTTAATTATGCTACAGCCACACAATGGATTACATAACTATAAAGAGAAATGAAGAATGGTATTTTTACATTCTACCATGGAAGTTTTTTTTTTTTTAACATACATTACTATCGGGTATGTAAGATGTGACTATGAAAACTCAAAATGAAAGAGAAAAGCTCCATTATATATTAAAATTGTGTCAACTCATCTCAGGGAGGAAATCTTTCCAGTGACCTTAAAATATGAGTGTCAAGCTGGGCATGGTAGCGCACACCTGTAATCTAGGCATGAGGCACATGCAAGCAGTAAGACCTGGAGAGCACAGCCAGTCTGGGCAACATGGCATACTCTTAAATAAACAAAATAGTAAGATATTACAGTTGGTGAAATATAGCAACACTTTCAACAATATAATTTCTGGAAAGCTTAGGTTTATATGGGGACTTTCTGTTGTTTTTTGTATGTCCTGTGTGTGTGTGTGTGTGTGTGTGTGTGTGTGTGTGTGTGTGTGTATGTGTGTGTGTGTGTGTGTAGTTTTTTTTGAAAGTTCCTTTTGTTCTAAGTGTATACCCAACTTAGGGTGGCATACACAAATAACAAAAAAAGTCCCCATAAAACCTCAGCTCTTCCCAGAAATTATATTGTTGAAAGTGCTGCTATCATTTCTTTAATTTTTTTCAATTGTACATGTGCTCACATGAGCACGCACACATGTGTGTATAGATGTTAGTCAGAGGAGCTTTCAGAAGTTGTTTTTTCTACCTTGTGAGTTCCAGAAATCAAGTGCAAGACATCAGACCTTCATATAGACACTTTCTTTTAGCCATTTCCCTGCTCTGAAAATGTCACTGTTACTATTGAGCCTATTGCATCTTTCATGGGATAAAACAAGTTGGAAACTAGGATTTGAGCTGAAGGAAGATATAGATGTTCCATAAATAAGTTCAAATGCAACTCTCTAGTCCTGAATTAGAACTTGTATTTTAAACATTAGTAAAACTGTGATAAGTCATCTATAGATTATGTTAGTCTAGGTCCTTCCATCCATCCATCCATCCATCCATCTATCCATCCATCCACCCATCTCTTACTCCTAGCTTTGTTCTTTGGAGAGGCTTAAAAACAGTGAGCAACCTATTTCTGGCCACAAGGCAGTGAAGGAAGAATCACAGATGGACACTGGAGAATGGGTGTGTGGCTCCAGAGTCCAGCCCTGTGGAGGATGGATACACAGTGGACAGGGATTCCAAGAAGGGCACAGATCAACTGAAGGAGGTTGCAGTCCATGGTTAGCTCCACCATCCCATCCACCTCCACGTGTGCCCTTCCCTTAATGATATGACATGGGAATTTATAGTGTTAGCTTTCAGGAAATGGAAATGCATTACCCTCAGAAGCTCATATTCCTGAAGAAAATACAAAGGTTTATCATGAAAATTCAACAATTTGACTAGCTTTTGATGTTTTATATCAAGTAGAAAATAGGCTTGGAAACATAGATCCTTTCAGGCATCTCACTAGGATTTCTAGAGTGAAGGGATTTTCCCTTGTCAGGTAAACTCTCCACAGCCCACCTGTTCCTCTGCTCTCTGAAGCCGTTCAAGTGGGTCAGCTCCATTGGCTCTAACTCATCTGGAGATGCTACCTGATCCTGCTGCGGGGGTGGGGGAATGTCTGAGTAGTGAGCAGTGCTAAGGGTGTTTCCTCATGAGGCCTGATGTTTTCCTGCCAGAGGTACTGTGATTAAATTTATTTATATATTTTCATGACTACAGGTTTACTTCCTGATTTTTTTTAGATTTAAAGAAATTATTTGAAATAATAAACTTCCTTGCTCTCTTTTGATTGAATCTATGTTGGTAATAAAAAAAATAAAGAACAGCTGTCGCCCGACCCGGTCTCAAGAAAACAGAATGATAGATCAATAGTGGTTTCTAGGAGTCGAGGACATGGCTGAGGTAGAATACTTGTTGTGCAAGCTTTGAGGAACTGAGTTTGATTCTCAGTATCTACAAGAAAAGCCAAGTGTTGTTGACACCTGCCTGTAAGCCCAGCCCTGGAAAGGCGAGACAGGGGAGTCTTGGGTCTCTCAGGCTAGCTAGCCCAGTCTAGTGGGTGAGCCCCAAGTCTCATCAAGACAGTGTCTCAAGAAACAAGTTGAACAGCATCTGAGGAATGACTCCTGAGGTCTACCTCTGGTCTCCACATACACACACACATGTGCACACGCATGTGCACCACACACATACCTATACACATGCATGTGCACACGTGTCCTAATTTTGAGCAGTAGAAAATTGACAGCTCAGATCAGCGGAACAGAAGCTGCTGATAGATTTCCAAATGGGGAATGGGGTCATTAAACAGGACGTGTGCAAGGTTCTTCTGTTCTTGCAGCTAAGAGGTCTGGAGGAAAGAATTCTTGAAAGCTGACAGTCACCAGGAGACTGTGGCACGTTAGAAGGACTAAAGATCACATTTAAGATTTATGCGCATTCTCCAAAGGAATCAGGGGAGGATGGCTATTGTGGCGCTCGCCTTACTGAAGGCAGGTTGGCTCACTAGCCCCTCAGCAGCGGGAGCACTCTGCCAGGGCATTGACTGCCTTGCCTTGGAAAGGCACGCTTGGAGGTTTGAAAGGAGTTCAACATAAGCACTCCTTTGAAATTTCAGGAAAATGAAGAGTTGGAAAGATTAAAGCAGGAGGGGATACATCATGCCTTGAGACTGAGCTTTTCTCAAAAAGTAATGAAAATCATTGATTGCTTTCATAATGATTTCTGATGTGAACTCTTCTTTAAAAGTACCCATTTGACATTACTGACCAAACTACTTACATAGAAACCCACTCAAATGATCCAATATCTCTTCCAGAATCCGACGCAGTTTTTAAATTGTGTCTTAATGTTCACGGTTTTTTAGAAATCTGTTTTGCAATTGACAAACCAATCTTCGCAGGCTAATTCTTTAGGAGAGGTGAAGAAGCTTCAGCCTTCTTCAGAAGAAGCAACAACTGTGGTGGTCTCCCTGAGTGATTATATAGCATGCAACATGTACAAAGAAAGAAGCTCGGGGTGGCTGCCACCTAGTTCTGAACTGCTATATATTAGATGTGCTCAGTGCCAGATTGGAAGAATATTTACTTCTTTCATTTGCTGTGTCTGCTTCTTCACTGACACTTTCTCATGTGCATCAGGATAAGTCAATGTAATTGCTATGGAAAGAATAAAGATGCCTGGAGTTAGCATTACAGCTGACATGTGCCTCAGTCAAAAAGCTTTGTGTTCCTCGATGCCACTTTCACAAGCTCTCTACTATAGCTGCCCTAGCAATGCTTTGCCGTGCAACAGAGAAGGTCACATGAAATATGACCCTATCCTGAAGACTGTATGGCACTGGTGCCACACAAAATATGTATCTTATATATTCTGCAAGTTACACACTGAAGGGCTCTCATATCCTTGGGGGTACCCAAGCACTAATTAATGCAGAGGTCCTAGATAGGACCCAGTGGATCAAACATGTAGAGAGGACAGGGAGAGGGAGAGGAACAGCCTAGAGGGGAAAAGGGTAGGATGGAATGGGAAATGGAGTGAGGATGGTGAGGGTTGATTAAAAAAAAACACACAAAGCCATTGTTAACAGAAATTAAAATTTTAAAAAGTTATTTTTTTAAATAAAGAAGAGAAACTGGAGATTTATTCAGCTTACAGTTCCAGAGGGGAGATGCAGCTCATGAAGGCGGAAGAGGCCTGGTTGGCTGGTGGAAACTGAAGGAGGCTGAGAGAGCAAAACTAAGAACTGTAAGAACAGGCTTCTCCCTGAAGCAGGCCAGTACAATGGACTTCAAGGCCCACTCCCCCACCCATCCCCACCCTGACATGCCTTCCTCCAGCAAGACTCCACCCCCTAAAGTTGCCATGACCTTCCCAAGCAAAGCTAAGTACTCCAAACCATAAGCCTGTGTTTAAACCATGACACCATTAGAGGGTGTGATCATTGCCACATTCTTAATACGATCTTTCTGCACAGGATTTGATGAAAAAAAAAAAGAAATTTGCATATTCTGAAAGAAAATTATATTATATTGTTGTCTCCACTTTTGGTGGGAAGGAGCATCATGAATGAGACCATGTGGCAGCAATATCTCACTCTTCTCAACCTTAGCTTCTTGGAAAGAAAAATGAAGGCTCAGGGGTTAAGACTGCCTTACAAGCAGAAAGTCCTCAGTTCAGATCCCAGTTCCCACATAAAAAACACCAGATGGAAAGGGTGGTGGCCTGCACTTCTGGCTCTAGAAGGCAGAGCCTGGGAAACTCAGAGCAAAGAAAAGAGAAGGTAGTGCAATCCAGGGTGATTTGTGAAGTCTCTTTTGGGCCTCCACAGGCATACACAGTACCCTCTGATACACACACACACACACACACACACACACACACACACACACAAACACTAAATAAATAAATAAATAATAAATAAATAAATAAATAAATAAATAAATAAATGTAAACAAGATAAGAAAGAAAAAATGAATGTATTAATTCCAGGTCAGACAACATTCTGAAGATCTTAAAAGACTAAGAAACGGCTGCCTTGCCCCTCATGGATTCCATGTCTGGAGTCTGTGAGTTCTTATCTTTTCTTTCTCGCCTTTAATTCTTTTATGCGGCTCTCCCACTTCAATCCCTGGACACAAGAATGCCACATTTGTTGCAGCGCAGCAGATGGCTCTTGTCCCTCTAGAATCCATGTCCATCTATGAACTCTGTTCCTTCTCTCCTCTACTAACCTCTGCCATAATCCTCAAAAAAAAAAAGGACTAAGAAAATGCAAATGAGGAGAGAGAGGTTGCTGGAAGAAAATCAATGGAGGAGAAAAAAGAAAACAGGACATGGAAATTGTCATTGCCTAGCTAGAGCTGCTCATGCTGCTGTTACCCACACATTACTATCTTCAAATGGGCTTCCAATTAAGGAATTGGAAGGAGAATAAGGAGCTCTTCACTTACAATGCTAACGAAACCCATTCATGCTATAAACATTCACTGAGCTTCCACTGCATGCCAGGCACTGCCCCAGGGTTATAAATCCTCGAAGATCTGTTGTAATTGATTCTACTTTCAAGTCTGCACATTCTAGGTAGAAGTACATGCTTGAAGTGAAAGACAATATGATCTTGTAAGGGGAGAAAAGGACGATAAAAAGAAAGCACAGGAATTCTAGTTCTGTGACATTTCTAATTTATGTTTCTATTTTCAAAGAAAGACTTATCCTTTATATGACTTTTGGACCTTTGTCAAAAAAAAAAAAAAAAAAAAAAACACCAGTTCTTAATGTAGTGTAGTAGTGAGATTTCCATTACTTGGACAAGATACTTGAGACAATAAACTAATAAAGAGATTAGATCTGTTTGGGTTAAAAACTTCAAAGTTTCCAGTTCATACACAAAGGGCCCTATTAGAATGCTAATCAGTGGGGAGCTGATCACCGTGGGGCCACAAGATGGAGGAAGCTACGTACTGCATGTAGTTAGGAGACAAAGGAGAGAAACCTGAAGAGTCCCTTCAAGAGCATACTCACAGTTACTCACCTTCCTTCTTCATCTGAACAGAGCCTCTCACTCCTCTGGAAGAACAGACAAGAGACCAAACTTTCAACACACAAGCTTTAGAGGACATTCAAGAGCTCAGTAAAGCGTGGAGATTACAGATGGACACACTTAAGTTATGCCACGACATGTGGACATCCATCACTCCCCTTGACCATCCAGTAATGGAAGCCTTTGCATTTGTTGTCATTTTTAGAAGAAACCTCTTCTGTTGAATACATAGAACTGATATTCACAGATGAAATAATGTGACATCTGGAATCTTCTAAAACTAATCTCAGGGAGACAGATTGCATGAGAAAATAGAATCAGTTAGGGGTTGAGAATTTGAAAGCTTGGTGACAGACACGTAGTACTCCTCAAATGTGTGCTTTGTGTGTGATGAAACATTTCTAGTTAACACCTACTTGTGGTGGGGATGAGTGGAATGTTCAACATGATTCTTCCTATGTAGCTGAGGAGGCTATTAAACTTGAACAGACTTCTTGCCTCTGCCATGGAATGCTACAGCCATATGCCACAGCATTTGACCCAACATATAATACAAAATATATTTTACACCTATCTTCAGTGTTTACAATAAATGTGAATGACAGAAAAAAATTCAATTTACAGACTAAGAATATTCCTCAGTGATTGGTCCTCACCAAGGTATTTCCACCCTTTGGTAAATAAGATGATATTATTTTAAAAATCAAAGCAGTGATCTCTGTAGCAATCTCACTGAGGGTGATTCTTTTCTTAAATATTTTAGTCAAAAAGAAAGAATGAAATAAATAAAACCTGTAACATCTCAACGATTTAACTAAATTAGGAACAAAATAAACAAAAGTATTTCATGAGCCAAAGTGAGCATTTGGTGTCCACAAAGAAATGAAAACACTCTGTGTGTTGAGATGGTAGATACAGGACAAACAATAAACTTACCAAGTGGAAACTTAGCACTGTGAGCTGTCACCCTGGAAGCTTGGCAAGGCATTCTGGGTACACTCACCAACCATATGCTTTGAAATGTGTTCAGGGCTGAGGAGAGAGTTCAGTGGTTAAAGCCTTTGCTTCACAAACAAAAAGACATGAGTTTGGGTCCCCAAAACCCATGTTAAAATCTTGGCAGATATGGCTGTGACTTGTAATTCTAGCCTGGAAAGTGAAGCCTGGGATACCCCAGAGCAAAGCAATAATGTGGAAGAGCTGTCCGAGATGATTTTCAGTGCCATTTTTGGGCCTCCACAGACACACGTATTCAAGTGCCTTCTTGGGTGGACATACACACACACACACACACACACACACACACATATACACAAAGTGTTCATGTCTATGAACTTCAGGGCATGACAGACCTGCTGTACCCTTGAACTCACAGCACTGCTTGCTATTCCTCTCTGTGTTTACAATAAATGTGAATGGCAGAAAAAATTCAATTACAGACTAAGAATACTCCTCAGTGACTGGTCCTCACCAAGGTATTTCAACCCTTTGGTATATAAGTTAATATTATTTTAAAAATCAAAACAGTGATCTCTGTAACAGTCTCACTGAGGGTGATTCTTTTCTTAAATATTTTAGTCAAAAAGAAAGAATGAATGCTTCCAAGGTCTTTGTTCACCTTGTCAACCTGTGTACCTCTCACCTTCAGGACTTAACAGAGGGTCTCTTCCTCCTTGCAGACTCTTTGCTTGCAGGTACCTTTGGCATACTCAGAAGAGTTTTCTGCTTTTATTTTTATTTTATCTTACATACATACCTCTCACAACCTTTACAATCTTTATCCTCTCTCTCTCTCTCTCTCTCTCTCTCTCTCTCTCTCTCTCTGCCTGTCTCTCTCTCTCTCTCTTTCTAATTCACTTCTGTGTGTGCGTGTACTTTGTTGTGGGTTGAATTTAAGACTCTAAGATCCCTAAACAAGTATTTTGCCACTGATCTATATCCCACATTCTTTTTCTACTTTTTATCCTGAGACAAGGTCTTACTAAGTTGACTATCCACGTCTCAAACTTGTGACTCTCCTGTCTCATTCTCCCAGCGGATTTTCAGATGTATATTATCACACCCGGATCCTTCACAATGGCCTTATAACTCTGATGTCCTCTATTGTTACCATGTTTCTTCCATTTATTCCATGTACCTAGTTCTTAGTTCATACTCAACACTGTTGTTAGACAAATGAGTTCATATGCTGTGCTTTTTTTTGATTCCTATAGGTTTGAGTAATTTATCACTACTTGGTGCATTATGTTTGATAATTATTCTTTTAGTGCATAACACTTAGAAATTAAGAGACTATTCGGGAAACTCTCAGCTTCATTTTTTACACTTTTGCAATAATTCTTTCTTCTTCCTTTCCCTTCCCTTTTCTTTTCATCCCTTCCCTTCTTCTCTTCTCTCTCTCCCTCTCTCCAGGTCCCACCAAGTACTCAGGCTGACTGCAAACTTGCCATTCTCTTGCCTTAGCCTGCAGAGTTCTGGGTTTCTAGGCAACCTCTCAGCTTCTTGTCTCGGCTCCGAAGGTGACTCAAGACACAAATAGAGGGGTTGGGAAACCAGCTAGGGCATCTGCAGCATTCATTCTCAGAGTGTCACTGTCTCTGGATCCTTTTTTCCTGCGGAAAGAAACTTGTCTTAGCTCTCTGCTCCTAAAAGCCCCGTACCAGGCTAGCCAGACTATCCAAAATGGTGAGTTCCAGGTTGAACAAGAAACCATACCTCAGTATGTAAGGTGCAGAGAGATCAAAGAAAACACCCAGTATCAACATCGGATCTCCACGTGCATGATTACATGTGCGCAAGCGCAGAGCGCATCTGTGGTGGTCCCTCCAGCTGATTGTTCTGTAGCTGCAGTCTCTCCACTCCTGCTTGCTGTCCTAATGCCTGACCTCCACCTTTTGTGCCTTTGCTTTAGCTTTATAATTCCTGCTTTTTAAATTATGCATGTTACTATTTTTGAGCAGGTCATCTATGCTCGCGGTACATCTACATCAACTGTTTATAGAAGACTGTGCGCACAGTGGAAAGCTGCTTCACTTGTCGGGTTCAGCCACCAGGTACCAATTCTTTTCCTGGGATTGACTTCCATTGTCAGCTTCCTGTAAAGCATCACAAGCGAAAGCTTTAATTTTTTTTTATTTATCCTTTGACAACTTTATTCATATATACAATATATATTGATCATATTGGTCATCCCTTTCTTCCCACACCCCAGTACATCCCTTTCTTCATGTCCAACTTCATCTCCTCGTTTTCTTATTTTTTCAATAAGTCACAGAGATGTGGCTTATCTTCCATGTGCAGATGGGGAACATTAGTTCCCCATGAAAGGGGCAATCTGCCAGTGCCCTGTTCCCTAAAGAATGGCTCTCTCTGTCCCAGATGCCATCACCTAACAATAGCTCCTCAGCTAGAGGCGGAACCTCGTAAGCCCCTCCCCAATCCATACTGGAAATCTTTTCACATATATAATTATGCTTATTATGTCATATAAAATAAGCAAACCAAGTTCTGATGAAATACCCCACTGTGTAGTCCTGGAGGTCTTAAGCTAATGTCTCTCGTATTTCAACCTCTCAAGTGTTGGGGTTACAGATGATTATGACCATGCTCCAAGGCAAGCACATTTTGAAATTACTTTAATACTTTACATGTGTATGTACATATGCATATGTGTACACACTGATATACTCCACATTTCCACACACCGATTTCTTGACATCATGCTTGGATGTTGCATCTTCAGACTCTCTAATCTATTTCATTGTGCTGTTGCTTCACAGTTAGCAAACAGTCACCTAGAGGTGGTAAATTGGGATTCCCTGGCTGTTTGCTATGAAGTACAGATGTAATCATTGCTACCTGCTTCACTTCGTACATGCACACAGTGTGTGCTCAACCACTCACCCATGCACACAGTGTGCTCAACCACTCAGTGACATGGAAGAATTGCATTGGATGTTCTGGCCAAGTTTTGAGCTTTGCTGAGATGCCATAAGCATTTTAAGTTTTCTCTGTACAGCCTCCTGTCCTTTTTTTTCTTTTCTTTTCCATATGTCTGACTCGTACAATTAATTGTTAAAATCTAAGATAAGCTTTGGGAGTTATTTTTAAAAAGGCAAATACTCCCAATTTCCCACTCTCGCTCTCTCTCCTTCTCTCTTTCTCTCTCTCAAGTTCTCATGATTACTCTGCACTCTTAAGTGTTGTATAGTATAGTACACACTATTAATTTTAGCTTCAAATTAGAGAAAGAAAGAAGAGCAAACACAAAACCTACATGAATGCAAGGCATTCCTTGCCGAGTGGCTCTTCTGGGACAGAGCGATCACTAGGAACATCATAAACGATGCTTTTCAGCCTTAAGAAAATAGTAACGAGCCAGATATGGTGTCACGTGTTTGGAATCTCAGCACTCAGGATTAGGGGCAACAGAATCAGAAGCTCACCCTGGTAATCCCAGCAGCTGGGCAAACGCAAGGGTCAGGAGTTGAAGGTCATCCTCAGCTATACAGAGAGTTCAAGACCAGTCTCAGATGCCTGAGATTGTGTCTCAGAAAGACAAAACAATACAAGGAGAGAAAGACAAGGAGATGGAGAAGAAGGTGAAAAAGAAGAAACACTTCCAAATGCTTACAAAGAATGAAAATCAAGTCTATTAAAAATAATTCTTGGGGCCTGGAGAGATGGGTCAGTGTAGTTAAGCCTCTGCCTCCAAGCAGAAATTTTGATCTTGGATCCCATGTAAATATGCTGGGAGATGATGGCTGTGGCCTGTACTTCCGACCCTGGAAGATAGAGTCTGGAAAACTTCAGAGCAAAGGAGAGAAGAGGTAGCACAATCCAGGGTGATTCAAGAAGTCACTCTTGGGTCTCCACAGGCACATACGCAATGCCCTCTGATATACACACACACACACACACACACACACACACACAATAATTCTTTGGATAACAATGCAACAAGAACATGTTTGAAATTCAAACTAGAGTTCCTGAGTGACTGTATGTTATCTGAGAGCAGGTGGGAAGAAATAAATATGTGTAACACCAACAAGCCCCATCACGGCTGTCTGTTTTATAATGGGTCATTCTGTGTGCATGTGTTTAAGAACACAATGTTCAAGAGGAGATATCAGGCCAACTGTTTATAAACAACTCTTCCCAAGTTCCAAGAATTTTCTGGTAAATTATCTTACATCACCGTGGAATCTCAGTTTTTGAGGGCTAAGTAGCTAAAGATTGTCCCACGAGGATCTTTAGTACTGCAAATGTCTCCTGACAGAGTTATGAAGACTGATGTTTGAATGCCATTCTGTGTTCTTAAGGGTGTTTACCCTTTGTAGATGTTTTGAAAGTGCAGCCCGGACATAGTGACCCAGCTTTCAGAAGGCCAAAGCAGATAGCAAGTATGAGAGCAACCCTGGTTACTTAGTAAAGTCTGTCTAGCAGTAAGAGGAGAAGGAAGAGGAACTTCAGAGAAAAAAAAAAAAAACCTTCCCTATGTGAGTCATTTGCTGAATTTCTCCAGGGCAAAGACTACACAGAGACAAGGGGACAGGCAGGCTACTGGGCTCACCTGGAAGAAAAGTGTCTTATTGACTAACGTCTGCTCTTCTGCCCCTTAGGTGATTGCACAGAGTCCTGTGGGCCCATACCATCTTCTGAAGTTCATCGTGAATCAGAGTTCATAGTGGTACACTGAGGACAGCCCCCGCTCAACTCATGGATGTGGAAGGCAACCCAGGACAAGTTCCTCAACTTAGCACTGTGGTTCACTACAAGTTTTCCCTGGACTAGGACTCCTGCTGGGTGAAGACACATCTTCCTGTAATCCTCATCACTTCCACCTCTGTTTTGTTGGGACCTCTGACTCTAATCTCTCTAGGCCAGAAACAGGAATACTTTGCTCTTAACTTCCTTTTATCTCTTCTTCCTCCTCCTCCTCCTCCTCCTCCTCCTCCTCCTCCTCCTCCTCCTCCTCCTCCTCTTCTTCTTCTTCTCCTCCTCCTCCTCTTCCTCTTCCTCCCCCTCTTTCATCTCCTCCTTTTTCTCTCTTTCTCTCCTCCATCTCCCCTCTCTCTAAGACAGGGTCCCATTGTGCTGACTAGGGTGGCTTCAGACCCTCAAATGCTAGGATTGCAGATGTGCACCTCTACACCTGAGCAGGATATCAGCTTTGAAATCAGATAGAGGAAGCCTAAGTCTGGCTTTACTGCCAAACCACTTCTAGACCCCGGGCACCCTATTACTACCTAGAAATACAGTAGTGAACTGATCTTGTCACACATAAAAATGCTATGTATTTAAAAATGCAATTCCTTATCCACTAGACCGAGAGAAACCCATGTCCTACAGACAGCCAAAATTATGCAGAGGACATTCACACTGAGGTTCCCTATTGAGGGGGCATAGAATGAGGCTTCATGAGGTACAAATGGAAACATGATTTCTATTGCCTATCTTTTTAAACATCTAGTTGTATTTTTCACTATGTGAATCTATTATTTTGTTATTGAACATAATACCCAAAATTAGCAAGAAATGCATCTATAAGTGTTCATGCAAATCAAACCAGAATCTCTCGGGGAGAAACTATTACATTATGTTTATTTTGTATAATACAGATGTCTTGAGCAAAAAGGTTTTTGCTAAAATGTCCCAAACTATAAATTATACGACATCTGACTTACAGTATAAACCAAAGCCCCAAATCATGTTTCCCTCCATTATTTTATCTTTGTGTAACACAGAACTCTTGAAAAAACATCCACACTTCCGGAGTGCTTAGCGACAGTCCTTTATGTGTTCCCTCAATTCTGATCTTGAATCCACAGCAGTAGCCAGGGCAGGCAGAATTCTCTTGCATCTCAGCTGAGGAAATGAGTTCTGACTAGTCCAAGGTTTCAGAGCAAGTGAGGGGAAGAACAGGAATTCAAGTTCTGTTCTCTTGGCTCTGCATGATGCCAAGGTGTTTCCTCTCATTTCGGGCAGAAATGACACACAGACAGTTAAAATTTAGCTCAACAGATTGGAAAAAGAAAAGCAAATCTTAAGTAAGCATCCTGTTGACAACACGGCCATCATCCTAATGCCAGATGGCAGACTTTGCTGATGTGGTCCTTTCTCTTGATCTCCCTGTCTCGCCCGGGGACCCTGCACACCACCTCGGATGTCCAAATGGACATATTTAGAATATCTCCCTATTTGAATGGATCAAGAGCAGAGGTTTGGAATAGTTGCTGTGGGATGAAAGCCAAAACGTTTCTTATTCTAATGAGCCTGATGGATTAGCATTGAAACTGCAAGGTAGGGAGACAAGCCACATAGCACCCTGAAAAGAATTCAGGCCCACATATTTAGGATAAATAAAGAATTGCATTTTTAAATACATAGCATTTTTATGTGTGACAACATCAGTTCACTTCTGTATTTCTTTCTATGCCCACAAGCAATTCTCCTCTTAGGAAAAACTATAGAAGGCTAAACATTTACTTGTATCTTTTAACTCTTCTATTTGGTTTAATCATCATGTTTTGGTTTTTGTTGACTATGACTCAAATTTCTTTCTTTAATGAGAAAGTCATGCTTAGGAAAAATTTAACTTTAGGAATTAAGTATATATATATATATATATATATATATATATATATCACATACAGATACACACACTTACACAGACACACTTAGCTTTCATAAAATTTTATGGTACATCTGTTGTAACAGTCATAATTGTGTATGATAAAAATAAGCCCAAGCTTATCAAAATCAATGTTATTTCTTTCTCTTTTAAATAAAATGTCTCCTGTTGTACAGTGTCCATTTTAAAGCACTTGGACTTGGACTTTACCAGTCCACTAGTTCTCTTCCTAAAGCTCCCTTTAGAGCAGGTATTACATTTGGAGGAAACAGGACTTGGGCTGGGTGGGGTAAGAGGTAGCAAAAGACAATTGATCACTTTACAGAAAACAGAGCTTGTTTTGGCTCCTCTATCATACTGATACAACTTTCCTTTATTCCTTGCCTTCTGCTTTATTTATTTGACAAATAAAGAGAGAGAGAGATCCATACATGAACCATGTGAGTTTCTGGGGATCGAACTCAGGTCTCCAGGTTTGCAAGCAGTACCTTACCCACTGAGCTATCCCACTGGCCCTATTTCTTTCTTTCTTATGTCTTGTCATCTATTATTCTCTTCTTTTGCATTCCTCCTTGTTTCCTCTCTTTATTCTGCTTTTTAACATCCTTCTTACTGTGATCTACTTCAAGAATAGGAAGCATTTCTTTCTCTCTCTCTCTCTGTCTCTCTCTCATGTGCACACGTTCTCTCTGTCATTTTCTCTTTTCCTCATTCCTCCCATTGCCTCCTTTATTTTGGGACAGATCTTGGCATGAATCTTAGACTGGCCTCAAATTCCTATCAGTCCTCCTGCCTCAGCCTCCCAAGTGCTGGGATGGCAAGTATGAACCGACATGCATTTTTTTTCTCTGTAACAGGAGAATATCTCAGATGAGATCACATGAGAATAATCTTCCTAAATGATGGACCCTTTTTTTTCTGAGGAGCTTGGGTCCCCTGGAATATTGCCCTGAGCCTTCAGTGTAGAGAAATGGTTCAAGGGACTAGCTGTGTGTCTTGTAGGTTCTGTTTTGCCAACAGAACACAATCACTCTTTCTCTTTATGACTTGTTTCATCAATTAAAAATAATGTAGGGCGGGTGCGTGCCCCCTTGGCATTGCAGCCCAGCGGCTCTTGAGTGAGGCGGATGACAGGCATTTGGAAGAATGGTGGCCTGTTCATCACACACTCCAGCGAGGACAAAGACAATAGAACTGTATTAAAAGACACTCGGAACATAGTGGACACTAAAAACTCAAGAGTTAAACTGTTGGCTGCAGAAACAATTCTCTGCGAGCCCCATCAATCCTTCCTGAGTGTCTGTATCTTTCCTTCTTATTCTAACATGTGCCTTATTCTTCTGAGTTTCTTTGAGCTACTGAAGCAGCAGGGCCTTTCTGTCTGAGTCAAAGCCCTTATGTAGGGCTGGTCACGCATGGGCCGCTCCCTGTCTCTCACAGTGCAATGTTGGCAGAACCCTGACAAGAACCCAGGCTCCTTACTATGGGAGTGGGGCCCGTGCATCAGGATGCCATATGGTCTCTGAGAGCGGCGTTTGATTTTCATTTAATTGACATTCTTGTAGAAGATCCCCGACAATGGCATTAGCGGTAACCGCTCTTTTAATTGTCAGGCTAAGCCTTGTCTGCTTTTAGGCAGATGTTGTCTTGCTCCTGAGGCAGCTGGGAGTGAAAGGGCTCCTCATCAGGGCTGTGGACACTGCCCAAATGTAATCAGCATGGAAACCTTGCAGAATTACCGACAGATTACTGCTCCAGCTGCCAACATATCCAAGGCCAGACAGCTTGCTTTTTGTTTTGTTTTGTTTTCTTTCATGTTGGGACAGGTTGAAATTTAGAATGAGTTTTTGTGGACGGCGAGAGAAAACACAGGATCACACACAGCTGACAAGCTATGACAAATCAGAAGGCACATTCATGATGTACTGGGAAGGATGAACAGCAACCTGAGAGATGACAGATTCCTTTTTCTGTTTACTGACCTGAATCATCACAGCCAAATTTATTAACGCTCTGTTTTTACCCTGACATCATGCATGCTGTAAGGAACGTGCAAGAAATAAAGAACATTCAACAAAGGATATGGCTCAGGGGTTAAGTCTTCGTCTTGAAAACAAAAGGACCTGAGTTCAAATCCAAGGTCCCATATGAAAATGCCTGGCAGAAATGGCAGTGACCTGCACTTCCAACTCTGGAAGGCAGAGTCTTGGAAATCCCAGAGCAAAGCAATAGGATGTGGAACAATCCAGGATGATCCCCAAAGTAATCTTTGGGCCTCTAGAGGCACACAAAGTACCCTCTTCTAATACCCACCTGCACCTACACACATACCCCTACATACACATACCCATACCTACAACATGGAATAAATAAAATAATGGACATTTCCAGACCTCCTAGGGCCAATGTGAGCAATATGACCATATACCATAGGAACATAACTCACAAGACAGAAACAAAAAAAGCTAAAATCTTGCTACATGTGCTTTTCTATCTATTTTTAAGTACAAAGGATAAGTGTGTTTCAGCAACTCAGTTAAATACATTTCCCCAACTGAAAAAGTAAATGTCTTAGTAGAACTTCTGCTTGCTGCCAGTACATGCTGTCTCAGGCTTCCAAAATGCCTCTTTTCCTGTCCCTCCATGGTCTCTTACATTTATATCAATGAGATAATAGCCGTCAAGTTCCAAAACACCTAAACCTTATAATGATGAAGGGGACCAAGCCTGCATGTTGTCCTGCATCTTTCCTGCTGAGGGAACTGTAAGATTGCTTCCAGAGAGTTAATTCTGTTCCTTTCAAATAACTATGCACTGTTACTTTTCAACATTAAAAAAAACCCTCAAACCCCTGGTTTTTGGTTTCTCTTGCTGTATCTGAATATTCGAGACCAAATAATTTATTGTCATGGCTTGAAATGTGTCCCCCACAGACTCATGTATTTGGTCACAGCATCCTTAAGAGGTGGAGCTTTGCTGAAGGAAGGCAATCACAGGGGTTGGACCTTGAGGTGGATTAGCCCCACCTTCCTTTGGGGAGAGACCTCTTCTTGCAGTTGGCAGTCTTGCAGCTCTCAACCTCCATGAAGGATATGACTTAGCCCTCCTCCAGCTTCTGACACCAGCCATGTCTTTTCTGCCATGAAAGACTGTATCTCCCCTCTGGAATGGTAAGCTGAATAAATTTCCCTTAAGGTTCTTGCTGAACCTTAAGTTCCTTGACTTTGGGTGTTCTCTCTTGCTGTGTCTTAACATAGCAGGTAGAGCTTATGGCAACACAATAAACATGCTTCAGACAGTGCTCTTTGTATATGTCTGTGTGATATGTATGTTCTTTAGGCATATGTGCAAATGGAGGCCAGAAGTGGACACTAGGTGTGTAACAGTTACTCTTAACTGTTGCTTTAAGAGAACATCGAAAGTCAAGCAACTTAAGGGAGAAAGGGAGATTTATTCAGCATACGGTCCCAGAGGGAAGAAACAGTCTTTCAAGGCAGAGGTGACATGGCTGGTGGCTGAAGCTGGAGGCAGGCTAAGTCACTGCAGACATCCTTGGAGTGTATCTCTTCTTCTTAGTCTTGTGTTCTGTGGTTCCTTTTATCTGGTCAGCTACTAGGAGGTTCTAGTCAGATCTAGGGCTGGTCTTTGTATTGTAAATGTATTGATCCAGATAATCTTTTCAAGTGGACTCACAGCTGATCTTAGTTAATGCCAGATGTGGTCAAGTCAGACACCCAAGATTAACTATCACAAAGTGTTCTCAATTATTCTCTACCTTTTTTTGGTGACGGGGTTTCTTGCTGAACCTGGAGCTTATCAATTGACCAAAGAGTTTCAGGGATCTCCCTACACCTTATTCCAAGTCTTCATCAGCCCTGGAGTTACAGACGTGCACTGGCAGACAAGCTTGTGGTGAGTGTGGGAAAACCAAACTCAGACCCTCACAATTGCAGCAGGCATTTTACCAACAGAGTCATCTTCTCAATCCTTGGAAACTCATTAATTTATGATCTAACTAATCTCTAAGTCTAAACTTCCCAATGTTCCCACTTCTAAATATCATCAGCATACGGTTTGGGGGGAACATATTGAAACCATAGAATCCTAGGAAGCATACATTTGTAAAAATTTCAACAACGTGCAGATTTGGCAAGTCAACTTTTACTTAGAGCTCTAGAAGCCAGAAAGAGGCCCCATCTCTCAAGAAGCTGAGATAAATCTCTTTTCTTTCATCTTTTCATTTGTTGCCAGGGTCGGGAGCCCAAGTACACAGTTTCTCTTTAACAGCTTGAGAAGTGGGCTAAATTAAGAGAACTTTGGGGTCCTGTGCACTAAAATTGAACCTTTACGACCATGAGATTCTCTGAGATGTCTCTATATTTGTTTGTATTTTGCCTTTGTTTATATTTGCTTTTAAAATGTGTTATTTGAAATGCATGTTATTTTTAGTATATATTGTGTATTAAATCCAGTTTGAAAATAGTTTTGAGCTTATACTTGTAAGTAGAGTAATAAATACTAAGAAATGTTAATTTATTTTAAAGCTACAGATTTGGTCACATGAGGTGGAGGCAGGAGGATCAGGAATTTAAGCAAGTTTTGACTATTTAGCAAGTTACAGGTCAGTCTAGGCTGTATAAAACCCTGTTTCAAAGTTAAGGAGAAAAAAGAACAAACAAGCAAAAAAGCCTTTCTAAAATGAAAATAAAAACTGTATAACCAAAAGGTTAGGAGCATAGGAGGAGACTTGTTGGGAAGAGATATAGAATTCACATTGTGTGTGAAGTTATATTTTCAGTGGAGGAGGGGTAGGATAAGAGAGAACAGTGGTGGGGAAATATGGCTACCATGCGTTATAAATATGAAATGTCAAAGAATAAGGCTTGAGGACTGGAGAGATGGCTCAGGGGTTAAGACTCTGCCTTGAAAGCAGAAGGTCCTGAGTTCAGATCCTAGGTCCCATGTGAAAAAATTCCAGGAAGAACAGCAAAGGTGCGCACTTTGGGCCCTAATGGGCAGAGCCTGGGAAATCCCAGAGTGCAGCAAAAAGGAGGTAGAAGCAATCCAGGATGACTCCCCAAGTCACCCTTGGTCCTCCACAGGGACACACAGTGCCCTGTGACACACACACACACACACACACACACACACACACACACACACATACACACCACAAATAAAATAAGAATAATGCTTGGAATGTTTACACTTAGGGACTTGAGATGGCTTGGCTGACAATGACATTCACTGTGAAAGACTGGGCACCTTAGTTCAATCCCTATCTGGCAGAAAGAGTGTGGCACCTACAAGTGGTCCTCTAACCCCCATAGGCATACCTTGGTGTGTACCCCACCCCAAGATAAATAAATGTTTAGAATTTAAAAAATATCGTGTAACTCACCTGACATGCCACATTGACAAGAATTAGTAGTGAATCTGAATGTGTAATTGTAGATAGTAGGGAAGCTCTTTTTTGTTTCTGTCTGTTTTTGCAATCCCAGGATTGAACCCAGGGCCATGTGCATAGGAGACAAGTGCTCTACAGTTGAGATAAACTTTCGCCCACTGAATGAACTGAGAGATGCCAAATATCCCTGCTTACCACTGTAATTCAGTGAAAGATGAATGGAGTTTAGAGTTCACCATAAGGGTCCTTGCTGTGGACTGAACTTTCCAGTGAGTCTTGGAACCCATCAGAAGAGTTTCGGTAATGAACAACTGGCCAAAGGATTCTCTGAGGGGTTCTGGTAGTGAAAGAGCCCAGTCAGTTCTTGTCTTCCACCAAATCCTGACGTTTCATAACCAGTCAGAAGGATGCAGGCAAACATCACATTTTACGAATGCCTAACAAGTGACTTTCCTTCCTCTGAAATTTTCAGCTCCAAAGTATCTTGCAATACTTGGTGTCAGGAAGTCTAGATATCCTAGATTAAGCCTTTCCCTACTGTAGGATAATAAGCCTGTTTCTACAATAACTAAACAGAATGCTTAATTATCACCCCTTCTTTTATGACCCCTTCTAGTGTCTCCAGTTCTTCTTTCCATTTGTTTCTGCCCCTAGAGAAGGACACTGTCTTATGACCTCCACCGTTTTCATCCAGAATATTCACCGATAAAACCAAAAACAAACCAAAACAAAAAACAGAGCAGCAGATACTCTACAGTGTTGGAATGTTCAATACTAGTTGATCTAAAAGGTAGTTGTGTTGATCCCCAGGGAGACCAGGAACAGTTGGGGAAATTGTCCTACATCATTCTGCCCCGGTTCAGCAAAACTTGGGTGCGTAGTCAGTACTCTGCGGCTCCTGTAATGGTGGCAAGGCAACTTTGGAACTCTGAAGAACACATATCCTTATCTGCGTTAACAACAATTTTCCACTAAGCAGCAACAGCATAAAGCTAGAAGAAGGTTTTCCCAAGAAACACACTCCAGTAACTTAGGGAAGAACTGATGTTGTGTGGGACAAGGAGACCCCATTACAATCCCAGCAGGGGTCATGGACCAGGGGTAGTCCAGGAAATGCAAACCAGTCTTGCCCAGCATGATCTCCCCCAAACTCCTTCCTTCTGTCTTCTGTGTCTGTTTCAGGGAGTCCCAACAAGAATCAAATTCCCTTTTCATGTTGAATATGTGGAATTTCGTTTCATGTCAAATTTGTCTGTGCGTGTTTAAAAAATGAATTTTAGTAGAGATCATGTAGAGAAATACAGAAAATTTCACACTATTGGCAGTTGAGAAGCAAAATGCAATTGATAACAGGCAAGTACAAAAGTAGAAAAGCACTCAGAGTCTTTTGTGAGACAGATGGAAAGACTTTCTTGGGAGCTCTGTTTTGACATCCTATTCACTCAACCACTGCATGGTATAAGTGGATATTTTGAGATAATTGGGACAAAACTAATAACCTCAAGCCACTAAAATCCAAACAAATCAAAGCCAGTTTGGAGGCAATCACTCTAGTTTCAGTGAGTCTAAATTTCATCTCGAGTGACCATCAGTGTCTTTGGCCGTGGGGTGATGATACAGCTCCCCTGGGTGAATTCTTTTTGTCACAGGAGAGATTTCTGGTTCCTTCTGCTTTTCCGTCCAGTGTTACTGAGGTACATGCACAGTCTCCTAAAGAGCTAAAGAGACTTTTTTTTCCCTTTTATCAAAGCGGATCTTCTCCCAAGATAAATAATATTCAGTGTGAAAAGAAAACTCTGGGTTAATTTATGTTGCTTAGAAAACCAAAACAGATAAAAGGATCGCCTTTAAAAAAAAAATCACTACCAGATTGTAATATAATCAGGAACTGGGTAAACTCAACAATAGAAGGAAACCAAGCAGGCAGACCTTTCCCAAGTAGTTTTAAAGCTGACATGTGAGTGGAAGTTACTGGTGTGGTTCTGTTGTAGCTTCTGTTTTCCTAAGGAATTTGGAGTCTGAATGGGGGAAATGCTTTAAAAGAGGAACAAGAAGGAATACACCCATCCTTCTTGGGGGGAGGTGGGAGAAGAACAAGAATGCATTTTACCAGAAGATAGAAATAAGATCACTAACCAGTAACTTAAAAAAGAAGTATGATTTCTTATGGTTGACCTCAATCCTCCTAAATTTTGGTAGAATTTAAGGAAGACAAACGTGCAAAGGCTGAATTAAAAAGTACTGCATTAATAATTAATCTAAGAAGTCTAGGTCTCATTATAAAAATGTTGTATTGGCTGAAAGTATTTAATTAAATTATTGATTTATTTAGTGAGAGAGAGAGAGAGAGAGAGAGAGAGAGAGAGAGAGAGAGAGAGAATGAGAAAGAGAAAGTGTGTGTATCAGAGGATACTGTGTTTCCCTGTGGGGGATTAAGGGTGACTTCTGGGATTTTTCCAGGCTCTGCTAACCAGGGGTAGAAGGGCAGACCACTGCCATTTCTCACCTGCCATTTCTACATGGGACTCAGGCTCTGAACTCAGGGCCTTCTGCTAGCAGGGTAGGAGCTTAACCCCTAAACTATCTCTCCAGCCCAATTGAAAGTATTTAATTTAAAAACTACGAAGCTTGTTCATTGGTGATTTCACACTTGTATGCAATGCATTCTCATGACTCTCTGTCCACCTGCGCTCAGATATATACATTTTCTTATTCAGAGACAGTCTGGCATCCAATTCACTGTGTAGCCAAGGATGACCTTTCTGATACTTTAGCGCTTACCCCTGCAGTGCCGAGATTACTGGCATGTGCCACTTACCTCATGTGACTATGCAAATCGTCAGCCTTGGATTTTTCTGGCACTTTTTCTTATTTTAATTTTCTTATTTTAATCCCTTCAAGGACATAAGTCCACTTTTTTTTTTTTTTAAAATTCAGGTGGTTTTTCTGCCATATCATATGACTTAATTATGAGACTGGTCTGCTGTCCATGTGCTATTTAGACAGGAAGCTTACCTTTTTTATGACTATATCCTAAATGTAGTAAGTCAGTATGGATTACCATGTGAAACAAACTGCAGTTATGCTCTGAGTTCCACAGATGAAGCCTCCTTTTCTAGCACTTGTCCCAGCAAGATTTGCTGGGGAAGAGTAAGGCCCCTACAGTTTGAACAAGAATGTTCAGCAATCTAGAAATAATGTCGAGCTTTTTTTCTTCCCATCTATGTTTACTCTCTGTCATGTGTGACTTCTCTTTCTTCTGGAACTAATTAATTAACTTAATACCCCAAGTGGCAAACCCTAATTCGCTACACTGCACAAGGAGCCTCTATTAAAGGTCTGGAATGTTGATGGGTGGGTAGGGACTTTAACCTAGCCTAACCTGTATCGCAGTAATTAATTTTAATTGCTTTTCACCCTGGTTACATGATCCTCTAACTCCGTGGAAACAGTTTAAATTTATATATAAACTTTCTGGGGGAAAAAAAAAACTGATATTGTTCTCTTAAAAAAAGGTTGTGAAACATGACTTAAGCACTCAGGAAGAACATACATGAAAGGTGTGAGAAGGAGCAGCCTGCTCTCCTTGCTTGACCGAAATCTGCTTGATTCCCAAAGAATGCCACTCCCTTAAACTCCTCCTCAGTCTCCACTTCCTGCTCCTACAAATCATTTTCAGAATTACCTGAAACAGCGCAGCTCCTCACAGCCCTCTCATTACACTGCACATCCAATCCATCAGCATTTCTAATCCTAGAGAAATTCGTGAGTCTATCTTTGTTCTATTTCCTGACTGCACCCATGAGTCAAAGTGGATGCTCAAGAATGACAACGATGCAGTGGGACATTCACCAACAAGAACTGCCAGTGTGATTTAGTAAAAGAATCCCAAAGCCTGAGATAATCCTCTCTCTCTCTCTCTCTCTCTCTCTCTCTCTCTCTCTCCAAAGAGTAGCCACTTCTGCTAAAAAGTATCAAAACAACACAAACTATGACTAATAATTGTATCTTATGCCCTTCAAATAAACCAGGTACTTTCTACTTAAAAAAAAAAAATACAGATGAAATATGGTTTGAGCATCCAGGAACAAAATTCATGAAACGTGCAAAAGGATGGAGTCGCTGCTGCTTTTGCTTGTAGCAAATCTTCCATGTGCAAACAAGATTCATAAACTGACTCAAAAGTCCACAGAAAAACGTTCTCTTAAAATTTTACTTGGTATATTTCACTGCTACATTCACACACTTCACTGGGTGGCTGAGAATACAAGGGAAGATAGACTTTCATCATGACATCATGTCATTTCTTTAGTGTGCTTTTCTAAAACAGGTTAAATTGATTCAGAAAACATGAAGTCATTTATTGGAATTTGGTTCCTAATGAAGTTTGTTAAAATATAACAGTCCCATTTATAGAATTGCAGCACACTCAAGTGGAAAAGGGCTTCTTATAACAACAGCAGCTTCCCAACAGGGTTGGGTCCTAGGAAGATGGCATCATTAGAATCTAAGTCACTTCAGATGGTTTTACTAACTTGATTATGTCTCAATAATGAGCTGATGGTATTGATCACTTCTAAGGCTAAAATGTACCATTAATAATATCATATGCCCTCATGACTTCTGCCCTATAACTTTCATCATACTTGTTTGTTTACAAATGCACATATTTATACTATATTTAAGAACAAGAACTTCAGATTGTTTGAAGAACATTACTTGATAAAGAACAATGAAGTCAGAGGAGTTAATGGAAAATTCTTACATTGCTTCTATCTCCTCGTATTGATACCTTTGTGATATACAAAAACAGTATGTTTGGTCCCCAAACTGAGGCCTTCTTCCATCTGTAACACAGAGTACCTGATGTGCACATTGGTGTTTTAAAGATGCCTCTATCACTTTCTTTTTTTATTGTTGTGACAAAAGCAACTTGTAGGAGCAAAGACTCACTTTGGCTCCCAATTTTAAGTGGGAAAGGCAGAACAACGTGGTTCCAGAGACATGGGAACTTCATAGGTTAGCCAGACTTAAGGAGCAGAGAGAACAATACTGGACGAGGCCTGGGCATAATCCACTCTAGTGCCCCCCTCCCTTCTACCTGCAATGACCCACTACCTCCCAAAGCCGGCCATCTGCTGGAGACCAGGTGATCAAACACCTGAAAAGAACATTTCAGACTCAGACTGTAGTAATGTTCTGTTTATGTTTTTCCACCCAGAAGGGATGTCAGTTTTTTGTTTTCTAGAAATGGGGTGGGCACTGTGACTGCTGGAATCTACCCCATGAAGCACAGTGGGCTTGAAGTCAGCCACTTTCTGCTGCCTAGGCTTTTGACAGGTTTGAGACAGGCAGCTTTTACCTGTCTCCTGAGCGCTCTTTGGGAACTCAGGCTCTGAAGGAAGATGCTGGCTGGTGGTCTCTCAGGGCCCAGCTTGAGGAGAGGGGTGTTCTTTCGAGGCCTCCACTGTCCTGTCATCCCAGCTACAGTGCCAGCCAAAGAGCCATCGTGGACATCTTCCCTCCATGGAAGACCCCAGACATATGGCCTCAGTCTAGCCATCCCCAAAAGACCCCAGATATATAGCCCCAGTCTAGCCATCTTAGAAGTCTATTCCAACCCCAGCCATGGTCACAAACATGTGCATCCCAGATAAGCCATCCTTGTGGTGTCTAACCTAGTCTCTGACTACAGAATCTCCAACTTTGTGGATGAGGCCATTGACTTGATTCTGGTAATGGTTCGCAGGCATGTACACCAAACTGAACATGCTAGCTTCTGTTTTATAATAGTAATAAAAATGATTGTTTTAGACTGGATGATTTGTGATATGACCATAGATAACCTGAACACACACCCAGCACAATTTTCCCCCAAGATTTATTTTGCAATGTTATTAAAAGATAACTGACATATGAAACTTTATAGGATACATTTTTATATAGCCCATTACAGTCATCATTTATGTATATGAAATGAGTTGGCCATAACTGGACAGGAAAGCACTGGGAATTGGTTTCAGTTTGGGGGATTTTCTAGATGGAACATATTTGAGCACATATATACTCACTATTGCATTTCTGCATGGAAGTATATTCCGAAAGGGTTTGTACAGACCAGAACTCAGTGGAAATTTGCGCTGGCTTTAATATATCTAGAAAAATATCTTCGTTAGGAGCTGGGAATGTGGCTTAGTTGGTAGAGAGCTTTCCTAGTAAGCATGAAGCCCTGGGATCCATCCCCAATACCATGTAAAACCCATGTGGTCGTATGTATCTATATGCCCACTACTTGGGAAGTGAGGTGGAGGGATCGGGAGGTCAAGGTTATCCTCATCTACAAGTTTGAAATCAGCCTGGGATACTCTTATAAGTTCCTATCTCAAAAAAAGAAAAAGAAGGGACAAGGAAAAAAGAAAAATGGAAAGAAGGAAATGACAGTTAACAATCTTACTTTGTCCACCTTCTTGTTTGCTGTAGGTCAGATGTGCATGATGATAACTTTATACTATAAAAACAAGTGGTAAAAAATTAAAGTGGTAGGGTTGTAGCTTAGTTATAGATTGGTAGTTAGTACAGCGTGCAAGAAGCGTCTTGTAAAATCAGGCGTGGTGGCACATGCCTGTTGTAACCTCAGCATTTGGGGGGTATAGGCAGGAGGATGAGAGCACTGAGTTCCAGGCCAGCTTGGGCTACATGAGACCCTGTGTCAATAAAAATAAAAATAAAAAAGTAGGTACAGTAGCAAATACTATGGATGCTTGGGAGGCTGAGACAGGGACATTGGGAGTTTGAAGCTAGCTTGAACAACTTGACAGAGCTACTCTGTCAAAAGTAAAACAGAAAACATGAAAGGGCTGGGGGTGTGGCTCAGGACTGGGACCTTTGCCCAGCATGAGAGAGGTGGGATTTATCAGCAACATGGACAAAAAAATGGCAGTAACTTAAGTTTTTTGTAAAATGTCAAGACACATATGAAAAAAAGGAAATAAGACTTTCTTGTATTATATTCAAAGAATGAACTAGATAATGCCTCAGAGACTAGAGGAAAATGATACATTGTTAGGTGACTTTTCTAGTTAATGATTAATATTTTATGACATGACCTGACCAAATCCATAATTTTCCTTTTTTTCTAATCTCACCAGATGTCCTCAATTCCTTTCAAATATTACCCATTTTATATTTTCTATTGCCTCTAATATATTAGGAGCACTAAACCAAATTGCTTCAGTTGGTGGTTTATTTAGAAAGGAATGTGATCCTGCGGTCACTTAAACTTGACATCCTCAAAATCTGTACAGAATACTATCAGCTAACCCTGGGCTGGTGCAAGGAGATTCGGGGCTCTGAGATGAGTATCATTCTCCTTTAAACAAGGCCAGTGTCTGTGATCCACACTAAGAAAGAGTTTTGACATTTTGCTAAGCTAATTAGTATTGCCTTTTGACCAACATATTCCATTTAGTATTCTGCTACGCCAAGTGCTAACACGCATGTCTCCCAATGACTGGGGATTGCTCCTCAAACTTATACGTTCCACACATTTTTTCATAGTGCAAGCAGTAAGCTATTATGTTGATGGATTTTGGTAACATTTAAATATTATAATATAGTTGTATACAATATAGTATACAACTATATTGTAAACTAAAGTATAGCTTTTGTATACAAAAAATGCAATTTCTCTGAAATTGTGTACCATAGAAGATTCTTCCACATAATACACAAAATAATATTTAGGGATGTATTAATCCTACCCCCACAAATGACAAAAATCCAAGGTGTTAAAGTCTTTTGTAGAAAAGCTAGTACCTGTACATATGTCTACACATCCTCTGTGTATTAAGTCATCTTTAAATGACTTACAATGCTGGTGCTGTGTAAATCCTTTGCTGCTCTTTTACTATTAAGATGAGGCTAATTTTTTTTCCAAATCTTCTTAAATCCTGTTTGTTGCATCTATAGATGCAAAACCCTTGTCTACAGAAGCTGACTCCTCTAACAACCATTCCAAACCCGAGAAATTGGAAACCTCAAACCTTCCAGCTGAGCTTACCAAATGTATCCTCCCATGCAAGTTTCCAAGATCATCAGCGTGATCTTTGAGAACTGCAAAGAAGCGAGACAATAAAGGTTAAAGACCAGGCTGGGCTGGAAAGACCTGTATCTCAGCTGTTGATCGAGGAGTCAGGGGACATATTTAAACTTCATCCTTCAGTTAAAAAAAAAAATGTGAGAGAGAGAGAGAGAGAAACAGATGATGCCAAAGGGACATGGTGAACAGGTCAAAGGACAACTTTCAGAAATCAGTTTTCTCTTTCTACTATGTGGGCTTTTGGGGATTGAACTTAAGTCACCCAGTTTGTGAGTAGGCACCTCACAAGCTGCTGGGCCATCTCATTGGCTCAGTATCCTTAATTTTTATGAAATTCTGTGAAATTATCATTATCTTGTGACGTCAATGCACACAGAATCTCAGGAGAATACTTTCAGTTTCTGCATCATGGCAAGATGGAGCTTTGTAAACTTCACACGGTCCACTGTGGTCTCTGGATTTCCTTTGGCAAACTGAACTGGAGGAAGAATGTGTGAGGAGGAGGGAAGGTTAAGCTTTCAACACCTTTTTAAAAGGATCCAGTCAGATGCAGCCTATAACCCCACAAGGAAACGTGTGTGTGCCAGCTAGTCTGTTACACATCCAGACTCTGTCTCAGAGAGGCAACACAGTAATACTTGGAAGGCCATTGAGACCAAAACCAGTCCTTGTCACGAGAATGGACTATGGAGCTCGTGCTAAGCTGACAACAGTCAGTGCAAACCTTCATCTAGTTGTCTCGTCTTTGTAACGGTCAGGTTGAATCCTTCAGATTTCAGTTGTTTACCATAAAAGATGATTTCACTTCTTCTATTTCCAAGGGCATAACATGCCATTTAGCTGGGTACTGAACTGCATGTAACCTCTATCAAGGGCAGAAACAAGATGATTACATAGTATACTCAGATTTTGATACGCAAGGTTGTTATCTTTGTAATGTGGAGTTAGAACCCACAATTACCCCCCAATTCCAGAAAGTGTTGGACATTTATCTTTCCAGTCTCAATAAAACATGGGGAGAAGGTATTTCATTTGCATTTATAACGCAAATTCACAGTTATAATGTGTAAGCACTTTTCTGGAATGAAATATGGTCTACATATCCAAATAGGAGGGTTCCCTTCTGGTGGGCTTCAAAAGTTTATTGGTCTAGTGAATGCTTTTAAAATTCAAAACATTTCCACAATTTCTTTACAAAAATGGCAGTTTCCAGAATGACACCCAGTCTTCTACTTCGGAGGGAAGGGTGGCTTGTGGAAAGGATCACTGTTACTAAAAAGATCAAGGACAAGATCTGCTGGATCCAGGAATCATAGCCGTGGCAGCAAAATGTTTTCCATATGTGCCACTGAGAAAGGAACTACAAAACACCTTTCAAGTTGAATAAATTATAGACAAAAATTACTTTGTTTGCCTTGACTTCCCCATAACTAAAAAGTGCAAATATGTAGCAGGGAAATTGTATTTATGATTCATGCTTGTCATAGTACTAGATTAAAGGTAAAAGAAAACAAATCCTATTGATTCTAATCAACTATACTCTTATTTAAGAATTTTGACTACTGAAAGCACAAAGACAACTTCAGCAAATTGGCTGAAGTCAGTCTTTTTTTAAATTCTTCTGTTGTATTTTGATTATAGCATTCTTGGACATAATTTTGAGAAGTACTCAAACTTGGAGCTTGAGAGATGGTTCAGGGTTTAAGACTCTGCCTCACAAGCAGAAGGTCCTGAGTTTGGATCTAGGTCCCATGTCAAAAACGCCAGGTGGAAACAGCAGCAGCCTGCACTTCTGGACTAGAGAGTGAAGCCTGAAAAATCCCAGAGTAAAGCAAAAAGGAGGTAGAAGCAATCTAGGAAGATTCCCTAAATCACACACATACACACACACACACAAGTTTAAAAGTTTAATCTACTTTTAAAAAAAAAGTACTCAAATTTGAATCCCCAATAGGAACTGAAAAATTTGCAGACTAAAAGCATTCTTAAAAACCCAGTTGCTACACCCTGCTTTGAGTACTATTATACTGCTGGAAGTAGAGTGGGAAAAACATCCAACTTGCAGTGAATGATTAAAGAGAAGGCAACATCTAACAACCCGCTACTCAACCAAATTCTACATGTTCAGCGTTGAGTGTAGCTACAGGGAACTATATTCCCCCCCACCACCAATTGCTTAAACATCTATTTAAATGTGAGTTCAGCTAGGTGTGAAGATATACTCCTATAATCTCAGTACTTAGAGAACACAGGCAGGAAATCAGGAATCCAAGGCTGACTGGGTTACACAGTGACACCTTGTTTCAGGAAACCAAAAACGTTTTTAAACAAGATGCTATAAATGTTCCTTATTCCAAAGCCCTTCCCTTAACTGAGAAGAGAAAAAAAAAAAATGAGGAGAAAAACAACAAACAAAAAACCCTAAAGTAAACTGTACTACTTAGCAATTATCATGTTCTATCATTGCAAGTTTTGACTTGTAAGCAAGTAACTCACTTGCAGTATCATTTTTAATCCTATGCACACTATGTATACCTCCTCTAAATCTTTAAGCAGAACAACAGTAACATTTTTAACACTTCAATTTTTCCTTTCTTTTTCCTCTCTAACTTTATGTAAGATTTGTAAAAAAAAAAAAAAAAAATCCTATTTTAGCAGACTTGTTTATATCAACGAGTAAAACTTTATTTTACAAGCAAGAGGAATTGGACCAAATGATTATTATAATTCAGAGGAAGCATGTTATAACCATAGCAAATGCCATTATACACACTGCCAATACAGACTTAATAACACGATACTGAACTGTACAAGAGTTATTTATTTGTCCTTAATCTCAAAGCTATTTTTAGTAGTACAAAAAGCCATATTAACATTTTTCCATTAGAAAACAACATGATGTACAAAACTTTGGATGAAAAGTATGTCAAATTTCATTTAATCATCTGAAGGAAACCCCACCACTCCATCAATACCACCCAAAGTGTTTTAGGCAGTGATTAAAATCAAAATAATGCATCTTAATAAATTCCAGCTGTTAAAAGAACAAACCTAGCAATATATAATAGTTTTCTACACAATATTTTTGACTACTCACTTTAGAAGTTATTTTTAAATCCATTTTGAGTCCTATTACATACCAGGCACCACACTTGGCCAACTAGATATTTGCAAACAAGTTGGTTACAGCGGGCAAGACCCATCAATTAGTCCTTTGGTTACCAGGATGATTTTTCATCTTCCAAAATCAAGAAACCCAAGGTCAAGAAATACCCTTCCAAATATTTGACTTTATTAATGGAGAGGGTGTTTAGTGAAGGGGCCATGAACCATTGTTTTTGGCCCATTATTCCAATTACAAGAGCATGTCGAAAGCTTGGTTTTTCTGGTGAGTGTAACAGGTGTTACAAGTGGTTCACTGATTTCTCATGAACCCTACACTGCATACTGCTCAGACAGGCAAACAGGGGTGCATGAACAATTTTGCATTGAAGGAAGCAATGGCATTTGATACAGACGTTAAAATTCCATCAGTTTAAGGTCCAATGGGGGAAAAATACTCGGTTATGGAGTGGAAAAGAGTAGAGGTAAGCTAGTAAGTATTATTCATGTACAAAGAAGTGTTATTCTCTATCTTTTCCTTCGAGTAGGATGCTAACAAATTTTTATAAAAAGAAAAAAAAAAGTTTGCAACTATGCCAATGGCCCATAAACTGACAATGTTGTCCATTCAACACAGTACTGTCACATCAGCCTGTTTGCTTAAAGTTTAGCGCATAATCTAAGCAATAATTTGGAAATTAGCCAAGCACTAAGCATTACAATGGTAGATAATACACCATCAACTTTTAAACACATTTGGCCAACTTTTCATGTGCAGCATGAATTCAACAGACTCACTGTAAGAGTCTCTGAACTTTCATGACAAAATGGTTTTATGAAGTATTCTCATAAGACATTTTAAATAGTCTTAGGGTCACACCACTTTTATCTAAATGACTTAATATGACATGCTATATAGCTACAGTAAAAATAATCAAGCTCAACTTTTAAATGAAAAGTAAAAGCAGATAAATGGTAACAGTCGACAGGGTGTAAGATCTTCCTATACATGTAATCTGACACTGTTGACGAATTTCAAAACTTGAGAACTTCAGATTAAAAATGACAACCAAATTTACTCTTGATGGCATGCAAGATCTTCCTAGAAAAAAAAAAAATCAACCTAAGACCCAGAAGTCTCAGTCTCAGAACATAAAGAAACACAACAAATTTGTACATTTTATTCACATTTATTTTTCGCTTTTAGTGTGCTCACAGAAAATTAGAACACCTTAAGCAGGAGTTTAATAGCCATTTTTTTGTAAGCAAAGTTACATTCCATCTCTAAGTCAAATTGGTCAAAGCTTCTCCAGTATTTACAAAACATGATAGACAAGATGCTACACAAAACCATTGCATCTGAAGATTTGTTTTTCCTTTATTCTCAAAGACAACTGGAAAAGAAAGCATTGGCTGCTGTAGTCAAAAACATACCACAGTATAAACAGTAACCGTTCCACTTATCACAGCTTGGTTGAGTTTAAAATTTGTGTTGAAAAGGTCCAAGATGACTGCAGTTTTACAAAAAAAGGGGCAGGGTGGAAAGTTGCAAACTTCATGTGCTTCTGAAGGATATCAAGATTTGTTTTTATACAATAGTCACAGTTAAAAACACCCTGCTGGTAATACATAATTACACTTTATTAAGGTCATAAACCAGCAATAAACAATAAAGCCTATACAACTTGCAGTTCTACGCAATCACTGACTGGTACAGCTAACGAGATAAGTGAAAAGTTCCTATGGTTTAAATGGACTCCTAAGACTATGATCTTTTTTTAAAATCTGGGTATTGGTGGTTTTATTTTATTTTTTTTCTTCTTCTTCGTCTCCTTTTTCCTTCTTAGCCAAGACTTGTAGTGTTGTAAACCTGCCTCACAAAATACATCGTAATAACTTTTCTTTAAAAAAAAAAAACTTAAGCCTTTACACCATCAATCAGGTCTACGTGGCGCATCATCTGGGCAACGTCACAACGTCACGCACCACGTCATTCCCCACGAGGCCCCAATCGCTCGCTTCATCTGATATCCATTGTGACCCACCCATCTCCTTCATATATGGGCATGTCCATCGATTGACAAAGAAAGTTTACATTTTTGAATAAAGATGCAAAGTATGCAAAAAACATTAATACTGATGCAAAAAAAAAAAAAAAAATAAAAGACTAAAGAAACGAGGCGGAGGACGGTGATTACGCTCCTCGACCTGTTGGAATGGTGGTAACAGTGACTCGAGATGGGTCTGTGGGAACCGGTTAAAAAAAAAAACCAACAGAATTGGCTGCTAAAAAAAAAAAAGGAAAATAATAATAAAAAAAGAGACATCTTTAAAATCAACCCCTGGTTGCAGACGAGTTCTCCAAAACCAGTACCTGGCACCACTCCAACAAACAAACGGGGGAGAAAAGTTCCGGGATCACCTGGGCCGCGCGCCGCTTACTCGGCCGCCTCCGCCGGGGCGGCGTCCGGACTGCACTCGGGCTGCGCGTCCTGCGAGGGCGCCGCGCAGGCCGCGGACGCGGGCGCCGCGGGCTCGTCGGCCGGCGCCGCTTCCTGCTCCGGGGCCGCGGCGGGCGCGGCGGGCGCGTCGCCGGCCCCGGCCTCGTCGGCCGGCTTCTCGGCGGGCGCCGGCGCGTCGTCGGGCGCGGGGCCGCCGTCGCCGGGCGCGGGCTGCTCGGGCGCCGGCGCGGGCTCGTCGGCGCGGGGCTCCCGCTCGCCGCCTGGCGCCGCCTCCGCGCCCGGCGCCGCCGCCTCGGCCGCCTCCCCGGGGCCCGAGTCACCGGCGCCCGCCGCGCCCCCGGCGGCCTCGTCCTTGTCGGCGGCCGCGGCGCCGTCTGCCTCAGCGGCCTCGCCCGCCTCCTTCTTGCTCTTCTTGAAGGAGAAGCCGCTCAGCTTGAAGGACTTCTTGAAGGAGAAGCGCTTCTTTTTTTTTTTCGGGGTCTCGCCGCTGGGCGAGGGCGCGGTGCCGTCCTCGGCCTTGGGCGACGACGTGGAGGACGCGGCGGACGCGGCCTCGGCCTCGGTGGCCGACGGCGAGCCGGGCTCGGCGGCCTCGGGCTCGGCGGGCGCCTCCTTGTCGGCCGCGCCGGCCGCGGGCTCGGGGACCGCGGCCGCCTCGTCGCGCTCGGCCGCGCCAGGGGCGGCGGCGGCGGCGGCCGCGGGCTCCTCCTTGTCGGCGGCCGGGGCGCTGCCGTTGGCCTGCAGCTCCTCCTTGGCGCCCGGCTCGGCGGCCGCGGGCGACGCGTCCCCGTTCACCTTCACGTGGCCGTTCTCCTGCGGGGCAGAGAAAAGAGCGGGAGCGTCACTCGCGGGGCCCCGGGATCCCGGCGGGGCGCGCGGGCGGCGGCCGCGAGGAGGCGCGCGGCGCAGACCCTCCGGACCGAGGCCCCGGCGCGGCCGGCCGGGGAAGCCCCCGCGCCGGCCTGCGCCAGAGCTCCCCTCCCCCCTCCCCGCGCCCCAACACCGAAGCCGGCCGAGCGCCCCAGTAGCGCAGCCCCGCGCGGGGCGGCACAAGCGGTCTCGGCGCCGGCAGGGGGCGCTGCGCCTCCACCGTGCCCGGCCCGGCGCCGGCGGGCGGAGGGGCGGGGCGGCCGGCCACCCCGCCCTGCCCAGCCGGGCCCTGTCCGCGGGCCGAGGCGCCCCCGAGCCCGGCTCGCTGCTGCCCTGGAGTCCGCAGACAAAGCTCGGGTGGCTCAGTCGGCTCCCCCTGGTCGGCCTCAAACCAACAGGTCTAGGGGAAAGCCGTGCTTTCTGAAGTCTCGCCTCTGCTTCCACGCCCACCTTCGCCCACAGTTCTGCAAACCTGGGCGCGCCCGGGCAGCTCCTGGTGCATTTTTAA
This sequence comes from Typhlomys cinereus, assembly GCA_023101885.1. Lineage (NCBI taxonomy): Eukaryota > Metazoa > Chordata > Mammalia > Rodentia > Platacanthomyidae > Typhlomys > Typhlomys cinereus. Next base: position 4,522,365 of record JALPQD010000070.1, on the reverse strand, counting down.
CGGGTTTAAAAGCCTCTTGACAGAGCCCGTCCTGCCCCAGTAGGTTTACAGCCGGCAAAGGAAGACGGCCTTTGCTCTAGGAAAAGAGGCGTGGTGGGCGCCCGGTGTTTGGGAAGCAGCCACCCATGGCCGACCTCTTGCGCCCACCCAGCCGTAGCTATCTGCCTGGGTCTCGATCGCTCCGGGGTTGCCTCGGGGGTGGCCCAGGCGCCACGCACACGAGTCACCCCGGCGGAAACGCCTGCTCTTGACCATCTGGAGAGGTTCTTGAAAGATCCACCGAATATTCCCACCTCCCCGGGGGATGCCATTTAAAAGTCGGATGGGTGTGTGTGATTCCGCAGCCAGCCCCCAAAAGACTTAGGACAGTGGCAAAGCCCCATGGAAAGGCACCGAAAGCTGCCCGTCCACCTAGCTCTAGCCAGCCACCCTTCCAAGAAGCCAGGGCAAGCCGCCTTGGCATACAATAAGAAAAGTATTCCCCGGCTCGCCTTTCTCCCCGCCATGCCCGATGGCTCCCCCTTCCCTACACACGTACGCGCGCGCACACATACACACAATCACACCAGTTCAGAGATCTCAAAAGGCGACCCAATCTCGACAATAAATCCGGGGGCCATCCGAGCAATCACAGTAACCCCTAATCACAAATGCAACCTGGCTCGGGGAGGGTGTGGGTAGAGAAACCTGGATAGTCACGTTCAGCCAATCTCCAAACCACGCCATTTTAGACGATTTATCACTCTTTTTCCCCTGTCCACTCAAGAATTCGCCGGGCTCTCCGGGAACCACTTCTTGGGGTGGGGGTGGGGGATACCCTTCCTATGAAAAATCGACGATTTAGGCTTCCCTTTTCCATTCAACTTTCTCCCTAGAATCTGGCCCCACTCCTCTCCACCGAATTGCGCCTAGGGCGCGACCGGAGGGAAGGGGAAGTGTCGAGACCCGAGAAAGACACCCGAGAAATGCCCCAGAACCACAGGTAGAATTTACCTGCCCGTTGGCTTTGGAAGGCGACGACGCCACAGCTGCCTCTCCGGGCCTCTCCGCGGCGGCTTCTCCCTTCGCTGCGGTCTTGGAGAACTGGGCACCCATACTGGCTTCTTCAACAAAGAAACTCAACAGATCCAAGAGGGGAAACAAAGAGCCTTGGGTTGTTGGAACGACGGGGCGAGCGGCGGCGGCGGCGGCAGCAGCAGCACCAGCACACACCGGAGGGAGGGGGTGGGGTGGTGAGGACGGAACAGAACCGATTAAATGCACTCCGAATCAAAAAATTCTGGTCGAAGAGATCAAAAAGCAGCAGCGCAGGAAGGAGGGAAAAAGGTGGAAAAGTCGAGCACAAAAAAGGAGCCCAAGTGTAGTTCTTTTAAAAAAAGAAGTAATAAAAAAATCCCGATTTGTAGCCGCACTGTAGACAAGAGGAAAATGGAGAAATCTCCCTGGTTGCTAATAAGATGCGGGGTCCAACGCCCAAGTGCACAGATGAATGGGCTCGCGGGCGCTGACGCGGCCCCCGCGCTCGCCGGCCAATCCGCGCGCCGCACACAAAGCAGGGGGCGGGGCCTGCGCGCCGGGCGAACAATGGAGCCGCGCTTTGCAAACGGTTTGAAAATCAGCCTCAGACTGAGAATTAATGTCCTCCAAATAAATAAATCAATTAAAAAATACATGCCTCTTGCCTCCCTTTGCCTGAGGATCACAATGCATCCCTTGATTGGCTTGCTTTGTTTGGAATTAATTAACACGGGAGGGGGGTACTTGTGGATGGGGGCGGAGAAAGCGTTAACTTGACTTGCTTTGACTCTTGTTGGTCTGTATCCGTGTCTGTCTCTCTCCACTGTCTCCCCTCCCCCATCTTTCCCGTGTGTTTATGTGTGTGTATGTGTGTGTGTCCGCGCGCGCGTGTTTAAGACAATGGATAGGATTTGTGTGTCTGCAGCATGTTCTCCCCGCGTTTCATATGGGTTTCGCAGGTAGTGCGCAGGATTTTTTTTAAAACTGCTGCAATTGTTAAATTGTCCCATACTGAAAGGTATTTAAACCACGGAGGTCGAATTTCATCAAGCGGGATCGCGGGTTGGAATTAGGTCTGTAGGCCAGATGTAGAAAGGCAGAAGCTGTACCCAGCAGAGGCCACACTCCCTTCCCTCTCTCTCCCTCTCCCACATTGGCGTGAAACACAATATTTGGAGATCGGCCCTTGGAGCTGATCAAATCGCGTCTCTGGCTATTCCCAATTAGCGATTCCTTTTTCACAACACATAGTGAGGGCCATTTACGGAAGATCGAAACTGCTCGCATGTTGTCACTGTATGAAATGACATAATTAATTTTCCTCCGCGGTGAGACGAGACACAGCCTCGAGTGTATGAATCCATATTTACAGTTAGCTGGGAGGTTGCTGCTCGCGTCGATTCGGATCGTTTTCAGCTTGCTGCCAATATCCCGGGGACTCTCGTTCTGAACGCGGCGAGCGCGCCACCATAACGTGTTTCTGGAAGGGAGGAAGGCGGAGAGAACAGCGAGGAAATTCTGAACAGCCCATTTCCATTCTAAGAAGAAATCGCCCGCGTGCTGAGAGACAACAAGACGACCCCCTGGAGGTCCCGATTCTAACTTGGGCTGCAGGAAAAGATTCTGTAGACTGTATTAGGAGTCCTCTCTCGGCCACTAACCCCTTTTGCCACCGTAGTAACCAGACCTGTTGGTGTGTGAAAGGCAAGGCATTGATTTAACGTGTCTAGGGGGAAGGGGACAGCCGAATAAGCGTTCTCCTACTACCCACCATTCCACTCATGGAAAAAAAAACAAAACACCAAAAACATCTTGTCTCGTTTACATTTAGTGATCACGCTGTGTGAACGATGTTTCCCTTATAGAGGTGAGAAGTAGTTGAGGGAATGGTTCGTGTCTCTTGGTGCTGGCTCGAAATTCTCAAACAGTTTTATTTTTTTGCTCATTGTAGGGAAATAGGTCACACTCTGAGTTAAAAAAAAAAAAAAAAAGAGTTGGTTCAAGCCAACTCTTTGTTCCAGTGCTGCTTTGACAATCGCCCGTCGTAGCGCGAAGCTTCGTCTCCTGGCCGTGTCCCGTCCTTGCGGAAAGCGTTACTCCATCACCAGGTCAATCCACCCGGCAGCTGGAAGGGCGCCCGGAAGAAACGCGCCTCGTCCACGACCGTGAACGCCCGCAAGGAACCCGCTGGCCTAGCCCACGACCCCAGCCGCTCGGACGAACGTGAACCCCCGTATTAGCGGAGTCCCAGGTCCAGGAGCCCACTGAGCTGATCCGGTGTCACCAACAGGAGACTCCCAAATGCTCAGAGGGCTGTCGACTCTCCCCCAGCCCTCCAACGTGAACCGTGCCCCTTCCTCGGCGTTCCCCTCCTGCTTTAAATTGGGGTGATTGCTAGTTCGCTTTCGGATTTTTCCTCCCAGACATTCGGGGGCTGCTATTATTGCTCCTTTGTTAACAGGCTGCCTGGTAGCTTTCCCCCCTTTTCTTTCTCAAATGCCTATTTGCCTGGTATCGGCTGGTCTCCCGGGCAACGCAGGGGAAGATGGGGAGCCTGGGGCTCCGGGAGGGGGAAGAGGCGGAGCCCGCGCGGGGTGGGGGCGGAGGAAGAGCCGAGGAAGGGAGTGGTGGAGGAACAGGACCAGGGACTGGGGGGGGGGGTCGGGGCTGTCTGGGGAGCAGAGGGCCGCGCGGGGGCGGGGCTCGGCGGGCGGGGCCGGCCGGCCTAGCGTCGGGGGCTCAGGCAGCCAATCAGTCCCCTCGGCAGCCCAGGGCAAGACTGCAAAGTGTAAACATACACTGCTGAGCAGGCCCTGGTTTGCAGCACCAGAGATCATTTCCTTTCGATAAGACAGTGCATTTCCATCGTGGTTGGAAAGCCAGGAAGTGGGCGGGGCAGGCAGTTTGGGGGTGCTGCTCTCCAGAGCTCAAGTCAAAGGTTCCAACTCTCCCCTACGTCGCTCCGCACCGAACCCATCCAGGAGGACTTCTGCTGCGGAGGGCAATGGAGAAGGGAGGGAGGGGGGGAGGGGAGGCGCAGAATGGAGCACAGGCAAGTAGGAAGAGGTGGTCTTAGGAAACACATGGAAAGAGAATGCCCTGGAAGGAAAGCCAGCCAGACTCTGGAACTGGGGCAGGTTCTACAATTCAGTCCCTCAGGAATCTGGTGGTGTCGTTGGATAGATAGAGTTAAGGGTTTTGAACAAAGCGCCAAATGCGCTTATAGAAATGAAATTGAACAAACCCGAAAGACAGAAGATGGGAAGCTGGCATCTCGAGGCAGGATGGAAACTGCATCCTTCATTTGCTCTGTTTGGGGGATGGGGCCTGGAGAAGTATTGCGGGTCTCCCTGCTCAGCCCAGAGTGGGCTCCATCTCTAGGTAAGTCAGGATAGATAGTCTTGAAGTCATGGTCTTCAGGCCTCACGCTCCCAAGTTTTATAACTAACCCTTTGGGACCACTGTGCTCAGATTTTTTTACCCTACCTTGAAATATTTCTGAAATGTTGATCATCCATATGTGGTTTTCTTTGGAAAAAGAACGACTTTAGGAAACAACTATTTTCATGAACTTTAGATAAAAAACTTGAGGGTCTACTGTGTACCAGACGGAGACAGTCCCCAGAGATTATATTTCCTTTATCGTTTAGTTGAATTTTTCAAGTCTCTACTTTGCCAGAAGAAATAGTACCCAGGGACAAGGTCTCAGCTCTTGGTGTCAAGAGGAGATTCATCCTTCAGATGATTCCTGTTTCTGTCACCAAGGTGCTTCTGCCTAGCCTTCCCTTTGTAGCTCAGTTACAGACAATTCAGCAGTGAGCCCTTCATTGCTGAACTTTCTGTCCTGGCCAATGGCAGACAGGAGCCTTCTAGCTCAGCTTACACTGAGGACAAATGTGGATGCTGTGTGTACATTTTGTGTCATTACTTCTTACAACCTGTGAAACTATGAAGAGTGAAAGAAAAACTGTACTGTGCCGGACTAGTGACCCTGCTAGTAAAGATGTCTACACACACAGGTGGCAACCTGAGTGCCATTCCAGAGCCCAATTGTTGGAAGGAAATTATTCTCCAACCTCCACAGCATGCTCTCTCTCTCTCAAATAAATTGTTAAAACGAGCAACTGTGTGCTGAAGAACAATATAACAGATGAGAATCGCTTCCTAGATTCCAAGTCACCCATTTTTTTCTATCTGAAAATAGTTCATGTGTTCACAATATATGGAATTCTACTTGTGTTCCATACTTAATCTCACTGTAGATTTTTAAATTAATTTTGCTTTTTTAAAATTTTATTTATTGTATGTGTGTGTGTGTGTGAAAAGGCACTGTGTGTCCCTGTGGAGGACCAAGGAGACTTCGGGAATCATTCTGGATTGCTTCTGTCTCCTTCCTGCTTCCCTCTGGGATTTCAGCCATTTCCACTTGGCATTTTTATATGGGACCTGGCATCGGAACTCAGAACCTTCTGCTTTCGAGACAGAGTCTTAACCCTTGAGTCATCTCTCCAGCCCTAATTTTGACAAACTCATACATGTATATAATACATTCTCTTCCCTAGTCCCACCCTCTTCATCTCCCTCCCCTCTCTATAGATTTTATATTATCCCATCTTTAATTTAGTAGGAATTGATTAGTTTATCATAACTGAGAAGAAAAACAGACTTCATTTTTCATTCATTCAGCACATATTTATTGAACCCCTATTATGTACTAGACACTTGGGATGTATCAATGAACAAGACATGAAATCATTATGTTTCATACATAGAGAGAGGACAATACAAGATAATAAATATATGTGATCAAATTATAAGATGCTACAGGTCTGTAGAGTTCCCAGAGGGAAGGATTATGGGAAGGGAGAAAATCTCTATTGCTTAGGAAAGGCTTTCCTGAGACTAAAGTGACTGAGTGACTGGAAGAAATGAGGAAACTGATATTGGGTTAACACACCTGAATGCTTCCCACTGAATGAGAGGGAGAAGTCAGAATCAAACAAGAAGCTCTCTGACAAATACAAATGTACTTTTTGTTACCTGTGTTTTAGGGGAAAATAGAAGGTGCTATACACTAGTATAATTTAATAAAACAGGCTAAAGAAGGTCCTTCCAAGGGTATAACATTGAAGTGGAAACCTAAGGGATGGTTGGACTTTAGCCAGGTGAAGATGTGATAAATCTTGAGATGCAGAAAGCAAAGTCTCTAAGGCAAGTAGTTTGTGGTAAAAGGATAAAAGGTAGTTGACCTCGAATACCTTTTTGAGATCTCTAAGATAAACACTGCTAGGCAAAATCAGGTACACAGCATATGTGAGTCTGTAGATCAAAATGGTTCAATATTTCAGTGTAGACTGGTGACCATTCAGAAATGAGGAATATGCAAAAGATAATAAGCAGGGCACAAAATCACTCTGAGTGACTTCTAATTCAAGAGGATGGGCAAAAAGGAAACAGAGGCAGCAATTAAGACCAGAAAACAACTCAAGGACTAGTAGTCAGGGGTGTGGTCAGGGACACCAGTGAAGATGGTGTATGAAGGGGGAGTGGCTACTGTTGCCTGGTGCTGCTGGGTAGTCAAATAGGGTAAAGACTGAAACAGCACGCAAATTACTTTTTTCTTTCTGAATGAGGTTTTGCTCTGTAGTCTGAACCCACTATATACTCCAGGCTGGCTTTGAATTCCCAACAATCCTCCTGTCTTGTCTCCCAATTGCTGGGATCATTGACATGAATCACCACACCACGCCTTTTCGAACACTGTAGTGTGCTGAGACTGGAAACATGTTTAGGATTTGGTGAGATGAACAGTGTGAGTGTGTGACTGTGTGTGTGTGTGTGTGTGTGTGTGTGTGTGTCTGTGGGTTGGTGTGGTGGGAGAGTCCTAGTTTAGTTGACTGAGTACAGTTTAGTTGACTGGAGTACGGCTTAGTTGATTGAGTACAGTTTAGCTGACAGTACAGTTTATCAAGGCAGCAGCAGCTACAGAGAACTCTGCTGTCCAACGTTTGTGTCTTGTGTTTTTATATTCTGGGATGAAGGTATTAAAGCAGGTTCATAAATCCGGAAGAAAAGGAAAATGTTATAAAGCTAAGAGAAATTGAAAAGTGGAGAATCAGGGACTGAAGACCTTGAAAAGGTAAGAACAGTGGTAACAGAGAGCATGCTCTGACACACTGGCTTTCTTTCTTTCTTTCTTCCTTTCTTTCTTCCTTTCTTTCTTTCTTTCTTTCTTTCTTTCTCTCTCTCTCTCTCTCTCTCTCTCTCTCTCTCTCTCTCTCTCTCTAGACAAGGTCTCGTGAAATCTAGGCTTACTCCCAAATGCTGGGGTTATAAGCACGTATCACCATACTACCATACTGAGTTTCTCTCTCTCTGTCTGTCTCTGTCTCTGTCTCTGTCTCTGTCTCTGTCTCTGTCTCTGTCTCTGTCTGTCTGTCTGTCTCTCTCCAGAATTCTCCATACCTTGGCTGGTCAAGAACTCTTCTGATCCTCCTTTCTCCTCCCTCAAGTACTGAGATTACAGACCTGCAATACCACACCTGGGTGAGGAATTGGCTTTTGAAAGACAACAGGCTTTTCTCAGTAAAGGGGTGGTGGAGGAGGAGAGCATGGAGAAAATGAGAAAACTTTTCTTTTGATAGCTGAGGGGAAAGAGAAACAAACCGTGAGGAAGAGGGATATTTGGTATGTGATTATATTTCAGGAGGCATGGAGTAGTGACAGGGAGGTGGGGTTCAAAGGTGGTCTTAATTTATAAAGATCATGAGTGAATGCTCACTTGAGTTACATGTAAACTCATGACTGGGAAGTGTAGACTTGTAGATGGTCATGTAAGTGATCATGCCCGTTGCCTGGAAACTCTTGATTGAATAATGGCACCTGTTGTAATCGTCTGTAAGATTGCCATTATCTGTTGAGGCCTATCTGGTTCTGTTCTTCCTCATTGGGTTTTGCTAAGGGTTCAAATGATTGCAATAAGAACAGGCCGGTAAGTGAAGTTTTACAACTGGTGTGAATTTTGCAACTGTCTTTAACTTTAGATTTCACTTTCAAGGCCAGTAGCACTCACTTGGAAGAGTCTTATATGATCAGTCACTGTTTAGGAGATTGTAAGAACCAGGGATTGACACACCTACAGGAAGAATAAAGTTTCCGAAATACTGGATCCCCTCCAGACCCCTGGGCAATCATTACGTAACTGCAGTAAACCCAAGCATGTTTTTCTTCTGTAGAGCAGTTGAATCAACCAGTTTTTGTTGTCGTTTGCTTGAAAGTATGATCAAGGAATTGGGTGCATCCTAGATTAAAGAAAAGTAAACAAAAAGCAGAGACACGATTTGTCCAAAATTTTTTTTTCTGGAAATTCTGTCTTTTGTTTGTTTTGCTTTGCCGAAGACCAGGGCCTCTCGGACTGGCCCCCCACTTTTCCTATCTTCCTGCCTTGGCCTCTTTAGGTTAGAATCCCGGGTGTTAGCATCAAGCCTCCAAGTTCATCCACAAAACTGATTTTTGGAATTCTAAATGCAGACCTTCCCTGAGGGTTTTGAGAAGAGAGTTGGGTGGGGCAACAGACATCATCCCCTTCTCAACTTTGTTTTCAGAGATGGGGCCGGTGAATGAAGAGAAGCAATCCAGGTTCTCGCTGAAAGGCTGTCTGCTAATCCTTCCTGGTCACCTAGATTTTCTTTCCTATTATATCTTTTGTACATCTATTATATATTTCCCATATTAATTTAATTTAAATTAATAAAATTTCTCATACTAAATATTATATATAATATATATTACATATTTCCCATAGTATCATATTTTCAACTGATTATCAGAAAGTAAAGGTAGAGATTTCACATGGAAAATAGTTGGATCTTCAACATGACAGGCTCCAGCAGAGAGTGATTTTTTATTTTAAAGTTACAATTATTTTCTGATATCAAAAGGAATTAAAGCTCTGAATTTATAGTTCTCGAATTTAAAGTTTAAATATTAAACATTTTCCTTCTATTCCAAATAATAATATAGTTTTTTAAAGAATTTATTTTCTGCTTTGTTTCCATGAATACTTTTAAAAAAGGAACTAGGATGAAGTCCGGTATCTTGTACAAACTAAGTTCTTTACTACTGAGTTACTTCTCTAGCTCAATTAAAGATTTTATAGCTAAGTGTGATGGAAAAGCTTTCAACCCAGGGAGGTTGAGGAACAATGATTTGTGAGTTCAAGATCAACCGGAGCTATACAGAAAGTTTCAGGCCTGGGCTGCATGGTAAATTTTCACTCTTAAATAAGATATATATGTATATCTGAAGAGATAGCTCAAGGGTTAAGACTCTACTTTGCAAGCAGATAGATGGTCCTGAGTTCAGATCCCTGGTCCCATGTAAAAATAACAGAAAGAAATGGTGGAAGCCTGCACTCTGGTTCCTTGTGGGTAGAGCCTGGGAAATCCCAGAGAGAAGCAAAAAGGAGGTAGAAGCCATCCAGGATGATTCCCCAAGTCACCCTTGGTCCTCCACAGGACACACAGTGTCCTCTAATACACACACACACTAAATAAATGAATAAAAAAAAATTTAAAAAAATTAATCAACTACTAAACCAGAAGTTTAGCAAGACTCCCACCATTTTGTACAAAATACTGGACTTCATCCTAGTTTCTTTTTTTTAAGTATTCATGGAAACAAAGAAGAAAATAAGTTCTTTAAAAATCTAGTTTGGTGAATTTTCACATGTGTTAGGCATTGTGATAAGGTTATTAGGTGTGATAATTACTTTCATTTGCTCAAAAGATATTTATTAAGCAGTCTATTTTATATCAGGCATTGGGTTATATGGCTTTATTGAATCCCCACAGAGAAACAGCCACAACTTCTGTTTTCTTGATAAAGCAAGTCCGGAAGAGGTTACCTAACATGTCACATTTATGCTGTATGCCTGGGTCAATTTCTCGACCATGCCCTCAGCATTCGACGAAAGCTGCGGTAGTGTTTCCCTGGCAACAGCATTGTCTGAAACGAGTAGGATTTTATGAAATGTTTCTGTTTATACTGGAGGTTAGAAAAATGCCTGAGAGACACTAGCAATGAACCAAAAAGGGAGGGGGGACTTTTATGGATTATAAAGGAAGTATTTAGGGTTATATCTACAGACTTGAAAGAAGCATTCAAAGACATGGAGGCACACCTGCACCCACATAACAGAATCTGATAGATCAGACAGATCTAGAAACATCCTTAGTAATTTCATATAGAATATAGCTGCTGTACACCAAAATTTAGCACAATGGTCAAGAAAACCAAAAATAGGCTGCACTCAGAACTGTCCTCGATGCTTGCTGAGGCAAAAGTGGGAGCCTTGTTTAGGGTAGCGTAAAGCTTAGGAGCAGCTCATACACCTGGGAAGAAGATGCAGATGTGAGATGCAGCTGGGAGGTAAGCTCACAAACAAGAAGGACCAATGTCCCTGTGAGAAGATTTCAAATTCCTCGGACCAACGAGTCTGTTACAGTTAGATACAGTTGTTAACTTAGCAGTCCAAGGCTGGACCTCCGAGCACAGTTGTGATGAATTGGTAGGTAAGTTGAGTCTTGAGCAAGACTGCAGGGGATTATCTGATTGGTGGAGAAGGCCTAGCCCCCATGGTGGGTTGGACTGGGCCCTCAGACTGTGCATAAGTGAAGGGAACTGGTCAAGGAAGTGGGCATCCTTTTGGATACTTAGCCAGATCTGCTAAATATGAGTAAGGATTGCCCTTCTTGCAGCAGATTTGATGTGGCCAGTTCCTTCAGGCATTGATGTTGGTGTAGACTCTCCTGCCAAGCTGGACAAAGAACTATAACCAGACGGTCCAGTCATAAGTCAGAACAAAACTCATTGTTTCCTTAAGCCTTTTGGTCATGAATTTATCAACAACATGCAAACTAACTACAACAGAGTCTCACAGGAGAGAATGTAGTGGATGGAAGAAATAAGGCATCTTCCCATTAGGGATACAGTTAGGGATATATTTTTGAAGGCAGAATGTAATACTTGGCTATTTTTAAATTGGAAGCACTTTTGTATGTATTATTTCATTTACTACCCAAAAATAAACTTAAACATCTATTGGATTAATTTCTGGCAACACAAGTTTTAAATAATTAGCTTAGAAATCTGACTGGATGTCCAGAGGAACCGGTGTCTTGTGTTCTAATGGAACAGGCAAGGGACTTGGTCCCCGCTCATCCAGTTAGCTCTTCCTGTGAACTGGTCTTCCACTCTCAGTTCTCTCCAGTATTGACTGTGAGTTTTATTCTCATTGTTTCAAATTCAACTTTGCATGCCAATGACTCTAAAGTCAGCATTTCCTGCCTTATTACCCCCGATTCTAGCTGCTATTTCACTCATTTGGATGATGCTGTGCTGTATGTTACACGTGGTCTTCAAAGCCAGGAGATCATTTTCTTATCCAGATCGGCATCATTTTCCGAAACGATTCCCTGGGCTTTTTTTGGAGAACTTTTTTGACTCATTCTCTGTCAGTCTTCAGGCTACACATAGAGCCAGGTGTAACACATCCATGGGGTTCAGGGTAGTTGAACACTAGAACAAAACAAAATAAATGCACTAATCTAAATAATGTACTAAAACGTTTGGTCAGTCTATAATGCTTTCTACCTACCTCCATAGGTTCCCCTTCCTGTCACAAGTACAAGTTCCTGTGTGTTACCTCTTTTTCCTTTAAAATTTTCATCTCTTAGATTTTTCCAAATATAAAAATTTTGAGTATCGAGGGAAAGGAATTTCCAAAGCATATCACGTGTGGACTGTGTCCAGCTGTGGATTTCATCCTTTAGAAGTCTCTGGTTGTCCTTTTGTCAGGAGTAAAAGTGAAATCAAAGAACTTGGAACTCTTTACCTAAATTACCTCCTAGCTGGTCTTTTGGCGCTCTGGGAGCCTGTATGCTCAACCAACGCGTCTTCTTTCCCCTGATAAAAGCTCCACTTTCAGTTCCTTAGGCGCTGTCTCTCCTTGACAGGTTTCCAAGGCATTTTGTAATGGACTCCTGCTGTCTTTAGGCAGAAGACTCTTTCGGGTCACTGACTGTGAAGCTATTAAACCCTCCCCTGTAATTGATTTAAGTTGCTCCTGGTCAATGACTAGTAATTAAAAGTTTTTAATATTGCCATAACAAAAATGCTTCTGAGAAGGAAGGTTGGGAACTTTTTCAAGATATTTCATAATTTCGGACCCTTTAAAAATTTTTTTTATTATTTATTCAATTGTGCATGTGCGCGTGTATGTGTGTGTGTAGAACCACGGGCGAATTCAGGAACCACCATGGACTGCCTCCACCTCCTCCTTGTTTACTCTGCCCCGGGATTCACAGGCTCCGCCCTACCAGGACCAGAAACGCAGGCCACCCCCCGCTTCGGCCCGACATCTATACGTGGGATCTGGGATCCGAACTCAGGACCTACCATCTGCAAGGCAGAGGCTTAACCCCAGAGCCACCTCTCCAATTTCAGACCCTCATTTCAGACCCTTTAGAAGCCAGTTCCCCATCAGTTTTTCTCTTCTCTTCTTTTTGGAAGAAAAAACAGGATTTAAGAGAGAACACTGACTTTAAGCAGTCCTCCTTCAGCCTGGTGTGCCAGCCTGACTTCTTCTTTACAGCAATGGTCACATCAGCAATATTTTTCATCAAAATGGGCCGCAAAGAGGGAGAGAAGAGAAAATTACAAGTTCCAAGGGCACATTTCCTCCCAATTTCTTTCTTGATCTAAATAGTTTCTCATATTCTTAGCATTGCATTTTCTCACATCAGTACACTTAGGATCTCTGTTGTTGCTGTTATTGTGGCTTAAAAGTCCTAGTAACTTAAATTCCACAGTGACCAATAGTTAAGATAGGTAGTGATTTTCCCTGCTTCTAATTCTATATTCTTTTTACCAAATGAAAAAAAAGCGCTGCAACTTTTCATTTGTGCACACAGCAAGGAATGGCTACATTTGAGACATCATCACTATCTTTGAAAAATGATTCTATCTTTACTTTATGTGTCTTTCACTAGAACCATCAAAAGTTTCATTCAACTTGGCAGAGGGGAGTAAAAAAATAATTTGATATTATGCAAATAGATATTTAGCTCTTATTTAGGCAATAATTTTAATTTCTTATTAAGAACATATCATTATAAGTCTTTAGTGAATTCCATGGGGCTATTTAATGAAACACATTAAAATGCAGTTGATGACATTCTATGAATACGTATGCATAATTTCTGTAGTGATTAGTTGTTCATGAAGAGGGCAAGGAAGTGAAGCCGAGAATATGATTCTCTTTGCCACTGTCTCAGAACTCGGGGAAATAAGTCATTATCCTTTGAAATGATCAGCTTATCAGAACTCCCAATGCTCATGTTCATATCACGTTGGGAACATTCTTTTTTGGAACTAACCCTACAAACTTGTAAGGACATCTGTCTGGGAGACTTATTTTTTTTCCTCTTTTGTAAAATGTGAATAATATTTCTTATCTCAAAGAGTATAAGGTTGTAATAGTTTAAGCTGGGGATGTAGGCTCAGATGGTATTGTGTTTGTCTTATAAACATGAAGCCCTTGGTTTAATTCCTAGAGGAAAAAAAAAAGATTTGATGATATTTGATAGTTTGGAGTCTGGTACGATGAAGCATGCCTGTAATCTCTCCAGAGGCAGAAGCAAGAGGTTTATAGATTTATTAGGGCAATACCTGTCTTGAAGCAAAATAAAAAAACAAAAATAGTGCCGGCCCTGCAGTTCATAATGAAGATTATGTACCTAGAATTCTCAAAACCTCAGGATCAAATCCCCAGCATGGAGTGGGGAGGGTCTTAACGGGTCAATTGGTGGAGGTGAGGTTTCTTATTGAGTGTTGAGAGAAACAGAAGGGAACTGTAGCTATTGGGGACAGCATGTTCTGTAAGGAATGACCCAGCACTAGTAGCACTGGTAGATAGATCTCCAGTGGGCACTGGTTTTCCTTCCCATCTTGCCAGCTTGAAATTAAGAGGACTGATGGGAACTTCTGAACTGCTCTGAAGCTGAAAGATAAATTGCGAAATGATAGCGGTCAGCACAGCCCCTGGACAAGGATGACATGTAGGTTCGTGAAATGTTCCATATGAAAGCAGAAAAAGATATAAGAAAAACAAGTAACAGCAAACATGCTCATTTGGCAAGCACTCCTAGGGAAGTTCTGAGAAACACTGACTAGGATTATCTAAAGCCTTAGAAGACACAGCTGTTGCAGAAACTTGTGATTTCATGTAAGTAATTGTCTTTTTCTTCCAGCAAGCCTGCATTTCTCCCAAGAATTGCGGGATTATGTCTCTTAATGAATGTCAATTTTAATTAACATTTAGACTTTTACCATTAATCAAGTACTGTAGCCTTACATTTTGTGTTTCTTACAACTCTCTTGTCTTAATCTACCTTTTTCTCAAATATCTTATGAAGCTGAATTAGTTAATCTCCTCTCATCCAGAATTTAGCTAGAAGAGTCAGCAGGGAGATGCTAATAGTAAACAAGAATTTGAAAAATTTGCATTCGATATTTTTTAATCCTACCCTCCTTACAAAAAAATCCAGATGGGGTAATGAGCTTTCTTCAGGTGTCCCTCCCCTTTCATTCTCTCCCTTCCCCCTCTTCTGTCTCTCTTTCCTGAATGCTAATTAGAAATCTTGTTAGCAGCAATCTGTTAATAATGTGTATACTCCTAAATTTCTTTGGGCAATATTTTGTTACATATATGCAGATTTTATCGAGCACATTTGCTACTCTTCCAACTTTGAGTAGAAACTGTTGGAGAAGATAATTTACAATAACTATAATCCTCACCTTTGCTATTATTCTCATCCTCATCAAAATCTTTGAAGCAAATGAATGTACAAGGAAGGCCCTCTTGGAGTATGAGTTCGGAGATCAAGTAAACTTTTTAGTTTTGTGGGCAACCTCTGCTATTTTGCTCCTTGCAATCTGGGGTTTGATACCTCCTCTTTTTCCTCACCTGGGGATAATAGGAGTATTTTCTTTCAGAATATCCTAAGTATTCTAAGGATCTGTATTTTGGATGTTCTTATCTTAGATGAGATTTGCAATCTTGATATGACTTCAGTACTTAAGGTGTAAAAGATTTCGGGACTGGAATACCTAGTTCCCTTGAGAATCTGTGGAACAATGTTCACATATTGTTAAAATCGGTGTCTTCTGACAGCTTCCCAGCCTCCAACATCTTTTAAGATTCATTTTATTTGTTCTTTGTAATTAATGGGAGGTGAGATTATGAGCCTAAGAAAGGGAAACAATTTTCTATTTTAATCCATTTGTGTGTGTGTGTGTGTGTGTGTGTGTGTGTGTGTGTGTTCGTGTGTGTGTGCCTCAGAGGGCACTGTGTGTGCTTGTGGAGGCTCAAGGATGACTTCAAGAATCATCCTGTATTGTTTCTACCTCCCTTTTGCTATGCTCTGGATTTCCCTTCGAAAACTGGAAGTGCAAGCCACCGCCATTTCCTCCTGGAATTTTTACATGGGATCTGGGATCAGAGAGGAGACTTAATGCTTGAGCATCTCTCTCCATTCTGCAATTAATTTTCTTTAGGCGGCTCTGCAAATAAGTGGCAGAAAGTGGTCCCAAATGCCATTTCTCATTGTTGTGAGAAAATAGTTGACCAAAAGCATTTTGTGGATGGAATGATTTGTGAGGATAGTGTCTATTGTGGTGTGTAGGGGGGGAAGGTAGTGTCTATCACGTTGGGAAAGTCATGGTAGAGCTCACGGCTGTGGAAACATCTCAGTGGGCCAGGAAGCAGGGATTGGAGAATGCCTGGGTCCCTCTGGTTTTCTCTTTTTCCCTTTTTATTCAGTTAGGGGATCTCAGCCCACTGGACAGTGGTATCCACAGTCAGAATGGCTCTTCCCCCTGTTAGACCTCTGCACATGCAATCTCATAGACACACTCAGTGTGCTTCCTAGATGATTCCAAGTTCAGTGAGCTTACAATAAGATTAATCATTATACTGGGTTTAAAAGTGCCCTTCGGGGTTGGGGAGATGACTCCATGATTGAAGTCTTTCTTTGCCTTGGACCTGAGTTCGTACCCCCGGGTGGATGTGGCAGTGTGCCTGTAATTCTAGCCCTGGAAAGTGGAGCCTGGAAATCTCCAGAACAAGATGGTCAGCCAGACTAACCCTAATGGCATGCTCTGGGTTTAATTAGAGATCCAGGCTCACGACGATAAGATGGAAGAGTCACTGAGGATTATTCTCGCTATCACCCCTGAGCCTCCAGAGACATACACACTCAACTGCACTCAAATACACCCAACTTTGCACATCCACCTTGTGTAAAAACACAGAAAGACTCATGCACACACCCCATGCACACATGCATGAAAAGAAAAAACAGTTCCCTTCTCCTTCAGAAACATAAACCTCAGAACTTACAGAAAATTAGATATCTAATAGCATGACTTTCATGCCGTAGTTTCCGAAATATCATGTAGAGTCGATGCTGATATCAGCACATAGCACTATCATCATCCTATTGGTCTGGTGTCCTCTACAGAAAAAGTAGGGACTTTTAGATCACAGCTATGTACAAGAGCAGATTGTTTTTAAATTTTTTTTATTATTTATTCAATTGTGCATGTATGGTGTGTGTGCATGTATGTGTGTGTGTGTGTGTGTGTGTGTGTGTGTGTGTGTGTAGAACCACAGGTGAACTCGAGAACCACCATGGACCGCCTCCACCTCCTTGTTTACTCTGCCCCAGGATTCACAGGCTCCGCCCTACCAGGACCAGAAACACAGGCCGCCCTCGCTTCCGCCCGGCGTCTATATGTGGGGTCTAGGATCCGAACTCAGGACCTTCTGCCTGCAAGGCAGAGGCTTAATCCCTGAGCCACCTCTCCAGCCCCAGAAGAGCAGATTTAAAAGTGGGCTTCATGCATATGGAAATGGGGCTTATAAAGATACTCGTAAATTTTTCAGTGCCTATTATCTAAGCCTTTATAAAATGTGTAGCTATTTACATAAATGTAGAAAATGAGGAAGGGTAACAAAGGAAACTCTTTTTAAATATATTACCAAATAGCTCTGTTTAAAATGGGAACCATAATAGCACTATTCCTTGGAACACCTGTTTATCCCATTGAGAATTATCCATCTACCTATCTACCTACCTATCTATCTATGAGAAAGGTCTTGCTCTGTATTCCAGCCTGGCTTCAGACTTGTGGCAATCCTGTTGCCTCAAATGCCTGTGTGCTGAGAATAGATGTGGACATCATTGCAGCCTGCTTCCCATTGCAACAACTGGCCAGTGGAACAAGCAAATGGCAAGAAACCGGCACATTGATTGCAATTCAGACAGTGTTGGAACTTCTGGCGCTTGTGGAAGTAGTTACCAAATGTTGGAGCAGGGCCAGGAGCCTCAGGTGAAGCAGTACTTGAGGGTTCTCAGCCTTAATAGCAGTCAGGCAGTTGATCAACCCCTTTTCATTGCTGTGGTGCTGAAGCCAGGTGAGTCTCCTGCAAGTGACAGGATTTGGCCGAGTCTTACATATCAAAGAAACCTGTATGTCCAGACTCCTAGGAGATTTTCAGAAGTCTTTGCCTCTAACATTTCTCGAATGTGCGTGTGTGTAGTGTGGTGTATACCTCCTTCCTCTGTTTCCCTACAACAATGGGGTTCTAGGTGTGCGCGCGGGTTGTGAGGACCTGAGCTTAGGTCCTCATGCTCGTGCAGAGAACCCCTTCTCTCACCGAGCCACCCCTTCAGCCCTTGTCTTTGACTTTTGGTATCTCTGATTCTCTTCTGGTGCAATGGATCCTGACATGACACCGAAGGTGGCCTGTATCAAAGATCATGTCTGATCTTTGTTTTTGCTAGTCTCCTTTTTTTTTTTTTTTTTTAAAGACTCAAACACAATCACTATACTTCGGTAGTTTTACTGTTCATTCCTTACTGTTCATGCTCACATGAACCCCTGGGCTCTATCAGGGTGGGCTCCTGGATGCCTTCCTGTGGGAGGCAGTTGCATCTGGAAGGAGAGCCACTGGGGATGGTGCCCAGCCGCAGCGCTGGAAGCATCCTCTCAGACGCCGCTGCCCCAGCTCCTCACTAAGCGGCTGATGCCTCTTTGGCTGACCCACATCTGCTCTACGAAGGAACATTTGGACGGGAGATTTGCACCATGTAACTCGCCCGCTTGGCAGTCCTGTTTCTTTCTTAGCCAAGAAGAACTAAGGGCCTCATCAAACCAAATTTGAACCTTCAGCTCTACTCACAGTGGTTGATGCAGGCATCGACAAGGTCTTTGAAGCTCTCTGGCATGCAAGGCAAATTATAATTTGGTTCTTAAGTAAAATGTGAGCTTCCTTTTGCATCGCTTGGCATCCTGGATCTGGAGTTCCAAGACCTCCTTAACCAACGTCATGGGTATTTTTAAATTCAAAACCATATATGTTGTTTCATCTTCCTATTATTATTAATATATCTCTCAAGATAGGTCTCATTATTTTTCCTTAAGTAATTGGACTTAGTATAGACCTAGTCAAGTCAAATAAAGACAGATTACATAAGAATTAAAGTGATTACTGATAAAGAGTTATTTTATTGATTTCAGATTGTGTTTTTTTTTATCCAGCAGAGTACCACCCACTGAGATTCTTATAATCAAATGTGAACAAAAAATCATGGGAAGAAAATTATCTTTATCTTAAATTATCTTTAATTTTAACTTTAAGAATATGGAAATTTCCCCAGCAAACTTCTACATCAACCCAAGTGCAAAATGGGCACATGCATCCCCTATATAAGTCCATGAAAAAAATTTAAAAGGAATATGGAAGCTTAATTCATCAGCTCACATGTATTATTTAAGCGCCTCTGAGTGTAAAGATGTTTAAAGCACTGCTGCTAGATTCTGCCATGATGGCAATGGTGCCCCAGCGCATGGAGGGGTGGCATTCTTGCTACACTAGGCTTAGCTATAGGGTACCATTCCTCTGAAAGTCAGCGCCCACCTCCCAGCCCCTCTTAGTCCTTGTCTTACAGAATGACACCAACTTTCTGTTTACTCTTTCATTGAGCTGCTCCTGAATTAAGTTCATGCAATACAACCTAACAATACATCATAGTCATTACTTAAAATAGATCAATATCTGGCCACAGTGTTTTTCTGAGTTTCCTTCCCATTTGCTGTGATAAGCACCTGGACAAAGCAACCTAAGAAGGGGTTGTTTGAGTCACCAGGTTCCACTCTATCGAGGCAGTGAAGTCACAGCAGCAGGAGCTTGAGCGAGCTTCTCAAGCTGGCTACTTTATCCACAGTCAAGAGCAGAGAGGAAAGAATCAAGCATGTAG
Organism: Typhlomys cinereus; assembly: GCA_023101885.1. NCBI lineage: Eukaryota > Metazoa > Chordata > Mammalia > Rodentia > Platacanthomyidae > Typhlomys > Typhlomys cinereus. The sequence continues at coordinate 4,502,965 of JALPQD010000070.1, read as the reverse complement.
TACCCAGCTTGCTTTCTCCACCTTGATAACAGGCCCAGATCAGCTGCTTAGGGAATGGTTCTGCCCACAGTGGAACCTGCCTAGGAAAGTTCTTGGTTGGGTCTTCCAGTATCAGTTAATGCAACCAAGATAATCCCTCATAGGCACCCCCAGAGGCCAACCTTAATCTAGAAACTCTCTCTCATGTGTGCCCAGGCGCTTGGCCTCTTAGATGTTAGGTTAAAAATTAATACTAATCATCACAGTGGATGACTTCTGTAAAGTACCATTAGTTCAAGGCTAGTGTGCATTATATATTCAGTCAGAACTGTCAAGGCTATAAAGTATTTGTCTCAAAATTATGAATCAGGGGGCTGGAGAGACAGCTCACCACTTTTTGCCTTATAAGCAAAAGGACCCGAGTTTTGATTCCAGATCCTTTGCAAAAATACCTAGTGGAAATGGCAGTGGCACTTCTGGTCCTGGAAAGCAGAGCCTGGGAAACCCAAGAACAAAGCATAAGGAGGTAGAGTAATCCAGGATGATTCCTGAAGTCACTCTTGGTCGTCCACAAGCACACACACTCAAGTACCCTCTGGTACATGCATACAATACAAACATACATATGCATAAAAAACAGCATCATGTATGTATGCAGGCACCTTCTGAGCACTTTACACAAACCATTTCGTCAAACTAAGTGAGGTTACCCACAACGCGTGCTTTAGAAAACCCAGATCATAATCACTGCAGCTGTGTCAGATTTCAGTCACGTTATACCATTCCTTCCCACCTGACCTTCAAGCTGCTCTAAAGAGAGGTTTCTTATCTCTTTGTTACCCTGATTTCTCTTACATATGTAGTAATTCAAAGGTTGAGTTGTTCTGGGTTAATTTACCCTGTATGGATTTTCTTCTGGGGGTCAACAACAATCTGTGAATGTGCCATATTTCAGTTATGTATAAATACATATAAATACATACGGTATAAAATACCCTGACCCAAGCCACTAAGGAAGAAAGGGTTTAGTGTTTGGCTTATGGTTCCACACAATTCATCAGGATTTGGAATACAGAGAGGAAGGCAAGATGACCAAAGAGAGAGGCTGGCTCATATCACAGCAGCTATCAGGTGACCCCTAGAGTAACAAAGGGAGGTGTGGGGCTTGGTTATCAAATCTCAAGACCTGCCCACAGTGACATACTTCCTCTAGCAAGGCCTTGCCTCCTAAAGGTACCATGATCTTCCCAAGAAGCATCCCTAGCTGTGGAAGACCCAAGCGCTCAGACACATAGGCCTGAGGGAGACAATTCACATTCAAACCATGACATGCCAGAGAATTTTGACTTGGGGAAATGGGCATATTCGTTTCTTAGGTTGCTGAGCCCAGGACCATAAGCTAAGTGACTTGACAATTTTTGAGACTCAGAGAAAGAAGTTGTCCCAGGTCTCCTGTCTGGCAGTCTCTGCTGCTATGGCTTCCTTCCCTCTTTTTATCTCTGTGGCCCTCCTGCTAGAAAGACACTAGTTATTAAACTAGGGACTCATTTCAGTTGGTATGACCTCATTTTAACATAATTACATCTGCCAAGACCCTGTTTCTAAATAAGGTCACATTTTGAAGGTCTGAGTGAAAATGAACTGTTGAGAAACCCCAATCTGACCTACAATAGCAGGCTACACAGTCGCTCTTGTAGCAGTTAAGATCTTTCATAACACTATAGAAGCCACAGAAAATATGCAAATCATCTTGGTGGCCATTCTGCTAGCATTTTAATTCTATATTTAAGTTGTACATATTTTCATATGTTCTTAAACAATATTTTCCTTTCAGTTTTAATGCAACAGTCTAATAGATCATTCTTGATTCATAGATCATATGAAAAACAGGCAAAGTGGGAAGGCTCAGATCTGACTTACAGATTGTCAATTCCTGACACACAGCTTAGCAAACAGGCAGAGGCAACTGTAGGGTGATTTTTCTTCCTTCTGCTCATAAGCAAAGGAGCCAAACTCTGAGGAAACCTGTTTGTGATTTACATGAAGCTTTCTCTCGATAGCCTCATGTTTCAGCAGAGTGATCAGCCATGAGGTCTGTTTGGCAGCCTTGTTCCTGGTGTGCTTGCCAAAATTTTGGTGAGGATTTTGCTGTCAAGATTAAGAGGTGATGCAGGCTTAAATGAAGAACATGACCCAAAGCCTTTGTGTTGAAGGATTAAAACATTTCCCTCGTGGATTCCATGTTCTCTCCGCCAAAAGTTTGAGTACTCTTTGGAGGTGATTTTAAGTTAAAGGCATTTTGTGATTCAGTACCACATAGCATTCTGGGAAGATGTCAATCCCTAGACACTTAGTGAAGGCCAGATATTAGATAATACTCTGAACAACTGAAGGATTTTATCATCTACTGCTAAGACTTGCTAAATCATCCAGCTCCCCACACACCCCACACACAAAATCTAGACCATCTCATTTATCATGCAAACGACTTCTAATAAAATTGACACATCTAATATTTGAAGCTATTGTTAAAGATTGTGATTCTGTAGTTGACTTTCCTAATTCTGAAACCCAGTACCTGCTCATTGTAGATGAGGTAATGCCAAAATGAATAGCACAAAAATAAAGTTTCTCATAATCCCAATTCCCAGTGAAAATTTCCAAGAAGATTTTTGGTATTTATTTTTCCACCCATCATCCAGACCATGTAATTGTAAAAGCAAGTGAAAAAATACACACCAAACAGACCTTTTATATCTTATGAAAGAGATTTCAAAACCCAACCTCATGAGCTTTATGCAAGTGTGATTAGGTGTTACATCTAGTTATGCGCCAAACTCATGGCATGTTGATGCTATGATGTAAGTTAGTTATATTTGCTGAAGCTAAGGCTGCATAGCTTTGTTTTGTTTTATTTCCAATAAGGAGAACATAACTTACATAAACAATGATGTTGATGCATGCTTATCTAAGTCTTATTATTTATAGTCCTTATCCTAAATCCCAGATCCTTTGGGTCTGGCAATAGATCTTCTTTCTCTATTGCTGAGAAACTCTAACAAGTATCCACCTTCTTTACTGACATTGGTATTTTAATGATGTTTCTCATCTACAGTATGTTTATATATAGAGGTTTATCTGGCTGGGCACTGAGAATATTCTGTGAGCTAGCCTCAGTTTGCTTTAGAGAGAAGCTCATTTCCAGAATCTCAGGAAGGATTTTTTAATGACTAGTGTGGTTTATGCACTTAACAGCCAGAACAAAATGGCTCAATTATTACCATTCTTAGATAACACGGACAGTTTTGTCTAAGAAATAATCCCATGTTTCTACATGGAAGCAGATAGGCAATCTTAACACTTAGAGTATGCCTACACTATGCCAACAGAGTTTATTACTAGCATTTTTAGGATATGGGCTTTGGAACAACATGGACCATGACATGAATCCTACCTCTTTTCATTACCTGTAGGTCTTAGGCAAGTTCCCTTCCTTCCTCCCCTATTCATCTCTCACCCTTCCCACTTTTCCTGACTTCACTTTCTTTTTTCTCTCTTTCTCTCTTTCTCTCCCTCCCTCCCTCCCTCCCTGCCTCTCTCCCTCCCTCCCTCCCTTCCTTCCTTCTTTCCTTCCTTCCTTCCTTCCTTTTTTGTGAGAGAGGATCATGTTATGTAGCCCAGGCTGGACACAAATTTGTCAGCTTTCTGGGTCAGCCTCCCCAGTGCTTGAATCAAGCCCAGACACCTCCATATCTGCCTTTCATGGCATCTTTATAAAGGGCACAGACCATCTTATAAAAGGCCTTTCTCTTGACATCATCATCTTGGAGGTTAGATGAATTTGAAGAAGACAGAGCATCAGAACAATAACAAAACCCAGTTATGCAAGAAACTAAAATGATTTTATGCAGGCACAAAATAGATACTGGTTAAATGTTTAATGCAATGGTCCTGTTATCTTGGGTAAACTTTTGATATGGAACTTTAGATCAACATAATGATTTATGTAAATCTATATATGGTAATAAAATTTCATTAATCTATATTATAACTTGTAGCTCCCTGGTTATTAATTCACTATTATAATGTGATTAATGTCACTTGCTTAATTGTCCCTAGGACTTAATCCAGATAGTAGACTGTGATGGTTACTAATTAAACAGGAGAATTGTAGTATAATCAAGCATAACTATGTGTTCTTATGTAATTTATATCCTATCTCAATGTCAGATTGAAAATATACCTCTAATTCTCAATGTTTTGTTGCTTTTGAGTCCTTATGTAAACATATATTCTCTACTTTTGATTTTTTTTTTTTTTTGTTTTCCATCTCTTGGAAAAATGGGTTTCATTGTGACACTTTCACACACATATCCATTATTCTTTGTTTTTAATGACCTTCCCTGTTTCCCTCGTCTACCAGCCTGTGCTTCTCTTGCTGGTCTCCTTCCTTCCCCTCAAATAGTCCTCCTCTTGCTTTCTCCATACGTTTTCTCTTTCCAGCTCTTGACCATTCCTATCCATGTACATCTCCCTCTTTCCCTCTTACAGCCTCTGTGATAATTCACATTGCAACTTAATAGGATGTAGAATCACTTTGGAGACATTCTCAGGGCACATCTGTGAGGAATCATCTTGTTAAGGTTAATAGAGGTGGGGAACCTCACTGGGGGGACCTAGACTGCATAAAATGGAGGGAATTAGCTAAACACCGGCATGCATCACTGTTGTCTTCCTGACTGTAGAACCAATGGGACCTGCTGCTTTCAGTTCTTGCTGCCTCCACTTCTGCATAATGGACAGGTGAGCTTAAATAACCCCTTCCTTCCTCGAATTGCTTTTGTCAGAGACCAAGCCTCTGCCTCACAAGGTCCTGAGTTCCAATCTTGGATCCCACATACAAGCACCAGGTGGAAATAGCATCGACCTGCACTTCTGCCCTAAAGACAGAGCCTAGGAAGCTTCCAAAGCACAGAGGAGGTAGTGCAATCTGGGTTGATTCCCAAAGTCACATTTGGGCCTCCACAGGCACACACAGTGCCCTCTCATGCATACACACACACACACACACACACACACACACACACACACACACACAGAAAGTAACTAGACATTGTCTTTATGATTTTGTTAAGGTTTATAGAAACTTGCAGTACACATGTGATTTCAAAACTTATGTGAATCTCTTTAGCACAATCTAAATTATATTGCAATTTAGATATTTTAGATATTTAGATATTTAGATATTTAGATATATTTAGATAATTATATCTTTGGAAAAAATCAGTTTTTAGTTCATCATTCTAGAGCTTACACATGCTCATATTTGTTCATATATTGTCAACTCAGTGATTATTTTTTCTTTTGGTTCTTTATTGAATTATCAGGAGATATATTATTGCATTGATTTTATTCAGAATAATTGAGGAAATCGTGAATATAACTAGGCAATAGAAACTTTAGGTTTCATCTTTCTAAAAATGTCATTTTATGGCATATATGTATCTATACCAGAGACAGAGTCTTACTCTTAGCCCAGAATGGCCTGGAAATTACTCTGGAATTCATTGGACTTTGAACTCATAGTGATTCTTCTATTTTAGTCTCCCAAATACTATCATGATAAGGCCTGAACCATCAAGAGAAAATACTTTTTTTATTTATTCAATTGTGGATGTGTGTGTGTGCGCGCGCACGTGTGTGTGTGTGTGTGTGTGTGTGTGTGTGTGTGTGGTATGTGTGTGTGTGTATGTGTGTGTGTGTGTAGAACCACGGGCGAATTCCGGAACCACCATGGACTGCCTCCACATCCTCCTTGTTTACTCTGCCCCGGGATTCACAGGCTCCACCCTACCAGGACCAGAAACGCAGGCCACTCCAACTTCCACCCAGCGTCTATACGTGGGGTCTAGGATCCGAACTCAAGACCTTCTGAATGCAAGGCAGAGGCTTAACCCCTGAGCCATCTCTCCAGCCCCATCATCAAGAGAAAATAAAAAAATTAATTCCTAGGTCTTTTCTCTTCTGATTGTGTATCATTCAGGATGGTCACAACTTAGAAGTTAGGAATTCTCTATTGGTTTAAACAGGTGAGGAGTGAGTAGCTGATGTCAATTGAAGAAATTAGATGAACAGAAATGGCAGTAATGGATCCTGGGATAGGATTTCTTCAGTAACTGAACAAAATTATCATTTACTTTGTGAGTCATTTTTTTTGATAAGGTCTTGCTAGATAGCCCAGATACAAAGGACCTGGAATTAGATTCTCTTGCCTCAGCCTCCTTCATGCTGGGATTACAGGAGCGTACCACCACATCTGACTTTTCTGGGTCATCTTTAAGGACATTAAAATTTACAAGATTTGCTTAGCTACTTTGCCCCACTGGTTGAATAACTTTTTCAAATAGCCCAGTTGCACAAAGTATAGGCCAAACTTGTGCTTTGTGTTGTCTATATCCCCAGTTTTAAGCCACTATTACTGCTGTTGCTATTACTACTGCTGCTACTTACTGTATTGTCACTTGTAGTTATATACAGATTTTTTGCTTTTTGCTATTTCTAAACAGGGAGGTAGGATATCTATTTACATGGCATTCACATTACATTGGGGGTGATAGATAATCAAGAGATGAGTGAAAACATGCAAGAGGATGTGTGAAGTTTGTGACAAATGCCTTGTCATTTCATGTAAGACACTCAAACACCTGTGAATTTCCCATAAATGCACAGGATGACTATAGCGTTTTGAAGTCTTAAAAGTCTTTTGAGTACAGAATTTAGAATTCCCATACGTATGTCAAAGCACATCTCTGTAACCCCTGTACTTGATAGGTTGAGACAGGGAGATCATGAGTTTGAAGCCAGTCTGGGTCACATTGTAAAAGGAGGGGGCGTTGTCTGAACAGGCTGCTGAAGAGATATTTCTCGAAATTTCTGAAATCTCTGTAACTAAGACTACTTTAGCTCAACTTATCAGTTATTCTTTGTTGCAAAACAAAATCCATATCTCAGAGCTTAAATATTTGCTGTTGCTTTTGTGTGTTGGCCTGTCTCATGGTTAAGTGGTCTAGGATGGCCTTACCCACTTACATGTCTAAAGTCTCATCTGGAGGTGTGGTTGGTTGATATGGTTAGGGCCTCTATCCATGTGGCATCATCCCAAGGCTAGTCTAAATTTGTCTATCACTATTCCCAGCAGCAAGGAAGGGAAAGTCCCAACGTATAATCTCTTTCATCTCTCTGTCTCTCTGTTTCTCTCTTTCTATGTGTATCATATTTTCTAATATCTCATTGCCCAAAAGAAATCATAGAACAAAGCTGAGACTCAAGTGTTAAAATGCTGTTGTTATTTCTTACCTGTAGGAACAAAACAGCTTGGAATGAAACTTAGAGAAATTTGAAATTGATCCCAGTCAGGCATTGTAGGAATTCTTCTTGTTCAATAAGAGGCTATCGTCTGTGGGTTTAGAAAAGCTGTACTTGCACATAATATTTGTTACAAACTATGTCTATAAAGCTTAGAGAAACTTATCAGTTTCAAAGTCTGGTTTTAAGAAGAAAGTCCTGTGACATTACTTCCCAGGGTACAAAGCATTTCCCATAAACTGCTTAAAAAGTATTTTAGAACTCTCTGTAAGACAGGTCCTATGATCACTACTCCCATATTATAGATGTGTAAATAGACACACATTCATGTTAAGACTCTGGCTTTGTAAGTCAAGTAAACCTTCAGTTCAGTTTGTTTTGCTTCTTGAAACAGGGTCTCGTTAGGCTCCTTTTTGGTCTTGACACCCCCTCCCCCAACCTCCTGTGTTTGTGGGTAAGACTGCCCTGGTGCTCATGATCCTCCTGCCTCTGATTCCTAAATACTAGGATTATAAGCATGTAGTTCCAGGTATGGCTTTGAAGTCAGTTTTTGTTTTTTTTTAATTTTTTTTTTGCTATTGTTTTTGAAATATGTTGGCACATAACCCAGGCTGGACTTAAATTTTCTACAGCCCTTCTGCCTCTGGCTCTCAAATGCCAAGTGTTTGCCATTTTGCCTGACCCAGCTCTCTCTCAATAGTAAATTTTGTACCACAGGCTCTCTGACATGTCCAAGTGTCTCTGAGGTCAGAGCTCAGGGAGGGACAAATGCCTGCCCTGGTGAGAGATGCCTGTCACTCTTTCAGTCACATCATGCACTCTCATGTTCTCATGCAGTGAAAAGCTTAAAGATCTGCAAATACTTTGAAAGAAAAATGCCTCTTTCAAGCCAAGTCATGTGGCACACACTTGTCATCCCAGAACATGGGAGACTGAGGCAGGAGGATCAAGAACTGAAGGTCAGAACGGACTGCTAGTGAGAACCTCTCTCACAACCAACCAACAAAACAACTAACCAGCCAAAGAGCAAACCAAAGATGTTTGTAAAGATGACACCCTGTGTATTAGAGACTCAGAAAATTCTCTTTTCCTGGCTGTGCTTCCCTCTATGTTCAGGTTTTTTTTAACACTATATTCATAATTTACTGACATTTACAAAATCGTCTGAATGAGTAATACTAACAGTTCCTACATACATTGAGATTGGAAGAAATAAGCTGATCTTCCATCTCTTATAAATTTTACTATATCTCTATGTGTCTATATGTACACATAGACACACACAGGCACACCAGATGTTGTGCTTTTTTATTTGGCACTGTGTAGATGTGGTTCTCTAGCAGAACCTGTAGGTTCTCCAGGCACCCTTGGCCCTGATGTGATAAATAGCACCTGGGAGAAGTAGGCCCCAGGAGACTTCTTGAAGGAATGATCGATATTCCTTAAGCTTTCACTTTTCACACAACACCCCATGAACGGTGGTCCTTTCCCAACTGGCTTCACTAAAAGCAGCTCTTGTGTGGACTGGTAGGATGTGAACCTTTGGGACATGGCATAGTGTGCAGCCAGGATCTCGGGTGTCCCCTGGCCCCGTGGCTTGTCTTGGGAGAATGATTCCATGGTTCCATCTGGGGAACTCCCCTTAGCTATCTGGGAAACCCACCTTCGCCATCCGGCTCTTTGCTGAGATAAATTCCTTCAGCTTCAGCTAACTCATCACCAAAAGATATAAAACCATGAACTAGTAGCATAAACATGCCCCGAAAAATATACTAAGATTTTAAATTCTAAAAATATTATCCAAAGGTTTTGGAATCATTCTTGATAATCCATCATTTCCTTGAACTCCTTTCCTATATCTGCCGTTTAGCCATACTTGAGAAATATCCACATATGGGGTACTCACAACTGCTTTTCATTGCACAAAGTTAAGAACACAGTCTAGCCATGAAATTGTTATGCTTAACCTTTTGTCCTCGTTAGAAGGCCACCCCCTAAAATAGAATGGAAGGAGTCTACAGATCGCCTCAGGGGGCTTTTCCAGGGGGAATTAATCTTCCTTCTTGTGTTCCCTAGTTGTTTTCCACCTCATCCTTGCTCTGGATTCTTTTAGTGTCTTCTAATTACATCCATAGCCTTGGCTTTCTGGCCCAACCATCTTTTAAGGTTAATTTATGGGCTATTTTGAAAGAAGTTTCCTAGCATTTTATAGAGACTTTATTTACTTTCATGAGACCTCATCAATGCATTCATTATGAACAGCCACATCAGTTTACTTTCTGGCTCTTGCCTTCTCTGCCCCCTTGGCAGGAAATTACACTGCAGGCAGAGGCCTCATGCTGAGAAGCCGTGACTCCTCATCCACTGGAAGCAGTTTCTGTCCTGTGTGCCGCTTCGACTGTCATAAAATTCTCAGGCATGAACTTCACCATCTTGATTAATATTTATAGCCTCCTCTTCAGGCACCTGTAATGTCAGTGTGTGTGGGGGAGAATGGGATGAGGTGGGTAAGAAGCTTGGTAGCTTACAGGCAGAAGAGAGGATGCAGTTTGTTCACACACAGAGGCCAGAGTTTGTCCCCTGATGCATCTGTAAAGTAGCTGGGAGCATGTTCTGCAAACTAGGGGCATCATTGCTGTCCAGCCTTAATCCTTTGCTTGCAGCCCACTTTGACTCATAATGAGTCAGGAGGAAGTCCAGGAGGAAGACTGCTGTTGGTTTATCCTAGGACTGTGGACAGCTCCCTGAGCTTGAAGCCTTCATTTCCTCACCGGAGCAAGGACTTGGTGGTAAGTGACTGCCCTTACAGGCTTGTTACAAGCCGGACAAATGGCATAGTTTGGACAGCTGCCTTGAAGACGTTCTCCCGCCTTAACGGGCTCAAAACATGATTACTGAACTCTGCCTGGAAAGCAGAGATTTCCAGGAGCAGTTGATAGCTGCATGTCCTGAAGAGCTGGAATCTGTGTCCGTCACTCCTTTGGCTCTCCAACATAGCACCTCTGAAACAGCCCACCACTGCCGTCCAGGGGATCAGGATACAAGACCCAGGGAGAACCTCATCATTAAGGCACTTGGTAACTTTTGAAAAATCACTCCATGTTCTTTTTCATCCCTCATTTCTGTGTGTGTGTAGGTGTATACATGCATCTGCTACCTGTATGTACCTGCATGTGGAGGCTAGAGGTCAACATGAGTTACCTTCCCTAATTGCTCTCTCTGCTTTATTTTTTGAGACAGGGAATCTTACTGAATCTGAAGATAGCTGGCTGGATAAATTGTCGGCCAGTAAGCCTCAGGGGTCTTCCTGTCTCTGCCTCCTAGTGCTGGGATGACAGATATGTACCATGTGCTCAATTTTTTTACGTGTGTGCTGGGGTCTCAGGTCCTCATGCTTACACAAGAAATGCTTTACCCAATGAGCTATCTCCCCAGTCATTTAGCTCATTTTTTCATATTTTTGGTGACTTAGGTAATTTAAATATATTCTTGGAGAATCTTAAATGTACTTCTTAAGATACCATAATGCTACAAATTGTAGATTCTAGATCAAATGCTTCTTTCCTCAAGAATTTTTTTCTGATTCCATCAGATTCAATCTTTCTTTCTTTGACTTCCCTAATTTCTAATTTTATAGTATATATGTATATATATAATACATATGTATGTATTATATATACTACATATTCATGCTATTTGTATATATGTTTTATTTCCCACACTATAAGCTTTATCTATCTCTGAACTCAGAAACCGTCAGAACAGATCCTTGTACTTTAGTGATACTCAATGGATGCAGAACAGAAAGCATCTTCAAAATGATTCACCATGATACCTGATGCACATGGGGGATGTACATCAAAGTGGTCTAAGAACAAGGAGATACTGAGTGGATGGGCAGCAGAAAGCACTTGGGAGCAGGCAGCGAACTCATGGGTAGTGATGGAATGGAGGTGGTCCAGGAGAGAAAATAGCAGCACATAGGAAGGAAAAATACACTTCTAGGGAGCCAAGGTGATAAGTCCATGAAGTGCATTGCAGTGAAGGACACGACTTTGAAAATGAGACACTAAGATGATTGTGCCCCTTGGAAAGCAAAAATTAGGTGTCCTAACTTTTGAGCAATTGAGGGAGAAGATCAAAGAAATGTTTTCTTGGAAGAGGATAGTTTCTCAGGTGGGGGTGGGCAAGGCAGTGGTCCTTTTTGGAGGCAGTGGAGTTAGAAGTACAATAGTCCATCAGACATTCCCTCACAGATACTAGGACTGGAGTCAGAGATGAGACTGCAAGACTGAAACCCTCAGGCTGGAAGGGAAGGACCAACTGGGCAGTGCAACTGCATTTGAGGAGAAAGCAAAGGTCAGGCCTTGCATCTGGATATGCTTAAAAGTAGTGATATCATTAAAAGAAAAAGAAAATCCACCCTTGAGGGTAAAGAGTATCTCTGGCTTTAGACATATTCAAGCTGAGCGTATAATGGATGAAGAGGTAGACAGGAGCTAGCAGGGCGGGACAATTTTGCTGGCGTGATGTCACAGACCCATCATCCCAGCTACGTGGGAGACTGAATCAAGAAGATGGTGGACTGCATTTCCTAGAGAATTCATGGTCAGCATGGGCTACAGAGTGAGCCTGAGGGCATGCTGCGCTGCACAGGAACCTTAGTCTCAAACAAATCGAATGAATAAATAAAATTTAAAACTCTAGGGCAGGAACTTAGAACTAGAGCAGAGATTTCCAGGCTAACAACTGAAGCCATGTACGGTAGCACACACTTGTAACTGCAGCATTTAAGAGGGGAGGGTGAGAAGATCTGGGGTTCAAGGTCATTTTCAGGTACAAATCGAGTTTGAAGCCAGCCTGGACTCTGCGAGATCCTATCTCAAGACTAAAAAGCTAACACTTGATAAACTAGAGTTGTCCCATTATTTTTCTGTTTAACTTCTTTGATGATAGCACCTTGGTATATATAGATATGTATAAATGTTGCATGTGTGTATGTATATAAGTTTATGTGTATATGCATATACCTGTGCAGTTGTGTATATGCATGGGTATGCATGCCTTCCTCCTGGCATATATGTGGTATATATGTGCACGCATGCATATATGTGTATATGTATATATGTATATGTATGTATGTGCATATTCATGTGTCTATGTATATATGCATGTGTGTATGTTCACATCTATGTATGTGTATATATGTATATCTATGTAAATATCCATGTTTGTTTCTATGTGTATATATATGTATACATCTTGCATATGTACATGTAAATTTCTTTGTCTTTGGCACATCATAGGCATTTTGTGAGTCACACTCTTCCCTATCACATAGTAAAAATGCATGACAACCCTAATGCTGAAGTTGGGATGGAAGAATATTTAGCATGTTTTTGCACTGAGAAGGAAGAAAGACTTAGCATTAACTAATACTAGATTTTTCACAAGTCAAGGAAGCAAAGTTTGAGTATCTTACTGGAGTCCCAGCCGTAGCAACCGACTCTGGGTTGCTTCAAGAGAAAACAGCAAGCACACTCTGAGAGAAATTCTCAATCTATCTCTGCCTGGCCTATAACCATGTGGTAGCTAACAGAAAGATGAAACACAAGGCAGGAAATATGCACACAGATCTATGGGCGCCAGTTTCCAGGCTGGGAGACAGCCTTCCTCCTGGCTCCTGGGACTGGCCCTTTGTACCCTGAGCCTACTGTTTCCTGCAGTGAGCTGGATTTAGGGGGAAAAAAAGGCACAAATGTACTTGTAGCAAATTCTCACAAGTTTATGTTGCCTGGGCATCCATTTGAATACAGCTTGGACCTGCTCCCACTCGTACCAGGGCCCAGTCACCCTTGACACAGTTTCCATTTCTCAACTTCCTCCTAGTTCCACAAGGTGGTCATGGGGGACATTCACTGTAAAAGGGGAAACGGAAGGAAAAATAGCAGGTTGGGGAAACAGTCCATCATGGTGGGGAGGACATGAAGTGGGAGTGTGAGGCAATTGGTTACATCATAAATGCAACAGGGAACCTGGAGCTGAGATTTTTTTGGAAAGCTCCACAGAACTTTCAGCAATGTAGAGTTACCTGTGTGAGGCATTATGAAGAGAGCATATCCATGTGCAAGTCAAAGACATAGAAAAGTTTTTAGCTAACAGCCTCAACTTGTTCTCCATGGGAAGCATTTCTGTAAGTTACCCCATTAAAAGTTATGTTCTGTTTTCATCTTCTGATGAAAGGTTTTAGACATACTGCAGATCAAATGTGTCAGGTGATTGGAGTGTATACTTTCTTAGATCCAATAAATTCCAAGAAATCTGTGTCTCTAAGTAGGTCCGTCAAAGATGAACTAGATGAAGCTGCTCACCCTGGACAGGTCCGAGCGTACATTGCAACACACATCTCTTCCTTTGTTTCTCTATGCATTCACACGGCATGGGGGAATAATTGTTGAGCCCTGGGAAAAAGTACTTTCTGGTTCAACTTTTGTAGCTTCTTAATCAGCTTCTCCCCTCCCAGGCCGGGAGAGCTCAATGCATCTTTCCAAGTGTGGGGGGAAAAGTCACTCCCCGGCCCTGGCTGTCCTCAGAGAAGCTGGACGGGTGCCTGGTCGCTCCTGGGAATTGTGCGGCCGCCAGTGCAGCTGCGCTCCTCCTTACACACCGGCCAAGAAAAGTCCCTTTCTATGCACTGGTCTTTTAGCCCATAGACACCAAGGCACCAGGATGTTGTAAGGGATTTGGAGGGGCTTGCCCCGTAAACATGACCTCCTGAGGTTACCCCTCCTCTTGTTCCCCTAGGCTGCTCAGTATACAAGAGTCACAGAAGAATGTGCAGTTAAGTCTTTGCCCTCTTCAGGGAGAGACCCTCACTCCTGCCGAGGTAAAGGGAAAGAGGATAATAGATAATAGGCCTCCTCTGTGTCTCCCCCAGCAGCTGCAGGAGGTGAGGCGCTGTGGGGGAGCCCTGAGCTGCGGGCGGTGAAGCGCTGTGGGGGAGTCCTGAGCTAGGCAAGAGAGCAGATCTGCTACTTCCTTCTGCATGGTGGCTCTTAAGCTTTTCTCAAACTCTGGACCCCCGTTTCCACTTTGCAGAATGAAAGGTTCTAACCAGACCTGGTCTCTAAAGTCTCTTTCCTCATCTAGCACTCCTTCTTGTGTTTTACTTTCTACCCTCCATGGGATGAAAGCAAATATACCCTCAAAACCATCACTGTCATCATCCTAATGGAGCACTGGGCAGCATGTAGCACAGGGATCAAGGCTTCTCCAGCCCTTTCAAGGATCAAGGAAAAGTGAATTTCACAAGATCAGCCGGATCCTAGTGTTTCTATGAACTTCAAAAAATGACTCCCTGAGACTGGGACTCTTACGTTGGTCAGAGCTGTTTTCAGAAGGCAACTTCTAGCCCGAACTATTATTTATTTACATTTATTTGCTCACTTTAGTTAGTTGTTTGGTGAGACACAGTCTCATGTAGCCCAGGATGGCTTTGAATTCACATAGCCACGGTTGACCTCTCCTAGGCCTTCTGTCTGTACCACTATTTGAACAAACAAGGACTCCCCTCTTTAGGAATGAGGCTCGGCCTGGCAGACTGGCTGTGTGTGTTTGTCACTGTGTTCAGGCTGGTCTTGAACTGCTGTTCTCCTGCCTCCACCTTTCATATTGCAAAGATTACATTTGCATGCTCTATATCCAACACTCCATGTCTTTTGATGAAACCATTTCATCTAGCCCTGCTCTTGGCTATTAGGGGGTGCACTCCCGTTTCCATGTGTGGGAGAAGGGGAGCCGTGGAGGCACTTGGCGGAGGTTGGCAGCTACACCGTCCTGTGTGTTGCTTGTACTGAAATCCCATAATATCTCCAGGCAGTTTAATTCTGTGGTGAACCAACTTGAATAATTAAACAAAGCAAAGATTTGACAACACTGTACTTGTGGCACAACACAGCTGTGATTCCGTGAGCTCAGCGAGGAGAAGGAGTTGAGGGCATCTGTCACAGCAAAGCGCGCTTTGTAGCAAAGAACGATTCAGCAGACTCCCATGATGCGGTAGAAGAGAGGCTGCAAGGACGAGGTCTGCCAAGAAAGACTGAAAGCAGCATTGCTTTGTTGAATGCCGAAAGACTGGGTGATCACATCGCCCCGGTCATAAGCATCCTATGAAGTGTGACTCTGTGTCTCTGTGGGTCACTACACAATACTGTCCTTCTAAAAACACTTCTCCTAACTGACTTTTAGATGTTGGGAGAAAAGAAGATCATTCATACTGATGAGATTGTTCAGTGGTAAAGATGTTTGCCACACAAACCTAGTGACTTGAGTTCATTCCCTGGAACACAAAAAGGTGGAAAGATAGAACCAACTCCACAAAGATGTCCTCTGACCTCCACATGTAATCATGATACATACATGCTCCTCCCCCTCCAAACAATAAATACAAAATTCTGGTAAATATTCAGAAATAAAGAAAAAAGATAAGATTACGTCTTACATTTAAAAATACTTTTGTGATAACCCTAAAGACCATGAAGACTACATTGCTGGTGGGAGTGCAGGCTCATACAGTCACTCTGGCGAGCCGTCTGGAGATTCTTAAAGAAATTAAAGATTGAAATGCCATATGACCCTGCGATTCCACTTTTGGGTATAATCCCCCCATACAGCAGAGGTTCACCTCGATAGTACAAGCACGACCATGTTCATAGCAGCACTGTTTACAATAGCAAAGACATGGAATCAACCCAAATGTCCAACAGTTGATGAGTGGATAAGGAAACTGTGGTACATCTATACAATGGAGTACTACTCAGCCATCAAAAATGATGAATTACTGGAATTTGCCGGGAAGTGGATGTTATTAGAAACAATTATATTAAGTGAAGTATCCCAGACCCAGAAAATTAAGCGCCATATGTACTCCCTAATAGGTGGCTCCTAATACCAAACCCACCCAGCCCATCTTGAGACACTCATAGGTAAATCTATGTATTACCTACAGTAATTGCAAGGATTATGAACAGGAGGGATGGGGTAGGAGGGCCACACCAGAAACAAGGAGAGATGTGACCATGTTACAGTAGAGAAAATAGGCCTCCATCAAGGACTGCAAGAAAGTAATGTGACACCTAGTTAAGTTCACAATTTGTTCCTGATCATTTACAACTAAGGGGGTATGAACTCACCAGAAGGGTAGGGCATATAGTCCGGCAGATTAAAAAGTAACCAATTTGCAAATGGGTGATTGACTCCTCCCATTGCCTAATGCCATATGACCCTGCAATTCCACTTTTGGGTATAAGTATTACATCTACCCTTGAATGTGCTCTTATAATAAGACTCCAGTTTAACAGCTTTCTGTCTCTGACCAGGCGGTGACATACAGTGCCCATCACGATGGAGTGAAGGGCATTATAGGAGCAACAAAACTGCAAAAGAAAATCAACAAACCACTCTCCAGAACTTCAGAGACTCTATATCAATCACCTAGAACTAGGCCAGACTAATCTCTCCCCATCCTGAAGCTCAGGGACATTTGCGGAAGAGGGGGCAGTAAGAGTGTAAGAGCAAAAGGATGGGAGGAGCAATGATTTGCAAGATATTCCACACAAGTTAGGGCCGAAGCAATCATAATTGGACATTGCATGCCCGGCATAATGATCAACACACTATTGACCTCACAAAGTCTAGCATCTGCTAAAGGCACCAAGATCCTTGGAGGCAAGGGATTGAGAGCCACAGTAGTGTTCCTATGCTTAAGGGGAACACAGGAAAGGGTTCAGGGAAATGCCACTGGGTCCTTGTATGTCATCGGAGAGGAGGGCCCAGAGGAGAGTCAGGCATGCACAAGAAAGGACTCTGGGAATCGGGGCGGGAGGCACCGGGGGATGGGGCGGGAGGGGTGAGGGGAGGGGGAGCAGGGGATTCGGGGGGGGGGGAGGAGGAGGGAGGGAGGGAACTGGTGTACCTATTAAGTTTGTATGAGCTGAAATAATAATAAAAAATGTATTTAAAAAAAAAAAAAAGACCATGAAGACTAAAGATGGTCTATTTAGACCTAACAGAAGTGGTATATATGAAAGGATTTTTCCTGTTAGCACTTCATGCTGTGTAAGGCTTAAAAAAAAAAAAAAAAAAAAAAAAAAGGAATCTGATGCTAGTCTGGGGATTATGGTCGCAGAAAGATTCTCTTTTGTTCCAGGACGTGATAGCTCCTTTGTCCTGGGCAGCACTACTTTTCAATGGCTCCTTTCCTCCCAGGCCACATTCAGTTCTGAGGAGCATTCATGGGGCAAGCGTGCTCTGCTCGAAAGTGGGAACTGCTGCATGTTAAGCTTTGGGATAATCTTGCTGCCAGCAAAAGTGCTCATGAACCTAAATGCTCCAGACCTTGAAATGCAGTCACCTAAATAGATCCAGATGTGGTTCTAAAAGAAGTCCAGTGAACGTCGTTTGCATACTTTGAAAGCTCCAAATTAAATCTGTGATTTAACTGCATCTGTAGTTATTTTAAAAAGATCAATTTAGGGGCTGGGAATGTATCTCAGTGGTAGACTACTCAACCAACATGTATAATTAAGACCCAGGGTTTAATCCCCAGGACAGACAAAAAAAAGTATTACTTCAAAATTCGATTTTATTTTTTCTCATTTTAAACATACACAGATCATGTGACTTAAGTTCATAGACCTCTGGGATCTGGATGTAGCTCAATTGGTAGAGTGCTTGCTTCTCAAGCAGGAAAGCCAGTCTATAGATGGAGGCAGGAGAATTTAGAGTTCAAAGTCATCCTTAGTTGAATATTGAGTTCAAGGCCACATTGGGTTTACTGGAGAATCTACTAAAAACAGAGAAAAAATTTTTCT
Source organism: Typhlomys cinereus (assembly GCA_023101885.1). NCBI lineage: Eukaryota > Metazoa > Chordata > Mammalia > Rodentia > Platacanthomyidae > Typhlomys > Typhlomys cinereus. The sequence continues at coordinate 4,484,750 of JALPQD010000070.1, read as the reverse complement.
GAAATATAAAAATTAATCTTGTAGCTTTTAAGGATCGGGGTTATTTTGACTTTTTTTGTTTCTATTTTCATTTATCTTTCCTTCCCTTCTCTTGACTGGTGTTGTCTCCTGTCTACTGTACCAAAGGGCATATGCAGCTCTTTTCTGTCATAGACCTCTTCACTCTCCACAGTCCTCAGGGGAGTTTGGTGATAGCCTCATGGCAGTGGACCTTAGTGGACAATTTCTTCCATGGAGTTCTGTTCTCTCAGCCCCTTCTCCAAACCCTGTATTCTCATCCCTTCTGTAAAAAGCCTCCATTCTGGCCTGATGGTTCACCTCCTATTCTCTCTTAACTCTGCCTGTGTCTTCTTACTTGGTCTTGTGCCTTATGTTTCTTAGAGCAATTTTGCTTTTTGCTTTCTGTATGTTTTAATCCACTTCCTGGTATGTTGAATACTTTCATCAGATCTTTCTCCTCTTTAACTTTGCCTTTGCCTCACACTCTCAGGTAGTGCTTAGGGCAAAGCTCCCAGCTGTTACTGATGGGATTTCGTTGTGCTGCTCCTAGCTTTCCCATGAAATGCTGTCCGCTGCCAGCTACCTTCCTCCCCGGAATTACTTCAAGTACACTGTACACAGTCTTTCTTTTCCAGAATGTACTGTACCTTCTTCTTTGCTAAACCCTATTTCTCCATGGGGCAGTGGTTTAGAGCATGCTTGCTGGGGACAGAGTGCCTGGGTCCAGTTCTGGCTGATTTCATGTGTGACACTGAGATTCTCAGAGCCTCCATTTCTTCTTCTGTTGTTGGAAGAGGATTATGCTGGGTTGGATTGTTGTGAAGACTGGATAAGTCAGTTCTCTTAGATCCTAACAGCGTCGAAACATGTCTACTCTTTCCATTACCTCAGTGTCTCACATGCAGGTTTATCTTCCGAGGCCTTGTCTCTCTCCCAACTCCCTTTATTCTTATGTGGCCACAATACAAATATCTGTGCAAACAAGTTGCTTGATAAACATTGGAATAATCTAGATGGTTTTGGAAGTGAACTGTTTAGCATGGATATTGTCATACTTAGGCACAGGTGTTAACTTGATAGTTGAGGTTTTGAGCTCTAGGCACATTGGTTAGAGAATTAGTTGTTAGAGTTAAGCCCAGAGCAAACCTGTAGGAGATCGTCTAGCTGATGGGGAAGGCCCAGCTCATGGTAGGTGGGATTAGGCCCTGGAATAAAATGCAGAGAGTTGGTTGAGAGAGTTGGCATCCTTGTATACATTTGGCCAGACATGCTAGTCTGGCAAGTAAGAATTGGCTCTCTCAGCTGTTACGGAGAGATGGTGCGGCCAGTTCCCTCAGCCTTGGTGTTGGTGTGAGCTCTCCCATCAAGCTGGACTGAGAACTGTAATGGGAATATCTAAGAAAACAAACCCCTTGTTCCCTTAAGCCATTTGACACTTATCAGCAACCATGCAGACTAACTGCAACAGATATGGAACTTGAGTTTTCATTGTCTTCGAAGAGACTAGGGACTGGCCACCCATTACATAACTTATGTGGTAATTTGGTGCCTTAGAAAGAGCCCAAGACACAATAAGTACTCAAAAAATTTTGCAAATAAGTGAATGTCTCAAAGTTTAAATAATAAATCTCTTGTCAGTTGGACAGATGGTTCTGAGTTAGACCTCTGCATTGAAAGCGGAAGGATCTGAGTTCAGAGTCCAGATCCTACATAAAATGTCAGGCAGAAATGGTTGCAGCCTGCACTTCTAGCCCTGAAAGGAGAAGTCTGGGAAATTCTGGAGCAGTGCAAATAGGAGCAATCTAGGATGATTCCTGAAGTTACCCTTGGGCCTCCATGGGCACACACAATACCCTATGATACACATACACATAGACACACTCACAGAAATAAATATATAAAATTTAAAAGAAATAAATCTCGTGCGTCTCAATGAAATAAAAATATAATTGAATAGAAAATAGATTTTATTTTTATATAGGAATATAATTTATCTATGAAACTATATCTAATAAGCATTTAACCATTACAGAGTATATATATATATATATATATATATATATATATATATATATATATAAAAATATAAAATAAGATGTTCATAACATGTCCAGGTGATGACCTCTTGTAGAACTATAGTTCATATATGCTGACCAAAATGTCTTTAGACAGCGTGGCTGAATACATATTTCCACATATAAAAAAATCCATGCATAAAATATAAAATATCTTTAGTAAATTTATATAATATAAACCTACATATATACATATTTCTAAGTGCATGTGTGTATATATGTTTTTGTGTGTTCATGCTTTGCATGTGGGTGGGTATACATGTGTGTGCAGGTGCATGTATAACAGAGCTCTTGAGTGTGTGTGCCTGTGGAGGTCAAAGATGATATCAGGAATCATCCTCTTCTATCTTATTGCCTTGCTCTGGGATTTCTCAGGCTCAGCCATCCAGGGCTACAACCACTGCCATATCTGTCCAGCTTTTTTTAAATATGGGACTTGGAGATCTGAATTCAGCCATTTTGCTGGTGAATTTATTGAAACAGGGATTCTGAATTGAACCCAGTACTCAGCCATTGGCAAGTCTAGCTAGTTGGTTTGCCCTGGGCATCCACCTGTTTCTATTTCCAAAATCTGTGGTTAGAAGAGAGCCACAGTGTCTGCCTGACTTTTACAAGTAAATGTTCCCAAGGAATCTGTTTTGGAGTTCGAGGACTGTCCAGTTCACTTGAATTGAAGGATCTTACCAGAACTTGTATTCTCGATCTCTCTCCTTTCTTCTTCCTCTCCTAATCTCTCAAAAAACTACAAGAATGGCCAAGTGTGGTGATATCCACCTGTAATCCAACACACATGCAGGAGGCTGAGGACTGAGGAAAGTTTGAGAGCAGCCAGGGATACACAGAGAGATCCTTTCTAAATCAAAACAAAAATAAAAACAGGGGCTAGAAACATAGCTCAGAGGTTAAGACTCTGTTTCACAAGCAGAAGGTCCTGAGTTCAGATCCCAGGTCCCACAGAAAAAGCCAAGTGGAACTGACCCTGGTGGGTAGAGCCTGGGAAATCCCAGAGCAAAGCAAGAAGGAGGTAGAAGCAATTCAGGATGATTCCTGAAGTCACCCTTGGTCCTCCACAGGAACACACAGTGTCCTCTCACACACACACACACACACACACACACACACTAAATAAAATTAAAAAAATAAAAACAAAAAAAAAAGACCCCTATGAGTGAAAACATGGTCGTTTCTTTTAAATTCAGTTTTTGTTTAGAAAGGACTTTCAATTTAAAGGTCAGAATGATGACCAATGGCTGGACAGAAAGCCCCTGACAGCTGGCAGAAAAAAAGACAATGATTAAGGGAGAAGTCCCCCCCACCCCCGGGAGTGTGTAGAATTCAGCAGACATTTATGCTGAAAGAGGACAAATCTGAGGACTCTCAGAGAGGTGCTGCCTTCACAGAGACTGTGTCTGTCTTCAGAGTACATTACCCAGGACAGCCCAGCTCTGTGCCAGGAACCAGAAACAAGCTGGCCATGGTTACCTTTTCTTTTGCACATATTTGCACACTAACTCCCCCTTCTCACTATTGCTGTAGAAGAATGTGAATTTCAGCTTGGGATTTATGAAATATTACAGATAAAATACTATGGGCTGGAGAGATGGCTCAGGGGTTAAACTTTTGCCTTACAAGCAACAGGACCTGAATTTAAATCCCAGAACTCATGTAAAAATATTGAGTAGAAATGACAATGCCCTACACTTCTGGCCCTGGAGGCAGAGCCTGAGAAACCCCAGAGCAAAACAGTAAGGAGGGAGAGCAATCCAGGATGATTCCAGATGTTACCCTTGGGCCTCCACAGTGTCCTCTTCTATACTCTAGACACACCCCCACACACACAAAGATAAGAAATTATAATTAAAGTATCTTCTACAAAAACAGTAATAATTGCTGGAGAAGTGACTTGGGGGTAAAGGTGCCTACATGAAAACTTAGTGACCTGAGTTTGATCACCAGAGTCTACATGGTGGAAGGAGAGGTGGCTTCTGACAATGACATGCATATATGTTCTCTCTCTCCTTCTTTCCCTCTTAAATAAGCAAATAAAATAAAATAAAATAAAACAGCAATGGAATTTTGACATTTATCGTCCTCTGAAAGAGCACACCAAGTAAATGCTTAATAAAAGCTTGAGGCATGTATTAGTTAAATTTTTGTCACTGTGACAAAATACCTGAGAGGAAGTCAGCTTGTGAAGAGGGAAGGCTTATTTTGGCTGACACTTTCAGTCTCTGGCACTTTGGCTCATTGGTTTGGGCCTGTGTTAAGATAGTACATAGGATATCACGGAAGAACGTGATAGAGAGGTCCTGTTTATATTGTGGCAGCCAGGAAGTGAGTAAAAGGAGAGAACGGGTTGAGACACTAAAGGTTCACAAGCACACGAAGTCAGTGACCTAGTTTCCTTCCACTAGGTCCCGCCACTTAAAAGCCTCATCTTTAGTACTGTATGCCAGAGACCACACTTTCAATGCTTGGGCCTTTGGGTCTTTTGGAAATTGCAGCAAAATCTAAAGAATGAATTTCAGGTAGACCCTACAAATCTAAATTTAAATTTTCTAAATCTCTAACTTATTTTATAAGTTGCTATGTTCCGAGTCTAGACATAGGGGCTAGCAGGAAAGGAATGTCTAATGATACTGACATGCCTTACTAGGGATCAACTGGGTGATTTTCTTGTGTCTCTAGGAATAAATAATATTTAATGAAGAGATGAATGCAACCAACATTGCAGAAATGAACAATTTCTAGAGGGTCTCCACACTAAGCATTTTCTTGAAGTAAAAATTACTGTTTTATAAGTTGCTATGTTCCGAGTCTAGACATAGGGGCTAGCAGGAAAGGAATGTCTAATGATACTGACATGCCTTACTAGGGATCAACTGGGTGATTTTCTTGTGTCTCTAGGAATAAATAATATTTAATGAAGAGATGAATGCAACCAACATTGCAGAAATGAACAATTTCTAGAGGGTCTCCACACTAAGCATTTTCTTGAAGTAAAAATTACTGTTTGCATACTAGTTGGTGTCCAACCATAGAGCTCTGAGTGGCACTTGTTGAGTTTGAATGGTTGCATGCAGCATGCTTTCTTAAACGAGTAATAAGCAGCATGCTTAACCCGGAGGGATTTCATGGTTCCAAAGGCTCTGCTAAGTAGTATTTTTCCAGTGGGAACTTGTCACCACTAGTGTTCTAGTTAGTCCTGTCTCCTCAGGTACTGGTAAATAAGTATAATTTTGTGACACTAAATTTTATGTGATTAGAATTTGTCTTCTAAATGCAACCCAGAAACTTAAAGAAGGATGTGTGAGTGTGTGTGGGGGAGCGGTGGGGGGAGGACTTGAGATGCACAGGCTCATTTCATCCTCCCTTCCTGTCTGCTGTGGCTTATGTAACACCAACAGAATGGAGAATTTCCCAAGCATTTACTTCATAAAAGATATTTGTCTCCCCAAAAGACTTTCCATATCTTGAAGGGCACTGGAAATCAAAAGCCTTATCTATCTTTCTGTTTCTCTGTCTACTCCTCTCTTCTGGATACTGGTAGAGGAGATTGTTTTATTGTCCTTGAACATTGCATTTTTATCCTTTGAAGCATGGCAAGGGTACGGCGTGATGTTTCTGGAGGGAGTGCCTGTCCTATACTGTTCCAGATAGCAAAACTGCTTAGGCTTCTAATTTGGGAGTCAACAGATAACAAGGATATTAAATTAGAATGAAAGATGTTTAATAATAAGAGCAGAATCTTTTGAATGCATACAACAAATAAAAGAATTTTAAGATAGCGTTTAGTTGTATTCCAAACTCAAAATATTATCGGTATTTTCGTAATACAACATGATCTAGTAGCTCAGTGAAAGTTTGGAAGAAAATAGCCATTAGTGTTTGTAAGTACAGTAAGGAAATGGAATCCAGCCTAGTTATCCATCAACAGGTGATGATGAAACTGTGGAACATACACACAAATAGAATTTTGTTTTAGCTGTAAAAAATAATGAAATAAAGTTTTCAGGAATGGGCTGGAGAGATGGCTCCGGGCTTAAGACTCTGTCTTGCAAGCAGAAGGTCCTGAGTTCGGATCCCAGGTCCCACATAAAAATGCCAGGTGAAACAGCATCAGCCTGCACCTCCAACCTTGGTGGTCAGAGCCTGGGAAATCCCAGAGCAAAGCAAGAAGGAGGTACAGGCACTCCAGGATGGTTCCCAAAGTCACCCTTGGTCCTCCATAGGAACACACAGTGCCCTTGACACACACACACATGCACACGCATACTAAATAAATAAAATATTTAAAATAAAAAAGATTTTCTTTTTTTTATTTATTTATTTTTCTGCTCATACAAACGTAATAGGTACCCCTGTCCCCTCCCTCCCTTCACCCCTCCCTGAACCTCCCTGCTCCCTCCCCCTTTTCCCCTTCCTTTCCTCCTCCCTCCCTTTCTCCCAGTGCCCCCTCCCCCCATCTCTGAAGCATCCTTTAATGTGTATGTCAAACTTTCCTCTGGGTCCTCCTCTCTGATGAGGTGTAAGGACTCAGTGGCATTTCCTAGAACTCTTTATTGTGTTCCCCTTAAGTATAGGAACACTATTGTGACTGTTAATCCCTTGCTTCTAAGGATCCTAGTGCCTTTAGTCCATGCTAGACTTTGAGGGGTCAATGATAAGTTGGTCATTGCATGGATCATACAGAGTCCTATTACAATTGCTTCGGCCCTACTTGTGTGGGGTATCTTGCATATCTTGACTCCTCTCATCCTTGTGCTCTTACAATCTTTCCATCCCTCTTCCACAAATTTCCCTAAGCTTCAGGATGGGGAGAGAAGGCTGGCCTGATTCCAGGTGGTTGATATAGAGTCTCTGATGTTCTGAATTATGGTTTGTTGATTTTTGTTTTCAGTTTTGCTGCTCATGCAATGCCCTTGGCTCCATCCTGATGGGTATTGGATGTCACCCCCTGGCCAGAGATTAAAAAGCTGTTAAAATAGAGTCTTATTATAAGGATAGATTCAAAGGTAGATGGAATAAGAGTAGGAGACTGCGGTGAAGGGTGGGTCAGTCTCCCATTGCAAAATGGTTACCTTCTATCTGCCAGACTATGCCCTCCCTTTCTGGTAAGATCATACCCCATAAGTTGCAAGTGACCAGGAAGGAAAGTCTGTGAGCTTAACCAGATGTCTCATTACTTACTTGCAGTCCTTGATGGTGGCCTGTTTTCTCTGGTATAGCATGATCCCCTCTTTCCTTTACTTTATTTTCCACTGCTTTGTGTGTTACAAAAAACAAAGATGTAATATTTTCACACCACTCTGTAACTTTCTCCTCCTCCTATATACCTGTTTGTTCTATCAAGGAATTGTATGAAGTTGGGACTGAACATTGCTCTTACTAAGCTACACAGTGCACTAAGATTTAATTTTCTTTCTTGCACAAGCTCATTTTTCTGCTTCTTCTGGGTTTTGTGTGTGTGTGTGTGTGTGTGTGTGTCTGCCATTGATGAAGACCAAAGTCTTCCAACATACAAATTTGTTTGTTTTAAAATGCTCAATAATAGTATTGTAGGCATTTCCTTTGTCTTGGATACCTTTATTGTCCTGCTCTCATAGTTGGTGTGACATGTGGTCTTCTGTCATTAGCTGTAGAGAAGAGATGGCCTCTTGGCCACAGTTTCTGAGCTATGATGAGAAGCAACAGTTGTGTCTTTTCCATTTTTTTTATTTTTTTCACTTTGGAGCATGCTGTCATGTGTAGCAGGGTGGTCAGAGCTGGCGATTCTCCTAACTCAGTCTTCCTAGTGCTGGGATTGCAAGCAAGCTGAACCTGTCTAGCTATTTTCCCATGAATTTCAAAATTTCCAAAACTTCTTATGTTCTCTGATTGTCCCTCCCCTTCCCACTTCTTTTTTCTTCACTCCTTTCATTTCTATAGATTTATCTGTTCTTCCTTTCACACTGTCCCCTATGAGGCTAAATGTTTTGATCTCATTAGAGGCATAACATAGTTGTCTATGGTCTTCTGACAACTTATTCATATTCTAAGCAAGGCATCAAAGAATTGATTTAATTCTTTTGAAAACATGAGTCTAATTATTATAAATGTTTGCCTTAAGATTCTGGTAGATGTTCTACTGCAAGATTATTTAACATTTCTTTCCATTTGTAGCCTGCTAAGAGGTGATTTAAAAATTCAAAAACCAAAAATACATATTTAATTGTTCAACACATATTTTCCTGGATCTATGGAAAGCATCAGAGATGAGTTAACTTTTAAGTTGCTTGTAAGTAACTTTTAACTTGCTAATTGATTTTCCCAGTGCTAGGAGTTTTCTGACAGGAATATGTTTCAATGCCTATAATGGCTAGAAGAAACTATATTTTATGTAGGTGTGTTTGGTGTGCACATGTGTGTTCCCATGTGTGTGTGAAAGTGCACATGCATATGTCACATGTTATGTGGAGACCCAAGGTCGATATCCTCAAATGTTTTCCCACCACATTTTTTTTGTGAGTCAGGGTCTCTAGTCAAACCCAGAGCTCATGGATAGAGCCAGACACTGGCAAACAAGTGTCTTCTGCCTTCTGACATTGAATCACAGGTAGACTGCCATACCCATTTGGCATTTTAGGTGGGATTTGGGGACCTGGACTCTGGTCCTTTTGCTTGCAGCAGACTGGCTCATCTCCAGAGCTTGAGATACTCATTTTCTTTTTTTTTTTTTTTTTCCCAGAAGGGGAAACATTTGACTGCGCTATTCCTGCTGTTTGGGTTTAAGTTGAAGTTGTACTCTCTTTGTTTGGGCCATGGAGAAGTTGAGATCTTTTTGTGCAAGAAAAACATTTGGTCTAGAAACAAGATTACATACTGTAAGGACTCAACTAAGCTTGTACTTGCTCTCACATTCCTTGCATTTAATACTTGTTTTGCCTGGAGAGCAGTCCACATGATATGGCATCTTATTTGTTCATGAAGCGATACATCACGTGCCTTACTGTCCGGGAAAGACAGAATTGAGAGTCTTTCCTGAGGAGTGCCTCTTCTGTGGTTTTGCTACTTTCCTGACACAGCAGACTTTTCCTCCTACTCTTTATCTTCACGTGGGAAGCAAAACACCAGCGCTTTGTTCTTCCTGCAGTAGCTTGATCTTCCTTGAATATTCTAGATTAAAATTAAGGAGTTAGAGACCTACTCAGATCTTCAGTGTTTGAAAACCATCCACAGTGCCTGGAATGCCAAGGATGTATAGCTGAGACTTTTGAATTCAATTTAATGCTATTGTGTCTGTGTGTATGAACACGTATGTGTGTGCAGAATTCATGTGAGTGAATGCTGGCATGTATGTACCACAACGTGCATGATTCTGTCACCATCTATGTTGTTTGCCACAGGGTCTCTTTGCTATTTTTCCTGTGGCATATACCAGGCTGGTTGACTTTGGAGCTTCTAGGGATTGTCAGGTCTCTGCCTGCCATGTCCTAGCAGGAGCCTGGGGATGACAGACATTAACACTGTATATCTGGCTTTTACATGTGTTCTGGGCTTCAAACCTCAGGTCTTCTCTTTTAAGTAGTAAATACTTTTACCCACTGTGCATGTCTGGCCAAGTATATAGAAGAATACCAACCTATTTAACCAGCTCCTGCCATTTTATCCATCTGATCAGGGACTAGTCCCAGAGCAAGCTAGGAATTTTATACAGAAGTCACAGAATTAATTGGTATAGAAAGAGAAAAAAACAAAACAAAACAAAACAAGATAGAACAGCATAAGATGGAACATATTCAGACATGGGGACCTTTGTCATTTGCTAGCTAACTGGGGCCTTGGTCTCCTGGTCTGTAGAGCCTATGTGTCATTAGATCATCTGTGACATGGTTTCATTTCATTAATGTTGCCATCTGAATTGAAAGAGATCTTTTAATATTTCAGAATTAAATCTTTTTTTTTCCCCCATGGGAACACTGTCAGGTTTGGTTTTAGGTATTTGACAGGGTATGACGGGTTTCACTCTATAGACAAGGCTGGTCTCAGAAAGATCTTGCAGAAATTCTTCTGAGGCTCCAGGTTGTTGGGATTACAAATGGACACCACCACATTGGGCCTGTGTTGTTGTTAAATATGTAAAATAAAGGCTATTTAGAGAATCCTAAAATGCAATTGTGGTAGTCAGAATTATTTCCCTCAAAAGCTGTCTACACCCTAATCCCTGTACCTTGAGATTATCTTATCTTCCATGACAAACAGACTATATAGAGTTGACCAAGTTAAGGAATTCTCAGGTTGCCCTAGAATTATGCAGGTGGCCCTAATCTAATCATAAGGATTTGTATAAGAGCAGGGACAAGTAGAAGTTAACAAGATTTAGTCTACAGCTGCTGGCCTTGAAGTGGGAGGAAGGTTGCCATCAGCCAGGGGAATGTGGACCAGCACAAGATGAACAGGTGAGGAGACAGATTCCCCCAGACTGCAGAAAGCTGCAGCCTACAGCTGATCTTAGTTCATGGATCACATTTCAGGTTTCTGACTGTGGCAGTTACTTTGCATGCTGTTGATAAGTTCATGACAAAGCAACTTATGGGAGCAAGACCTTATGATTATTCTAGCTTATGATTCTTGGTCATAGTTTCTTGTCCCATTTAGCAGGAGAGCTCACATCAATACCAGGAGCCAAGGAAACTGGTCACATCATATCTGCAGGGTTTCTGAGAGAGGGACAATCTTCACTTGTCAGACTAGCATGTCTGGCCAAGTATACAGAAGCATACCAACCTATTTAACCAGCTCCCGCCATTTTATCCATCTGATCAGGGACTTGTCCCATCCACCATAGGTTGGGCATTTCCCATCAATTAGACAATCTCTTAAAGGTTTACTTGGGGCCTAACTCAAGTATTAATTCTTCCCAACTGTTCTCAGAGTGCTGAACCTTCAGTTGACACCTATATTTAATCTGACACTGACCTTCAGAACTTTAGGAGAGTAAACCCACATTGTTTTAGATCAATGAATTTTCAATCATTTGTCATAGATAAGAAATGAATAAACCCCCTTAATTCTGACCTTTGTTACATTGAGCAGATGTTTTTCTGTTTTCATTTTATTTCTATGAATATTCACATAATAGCAAATACCTTTTAGTAAATAGCTAAGAGATATGCCATAGCAAAATATTTGTATTCTAGGTAAAGGAATCATTAGAAAATTGATGATTAGAAAATTGGGTATCTATGTAGTACTAAGACTGATTATTTCCTGGACTTGTATTTTACTCTTAGAATTCATAGAATGTTGCATCTGGAGATTTCTAGTGTGTCCCCCTTGAAATCCAACACTTTTTCTACAAGAGAAGAAGCTGTGACCTATTGAGATTAAACTCAAATCTCCCACAATTGTCTAGCTAGCCACCCTGACAAGAGACTGCATTAAAGACTTCTGGCTTCCAGACTAGAGGTTGTCCTACCACAACAAAATCCTTCCAGTCAAAAGCATAGAACATGAAAATACTTAATGGTCTGGCCTCTTAGTATAAAACATGAAGGAATATGAAATTTAAATATACCTTATATTACTTGGAATGTGGACTTCAAACATACCTCATTCTCTTCATTCTCACTTGAGAAGCTGTCTAGTAGAGTGGTTATGATCTATCTCATACCCTAAAGCCCAAAGCTAGAATTCCCATATGCAAATCCTTTCTCCTTTATTTCCCAGCCAGTGATTTGTACAGATCACTTTAACTTTCCATGTCTCCAGTTCCTTTCTGTAAAGTGGAGATGATAAAATGCTTAGCTCCTAAATCAGAAAGGAGATTGAAAGACCCCAGTGATTGTAAAGCCAGGGAGACAAAATCACTTGCTCTGTAAGCCTGACAATCTGAGTTTGGAACCCTATAGTCTTTGGAAAAGCTGGATGAGGAGAGGTTGGCTCAAGGATAGGAAGGTACACAGGCCAGCTAGCTTGCAGTAAACAGTGCAGTCACACACATAAGAGAGACCTTATCTCAAAAACAAGGTATAAGATAGAAACTAACTACTGAAGTGATGTCTGCCCCCCCCACATACAAATAAATGAATAAATAAATAGATAATAAATAAACTTCAGAAAAATTCAGAAGCTCATAGAAAAGGATTTGTTCTATATTTGATACTAAATAATCATAGCCATCAATATTATTAGGGTGGGCTGTATAAGAAAGGCCATCTATTTTGGTTAAATAGATCTTTGTTTTAATTAATTTTAGCATTGTTAGCATTTTTTGTTTCTGTGATATTAGATACTTCCTATAGCAAAGTCCTGAAAACTTTCTCCTAACATGGGACCCAGTGGTTTGGCAAATCGCCTTCAGACTGCAAATCCTATGTTCTCTGATGCCAGCAGACACCGTGTGGGTAATTAGCACATGACAGTCAGGAGTATCCTTGCTGATTAAAGTCACATTAATAGCGAAGAAAAGCACAATGCCGCTTCTATGCCGCCTTTCCTGTAAGCCACACCGTTTCAAGAACAAAGCCTCTGGGGATTGTTGGGTTTCTTTCGTAACGCTGAGCCTGGGCATCGATAGACTTGCTTAGGCTGGCAGAAGTGTGGGCTGTTGTGTCTCTGAGGATAGGCCAGGTCAAAGCTAAAGTGGGCTTGGGAGAAACAGGAAGTGAAAAAGTAGAACAGAAAGGCATAGGTAAATAGAGGAAGAACAAAGAGGAAGGAGGAAAGAAAGTGCCGCACCAGGACATGAAAGATAAATGGAGAAGAGACTGCTTGAGCACTGGCAGGCAGAAGCGTTTGTCTGAAGCGAGTCTCAGGCCTCAATTTATGCTGCTTGAACTTGATCCTGCTGCAGAAACACCTGGATGCCTTGTCAATCAGCTTCCTGCCTCCTGTTCCCAGGGATTTGGTCCAAAGGGGCAGAGTAAAGCCCAAACATTTTCCGTTCTAACAGGCTTATTGTCGACATCAACAAGACTGGTCTGAGAACACACCGAAACGCTTCGGTCTAAACTACATTCACACAATATAAATTGTTCCTGGGCTCCTTTTATTGAGCTATATTTTACGTACAATAAATCGCCCAGATATTAATGTGCCTGTTTTCTTAAAAGCAGTTCCCTACCAGGTTGTATAATTTATCTACTCCTATATACTATACTGTCTTTGGCAATCATACCAAGAGTCTGTTTTGAATAAAGTTCTAATGGTTTAATATTATTTTCCACCAGAATAATATTAATATAATGAACTCCAGTCCTTTTTCTGGCTTTTTTTTTTAAAAAGAAAAACATGTATTTCTATAACCTGGAATTAAACTCCAAATAAACAGAAAGCACTCACATTGTTGATTATACCTGGCCCTATCCAAGTTATAGTTTATTTGTTATCATATCTCTCTGTTTCTTCTTTTCCCTCTCTCCCTCCTTCCCTCCCTCCCTCCCTCCCACCTTCCTTCCCTGCTTCCCTCCCTCCCTTCCTCCTTCCTTCCTTTCAAGATTCCACGATAGGCAAGCACCCTGAGCTTTCTAATGAACTATAATCCTCAGTCTCTTTTATTCACTTAAAAAATGAGACAGAGAGCTCGTGAGATGGCTCAGGGGTTAAGACTTTGTCTCACAAGCAGAAGGATCTGAATTTGGATCCCAAGCAGAAATGACAGTGGCTTCCACTTCCAGCTCTGGTGGGTAGAGCCTGGGAAATCCCAAAGTGAAGCAAAAAGTACGTAGAAGGAATCCAGGATGATTCCCAAAGTCACCCTTGGTTCTCTACAAGGACACACACACACACACACACACACACACACACACACACACACATGCAAAAATTAAAAAAAATTTTTTTAAATGAGACAGAGTCTCACTAAGTTCCCCAGGCAGGCTTTAAACTTGCAATCATTCTGATTGCCTCCTGAACAGCTGTTGGGGTACTCCACCCATGCCTCCCTCGGGTATCTCTCATCATCTGCCAGGAGAGGAGGAAACTGTGCTGTGCTGGACTGAATTCTCTCTCATTCCTTGAATTAACCATCTATTGGATTTGTGCAATGGGCAATCTCTGATGGTGATATGAAGCCATTGAGACTGGAGACCCTGCAACAGGCCTCCTTCCACTCCAGTGTGTGTCCAATCACTTTGACTCTTGTGAAGCCACCACTCAGAAGTCAGGTGTGGAGTCCCAGATTCTGCATTTGTTAGTTTTTAGTGTGGTATGTGTGTTTGGAGTTTGTGCATGTGCGTGTGTGTATTTTTGCATGTGAGTGGATATTCATGTACTCGAGTGTGGAGGCCTGAAGGTAACCTTGGGAATCATCTTTTTGATAGATCCTCCACTTTACTGTTTTGGGTCTGAGTCACTAATTACACCCAAAACTCAGCAGTAGAGCTAGTCTGGCTAGCTATCTTTCTTTGAGGACTCCTAGACTCTGCCTTCTGGGGCTAGGATTATAGACTGCAGCTCTTCTTGCCCAACATATTACATGACATCTGGGGATACTAGTTGCCGTCCTTTTGCTTGCGCAGCAAGCTCTGTAACCACTAAGTCATCTCCACAGGCCCTCATCCCCCAAATTCTGCATTTGCAACAAGCTCTCAGACAATGTCTGCAAGGGCAGTTTATAGATCACATTTTTAGTAAAAAGGTCTGTAGAGTGTAGAATGCTGTTCTCAGCCCTCCATGAACTTCAGAATCAATGGAGGCCGCTAAAATATAAATTGAGGCTAGGAATACATTCCCAGTCCACCTAGTGTGCATGAAAACCATTCCATCCCCAATGCCACATAAACTAGAAGCATTGGCTCATGCCTATGATCCCAACACTGTGGTGGTAGAACACAAAGGATCAGAAGTCTCAAGTCACCCTTGCCATACAGAGGGTTTGGCTAGATGACACCCTATCTCAAAATAATAGTAAAATACCACAAATAATGGGTCTCCAAATCAGCATGTCTGAGTTAGTAGGACTTGAGCCTATATTTCTAATTATCTAGATGATACAGGAAAGTGGAGGGAATGCATAGTGGCAGCAGCTAGTCTAGAGCTCAATCCCTGGCTTTGTTGATGCTGTCTGACTTGCCAGCAATCTATACACTAATAGAGAGCATCTGCCCTTTCGACTTCTGACAATCATCACTGGCGTGTGTGTGCACAAATTCAGGGGGCTTCTTTCAGTCCTCCTTGACTACTGGAGCTCTCTCTCTCTTTCTTTTAAATAACATTAGTGGGGTGTGTATGTGTGTGTGAATGTGTGTGTGTGGGGGGGATCAGAGGACAATTTCCAGGAGCTGGTTCTCTCCCTCCACCACGTGGGATCCAGAGATAGAATTTAGGTCATCAACCATTATTATTTTTCTTCTTAGTTTCACATAGACCAGGCTGACCTTTGACCTTGAGCTCACAGTGTTTGCAGTTGAGACTGATTCTCCTGCCTCAGCCCCCGGACGGCTGATGAAGGCCACTGCACCTAGGGCTGGCGGTTTTCTCCTGATGTCCTCTTCTCTCTGGGTTGCTGTAGTAGACCACGCTGGATTTCTTCTTACTTCTCTAACTCAGACTCTGATCTGTTGTTGACACTAGCCTCAGGACTGATCTAGCCTGGTCTTCCTTGGACCCTCCTAGAGAACCCGCCTGCCTCAGCACTGAGCCTCTGGGGCAGGCCACTGCACAATGATCTTTTGAAGCACAGAAGCTCCTGTTATCACCTAAAACCCTTAAGTGGTATTCCAGACACCACAGAATGCATTCCTTCGGTTTATCTTGGTGCTGTGGGTCTCTGCAATCTGGCCTTTATCTGCCCCTTAGCATTTCCCCTCAACATACCTACTCTGGAATCCCACCAGGCGTGCTTCCAAACAGCTACTCCTTATGGAGGCCATAGATTTCATACCTCCACATGTCTAAGATTCTCTTTCTCTCTTTCAGTTGATTGGCTGAAACACACCTTCCCAACTCTTTTACTTTTTGAACATTTTGCCATCATCTCAGAAAAGGGTGACCATGTTTTTCTTGGGCATAGATAACGACAACACTGTTGTGCTATACTGAACTTTTTCTTGTGCCGTGTAAGTCTCCTCATTTAATGAGCTTTTCCAGAGAGAGGCTTTTCAGTTTTGGGGAGCACGCATGTTGGTCTTCACTCACTATATTGCCTATTTATCTTCTGAACAAACACGAGTAGCAGAAATTGTAGAAATGGAATCTGATAAAGACCTTAGTTGATTATGTTCATTTGCTAAGGCTACTGGAACAAACTGCCACATATTTGGTGTCTCTCAGCAGTGGAAATGTTTTCTCACATTCCTGGAGGTCAGAAGACTGAATGAAGGTGTTGGCTGGGCTCATTCTCTGTGGTCTAGCACTTTTCTCTTTTCTTCTCTGGACCTTGGTGTTTGTGCTGTTCCTTGGCTTGTGGCTTTGCTCCTGTTAGAAAAAGAGAGGAAGAAAGGAGCGAGGATGAGAAGGGAGATAGAACACAAACCCAAGCTTCATCCACGTAGACTGAATTTAATTCGGGAAACTGCTCCAAAACTCCAGCCAGGGAGCAGTAATTCCCCTCCACATGGAAATGGCTACTGACTTGGAGTCTAGGGTACAAGCTTTTTATAGTTGGAATGCAGGGAGAAGAGATTTGGGGCTTATGTAGCAGTTAGCCTGCATGATTGCAGATAAATTCACCATCAAATGGCTTAAGGGAACAAGGGGTTTATTCTCTTACAATATTCTGGTTACGGTTCTTAGTCCAGCTTGATGGGAGAGCCACACTAACACCAGGGCCAAGGGGACTGGGGGCACCATATCCAAGTAACAGTGGAGAGAAGGACAATCCTTACTTGTCAGACCAGCATGGGGTCTGGCCAAGTACACAGAAGGATGCTTACTCTTCTCAAACAGTTCCCTCCACTTTATTCACCTACCTGGGGACTAGTTCCACCTATCATAGGATGGGCCTTCCCCATCAGCTACACAATCTTCTGCACGTTCTCTCTGGGCTTAACTCAACTACTAATTCTTTACCAATGTGCCCAGAGCTCGAACCCTCAATTGTCAAGTTAACACATGCATCTAATTATGACAGACAGGTTATCAGATTAACATTCTTGGTGGGTCTCTGGTGGAGATCTGTTTAATCTCAGATTTGTCAGGTGGGGTCTCTGGTTTCTAGGTCTGGTTCTGGATCTATCAACTCTGCCCTCTGTCTTTGTGCTGCCATGCTCTTCTGTGTCTTACAAGACACTTGTGGCCCTTTTGTAGGGTCCACTTGGATAAACCAGAATGACTTCAAGTTCCTATATTCACTTACAGCTGCAAAACCCTTCTCTCCAAAAAAGTCCTGCTGCCAGCCCATGTGGTCAGAACATGGGCAGATCTTCCTGCAGGCCACTACTTACACCATCATAGTAATTGTTAAAAATAAAGATGACACCATACATAGAAACAAAGCTGTGAGGTGGTACAAACCTGGCATCCCAGCATGTGGGAGGCAGAACCAGGAAGATGTGGAGATAAAGATCATCCTCAGCTACAAAGTGTGTTCCAGGCCAGCTTGGGCTACATGAGACTCTGCCTCAAGATAAAAAAAAGAAATGAGGCAGACTCTCCTGCCTCCTCTGGATCCTACACAGTTATGATGAGAAGGAAGTAGCTTGAAACCCCAGGATTTTGGAAACTCAGGCAGGAGGACTGTGAATCTGAACCCATCCTAGGTTTCTTCTTCAGGCTGGGGGGGAAGGTTGGTGGAAGAGGTGAAGCGCCATTTGGTGTGTGTGTGTGTGTGTGTGTGTGTGTGTGTGTGTGTGTGTGTGTGTGTATTTGCTTCTGTCCACCGTGTTGAGGGGCCAAGAGTCAGGCACTAAGAATATTGTACTTGCTTAAAATTATGCCAAATTGGCCCATTCAGACTTGAAAAAAAAAAAAAAAACTCCACAAAGATCTTGTCTGTCTGTCTTTGAAAATCTTGATTTTGCTTGTTTTCTACTTGCCAGAGTTCCGGTGGAGGGAACTGGCGTCCCATTTGACCCAGGGCCTCGCACGAGGGTGGGTTGGGTGAGGTGAGCCTCGCCGTGGTTGGGAGAAGCAGCTGTGGAAACATGTGGAAACAGCCTGGATGCAGGGTGGGGACGCGTTCCAGGGTCCGCACATGACCCTGGCAGCGTACCCAGGGCCCGAGAGCTCTCAGCTTTCCTTCCGACTCTGGAAGACAGTGGGCCAGGCCAAATCCCACGCCCCAACATGCAACAGAAGCTCTAAGGCTGTGGGAGCTCAGAAGTATTGGGGGGAGGTTGTAATAAAAATCCATGATGGAGAATCTTTGGAGTTATGGTGCCTGTTCTTCCCGCAAGATGAGAGAACAATGCAAGACATTATAATTTGCCAAAACCTCAAACCGAATCAAGCAGATCTGCTGTTAATTCAGACAAAGGGTCACAGCTGCAAAAATTACTTTCCACGTGAAGTCCTTCGGCTGCGAGTTGTCACTGGGCAGTTTTTGCGGTCATTTTTCCAGTATTAGTTTTTTCCTCCTGTCGGTATTTTCCTGCAGCGTGACTGCTCCCCGTAGCCAAGCTCCTTGGGTTAGGTGATTCCAAGGCGCCGCTGCGGTAAGCAGCTTGGCCATCCTCTGCCCTTTGCTTTAACTCAGTTGGCACAGGAGGGCCATTTCAGTCCCCACGACGGCTTCCTCAGTGAAAGTAAATATTTTGCTTGGTGTCCCATTAGCATGACCACGGTGGGGGTTGCAGCATCGCTCCAAGACTTTGGCGCATCTTGCACGCCCCCTCCTCAGGGCACGGCGCGCTGTGGATGCCACGCGGTCACACAGCGAAGCCAAAAATGCAGGCCAGGTGCTTGGAGGGTTTTCCAGAGTTTGACTCATTTTGGGTAAGACGCCGGAGCTGCTGGGATTTTGTGCACTGGAGACTGAAACTTAAACCTCAAGCGAAACTCAGGGAATCCAAAACCAATTCAAAACAGAAAGATGAAAGTTTTGATGCGACACTCAGTGATGGAAACTGATGAGTTCTGCACTTTTTGCTGTTGATTCTGGGCTTTTCTTCCTCTTTTGCTGGAATGTGTCTCTCTTTCGGGCGCGCTGCTCGTGAAGAGCTGTGTGCCTTTCCTTCTAATTTATCTGTCGAAGACATGCCTAAGAGGCTGATGTTCACTTGTGCGCACACACACACGAGAAAGAGTTCCTGAAGACCTCAGTGCAGAGGCTGTGAGGTGCATGTTTAACCCAACCAAGCAGGAAACACAAAGGGGATTTCTGAGCTTTAAAAACCACTTTATCAGCACAGAAACAATTTGAGGAGAAATTATTGCACAATCAAAACTCTAATTATTCGTATCTGGCACACTGTCCAAAGTTTTCTGTCTGGCCAATTTTATGGACTTTCAGAATTATTCAGTGAAAATGAAAGTAATAAAAATGGGGCTAAAGTTTATAATACATGTTACTTTGAATAGTCACCTATTCCAAGGGGCTTCATCTACAAATGAGTATGATAATTATACAGAGTCATACTTGTGAAAAAATTTTAAAACCGCATTTATGTACATTTTAAAAAACTGCATTATGGCTAAAGGAAAAAAGGGAAAACCAACAAGAAACCCTTAAGACAATGCTTTGTGTACTTTTAGATCACAAAGTATCAAAAATTTATTGACAAAAGTTAAGAAAGTACAGAAAAGACTAGAGAAGTTAAGAGAGTCACTTAGCCAATCACTTGCCGGTAACCATCATGGGCATTTAAACACAACCTGTATGGCTGGGATTATAGCTCAGTGGTAGCATAGTTGCCGAACATATACGAGGCCCTGAGTTTCATCCCAGAATGCAAAACAATAACAAAACATATGTGCCAAATCAGTTTCCAAAGGATTCAGCAATTCTTTTGGAACAACTGAATATCCATGTGGATAAAAACCTACGAATCTTGTCCCATATCTTACTCCACACATGAAGCCAAATTTGAGATGAATCATGGCCAAAACTGAAAGCCAGAAAAATAAAACTTCAAGAACATTAAGGAGAATATCTTTATGATCTTAAAGTTGGCAAAGATTTTATGGACAGACTTCAGAAAACATTAATCAGAACATTTTTTAAAGAAATGTTAAATTGGATTTTGCAGGAAAAAAATGCACATTCTAAGACATCATTCAGAAATTACTGGACAAGGGCTGGGGCTGGGACCCAATGGTAGAATGTTTTTGTGACATACCGCAGGCCATGTTTGATCTCTCCATTGCCATACACAAACTAAGAAATGACAAGAAAAGTCATAAAATGCAGAAATTATTTTCTTAGCACATAGAGATATGAACTAATTGCTTATCTAGAATATATGAAGATCCTCCAAGAATGTCCTGTTCTTTTTAGAAGGTAGCTACACTGGCGATTACAATTGCCAAGAGTCTTAGAATCAAACACTTAAAAACCATGTCTGATAATCCATAAAATTAAAAAAAAAAAAAAAAAGGAAACAGAATCAGAAGTACAGGCCACTACCATTTCCTCCTAGAGTTTTTATTCAGGAAATGGGTTCTGAACTCAGGACCTTCTGCTTGGGAGGCAGAGGCTTAACCAGAGTCGTCTCTCCAGCTCATAAAAGAAGAAATAGAAATTGGCTATTTTTTAGTTTTATTGATTGAAGCATAGTTTCATATAACTTGAGGCAGGCCTTGAACTTATTGAGGTTGAGTCTAACACCTGATCCTTTTGCCTTTCATCTCCAAATTCTGGGATAATAGTGTGAACCATCACACTGGCCTACATAGAGTCTAATGTTTCTTAGTATTATGACTCCTGTGCCTTTTACAATCATAGGGGCATTATGAGACAGAGCCCACATGGCCCACACTAGGCTCAAACTTGTTTATTAGTAGCTGAGGACTGGCCTTGACCTTCAGATTCTTTTACTGAATGTAAATCTCAGAAAATTGTTTTAATCTCAAATTTTGATAAAAGCATAGATAAATTTTCTTTTATCTCTGTGTATCTTATTTCCCTTGTTTTTCTGATTATGGAAACCAAAGTCAAGAATGTCTGTTTTTGTTGAGATAGGAGTTAAAGTTCTCTCACATTTAATTACTTCCTGTCCTTTGTTTTCCTCCTTCTTTCCTTTCTTTTCTCCTTCTTTTCTCCCCCTTTCTTTTTCTTTACCTTACCCCTCTCCTCTCTTCTGCTTTTTTGTATTTTACTCAGTTTGGTTTTAGAAAACATTCAATAATTTATAATTCTTGCCATTGTTCCACTTTTTACATTCAGCGTGTTTGTGTGTGCGCTGTGCAAACACTTTCTAAATTTGCAGATGTCTTTTGGTGTGTGAAAATCTTACATAATCATAACAGAATTATTGTTTTGTGAAGTCTGAAGTTGATGTAATAGCATCAAATGTCAGTATATACTCAAATGTTCAAATCCCCTTGATTCAGTAACCAAATAAAGACAATTTATTGCATTTGTTTATCAGAAAATCTTTGTTTTCTTTAATATATTCCAGAAATGACTCTCTGTCCATTAAAATATCTGATATTCACTGATACTTTGAGGAATCTAAAATGCTTCTGAATGAAGCATGTATCTGACTTTTCTTTGCTATTATATTCACTGCAAAAATATTTTTGGCCAGAATTCACAAAGGTGATGTTAATAATGTGTTGCATTAAATAATATCAGTGTGTTCCTTTGCAATGTTGCTGAGTTTGACTTCTTATTTTCACTAGATCACTTTTTCTCTGGAGCTAATCCAATCACAGCAGTCATGAAGGTTCATGTGACTGTCCTGCTCCAGTGACACCCCACCTTACAGAGTATCTTTGAAATCTACCTGAGATCCTTACCTAGCTAGTTTAGATACTGACCATTACAAAATGGTGCTTTTTATATGCTGCTCTTCTTTTTAGATAGTGTCTAGCTAGGTAGCCTGGCCTAGAACTTCCTGTGTAGCTAAGGCTGGCTTGGAGCTACTGTTGATCATCCTGCCTCTGCCCCCCAAGAGTTAGGTGTCAAGAAGGTGCTGTGTACCCAGCTCCCCTTCTGGTTTGCATTCCTTAACTGGCATTGCACTGTTTGATAGCCTTTCTCTTTCTTTTTTGTTTTATCATCGTGAATTTAAAATCAATGTGTTTATTGTCTTGTGAGCATTATCAGTTTTAATGCTCCGAATTCCCTAGATGGCAAAGTCCAGAAGTTATATTTTAAATCTCTGGAGATTAATTCCAGTCCTTCTAATCTCCTTTAAGACTTCTATAAATTTTTTTAGATTAAAACTTAACTTCCTAACTGATGATAGCATATAAGCTTATGGTAGCGTGTGCTTTTAATCTCTGCAATCGTGTAAACTGAAACAGGAGAGTTCAGGCTAAGTTGGGCAACACAGTGATACCCTGACCCAAAAAGAAAACATATAGGAAGGAAGGAAGGGAGGGAGGGAGGGAGGAAGGGAGGGAAGAAGGGAGGGAGGGAGGGAGTGGAATAGAGGGATGTAAGAGAGAAAGGAAGGAAGAAGGAGGGAGGGAGGGAAGGAGGGGGAGGGAGGAGGGAAGGAAGGGAGGAAGGGAAGGGAGGAGGAGGGAAGGGCGGGAGGGAAGGAAGGAGGGAGGAGGCAAAACCGAGGGAGGGGAGGAAGGAAGAAAAGAAGGAGTGAAGGAAGAAGGAAGGAAGAGAAGGAAGGGGGAAGGAAAGAGGGAGAGAGGGGGGGAGGGGGGAGGAAGGAAAGGAAAGGAAAGGAAAGGAAAGGAAAGGAAAGGAAAGGAAAGGAAAGGAAAGGAAAGGAAAGGAAAGGAAAGGAAAGGAAAGGAGAAAAATAAGTAAGAGAGCAAAGAAGGTAGGAAAGGAGGAAGAAAAGGAAAGAGAGAAAGAGAGAGAAGGAAGGAAGGGCAAAAGCAAGGAAGCTAAAAAGAAAGGATAGGAAAGGAAAAGGAAAAACTCAAACACCAAAGAATATTATTTCATTACCTTTTGCAAGCAGCATCCAGTCCTGCAGTGAACATATTACATATGCAGTACATTGTGCTGCCACTTCCTAAGTAGTGACATTTCAGTAACCAGGGACCTGTTGGCTCACAGTTCCAGGTTCTGGTCCATCAAAGCAAGACAGTGACAACAGCAGACTTCAAGGAAACTAGTCATATTACATGCACAGCAAGAGCACAGACCAACAAATCAATGCATGCCTGGCTGCTTGCAGGCTCATACTCACCTAGCTCTCCCCATCTTTATGTAGTTTCAGATCACCTGCCTAGGGAAAGGTCCTATCCAGAATGGTCTGTATCTTCCCAATCAATAATCAAGACAATCTTTTACAGACAAAATGTAGGCCCAATATCATCTAAGGACTATTTCTCACGTAGGCCCCAGAGACCTGCCTTCGTGAAGTCAGGCTGACAGTTAATACTAGCCATCACAGTATTTAACAACTAGTTGACTCAAGTCCTTTGCAAACTTGACACTGGCACTTCTGAGCATCTGTCTCCAGTCAAGATCTAAATCTAAATCTTGGCTTTGGTGTTAATTAAAAATAATGAAATTATACTTAAAAGTCACCTGGAATATCTTAGCAATTTTTTTTTTCTCCAGAGAAATCGCTTTGTCAAATAAATCAATTCCCTCCCTCTTGCTCCACCTACGCCTAATGCCTTTGGTTTAGAAATGCCATGAAATGTGACTATGCTCACTTTATTGAACTAGGAAGTTGGGAAGAAATTGCAAAGCTCCATGTGGAGTTGCTTTGGAAGAGAAGGTGTTTGCAAGTCCTTGCAGTGCAGCG
This sequence comes from Typhlomys cinereus, assembly GCA_023101885.1. Classification (NCBI taxonomy): domain Eukaryota; kingdom Metazoa; phylum Chordata; class Mammalia; order Rodentia; family Platacanthomyidae; genus Typhlomys; species Typhlomys cinereus. Next base: position 4,460,929 of record JALPQD010000070.1, on the reverse strand, counting down.
TACTGTCTCCTCGGCCCAGCACCCTCCTTTTTGACAACTGATTGCTTCCTGGAAAACATCCTTTTCTGGCATCGAGAAGCACCTGCTCACTTCCTTTCCCATAACACTTGTTGCTTGGGAATTGTTGCAATTGCACTTTTGTCACTGCTGTGAGACAATACTCATGCACAATTTAAAGGAGAAAATAGTGATTTGGCTCATGGTTCCAGAAGGGAGTTACAGTTCACTTATGCAGGAATCATGCAACAGAAGGCATGGCAGGAGGATGAGTAAGCTCACCTCAGTCATCAGCAAGGCAGAGGAAGTAAGAGCTAGAGGAAGCAAGGAGGGTCTGTCTCCTGAAACCAAAGGGGGGCTGCTCCTCTGTGACAAGATCCATCTCTCTAAGGTGACAGGACCTTCCCAAACCTTGACCTGAGCTATGCATGCAAACTCAGGAGCTTGAAGGGAGTGGGAGACAACTCACATTCAAATGATGACAAGAATGTTTTAACCATATCTAGGAAATGAGACCTGGAAACCAGCATGCCAGATCTAGTGAGAACTTCTTGCAGGCTGCTGATCTCTGGTATCCTTGTAAAGCAGGCGGCAAGAGACAGCAAGGTCTCTTGTGACTTTCATGGCAGTATTGCTCCCAGGCTCTGTCTCATGATCACATCTACTACAACTAATTCATCTCCTAAAGCTTCTACCATGTGGGGTGGGTAGGTTTTAAACATAAGCAGTCCATAAGTCTATATATGTATGACGCATGTGTGCATGAATGTATTACACTTACCTATCATCTATCTATAATCTATCTACCCCTCTATCTATCATCTATTATCTATTTTTGTCTATCTATCTATCTATCTATCTATCTATCTATCTATCTATCTATCTATCATCTATCTATCTATCATATATCTACCATCTGCCCATTGTCTATCTTTCTATCATCAATCACCCACTTATGATTTAACTATGTATCTACTATTTACGTTATTTATTTTATCTTGTGTTTGTCCACATATATATCTCCTATTGTAAACATTTATATATAGTCTGTCATTGATTATTTCCCCATTCACATATCTATTTCTTAATATAAACAATAATAAATATCAAATGAAAAATGTAGAAAATATGAATCATGGGGTGATATCAATTAAACCTTTAAAATATACATGTATAAAAGGAGGGAAAGACTGTAAATCAAAGAGTAGATTGCAACGATTTTCATTATTTTTCGTTTTCTCACTTTTTATATAGAGACTGATTTGGTTGCCATCAGCATCAAAATATGTCACTGTTCAAAATATTGCCGAGCTGCCAAAGGTCTCCATTGTATCCTATTACTTACTGCTCTATCATGGATTAATAGTGTAAGCTCAGAAATTTAGTCTTCACAGATCTGGAGGCAAGGAATCTAAGATCACAGAGTGAGCTGACCTGGTTCTTCCTAAGATTCTCTGTGTGTTTCTGTAGCTGTCACGGGCAGGTTTGGTTGATTTTGTGTGCATGTATGCATACATGTTCATGCACTCCTGTGCACATGCTATTGTGTGTTAGTCGAGATGGGGTGTCTTGTAGACCAGGCTAGCCTCAAACTTGCTCTGCCAAGCTTGATCTTCACCTCTTTATCTTCCTTCCTTCACAGTTGGCTAAGCTTATTCCTATGTGTGGCATGTTATGTGCAAAATTGTGCCTTTAAAAAAACTCCCGTGTTGAAGCTCTAACCTTCTTTGCCGCTGTTTTGGAAGTAGGGCCAAGTGAGTTCAAAAGAAGTCTTTAGGATGGCATCTTAATCTAAATAGGCTGCTGTTTTTATACAAAGGGGAAAAGATGCAAGAAATATTCAGAGAGTAAAGGCCGGGGAGAACATAGAAAACAGCTTCCTCTAAAACCTCTCCTGGTGGTGCACACCCAGCCTAGCTATGAATCAAGCTTGAAGCCAGCCTGGGCTACAGAAGTTCCTGTCTCTGTGAAAAAAGAGCTTAAACTTACAAAGTTGATTTAAGATAAAGTCCAGACACAAAATGGAATTTCCATATGGTTTATTCCATGTGATGATCATTTGCTAATACCCTCGTAGACCTGAATGCTGGCGTCCACCTCAAATGACTGTTTCCATCTCCGTTTCCCACATTTGCTGCCAAAATGGTTTTGGGTCACATTATCACCAAATTTTCTCAATGCAGTCAATATTGGTAAAAAATAAATGTTAAGGCATGAATTTATCTTTGAGACTTTTAAAAATCAATAGACTAGTTTTATTTTCTAGATCACAATCAGGTATATGCTTTTGCTAGTGACTTAATTAACATAAATGCAAATAATAAACAAATTAACTATAATGAGTAAAAATTTATATATAAACTTATAGTATTTCAATCTGAAGTATAATAAGAATTTAGGGGGCATCCTTTGCTGGACTGTCAATATAGATAGTGACAAAGTTTCTCACTTTAAGGTAAATGTGTTCATGTGTAAATGTACACATATGCATACCTACAGACAGGTGGAGATACATCTTTTTTTCTGACTTAAAAATCATACATTTGGAAAGTCAAGTCTTGTGCACATTGTTGTAATCCTAGCACTTGAGGGACTGAGGCACAGGATAACTGCAAGTTTGAGGCCAGCCTGGTCTAAAGTTAGAAAGGAGTCCTTACAGAGATACACCATGCTTAAAAAAAAAAAAATAGCCAAACCTCTTCTCCTCTTTCCCTCGATTTTTTCCCTCCCCTCCCCTCCACTGTCCTCTTCCTCTCTTCCCCTCCCCTCCATCTCTGTTTAATCTCCTCTCTCTGTTTCTTCTCTCTCATGAGTTTCTATGCTAGGAGTCCAACTCCACATCTTTCACATGGTAGTCATGTGCTCCACCACTGCTCCAACCCTCAACACATCTGTCTTTTCTCTAATGCTGCCTTCTCTGTATTACTGCCTATTACTGATGGACATGCCTCTTTTCCAACTGTATTTCTTAAGATTTACTTAATGTGAATCATGTACATGATATTATACAGTAATTTTGTGTCTTTCTTTCGTGATTTATATGTAATTTTAGAAAGGTTTTCATAATCCCCATGACATTTTCTACATATTATTCCTAAGACATCAATATAAACCTGTAAGAATTGACATTAAAAAGAAAAGAAAAAAGAAAAGAAAACAAAAAGGAAAAGAGAAGAGAAGAGAAGAGAAGAGAAGGAAAAGAAAAGAAAAGAAAAGAAAAGAAAAGAAAAGAAAAGAAAAGAAAAGAAAAGAAAAGAAAACCAGGCTGGAGAGATGGCTCAGAGGTTAAGACTCTGCCTCACAAGCAGAGGGACCTAAGTTCAGATTCCAAGTCCCAGGTTAAAAAAAAAAAAATGCTAGGAAACATTGGTGGCAGCCTGCACTTCCAGCCCTGGTGGGCAGAGCCTGGGAAATCTCAGAGCAAAGCAAAAAGGAGGAAGAAGCAATCCAGGATGATTCCCCAAGTCACTCTTGGTTCTCCACAGGGACCCACAGTGATCTCTGATACACACATACAGCACACACACACACACACACACACACACACACACACACACACACACACACACACACTAAAAAAAGAAAGAAAACAAATTATAAATAAATAAATAAAATTAAAATCATCTACTGAAAACTAGCTATTAGTTAAAGAACGTGGTGGTATTTCCCAACCCTAACTGGGTCTTGCCTCCAGTTTGCCCACCAGTCCTTATTAAATTAATAAGAATACAAATTGATGGTGAAAAGGAGAAAGAAATGTATTCAATGTGATCATATTAGGGAGACAGTAGGAAATATCTGTATCTATTTCTCTTCTGGGGTTTTGATCTGGTTTTACAGGAGCAGAATCTGTGCAGCTCTGTTCAGGGTGGGATTCTGTGTAGGCATTTCTCAGCTTCCAGCCTGTCCGGAAGGCAGTCTAAGTCCTCAGAGCTGTGAGAAATTTCTTTGGGGAAACAAATTCCTCTTTTGGCTGGTCCCAGATCCTGCCTCTGATCTCAGTGTGAGATTCTTGGGGAAGTTTCAATTCTCAGGGTCCATTCTTTTCATAGTCTCCACAGCCAGAATGATGGGGGAAGGTATTAGTCTGAGGGAAAGAACTGTCTCCCACATTCTATTTTGTTGTCTGGCTATTCCCCAAATATTAATCACTATGACTTTCATTTTCTCAAAATGTTTTCATATATTCCATTTCCTAAGATTCCTATAGCATGCTGAAGATGAACAGGGCAGCTGTCTCGTGGCAGTGAGACCAAGGTTGAACAAACCTTGTGGTAGGTACATTGTGAGTAAACTGAGAGCAAGGAAGACAGAGCAGAAGGTGGGAGGTTTCAGCAAGATGCTTCTGTCTTTCGGAAGTTGTCAATCCAGTAGGAAAGAAAATTCGTGAACAAATTCAGCCACATGTCACTGATGGGATGTGCCCTGAGAAACTCATTGTTACGTGATTTCATCAGAGTAAGAACATCATAGGCCCCTTGCACAAACTAAGGTGCCTATGACTTCGTTAGGCACTTTAATGAGTTCACTGTCATACACATGGCTAGTTATGGACACAGCGTTATTATGTGCCACATCTCTGCAGCTATAAGACAAGCTGTTATGAACATACACACTTACATAACTAAGTGCTATTATGAAGTGAAAATATGGATGAGTTGGGAAACATAGAAGCAGAAAATCAGATTAAACAAAGTACCAGAGAAAGACCCAGAATTTACCTAAAATACCTTGTCAGACACATCATGGTTTTCTTGGCACGTCTGTGCAATTAAAAGAAAAATTGGAAAGCCATGAACAGAAGTAAGGAAAATAATATGAGCTGCTTTAAATATTATTTCTCTGTAACTAAGCACAGAAGATATTGTTTTACTCCATGAGGGAAAGAGAATTTTGGAAAATATGAACCTTTCCCAAACCATTGATAAGACTATGAAGTTTCCATTGCTAAGAATTCATCAGGTTTGGTGATGACTTGAATAGTATTTGAATTTGGGGAAGGTTGAAATCTTTCGTATGTGGAACTTGTTTCTAATTGATGCTGAAAACCCAAGAGGCTGGAAGCCAGAGGAGCAGGAGGAGAGGTTGAGAAACGCAGGACGGCAGTACTGAGACCTTTGCACTCGTGGGCACAGGGCTGACCTTTGGGAGGAACACGGTGGACCCCAGAGAGCTGGACCCAGCGCGTCTGCCACCCTGGGGGTTTCTTGTGCACTGTAAGTGTGGGCATCCTAGGCAGAGCCTCGAAGAGTCTCCTCACTGTCAATGGATCCTCCCAGCAGGGAAGAGAGAAAAACTACTGTCCCTTCTGAATCAGGGGCAAGTAGACATTTATTCTAGAGATCTTTTCTTTGCAGCATTTATTTATCCTGCATGTATGATTGTGTAAAGATTTGTGCGTGCCACAGTGCGCATGTGGAAGTCAGAAGACAACTTGTGAGAGTTGGTTCTCTCCTTCCACCATGTGAGTTCTGGGTTTGAACTCAAGTTATCAGGCTTGAGAGCTAACAGCTTTACCAACTATGACAGTTAGATACAGCTGTCAACTTGACAATTGTAGACTAAACTCTGGGTACAATGGAAAGAATTAGTAGCTAAGACAAGCCTTGAACAAGCCTGCAGATTATCTCATTCATGGGGGAAGACCCAGTCCATGGTGGGTGGGACCATTCCCTGGTCAGGTGGATAAACTGGAGAGAATTGGTTCAGTACAATGACATACTCTGGCCTATTGGCATGCAGGTGGTCTGCAAGAAAGTTTGCCCCTCTCTTAGTGATTCCTGTGGGTGTGGTGTGCTCAGTTCCCTGGGTTCCTGATGTTAGTATGAACTCTCCTGCCATACTGGACTATGAACTGTAACCAGAATCACAGGCTGAAATGAACTCCTTGTTCCCCTGAGATGTTTGGTGGGATATTTATCAGCAACACTAAGAGAAACTTTGACACCACCTGAGCCATCTCATTGGCCCCCTAGGCATCTATTTTTTAAACGAGTATTTAATATTCTGTTACCAAATAATATCATAATAATATTACCCATAATTTATATCCTTCATAGATACTGATTTAGTTAGGCTCTCTAGAGTTGCAGAATTAACATAATGAATATATATATATATATATATATATATATATATATATGGAATATATTGAGTTGGTTTACAGATATGGCGGATGTAGTCCAACGATGGCTGCCAATAGCTGCTCAGTTTGGTAGTCAAGTGGGTGATGGCTGAAGGCTGCAGAATTCCTAGAGTCTTTAGTCTAGTTGACGACTTGGAGGGTTAGAAGGCTAGAGGGTCAAAGGAACCAGGCGTCCAGAAGGAAGAGCGATTCCTAACACAGCTGCAATAAGCATCTCTTTTCTGTGGTGGCTCCTTTTTATATGATGCAGTACTGGGAGGATCCTATGAGATCTTTGGAGGTTATTATGGGATCTGGAGTGGGTATAATCTTTCCAGGTGGTTTCAACTGATCCTTCCAGGTGTGGTCTCAGCCCAACTTAGTTAATAACAGGTATGTCAAGTTGACACCCAGGCTTAATTATCACAAATACTACGATAGGAAAGCTATTATAGGAAATTTGCAGGTTTTAATAGGGATGGTTAATTTATGATTGTTATTGTTGTTGTCCTTGTCATTGGCCTTTTGAGATAGGCTATGAAGTAGTCCAGGCTGATCTTGAACTTACGGTGTAGATAAGGCTGCCCTTACACTCTTGAGTCTGCCTCTTCCACCCACGTGTGGGATCACATACATGCATGAACTACCAAGACTGGCTGATTGTGGGTCTTTTTTAAATTGTTGTTTTGGAAGGAGTTTTTGATAGAGGGCATCATGTAGTCTAGGCTGGTCTCAAATCCAATATGTTTGTCAAAGATGACTTTGAACTCCTGATCTTTCTGTCTCTGCCTCCCTAGTACTGGAGTTACAGACATGACTTGCTTATCTTTATGTATTTTTAGGTTTTCTTTTTGAAACAGGATTTCATGTCTGTCATCATGTTTTGACTAATATTGTTTTCCTTGAATTTTCTTCAGGGGAAATCTCATCAAATGATGCAGAGAATTATATATGCACACAATTCCAATGCAGTAAAGCCACTAAAGTCTATATGCTTTCATGATGAAGCTCTGACAGTGTGTTCATCATAAAGCTTTTTCCCCTTATCTCTTTTCTGACTTCCTATATGGAGTCAAAATGCAAAACAGATTAGTTCTTTGGGGAAAAAGCAATTATTATTGAAGCAACTAACACTCAAAGAAAAAAAAAGAATTCAAGAGAATGCTTTATCCTTATTTTTATAAAAGTGATCTGAATAATATCTGCTTTTGGGCACAGTAGAATCAATGTGGACAAATCAACAAGGAACCATATGTGTGTGTGTGTGTGTGTGTGTGTGTGTGTGTGTGTGTATCAGAAACACCATGTATGCCTATGGTGACCCAAGGATGAATTCAAGAATCACTCTGAATTGCTTCAACCTCCTTTTTGCTTCATTGTGGAGTTTCCCAGGCTTTGCCCCTAAAGGTTAGAAGTGCAAACTACTGGCAGAAATGTGGGAACTGGGATTCAAACCCACGTCCTTTTGCTAGCAAGGTGGAGGCTTAACCTCTGAGCCATCTCTCCAACTTTGTGTCAGGATTTCTTTGCAAGGAGATAGGTGACCCATTACAGCAATCAACAGGCTGCATGGTGGTTCTGCGGAAGAAAGAACTCTGAATGGTTGCAGGCACAAATGAAAATGCCTCACTCCACAAATTAACAGGTGACACAGTTATAATGGGGTCTTCTTGAGGCCAGTGAGGATTTCTGTTACTACCCCTTATTCTCACAGTCAGACCTGCAAAGCTTTCTAACTATGGTTGTCACCAGACAATGACTAAGGAACCATCAATTTTTATCATAAAAGCACAATTAATGTCATGTGTGGTGGCACTTGACTGTGCTGAGGCAGGAGGATTGCTAAGAGTTGGAGTTACATAGTGAGTTTGAGGCCAGCCTGAACATAGTACGGCCCTGTTTCAACATCAAAAAGCAAATACCCACACACAATTTCCACCTTCTCTACCAAAGCAAGAAATCCACTAAATTAGTTTTGAAGAACTATCAAGTGCTAATTTTTGATCAAATAGAGAATTCAGTTGAATTCACCTAAAGTATTTAGTATATAGAAGACTTTGTTCATCTCACTTTCAGAGAATATTGACTAAACTTTCCATTTTGCTTTGGGCTTGGTATTACTATTCTAGAATGAATCCAATAGCTAAAGGCATAAACCAAGAATCACTAGAAACTGTTTTGCAAAATGTTTTTGATTAAAAATAATAGCATTTCAAGGTAAGTATGTCATGGAATTTAAACTAACCACATTTTTTTTTTTTTTTGCTCCCAAATTAGTTAAACATGTATGCATGACTGTTAGGGTTACTTTTCTTTGTTGCTGTGAGACAACGTTCATACTCAAGCAGAAAGGGAAAAATGGAGATTTATTTAGCTTTTGGTTCCAAGGGGAGATACAGTCCATTATGTTGGAAAAGACATGGCGAGCAGCAAGCTGAAGGAGGTTCAGGTCACCGAAGCTATTGTGGTGGCAGGGAGAGCAAGAGTAAACTACAAGCAGGGCTGAGCTACCAAGCCTCCAGGCCCACCCCTGTGACCTGCCTTCCTCCAGCAAGTCTCCCCCTCCTAAAGGTGTCTTGACCTTCCCAAACATTAACATCAGCTAAACATTCAAACACATGAACCTGTTGGGGACAACTGATATTCATACTATGACAATGGCCATGTATTTAAATGGTTCTTTTATTTTTTTTGACAGTATACAGACATTTATTTTATTTTACTGCTCTCAGTGCTAATTTACTCAGTAAGAAGGTTCCTAATTATCTCGAAAAATAGTTACCTTTGTACTAGTCACGACAAAGGAGATTTGGCCAAGCCAAGATAACAGACCAGTAGTGAATGACAGGTGTGGCAGGATCGAAGAACACAGTACCACCAAAGGGAGTAGAACTTTAAAAGACCGTGTAATAGACAACCATCCGCTTAGAAGAAGCTGATGAAAGTATCATAGTAAAATAGGAGCTACCATTTCAAAGGGATTTATGGAGATCTGTGTTGTTATCTAATATTTCTATGTTCTATGTATTATATTTCCTTTGTCAATCCTCTGTTTTTATGGACAAATTCAGTATATAAATGCTCACTTGTTGGCAACAAAAACCCTCTGATACTGGTCTTCTTGAAGGTAAACGTTTTTAGTATAAACATAATAGTGTTATTAAAACACTATTTTTTCTGAGCATGTGTGTGGAGAGAATTTATGCCATGGCATATGAGTGGAGATCAGAGGACAGCTTTTAGAAGTCAATTCTCTTTTTCTATCCTGTGGGCCCGTGGAAATGGAACTCAGCTTTTGAAGGTTTGTAAGCAAATGTCTTATTGGTGAACTATTTCACCAGCCTTTTTTCTTTTCCTTGTTTTTAAAGTTAAGAGTAGGGCACTTAACCTATAATGATATATAAATATTTTCACACATTGATTTCTTAGATAGTTAGTTAGCTAGTTAGTTGTGTGAGGTATGGACACGCTGAATAGACCAGGCTAGCCCAGCCTTGTACCACCTCTGCTTCTGCCTTCTGAGCACTAGGACCAAAGGGGTACAGATTATGCCTCCCTTCACTGTTTACTTTTCTACAGAGTCCTCAAGGTTTCCTCCTTATAAGGTAGATCATAACTTCATTTAGCCTCATATTTAATTTAATATAATTTTGGGGTGCAAAGGCATGAAGTCAAAGTCTTACACATGCTGCAAGGCCTTGAGCACTGAGTGGAATGACCAGCTTCCATGATTTTAAAAATTGTGGAGGCAGACATACAGACAGGATCTCCAATGCATTGAGTGTTGGAACTGGATTCAGTAACCGTGGGGTTTTGCTTCTTTTCTGTGAAAGAAGGATTGGCAGCAGACTAATTGTTAAAGATTCCCATTTCAACCTGTGATTCTTTAAAAAATAAGTGTCTTTGAAATCTCCTGTTAAAATAACAGATCCTAGAAGTTTGACACTTCTTCATGTAAAAAAGCAGGAACCTGAAAGGCAGGCCTGGATGTTAACCAAAGATAGACATTTTCTTCCCACAAGTTCTCACTGGAAACCAGGTAAAATGAGAATCCCACCAGCAGTATGTGCATGTTTTGAATATTATCGTATTTTAATATGTTGTAATATAGCCCTGTGGCAGCCTGGAGAAAATGAGTTTTCAAGCGAAGCTGTTTTCCTGGAGAAGGAAAATTAAATGTTGGGTTTTGCCTGTGTAGGAAGTGTGTGGGTGGGACTCTCAACTTTCAGGAAAACTTCTTTCTTTGTGGAAAGAGACTTTCCAGACACTCTTTGAATTATTTCCCCGAAAACAAAGAAAAGACCATGAAAATGGGATTGTCACAAATGCCTGCTTGTTGGCAGGATAACCCGTGGCTGCTCCCACCCCTGCGGGCTTTAGGAGAGGAGCTGAGCTGGGCTGATGTCCTCCCCAGAAAGAGGCAGGAGGAGGGCTCCCCAGCATCTCTGGACACATAGAGAGTTTGCAAACAAAACAAAGAAACAAAGATGAAAACAGTTTGAGGGGAGAGGGGGCAGAGGTAGGAGAACCACTAGTCCAAGGCTCTGCTTGGCTACATGTTGTGTTTAAAAGCCTGCCTGGGCCAAAAGCACAACAAATGAACAAAGAGAACTGAAGGAAGGAACTGGAAGGTTTACAGAGTGTGGGTGGGGAGAAGAAGGGCCGAGCTGTTTGACAAAGTGGTGACTGAAATTAATCAAATTTCCGGGAGGGCTACAGGTTGTTGACATGTTCCTATGGTCTGAATGCTTGTGATCTTCCAAAATTAGTACAATCAAATCTCAATCCTGACTCCCAACGTAACACATCTTAGTCTGTTAGGTAATGCTAAGATAAAATACCTGAGGCCAAGTAATTTATAAACTCTGTGGATGAGAGACTGAAATTGTACCCACACACACACACACACACATACACACACACACACACACACACATACACACACACACACATACATACATACACATGCACCCTACACATACACACATATCTATATCTGTCTCTGTCTCTATCTATCATCTATATCTATATTCAAAATTTAAAGAGATTTACTTGCCTCGTGTCTCTGAAGGCCGGGAAAGCCAGAGTATGACTCAGGTGTGGTGAGGGACCGGGACCTTATGCTGCATCATCATGGCAAAGGCACCATGTGGTGGGTCAGACCATGCATATGTCTGCTCAGGTCTGTCTTCCTTCCTACAAGGCCACAAGGATGCACTTCTGTGGAGACTTTATCTGATCCTAGTCACTTCCCAAAGCCCTCACCTCCAAATGTCATGGGCCTGTGAATTTGGGGAACACATTAAAAATATGTGATAATTCATAAGCTGAAAGACCACGTATGATACATTAGGAGATGGGCCCTTTGGGAAGTGATTAGACCATAGGGGAGGAGTTCATGAACAAGATCAATGACTTCATAAGAGGCCTAAGAGAGACCCTTGTCTCATCCATGTGGCCAGGACAACACAAGAAAGAGACACCATGAACTAGATGGTCCTTAGCAGACACTAAATCTAGAGGTTCCAAGCTAGGAAGAATAAAGCTGAATTAACAATTGAGTTGACTCCTATTTTAGCTTTTGTTTTTGATACAGTTTTTGAAATAAAGTCTCATAGTCCAGACTGGTCTTGAACTCACTATATAACGGAGGATGACTTTGAATTCCTTGTCATAGTTAGGCACAAGTATCAACTTGTCAGTTGAGGGTTTGAGCTCTGGGCATATTTGTAGAGAATTAATGGTTGAGTTAAGTCCAGAGCAAACCCGCAAGAGATTGTCTATGGGGAAGGCTCAGCCTATGGTAGGTGGGATTAAGTCCTGGAATAAGTCACAGAGAGCTGATTAAGAGAGTTGGCATCCTTCTGTACACTTGGCCAGACATGCTGGTCTGGCAAGTAAGGATTGTCCATCTCTCAGCCGTTATATGGTGATGATGTGGCCAGTTCCCTCGGCCCTGGTGCTGGTGTGTGCTCTCTGTCAAGCTGGACTGAGACCTATAACCGGACTGTCCTAAGGAAATAAACCCCTTGTTCCCTAAGCCGTTTGATGGTCACATATCAGTAACCATGCAGGCTGATTGCAACATTTCTGATCCTCGTGCTTCTGTCTCCCCAGTGCTAGGATCATAGGCATGTGCCACCATGCCTAGTTTATGGGGTACTGGGAATTTGAACCCAGTTGTTAAGCTTGTTCTACCCAGAGAACCACATGAAATGTTTTTATCCTTAAGAATAGCTTGGGTGGGGGGTTCATTTAGACAGAATAAGTTCTAGAGAATATTGTCAGCACAGTGAATGTAATTAATAAGATGGTGCATGCTTCAACTTTGCTAAAAGGGCAGATCTTAAACGTTCTCAACATACAAATTAAGTATGTGAAATGGCAGGTGAATCACTTTTATCTCTTATTTTGTGACTATTTTATATTAATATATTTTGTTCTTTGACGATTTTATACATGTATATAATACATTTTGATTACTTCCCCCAACCCTCTCTTCCCCCCATCCCTGCCAATCTCCCTTTTCCCTACCATCTGTTTCCCATACTTATGAGTTTTTTTGTTTGTTTGTTTTTTATCTCACAGATTAGACCAGGGTTACTTGGATGGTTTGAGAACTCTTTATTGGAACCTGGTGGATTCATCATTCAGCGTGCAACTGTATAATATGATTGCCCATCTCCCAGAATCCATTAGTTGCCAACAGTTCAGTATCATTTATTTAATATCACAAGGGAAACCCACATCTAGATATCATACTCTGTATTATACAATTGAGGGTTTGAGCTCTGGACACATTTGTAGAGAATTGATGGTTTTATTTGTCTTTTTTTTTCATAAAGCTGATTAGGAAAAGAAGAAAATAATTGACTATATCATGTTGAACTTCTTTCCTTTTTTTTTTTTTTCTTTTTGCATGTGTATAGGTACCAATGTGTATATGGTGGTGGGGAAGTTAGGGGGATGGTTGGGTGGAAGAAGTGTGTGGAGCTGCATGTGGGCATATCAGAGGGCATTGTGTGTGCCTGGGGAGGCCTAAGGGTGACTTTGGGGATCATCCTGGTTTGCTTCTATTTCCTTATTGCATTGCTCTGGGATTTCCTAGTCTCTGCCTCACAGGACTTGAAGTGTCGGCCACTGCCATTTCTATCTGGCGTTTTCATTTGGAATCCAGAATCCTAACTAAGGTTCTTCTGCTTGCAAGGCAAAGGCTTAATCCTCGAGACTTCTTTTGCCTCTGAACTTCTTTACTATAAACTGCTAATCAGTCACTTCCAGCTCTATGAAATTTGTAGATTTATTTTTCTCAGATAACCCAGTAAAACAGCAGTTCATCCACTTTAACCAAAAGAATAGGACCACAGTCATAAAGATTTCTGAACCTGACAGGGTGGTGCATACCTGTGATCTTGGTACTTAGAAGGCTGAGGCAGGTTGATTCAGAAGAGTTAGAAGCTACCCTGTCTCAAGGAAACAGATTTCTAAGCAGACTGAAATTGGATGAAAATGACTTAAATTCATCATATTAATGCATGTAATTATCAAATAATCATATATATATATATATATATATATATATATATATAATATTACAAAACCCATCCCAAGAAAGCTCGTAAATTAAGCTCACTAACAGACATGGCCTTTCCTTTCTTTTTTAATGCTACTGTAATCAGAAAATTTTATCAGTCTTTCTGATGTACTTCCTAGGTTCATATGGGAGTAAAAAAAACCCACAAAATCATAAAAAACAACCCATATTTTACCTTATTATTCTAATTATATTAAAGTTACCCCCAAAAATGTCAGTTTAGGCGTTTAAAAAAAAAGGCAAAGGACACTATGAGATGACCCTGCCGGCCTTCTAACTAAATACAAACAACATTCATCACTTCGAACAGCAACAACAAAACACTGCCTAGTAATTCATATACCAGGTTCTAAACAGTGAGTCGGCACTCACGTGCTGAGTGGAGATTCCTTGATCATGTGTCTGAATGTAGAGTCAAGTGCCTGGTCCCTCCGAGAAGAACTTATTTTTAACAGCACTGGTCTCTCAGGCAAAGATAACATCTTCCTTCGGGGAGCAATTGCTTGGCACACATGCCTGACAAATACCAAGCACGGGAACCTGGCTTTAATTACAAAGTAAAATATCATTCCAAAATTGCATAATTGCTGGGTGCCTTTTGCAGCGCCATGAACATAAGGGAACCTGACATTCAGTGTTGGATGTGTTGCCATGACATTTTCTGGAGTTTTATTTTTGCTGCTTTGAAGCTGCCAGCTATGGTAAATCTGAATCCCGTGTGTGTGTGTGTGTGTGTGTGTGTGTGTGTGTGTGTGTGTGTGTGTGTGTGTGTAGGGGGCAGACATTAGAATGACGCATGGTTAGAGGAAACTGAGACAGTAAGATTTCCTGGAGTCTAAGAATGAGACCCAGTTTCCAAAACAACACAAATGGAGGCTGGTAGGCTAGTTCAGCAGGTAAAGCAACTGCTTACAACCTAGTAACCTGTGTTTAAAGCTCACATAGCCGACTTCTGAAAGTTGTCCTCTGATGTCCACCCATGTATCATGTGTGCCTGCACCCCTTTATCTGTCTGTCTTGCTCTCTCTCCTGCTCTTTCTCTCAAATAGCTCTTTCTCTCCCTCAAATAAATAAAATGTTTTGAACAACTTAAAAAACAATACAAGCAAACAGAAATCTAAGACACAAAGTAAATCGAGAAATACAGAAATAGCGAAGTCGAGATGAATAGGGTCTTTATTCTGTCTTCACAGTAGATTTGTGTTTTCCTGGCTATAGAAGCCACTTAGTCAGAGAGGGACGTCTCTGGCCTTCCCCTTGAGTAAGGGGAAGATAATAGACTGGAAACTCAGTGGCAGTCAGTGCCCATCCCATTTGGATGCATCAACCATTGAGATGGAGAGAAGAATCACTGCCCCATGTGAAGTGTGTCACTGTTGTCATATCCATGTAAGGCTAGTGCTGCTCTATAGCTCTCGTTTACAAAAGCTGCCTCACAGTGCATGGTGCATGCCTTACAGTGGAAAGTCCAGTGGTGTTTGACTTTAAGGCATCTATACTTCATGGTGCAAGAATAGGTGATTAGGAAGGTGGGCAGAGTGGTGCACATTGTAATTTCCCACTTGGAAGCCTAAGGCAGGAAGAGGTGGTGTTTGAGGCCTACCTGGGCTGCATGAAAGTCCTTGTCTGACAGCAAGATCAAGCGTCAAGAGGTAGTTCATTGTTTGCTGTCCAAACTGGCTGATATTATTTTCATCGTCATCCTTGTGAAACAGAATAAGAGAAGTTGTCACTTATATACACAAGCAAGCTGGCTTTCCTGGTGTTTGCTTTGATTTTTATAGCTATAGTTAAGAAGTTTTACTAAGAGTGTAAGGCCAATGCTGTCTGGATAGTCTACTGAAGAAAGTTCAAAGCTGTCACACATCCCCTGCCCTATGTTTCAAGATAATTTTAAGGGTGGTCGTCCCCTCCCCTGCCTGCCCCTGTAATCCCAGCACTGTGGAGACAAGGCAGAAGATTGCTGCAAGTTTAAGGCCAGCCTGGCAAGCTCCAGACCAGCCAAGAAAGAAGATAGAAAGCGAGACGCCATTATCCTCTGTTTCCTCGTTGCAACGATGTCGACAGTCTTGCCTGTGTCCCACTCGTTTGCGGCCTTTAGATTGGTGTATCCATTTAATACAAGAAAATGGAAACTGAACAGCCAGAGGAAACCTTCTCCAACACTGAAACCAATGGTGAATTTTGTAAGCGTCCTGCAGAAGGCATGGAGGAGGAACAAGCATTTAAAAGATCTAGAAACACTGATGAGATGGTTGAATTACGGATTCTGCTTCAGAGCAAGAATGCTGGGGCAGTGATTGGAGAAGGAGGCAAGAATATTAAGGCTCTCCGTACAGACTACAATGCCAGTGTTTCAGTCCCAGACAGCAGTGGCCCCGAGCGCATACCGAGCATCAGTGCTGATATTGAAACAATTGGAAAGATTCTGAAGAAAATCATCCCTACCTTGGAAGAAGGCCTGCAGTTGCCATCACCCACTGCAACCAGCCAGCTCCTGCTCGAGTCTGATGCTGTGGAATGCTTAAATTACCAGCACCATAAGGGAAGTGACTTTGACTGTGAGTTGAGACTGTTGATTCATCAAAGTCTGGCAGGAGGAATTATTGGCGTCAAAGGTGCTAAAATCAAAGAACTTCTAGAGAACACTCGGACAACAATTAAGGTTTTCCAAGAATGCTGCCCTTATTCAACTGACAGAGTCAAGTCGTAGAGTACATAAAGATCATCCTTGATCTTATATCTGAGTCTCCCATCAAAGGACTTGCACAATCTTATGATCCCAACTTTTATGATGAGACCTATGATTATGGTGGCTTTACAATGATGTTCGATGATCGCCGTGAACGTCCTGTGGGATTTCCCATGCGGGGAAGAGGAGGTTTTGACAGAATGCCTCCTGATCGAGGTGGCCACCCCATGCCTCCTTCTAGAAGAGATTATGATGATATGAGCCCTCGTCGAGGACCTCCTCCTCCTCCTCCTCCTGCTCGAGGTGGCCGGGGTGGTAGCAGAGCTTGGAATCTTCCTCTTCCATCACCACCACCACCTACAGGAGGAGATCTGATGGCCTATGACAGAAGAGGAAGACCTGGAGATTGCTACGATGGCATGGTTGGTTTCAGTGCTGATGAAACTTGGGATCTGCAATAGATACATAGAGCCCTTCAGAATGGCAGATGGCTTATGAACCACAGGGTGACTCTGGATATGATTATTTCTATGCAGGGGGTCGTGGCTCATACGGTGATCTCGGTGGACCTATTATTACTACACAAGTAACTATTCCCAAAGATTTGGCTGGATCTATAATTGGCAAAGATGGTCAGCGGATTAAACAAATCCGTCATGAGTCTGGAGCTTCGATCAAAATCAATGAGCCCTTAGAAGGATCCGAAGATCGGATCATTACCATTACAGGAGCACAGGACCAGATACAGAACACACAGTATTTGCTGCAAAACAGTGTGAAGCAGTATGCAGATGTTGAAGGATTCTAATGCAAGATATTTTTTCTTTCTTATAGTATGAAGCAGTATTCTGGAAAATTTTTCTAAGACTAGTGAAGAACTGAAGGAGTCCTGCATCTTTTTTTTTTTTTTAATCTGCTTCTGTTTAAAAAGCCAACATTCCTCTGCTTCATAGGTGTTCTGCATTTGAGGTGTAGTGAAATCTTTGCTGTTCACCAGATGTAATGTTTTAGTTCCCAACAAGGTTGGGAGGAGGGCATGCAAAAAAAAAAAAAAAAAAAAAAAAAACTAACATTGAAATTTTGAAACAGCAGCAGAGTGAGTGAATTTTATTTTTTGTTCATTGTTGGTAGTTTTAAAAAGAAATTTCCCCGTGTAATTATTGTGAACACCTTGATCACTGTAACATTTGGGAGTGGGGGACAGGGAGGAAAGTAATAGTCCACATGTCCCTGGCATTTGTTCAAAACAGTGGGCAGAATGTAATGCTCTTTTGTAAGAAACATTTTATGATTTTTAAAATAAATTTAGTGAATCTATTTTTGGTGGTTTTTTTTTTTTTTAAAGACAATGCAAAATGATGGTTGATATCCCAATCCACCCCTAAACTAAACACTAAGTTTGATTTTCAGCTCCTCTGTGGATATAAGTACACCTCTTGATATAGATATAGGCAAAAGATAGTGACAAATTCAGTTTGGGTGATTGATGGTTTGCAAGTCTTGTTTGGGAAGAACTTCCATCACACATATTCATGCTTATAATAAGCTGGGGATTTTGTTTGTTTTTGCAATTGTTAGCCCCTACTTTTCAACAATTTTCTATGTTAGTTGTGGAGAACCAAGATGGGGAGTAATACTACAAGAGTAGCTATAAGTATATACCTGAAGCCTGATGGGCAGCAAGTTTAATTAATCAGAATAACACTTGGTTATGGAGGTGGCTGATGCTGAGTAAATTCTGATTATTTCTGTTAGATAATTTCTCACAGACTAAGCTGTCAACCTGCTAGTGTCTATTAGTGATACTTTGTAAAAATATATATATACTTGTTTTTCCATTGTATGCAAAATGAAAGAAAAAAAGATGTACCATTTCTCTGTTGTGTGTTGAATTATGTAGGAAATGTTTGTGAACAATTCAAAAAAAATGAGAAAAGTTCCTGTGGATGTTTTGTGTAGTATCTTGGCATTTGTATTGATAGTTCAAAATCCACATCCAAATAAAATTCCATGACACTAAAAAAAAAAAAAAGATAGAAAGCAAACAAGAAAGCAAGAAAGCAAGAAAGCAAGAAAGCAAGCAAGAAAGAAAGAAAGAAAGAAAGAAAGAAAAAAGAAAGAAAGAAAGAAAAAGAAAGAAAGAAGGGAAAAAGGAAGAAAGGGAAAAAGGAAGAAAATAAGAAAAAAGGATGGAATAAAGGAAGGAGAGAGGAAAGGAAGAGAGAGGAAAGGAAGGAAAGAAGAAGGGAAGGAGAGAGAGAGGGAAGGAAGGAAAGAGGGAGGAAGGAAGAATAAAGGACAGAAGGAAAGACAGACTGGGGTTAAACTGAGCTGGTAGACTGTTACCATGTACAAGGTCATGTTCTCTGTCCCCAGAACTGAGTATGCCAGGCATGGTGGCCCATGACTCTAAACTCAGCATTCGAAAGCACAAAGATTAGGAATTCATGGTCATCCTCAGCTCCATAACAAGCTCAAGACTAATCTAGGCTACAATCAACCCCATTTCAGCTAAATAAATAAGTACATAAATACTAAATAAATATTTTTAAAAATACAGTATCAAATTGCTTTGAGATCCTGTTGTAAAAAGTGTCACATTATTGTTTTATGTGTATGGGGGTGTGTGTGCACCCAGATGTGTGTACATGTTTGTATGTGTTGGGCACATATGTGTGTGTGGGTTCATAGCTCGTGTGTGAAAGCCCAAAGTTGACATTGTGTGTCTTCATTTATTGAGACCAGGGGATCTCAACTGAACCCAGAGCTCAGTAGCCAAGTTGCCTTGGAATCTCTTATCTCTGCCATCAGAGTGCTGGTGTTACAGGCTGCCCTCACACCCACCGCGTTTTAAATGGCTTCTGGGGATCTGAGCTCTGATTGTCACACTTGTGCAGCAACAGCCTGGTTTACTGAACCATCTCCCGATCCTATTATTACTTTTTTATAACTTTGAGACAGGGTTTCATCTAGCCCAGGCTAGCCTCAAACTCTATATGTAGTTAAGTATGACCTGGGATTCCTTACCCTGCTGTCCTTACCTCCCAGAGGCTGGGATTGCAAGACTGCTCCGCCTCTCCTGGTTTGTGTGGTGCTGGGGGTCACACCCAGGACAAGCATTCTACCTTATGGACTATATCCAGCTCCTCAAAGGATCTGTTATGCTGCTATTACTGATAATACCCCTCACATTTATGAAGCAGCAGGAAGATGGGCTATTTCTGAAGGAGGAGTTCTGGTAACTGCTTTATGGGAAGATGAAAGTCCCACTGCTTTTCGGCTCCACATCTAAAACTCAAGAGCTTCCGGCTACTAGACCTGTTGGGTCACACCTGTAACCCCAGCACTGAGGAGGCTGAGGCAGAAATGCTGAGAGTTCAGGGCCAGCCTGGGTTACACGGCTCTGTCTCAACCCCCTCCCCCACTGTCATAGTTTAAATATAAGTTGTCCCCCATAGGTTCGCTTGTTTGAATCCTAAGTTGTTGTCTGAGAAAGTCATGCCAACTTTAGAAGGTGGAGCCTTGCTGGAAGAAGGCATGTTGCAGGGATGGGCCTTGAGGTTTAGTAGTCTCACCCTGTTTCTGTAAGAAGTCTGCTGGAGTTTGCAGTTTTTCTCTCCATGACATGTGATTTAAGTCACCTCCACCTTCGGCCTCTAGCCACGCCTTTTCGCCCATAAAGGACTGTATCTCCCCTCTATAGCTATAAACCAAATACATCTCCCTTTTGCCCTTTAAGTTACTTGAATTTCAGTCATGTTTCACAACAGCAGAGAAGAGAAGAATAACCAGCACAACCAATCAAAAATATTTAAGATTTTCCTTTTTTCCCAATGTCCTTTTTAGCCTGGGGGCCATCAAAATTTTTTCTCCTAATCAACATTTTGCAAATACTCATCGAAAATGCCATGTTTTGGATTGAAAAGTGCAGCCAAGTAAAGCTCATGATCACATGTACAAGATCAGCAGCGAGGCCCTGAGTTAAAGTCCTGGTACCGAACAAATGAACGAACAGCACACAAGCAAAAAACCCGAAACAAGCAAATGCACAAAAATCCTCTGTTCCAAGTCTAGATTGAACTACGTGGGCTGCATATCTCAAATAAACAAACAAAGGCTGGCAAGATAGCTCATTGGATGAGGCTCCTGTTCACAAAACTGCTGACCTGAGCTTGGTTCCTGAAAGCCCAAAAGGTGGAAGGAGAAAACTGACTGCCTAAAACTGCCCTCTGACCTCCTGCCCCCTGGGTGCCTCGGTGTGCATGCCTTGTTCTCTATCGCTCCCTCCTCTTCCCCTCCCCCTTCTCATCTTATAAATAATAAATAAAATATTTTTAAAAATAATTTATAAGTACATCTGTAATACTAAATGCATAGAAGGTTTGTGGAAATGTTAAGCCAGCCATTTATAGATGGAAGTCACGAGAGAAAAAAAAAGAGAGTCATTTTAGTCTAGCATTACAGAATTTTATGAATTCATTAATATCAAATGTGATTTTGTTGTTGTTGAGACAGAGAGTCTCATAATATAGTCCGGGTTGACTTTACACTCTTGAGATTCCTCTGCTCTCATTCTCCCAGGTTCTGGATTTACAGGCATGAGTCACTGCACCCAGTTCTGGTGAATTCTCATAACTATTAAACTAATCATCTGTAGATTACCTGACTTTACTGCACTTGGGGTTGAGAAAGATCAGTTAGCTTCCACTGAATCACACAGCAAGGAAACGTCTGAGAATTAGCTCTTAAATTATATTTTCCCAGATTCAAGAAGATCTTGGCATGAGGTGCTTCAGTGAGTATGTGTATTCCTAGACAAGACCCCACCAAACTACTGGAAACGCATGTTTACAGTTTACTAGTGGTGATAATGAGAACGGCTTTACCACTTCCAAATGAAATGAACACATAAATTATCATCGAAATCAGGAGCTTTCGAGCATGACAAATACCAAACTAATTGGGAAGCCAGACAGCAAGCACTAATGAGGACCAGTGTGGGCAAAGTGGAGCATGTGATGCCACATGCTCAGCTGCACTTCATGTGAACCAAGTCTGTTAATTCCAGGAGAAAGGTGTTGGATTTGTTCTTTAAATGAGCATTTAGATATCTGTGTTAAATCTCTTTGCCTGCATAGTGAAGGGTGAAGAGTGAGGCAGCAAAGATGAACAGCAAAAGAAAAGGCAGGCCAAAGTGTGCAAAAGACATGTCTAGATGTATTTTCTTTTTATTTTTTAAAAAGTTGTGGTCTCTCTGTTTCCAGGCAAGCCCAAATTTCTTTGGTTCAAGGAATCCTCCTGCCTCAGTCACCCAAACAGCTGCAACTTCTGGCATTCTCCTCTGCACCTAGCTCTTGCTAATTTTAAAGCAGTTTAGTTAGGGAAAGGAATTGCAATTATACCTGGCAACACAGACAGCTCATTTTGCAATCTTGTTTTCCTATTATATACTTAACAACTCTTAAGTTTTCACATAGGTGGTGGTCCTAGAAACCTTTCTGAAGATGTGTGAGCGATTCCTTCAGACAGGCCATTAGCAAGGAACTTCTGTATGTTTCTAGGTGAAGTGAGCCAACTGATCAGGTTTAGTCTGACAGAATTAGCTGAGGGGACAGATTCCAGTTTCACTGCAGAAAGATCTAGGTTTGTTTGTGTTTTCTAAGTGGGTGTCATCCATGAAAAATCCAGGACCCTTTCTTTAAGTGCATTTCTTTTCTTCTCTGCTTTAGCCCCTCTTAGTTGGTGGAGAGAAAGTTGTCATTCCACTTGAGATGTAGATAAAAGCAGAGATTGGAATTTACAAGTGAAAAGGAACATTTCAGCCAACCTTGGGGTTACTTTCCATCTTATCATCTTACACACAAATGGATGCTCTTCCCTCGGTACAAGTGACTTGTCTGGTCAAGAAGAGGGGATTAAATTTTGGGTTAGGGTGCCCAGAATGGTCCAGTATTTTTCCTCTCAGAAACCCATGTTCCTGAACACAGCAAAAGAAATCTAAGCAACCATATTCACATCATTTTAGAAAAGGGGAGGTATTTACATCTCAAATGGACACAGCTACTGTAGTTTTTTTTTTTTTTTTCTGCTAGGCTTTTTTTTATTTAATAATTTAAAAATTTCCCCTAGTTTTACAAGCATATTGAGTACTAATTCCTGCCTGCCTCCTTCCCATCTCCCTCCCCTCCCTTCGTCATTCATTCCCAACCTTTCAGCCTGTCCACTTCTATGGGCCCCACGGTTCCCTCTGGCTTGTTTTTACTTTTGTCGGGGCTTCAGGCCTCTGTAGCATAGCAAGTGGTCCCTCCTTGGGCTGCCCCACTGATAGGGGCACTTCCCCTCACTCATCCAGCCCCAGTCCCCGAGGTTTCTGCTGCCTGTAATTATCTCTCCTGAGATCCTTGCCAATCTATGGGGGTTGTTGGTATGCTAATCTTTATTCAGGCCTGGTAAGGACAAGTCTCACTGCGGTGAGATTGGATGCAGCAGCCCTGCTTTGAATGGAATGGTCTTGTCCAACGGTGGACATTCCCATCTTTAGACTCTTACAATCTCACCGCCCCCTCTTCTGCAAGGTTCCCTGAGCCTTAGGATGGGGAGAGATTAGGTTGGCCTGATTCTGGGTGAGCATTGCCGGGTCACTGGTAGTCTGCATTTTGGTGGCCATTGTTGTCCACCGGTTTTTGTCCACTTCATTGCACTTCCACTTTGGGCAGTTACATGCTGTTCTAGTTCCTTTCTTTTAAAAAAAAAATCTTATTTATGCTTCATAACAGCCTAGGCAGTAATATTTTCACCATTCTATGTGGAAGAAAACCAAGGGTCAAAAAGATTATATAACTTGCCAAAGGTCAATAGTGATTTCTTCAAGACATAAATTAAATATTGCCCTAGATGCTGCCCAAAGTTTATGTGATTTTTTTTGTTTTGTTTTGTTTTATTTTTTATTTTGGAGACATGGAACTCGCTTTGTGGTCCAGGCTGGTTTCAAATGCCCAGCAAGTCTCTTGGCACAGCTTCCAGAGTGCTGGGATTATGGCATGTACTACTGTGCCAGCATGGTTTTAGTTTTGAGCCTGAGGGGTCTTGAAGTGCAGTGCAGGCTGGCCTTGAACTCAGGATCCTCCTGCCTCAAGTCCACCCTCCCAGTGTTGTTTTGGGGTACTGGTGTGCCACCACACCTGCCTCAGATTCAACCTTTGTTGACTAGCACCTTGTTGTTAGACTTGATTGCTAAATTCTACTAATGAGCCTAGCCCGTGGAGAACCTCGGTCTTTCTTAAATGTATTAGTGATTTTTGTAAGATTGGCAAAGCTAACTGCAATGTCCTAAAATTATGTTTCCTAGTGGAAATTGAAGGGAATATTCAGATATCTTAGGGAAAAAAAATCTCACCTCAGGTCATTAAAACCCAGATTTTTTTTTAGACAAAGTAATCGCTATTTTAAAGTTACTATTTCTAAATTCCTAAAAATCGGTTAAGTGGAAAATAACAGAAAAGTCTCCCTGTTGTTGAGTTTTGTTCTAATAATGAGGACTCTGGATCTGGAAATTCAGAGAGCTCTCCAGCTGCTTAGGGCAAAGGTGAAGGAGGGAAGGGATGGACAGTAAAACCTGATTCCTAATTTCTGTAAGATTTTTCTGTCAATAAACCTGCATCTAAACCTCAGGACTGACCTAGAGGGAGCAGCCAGTGAAATTTGCCAATGCTGTGTGCTGCCAAGAAGCGTCTTTGGGTCATACATGGTTCGAAAGGAAAGCAGTGGAAAACCACTAGGTTCACTTTGGTGAGGACTAGAGACGTCGAATCAAAGGAATGCCTTCTGTCTGGTTAACAGTGATAAACTGCCAAGAGGAAAAGCCATCCATCCTGCCATTATTCAAAGTTGAGCTCTGAAAAGAATGCCTCCCGCAAGAGCACAGATGTTTGTTTGGGCCACAGTGCAGATGGACTTAACGAGAGAGAATTACACATGAAATGTCATTTTTACTTGAGTAATTTATGGTGTCCGTGTATGCAAGTTACACACAAAAGGCTACAGACAGTAAGTCCTCAATTGTGGGAACCAGATCAAGAGGAGTATATTCTCCATGGTCAACTGTGGTAAAAATCAACACAGAAAAGAGGAGCATGCTGCTGTGGGGAAGAGACTCATTCTGCTGATAAGCGAAGAATGTTTCCCAAGTTTTCAAGGGTGTGGTCCCAAAGAATCCAGCACCGGAATGTGATGATGTAGAGAAACTGAAGTCAACTCATAATGCTGTTCATCTGGTATCTGAGGTAAAGATGAGTTGAGAGCCAGACGTGCTTGGGATCCATACCTACCTCCCAGATTCTCGCCCCTAGTGACAGGAATGTCTGCTCTCAATGATTCCCTTTGACGACATTCCCGGTGGATATAATCTTCCATGACTGTTTTAAGGAGACCTTTTCTTTGGGAAATATTCTAGCGTATTTTGCCTCCATCTCTTTCAAACTGTTATTCTTTCTAAACTCTAATAAGGAAGAAAATCTCAGGATAAACCCCAAGTTCTATTCTTTGAAATCAGTTCTAGCACTTTAACATAAGCTGATTATGCATTATTGTTTTCATTTTTTGACTCAGTGTCCCACTCTGTAGTTCAAGTTGACCTGGAATTCACAAGGTAGCCCAGGCTGGTTTTGAACTTATGACGATCCTCCTACAACAGTCTCCCAACTGCTGGAATTGCAGGAGCCCAGTACCAAACTTTGCTTTTATTACTTAGTTCATTTTGGCTAAGGTAGCCTGGTGTGGTGTGATCTTACCATTTGAAAGACTGCATCAAGAGAATTTTTGTGTGCTTAAAACTAGCCTGGGCTACCTTGGAGTTCTAGAGCAACATGATCTGTAACATGAGCTGCTTCAAAACCAAACCAAACAGGTGAGATGATGAATGTAGAAACGAGATACTTCAAGTTATCGCCAAAGCTTTTACAAACCTCTGCATGGCACTGCTCTGTCAGGCGTGTCCTACCAGCCATGATGCTAGCTAGAGGCTCCTTGCTAAGTGGATCACATCACCAGCCAGGAATGCTTATTATTGTCAGTGGTTCTCGTAATTATTTCTAATTGACAGCTACTTGGATACAGTTTTCTACACAAAATATTTTAAGATAGATGATTTTTAGCTGAGCATTAGTGACTGAGGCACATAATCCTTGGACTTTGGGAATTTGGAAGCCTAGAAGCCGGAGTTCAAAGGCAGGTTGCCTACTTGAGATCTTCTCACAAGCCATCAAGTAAGCAAGCAAGCAAACAAACATATATAAATATACATGTATATGTTTATGGGGGTGATGTAAAAGAAAACAGTGCCCACACTGGTGACCATATCTGTAATCCCAGCATTCAGGAGCAAACCTGGGATACACAGTGAAATTCTTTCAGAGAGAGAGAAAAACACACAGAGAGAGAGAGAGAGAGAGAGAGAGAGAGAGAGAAAGAGAGAGAATCCTGTTTCAGAAAGAGAAGAGAGGAAAAGCAGGATTTTAAAACCCAGGCAGCATATTTTCGACTTAATAAAGCCATTCTTCTCCACCTACAAAACTGAAGATTGCATGTCGTATTTTGGAGTTTGCTTTGCTCATGAAGAGTTTCTCACTGTGATATCTCTCAAAATTTAACAAAGAGGTAATAACGGGATTTCAGATTTGGGGGAATTTGGCAGAAGACTTGGCCTCCTACCATTATACTCGCTTTTCTTCTTTTTCTTGGGCTGGGGATGAGACCCAGGATCTTGCTCAGACCGCAGAAGCAAGCAGTCAGTCTATCTCCAAGCACCACAGACAAGACTCCCATTTTTTGAGAAGTGAGCAGAACTTCTCGAAAGAAGCTGCAGCCTGACTGTGGCTGCTACAGACACATTGTGATCCTGGTGAGATGGAATGTGGCAGATCCAGAGTTTATCTCCACCCATCTGTAGTATCTCCTAACAGCCATTCACTATCAGCTCCTGTATCTGACCTAAGGATCCCGTGACTAGGTAGAATTTTTGGAATGAATCTCAAAGCTTAACAGACCTCTAGTTTCTACCAAATAGGACGGGGAATGCTGTAACATAAAGTCTGAAACCTACGAAAGACATTTCCCCACTCTGGTATAGACCCTCTACTAGTGCATCTGGTGAACACATTGACTTATGATTTCCTTTTGTTCTGGCTCTACAACTTCCTATGACTCCTTCCATGTTAAAAGCACATTATTGTAGATCACATAGGTCCTTATGGATTCCCAGATCTCAGTCATTCATGTGTGACTTAAAATAAACTTCCTTACTTTCTCTCTCTCTTTTCTTCCTTCCTTCCTTCCTTCCTTCTTTCCTTCTTTCCTTCCTTCCCCTGCCCCCCTTTCCTTTCCTTTCCTTTCCTTTCCTTTCCTTTCCTTTCCTTTCCTTTCCTTTCCTTTCCTTTCCTTTCCTTTCCTTTCCTTTCCTTTCCTTTCCTTTCCTTTCCTTTTTCCTTTTTCCTTTTTCCTTTTTCCTTTCCATTCCTTTCCTTTTTCCTTTTCTTTTTTTTTTGGTATGAGTTTTCTATTTAATATCTATCCAGTGAACTAAGAAGATTCAAAGATCAACCCATCATTAGTGAACTATGAAGAAGAAGGAATGGCTGAAGCCATGTATGCTTGTAATCCTAATATTTCAGAAGCAGAGACAGGAGGATTGCTTTAAGTTTGGTGCAGCCTAGTCTTCATGGCTAGTTTCATGAAGGTGTAGTCACATAGTATGACCCTGACTTAAAAAAATTTTTTTAAGGTTTTTTTTTTTTTTAAAGTAGATGAAATTTCCCTGTAAGTCTCTAGTTACAAGATTTTTCAGACTTGACGCCAGTTCTTAGGTGTGTGTGTGAGGGAGGGACCTACACTTTGACAGGGTGTTCAGCAGCAGCCCTGGACTGTACTTACTAAATGTCCATACGAGTGTCTTCAACATTGGCACATTTCAGAGGGGCAGGCTCAGGGGTGACAAAGTTGCCTTGTTGCAAACAGGTTCTCCCTAGGATTGAGTGGACAGTAGTTTCCCAGGAAATGCATTTTCTTAGTCCTTACTGCTTTCTTTTGTGGCGCTTTGCTTCAGCACCTAAGAGGAACAGCCCAGCTGAGCACACGATTCTTAGACTTAGGACCTGTTGGTTAACTTGGTTTGATAATGTTCAGCTGTTATGCCAATGACAGAAGTCTGATGGAGGAAGATGGAAAAACGGCAAGGGTTCAAAATAAGGTTAGACTGCGTAATAAGCTTAAGCCAGCCACATCTCAAAGAGAAAGAGAGAGAGAGAGAGAGAGAAAGGAAGGAAGGAAAGAAAGAAAGAGAAAGAAAGAAAGAAAGAAAGAAAGAAAGAAAGAAAAAGAAGAAAGAAAGAAAGAAAGAAAGAAAGAAAGAAAGAAAGAAAGAAAGAAAGAAAGAAAGAAAGAAAGAAAGAAAGAAAGAAATCCTAAAAAATATCTGTCTCTGGCTAATCAGCTGGCACTGCTGCGATAGGAAAATGCAGGTTCATGTATAACAAAGCACACAAGAGATTCAACAGCACTATCTGTTGTCCACCCTAGGCCAGATTATCTGACAAACAATGCCATTGTAAGGAAGGGTAGAGTCATACTTTCCCCAGAGAGCTGTCTTTACATTATCTTCTTCTTGCTCATCTAATTTACTGCAATTACTTAAAGATGTTACAATGTCAGGTCTCATGATTTATTGCAAAACAATACTTTATTCAAGTAGTTTTTAAACCTTTTTGCTTCCTGGTTTTTTCGTTTATTTTCATGAATGTGGCTGGGGCTGGTGAGTGCTCGTGTGTATATGTGCTTGCATGTGTGTGGGTGCATGTGCATTGCGTGTGTATGGAAGCACAAGGTTGAAACTGGGAATTGTTCTCCATTACTCTTCCACCGTATTATTTTTCACATGGAGTCTCTAATGAAACCTAAGAGTTTCTAGTAAGGCTAGTGTCATTAATTAGGATTCCTAGGGCTGGAGAGGTGGCTCAGGGGTTAAGCCTCAGCCTTGCAGGCGGAAGGTCCTGAGTTCAGATCCCAGATCCCACGTATAGACACCAGGCAGAAGCGGGGGCGGCCTGTGCTTCTGGTCCTGGTAGGGCGGAGCCTGTGAATCCCAGGGCTGAAGGAGGTGGAGGCATCCATGGTGGTTCGAGAATTCGTCCATGGTTCTACACACACACACACACACACACACACACACACACACACACCCGCGCGTGCGCACATACATACGCACATGCACACAGTTGAATAAATAATAATAATAAAAATAAAAAATTTTAATTAGGGATTCCTACTTCCTGCTTTCTGAGGCTGGACATTTAGAAGGGTCACCACACTTGTCTGGCTGGGGACCCGAGCTCTGGTCCTTTTGTCTGAGTGCAAAGTACTTTAACTGCTGAGCTCAGTTTTACTCTTTTTTCTTTCCTTTCTTCTACTTTTTTTTTAAATCTCCCTTCTCCTTATCGCTTCCCTACTCTTCCCTCGGTCCCCTAATCTACTGATCTATCTGAGTTTTCTCTTTCCTCTGATGTCATTGTTGCTGCGTATTTCTTGCCTTAGTTCCCTTCCAGTGCTCCTATGTCTGCCAGTGGCTTCCCTCAGCACCTCCACATATCACCAGCATAGTAGCCCTTTAAGCAAAGTTGAGCTTGACATTTTCTTTTTCTTTTTTTAAATAGTTTTAATTATTTTGTGTATGTATGTAATACATTATATACTATGCTGAGACATTTTCCCTGCTTAACTGACTCTCTCTCTGACTCTCCTTTTTCTACATTCCCCCTTCCCTTCTTCTTTTCCTCCCTCCCTTCCTCCCTTTGTCTCTTCCTCCTTTCTTCCATCTGTCTTTCCTGTCATCAGGGTCTCACTATGTAGGCCCTGCTGGCTTGGAGCTCATAATGTAGACCGGCTGGCCTCTAGCTTGCAGTTTTTTCCTATCCTCTGCCTCTTGAGTGCTGGGTTTCAGCCGGGATGCCTGGTTCCATCTTCACCTTTCTCAAGGGCTCCATGTTGCTGCTTTATGTGGCTTTTAAGGCCCTCCATGGCCTGGTGAATGTGCTCTTTTTTCCTTGTCTTAAAACATAAGGATAGACCCTGATGTGGTGGCACACAGCAGTGGTTCTAGCACTTGAGAGGTAGAGACAGGAGAAAGGAGGTAAGGAGTTCAAGGTCACCCTCAGCTACAGAGTGAGTCGGAAGCTCTTCTTCATGGCCCAACCCAGGACCCTGCATCAAAATAGACAAAAAAAAAAAAAAAAAAAAAGTGTGGGGGGGGAGGGAAAACAGCCTCAACCACAACAACAAAACCAGGAGAAAGCCGTTTGTGGAAGGGCATGCTGTAATCTCAGCATAGGGAGGCCAGGGCAGGAGGATTTCTTCAAGCTGGACAAAAGGCAGGAAGGACAAAAAGTGTGGGTTCTCTGTGATATATTTGAAGTAGCCTTGACATTGGAAGTGTTCAACATTTTAATGGAAATGTGTTGTATGCATGTTCTTTAGTTGGATTCCTTACCATGTTCTAGGACTTTCCTCCAGGACCTTTCTCTGCCTCTTCAGGTTCTCTTCAGGGTCTCTAGTGTCCACACTGCTTTGTTAATGCTTATGTTGTGCCTCTTGCTAGTCAGAATGGGAACAGAGAGCAGAGGAGCTGTAGTAGGCATCTGGATACAGGAAGCTTGACAGAGCACATTTATTCTGTGAAAACAAGGTCTTGGGACTAGAACAGGACAGTCTGATGCCCTGATTCATTTACACCACTTCATGGTGTCACATTTTATTCTCAAAAAGTTCCTGACTTGGACAGTACATAAAAGTCCACCCTATTACTGAAGATGCAACACAAATAGAAAATAGAACATGGGGGGCTAGAGAGGTGGCTCAGGAGTTAAGCCTCTGCCTTGAAGGCGGAAGGTCCCGAGTTCGGATCCTAGACCCCATGTATAGACGCCAGGCGGAAGCGGGGACGGTCTGCGTTTCTGGTCCTGGTAGGGCAGAGCCTGTGAATCCCAGGACAGAGTAAACAAGAAGATGAAGGCATCCATGGTGGTTCCCGAATTCGCCTGTGGTTCTACACACACATACATACATATACACATGCACACACGCACAATTGAATAAAAAAAGAAAAGAAAAAAAAAAGAAAATAGAACATGGGTAAAATACATCAGATAGAACTGGTCAGAGAGCTTCCTCCTTGCTAGATAGCTTATGCAGTATCAAGAAACAGTGTAGAAGCTACTAGGAGAGAGAAATAATCACAGGCCTCATCAACTCATGAGATTTGTAAGTTGCGATAAAAATCACCATGGCAATAGGTGATCACCAGTGTACTAGCGGCATGAGTATCAAGGAGACAACCAACAGCTTTCAGATTTGGGGGTGGGTGGTGTCTTTAGAGTGCTGGTAAGGAATGCCTCATGTATTAGGCTTCCTTTCCTATCACAGCCAGACTGTTCATGGACCGCACTGGGGCCTGAGCAACTCTCCTTTCAGTATGGTGTGGAGAAAGCTGTTGATGTCCCCGTTAAGCTGGACTACAAATGCTGAGTCATGGAAGGCATTTCCCAAAAGTGAGTTAAGAAACAACTTTCTACTGACTCAAGGGGTGTGGAGCTCCCTTGGTATGTGATGGGAACAGGTTACCTGTTTAGCTTTGACTCATGCTGAAAAAGTAGTTTCAGGTTGCTGTAAAATCCCCATCAGCTGTGATTCCCCAAGGTCCTTGAGAGCGCTGCTGTGGCACTTAGGTGAGGGGTCTTAGTGATCTCTGGGTTGAGTTCAGAATGGTTATCAGTGCTAAACTGTGAATAAGCTCATCTCTGATGTTTATCTTTACTTGGAAAAACAAGCTCCCAAGATCCTGGAAGCCAGCTCTCACGATCATCCAAGAAAGAATGTGTCATCCTTTTGACTAGTCCTACCAGGCTCCAACTTTGGAGGCAAATGGGGACTTTTAAGAAAGAGGTATCTTGTTTATTTGGGAGAGTTAGGAGAAAGAAAGTAGAGAAAGAGAGAACAGGAAAGAGAGAGGAGAAAAATACAGACACACACACACACATAGAGTGAGAGAGAGAGCGCACAGCTGTCAGCAGAGAGGTCAGCGGACTATTTCTGGAAGTCTGTTCTCTTCTTTTACAGTTTGGGTTTCCAGACATTGAACTTAGGTTGTCAGGTTTGTGAGCAGATGTTATTACCCACTGAGCCATATTGTAGCATGACCATTTTTTAAAAAATTTAGGTTGGCTGATCTTCTTCATGTTCAAGGCCTACTTTCAGTCTTTCCTGGGCTACCACAGATGGTCTCCCCTTGTCCTGCCCATCGCGTCTCACCAACATCGGATTTTTAAGAAAAATTTTCACGTGGCAATTCACCTAGAATGATAGGAACATTTACAACTGCACCATGTGGGGATGGCTGGGGGCTAATAAAGTCTTTGCCTCATAAGCAAAAGGAACTGGGTGGTAGTGGCCTGTACTTCTAATCCTGGAAGACAAAGTCTGGGAAACCCAAGGGTACATAAGGAGGCCGAGTAATCCAAGATGATTTCTGATGTTATCCTTGGGCCTCCCACAGGCACACACACACTCAAGTGACCCCCTGGTACATACATAAAACACACATATAGATACAAACACACTTACTCATGCATAAAAAACAGCATTATGTGTGTCAGGCATCTTTTGAGCACTTTGCATAAACTGTTCTGTCTAAGTAAGGTTACCTACAAAGTAAGTAAGCTTTAGAAAACCCAGATTATAATCACTCAATGTGTGTCAGATTTCAGTCATATTATAATAACCCTTCCCACCTGACCTCGGAGCTACTCAAAAATTGGAAATAGGTTTCTTATCTCTCTGTTACCTTGATTTCCCTTACACATGCAGGAATTCAAAGGAGCGAGTGATTGACAGTAATGGAAGTTTGACTAGTAATCTGCTCCATGAGGTAGCAGACATCAAGGTGACGTAAGCCATCTTTGAAGTCATGAAGCCTCAAGTTCCGCTTCAGGAGGAGCAACAAGGGCCCATCAAGGTGCTATTCCGAAGTCAGTTCACACCGCTTTTGAAACACAGGAAGCTTTGCTCAGCGTTTGTCTGCAAGAGGAAGAAAACGTTTCAAATGGTAGGCACATTGTGGCTGCTTGGATAGTCTGCGGGTGATTTCCTGCATTACATCTTTGAATGTTGTCTGATTTTCATACATTTCCCAGCTCCGAGTGACATTTCCTGTGTCAGACTGAAAGTTGGGACTTAACTGTTACCATAAAGTCGCAGCAGCTGCTGGACAGACTTGTCCACATGGTGACTCGTGTGCACAATCGAATGTTGATATGAAAATAAGCCACACATGCCAAATAGGTTGAAAATGGGGATGAAAAAATATGAGCTCCTTACCATGAATTGAAGTCTGATTTTATCACCAAGAGCATTTCCTTTGACGGGTTAGTGACGCAGGCCTGCAAGGTCAGCCATCTGGGAGCTGAGGGAGGAAGATGGAAAGTTTGCAGCCAGTCTGGGCTACAGAGTGAGTTCAAGGAAGCAGTCTGAGAGCCTTAGGCCCTGTTTCAAAATGGCAACAATAAAACAAAACAAAACAAAAAAAATGATTGGGGATATAGCTTACTGATAAGTTCTTTCCTAGAATCCACCAAGCCTCCCTATTCCTAATATTTCCTTTTAGCTGGGTGTAGTAATTTACACTTACGATCTCAGAAACATTCAGGAGAATAACATTGAGTTCAGGGCCCTGAAAGTCCTATCTCAATGAGAGAGAGAGTAACAAAGAGAGACAGAGAGACAGACAGACAGAACGTAGACACACACACACACACACACACATACACACACACGCACACACACACACACACACAGATTTTTAACACTTACTATGAAGAGTTAGCCAAAGACTTTTTGAGGAGTATTTTTAATCTTAGATACCAAATTGATATTATATGTGAAGAGGCCATTCAAATTAAAATCATGGAAATTACAAATGGAAAATTTGGTAATCTTTCTCTTTTTCAATTCTCTCTCTCTCTCTCTCTCTCTCTCTCTCTCTCTCTCTCTTATTCTGGTTTAAAATTACACAGTGATGGAGTGATGGGGCAGTTATCAGTCTTGTGGGAGACTGGTTCATAGAACAATGGGCGCTGTTATAGTTTTTTAAATTATATTTTATTAATTTTCAACCTAAAGTTTCTTCACCAGTTTAATTCTGTCTTAGACTACCTGCACAGTTCTTTCCAGAGATGTGAGCTTCTCTGTCTGGTAGGAAGCAGAGCATCTGTCATAGTCCATATGGCATAAAGGTGACACGGAGGCCAAGTCTATCACAACTGGGGGCGGGGTGATTCCAAAGAAGCAGCAGCAACAATCAAATCTCTTGTATTTTAGATTCAAGTGAACAAGTCCCTTTTTCCAAAGAACTGGGGGGAATTCCAGTTTTCTTAAGAGTTAAGTTTTGTGTGTGTGTGTGTGTGTGTATTAGAGTTACATCAAAAAATATGCAAAGCCACTGAGGAATCCCCACCCTCATGGGCCGTGCACTCCCTTTTTCTAAATGGCTTAGGCTTGTTTTCTGTCCCCAAGTACCCCCATCACAAAATGAAAGGACGCTGTCCACACATCCTTCATCGAGCGTGTGATCCAGATGGTTTTACACACAGGAAGCTGAGGTAGGATTACTACATGGTGAGTTCTTGCCTCAAGAACAAAAGAAAGTAGCGGACACAGGCCCTGAGAAGCTGGCCCTTGTTTTGACATTTCATAAGCCTGGTTTCTGTATTGCGTGTATATCAAAGCGACATGAGAACACACCAAGGTTGTGGGCATTTCGAACTGTAGAAGTAGATTAGAAAAATTTATGATTAAGTATAAAAAATTATCAAACCCTTTCTCTGGGGGCATCTACCAGGCCTGTCATTTATGGTTATGGGAGAAGAAAAGAAGGGGGTCTGGTCAGTTTGGTTTTGGAGTGTCTAGAATTCGTTTCCTAGTAAGTTAGTCTGTGTTGTTGTGCTCATCTGGACCTTACATTCTACCACAAACTTGGCTCCTTCCGGCCTCCAGCACCCACAATCACTGGCCTAGAGGTTCCTGTTCTGCTCTGTTGAGTCCCACATGCTCGGAGCTAAAGCCAGGGCCTGGCAGGTGGCAGGGACTTTCTTGGGTAATTCAATGGTGTGCTTTGCACAATTTACAAAGAAATCAGGAAGAGCAGCCATACACAGAAGGTTTTGTTGGTTTGTTTGCTTTGAGGCAGGATCTTGTTATGTATCCTGTGATGACCTCTGAAGATTCTCCTGTCTCAGCCTCCCAAGTACTGAGATCACAGTACTTGTCTCTGCTCCCACACCCAGCTTAATTTTTTTCCCCTATGTTCTGAGCATTTTTAACACTCAGTGTTGATTATTTCGAATGCTCAGATGAAAATATGTTTTCGGAATAATAGTGACGTGAAATGAATAGTCATGGCCAGAAAAGAGACAAAGACAATAAAAATCAGTACATGTGATAATAATCATACAAAGAAACCAGAACTGAAAATAAAAAAAATGTTATATAACACAAATTTTTTAATTATATGTAGGAAAATAAGAAGTTAGTATAACCTGAGTGTGGGGTCCCAAATTTGTTTGGAGACACAAAGGCAGGAGAATTAGGAGTTTGAGGTCATCCTCAGCTGTACTATGCATTCACTGGAGCTATGTGGGCTACGTGGAACTCTGTCGTAAGACATACAGGGCTGAAGAGAAGGCTTCGCGGGCAAAGGTGCTTGCTGTGCAAGGCTTGAGGACCTGAGTTTGGATCCCCAGACCTACATAAAAGCAGGGTATACAGCACAGATATCTGTAATCCCAGAGCTCCTATGGGAAGATGAAGGTGGAATTGAGAGAATCCCTGGAAGTTGTCCATGTGGGAAGTGGACAAACAAGAGAAACCCTGTTGCAAGCTAGGTGGAAGCCAAGGGTCAAATCCTGGTGCTGCCCTCTGACATAGCTGTTCTTGCATTTACACACACACACACACACACACACACACACACACACACACAGGCAAACACAAATACACACACACATGCATACATACACACATACACACATGCATACACACTACACATACATGCATACATACATACACATACATATACACACACTAATTTAGAATACATAATGATTGTGTTTTAAAAGGCGAATACTTTTATACCACCTTTTGCTCTGTTCCTTGCAATTTTACTTACTTTCTTTTTGGCTTTTGTTTTTTTGTAGCCCAAGCTAGCTTTGAATATATGATAAAGTGGAAGATGGCCTTGATCTCCTGATCCTGTTGCTTCTGCCCCCGAAGTGCTGAGATTATAGGTGCACGACACCACATCTGGCTTGCTTTACAGTTTAAAATATAAACTGAACCTGCAATTCCAACCACTCAGGAGACTGAGGTGGGAGGAGAGATAGATCAAGGCCTGCCTGGGCTGCACAGTAGGCTCCAGCAAGACCCTCTCAGGCAAACACATCAGAAGCAGTAGGGAGTGAAGCTTGGTAGGCGATAGCATGGCAGGCAGGGATGCGTCTGAAGTGTAAGGGACACAGAACATGGCGAAGGACAGAAAGCAGAGTATCTGAATTTATTGAATTTATTTTAGCTCATTATAATCTCACAATCATTTAAAGTTGTAAGAAATCTCTCCAGGAGATGAAGTTTATCCAGAGCTGAATGTTCTCGCTCTGTGTCAGGGTGCAAGGTGATAATTTTGCTTTGAACACAATTCTGGGATAAAACTATTCTTAAAAATATCAAGTTGCCCACTTTCGTTTGACACCCACACTTAGCAAGTATTCAGGAAAACGATGTCTATTGAATGCCTAGTTAGGAAAAGTCAAGGAGGGGGGACTCCTCAGAAGGGGCCCTAAGCAGACCGGATCTGTTGAGCGGGTATCAGCAGTTCGGAAAGGGAAGTGAGCCGGGGATAAACAGCTGATGGTGGGCGCTTGTCCTGTCAAAGGAGGGAGGAGCACAAGCTCACTTCCCATCTCATCTTCTCTGTCCACCTTTGACCAGGGTTAGCCACACATGTTTTCCGCATTCCTCGGCCCCAGTTCCTGAGAAGACCCCTCCAGCTCTTCCTTTTGCAGCTTATCTGGTCAGGCAACTCTACCGTGGAGACACACAGAGTCTGGGGGTTATCTGGGCCACTTGCGCCCTTTGCTGCTCCAAGAAATAAGCAGGGCTATTCCTGATTTTTCCAAACATATTCTCTGTTCAGCCTCACGATATTCTGCTGACTACAGTGGACAGGGAAACCCCAGCCATCCTCTGCAAGCGTTCCTTTTTTACACTTCCTCTCCAGACGGAGCAAAGCAAGCTAACCCAGAAGTTCATTTTTTGGAGCTGGCTTTCAGCCATTTGGTTCCATCTTCACCCCTTCTGCCCAAGAACAGTATCATGAAAATATCTGAAAGTTTTGATTGGTGTCATTGTAATGTGTGACAATTTCATTTTTGTTGACGATCAGGAAATGTGGGGTTGGGGTTTA
The DNA here is from genome assembly GCA_023101885.1 of Typhlomys cinereus. Classification (NCBI taxonomy): domain Eukaryota; kingdom Metazoa; phylum Chordata; class Mammalia; order Rodentia; family Platacanthomyidae; genus Typhlomys; species Typhlomys cinereus. The sequence goes on along the minus strand of JALPQD010000070.1, from coordinate 4,423,968 downwards.
AAAACTGTGACCATTCTCAGATATTTTCATGATACTGTTTGTTGATGTGGGTTTCATGACTTCTGTCTCCCAGGAAAGGTTTGAATGGTTGGGGCTTGTGGTCAGAACAGGTATGTGGTAGAACTATTTCATTTTATTCTGTACCTGTGTGTGTGTGTGTGTGTGTGCCCATGTGCCTGTATGTGTGTTTGCACTCATGTGCTATGGCATATAAGTGGAGGTCAGAAGATCCTTTGGGGCACCAGTTTTCTCTTTTTGAGTCTTGTTTCTGTTGCTGCACTTTCTACTCCGGACTAGTCTGTCAGTCTTGCAGATTCCCCTATCTGCCCCTTGTAGGAACACCACCACATCTGGCTTTTTACTTGGGTTCTAGGGTTTGAGCTCAAGTTGTCAGGCTTGCATAGTGTGCCAGCTGATTTCAGCTGTCATCCTAACTCTAGAGAGATATCTCTGCGCATACCTGGGAGGAATTATTTAGTTGGGGTGAACTTCTTGGGCAAGCCTGTAGGAAATTGTGTCATTGAAATGGGAAGACCAGCCTTTCGTGGGTGGGACTATTCTCTGGGTAGCTGGATAAGATGGAGAACACCGATCAGCATTGTTGGCAGATCTTGGGGTAAACTGATAGGCACTGGTCCTTGCCCAGTGTTCTTGCCATGGATATGATGTGTGATCACTTCCCTTAGCTCTGGCTGGCAACTTTCCTGTAATCAGAATTTGTGCAGTACAATCTCCCTAAATTATTTTGGTGAGGTATTTCTGACAGCAACAAAGTCATGGAGCTAAGACATAGAATGCGTGCCTTTGCTTCTAAGCCACTGGGCAGTCCGATGGGACCTTATTCTTTCCAAGTGAGAGAAAACCCCAGAGTAGGAAACGACAGTCTAAGTGGCTGGTACAGCCCGAGAACTGAGAGGTGACTCTTGCTCTCTTATATTGTATTTCAGGAGGCCCAAAGTCTTCAGCCCTTGCCTGCTCTTAGCTGAAGCTACCCACGAAAATGACTTTTTAGCAAAATGAATTACTGTCTTAGTCTCATATTTCCATTGCCACACAACCTAAACAATTTAGGCAAACAAAAGTCTTATTTCTGTCTGTGGTTTTAGACTACAGTTCATTAAGGCAGGAGAGTAATACCATCAGCAGGAGGCAAGGTAACTGATCATCCAGTATCCACAGGAATCGCTGAGGGAGGGAAGAGACCAGCTTACTTTCTGGCCGGCACATCTGGGAAATTCTAATCATGTCTGTTTTATCCACCTACCCACCTCTATGAGCTGGTTCTTCCCACCTCAATTAAACAAGCTCTCATAGTCTTGCTCAAAGTTTTTCTTAACTAAATAATTCTTCATGCATGTGCTTAAAGGTTCACTTCTCAATGGTCAAGTTGACCCCAAAAGCTGCCACACTGACTGAGTAAATCAGATATTGCCTGAATTAAAACCAAATGCGATGTATGCACATCTCTGACATTTAGGTTACCAGGCCAGGGAGAGCTTGGGTTATTAGTCAAAGAAAGGTATGATTACTAAGGAGATTATTTGGCAATACGAAATAGCAATAACATGCTTTGATTTAAGTCTTTCCTCCCTGGGGCTCTTGTAATGATGTGTTTACAATACATTAAGTAAGTGGGGAATGGCTGTGATTATCTCTATTTTATAGAAGGTGAAACTGAGGCACAGGGAAATAATTTGGGTTTGGGACAGTGAGTCACTAGCAGGGCAGAAAGCAGAAAAGAAGCTTTGGATTCCTAGAGCCAGGGCCTTCTGGCTATAAATACTTTGTCTTTCTTCTGTTGCTACTACTTAAAGTTTCAAAACGGCACTTGGCTCCTCCTGTGTAGAGACTCCTGAGGAGGAGATCTGGATTGTCAGGGGTCTCGGGCTGAAAGGCTGAGACAGGTGGATGGATGGTGTTGTGAATCTTCAGCTTGAGTTCAAGAATCTCAGTTTTCTTGACAGTCCATTTCAGAACAGGAAAACAAAAGCAGAAAGCGAATTAGAATGTCAGTGAGCTCCATCTTCTTGGCTTCGACTTTCCAAGCCCTATTTAAGTCCTATCCAGCATAAATGGCTCCTCTATGCTGGGGAGAGACGACCCCGTGACCCAGAGATGCGGTTTCGAAACATGTGGACAGAGGTTTTCAGAAGTCCTCAGCTGGGCCAGCTAAATGTGGTCGAGACGACACAATCCCAGAGACAAAGGTCAAACCTATTTTCATCTCTGAGGGAGGCTGTGACTCTGAGACAAGGCCCTTGTTTGTCTCTTTTCCTACTATTTTCAGTGATTCACAAACCAGCTTTGCTTTCATCCGACAAGCTGAGACTCCCTTTTCAGATGTGTTTGGGAGTTAAAATTGTTCTCCTGGAGTGTCCTCTTACAGTCAGAATTCCTCAAGCTATAGGCCTGCGTGGAGGGGAGGCATTCTCGGGACCTCTCAGGACTGTTTGGAATGCAAATCCCTGGGGGAAGAGGCCAACGTGTAGCCGGAAGTGGGACTGCTGCTGGCCTGGAAGGTTCCTTAGAGTAAAGATCTAGCCAGTTAGACACAGGCGACTGCCAGAAGAGTTGGCCAATGCCTAGCAAAGCCTCTATACTGGAGTCCTGTCCCTTATTGCTGAAAGGTGGCATACCAGAGTTTCATCAGTCACCTCACTGTAGCATTCGGTAGAATTAGGATGATTTCTTGAGGTGGGCTTCCTGCTTACTTTCCCCTAATCCACTTGGATTACCAGGCACTGACATCACCTACATATTTATAATTTCTCCAAGTGGATCCCGCAGTATAGATGCCCACTTACCTGATTGTCATCTCGCAAAGCAAGCACTCTACCACTGAGCGCTTACAACGTACTCAGTCCTTACTGGGGTGTTTGAGTTCGCTAGTTCTCATCTTATTCCTATAGCTCTGTTCTCTAGGGAAATCTCACAAATCACTGCTTTCTAATTGCTTAATTACTCAGTCTGATGTGATCAGAGAAAACAGCCAGCGAACAGTCTTAGTCATAGGGGATCTACCTAGAGGGCCAGGAAGGTTATCACTGACTGACTGAATTCCTGGCCTGGCTCTATGCATACTGTCTAAATACTATCTAATTTAATCTGCATACGAATCCCATGAGATCATGGCAGAAAGAAAAACAAGATTTAAAGATGGGCAATTTTCCTCAAGTCAAGTAATTAGCTTGTGGATAGAAGTGGATAGAATTAGGATTCCACGTCAGATCTCCCCACTGCTCCGGACAATAGAGCAATTGTTCGAAGACTGAAAATCAGTGTTTGAACTTCCACCTATAGTCATTGTTTTAGTGGATAACACAAAATTACATGTTTTCTGAACTTTATTCTCTTTCTTGCTCCCTCTGTGAAAGAAAAAAAAAAAAGTCTCTGATTTTCAGTGAGCAACTCTGGTGAGCTGCCCTTTTCTTTTGTTTATAAGAGGAAATGTGAACTTTGGGAACCGTCCACGCATTCTCGCCACTTCCCTAAATCAAAGGAAGAAAGAGTCACCACAGCAGGCCTCTACTGCGTGTTTTTACAGCGAAAGGGCAAAACCTAAGACCCTTCCGCTCCCTACATGGAAATGGTGGGAAGAGAGCATTGTCACAAAAATGTCAGGAGATGAAAAAAAGAAAGGAAGAAAGAAAAAGCAGTATTGTGGGGGGACTAAGAGAAGGCATTAATCATTTATTCTGATCCAAATCTGATGTTTTCAAAAGTAACAGACCAGCGAAAGGCCAAAGGCGGTTGGACTGAATTATGTCAACACTCCACCTACATGTAGAATTACAAATTAGTTACCACCACTCTTTCTTTGGGCCAAGCAAAAACTTTCATGTAGGACTTTGGCTGTGGGCTACATCTCTGTCCCAGGGCAAGATGGAGAGTTTAGTCAATTATCTATAATTTCAACCCCCAGGGGAAAAATAGTTTGGTTTTAATTATTTAGAAGTGTTCGAAAGACTGAAGTATTTGCACAAAGTCATCTTTTCTTGGGATACAGTAACTTTGTGTTTAGGCAGTTGATGTTTTTTTTTTCAAACTCTTTTAATTGTAAGATTTATCTTTGCTTCTGTAAGAGGAAGTGGCTTTGAGTTCTATGGATGAAGAGAATTGAGGTCTGAGATTTGTTTGGTAATCACTGCCAAGGCTGTGGAAAGACACAATCCTGTGTTCAAATCTGACAAAACACTAAGACTCACCTGGAAAGTTCAAAGTGGCATACACCGTGGCTTGACTCCATTGAAAGTCAACAGGATCAGAACAGGCATAGAAGTTGGGAAAGGATTTACTGAAAGCTCTCTAGTTGTTCAAAGGCAGCCATGGTCAAGAAGCACACATTCACTACAGATATTATTATGTAAAGGGAGGTGCTATTGGGCCGTTAGAGCTAGAGCTTTGCTTCAGTGGATTACAAGTATTTGAGAAAAAAAAAAGTGTTGATGAATACACACGGTTTTCCACCATATAGATAGTGTAACAAACTGTTTACAAGGCATTTTCATATCTATATAGCTATTGTAAATTATCTAGAGAGACTCCAAGTGTGTGGCGGTTCTTAACATGTGCAAGGTCCTAGGGCCATTTCCTGTGAAGACTTGGGCATCCACAGCTCTCTCTGCCCACGGGAGCTCAGTCAAGAGTATCAACTCCATAAAGCAAAGACGATGTTTGCACTTTCATTTCTGAACTGTTTTACAACGTAAGTAATACAGCATTTAGTTCTAAAATGAAATCAAAATGGCAACTTGCCCGGCCAATCCTAGGGATAGCAGCCAACGCCTTGGGATTCCATTCTGCTCTTATGCATGCAGGCGGCTTCCCGGCAGAACGCATGGCAGAGAAAAATGAACAGTGATGTGCCTCGTTTACTTAATAAAGCTGTGTAGGAAGAGAGCTAACCGGAGAAAGCCTTTATGTGGAGACTTGAGATTTTTCGGTTATCTATTTGGGAACACAGTTGAAAGCAGGAGGCAGTCTGAGCAAAGAAAGCCAGACGAGTGGAGGCTGTGTCCCATTGATAGGACACCCACCCTTGACTGCCAGGTGATCTATTGACAGAAACCAGAACTTAGACTTTTATATAAAATGTCATGGCTTTTAAATGTTGGCAAATCTGATTTGAAAAACAATCCTATGCAAACTAAGACAAAACACTTGTGGGCTGGATTTGATTTAACTGGTTGGTTGCCACCTCCTCCTTATTCTCGGAGTGGGTAGGGGAGGAACTTTCTACCCAGGTACCCAGACCAGAGCCAAGACCATTTGTTAGTTCCTGCTTGGATGAATTTTCTATGGCACCAGGTCTCTGAATCATTGGTATATAAGCGGGGTAGGGAGTTTGGTGGTAGAACACTTGCATAGCTGCGCTGTGAAAAAATAAGTAAACATATATAAATAGTGGCATCAACATCATCTGTGAGCTTGTTAGGAATGCAAATGATTCTGGCCCACCCGGGCACTGCCAGATCTGAAGCCCTGGGAACAGAATCAGGGATCTGTGTCGTAACAGGCTGTGCTGTGTGATCCCATGTCTACTGAGACTTGGAGAGCAGCTAATTTATTTGAAGGGGCCGTAAGGCAACCTCATGGAACCAACTGTACCTACTGAGTCTGTAATCTTTAATCATGTGACATTCCAGACTGTAATTTGGATATGGCGATAAACGCCTATAGTCCCAGCATACTGAATCTGAAGCAGGAGCGTCACCACAGATTCAAGGCCAACCGATATCATCTAGGACTCCAGAGTGAGACCTTGTCTAGACAATGACTATAACAGCAACAAACAATATCGCAGATGGTGCTGGAATATTTATATCAACAACAAACACTTTGACATATCTCTTTGTGAAAACACAGTTGCAGGTGCTGGGATATAAGCTCAGTTGGTAGAGTGTTTGCCTAGCATGCACAGATAATGGGGCTCAATTCCTGGGTTCAACACTGGGTGTGCTGGTCACATGTATAATTCCAGCACTCAGGTGGAGACACAATGATATAGGAACATAGGTAGGAGGAGCTCAAAGGCATCCTGGTTTACCTAAGACACTACCTCAAAAAGAAGCAAGGATGTAAGCAAACATACCTGCAGGAAAACACTTTTCTGAATGAAAAGAGGTTCAGTTTTCACTTGGCCTATTTGCTAAGTGGTCGGAGACATGAGCAATACAAATCTGTGTGCTATTTTCTTCCCTATGCTTGACGTGCTGGTGAGTGACATGGTATTCCTTGCCTGCCTCTGCTCACTTGAGCATCCCTGGACTAGCCCCCACGAGTCCTCTTTCCTCCAATGTGAAGTCAGATACGCACTGAATGCTATCTGAGAGCTTGGAAAACATCCGATGATATTAAAGGCTTAGTGTTCTGTGGGTTGAGTCTTAGCTGAAGCTGCTTTAGTTGTTTGGCTATGCGTGGATTGTGTATTCACATGCATTCCATTTAGATCACATGCTATGAGCTCATTTACTGAACTTTTATAGTAATACTTAAACATTTATACTTTGCTTTTCATCTTCAAAGCACTTCACAGACTTATGAACCCTTCCAGCCACGCTTTGAGGTAGCTAAGTTCTATTAAAACACACACACGCACACGCGCACAGAGAGAGAGAGAGAGAGAGAGAGAGAGAGATTGATTTTTAGTGATTTACCTCTAGTTAAAGGAAGAACACACACCAACACACAGCTAACAGTGAAACCTTTTAAAGGAGAGATAATGTACTTGTCCCACATTAAACCTCATTCTCTATCATATTTGTCTTTGGTTTCAAAAGTTTCCTCTTTTCTGAACATTCTTCCAGTTAAGCCTAGGCTCTCTGTGGGAGGCTCTGTCTGGCCTTAAGTTTTGGCATTGCCTGCTTCCTTGAAGGACAGACCCACCACTGGAGCTAGTGCCGTGCTCAGCTCCTAAGTGAAGATCACTGTGGGAAATGGTAATGCTACACCTTTCTTATTTGGAGTCCACCTAACCATCACGAGAAGGATGTGTTACTATAAGACAGTGAAGTCATCTACAGTGGAGTATAATGGAATGTGTACCTAATCCCAGCACTTAGGAGGTGGAGGCTGGAGATTCAGGTGTTCAAGGTCAGTCTTGGCTACATAGCAAACCTGAGGCCAACCTGTGAGTAAAAGACATTGTCTCACAAAACATATACATGCTTTTATATACATATACATATATATATACATATATGTGTGTGTATATCTATATGTACACAGAGAGAGAGAGAGAGAGAGAAGAGGGAGGGAAGGAGGGAAGAAAGAAAGATCATTCTTGATTACACAGAATTTTAGGCTAACCTAGAATACATGAGACACTGTCTCAAACATATGAGCAAAATAAAAACCAAGGTCTGCAAGAAAGCAGCAGATAACGTGTAGTATGCGTCTTGGGTTGCTGATTTTGAGGTTTGCAGCCTTACAATTTATTCTGTAGCTTACCCAAGAATAAAACCTTTTAAAATAATGTCAAACATATGTTGAACTTTAGTAACCTCTGCTGGTTAATGAAAATTTAACTCTGAGCGGGGTCTATAATCAGAGTCCAAATCATGAGGCTATTGCTTAAAAATGCGAAGTTTAGTTAGAGAATTCCTGACACGACACTGGAGAGGACTGTGGATGGAGGGAGAGGCTGCAGCAGGGTGAGGACAGCGGACCAGAGTGGAGGGGAGGTGAAGGAATGAACTCTCTGGAGGACACTTGTGACCTCAGAAGAGATTCCCTAGGGAAGTATCCATCAAGACCCCAGCTTCCGGCAGATGCGCTCAGAAACAGGAAGATCAGTTCTGAGAGATGAGCATGGAAAATACCCACGGGGGCATCATTTGTCTAAATTGGGTCGCTGCCCTCAGGATACTGTTCATTTCACCTTAAAAATCAGTTCAGGTTGGATGCTGAATCCTTCTGGGCTCAAAAATCCATGAATTCACTTCTCTCTCCGTTCCTAATCCTGCATTTCACAAGCAGAGAAGTGTTTCATAGCCACAGATATTTGTAAAATGTGCTGAATCTATAAAGTATTTCTATGTACATTTTATGTCATTTTTTTGAAGGCAACCCTGAAAGCAGGCCCCTGATAGTTAATAATGAGCTGGGGAAACCCAGCCCTCCTCCTGCGTTTCCTGTCTGTGTAGTCTTCTCTTGGCATCTACTGCGGGGTTCCAGCTCTGGGGCGTGTCGTAACTGTTCTGCTCACACTTGTAAAAACATGCATGTGCTTCAGAAAACACTCGCATGTTTTTATATCAGTTGGCTCACGCAATTTTATTTTCTCTAAGTACCAAATTTTGCTATTAGATGGAAATATGTTGCAGAAGAGGTGGGCAGAGAGTGGGCTGCCTGTTTCTGCCCCTCTGAGCTCAGCCTTCCAGGCACCGACACAAGGACCCAGCCACCCTACGTCAGGCACTGCCCAGCAATGTCTGCAATCTCTGCCTCTCTCTCCTCCCTTCACTCTGCTTCTCTCCTCCCCTCTCTCTCTTCTTCTCTATCTTCTCTTTCTCTACTCTCTCATGAGCTGTTTCTCTCTCCCCTCCTCTTTCCCCTCTGTCTCTATCTTTCTCTCTACATATATATCTTTCTCCCTCTTTGTCTCTGTCTCTCCATCTCTCTCTGACTCTCATTGTTTTTTTTTTTTTTTTTTTTTTTTTTTTGAGATAACTCTCACGTAAGCCCAGACTGGCCACGCACTCCTGCTGACCCTTCTTTTGGCCTCCTCTCCTTCACGTTTCGGAGCTGATTTTCTCTTAATATCTGGGCCAGAGGCCTTGGGGTTACTTTTTCCTGCTGTACACTTTTGGGGAGGCAGCTGTGGCAAAGTGATTCACAGAAACTGTTTGAGAAAGAGAGAGAGAGAGACCTGATTCAGAGATCCCAATTATTATATAATCTAGCAGAACAGAGCTGTTCAAATCATGGCTACCAAGAAGCAGAGCAAGGGATACACCCTTCAAAGATTGGTCTGCTACCCACATCTTCCAAGCATACACTGCCTTCCATAGTTTGCACTGCTTTCTAACAGTGTCTTCAGACTTTGAATCTATCATCAGATTAATCTATTCATTAGGTCAGATCTCTCATGATCCTTTCTGGAAATACCAGAAACACACACATACACACACACACACACACACACACACACACACACACACACACATTCACTCACATATACTCCCACACACACACACACACACACACACACACACACAAACACACTACATATGCGCGTGCATGTGCAGAAATGTTTCATCGATCTCCTAGGTGGTTTTCAATCAAGTTGTAAAAAAAAAAAATTGGCCATCAGCCCCCCTCCTCTCAAGAGAGGCTTGTTCAGAGAAGTTTGTACACAGATGCTTAGTAATGGGCAGTGTGAAATGTAGGATAGATTTTTTTTTTCTTTAAGAGGACAACTCCAAAGAAATTCTCCAGGTTTAAGACATCCTAAGAGAATAATAGGTTTTCCAGTCAGCAAAGCATCAACACATACAAAGCAAGTTGACGAATCCTGAAGTTACTTCATCCTGCCAGAGGAAAAGCCAGGGAAATTGTCTCATCTTTGTGAGTGACTTGAAGTCCTTAAAGATCCTCAGAAGATCTCTTACCATACGACTCTGAATTTCTACTTGGAAATTTTTGCTTTTCATAATCCTGCGACTGTGCAGGTAGAAATTATTTCACTGTGACCTATAAATCCAGACCTTCAAAACTATCATATTTGGTTTTCTGTTTTGATTAACTGTCTACGTATCTTATCTAGTATGTTAAATTTAAGCTCTTTTAGGCAGAGAACATACTTCACTAATCTCTTTATTTCTTGTGCCTGTATTCTGCACAGAGGATATTCAATATTTTTTAGAGGCAACATTGACTTAGTCTGCACTGATTCTGTAGAGTGAATTTTTGTTGTTTTGAGACAGGATCTGGAACATGCTATGTAGACCAGGCTGGCTCTGAGCTTGCCACTGTCATTAGCCCATAAATACTGGGATTATAGTGCCTGCCACCATGCTGTTCTCTGGAGTGAATTTTAATTTCATTTGCTGTGTGTGCATGCATGTGTGTGTGTGTGTGTGCGCGTGCGCACGTGTGTGTGTGTATGTGTGTTTACAAGTGGTTACACATTTGACTGTGTTTGCTATGGAGGCCCGATAGTGGCATCTGACATCATCCTGAATTTCTCTATTTTCTTATTACTTTGATTTTGACGTTTCCCAAGCTTAGCCTTCCATGGCAGAATTGCAAATCACTGCTATATTCCCCTGGCATTTTTATGTATGACCTGGGAATCTGAACTCAGGTCCTTTTGCTTATGAGGAAAAGGCCTTAACATCTGAGCCATCTCTCCAGCCCTAGAGTGAATTTTAAAAGACATGAGAACATCTTAAGCTTCACTTACATTATTACAGTCTGAGAACTAATTTAACTTGCTTTGCTAAGTTGCCTCAACTCCACTGACCCTTTAAATTCTCTTTTCTTTTTGTATTTTTTTCAGATAATGCTAGCCCATGGTTCAAAAAAGTGAAAGAAATTAAAAACTATTCAAAAATAGGATGTGGAAAGAATGTAAGAGCCAGTGGATGAGAAGAAGTGCACTGAAGTGCTGGCTTTGAGAATAATACTTTCTGCCTCTCCCTGTTCCTTATTGTTCTTTTTTTCCAATGACTATTATTTCTTAACAATCTTTTCAAATTGTACATAAAAGACCTCTTTCTTTCTCTCTGTATCTTTCTCTGTTTCTGTGTTTTTCTCTCTCTGTGTCTCTGTGTCTCTCTGTCTGTCTCTCTCTCTTTGTATGTATGGTAGAAACAGGTTTTTCACTCTATATTTATCACTCCTGCCTCAGCCTTCCTTGTGCTATATTTACAGAACTATCCTGTTTCCCTCACTCTTCTTTGTAGGTAGTGTGTTTGGTTTGAAGGATGTTCTATAATTAATATGGTCAGCCTTCTGTTGTCATATATGCAAATTATTTCCAATGTTTTGTTCTCTTTTATTTATATAATTTATTTTTACAATGCTAGGGATTAATCCCCACACATACTAGACAAGCACCCAGCCATTGAACTACATTCTCAGGATTATTTTTCATTTTGTTTTGCTTTCCTTTTAATTTTGTATTGTGAGATAGAGCCTCTTGCTAGTTGTGGAGACAGCCCTTCAACTCCCAATCCTCTTGCCTCAGCCTCCTGAGTAGCTGGTACCACCAAACCTGTTTGTTCTGCTGTTATAAATAATGGTCCAATGAATAAATCAATACAAATTCCAGTATGAAAATAAGTAAATAGATGAGTAGGAAAAAACTTTGATCATTATTTGTGTGTGTGTGGTGTGTGTGTGTGGGGGGGTGTGTATATGTGTATGTAAGTGAGTGTGGGTGTAGAAGACATTCCCTTGGGTTTCCACAGGGAATCACCCTGGATTGTTCTACCTCATTATTGCTTTATTTTGGGGTTTCCCAGGCTCAGCCTTCCAGGGCTGGAAGTACAGGCTGCTGCCATTCCCACCTAGCATTTTATGTGGAATTTAGGATCCAAACTCAGGTTCTTTTGCTTTCATCTCTATAGCTCTGGAAAAAACTTTTTAAAATTTACTCGTTTATTTTGGAAAAACTTTTAAAAGTAGAATTATTGATTTTAGGAACTCTTTACATACTAAGAAAATTCATGTTTTGTAACTTAAGTTGTTCTTTTTGGAAAATTGGCACTTGTTTTGCATGTATATGAATTTCAGAATTTTTTCTTTCATTTTTGCAAGCGTGCCCTTGTGTATATGTATGTGTGTGTGTATGTGTGTGTGTGTGTGTGTGTGTGTGTGTGTGTGTGTGTGTGTATCTGTGTGTATCAGAGGGCACTGTGTGTCCCTGTGGAGGACCAAGGGTGACATCAAGAATCATCCTGGATTGCTTCTAGCTCCTTTTTTGCTTCCCTCTGGGATTTCCCAAGCTCTGCCCGCCAGGTTGATGCCATTTCTGCCTGGCTTTTTTCCCCCCCAGAGGTCTGAACTCAGATCCTTCTGCTTTTGAGGCAGAATCTTAACCCTGGAACCATCTCTCCAGCCCTCAATTTTTTTTTACACATTTAATTTATCAACTTTTTCTTGTATGACATCTAAATTTTGAACTATATTTATAAAAGGCTTCTGATTTCAAAGATTAAAAGGATTTTCATTATTTTTTCTAAATATTACATGGTTTATTTCTGCATGCTTAAAATCTTTGATCCTTTTGGAGTCTATCTTGGTTGGTGGCATCAAACAGAGATTCATAAATTATCATTTGACAACAATCAGGAGCACTAAAATAAAGCTTTTCTATAATTTGAAACTGGCTCTATTTAGTGAATAAATGACTCAGATTTGCTATGTACAATGAATGACTCAGATTTGCTGTGTACAATGACTATTCAACTGAAAATATTCTTCAATTTATATATTCTACCCATCTTCCAATTTTCAAACTCAAGGTTTCAACTTTTAATTAATGGAAAGGACAATCTCCTCACAAGACAATCTTGCATAATAACATTCAGTATAACTCATCACACGTGGGTGCCTTGTAAGTCCACAGTTCTGGAGACAGCAAAGCATTGTTGAGTTCCACAGGAAAGTACTAAGGCAGTTGCAAACCGAAGAATCATTCAGTTAGAGAAAACAATGGCATATAGTTTAAACTAGGCACACAAGTCAAGGAGGGCAGAATCAGGGATGGAGGTGCTGATTTTTAGTGGCAGGGCTCATTGAAGATGTAAATATTAATGTCACTTTGGAGGGAAATGGTTCTAGAAACAAGCAAAACACCAGCATGAAGGGCTTGGCAGTAGAATGAGTAAGAGTTTTGTTTGTTTGAGACAGAGTCTTGCTGTGTTTCTGAGGTTAGATCTGAATCTCACTAGGTAACCCAAGTTAGCCTTACACTCATTGTAATCCTCCTGTATCAGCCTCCTAAATAGTAGGATTACAGGTATGTGCCATAATGCCCAGCTTTGGAGTGAGTTCTTCACCATGTTCCTCCTCCCCCTCCTCCTCCCTTTCCTCCTCCTCCCGTTCCTCCTCCCCCTCTTCTTGTTCTTCAAAGAGAATGAGAACTGGTGTAAGATGTTGACAGGACTTACCATCGATCTTAAAAGCCTACTTAGGGAAACCAGTGTTGAATGTCCACTTGTTCCTAAGATAAGCCCATACAATAGTGTGGTTACTGGAGTTCTCTATCTCACCTAAGGTAACGGCTCCTTGAAAACTGCCAGACAAAGAGCAGAAGAAAAAGGTCGAACTTACATAATCCCTGGCTGTGATCAGTAATGACCACTCTAGTGAGAGGTACATTCAGGCCTCAAGTTGCCCTATGTGTATGGACAGTTGAGAAAACCAATTAGAAAAAGCTTTAGCTGCAAAGTAAAACACTTCTGGGGATGTTCCAAATATCACAGCAAGACAGACAATGTAGATGTATATGGTAGTCAATAAAAGGACTCTGAAAATATGGAAAGAAAATGGGACTGATGTCAAAAGAGCTCATTTTTTATTCTAGTCCTATCATTTAGCTGTCTAAGTGTGTAAACTGACAGACCCTTTATTCTTAATTAATTATTGGACTGGAAAGATTGCTCAGGGATTAAGAGTCTGACTCACGAGCAGAAGATCCTGAGTTAGGATCCCAGGTCCTACATAAAAATGCCAAGTTGAAAAAGTAGCAACTTGTACTTCTGATTCTGATGGGTGGAATCTTGGAAATCCCAGAGCAAAGCAAAAAGGAGGTAAAAACAATCCAAGATGATTCCCAAAGTCACCCTTGATCCTCCATAGGGACACAGTGCCCTCTGATACACACACAGAGAGACACACAGACAGACAGACAGACACATACACACAATAAAGTTTTAAAAAATTGATCATTATTGTGTATATGTATGATGTGTGAGTGTATATGTGTGATGTGTGAGTGTATATGTGTGATGTGTGAGTGTATATGTGTGATGTGTAAGTGTATATGTGTGATGTGTGAGTGTATATGTGTGATGTGTGAGTGTGGCATGCTTGTACCAAAGCATGTAGGGATCAGAGGACAGCTCTATGGAACTGGTTTTCTCCATTGAGGTTTACTTGAGTTCCAGGCATCAATCTCCCTGGCCCCAAATTGGCTATTCTTTTTGGTCTGGTGTTCTCAACTATTCAGCTTTGGCATGATAATAAAGCTTTAAAATCATAGTGGCTTGTGATGAAGAATAATAAAGTCCGTTTCTTACTTTCTAGGCCCATGAGAAGGCGATCCGATAGATGCGCATCAGCTTAGACTGGTCTCAAGCTCATTTTTAAAAGTTTTTATTATTACATATACATCCACACATAACAATGAGTCACTGCAACATTTGCACACCTATATATGATGAATTTTGTTGATATCCCCCATTTCTCTTTCGTGTCCTGTTCCTTCAGATCTCTTCAGATTCTACTTTTTTAAATTTATTTATCTTGTTGATTTATTTTTTCCAGTACTACATATTAGGTTTTTTTTTATTCTTTGACACTTTCACACATAAATACAATGAATTTGTGTCATTTTTTAACCCCTTACTACCCAATTCCGTCACCTTTCTTTTCCCACTACATACTTTTTTCTTGATATAGTTTCCATGTAGACCAAGTGTTGTAGTTAGTCTGCATGTTGTTGATAAATTCATGACCATATGGCTTAAAGGGGAGCAAGAATTTTTATTCTGGCTTATGATTATCCAGTGTCATTTCTTAGTCCAGCTTGGCAGAAGCCCACATACCAGCGTCAGGGGTGGAGGGAACCGGCCACACTATATCCACAAGACTGCTGAGAGAGAGGGGCAAACCTCACTTGCAGACATGTCTGTTCATGTATGCCAAAGAATGCCAACTTCCTTAACCAGTTCCTTTCATCTTATCCACCTACCCAAGGAAAAGCCCTACCCGCCATGAGCTAAGTCTTCCTTCATCAATTAAACAAACTGGTTCCAGGCTTACTTAGCACTCAACTCAACTACTAACTTTTTACACATGTTCCTAGGGTTTGAGCCTTCAACTGATAAAGATGACATCTATAGCTCAGTACTACACCAAGCTAGTCTTGAACTCCATGTATAATCTAGGATGGCCTTGAACTCCTGATCCTCAGGTCTTCACCTCCTTTGTGCTGGAGTGCAGGAGTGGGTATGTATGTGTGTTATGTGGTGATGTTCATTGGTTGGTTTGTAGGGACAGGGTCTCCTGTAGCTCAGGCTAGTCTTGAATTTAATATTTAGTTGAGGAAGGTCTCACTTTTCAAAGCAATCACACTGGGAATGAAGTTTCATGTGCTGAGTTGTGATGGAACACAAACATTTATACCACAGCCATGTTTTTAAGTAAATATATTTTGAATCGTTGCGCTCATAAATAAATGAGTCACCTAAAGGCTGTGTGTCTTCTTCCTTCTTTGAAATTTTTAGCAAGATATTCACCATTATCTTTCATGTCTTTAAGAACTCCAGAAAGAGTTCAACAAACTGTGTCTTTCTTGACAAGTCAATCAATAATCTAAGATCTTATTGATGACTAATTGCCCAGGATACTTGCTTTGATTTTTAGGAACACTTCAATTGTATTGCAAGACATCATTTAGAGGATATCCACTCTTGGAAGGCATGCATCTTTGGTTTCAAAAACGTAATTTAGGATGTGAAATTCACTAGAGAAAAGGTGACACTGAATTACCAGGTTCTCCCAACTCTTTAGTTGTTGGGGAGAGCCCTGAAAGACTAAACATCATCATAAAGATGTTTTCCTTTAACCAAGCCATGTTAATGTTGGAAATACATCCTAAAAAAATTAGAAATTAAATTAAAACAATAAAAAATAAAAAATTAGAAAAGTAATACATGCATTAGGATGTTCTTCCACATATCATTTAGAGTGTGTTAAAAGAAACTGGAATCCTAGTGTCATAGTTAGGCACAGATGTCAACTTGATGTTGAGGGTTTGAGCCTGGGCACATTTGTAGAGAATTAGTTGCTGAGTTAAGCCCATAGCAAATCTGCAGGAGATTGTTTAGCTGATGAGGAAGGCCCAGCCCATGGTGGGTGAGACTAGGTCCTGAACAGGTGAATAAAATACTGAGAGCTGTTTGAGGAAGTTGGCATCCTTGTGTATACTTGGCCAGACATGCTGGTCTGGCAAGTAAGGATCATCTCTCTCTCTCAGCCATTACGTAGAGATGTTGGGGCCAGTTCTTTCGGCCCTGGTGTTGGTGCATACTCTCCTGTCAAGCTGGACTGAGAAGTGTAACCAGTAATTGTAAAAGAAAACAAACCCCTTGTTCCCTTAAATTATTTGATGGCAATTTATCAGCAATTATGCAGGCAGTCTGCTATACCTAGGATCCTGGTGCATATTTCTAATTTCAGCACTTTGGAGGGAAAGGCAGTTCCTCCCTCCAAAAAGCTGAGATAGCTATGACTTCTTTGCATATTCAAGTATATCTCAGCCACATAGCAAGTTTGAAGCCAGCCTGAACAAGATGAGATTGTATTAAAAAACAAAAACAAAAACAAAAATCCTGCAAGTAAGTGAATAAATGTATATAGGGGGTTGGGAATATAGCCCAGTCATACAGCACTTGCATAGTATTTATGAGGCCTAATGTTTCATCCCAAGTATCACTGAAATAACAGACAGACAGACAAACAAAAAATGGAACCCAAAAGTTTAACAGAGGGAGCTGATTTAATAGTACCTGGTGATCTGGCATAATGAAAGGTGGAGGTAACTATGGAAACACAACAAGGGTTGTGACTTAGCATCTCATCACTTGTGAGAAAATTTAAATTCCTGGATATGTTCTGATAAGAAGTGCTATAAATATAAATCTCTAATTCTTGGCATCAAAGATGATCAAGGGATTATAAGGAGTCCAACCCCCCTCCCCCACCTGATGAAGAGTAGATTTAGGGATAAAATGTAAGCCTGCTAACATTAGCCTTTTTTCTTAGAAGATGAATTACAAGTTGACTTTACATCTCTTAGAGAGCTGCTCTATGGCATATGGGTAGAAACTCAGGCTCAACACAGCTCTCCCTGGTCTTTCAATACAGTTGCTCACCTTAAAAAAAAAGAGTATATGTTCTTTTCACAAGGCTTCACATGTTGTGAAGCTAAGAAGAATTTTACGTCAGTTTAACTGAAAGTCTTCTTCCTTCCTTCCTTCCTTCCTTCCTTCCTTCTTCCTTCCTTCCTTCCTTCTCTCTCTTCCTTCCTTCCTTCCTTCCTTCTCTCTCTTTTTCTCTTTCTTTCTCTTTCTTTCTTTTTGTCTCTTTTCTTTCTTTCCTTCTTTCTTTCTTTCTTTCTTTCTTTCTTTCTTTCTTTCTTTCTTTCTTTCTTTCTTTCTCTTTCTTTCTTTTTCTTTCTTTTTTTCCAAAAAGTAAGTGGTGGGGCTTATACTTGTGAACATTTCTTTAAAGTGAGATTAGGATAAAAGGCATCATGGTTGGTATTATTTTTAGAGTTAATGGGATTTTAGAGTCCTGCCAGAGTTTGGGCAGTTCATTGCCTTCAGGCAGGTAAGTGATCTGTCAAGGTGTTCTGCAATTCAGAGATATGAAAATCAGTATAAAATGTGGCTTACAAGAGGCCAGCTTTAACAATATGACTTTTTTTTTTAAAAAAAATACCTGTTTAGAACTGTAACTGACATACATAAAATTTTCTCCCCTTTTGAGATGTAGTCTGGAACTAGCTATACAGGAGAGGCTGACTTTGAACTCCTAATTCTCTTGACTCGCCTCTTAAGTGAGGAGATTACAGGAGTGTCTCACCATGACCAGCAAAATTCACATGGGTTTCGGATATTTACAGGGTTGTGCAATACCACCGCTCATCAATGAAAACATTTTCATTACTCTTCCTCCCGTGCCAGTTTGTAGTCACATCTCAACCTCTCCTGTCCCCAGCTCTGCCAACCATTCATACTTTCTGTCACTCTGGATTTGCTACTCAAATATTTCCTAAGCCACTGGATTGATAGTCTCTTTTCTGTCTTTCTCATTCCCCCCTCTTTCTATATATACTTTCATATTTATATGTATATGTATTTATGTCCATATATGTATACATGAACACACAAATTTATGCATACACATTCTGTTTCTGTATATACAGATATGTATTTGCAAACACACATGATGCATAAAGAGGATCGTTCAAAATGCACAAATCAGATATGTGAAGACCTTCCACGACCTTCTATGTTAGAACTGTGTTCTAAAGGCAATGGGAAGGTGAGGCAGGACAGGCCAACCTTACATGCCACTGGCAGAGCTTGGCTAACACTTGGCATCATCAGAATTGCCTGCAGGCGTGATCCGCGGCAGGTCGCTCAGCTGCTGTGCTCCTGTGTCTGCCCACTTGTTCAGACTGGAGGAGCCTGCTCCGTAGTGCATGCTGGGTAGGTGGGATGGACCGTACCCTCACCATATGTCAATTACTGATTAGGTAACTTGGGTACTCTTTGAACGTAGCTGTTCATTGGCTCTATTGGTGGTTTACTCATTGGAGTGGTTTTTTTTTTTTTTTTTTTTTTTTTCTGTTTGGTGCCGTGGATGAAACATATGGCCTCATGCATGCTCAGCTGCACCACCGAACCACATCCCCAGACTTTGTGGGGGATTGTGGGGGCAGGTGTGTCTACTGTTTAAGCTCAAGCCTGCTAGCGCATCTTTTTTCATCTTTGTAATTAATTAATATATAATTAATTAATGTGTGAGTATCAGAGGGCACTGTGGGTCCCTGTGGAGGACCAAGGGTGAATTCAGGAATCATCCTGGATTGCTTCTACCTCCTTTTGCTTCACTCTGGGATTTCCCAGGCTCTGCCCACCAGGACCAGAAGTGCAAGCTGATATTTCCAAACTCAGGACTTTGTGAGACAGTCTTAACCCCTGAGCCATCTCTCCAGCCCTCTTTTTCGTTTTTTAACCCATGAGTTCTGTGACCTCAGGGTTCCTCTCTGTGGCGCTTCCTAGGCTTCCCCCGCATGCCGCCAATCACCAACTCTTACCTTCTCTAATTTCTGACAATAAATGCAGCACATGGAAAATGGTATAAAAGAACAGAGAATCTAAACTTGAGTAAAGCCAACCCTGGCTCTGAACCTTATTTTATTGTATTTGTTTAGTGTGCATGAGACAGACAGAAAGAAGAGAGAGAGAGAGAGACAGAGAGAGACAGAGAGAGAGAGAGAACACTTGGTGAAAAATGATTTCTGGATTGTAGAATGAGGAGGTGTAATTGCATAATTACAGGTATCTCACCCAGAATATCCAATGTACTTTCACATAGACCAACATTTCCTATATTAAATAAGAAAAAGGAATGCAGTTTTATAAAGCACAAATAAAATAATAAAAGAAATATACAACTTTAGAAAATAACAGTTTATAGATGTAGGTATTCAATGCTATTGTGTTCTAAATATTGACAAAATTGTATTTTCTCTAAGGTGCAGATATTACTTTATCTAATATACTTAATATACTTTACATGGCTATGGTGGCACATGCTTCTAATATCATCATTTAGGAGACTTAAGGATCACCACAAATTTGAAATCAGTCTCAGCTACACAGTAATTTATAAATCAGTCCCCTGGCTTATTGTGTAAGCCCTTTCTCAAAAAAAAAAAATCTTTAAGATGGAACTATTTTTGTCTCTTAAGCTATGTAGAAGAAAAGCAGAGACTACAGTTGAAGATGTAGCTCAGCCCAGTTGGTAAAAAGCTTGCCTAGCATGCTGAAGTCTTGGGTTCAAATCCCCCCCCCCCTGCACAGCATAAACCATGATGGCACATGTCTATAATGCAACACTCAGAAGGCAGGAGGGTCAGAAGATCAAGGACATTCTTAACCTCTGTCTTAAGCTGGAGTACAGCCTGTGTTACATAAAACACTGTCTCAAAAACAAACAAACAAGCAAACCGAAATGTAGTGATGAGTAATTATGTAGATAACTTAGGTTGGGAACTTTCTATATGTAAGAGGAAAAAAAAAAAAAAAAAACGTTGCACAAGATTCCCTGTGCACGGTCCTGGCTTCCGTGCCCAAGTGGCAGACGTCTGTGATGACCAGCATACTATTCTTGTGTACACTGGGAGGTGGGGGGAGGAGGGGAAGAGTGTGTGCAGTCCTGGCTTTTTACCCTGCATACACTGGACATGCTGACTCTTCAAAATAGAACAGGGGAAAAAAATTCCACATACTTGGAGGAATCTATGACATATGGCTCATAGTTTATGTCCCAGCTGTTTTCTGTTAACCTTGACTCTGGGAATGTTTTTTTCCACAAATAATTTATATATGGAGGCAGCATG
Source organism: Typhlomys cinereus (assembly GCA_023101885.1). Classification (NCBI taxonomy): domain Eukaryota; kingdom Metazoa; phylum Chordata; class Mammalia; order Rodentia; family Platacanthomyidae; genus Typhlomys; species Typhlomys cinereus. The sequence continues at coordinate 4,403,600 of JALPQD010000070.1, read as the reverse complement.
CAGGTCTGTAGGGAGCCATATTTTGGATCTGAGCATGTTCAGCATAGAACCCAGAAAGACAACAGGATTACTTGAGCAAATTAAAGCTGGCTGACTGTAGGTAGTTTTCATTTCCTTCTCATCCGTGCATTTTCTTTCCTTCTTCTTCTCTCCTTCCTTTGCTTTTATCAGGCTTCCCCATAGTCCCTGGCCCACTCCAGTCTGAATGACTTATGTTTCTGGAAGAATTCTCAACCTTATGGACATGAGCAAGCACCCCTTTTCAATGTCACAGGATAAAAAGAACAATTAATTCAAAACAGCAGGCTCTTACCTGATGGCTCCAGGATGACTTTTAATTACGCAAATCTGCAAATCCTCACCCCCCCACACACCATATGCACTCACTTTTTCTAAGAGGGAACCAGATACAGTGCATGACTTTCCCATACTGCCTTGCAGGCAAATCCACTGTCCAGCAGGACTGCCGCTCCTTGCCAGACCCAAGCCTTTCTCTGCAACAAAGCCTGCCATTGTGTTCCCATGCAGCCCCCTGCTCCTTCCCAAAGGCCCTTTTAGAACATGTGCACACTTATTTCCATTCCCTGATGGGCCAGTGCAATAATAGCCAGAGAGCCATGGTAACTTGCCCCCCCCCAAGCCCCTCGGTCATCCGACCGTGCACCAAACACTGTCTGGTGTTCTGGCAGCTGACTCTGGGGGTGCAGTGTGTGTCTAGTGGGGGGAGGGCTGTCTTTGGTGCCTTTGTTGGAGGTCGAGGCGGGAATAAAGACCAGAGGAGGGACAAGGTGTCAGTGTCCTTCATTGACTCAGCTGTTCCCCGGCCTAATCCCAGCTCACAACTGGATGTCCCGGGACTAAGCAGGACTCCCTCCTGGCTACCTTCCAACTGTTTCCAAATGCACTTAGTTCCATGTGATTTTTTTTTTTTCATGTAGCACCTGCTCGAACAATCCAACAGCAACTTTTTTCCCCTCCTCTATTATACTGTACATCTGTTATTTTGCTGACATGGAAGCTAGCATAACAATTAGATTCATTACTTGCCCAGTAAGTTGATTCCAGGAAAGCTTAAAAGGCCTCAGTGCATTCTTTGAGCATTTATTCAATGAAAGAACAAATTAAGAAATCCTGCCTATGAAGGCTGCTTGGGGTTAGATCAGTGACAAGCCATTCATCCAAGTGCAGTTTTATCTCAAGGTGGAGAGAGAGGAAAAGAGAATGTCTGCATGAGAGGTGAGCAGAGAAGGCATCCAGGAAAGGTTTTTTTTTTTTTCTTTCTTCATTTTATTTTCTTTTAAGCAAAAATGTGCTTGGGGAAAGTACTTTAAAGAAAATTCCAACTTTCCATTTTCAGGACAATTTCAACAAACAGAAACCTTGATGGATGGCAGCTACTTTTTTCTTCAGAGCTTTTCAATGGGGGACAGAGGCGTGGAGAAAGGAAAAAAGAAATAGGGTCCTCTCTGTTTTTCCTTAGAATTAAAAGGAAACCTGATCCAGGTGTGGTGGCACACACTTACCAATCCAGGTGTGGTGGCACACACCTACAATGCTAGTGCCTGGGAGGCTGAGGCAGGAGGTTTCACCACAGGTTTGAGGCTGGGTATGCTAGGTAGAAAACTCCAGGTGAACCAGGAATTCATATGAGATCCTGTCGCATACAAGCAAAAGAAAAACAACAGTAAAATAAAAAGAATGAAAAGGTTGAGGGAAAAACTCGGTGAGTAATAGTGCTTGCTATGCACTCACGAGGACCTGAGATTGGATCCCAGAACCCACATGCAAGCTGAGTGTGTCTGTGTTCTCCTGGGACTTACTGGTCAGTGTAGGTAAAAGATCCTATCTTGGTCTAAGGCAGAGAGCTAGAGAGCAAGGACCCTGATGCTCTCTAGCTTTTGTCTGCATGCACAGGCACATATGTGTTCACATAGGCATACACACACATACACACACACACACATACACACACATATGCACACACGTGCATACACACATATGTACACACACATGCGTACACCACATGCACACACATACAGATGTGCAAATGCATACACACACTCACACATACAAATGCACACACATGAGTGGAAGGGGGCTACATAAGAAAAGAAAGCACTGGAAAACCCTGAAAACAGTTTCTTCAATTGAAACGTACATCTAGACTTAGCCCTAGACACTGCCTTGATGTGAGACTGGGATGCAATCAACTTCCTCGAACAGATAACTTTGGAAAGGAAGAGCCTAGATAAACTAGTGAAGGGTGTTGGAGATGCCATGCTTCCAAACAGAAGCAGGTAGTGACATAAAATTCTTTCCCAGTAGAAAACTAAGCTAATAACATAAATTACAACACTGGGGTTTATATAGTACAGGCTCTATCTGAACAATCAAGAATGAATTCTGGTATGCACATTTGTTTTCTTAAAGAAATATTGTTATACTTAAATTCTACCCAACAGCTATAATTGAGTACCATTATAAGCAGGAAATTATTCTAGAGGGCCCAGTGAATAAAAGATGAATGAAACATACTTTTCTTGAGGTTCTTAGAGACTAATTACAAAAGCAGAAGTGGAGAAATAGAACCATGCCCCAAATTGAGGACAGAGGGAAATGTTAGAGTAAACACATGTTTAAAAAAGAGCTAGGACTTCAACATACAGAAAAATCACTGATTCATGAATACGCAGACTTTTACAGAGGGTGTTATCATCCACACATTTCCTTGAGGAATGGATGAGATTCCAACCCATGGGAACAGATGGTCCAGGACTAGCAACATGAGCTAAAGATGCAAAGTTCACATGGTTTTATTCTTTCCAGCCAACCACAGATACTTAGCACGTAACTGGAAGAACAAGAGTGTGTTTGTCATGTGTACATCTGTGTGTACATGCATATTGTCATCCTTTACTATTCACCAGGGATGGGTTCCTGGACAGTCTGTGGATGTATATAAGGATGCATTCCTTATATACAATGACATAGTGCTGCATATAAGTTACACAAGTCACATACCAACATTTTGTCAGTGGCTGTGTGTATGATGGTGGTCCACCTCAGTTATAATGGATCTGAAAAATCTCTGTGCTTTGGTGATGCTATAGCCACTGTCACATTGTACTGCAAGGTGCTAGTCATACATCTGTATGATGCTGGTAGAAATGAACTTAATGCATTGAGAGTCACATGAAAGCATGGTGCAATCATGAACAGTGCATAACACATGGAATTATAATAAAAGACTATGGAACTGATTTGTATATTTGATGCATTATACTTTTTGACCTTATTTAGAATGACCTTCTACTTAAACTTTATTTATTTATTTATTTATTATTTATTTATTTATTTGTGTGTGTGTGTGTGTGTGTATCTGAGGACACTGTGTGTCCCTGTAGAGGGCCAAGGGTGATTTAGGGAATCATTGCTTCTACCTCCTTTTTGCTTTGCTCTGGGATTTCCAGGCTCCACCCACAGGATTGGCCATGCAGGCTGCCACCATTTTCGCCTGGCATTTTTACATAAGACCTGGGATCTGAACTCGGGACGTTCTGCTTTCAATGCAGAGTTTTAACCCCTGAGCCATCTCTCCAGCCCAGAAACTGCCTTCTATTATAAGTGGAAATATTTGCTTGCAAGCAGCATGCTGCACATGCCCACAGCAGCTCACTCACTGCATGTTGTTGCCCTCTAGGTTGCATCAACCTCTCTTATGCTGATTTCATCTCATCTTGTTTGTCCATTGAGGTCCCACCTGCAGTAGGTTGTGCCATGTAGCCTTGGGATGTGGTAGACTGCACCACTGAGGTTTGTATAAGCTCGTTCAATGATGTCACACAACAATGAACTTGCCCAACAATGTGTTTCTTAGAACATATCACCATTGTTAATCCATACATGTCTGTAATTTAAATCATTTTCAGGATATTTATAACTTATATGGCATAAATGTTAGGTAAATAGTTACTCTGTACTGTTTCAGGAATAATAACAAGAAATAACAATCTGCAAATGTTCAGTACAAAGACAATTTTTGTTTCAAATGCACTTCACAAGTTGGGCAAATCCTTAGCTGTAGAATCTATAGATATAAAGGTCTGACTATAGGTGTACATAGGTGTGTGCGTATGTGTATATGTGTGTGTGTGTGCATCAGAGGGCACTGTGTGTACCTGTGGAGAACCAAGAGTGATTTCAAGAATCACCCTGGATTGTATTACCCCCACTTTGCTTTACTCTGGAGTTTCTCAGTCTGAACCTTCCAGAACTGGAAGCGCATGCTGCCAGCCATCTCCATCTGATTTTTTTTAAATTATTATTATTATTATTATTATTTATTCAACTGTGCACATGTGCGTGTGTATGTGCGCGCGCGTGTGTGTGTATGTCTCTGTGTGTGTGTCTGTGTATGTGTAGAACCACGGACAAATTCGCGAACCACCATGGACGCCTCCACCTCCTTCTGCCCTGGGATTCACAGGCTCCGCCCTACCAGGACCAGAAGCGCAGGCCGCCCCCGCTTCCGCCTGGCTTCTATACGTGGGATCTGGGATCCGAACTCAGGACCTTCCGCTTGCAAGGCGGAGGCTTAACCCCTGAGCCACCTCTCCAGCCCCCTCCATCTGATATTTTTTTATGGGGGATCCAGGATCTGAACTCAGGACCTTCTTCTTGGGAGGCCTAGACTTAACCCCTAAGCTATCTCTCCATTCCCAACAGATAGATGGATACATATCATACATTATTCATATCAGTTTTAATCTGAAGCCTATAGTAAATATTGGTTTGTGTGAAATAATTTAGAAGACCCTAAATAAAGGTGGCCAATGAAATGGCTAAAGGCACCTTAGTACACAAGTCTGATGACCAGAGATCAATCTCCAGGATGTAAAGACAAATGATAAATCATTTCCACAAAACTGTCCTCTGGTCTGTATATGTGTGCTGAGCTACACACACACACACACACACACACACACACACACACACATAATTTAAAATAAAGATCATCAATAAAGAGAAGGACATTTGTTTTCTGGGTTGCAGGAAGAATCACCATCATAGGCATGAATGCTTACAGATTGCTCAGACCTCTAATCCTAGTATTCAGGAGTTGGAGGTAGAAGGTTTGAGTTTACTTAAATCTACATAGCAGGCTCCAGGACAGTCAGGATTGCATAGCAAGACCCTAAGACCCTGTCTCTACAATCACACGAAGAAAATAAATAAGTAGTTATCCTAAAGCTTTAAAATATTTAACTCATGCATATTTTAAACAAGTATCTATTGAACACCCCAGCCAGAAAGCATCCTAACCATTGGAGGCAGAAGGAAATAGATCTTCACTATTAGGGGTCAAAAGTTTTAGTGGTGATGGGATGTCAGCATCAGACATCAGTAAGATCTATGGGGGAATTAATTAGGTAAGGGGAAGACAGGGCACTTTCTATATAAAGCTTTTGTTATTTCTGTGGGCCAAGGTGTTGAGACGGGGTCCAGCCTTGAACTCGGGGCCATGCTCTTGCCTCCACTTTGGAGTGGAAGATGAGAGGTCTATACTACCTAACTCAGGTTAAGATAAGAAATTTGATGGGGCTGGTGAGCTAGCCCAGCATGGGAGGTGCCTGCTCACAAACTTGGTGACCTGAGGTTGTCCTCAGTGCACTCTCCTGAATAAAAAAAAAAATAAGAAATTTCAACCAAATCATGGAGCAACTGAAAGAATATGATTCATAAATATTAGAGAAAAGGTGCTTCAAGCCACATAAAGTAAGTACAGAAGTCCTGAGGCTGGGTGTGCAGGGCTGTGACAGACAAGCTAGTCAAGTGTGGCTTGGGCAGAGGAAGTCCAGGCAGGCATTAGGGGACAGAGGGCTGATCACTGGGGCATGGGAAGAAAGGCCTCAAAATTGCTGAAAGAGCTTTGGCTTTTACTGTCTGTGCAGCAGGGACATTGTGGTACACCAAGGCTGGAGCATTGTGATGGGGTGTATTGCTTTAGGTGCTGGTGACTTGGACCAAGGCGGGGTAGCAGAGTGGAAAGAAGTGAGCATAGTCTGAAAGTCTGGAAAGAAGACGTTTGTGAACTAATCAGGAGCTCAGAATGTGAGGAGGAAAATGCAGCAGTTCTGCTGGTACTGCAATACCCTTTGCTCTCTTTGCAGTGACTTTTTAAGAAGAAAAAATAAGGAAGAGTCCCTTGAAGCCTGGTGTGGTGACTCATGCCTGTAATCCCAGTACTCAGGAGGCTGAAGCAGGAGGGTTTGCTGCAAGTCTGACTTTAGTCTGACTACAGAGTGAGACTGTCTCATACAAAAAACCAAAACAACAGCAACAACAAAAATAAATCTGAAAAAGAAGGGAATCGTGGAAAAGCCGTAAATCAAGTCTGACCCACAATCTTCGAAGCTGCCTCCAAAGACTAAGAATGCAATGATACAGGTTGACTATAATCCCTCTTCTGTCCAATAGCACACTGGAATTTATTGTTATTTCCTGTTCAATGCATGCTTTTAAATCAGGATATAGTAAAAGAAAATCATCTTTAAAATTAGCTTGCAGGAGGATTAACAGTCATAATAGTGTTCTCATACTAATGGGAAGCCCAAGAAAGGGCTCTGGGCAATGCCACTGAGTCTTTACACCTTACTAGAGTGGAGGACTCAGAGGGAGGTTTGACATTCACACAAAAGGATGTTCCAGGGGATGAGAGGGGGTAAGGGGAGACACTGGGAGAAGGGAAGGGAGGGGGTGAAAGAAAGGAGAAAGGGGGGAGAGGGAGAAAGGGGGACTGGGGAGGGGTAGAAGAGGGAGAGAACTGGGGTACCTATTAAGCTTGTATGATTGGGGAAAAATAAATAAATAAAAAAATTAGCTTGCAGGCGCACTTCAGCAAGAACTGCAGTTGTGCTGCTTACTGTGTGATTAGATGCTTTTCTATTTAGAATGAGTAGGTCCTGATAAGTGTTAGAAGCTGAACATCAGTCAAAATATACATCCTTTCTGTGCAAGCATGAGTATCTGGGTTCAAATCTCAAACACCCATGTCTGTAATCACAGTGTTGGAGATAGAGAGACTTGTCCATGTTCAATGAAAGATCCCTTTTCAAAAAATAAGGTAAGGCTAATGGTTCCCATATTGGACAACCACAGTTGGACATATCAAGATTTGGGGCAATGCTTCCATAATAAGGAACTATAAAATATGATCCAACTCTTTCAGCAAGAGAAGTCCCTCTTGGTCATTGTATGTAATTAAGTGTGAGATACAAAAAAGACATATAATACAATAAGATACAAAATAAGACAAATATACAATAAATAAGGTGCTTGGATTGAAGTAATAGTGTACTGTTCATTTGACAATCAATAGAAAAATACCAGAAGGCCATTCTCCATTTTCTTACTTTTCATCTTTTGTGAATATATCTTGCAGATGAAAAAGGATGGAGAAAAATCTTACTTTGGGACTACAGGGTATATCTGTTCTCTTAAAGATGATTGGCTGTGTTTGATAGAACCCAAGATGATTAAGAAGTATCAGAATTCCTAGCCCAAGGATATAGCAGCATGGGGCCTCCTGATATCAATCCCACTGCAGAAAGGTCAGTATAATTATCTATGTGAAATCAAAGTTCTGATACACCCTAAATTATGTGCGAGTACAGTCCTTCTGAAAGAGACAAATCTTGATATTTTGTAATGATAATCACAGCTATTATATTATCTGCAGCCAAGAATAGATTATTTTGGGCACAGGAAATAATACAATGAAGTTATGATCCTTGAAAATGAATAGATTTGTATTTATTTTAGTTCTAGGAGGAAATGTGAAAATATAGGATATAGGATATGGGAAAGTGAGGAGAATAAGTCAGGAGGAAAACGCAAAGTTCAGAAAGATCTTCAGGGGCTGGAGAAATGGCTCAGAGGTTAAGACTCTGTTTTTCAAGCAGAAGGTCCTGAGTTTAGATCTCAGGTCCTACATAAAAAACGCCAGGTGGAAACTGTGGCGGTGGCTTGTACTTCAGGCCCTGATGGGCAGAGCCTGGAAAATCCCAGAAAGAAGCAAGAAGAAGATAAAAGCAATCCAGGATGATTCCTGAATTCACCCTTGGTCCTCCACAGGGACACACAGTGCCCTCTGATATACACACACACAGTAAACAAATAAAAAAAGATATTCAGAAGGAAGGGAGGACATGAAAAGCAAATTTAGTATGATTTTTGCCAATGATGTGTATGTACCACATTTTCATTATCCATTCTTCAGTGATAGACAACTGAGCTTATTCCACTTCCAGCTAATGTGAATAGAGTAGCAATGAGCATGGGTATGGAAGTTTCTCTACAGTAGGATCTAAAATCCTTTGGGCAAATGCCCAGTAGTTGCATAGCTAAATCATATGGTAGTTCTAATTTTAGCTTTTTTTCTAAACCACCACACTGATTTTCATACTGGATGTAGCAGTTTACAATCTCACCAACAGTGAACGAGAGTTCCTCTCTTCCCACATCCTTGTTGGCATTTGTTTTCCTGATGATGAACATTTTTATTTGGCTGAAGGCAGAGTCTCAAAGTAAGCAAACCTTCCTCTTTGGCTCATTTGCCTGTCCCAGGCACCCTGCCCAAGGGTAGCAGGCAAATATGATAATGGGTTTGGCAGGAAAGAAAGTCAAGAGTCAACTTCCCACCAACTTAAAAGTCTTGAGCTAGAAGGATGCTGGGTTTTTCTTTTTGCTGTGTGATGATCATTTGTGGAAATGGAATTTCTTAGCTAGCTGACCATCTCACCACAACATTGTTGATTCTGTCTACGATGTCCTGAGGGTGGGCTACCTCCATGGTGGCCCACAGACTGGATATTCCCCAGCATCTCTGATGTTTTCAGAGTTCACTGTCTCTATGGAACAGTGGTGGTGATCTCACAGAAAGTCTATTTCCATAGCAGAATGTCTTCTGTCTCTTGATGGTTCCATTAGAGTTTGTGTGCCAGGCAGAGGTTAGAGGTCTCATGGCCACTAGACCTGAGTGCTCCAGGTCTTCAGTTTTACTGGAGTCCTTACACATTCCAAATAATCCATTGCCTGAATTATGTTACTACCAAAGAGATTAATGTGGGGGGGCCAACCTTGGGAACCAGAAAACATGGCTTTGCCACCAGTGTGCCTCGCCTAAGGTACACTGATTTTGGTGTTGTCTGTGCTGAACTTGGGCCTCGTGAGGGAAGCAGCTGGTATCAGCAAACCTGGCTTTGCGGCCATCTCAGTGGACAACCATTTATTTATGTTTCTGTCAAATGCTTTTTATTGCTCAGATATTGTTCATTATAAAAGGATTATGTCTGACTGAGACTTATAGATAGGACCACTGAGATGTTGGAGGAGTGAGCTATGTGGTATGTGGTGCACAGGGCTGGAAGCTAAGCTTTCCCTCCTCTTCTGTGCCTACTAAGTGACATAGATAATTGTGCTTCTTCGGCTGGGAAGGGGGAGTATGTAGAATGAGAGCTCTTCTGGAAAAATAGGACAACACCTGGGTCAAGGCAGAAGGGTCGTGAAGAAGGGGACATCACTGCCACTTTGTATGGTGCTAATCATCACATCCTTCAGTCTTCTTGCTTCTTGGCTTGCTGGTACTGATCCTTGACTGTTTTCATTATTTCTTTGTATTTATTTTATTTGTGTGTGTGTGTGTGTGTGTGTGTGTGTGTGTGTGTGTGTGTGTGTGTATTCAAGTGAATACTTGAACATGTGCACCTGTAGAGATCCCAAAGTGACATTGGGAATCATCCTGGATTGCTCTTCTACCTTAAAGTGTTGCTCCGAGGTTCTCCAGGCTCTGCCTTCCAGAACCAGAACTGCAGGTCACTGCCATTTCTGCCAGACAATTTTCATGAGGGATCTATTTGATGATCCAAACTCAGCTCCTTTTGGCTGCAAAGCAAAGATTTTAACCACTGTGCCATCTCCCCAGCCCTGTTTTTTTTTAATTATTATTATTTCTTTATTTTTGCTCTGCATCACTATGCCTCAAACTCACATCAATCCTTTTAGCTCATTCTATAGACTGAGCACTATTGATGTGGGCCGCCATGTCTGGCTCTTTGTTTTTTAGAGTCAAGGAGATGAAAAAGACATAATATTTAAACATAGATTTATTGAGCGATTGATCATTAGTAGATTATTAGTAGACATTGAGTTCAGAGTCTCACACCTTCTAAGCAAGTGCTCTACCACTGACCTCCAGGTAAATATCATCCTTTTAAACTGAAAAGTAGCCTGTGTTAGCACTATTAATAGTAATGTCCAGAGTTTGCTGTATATGAGGGCAAAGGCTGAGGGCGTAGTTAAGTTGGTAGAGTATTCACCTAGCAAGCAATACAAGACCCTGACTTTGATCCCCAGCAGTGCATGAAACTAGGTGTCATGGTGAAAACTCATAATCCCGCAGGCAGGAGGATCAGCAATTCAAAGTTAACCTCACTACATAGTGAATTTGGTGCCCACTAGTTTCATAAGCCCATGTTGCAAAAGAAAAAACAAAGCAAAAGTAGGATTTTTTTAAAAAAAACAAATGGGCGATGATAATTGATATTTCAAGAGAGAGAAAGGCACCTGGAGAGACTGAGGGAAGTAGTGGAGGAAGTGGAGTGGCTATGGATTGTACGCTGATCTGGGCTACCCCATCCCTGTTATTTATCTTTCGTTTTTTTCTCCAGAATTCCATGATGTGCTTCTCAGTCTTGTTCGAAGCTGACATGGTAGTGCAGCCCAATGGCCAGGGGGGCTGTAGTGTCTCTGAGAAGCTCATGCAGGAAGCTCTGAGCTTGGGAAGAGGCACAGTAAGAACTAAATCCCTAGCCACACCACGAAGGGGGATATGTACAGCTCATTCTCACCTGGAAAAATTCTGTGCATTTTCAGAGTGTCTCTGGAATTTTTCATGGTGATAGGGATCAAACCCAAGGCCTTACACATGCGAGGCAAGTACGCTGCCACCAAACGACACTGTATCCCCAGCACTTGGAATTTTAAGATGGTCTCCTTATGAAACTTATACTGGCTCTGGATGCTCTGTAACCCAGGCTGGTATCTAACCAGGGATCCTCTAGCCTCTGACTCTCAAAGGTGAGGTGGGGTGAAGGCGAGGGGTGCCACAGACAGTGCAGTATGGACAGTACAAACAGATCTTCCAAAAGAGAACCTAACATAACAGTTGCTTTGCTTTGTTTTAGCTTGAGACTTCCACAGAGTTCCTCCGAGTACAGAACTGACTCAGTGCTCTTACCTGCTGTAGGTATTCCCTAGAATTCACTGTTAAAAGAAGACAAGTCAGTTCAGAACATAAGGAATTCCTGAGAAAACACAGCGAGTCAACAGGGCAACTGCAGGGGAAGAAAAGTTGCTGAGATGCAGTAATTCTTTATTCACTGAAAACAAGATCCCACACTTGACACCCAGCGATGCTCGAATGCATGTATGGCAAGCCAAAATTGTAACACGTTTCATAACTCCCTTTACCTTTTTTTTAAAAATTTTGATACAGTGTCTGATGTACCCAGGTTGAACTCAAATTCCTTCTGCAGCAAGGAATGACTATGATTAACTCCTGATTCTCCTGTATTTACTTCCAAATCATATTACCCCATCTGGCTGCCTTTGCTTTCAAATATACAACCACTTCTGTGCAAGTCTTCATGTATAAAATAGCTTCTTAGATATTGCTGCAAACTACCTCCTTCCCTCCTTCTTTTTTCCTCCCTCTCTCTCTCATTTTTGATTTTTTTTTTGGGGGGGGTGGGGAGGGCAGGACAGGGTTTCCTGTAGCCCAGTCTGTCCTCAAATTTTCTGAGTATCTGAGGATAACCTTGAATTCCTGATCCTCTGCCCCTGCCTTCCAAGTCTGGAATTACAGGCACGTGTCTCCATACACAGCTCCCCAAATTCCCTTTGATTTACTTTCTTCAAATGCTGTATTGAGACAGCTGTGAATTGCTTAGCACTGACACTCAAGACACAGACATTTCTTCCCAACAGGATACAGGAAAGGCCGACTTGGAGTCAACACGAGTCACAGTAGTTGTGGTACTGTCAGTTCTCTTGTGGATGTTTTCTCTACCTGGTTTGTTCATTCTAGGGTTTTCTTGACTCCTCTTGCAGTCTTAAAATACTTATCATGAACCTCTTCATTATTTCATTAGAATAATTGTCAAGTATTTGGGTACCTTCCCCATCCTCTCTGACGAGATCCCTGCACTCTGAGTGGCATGTCTGCCAGCCACGCTACCTTTCACCGTGGATTTCTGCAGCTCCCTCCATCCTTCAGGCAGACCACTTCCTCTGCCCTGGAGAACTTCCACTTTTGTGCTTGTCACATCAGGCCTGCAATTGTTTGTTTACACATCTGTTTCCTCAGCTAGACTCAGAGCTCCCTGAGGTCGGAAATTTTGTCTTGTTCCACTTTGCAGTTTCCTGTTGGCCGCTGAGAAGTACAGGGCAGAAGGGTGGCCCACCCTGCACAAGCATGTGGTTAGGCTGTGGAGCCCCTTTCCTGACTCCACTTTGGCCCCCCTCAGCCATATCTGTCTTATCTTCTTCTAATTCCTGTTATGGACAGCACTGTTTATGTTTTTGTAAGTTGTCTGAAAAAAATGTTTGTGACTTGGGGGTTTAGTAAGGAGAAGAATCATCTCTGTATCCCTAAGTTTTAGTGGCTGGAAGATATTAAGACAGTAAATAAATGAATGTTCAATAAATGACTTAATACTGACATTTTAATATTATATCTATATGAACTACATACCGCCTTATGTGATTTCTCAGAAACTATTGTCATCATTGTATATACACATGTATATACACACAAGCATATGAAAACTGAGGCTCAGAAAATTTAGCTGGTACATATGATATGATACATGTAAAACGTAGAGGAGTCAGGTCTCACAACAAAGTGTTAAAACGAAGGAACAAAAGCAATTTTGTTTTTAAGTTCATTCATCAGAGGGTTTCATAGATGAAAGTTATGTTGTTAGTTTCAGAACTGAGACTGTGGGATTGGGAGAACACTGATTTTACATACCAACTGATGTATGGTGCTGCCTCCCTTCCCCGATTCTCCCCACTATTACAATTCATATTCTATGGGGGTTTACTGGGAAAACATCACTCAAGGATCATGATATTCTTCACATCAGAGCAGAAGCTGATCACTGCCTCTGGTGACTGACGTGCTGCAGCGTCTTAGACCTGATAGTGATGGAGCCAATGTGCAATCAGCCGCAGACTTCTCCCTCAGAGTGGGCTGGGCGACATAAACCATGTTCCCTTTTTCTTTTCTTTCTTTCATATTCTTTCTCTTTGCCTCTCTTCCTTTCTTCCTTTCTTCTTTCCTTCTTTTCTTTCTTTCTTTCTTTCTTTCTTTCTTTCTTTCTTTCTTTCGATTAATAGAGGAGGGACTGTAAATTCTCGGTAATTCGACTTTCTGATTCCTTCCTTCCTTCCTTCCTTCCTTTCCTGCCTCCTTCCTCCTTCCTTCCTTCCTCCCTCCCTCCCTCCCTTCCTTCCTTCCTTCCTTCTTTCTTTCTTTCCTTCCTTCCTTCCCTCCTTCCTCCCCTCTCTCTCTTTCTCTTTCTCTTATCCTCTCTCTTTCTTTCTGAATTAAGTGAACTAGGGACCAGGTATGATAGCTCACCAGGTAAGTGCTCACAAATCTGGCAACAGAGCTCCATTTCTGAAAGTCCACATGGTGGAAGGAGAAATCTGACTTCTAAAAGTTGCCCTCTACCAGTGCACCATGGCATGCCTAAACATGATCTTTCCCTTCTCTCTCTCTCCCCTCTCCCTTTTTCCTCTCTCTCTTTCTCCCTTCCTCTCCCTTCCTCTCAAAATAATATTTTTTAAAGTAAAGAAAAATGTAGGTATTCATTAATATGCCTGTTTGGTCAGTCAGCTATATAGAACTCATTAACATATGTGCTGCCTCACAGTTGTTTTTTTTTTTTTTTTTTTTTTTTTTTTCACGATTTGAACAACCTCCAACAATTTCTTAAGCACCTGAAATTTCAAGGATTCTGAGTTTTTGGGTAAAGGGGGCCTTGTGTAAGACAAGCAAGAGAAGCCTCACTCCTCACTCTCAGCCTTCAGGGCTGGCTTCCTTATGTGTTGCTATTTGCAGCCTGGCTGCTCCTTCTTCTAGTTCTAAATCTCTACTCCTGCACAAACCAGCGTCACTACACTGGCTTTCCAACTCAGTTTCTTCTTCTGTAAAGTGACGATAATAATAGTTGTCCACATCACACAGAAAACCAGGAAGGCACTGCATGCAGTGTAAACCATGCAGCTACCCAAAGGGACCACTGAAGATGTCCTGGGAGAAGGCGAAGTAGGTCAGAACAGACAGAATTACTCCTGCTGTAATTGCTCTGCATAGTCCATTGGTATAACAGAGTCATTATTTTAGGTTATGCAAGTTTGAATTATTCACTGGGAATTTTTTATAATGATCACAAAATCGAAGTTGTAGCTCTGTATAATATATACTGTGATCAGAAAAAGACAGCTGACCACCCATTCTAGATTGAAAAGAAAAATCACAATTACCCTGAGTCATTTTTAGGTGTGACATGGTGGCTAATTTGCCTCTATCATGCTGAAACTTTCTTTGCAATAAAACTCCTGAAGTCATAGGCCCAGGAGGGACTTTGGGAGCCATATAATCACTTTCTTAGCTTCACAGTCATCCTGGGAGGATAAGATAAGATGAAGGACCAGACAGTGGCTTAAGGACTTCAAGGAAGAGGTTAAAGTCTTGGTCTAGTTCCAGCTCCTCCCTTTGCCAGTAGCAGACAAGTGGCTGTGAACACATTTCAACCTGTAAAATACTAAAGTTGTGCTTTTAGAGTTTGATTAATATATGGAAAAAATTGATCTTACATTCCTGTTTGGTAAACTCAAAAGAACATGGACACATGATTGACAAGTGCCTTTGCTCTTTATCCAGGTTGAGAGATGGGCTAAGTGACCATCCTCAGGCCAAGCAGGCTAAGTCCACAGACAAGACTGGTACAGCGGCTATCTCGGCAGCAAGGATGGGGCTTGGAACTTCTGGAGAAAGAATGTGTGATGGACTTACTTGGATACGAACACAGAACACAGTTCAATGTGTGTATTTGAGATGGATGGAAAAGCCCATCCATTTTCTTGAAGACTCATGGCTTTGGATGAAATGATCTGTTTTTTTTATTTTCACATAGAATGAACTCTCTCTCTCTCTCTCTCTCTCTCTCTCTCTCTCTCTCTCTCTCTCTCATTAACTCCCCATAACCCTCTCAATTAGGGGAAGAAGCAGGCAGGTGGGCAGGGAGGGAATGGGAACACGGAGTTCTTCCCAAAGACTTGAACTTCCAGAACATGATCTGCCCAAGGTTCAAGAAAGAGCTGAATATTTTTTAAATTGCAGCTTGAAGAGAAGCCAGACGTGATGCACATATCTGGAATCCCAGGTCTCCAGAGGTAGAACCAGGAGGATCATCCATTTGTGGTATCCCTGAATGCAGAGTTCCAGACAAGCCTGGGATTCATAAAACAAGTCAGAAAGAACTTTTACAATATAAACTTAAGAAACAAATGAACCTGTTCTAGACACAATGATGTACCATCAAAAACAGTCTGGGAGAGCTGAGGCAGCTATCTAGGGGGAAAAGGGCTTGTGACAAGCTGAGGATGTGAGATTGTTTCTCCTTCACCTAAGCATGGTTTTGTGTGCAGTTGGGGGCGGAGACAGGCCAATACTCAGGGCTCTCTGGCCAGCTTAGCTGCCCAATCAGAGAGCTCCAGATCTCAAAAACCAAGGTAAAGAATTATGCAGGAAGGCAATTTACATCCTCTGGCCTCCACATTTGCATGCACAAGTGTGCACACACACACAAACACACACAGAGAAAGAAAACAGTAAAATAATTTATACATATTATGTTCACACAAATCCACATACATATAAGTGATAAATATATGCATATTTAGTTATATATAATTTATTTACTTCAAAATAGGTTTCGTAAAGAACCTATTTGGAATTTCTGGCTGTTGGCATGGTAGGCAAGCTGTGCCTGAAGGCCTTCCAGATTTGAGGAAACAACACCCGCCCCCACTCCAAAGCAAACAGAAATCTGGTCCTCCTAACTGTAGTAATTAGTCTGTTTACTCTGAACGCTTGATGCTGAGTTCACAGGCTACTAAGCAAAGCCTCATTCACTTAAGTGCTGTGTCCTGCACTATGCGCCGTGTCAGTTACAGCTTTGTAAATTGTATCAACTTCTTGGCAAAACAGCAGGTAGCTGTCACTGTGGACACAAGATGAATCACCTACCTCAAGGCAGAGGTATTTGTGAAAGTAAAGCTTGAAAAGGAATCAGCCTTCAGGTCAAGGAGCTCTGACCTTAGCTAGCATCACAGCCCAGGGTTCCTTCATCTTTCACAGGCGGAAGGTTCATGATGCGCCTAACGTGGACCAAAATGCTGCTAGATCAGATGAGTGCATACCAATGTCCTAACAGCAGTAGAGTTGTATGTGTGGAAGCCCAAGGGTGACATCAGGATTGCTTTGTTCTGGGGTTTCCCAGACTCCGCCTTCCAGGGCTAGAATTGCAGCTTACTGTCATTTGTGCTTGATATTCTTATGAGTGATGTGGGACTCTGAAATCAGGTTCTTTGGTTTATGAGGCAAAGACTAACTCCTGAGCCAGCTTTCCAGCCCTTTATCTTTGTAGATATACACTAGAAGAAAGGAGTCTCAAAGCTTTCAACACAAAAACGATAATGTCCAAAGATTGCATTTGGTTTTTTGTTTAGTTTTGTTTTTTGTTTTTCATTGTGACAAAATACTTGATAAAAAAAAGAAGCTTGACCAGGGGAAAGGTTTGTTACACCCACAGTTTTGGAGGTTTCAGTCCACGGTGAGACCATAAGCTTTGTCTTAAGGTAGATAAGATGTCATCACACTGAGAGAATGTGACTTCTCACCTCATGGCCGTCAGGAAACAGGAAGAACCAGAATTATCTCTGGACAGACAGGGTGATGCCCTGTCTCAAAAATAAACAGATAGATAAACAGAAATCTTGCTAAAAGTGAAATGCATTTTAGCATTATTTAAATTTATGTTGGAAGGCAGGAATGGAAGAAAAAAAGTCATTATCAATTCAGGATGGATATAAGATGTTAACCTATAAAAGTTAGGTTAGAAAACATCCACATTAGTTTTTCCAAACCTGGACTTAGACTACCTAGCTTTGAAACTTTCATACACACAAAACTACCTTGAGAGTCTTAAGCTTATAGCCAAACTTTTGTACATAATGAGTTAGAAAACAGCCAGGTTTCCATAGCAAGGCCTTATATTGAAACAAAGAATTTCCCAAACCAAACAAAACAAAAGCAAACCACCTGAGCTCAATTAAATTCTTGATTTTCTGGGAATAGAACAAGATTATCTGCATTTTTTTCTTATCTCTGTGTGATTCAGAGTATCATGGACTCTTCTATTCTAAGAGTCAATGATGTACTAGAATGTCCATGGTTTTGGGCAACCACATTTTCTCTAGTGACTGCTTTTGTGTTACAGGGGTTAGCAGGAGTTCCTGACTTTTGTGTTTCACACACCATGATGACAATCTCATAAACCCAAGAATCCCTTCTCAGAATAAAGTTCATGACGTGTAACTAAGCCAGGTGTGGTGGCACATTATCTGTGGGAGGACTGAAGCAGGAGGATTACTTCAAGTAGTCTAGGCAACTATAATGAGACAATACCTCAGAAAGTAAATAATAAGTGTAAGATTACTAGAGTGACTAGTTATTTTTGAAATAGCATTATCAAAAAAAGTAATAGTGATGAGGATGAATGAAATTTTGATTATGATATCTATTTTGATTACTGCTGCTGCTAAGGCCACTAATTGTTACCTACATACAAAATAGGTGAAAAAAGCTGAAGTTGAAAATGAAGTGGTTTATTTTCCTTATCTGAGTTTCCTTTTTTGTTGTTAGGGTCTCAAGCAGTCCGGATGGCCCTTGAACAGCTTGAGGACGCCCTTGAACTACTGATTCTTCTGCCTTTGCTTCTCAATGTTGGTATCATAGGCGTGCGCCTCATATCCGACCCTTTTCTGAGTTTTGAATTGTCTGAATTGTCACCCTAGTTGACTCATTTCAGATTGTCCTGCTATTATTGTTGCTGCTGTTTTGAGACGGCCATTCTGTGGGACCCTGTCAAGCCTACTGCTTCAGCCTCTCAAGGGCGTTAGAGGTGTGACAGCCACACCTACCTGAGATTCCTGCTGCAGAGAGTGAGATGGTAGAGTCACAAGGCAATATTTGTTGCTTCTCTGTTCAAATAGGTCACTCCTAAGAGATTTCTTCCTGGTAAAGGAGAGAAATATAGTCTAGTAACATGTTATTTGCATTTCCTCGGCGTAGATTGGGCATCTGACTTTTGTCCTTCCTGTGTTTGAGGTGTGAGAGGCAGATGTTGGGTGGGGGCTACAGAGACCCACCAATGGGACAGTTTCTCTTCTTAGATACGTTGTTGTCATATTTCCTGGCACTGGCTAGCTTGGCTAGCTTAGCTGTGCTTTCTCACACTGAACTGAAGACAGAGTGGAAAAGATTTGTTTACATTACACTCATGAGGACCTAGACCTGATTCTGGGAATAGAAAACCCCAAAAAGTAAGAGTGTGAAATGGACCACAGGTCTACGTCTTTCTTCTAAAAAATATTAATTTTATGTCTATGTGTACATACGGGCAGGTACACATGTGAAAAATCAGGACAACTTTCAGAAGTTAGCTCTCTCCTTCCTCCTGGGGGATCCCAGGATTCCACTCATATCGCCAGGCTGCATCACCCATAGAAGGCAAGAGGAGTGTTGAGAGCTCTGGGGAATGCATGCTGATGGTCTTGGGTCTAGCCATAGCCACACCTACCACGACACAAAGCTGCTGAGTGAAGGCGATGCCGCTGCCCAAGGGCCTTTGGCCATACTTCATGACTTCCTGATGGTGGGGCTGCTGCACGTCAAGGGTGACCACGGCTCAGTGTACTGGGTGTCAGGAAACAGTCCCAGTCCTGACACCCATGCTGGCTGTGTGACAAGATGGATTCTTCACTAAGATCAAGAAAGTTATATTAGGTGATTTTTTTTTTTTTTTTTTTTTTTTGAGACAGGGTCTTGTGTAGCTCAGGCTGGCCTTGAGCTCCTTATTGTAATCCAGACTGACGGCAGAACGCTCCACACTCCTACTTCATCCCGCATGCTGGAGTTATGGTTATGTGACGCGGGGCCCAGCTCTAATAGTTGCTCTGTATATTTAGCCAGTAGGTTCCTCTCCTGGGGCCACCATAGCAAGGCAGCATAGACCAGGCAGCTTAATCAACACAGACCACACTTCTAGGTGCTAGAAATCTGCAGAAGGTGTCTTAGTTAGCAGGTTTGTGTGTGTGTGTGTGTGTGTGTGTGTGTGTGTGTGTGTGTGTCTGTGTATTTTTCTGAGACCCACACACCAGACCTCTGGTCTTGGCATGTAGATGGCTGTCTTTTCCTTATCTCTTCATATCTTCCACCTTTGCATATTTCTATAATTTTCCCTTTAGTAAGACGCCAGTAATGTTGGACTAGCACTCAAAGTCATGGCCTCACTTGAAGCCCACTATCTCTATAAAGATGCCTTTTCCAAGTGGTCTGCGCTCCTGTGGGTTATAGCTTCAACACAGGAATTTGGGGGAAAGAGAAGCATGAGACATCCCACAACAATAATCTTCCAACAATTTTTTTTATTATAACATTTTTATTATTATTTCCGCTCATACAAACTTAATAGGTAGACCAGTTCCCTCCCCCCTCCTCCTCCCCCCGAACCCCCTGCTCCCCCTCCCTCCCTCCCCATCTCCCAGTGCCTCCCCCCCAATTCCCAGAGAGTCCTTTATTGTGTATGCCTAACTCTCCTCTTGGTCCTCCTTTCTGATGACGTAAAAGGACCCAGTGGCATTTCCCTGAACCCTTTCCCATGTTCCCCTTAAGCATAGGAGCACTACTGTGGCCATCAATACCTTGCCTCCAAGGATCTTGGTGCCTTTAGCTGATGCTAGACTTTGTGAGGTCAATAGTGTGACGGACATGGTGCAGGGCATGCAAAGTCCTATTATGATTGCTTCAGCCCTATCTAGTGTGGAGACTCTTCAAATCATTGCTCTCCCCATCCTTTTGCTCTTACAATCTTACCGCCCCCTCTTCCGCAGATGTCCCTGAGCTTCAGGATGGAAGGAGATTAGGCTGACTTAGTTCTATGTGGATGATATAGAGTCTCTGAAGTTCTGGATTGTGGTTTGTTGATTTTCTTTTGCAGTTTTGCTGCTCCTGCAATGCCCTTCACTCCATTCTGATGGGCACTGTATGTCACCCCCTGGTCAGAGACAAAAAACTGTTAAACTGGAGTCTTGTTATAATAGCACATTCAAGGGTAGATGTAATAAAAGCAGGAAACCTCGGTGAGGGAGGGACCAGTCACCCATTTGCAAAATGATCTCTTTTCATCTGCCAGACTATATGCCCTCCCCTTCTGGTGAGATCATACTCCCTCAGTTGTACATGATCAGGAACGAATGTCTGTGAACTTAACCAGGTGTCACATTACTTACTTGCATTCCTTGGAGGTCGATTTTCTCTGCTGTAACATGGTCCCCTCTCTCCTTGTGTCTGGTGTGGCCCTCCAACCCCATCCCTCCTGTTCACAATCCTTGCAATTACCGTATTACATAGGTTTACCCTTGAGTGAGTTTGGCACTAGGAGCCACCTATTAGGGAGTACATACGGCGCTTAACTTTCTGGGATTGGGATACTTCACTTAATATAATTGTTTCTAATGACATCCATTTCCCGGCAAATTCCAGTAATTCATCATTTTTGATGGCTGAGTAGTACTCCATTGTATCTGTACCACATCTGTACCACAGTTTCCTTATCCACTCGTCAACTGTTGGACATTTAGGTTGATTCCATGACTTTGCTATTGTAAACAGTGCTGCTATGAACATAGTCGTGCTTGTGCTATCGAGGCGAACCTCTGCTGCATGGGGGGTTATTCCCAAAAATGGAATAGCAGGGTCATATGGCATTTCAATCTTTAATTTCTTTAAGAATCTCCAGATGGCTCGCCAGAATGGCTGTATGAGCCTGCATTCCCACCAGCAATGTTTCCCTCTCTCCACATCCTCTCCAGCACTTGTTGTTGTTTGTATTGTGGATTTTTGCCATCCTGACCGGGGTGAGATGATATCTCAGGGAAGTTTTGATTTGCATTTCCCTGATGGCTAAAGAAGTGGAGCGGATCAGGAAGTTGTGAATTACTTAAATGGCCCTATAACATATAAAGAAATTGAAGAAGTAATCTCGAATCTTCCCACCAAAAAATGTCCTGGACCAGATGGATTCAGCACAGAGTTCTACCAGACATTTAAGGAGTCAATAACACCAATACTCCTTAAACTGTTCCATCAAATAGCAAGGAAGGAACACTACCAAATTCCTTCTATGAAGCTAATGTCGTCTTAATCCCAAAACCTAATAAAGATTCACTTAAAAAAGAAAACTATAGGCCGATCTCCCTGATGAACACAGACGCAAAGATTCTCAACAAAGTCTTAGCAAATCGGATTCAAAAACATATCAAAAAGATCATTCACAGGGACCAAGTAGGCTTCATCCCCGGCACACAAGGTTGGTTCAACATACGAAAATCAATAAATGTAATTCATCATGTAAACCAGTCCAAAGTCCAAGACCACATGATACTCTCGATAGACGCAGAAAAAGTCTTTGACAAGATCCAACAGCTTTTTATGATCAAAACGCTAGAGACAGTAGGAATGGAAGGAACCTTTATCAATATAATAAAAGCTGTATACAACAAGCCCACAGCAAGGATTATGCTCAATGGAGAACAATTGGAAGCATTCCCACTTTGATCAGGAACTAGACAAGGCTGTCCACTCTCACCACTTCTATTCAATATTGTACTTGAAGTCTTAGCTGAAGCCATAAGACAAGAAAGGGACATAAAAGGGATTCAAATCGGCAAGGAAGAAGTCAAGCTATCCCTATTTGCAGATGACATGATCTTATACCTGAGGGATCCCAAAAACTCCACCAGGAAGCTCCTGGAACTAATTGAGAAGTTCAGCAGGGTGGCAGGATACAAAATAAATGTGCAAAAACCAGAGGCCTTCCTATATGCCCAGAATGAAAGAAGTGAAAAAGCCTTGAGAGAAACAATCCCATTTACTGTAGCCCCTAAAAAAATGAAATACCTTGGTATAAATCTAACCAAGGAGGTAAAAGACCTTTACAATGAAAACTTTAAAACCCTAAAGAGAGAAATTGCAGAAGACATCAGAAGGTGGAAAGACCTCCCATGCTCCTGGATTGGCAGAATCAACATCGTAAAAATGACCATCCTACCAAAGGCAATATACAAATTCAATGCTATACCAATTAAAATCCCAAATCAATTCTTTAAAGAAGTTGACCAAATAATCTCAAAATTCATATGGAGGCACAAAAGACCCAGGATAGCAAAGACAATCCTGAGTAACAAAAACACTGCTGGAGGTATTACCATACCAAACCTTAGTCTATACTACAAATCCATAGTTATAAAGACAGCCTGGTACTGGCTCCAAAATAGACACATAGATCAATGGATAAGGGTTGAGGACCCAGATATAAGCCCACAAAAATACAGCCATTTGATCTTCGACAAAGGGGCCCAAAGAATCCAATGGAAAAAGAGCAGCATCTTCAACAAATGGTGCTGGCAAAACTGGATCTCCACATGCAGAAGATTAAAGCTGGACCCGTACTTGTCACCATGTACAAGACTTAATTCCAAATGGATCAAGGACCTTGATATCAGGCCAGAGACTATAAAAATCATAACTGAACGGATAGGGAACTCCCTTGAGCTGACTGGGCTAGGCCAACATTTCCTAAACAGACCTCCAATGGCACAGTCACTGCTACCAACTCTCAACAGTTGGGATCTGGTGAAATTAAAGAGCTTCTGTTCAGATAAAGAGATTGTCACACGAGCTCAAAGGCAACCCACAGAATGGGAGAAAATCTTCACTAACCACATATCTGATAGAGCTCTACTGTCCAGAGTGCACAAAGAACTTAGAAAATTAAACACCAAGGAAACCAATGGCCCAATTAAAAAATGGGCCTTGGAACTTAAAAGAAATTTTACCAGAGATGAAATTAAAATGTCTAACAAATATCTTTAAAAAAATGCCCCAACAATTTTTTTATAGCAGGTGGTTATTCAAATCTTTTGTGGACATCAGCGAATTATGCAACTTTCCTAAAAAGAAGCAAACCTGGGTACTGGTTTCCAAGGCACTGAAGGAGTGTATGTTAGCAGCCCCTTGCATTCCCCCATGCCTCCAAGCAAAGGTTACAGAGATGTGACTTTCTTCCTGAGCAATCAGATACCAAGAATGTAACAGTCACCACTGCTCAAGGTAAACACGAATCTTCCCGTGACCAATCTGACCCACGCTGATTCAGACCCTGCAGGGGAACGGAAGGAGCTGAAAACTTTTGCTCTTTCAGGGCCAGGGAAAGGCACATCCCTCTTGACCTTCACCCTTTCTGCCCAGCCTTCATTACACTGAGCCCAATCACTGCCAGTGAGTGAGCTCAAAAAGCTTTTAAATGCAGTCCCTGGATTTTAGCAGTTAAATTGCTGGGTGTTCGCATAGAGTGTTATTTACTTGGCAGCATTTTATCTGTGTTTATAAACTATCTACTTAGTTTTCCTGCCAAATTCAGTGTGGGATAATTGAAATTAGAAAAAAAGAAAGAAAGCGCCAAAGTCTCAAGTTTTCAACAATATAACAAACAAAGGCAAGCACAGCTACATTTCTAAGCTAAAACATGTTTTCTCTGCTGTCCCTCTACTCTCAAATAGACTTTAAAACAAATCTGAAACTAGGACATGACTTCTAATTACCAAGGAATGTTGCATAATTGCTAGGATGTAAGTGCAAATTTTTATGCTCCTCCATTTTTGTCCTGTTTTTCAGTTTTTGTTTTTGAGACAGATTCTCAAGCAACCTGGACTGGTTTGGAACATTGTTAAACAGATGAGGGTGACCTCAAGCTCTTGATCTTCCTGCCTTAGCCTCTCAAGTATTGGCTTACAGGTGTGTACACCCCACTTAAAATTCTTAAAAATTTCATTAATCTTTTCTCTTTTTCTGCATGTATAGGTGTGTGTATCGGAGGGCACTGTGTATGCCTGTGGGGGTCCAAAGGTGGCCTCAGGAATTATCCTGAATTGCTCTATCTCCTTATTGCTTGGCTCTGTGGTTTCCTAGCTCCATCTTGCAGAGCTGGAAGTACAGGTCGAGGCTATTTCTACTTGGTGTTTTTACATGGGATCTGGGATCTTGACTTTTGAGACAAAGATTTAACTCCTAGCCATATCTCCAGCCTCAATATTTTCTTATTTGTTTAGCAAAATACCTGGTATCCACACTATTATGTAAATGAAGATGATTAAAAGATATTTACAATTATATAACAATAAAGGGAAAATACAGCTTTACATATCTTTGGCCTATGAATTTTCAGCTTTGGGTACACATACTAAAATCTACTAAGACTCAGTGTCTAGCATCCTAGAGTTCCCCACCCAAAACAAAATAAGAACATATTACATTTGTTCATTATCTTTTTTTTTTT
This sequence comes from Typhlomys cinereus, assembly GCA_023101885.1. NCBI lineage: Eukaryota > Metazoa > Chordata > Mammalia > Rodentia > Platacanthomyidae > Typhlomys > Typhlomys cinereus. The sequence continues at coordinate 4,378,791 of JALPQD010000070.1, read as the reverse complement.
TTTTTTTTGAGACAGGGTTTTCTGTATCCCATTGCTGCCAAGGAGTTTGTAGTTCCCTGTTAGGATTCTTAGGTCAGTTGACAAGGCATTAAAAACAGACTCAGAAAGAAGCTGAGAACCGTTTTGTTGGCATGTTAGAGAAAAACAGCAAGATGGGCTTTGGTAAAGCGGGCAGGTGCAGGGATGAGAACCGTGGAGGGAAAGGAAGGGACGATAGCATCTTCTGAGACAGGTATGGATGTTAGAAAGCAGTCACAAGCAGTGGGTGGGGGGAATGGCAGTCTTCAGAGAAACAGTGAAAAAGCCCAGGGTATCATGGAAGCAAGTTTAGGCTATGAAGAGACACAGAATGAAAGAAAAAAGGAAAATTGCACTTTTTGAGTTTAGAATTCAAAAAAAAGCATGCAGGCATAGCATTGCTGTATGGAAGCTCTGACAGTGTCTGCAGACGTCCACGTGGACGATGAGCTTCTGAGGACTACCACGTGATCTCATGAAGGCAAATGTGTCCCATCTTCAAGGAAATCAGCTTTTTTTGTGTGGACAAGGGAGGAAAGCCAAGTGATTGACAGGTCCGGCTGGATTAATTTAAGGAAGGAGGCCATAGAAGGTGAGATTTAATCTTTGAGGGGGCAGATCAGAATGCCATGTGGTTCTTCCCAGGACTGGATTCCATTTCAGACCCAGCAGATGCTTACACCAGGCTGGTCTTGAGCTCACTATGTAGTAATGGCTGGCCTTAAATTTCTCATCCTCCTCCTTTAACCCATGAGTGCCAGGATTATGGCAGGATTATACCACCATGCCCAATTTATGAGGTGCTGGTGATCAAACCCAGAGTTGCCTACATGCTCCACAGGCGAGCACTACAGCAACTAAACCACACCCCCAGCTCGCTGGCATTCGTTTTTAATTTCCAACATGAGTTCAGTGATTCTTAGGCAGTTTTAGAACAGCCACGCTGAGATGTCCTAGAAGATCTGGGAATGTCATCCCCCACTACTGGGATTACCCTGAAGGAACTCACCCTTCCCAACTTCCCCAACCCTATGCTTCGGAAGGAATATGGAGATTAGTTCTCCTTTATAAAAACAGTCCCACTTGGAGGGGGCCTAAGATCAACTGGGTTGGGCCCCAATGTGAGCTAACCAATGAGGAAAAGCCATAACCCTTTGCCTAAGTGTATATAGTCCCAGACCTTCGCAGCCATCTTTGGTGCCTGCTCCTCACAGCCTAAGCCTCAAGTCGCTCCATGTCTGGAGTCCCCCAGCTCTTTTCCATGCCCTTCATGCCTGGAGTCCATGAGTGCTCTAGGGCTCTCTTGAGTCTTATGGATTCAGATCTGTGAGTTCTGCTCATTCTTTTTCTCCTCTAAAAGGCTCTGCCTTAATTCCCTAAGGGTGTTCTGGTTTCAATATTTGACTCTGGAACCAGGACATGTAAAGACACCAGAAGGAACCCCACAACACCTGAGGCTTTGTCTGATGACCTACATTCTCCTTCCCATGTGCTGACTCATTCTGGTAAGCAAACAGGTCGGAGATGGTTCTGAACCTGGAATCACACATATCCTGCAGGTCACATTCTGCAGCTAGGCTGGGGTGTACACAAGAGCGCACCAGCAGAGGTAGGGATAGTGAACAAAGTTGGAAACAAAATTATCGGAGAGTCAATGGATCCAAGCTTCACTCACAAGGCTACCTGTTCATGCTGAGGAGTCACAGGCCAACTCCAGCCCTGGGGAAAGGCTGTCCTCAGTGAGGGCCACACTGACTACATGAGACAGAGAAAGTCTTCTGTTGCTCATCTTAGGTTGGCCTGAAAACTGAAGAAGGAAAACAAGAGACCGGAAAGCGTGGGAATACTGCTTAGCCCTGCCTGGGCATCTCTCTCGCTTGCCTGTGTCCCACATGAACTTCCTTCCTGTCCAACATGAACTTCCATAGGGCCATCCTCGCCATGTCTGCTGGACGCTTGAAAAGTGACAAGCGATTGCTTTTGACCACTTACTTGTAGGCTCTATTAAATCAAAAATTTCCCTCAACATCCTCGTTAGGTGCCTGGACTTCATTGCTTACAAATATCCGAAGAAGACCTCTTCTTCCTCCCTCAAATCATAAGTCAGGCATGGTAGAGCACGCAGGTAAGCCCGGCACTCAAGCTGCCAAGGCAGGAGGGCTGTGGGTTCAAGGTCAGCCTAGGCTAATAGCAAAGTTTGTCTCAAAAACAAAACAAAACAAAAGACAAACATCCTCTCAAATAACAACAAAAACACAAATAAAACCAACATAATTAAGTGGAAAATGATAAAAAAAAATCAGAAGAACAGAGCGCTAGGAAAAGAGTCGCTCAGGGGACCAGAGGCTTCTGGGAAACTCTTTGCCGTTAGTGTCTCTGGACTGAGGCTGAGTCCCCTCTTGGGAGCTGCATGTGCTCTGTGTCAAAACCTCATCACCCCAGGGGAGTGGAGGATAAAAGAGCAGCGCAGATGAGGCTTTGGTGCCAACGCAGGGCATGTGGCATGCCATCTGGCTGGGAAAGTGCTCCCAAGTCTCTCCTGGGAGCTTCGTGCTAAAGACATGGCATACAGGTCAAGGGTTTGTCAACCTGGGCTGGCTTGAGCAGCTGGAGGAATTGCATGTGCAAGGGGGGAGGGGGAACGACTCTCTCTTCTGAGCTATTTAGCTCTTTCAGCAAGTTTGCTGAAGTAGCATGGCAAATCCCATGACGCAACCCGTTTATGGGCATTAAGTCCTTTTTCAAGATAGGCTTTGATAAAAAGTAAAACAACAACAACAACAACAATAAAACAAAAAAAAAAATGAAGGGGATGCTCAGAATGCTGTGGGAAATGTGCTTTTGTGTAGTTCCATAAAGTGGGATGCGGAGTGAGCTTAATTTGCATGACCACAAAATGAATATGTTTCAGTGTTAAAGTTTCAGTAAGGATTAAAACTATGGAAACCCAAATTTAATATCTTCATCATTGGCTGGTTTTATGTGAATCCTACCTATCATTTTAATATGTCCCTGATAGGGTTGGGGATGGAGCTTGGCGAGGGAGTGCTTGCCTGGCATCCATGACCCTAGGCTTGGTCTCCAACACTGAGAAAGAAAAGAAACGTCCTTAATAAACTAGTCTTGAAATTAGACTTTGAAACATCACAGGGGATGAGTCCATGTGAGTGTTTCAGACTCGGTGACCAACCTAACTGCTAGAACATCAAGAATGTCACATAAATAGAGCAGTTTTCCCATACTATATGTCATAGTTAGGCACAAGTGTCAACTTGGCAGTTGAGGGTTTGAGCTCTGGGCACATTTGTAGAGAATCAACAGCAAACGGCCACGCAGAATGCACAGTACCAGTGACCAGAATGCTCACTCAGAATCAGGCCAACCTAATCTCTTCTTTTCTCAAAGCTTGGGGAACCTCATGGAAAAAGAGGTGGTGAGATTGTAAAAACCTAAAGATGTGAAGGTTCACCATTGGACAAGACACTCCATTCAAGGCAGGCCTGGCATCTAGGAACTCGCTTACCAGATTTGCATAATGACTGACATACCAATATGTCCCCACAGACTATGGAGGAACTCAAGAGAGATAAGAACATACAGTGGAAATCTTATGGACTAACGCTGGATGAGTGAAGGGAAGTGCTTCTATCAGTAGGGTGACTGGAGAAGGAGCAACTTGGTATGTATGGCACAGAAGCCTGAACCCCTACAAGAGTAGACAAGCCAGAGGGACGCCTGTGGTCCATAGAAGCAAACAGGCAGGAGGGTGAGAGGGAGTAGAATGGACTGATGAAGGGAAGGGAGAGGAATGGGAGGGAGGGGGGATGGAGGAAAGCTGGGATAAGTGCTCAATATGCTTATAAAAATAGGAAAATAAATTAATTAATAAAAAGTAGGGGCTTTAGTTTGCAGGCTTGTTATTCCTATCTGTAAACCTGGCTTAAATTCAAACCATTTTTTGTTTTGTTGCTTCAAAGTGATGCTTTCATAGCTACTTCTAAAAAAACCTGAAGGAAATCTGATTGATCACACAAGGATGGCTGTCTTCTCTCTTATGTGCACCTGTTTTGGGGTTAGTCAGTTTAGAAGTCTAAATTGAAGTCGGAACCCAAAACAAAGGAGATTTGAAGTTTTTAAAGGACTCACCTAGGACCATCTGTCAAAGGAGAACTAAAGGCACACCCAGAAGCTTTTGTATTTGCATTCAGAGTGTGCAGTAGCATCAAGTTTCCTTATTCAATTAATATTTCTTTTTAATTCTTTCTACACATGTGCTGTGAACTCTACCATATGGTTTTTCTTTGGGACCATAAAGTATGTGAGAACTGAAAAGGAAGCCATCAGGGTCCCTGTTTGGTGATGGATTCTGGGATAAGTCCAATGTTCTTGAGGTAGTTGCAGAAGTTAATTTTGTTGTACAGACTAGTAAACTTCCCACTTCACATGTAAGATTGATATAAGACCTACTTTGGCTGGAGAATAGCTCAGCTGGTAGAGCACTTGCCTAGCTGCCTTCAGTCCTGTGTTTGATCCCCAGCACCACACAAACCAGTCGTGATGGTGCACATCATTGATCAATTCCAGTGCTCAGGTGGTAAGAGCGAGAGGATCAGAAAATGAAAAATACTCCTGATTATGTAGTGAATGTGAGGACAGCCTGGGATATAGGAGACCCTATCTGGAATGAAAGAACTAAAGCAAGCAAGCACACAAGACATCAAGAAAGCAAGAGAAGTCAGCAAACACAAAGACCTCCAAGGGTCAGTTTTCATAATTGGACCCTTCTCTTGGTCTAATCCAACAATAGTCAACAATTCTTCCCTCATTGCATTCTCCTTTTGTCCCTTCAGCTCTTATACATGGATTTAACTTTCTCTACATAGTTGATTTTGAACTATTATAACATGATTTCTCCCCAAATTCCTCTTGTTATTCTTTTAAAGATGACCCACTATTACTGTTTTGTTATCAAGTACATTAAATATTTGCTGTGCCTTGTCTGTTCAGTAGTCAATGTTATTGATTTCTTAGTCAATCCCTCAGCTTCTGTGTTAACATTCCCTCTCAAATGCATGGCTACTCTTTTGTCTTCAACTTTTCCCAAACTTTCTCTTTGGTTTTTGTTTTAATATTTTTGAAACAGGGTCTTCTTATAGCATAAGCCAGCCACAACTTGGGGTTCTCCTGTCTTGACCTCTCTAGTGCTGGGATTGCAAATCCGCATCACCATGGCAGTCCCAAATCAGCTTTTCATTCTGAACTTGCTGCCTTGGTGAGTATTATAGGACTCTATCATACTCACCAGGGGAAACTGCATGACTGCCTGCTAGATAAGGCAGTTAGATGTACTACTTGGCCTCCAATCTTACCTTTCCTACTCTGTGTTCTCTTGCAAAAAGTCTCTTCTCTGAATTTAAACATGTTCACCTGAAGTTGAGGTTTATAATAATTGTATCATTAGGCCATTGAGATATCTCAGTAAAGGTGCCCACACATAAAGCAGGTGGTCTGAGTTGGATCATGGAGGAAGAAGAGAACTGACTTCTGAAAGTTGTCCTCTGTCCCCCATATGCATGGTGCAGCACACAGGAGCCTGCTCTCTCTTTCTCTCCCCAATCCCTTTTTCTGTCAAATAAATGAATAAATTACAGAAGAACCAACAAATAACTGTATCATAAGATTATTACAAAAATTAAGGTAGTTCATAATTCTATGCAGCAACTGAAATACATAGAAAGTATTAATATGCTGAATGTCTTCATTTTAGCTGGTTTGTTTGGAGAGAAATTATATTTATCCTAGTTTTTTTTTTTTTCTCTCAAATTTCCTAAAGTGGGATTCAACTTCCCAAGGTTTTTTAATCTGTTACTTTGCACTAACTCTCCTGACCTCATAATTCCTTGACTACATCATTGCCACAATTTCCTTGATCTGGCTGAACCAGCTTCCACAATATAGCTCACATTGCCTGAGTACAATTGAAATCCTCCGGTGTCACCCTGCAGAGTGTGTGGTGCAGTTCCTCTCCATAATGTATGTGGTGGGTGGAGTGCTTCCAGTTCAGGAGCTGTTGCATCTTCCCAACTTTCTTGGCAGTACCTTACTCTCTCTGCCCCTTCTCACATGTTGTCTTCACTCTTTAACTCTTCTTCTCAGTCCTGCATCACAATTCATGTGGTTGCCTTGCCGCCTTCCTTCAATGTCGCCCAGGCTTTACTTCCTCCAGGCTTCTTGCTGAGCAGACTGGTTGGTATGGACTCCCTCCTTTACCGCGCTTCCTATCTCAGTGCACAGATTTTGGTCACAGCAGAGATGGTATATTTTCTCTCACTGAGCTAATTATGTAGTTTCTTCATTAGACTGAAGCCTCCTTGGAATGTGTTATATTTCCTAGACACAACAGACGCTATATGACACATATACTGTGCGTCAATGTACATGTGTTGATAAGTGGAATATTAAATATTAAATGCAAATGAAATACATGGTTAGAATCATAAATGACTTGAAGTCTCCAGAATGGACTAGACTGTCAGGTATTTGGTTTTCTTCATAGAAAACTTTCAGTCTTTATTATCTATGTCTGCCTGATCTTTTGTCTCCTTTTCTTGAGGCTTCCCTAGGGCTTCATACAAAACTGGACATTATTACTGTCATAGTTAGGCACAGGTGTCAACTTGACAGTTGAGGGTTTGAGCTCTGGGCAGATTGGTAGAGAATTAGTGATTGAGTTAAGCCCAGAGCAACCATGCAGGAGATTGTCTAGCTGATAGGGAAGACCCAGCCCTTGGTGGGTGAGACTAGGTCCTGGAATAAAATACAGGTTGAGAGAGTTGGCATCCTTGTGTACAGTTGGCCAGACATGCTCATCTGGCAAGTAAGGATCATTCCTTTCTCAGCCATTATGTAGAGATGGTGTGGCCAGTTCGCTCGGCCCTGGTGTTGGTGTGAGCTCTCCTGTAAAGTTGGATGAGAAACTGTAACCAGTCTATTCTAAGATAATAAACCCCTTGTTCCTTTAAGCTGTTTGATGGTGATTTATCAGCAACCATGAAAGCGAACTGCAACAATCACTTACCATGTTTCTGCAAAGGAAAGAAATAAATTAATATGAGCATCACTTCTCACTGGAATCTAGACCTGGACTTGTCAGGAGCTATGGGAACATGACTGTTTTATTAGTTATGTGTCATGGATTTCTTTTTCTTCTTTGAGACTTGGTCTCCACATTTTGTAATCCGTTCACCTCAGACTTCTGATGATCATTCTGTTTTAACCTCCTCAGTGCTGAGATTGCTGGCCTGCATTGCCATGCCTGGAGTAGTGGTGTGTATATTAATGCTAAACTGAAGAAATATATTCAAAGAAATGAAGTCATTTGCACAATCTTTGAGACATATACAGTGGCAGAACTAGGACTTAATTTCCAAATGATGCCCCATTCCACAAAGAGTAGAAAATAAAGTGAGAAAAGAATAGATTTGTATGATTGCAATTGTTTATCCTATGACTGAGTAGGGATTCTCCACTAAAAGAGAAACAATAGGATAGATACAGATAAATGATAGGCAGATAAATTAGAAGGGGATAAATGATAGATAGACAAGACTGGTAGCACTGGTATGCAAAAAGAGACTTATGGTGGGGAATTGACTCTACAACTATGAAGACTGAGACATTCCACCACCTTCCAGCCTCAAGCTAGAGGATTAGGAAACCAAGGTATAATACTAGTCTAAGTCTCCAGGTTAGAGGAAATATTGTGTCAACATGTAAGGGCAAGAGAACATGGCCTCCACAGGGTCAAGGGTGGAAACTAGATTTTCTTTTTCCATGCCCCTGATGTTACATTTTGGCCTCATTGAAGAGAACCATCTGTTGTACTCAGTCTACAGATTTAAGTGAAAATTCCTCTCTTTCTCTCTCTCTCTCTCACACACACACACATTTATGTTTACCAATTGTAGCAGTCCGCCTGCATGGTTGCTGATAAATGACATCAAACGGCTTAAGGGAACAAGGGTTTATTCTCTCTTACGATTACTGGTTACAGTTCTCAGTCCAGCTTGATGGGAGAGCACGCACCAACACCAGGGCTACACCATCACCACATAACAGCTAAGAGAAGGACAATCCTTACTTGCCAGACCAGCACATCTGGCCAAGTGAACAGAAGGATGCCAACTTGCCCTCTGTGATTTATTCCAGGGCCTAATCCCACCCACCATAGGCTGGGCCTTCCCCATCAGCTAGACAATCTCTTGTAGGTTTGCTCTGGACCCAACTCAACCACTCATTCTCTACAAATGTGCCCAGAGCTCAAACTCTGAACTGTCAAGATGACACCTGCACCTAACTATGACACCAATATTACCTGGGACTCCTTTAGTTCTGTCAAATTTAATCTCATTATGTGGTCTGAATTGGTTATAATCCATGTCTACTTTGTTTTATGTCATTGCAACAAAATACCTGCAGTTGGGTGGTTTATAAAAAAAACAGATTAAATTTTTTAGTTCTTCATAGACTGCTCAGAAGCCTCTGGTGGCTAATCCTCAGTTACTCTATCACATCTACAGAGTGCAATCCCATTAGGGGAGACATCTGGTTCATAAAATTCCAAGAAATGGAGTCATTGATCTTTGAAGACATATCTGTGAAGTATATCTTGGCAAAATGGACTTTGGTGGATTCTTCCAAAAAGAAGTTTCACAGAAATGTGTACCTGGCTTTTCTAAGAAAAGTATGTGGTTTTAAAAATATTTTATTCATTTAAGAAAGAGAGAGAAGGGGAAAGTGCACACATGCATGTCATAGTGCATGGATGCAAAATTTAAAAGAAAAAAAGGAAACGCACATGATAATGAAAAGATAAAATGGTAGAATGCTTATGTGAATATATAGAAGGTGATTGATGTGAAGGACTCTTCCAACAGACAAAAATACACAAAACTGTTAACAAGGAAATGCCCCCTATATGATGTTTATTGATCATTCAAAACTATGTGTGTCCTCAGAGTTTATGCTGGACACAGCTGATATGAGGGTATATGCAGATCAGAAATATGTAGAGAGGCCTCATAAGAAGTGTGGGAAATCTTGCAGTTTTTCCTTATGCTTTCACAATCATGAAAACTCTCTTATTGGACAAAGAATCTATGAAAGCAAATCACATGATGAAGACAGAGTCACATATGGGACAAAATTCATGATCTATCAGCACTGAAGAAAGCATCATAGATGTAAACAATGTGGGAAAATGTTCAGAAGATGCAATCATTTCCAAATTCATGAAAGCAATCAGATTTTAGAGAGGACATTTTTATATAAGCAAGATGAGACAGACTTTGTTCATTTAATATTCATGAGATGATTCATACTGGAGAGGAACTCTATGTATCTAGACATGCGCATAAGAAAACCTTTGCTTCTTCCGGTCACCTTCCTAGACATGACAAGGTTCACTGTGAAGAGAAACTGTAGATGTAAGTGATGTATGAAAGCATTCCCCTTTTCCCAGTTACTTTTACATACATTGAAAACACATTATGGGCTGGAGAGGTGGCTCAGGGGTTAAGCCCCTGCCTTGCAGGCTGAAGGTCCTGAGTTTGGATCCCAGATCCCACGTATAGACGCCAGGCGGAAGCGGGGGCGGCCTGCGTTTCTGGTCCTGGTAGGGCAGAGCCTGTGAATCCCAGGGCAGAGTAAACAAGAAGGAGGTGGAGGTGGTCCATGGTGGTTCCCGAATTCGTCCGTGGCTGTACACACACACACACACACACACATACACACACACACGTGCGGTGCGCACATACATACGCACACACGCACAATTGAATAAATAGTAATAATAATAATAAAAAAAAGAAAACACATTAGAAAAAAACTTTATGTATGTAAACAATATATAATAGTCTTTATCCTTTGTATTTCCCTTAAAACTCATGGAAGGGTTTACGGTGGGGAAAAGTTTTATATATGTAAGCAATGTGGAAAACCATTCATTCTAGCAAACTTCACACACATCGTGGAACTCTAGAGAGAATTCCCATCTATGGAAGCACTGTGGAGTGTCTTTAGACCTAGGTCACAAAACAAGAGCCACCTTTGAAAGAAACCCTATAGATATGAGCAGTATTTGTTTGCATTAACCTCTTCCAGTTGTTTTCACAAACATGATAGACCAACACTGAAGAGAAACAATGTGGGAAATGTGTGGAAACAATGGGAAAGTCTTCATTATTTGTAATTATCTTTGCACATGAAGAGACTTACAGTGAGAGAAATCCTATAATTGTATGCAATGTGGGAAAGCCTTAATTCAGTCAAATCACCTGCGACTACCTGAAAGAACACAGTGGAGGACACCACTTACTCAAGCAATGGGGTGGGGTGGAAGACTTTCAGTTAATCTAGTTCCATTTCCAATGTGAAAATATACTGAAGACTAACCATAGATATTCAAAATATTCAGATATAGATATCTAGTAACATTTCTGCACTCATGAAAATCCATAGCGGATAAATTTCTATCAGTGTACTTACAGGTATGAAAAAGAAGTACAGAAAGGAACTTCAATTACAAATTATATGTGTATATGTTTATTTGGTCCCATAGTACAAATACACACTGGATCAAATCTTACCATTGTATGTATGGTGGCACAAAAAGACAAGCCTAGAATTTGGGAGGTAGAACCAGCAGGTTAGAGACTTCCATATAAGCCTGTGTTACATTACAATTCCCTGTATCATAGAAAAAAAAAAAAAAGGGAGGGTCTGTCATTTGGAATGATGCAAGGCAATTGATTCCTATAAAAAATAATACCAGTGCTTTCATGTAGTTGAGTAAAGTTTTCAAAAAATTGAACTTCATTAAAATTAATGTTTAGAAAAATGTAACTATATAGATCTTCAAGAAAATGTACTGAAAGTCATAATTGATTAAAACAGTGGCCCATTCTTAAAACAGAAACATAGACTAATGTTTCTAAGTTTTATACCTCAAATTAATCTTCAAGTTTGGCATGGTAGTAACTGCCTGTAGTCCCTGGTTCATGAGAATTGGAGGCAGAACAATTGCTTGAAATGTAGGTTTAATAAGCAAGTCAATTCGCAAATAATGACACATATGTCAACAATGCAAATGAACTGAGGGGTCGGCAAGATTGCTCAGTAAGTTGTCTGGTCACAAACCTGGTGACCTGAGTTTGATTCCTGGAAGCTAGCATAGTAGAGGGAGAGAACTGACTTCTGATTCCCACTTGCATGCCATGGCTTGCTAGTTGATAATGAAACTAATAAATAAAATTTAAAAAACTGATAGCTGTCAGTTTGTGAAAGAAATTGTTTAGCAATTCTAAAAATCAGGTAATATGTTTTTTCTTCTTTGACTTATAATAGATTTGAGTTTGTGATAAATGCATTATATTGATGATATTCTTATAGGATTTATATTTAGGTAGTTTTAGTAATTGCTAGTTGATAATAAAAATACATTTTTATTAATACTGACATGACCCTGGCTATATGACATATGACAATGTCATATGACATTTATTTATTTATTTATTTATTTATTTATTTATTTATTTATTTAGTGTGTGTGTGTGTGTGTGTGTGTGTGTGTGTGTATCAGAGGGCATTGTGTATCCTTCTGGAGGACCAAGGTTGACTTTATGAGTCATCCTGGATTGCTTCTACCTCCTTTTTGCTTTGCTCTGGGATTTGCTAGGCTCTGCCCACCAGGGCCAGTAATGCAGGCTGCCACCATTTCCACCTGGTATTTTTACATGGGACCTGTCATCAGAACTGGGACCTTTAGCTTGTGAGTCAGAATCTTAACCCCTAAGCTATCTCTCCAGCCCCTCATATGACATTTTCTAAATGCAATTTTATAATTTGGATTTTACTCTTTGATATGTATTTTCTGCACACAAGATTTCAGCACATACATTGTAGAGTCCAAAATGTTTTCATATTCATAGATTAATGAATGCTAACTTTTTCCTTTACATAGAAGACATCTTTTAAGTATTCCATTTTTTTTTAATTTATAGGTTCCATGTGTTTTTCCTTTCATGTAAAGAAACATTATTGTCATGCCCACCCAAATAAAGGTGCTCCTCGGGCTAAAAAAAAAAAAAAAAGGAGAGGAGGGAGAAGAAGAAGAAAAAAATGGGGTTATTTTGCACATAGTTCTGGAGTGTTGAAAAGACAAGATAAGTAGCAGCATCTGCTCAGTCTCTGGTGGGGTATCTGCTCCCTCACAGGATGGCAGAGGGGTCACCTGACAGTAGCATATGCAAGAGTCACAAGTGGCATGCATGGAAGAAGACAAGTATAAGCTGGTCTCACGTTTTGAGTACTCCAGTTCTGACATACATAGACCACTCCCACAAGAAGAGCATTATCTTATCACTTACTTGTCACCCACTTGGTGCCACCTCTTAAAAGTCCACCACCTCTCAAATCTGGCAGACTATAGCTAAATCATAGCTGTCTGTAACTTATGTACTCAATTTTCATTAGACAATTTGGATTATCGTTACTAATTATTTTGCCATGACAATTCAATCTGAATCTTTTATTTTTTTGGGACTAATCCACTCAGAAAAGAAAAAAAAATTAGGTAAGGTTTTAATAATAACCTAGTGGCTTCTATAAGCTTTTCTACTCATAATAATAAATGAAATATACATTATTATTTCTGAGAGAGCTGTGTTCAAAAGTTATGATTAGGCAACCACCCTGGAACATGCTTGTTATCCTATCACTTGGGAGGCAAAGATAGGAAAATGATTGTAAGTTCAAGAATAGCCTGGATCTACATAGGAAGTTCCAGGCCAGCAAGGATTAACTACACAGCAAGAACTTGTCTCAAAAAAAAAATAATAAAAATGAGAAAACAAACAAACAAAAGATATGATTGACAATGAGAGGAAACCCCAAAAGTATTGAGATTAAAAAGAAAATTGTTTTACTTGAGTTGATGCTGTATCTTAATTGAAAATTGACTTTTTTGTCTTTCCCTCTCTTCTTTCACTAAACCTTTGTTTGAAACCTCTTTTGCTACCATGTTATTTAAAGGAGACTCCTAGACAAAGGCCTTCTTTGGGTAGTTAATGGCCTCCGGAGGACAAGTTCCCACCTTATCTCTCCTGTCCTTTGTGTGCTCTAGACAAATAAAACAGATGGGAAACAATATTTTGAGCCAAAGAACACAGTGCAGTTGGAAATACTTGCCTCATGGAGCCACAACTGTGTTTATTGTTGTGCTAGATAACAGATGCTAAAATGTTACACAGTGGAAGATAGGGTTCCCTAAACACATTGTCCTTTTTCTCACATCCACACCCTGCTTCCACTGAAATCTCATCATGAACCACCCTTCCCTTCCCTTCTTGAAATCCTCTTCATCTTTAAAACCTTGACCTCTGTGGAAAATCTCTCTCTCTCTCTCTCTCTGCCCTCATCCAGAATGGACTTCCTCTTGTGCACTGCATACCTTGGGCAGCTCAAGGCATACTTTGCCCACTGTGCCTGAATATCTCTTTGCACGTGTCTTCTTTACTAGGCTGTCTGCCTCCTATTAGATTGTGATTGATTATTTTGCAATCAAATTTTTTAGAGCCAAACTCAAGTGAAGTCTGGCACACCATAGTTACTCAAATGTTTGTTAAATAAATATTGAATAAAAGTGGAACTCTGCCCTTAGTCTGAGATGATGTAATATTTCTAGTCATTGACTCAGATAATAATTACCTAACCAGATCAATTAGGTAACAAAAAAAATGACTAAGAATCTTTGTGTTCACCCAAAGTGTATTGAAGGTAATTATTTTATAGCCCAGATAAACGTTTTGTTTGAACTACATTAGTTCTATAAAGCAGGTTAGAAGTATGAAATGTCATAGTACTGTAGAATATAACCTTTGGAATCAGTACTCTTGGTTTGGGTGTATACTAGACTCATAACATAAAACCTCTCTTGTCTCATTTCTATTATTTGTTAAATGAATACAATGTCTCTCCCCAGTTGATTAAAAAATATTTAAGGAGATATGTCACCAAAACTCTGTTCATATGATAAACAATAAATAAAGGATTCCTTCTGTTAGTAGATAATATGTTTCTGAAGTTATTGCTGTGTGATCTAGGTATGAATGTTTTGTTTGTTTTCTAATTTCCCCTTGTGTATAGTGTATCGGCAGATGATGGAATCTGACCTCAAGCTTGCTGATGTTGACTCACAGGGCCCATTTAAAATGAGGATGCAGTTGACATGCCAAAATCCAGGCCTTTTTAGCTTTCTTACCCACTTCCCCCACTTCTCTCCCTGATTCTTTTCATACTGGAAGTCTTTGATTATAATGTTTGAAGTTAAGGTTGGGAAAGGAAGTAGGTGACCATGTGTTCATACTAAAACTGTGTTCCAGATGTCAGACTAGTTTTGTGTCTTAGGGTTTTGAATTGGGTACAGGACTGAAGCTCGGAAGATTTAAGGTATAGTATTTGGAGGAGAAATTGATACGGATTTCAGAGTGAATAATTGAACCAGGATGTCGACTCCAAGTTACTGGGCCTAGGAGCAGAATTCTGCTTTGAAGGTAACATGAAAACTAGGAAGAATGGAGCTAAGGAGCAAGAGTAAAGGAAATTATACTGATAACAAACATGAAGTATACCATACATACACATGCTTCCAGCTGTACTAGACAACTGTTGGTTCATTTGTCATTTTTTACTGTTGTAAATATCAGTGACTAAATATAGAAAAAGGAAATGGATATTGATAAATAAGCTATCAGATTCTTGAGATACAAATGCTACTTCTGCTTTTATTTCTAGAAGTACCTGTCAGGACACTTGGTGGGGCTTCATGGGGAGAGTGTCACACGAGAAAAACAGTAAGATGAGAATTACTCGTGATCAATATTCAGCTTTTAAAATATTTTTTCCGAGATCAGATGAGATCGGTCGCATTCAGGGTGGTATGGCCATAGACTAAAATATTTTTTAAATATTTTCTTTTCAGTGAGATTTACGAGAGGCATGATAAATGAAGGGAAAATGCTGTCAAAATGTTTCTCTGCACCCATCCTTAACACAGGTCATTTTGACTGATTTGTACTGTGCCTTCCTGTTTGCACTTAACTTGAGTACTGAATGCTGTTCTTCTCCGTTGTCTTCCTGCCAGGAGTAACTTCTAAGTCAATAATCTTATTTCGTCTCAATGGATTTATTTATATAAGAAATATTGAGCAATACTGATTACTGTTCAGCCTCTCTAACTGCCTTATAGAGAGAGTCTAAAGATCTGTGATTGAGTGTTGACTTACCCATTCATCTTGTGATCTTGAGAAATGACTATCTCTGGACTTAAGATTTCCCCTCCCTGAAATGAGGTGTGCTGGCTTCACAAAATCCAATTCCTTGTAAATTCAAATTGTGAACGTTTACTATTTTTCAGTCCTTCCAAAGTACAGAGATGGTGCCTCAAATATAAAAACAAATTTAGACAGGGCTTCAGTAGGTACCCAGGTTGATCTCAAACTCATCACGATCCTCCTGCTTGGAGTACTGCAGATATAATTTTGATACTGGATATTTGAAAAGGAGTAAGTACATAGCAGACCTAGTGATACATGTTGAAGGAAAGTTTTGATGTTTTCATCGGGGTTTATGTTCACACGAAGCCTCTTTTTTCTTCTGTGGGCTTGCTAGGAATGAAGATTGAATTTAGACTTTCTCAGTAATCCTGACACGGTGCCTGGCATGGAACAGCCATCTCCTAAGAGTTCCAAACTGAATGCATGTGGACCAGGCTCATAGCATGCTTTGCTTCTGATGGAAGTATAAACTACTACTTCATGTCTATTTGGCCTTTCTCTGTAGCTCCAGCAGGGAATGGAGAGGATGTTAAGTTTCTCTAATGACATGGAAGCCTAGGCAAGCATTCCTAAAGGCAGAATCATGCATGACATGGGAACAATAAATAATCCTAGAGAGATCACAGATGTTCTATCATAAGTACTTCAATAAACTCTATAAAAGTGTTCCAGGGGAAAACATATTCTCTAGCAGAAGCAATTAGAAACTATTGAAGAAAAAAAAAGCCCAAACAAAGAATTGGAAGAGATCATTTGTTGTGAATATACACACTAGCTACATTTGCCCAGGTGCATTTTCTTTGTAAAAGACAAATGGCTCAGGCTGTGGCTTACATATAAACCATACTGAGACCTCACATTAGGACCTGAGAGGTCACCTGATCATTCCATGTGTTTCTATGAACTGAAGACATGGTTTGTTATTGATTTCAAGTTTAAAAAAAAAAGCAAATGCCTTAAGTCTCCAAATTCTGGAGTGAGTTTTAAAGTCTATTTGCCCAATATCTCAGAGAGGGGTTAAGGATTAAATGAGGGGAGAAATGCAGGAAAGTGTTTGGAAAGGATCATGAAACTCTCCAACTGGACTCTGCAGATTGCTGTTGCCTCTTGCAAGCTTACGTAGGTTCTTCTGTCATCTTCAGTTAAGACACTATAACAGCTTGTTGTAGTCAGCCTGCATGGTTGCTGATAAATCACCATCAAACAGCTTAAGGCAACAAGGGGTTTATTTTCTCATATAATTCCTGGTTATCGTTGTTTGTCCGTCTTAGCAAGAGAGCTCACATCTGCACCAGAGCCTAGGGAACTGGCTGCACCATCTCTACACAGTGTTTGAGAAAGGGATGATCCTTACTTGCCAGACCAGCATGTCTGGCTAAGTGTATACAAGGATGCCAATTTTCTCAACCAACTCTCTGTATTTTATTCCAGGGCCTACTCTCACCCATCGTAGGCTGGCCTTCCCCTTTAGCTAGATAATCTCCTGCAGGTTTGCTCGGGGCTTAACTCAACAAATAATTCTCTACCAATGTGCCCAGAACGCAAATCCTCAACTGTCAAGCTGACACCTGTGCCTAACTATGACACAGCTAATGAACCTCCAACTTCGGTTGCCTTTCCTCCAGAGATTCGTGATCAGCACCTCCTCAGCAACTGAAACCTTGGTTTGAACTCAGGATTTTGTAGAATGCGCTGTCCATATCTGAGCAAATTATTTGATGCCTTTAATTTTTCATTTTTACTCACAAAAGAAAAATAGTAGAGCCTCTCTTTTAGGGCAGTTGAGAAGAATGATTACTATATACAGCAAGGTCAGTAGACACATAGAATTTAGTAATAACAGCTGCAATATAAAACAGTCAGCATTTTCTCCTTGAAGCGTCTATAGCTCTATGAAGACAGGGCATATTTGCGCTACATAAAATGTAAACAAGCATTCTCTAATTTTATGGATGTCTATATTTTGGTATGTATTTCTTTATGCAGATACAGGTATATTTTATAGATAATCTGTTTTCTTAGGCTTATCCACTGTGTGACTTCTTCCTTAATAAGGCAAGAGAACTACCTTTCAAGTTTTTAGCATGAAAAGTTTCAGATCTTCATAAAAGTTGAAAGACTGGACCAATAAACAGTGATGTAAGTTTTGAACTGTTTTATGATGTTTTTTAGCTTACCATATAAAGTAATGGGTTTCACTGTGGCATCTTCACACATTCATACAGGTCATTCATTATAGTTTATTCCTCTTTGCTCCTCCCTCACTGCCCTGCTCATCATGCCTCCTCTTCTCCAGTTAGCTCCTTTTCGTACCCAGTGCCTTCTCCCTCTCTGCTTTCCTAGAACATTTTTTTCTCACCTCCCTTAAGATCTTGTCTTCCCCTTTCATGATCACTATTGCAGCATCCTAATCTACAAACACATAATAAAAAAGGTATACGCACATTTACAAAACTTGAAATCTAATTTCCACACGTATGAAAATAAGCCTTGTTCATCTGAGTCTAGTCCATTTTTCTTTTTCTTTTCAGTTTTTTAAAAATTTATTTTATGTTTTTTTTCCTTTTCACAGCTTAATAAGTGAATATCTTTACTACCTCATTCCTCCCTCCCTTCAATCCTTTCCATCCTTCCTTCCCTGTTCCTTCTTTCCCATCCCTCTCTTCATGAATCAAACCTGCTCCTTCCCACCCTCTTAACCATTGGGTTGCACGGATCCCGGGGTACTCTCTGAATCTTTTGCTCTAGTGGGAGGTTCAGGCCTCTGTGGCAGACCAAGTTACTTTTAGCATTTGGGGCCTTTGGGCTTCCATATATATGTGAAGATTGGTTTTTCCTGTTTTGTGAAACACATCAATGAGATTTTAATGGAGATCACATTGGAACTGTAGGCTACTTTCAGTAATAGTTTCACAATAATCTTCCTGCTTCTCCTTGAGCATAGGAGACTTTCCCATTGACTGCCATATTCTTCAATTTCCTTCTTCAGTGTCTCACTTTTCACCATAGAAGACTTTTATTTCCTTGGCTAAGTTTACTAGCCAAGGATTTTTTATTAAAGATTTATTTTAAAAAATTTATTTGTTTGTTTGTTTAGTGTGTGTGTGAGTATATGTGTGTCTGTGTGTGTGTATCAGAGGGCACTATGTGTGCTTGTGGAGAGGCCCAGGGTTGACCTTGGAAATCACTCTGGATTGCTTTATCTCCTTTGCCTCTGGGATTTCCCAGGCTCCACTCAACAGGCCTGGAAGTGCAGGCCATGGCCATTTCCACCTGGCATTATTTATGTCTGACCTGGGATCTGAACTCAGAACTTTCTGCTTGTAAGACAAGAGTCTTAACCCCTGAGCCATCTCTCAAGCGCTACTCCCAGATTTTTAAAAAACTTTTCATTTTTCTCAGTGAGTTTGTTATTGTTATATGGAACAAGTGATTGATTTTTCCATTTGTGTGTCATTATTAAGCAGTTGTTAATAACTATTTGCAACATATGCTGTATATATCTCTTTCGTTGGAGTATCTGAGAGCAAGTGGAAGACATCATGTCCCTCTATCCCTGCACATGTTTCTTAGACCTGCAACTGCCCCACCTCACACCTAAGAAAGCTGATAATGAAAATGTTTCCATTAGAGAAATGTTCCATTGCTTGGCACAATTTCATGTCTTTGGCCAATGCCCAGCATTGAGAATGCTTGCTGGTTCAGTGTCATAGTGAGGCACAGGTGTCAACTTGACAGTTGAGGGTTGAGCTCTGGGCACATTTGTGGAGAATTAGTGGTTGGGTTAAGCCCAGAGCAAACCTGCAGGTGATTATCTAGTTGATGGGGAAGGCCCAGTCCATCGTGGGTGGGACTAGCCTGAACAGATGAATAAAATACTGAGAGTCGGTTGAGGAAGTAGGCAGCCTTCTGTATACTTGGGCAGACATGCTGGTCTGGCAAGTAAAGATTGTCCTTCTCTCAGCCGTTATGTGGTGATGGTGTGGCCAGTTCCCTCTGCCCTGGAGTTGGTGCGATGCTCTCCGTCAAGCTGGACCGAGAAGTGTAACCAGTAATTGTAAGAGAAAATAAGCCCTTGTTCCCTTAAGCTGTTTGATGGTCATTTATCAGCAACCATGTAGGCGACTGCAACACTCATGTATCAGAAGCTTTGTGAGACAGAAAGCATCTTGGTCAGACTGCCCAATGAGCTGTGAGAAGACAAGGTAGTGGAGGAAAGTACAGTTTTCAGCATATCTCTCTGTCTCTTCCAGATGAAGACTAATTTTCTAAAGATAATCTTTCTTTTTTCCTCATCATTTCTTTACTTACCCTGCTGGAATAAACCTCCTACCCTGTTCCTAACTTGGAAGACTTTCTTACTGTACCTGTGGGAATCCTACCTCTCCTCATGCTTTGCCTTCCCTGTGTGCTTCTCTGAGCATTATCAGGGCTCCTCCATCAGTCTTCTTTGAATTATTACTGTAGCTCTTGTAAGCCTTACCTACAGAGAATCAGCTTATGATATTCTCTAATCATTTTATATGCTTTTTTTGTTTTTTACTATTTATTCAATTGTGCGTGTGTGCGCGTGTGTATATGTGTGTGTATGTATGTGTAGAACCACGGACGAATTCGGGAACCACCATGGACCACCTCCACCTCCTTGATTACTCTGCCCCGGGATTCACAGGCTCCGCCCTACCAGGACCAGTATCGCAGGCGGTCCCCGCTTCCACCCAGCATCTATACGTGGGGTCTAGGATCCAAACTCAGGACCTTCCGCCTAGCAAGGCAGAGGCTTAACCCTTGAGCCACCTCTCCAGCCCCATTTAATATGCTTTTCTGAAAATGAACAAGCACAACCCCTTAAGAACATAATAGGCATTTAATGGATGTTTATTAATTATATAAATTAAAATATCATTATACGATTGATATAATTTATGGATGTAGTAACTGATAGTTTTATTGATCACTATATGTAGATGATGATTACACTGTGTTGACCCTTTGCCTTTTAGAAATCTAAATTTTGTCAATTGAAACTTAAGCCTTTGGAGCCAATGTACCATCGACTGCCCTCAGACTTGTTTGTGTCGTTGGCCTGTCTTTATCAATAGATACTTATCCATTATTGAGTCAGCATTAGTTGAGGCCCTTTTGTTTAGACAGAGATTCCAAAGCCAGCTGGATGCCAGGTACTGTGTGACATCATTTGGGCAGCCCTGCAGTTGGAATGATTTCAGGTGTCTCAATCATCGAAACGACTAGATTGGAACATGGTTTGCTTTTACCAACTGTTATTGTTTGGCGTGTCAAAACAGTGTGCTTCAAACTGCTTTGCTTCTGGAACTGATATTGTTTGAAGCATTGAGTTTGACTCAATGGGGTTGTGTATTGGGTCTGCTCACAGACAGGACAAATTTCCTAACACTAAATTTTCCACCATGATAAAGTTCTTCAATTAATAATCATTTAAATTTCCTAACATTTAAAATGAGACTTGTTTCTGGTGTATGAAAACTAGCATTGTTTAGACTATTGAATATTCTTTCTAAATGTTAAGAAAACTTTCAGTCTTCTTCAGCCTCATAGTTTGGAAATTCATTAAGTTAGAAAATGATTCCATTTAGTCTACATAATTTTGGTTAAAACAAACGTTTTTCTTCAAACCAGTCTGTGAGGATTGTCTTTTTCTGTTTATTTGACAGAGAGTATCTTGTACCCCCACTTTTACCTCCAACTGAAATGTAGCTGAAGATGACCTTGAATTCCTGATCCTTTTGGCTCTATCTCCCAAGTGCTGGGCGACAAGCAGTACCCCCACTTTACAAAATTGCTTTAAAGAAAGTCTGTGTTTTATCTTCAAATTGCAATTTTTTTTTTAGTGGGCATAATCCATAAATGAAAAAAGTCAATCCTTCTCAGTGGTGCATAACGCTGCCCTCAGCACTTCTACAGCACGTTTCCACCTGTTCGTGTTAGAGTCAAGGGATGTGAGTCGCCAGGTGGCCTGGGAAGCAGCACGCCTCAGCTGACTCCTTACCACTTTCTTGCTTTCTAAAGTAAGAAGTTTGTGATCGTCTACACTTGTGGACTTGATGCTTACATAAACATACAAATTGCACTTGGACTTTTGGCACTCATCTAATTTGAACTCTACAGGATTTAGTCCAAACAAAACGAGGCAAATGTTTTCTTCATGTGTGTGTGTGTGTGTGTAAGTTGCATGTGTGTATGCGTGTTCACAGTTGTGTAGGTATACACACAAGTATGTGTATGTGCGTTATCCCACTGACCCATCTCCCCAAACTTATGATGGTATTGTTAGTCGGTTTAGTTGTACCTAAGTAATAGTCAAAAATATTGATCTGACAAATGAGTTCATGATTATCTACCAGTTTTGAGGACACACACAATTGGAGCTTCATTATGAGAAGTTTGGAAAGGTAAACTACAGTGACTCAAGTCTATTACAAAATGGCACCTTCTGCATGGTTTGTTTCAATATTTGATAACGCATAGAGGTATGTTTTCAGAATTGACACATAGCTGGTCAGGGAAATGTTAACTTGTTTCATTTTCCTGAGTCTTGGTCCTAAGTGAGTTCATGTCTATGTGCAAACTGGTGTCAGGGAGTGATCATGATCCATTTACACACCTCTTTGGGGACTTGAACTTTTGTGCTGGAAACTCCTCTTCTAACACCTAAGTATACAAATTTGTGACATGGTGGCCTGTCCTGCAATTCTAGCGCTTAGGAAGCTGAGGCAAGGAGGGCTCATTGAGGCTGAACCAGATTGGGCTACATGGCAAGTGCCAGGCCAATACAGTCTCAAAACAAAACAAACCCGACTGAGTGTGGTGAGCCAGTTCTGTAGCCCAGCCCTTGGGAGGTGGAGGCAGGATGACCAGGGGTGCACTGAGCACCTCCTGCTGTGCTGCCACTTAGAAGTGTTACTGAAGTTAAGGATCAGAACTTGTGCCCTGCCAGTTCTAACTAGCCGAGCTCAGTCTTCAACAAGCCAATTTTTTTTTTTTATTCAATTGTGTGTGTGTGTGTATGGGTATGTGTATGTATGTATGTATGTATGTGTATGTGTAGAACCAAGAGTGAATTCAGGAATCATCGTGGACTGCTTCTACCTCCTTTTTTTTTTTTTTGCTCTGCCCTGGATTCACAGGCTCTGCTCACCAGGACCAGAAGAGCAGCCCTCCCTCCCACTTCTGCCTGGCGTTTGTACGTGGGCTCTAGGACCCGAACTCAGGACCCTCTGCTAGCCCCCTGAGGCTTAACCCCTGAGCCATCTCTCCAACCTAACAAGCCAATTTTTTTTAAAAAAGCCAAATTAATAATGAAGAGAAAAGGGAGTTATTCAAATTGGTCACTTTGAGAAGAGGGACAATGAGATTTAGGGGGCCCCCAAGACTATTTTCTGGAACCAATTATCACATTAAAGTTTAAACAGAGGACCAGAGTTACATGTGACTATTTATCTACCATCCACCATCACTGACCCATTTTTGTCTGGACTTCAGTCTCTTTTGGCAAGGTGGCCTGGTATGTTGCTAGAACTCTGTGAACTCTCTTTTGGGAGCCAAATTCCTCTTCTGACTGGTGTTTTTCTTCTTTTTCAATGAAATTTCTGTGGAAATTTCAGTTCTTTGGGGTGTATTGTTTCAATAGTCTGATAACCAAAGAGAGGGACATAGCCCTGTCATTCCTTCAAGTATGCCAATTACAGAAGTAGAAGAGAGAATCATGGTTTCTCGCAGCACATCAATGAGTTGAACCAAATTCTCCTCTTTGATTTTTTTCTTTCTAGCCTTTTATTCTTCTTTGCTCTTCAATAATTATCCCAGTGTGTATTTTTTAATAGAAACTAAGTTATGAATGATAGCAGAAAAAAAAAAACCACACAATCTATGTAATACCTTAAAACACTTCACAAACAGGGACCAAAAAAACCAAAGATAGAAATTGAAAAAATGTAAGCAGATCCTGTATCATGTGGCATTTACTGACAATACAAAGGTCTTTGTTCTATCTAGTTAACAACAAAAAAAGGGGGGGGGGGTACATTCCATTCCACAGTAGCAGACTTAGTTAAAATTAAGTTTGCTCTGAGGAGCCTGTTTCATACCACACCACACCCCTTACACTGCTCTCATCATTTCATTGTCTCTCTATTGTTCTATTTACAGAGGAAAAACAAAGAAGGTAATTTGTAAATATTGACAGAACAAAGGACTCCGTGGAAGGACTTCTAAGAACCCCTTTGCATTTACTGCCACTGAGGTCATCATGGGCCGAGGTGAAAGAAAGTGGCTGGAACCATTTCAGCAGTAGGGACTTCTTGAGATACTTCTGTGAGCTAAAATTCACAACAGAAAACAGCAACAAAGCAGGGAATAAAAAGAATCACTACATGACTGAGGTTATTGCATTAACAAGTCCAAATGTTTTGTTTTGTATGAGTATTTGTAAAATAAAGTCTCTTTGTTTCCAATGCAGAAAACCCTAAAATTTGGGGGCAGTGAGAATGTAAGAGCCTAAAGATGGGAAGGTTCACCATTGGACAAGACATTCCATTCAAGGCAGGACTGGTGCAGTTAGGAACTTGCTGCAGTGAGACTTGTCCTTACCAGACCTGCATAATGACTGACATAAGGACATGCCCCCATAGACTATAGAGAACTCAAGAGAGATAAGAACATACAGTGGAAACCTTGGAGACTAGAGCTGGATGAGTGAAGGGAAATGCCCCTATGGGTGAGGTGGCCTCAAGAGCCACAATTTGATATGCCACAAGAGGCCTGAACCCTCATAAGTATAGACAAGCCAGAGGGAACCCTGGGGTCCATAGAAGCAGACAAGCAAGGGAGTAGGATAGATTGATATAGGGATGGGAGGGAGGAAGATGGAGGGAAGCAAGGATAAGTACTCAAAACTTGTAAAACTAAAAAAATATAATAATTAAAAAAAGCAATCCCTAAAAATTATATCAGAATGATTACTAAGAAACTTTGAGGTAAAACATTAATAGATACACAAATAACATTCCTTTCCCCTCTTTTCTTCTTTTTTTTCCCTTCCTTGTCTTCCCTTTTACTCTTTTCTTTCAGTACTGGAGGTTGAACCAGTTTTCATACTTATTGAGCAAGTGCTCTATGACTGAGTGATAAGCCAGTCCCCTTTTTTCCTTTTTATTTTGAGACAGTGTCTCTCTAAATTATCCAGGCTGGCCTTGAAATTTTAATCCTTCTAGGTTCATCCTCCTGAGTAGCTGATTATTGCAAACCTGCACTGCCAGGCCTGGTTATACATCATTTTCTCCTCTAAAAGGAAAAAAGATGGTTAAATACTGGAATGGAATACCTAAGGAAATTATGAATGTTTTAGCAGTCATTTTATGCCATTATTTGTACTGCTAGAGATCAAACTCAAGTCCTTGAATGTGATAGTTGAGCGCTGCACTACTGTCCATACACAGTTCAAAGAAGTCTATATACTTTTTTGGTGGTAGTATTGAGGATTGAACCTGGGCCTTAGATATTGTACAGGTGTCAACTTAACAGTTGAGGGTTTGAGCTCTGGGCACATTTGTAGATAATTACTTGTTGAGTTAAGCCCAGAGCAAACCCTCAGGAGATTGTCGGGCTGATGGAAAAGGCCCAGCTCCATAGTAGGTGGGAGTAGGCTCTGGAATAAAATACAGAAAGCTGGTTGAGAAAGTTGGCATCCTTGTGTACACTTGGCCAGGCATACTGGTCTGGCAAGTAAGGATCATCCCTCTCTCAGCTATTGTGTAGAGATGGTGTGGCCAGTTCCCTAGGCCCTGGCGCTGGTGTGAGCTCTCTTGCAAAGATGGACAAACAACTGTAACCAGAAATCATAAGAGAAAATAAATCCCTTTTTCCCTTAAGCTGTTTGATGGTGATTTATCAGCAACCATGCAGGCAAACTGCAATAGTTATGTCTGACATACATGCAAGCATTATAGAGTTATAGCCTTATACACTTTATTTTTAATTTTGAGACTTACTAAATTGCCTTGAACTGGCCTTGAACTCACTTTGTAGTCTAGGAATACTTTGAACTTCTTATTCTTTTTTCTCAGTCTCTGGGTAGCTGGAGTTCCTTACAACACAAAATGTTCTTTGTCCATTAGTGATCATTAAAGGCAATTCTGAGTCTGGCTTAGCTATTCCTCAGGAATTTATTATCATAGAATTATTCTGTGATCAGTTTATCTCTGACCTTGAGAACTGAGAAAATGGACTCTTTCACACTTCAACACATTTTCCTCTCACTATAAAGTTGTAAAAATAGGATCTTATTAGGCAACTGAGACTGGCCTAAAATGCACTACATCGCGCAGGAATATCTTGAATGCATGATCTTCCTGCATGGACAGTGCCAAGATTACAGGCATAGATTACCACCATAGGAAGTAAAATGTCTTTTAGCAGTCTGTACCTTATTTAGGAAATGATTTCTCACCAGGTATGGTGGCATACTCTCCAATTATAGAACTTAAGAGGCTGAGGCCGGATGGTCGTCAGAAGTTTAAAGCAAACCTGGGCTACCAAACAGGTCTGAAACAGCAATAAATTATTTCTCCTCTAATGATAAATTATAAGAAGTCACGCCGACTCCTGTGATTCTCTCCGCAAACTTCTTCAGTTGGCAGCATAGACATGTGAAACAAGTCAGCAAGCAAGAGGTTGGCCATGACTCTCCAATGAGAAGAATTAAGCAGCAGAGAGATGAATTCTTCTTGGCTTTTCCAGCCTCCGCAAACTGCAGCGAAGTGTAGACTTAAAGTTAGCCCTGCCAGAGAGTCTTTGTTACTCTTGTTTTACGTAGCCCAGGCTGGCCTTCAACTTGCAACATGGCAGAGGCTGATCTTGAGCTCCTGATCGTCTATTCTCTATCTCCCAAGGGCCAATTGAGGCCTGTTCTATCATGATTGACTTTGAGGTATGGAGTCTTTTGGAATAAACATTTTACAGCAGGTAGAAAGATAACAAAGCAGCATTCTCCATGCACAGATAGCCCAAATACATTTATTGACTTTGATAAAAGTCTGGAGCCGTATATATCTTAACTTGAAAATAATTATACATGACATAATTTAAAATCAAGCTGCATACCTTCTTCTCTGATATTTGTGTATCTTTGCTGTCTTTCAATCTATAATAAGCTTCAATAAATACAGTGCTGTGTATACTGGGAGATAAATATATTCTATTTCTGGGCACTCAAATGGCAGCGACTTCCTCTGCTGAAACAAAGAAGTTGACTTTTTTCCAAAACACTCCATAGTACCAGTGTTACTGATTCCCATTGTCCCAACGTTTTATGTTTCAGGTCAGGTGAGCGCATCCAGCAAAGCTCTCAAATGAGGCCTTGACCACCCCTTTGACTGTTCCCTTCCCAGCTGCTAAGTAAAGGGGCCCACGGGTACACAGCTGTTGTTTGTGTTGCCTGTACTTTCCTCTTTCTTCTGCTAGCCACATCCTGATAACTCTTTGGGGAATCAGCCTCGTCCTAGCCAGTTGTTCAGACAAAACTGAGAGCTTGGTGTTTGAGACATGGGCATCCATGCGGTTCATCTGTCTAGAGAGTCACATGTGAGCCCAGCTATCTAATCTATCTGTTCAATGGCAAAAACCAGACATTCGTTCTGAATTCTGCTATGCCCGTGGCTTGTACACCTAAAATTGTTGAGCACACAGTTCTGTGTTGATCATAGCCCAGAGCACAGACTCATTCCTGATGAAAAGATGGAGAGCACAGAGCCTTTTATGACTTGTCCTTAGACTTTGAGTTCACAAACAACAACAAATTGTCTCTTCTCTCTTGTATCTCTGCGAGTTACGTTTTTCCCTCTTGAAGAGTCAAGTCTCATTTGAAGGCTGTGCTGGTTAATCTTGACTGTCAACTAGCTGGATCAACCAGCTAGACACAATCTGGAATCAACTAAGAGACAGGTCATTTCCAGAAAGGATTGACTGAGGGCACAGGAGCCTCCCTCACAGCAGGCTGCACCTTCCACTGGACAGCCCAGGCAGGAAGAGAACCAAGACAAGAGCAGTGTTGCTCCCTGCCTGCCTTTGCTTCTTGCTGGTCACCGTACTTCTATTGGTCATTGCTGCTGCTGCTGCTGCTGCTGCTCCATCCCTTCCTGAGGTCAGACTTCAGTTTCTCCAACCTTCCAATGTGAACTGAAGGCCATTAACTTTCCAGGAGTCCTCCTGGCCTTCAGCACCAGGTTGGGTATTCAGCTCCATGGACAGAGAGCCTACCAGGTCCTCGAGGGGCTTCTATGGCATTCACACAGTAGATTGTTGGACTGCCTGGCCCATTTGTTGTAAGCCATTCTAATGAATTTCTTTTATAGTATATATTTACTCTGTGAATTCTGTTCTTCTAGGTGACTCTGCCTAAAACAATGATTACAATCCTGGAAGCATACTAGTTGTGTCCCAGTGATCCCAAAGCAAATCAGGAATCAAAAGATAAAATTACATCTTTTCCTCTATCCACAACAGACATGGCTAATCAAAGAGCACTGTAGGCTTTGAGTCCTTTATGTAGTTTTATCATATGCTTTAAGAAGTTAGAGTATATCCCTCTTCCTATGCTTCTCTAAATGAATGAATGAATGAATAAATAAATAAATAAATAAATAATTGCTTAAAAGGGGGTGGGACCAGAAAGATAGTTCAGCAAGTAAGGTACCTGCTTACAAACCTGCCTATATAAATTCAATTCCTGAAAGTTCAGATGGTAGAAAGAGAGAACTGATTTGTGAAATTTGTCCTCTAACTTTTATACATGAATGTGCTTTCTCTCTCTTTCTCTCTCTCTCTCTTCTCTTCTTAAATAAATAAATGAAATCTTTTTAAAAGTTGCAATAGCACATAAAATGATGCATGTGTTTTCTTTTTCTCTTGCTGGGCAGCCTGGCTGGCAGCCCTCCTCTCCTGCTTCAACCTTCTGAGCACTAGGATTACGGACATGTACCACCAAGCTTGGCTTGGTATTTTCTTGGTTAGAAATAAAGAAGCCTGTGCTGGACCCCATATAGTGCCTCCAGCATGCCAAAAGGTGCACGCAGTACAGTCTCAAGGGTGGAAGGTCCTGACATCTGCTCTATACTCTCTGTGTTCTGTGCAGTCTTTTGAGCTGTGAAACCACACTTAAGTTCTTTGTCTTTACACCTCAGTGGGCAATTATACTACATGCATTAAGCAAACTTATTTCTTTGGCCAGAATTTTCTTTTGGAGGAAAAATTCTACTTTGGAGATAGTAGAAATGTTGCATTTGTAATTTTCCTTGTGGGCAGATTAATTTTAAATATGAATGGGTCATAAATTTCATTTTCTGATTTTTATCTATAAGCCTTTCCTATGCTTTGCTAGGTATACTTGGTGATAAAAATAGTATGTGGTTAAAGTGTTTTGATATATGTATATGTCATGAAATGATCACCTAGATAATTATTACCTAATAGCCATTGCCTTTGTATGTGCAGATGCCAGAAACATTAGAAACACACATTTAGGAAATCTCAGGGTCCAACACTTACAATACCATGATTCACTACAGTGATCACCGTACATATATGAAATCTCCAGGGCTTATTCACCCTGTCTAATGGAGGCTCTTCCCTTTCACCAGCATCTCCCCAGCTGTTCTGCCCTTCAGTTCACTGTTCTCACTGCTTCTATGCATTTGATTTCGGATTGGGCCTCTAAATCAGGTGTAATAGTGCATGCTTGCAATCCCAGCACACAGGAGGCAGATGCAGGAGGATTAGGAATTCAAGGTTATCCTTGCTATAGAGAGAGCTTGCTATATAGAGAGCTATATATAATAGCCTGGCCTATTGAAACCCTGTCCCTGTCTCAAAATGCAACAAACAAACAAACAAATATGCATGCAAACAAAACAGATTGTACCCTAGGAGAGACTACATACAGTAGCAGCTATCATTCTGAGCCTGACTTACTTCACTAAAGCTTCCAGGATTATATATAATGTTGCAAATAACAGGATTTCCTTGTTTAAGGTGTATGAGGTAGACTACCCATTGCAACGATTTTATTTTGTCCTTCTTTCTTTTAATGAGTGTATTTCATTTATTCTTTTTTTTTTATGTTGTATGTGTCACACATGCCAGCGTGTGTGGTGTATGCACGTGTGCTTGCCTGTGTGGGAGCATATGGAGGCCAGAGGTTGACTTGAAATGTCTACCTAAATCTCCTTTGACTGGACAGCACACTGTCGCTCCTTAGTACTCTGGCTACTGGACTATCAAACAATGGACCTTGGGAAACTGGAATTCTCCCCAAAATCTAATACTGGGAACAGAGACAAGGACTTCACAGAGTACTGACAACTGGACAGATCTGGTGTCAGCCAGAGGAGGAATCTGTCTCCAAGGAAGAAGTTTCACACAGTTCTGACGTCAGATCTCTTTGCAGGAGGAACTGAAGCCAGTCAACAGTGGGCAAGTCACACTCCCAGCACAACTGCTTAGATAGGCAGAATTCTTGCCCTATTTGAACCTGAAAAGCCACATCAGAACTTCTAAGAGGAAGACAGACTTCGAACATTAGATATGGCCGTATTGAAAAAAATTCTTTCACTGCTTTTCATCGTTAATATGATATTTTGGTTGATTTTTTTAAAGGACTGGCAGCTGAGCTTTACCACATATTCAGTAGGTAATAAGTTCTCTATTTTGAGAGAGGGTCACTCACTAAATCTAAACCCCAAAACTCTGCAAGACACACTGACCAATGAGTCCTGGGCATCTGTCTGTCTCTCCCTGGCTCCCCAGGGCTGGGGACACAGAGAGATACCATTACAGCTGTTTTTTATGTGGGTGCTGAGTACCTTACAACTTATGCAGCAAGTTCTGTCACTTTTCCCAGCCCACATTTATCGATTTTGTTAAACATATCTCATGAATAAATCTCACTTGATTATTATGTATAATCTTTATTTAGTACTATCGGTTTACTTTGTGTTTTTGAGAACTTTGTATTTCTCTATATAAGAGAGGCTGTCCTATAATTTGTATTTGTGTGTGTGTGTGTGTGTGTGCAAGATGGCACTTTGAATGTGTGTGGCAGGAGAGGTTCGAGAGTGACACTAGGAATCATCCTGGATTGCCCGAGCTATTTGTTCCTTTGCTTTAGGGTTTCCCAGGCTTTGTCTCCTGAACTAGAATTACTGCCATTTCCTCCTGGTTTTTTACATGGGATCTGAACTCAAGTTGCTTTGCTTGTGAGGCAAAGGCTATAATCCCTGAGCCAACTCCCCAGCCCTGTATTGTGTGTTTTTGAGACAGGATCTCACTCTGTATCTCAGACAGGCCTAGAACTATGTACACCAGGCTGTGTTTAAATTTGTAGCGGTTTTCCAGCTTTAGTCTCCCAAGTGTTTGTTTGTTTTGTGGTGTTGGGGATCGAACCCGGTGCCTTGGGCATATTAGTCAAGCACTATACGATTGAGCTATAATCCCTCTATTTTTCTGGCACATGCAATTTTCTATTTTATTTTATTTTTTTTTTTTTGCTTGGCTCTGTTATCGAAGTATGGAAGTGTGGGAGCCTCTGATTTTTTTTGGAATAAAAGTGAATAAGCTTTCCTTTAATGGCATACAATTAAAGACTAATAAAAACCTCAGTATCCACATGCATTTTATGTGCTCACTAGTCCATACAAGTATGGATGTTCTCCTTTCTACTATGCTGTGTTTGAGGTTCTAAGGCAGAGCCACAAGCCCTGGCAAAGTCTCAGGGATCATAGAGTTGCGTTCTGGTGTCAGGAGCCTTTCTGAGAGGTAGAATGTCTTATTTCCTGTTCTCCATGATTCAAGGAGGCCTTTGCTTTCTTTGGTTTGGGTTTTGGTGTTGGGAAGCAGACAAGGGCTTTAAGCATATTCTCCAGTGAGCTACACCCTCACCCCCAGCAGGTAAGCTTTCATTTTCACAGCTGAATTATAAACATAGAAGTGCTAAGCCCTCTGCCCAGTCACCCCGTGGTTAAGTGGAGAAGATGGAATGTGAGAGAGGCC
Organism: Typhlomys cinereus; assembly: GCA_023101885.1. NCBI lineage: Eukaryota > Metazoa > Chordata > Mammalia > Rodentia > Platacanthomyidae > Typhlomys > Typhlomys cinereus. The sequence goes on along the minus strand of JALPQD010000070.1, from coordinate 4,347,301 downwards.
CGTCTAACCTGGGGTCTCCTGAACATATCACCACAGACAAATGGCTTTCAGTATCTGGAAGAAAACATCTGATTAATTCCTGTTCAGGCATTCATGTCTTTACAGAAAGCATGTCTTAAATTGTTATGCAGACACTTGGCTTTGTTCAAAGGATGAGAGAACAGATTTTTTTTTTTTTGAGATCACAGAAAGATGGTTGGTTAAGAGACGGAGAAGAAGGTGGGATGGGGTCATCTCTTGATGAGATATTACTGTAACCAACACTGGCCTAGCACATTGTCACTGTCAGTAACTTGGCCATTAACACTTAACCTGTTATACTAGTTCATCCTCTCCTGAGTGCTGTAACTCACTTGAGCGTGTCCATTTTTGTCGGGCCTTTTTTTCTGGAGTGAACTTTGAAGCAGAATCCCAAATGAGCCCGTAAGATTTGAATACACAATGTGGAGAGAGTTTGCACATTCTCTGGGGCAAGTGCACCAAATTAAAAGGACATTTGCTTCTGAAATCTTAGTGGTTGATGCTTTAGGGTACAAAGTTATGCCAAGACCTAAGTCTGAATTGAGACTTTACTCACTAATGCAAAGAATTGGGGCCACTCTAACAATGACTCAGAGCCAACGGACGGCAGAGAAAGCTTCCTGAGTATTTGTCACTCCAGAAATAGGGGATTTGGTTTGTTTTTGTTTGAGGTTGGATGGAAGGTACATACTTGGACATGGATGAGTGTGGGAGAGAACGAGTGCTGCGTGTGCTTGGTATGTGTATGCGTGGATGTGTTCGACTATGTGCTGTTCAGAGAAATAGTTCCCCAGGGAACTATTGGTTCCTTCTGGGCCCGAGAACTTCCTTGCTAAGCTATATCTTCACAGCACAAAGCAGCCAACCTATACCTCAGCAGCTGCCTTTTCCTGGCTCCAGGAGGTATACAATCCAGGAGATAACTTCTGTGATTATTTTGATTATCAGCAGAGAATTCCAGGCATTTCCAGGCCATCCTTTAACAGCTTAACACTCTTTTCTGGTTGTTGCATTTGGATATAACTAAAGTGAGCTCACTTAGCAGTTAATTCTATCAGAAAGGAATATTAACAGTGATTGCTTTTAAGTGGCACATTAGTCAAGGTTCTCCAGAGAAACAGAATGTAATGTCCTTGTGATTATAAGGCTTTGGCTCATGTGAGCAGAAGCGAAGAGTCTTACAGTAACCAGGGAATCTAGGAGCCACAGAACAAGAGGGACCTATGCTGTAGGCTTGGTCCAAGGCTGAAGGCATGAAGTCTCCTGGACAGCTGCTGAACAAGGCTCACATTTAAAGGCTGAAGATTCTGGAGTCTCATGGCCAAGGGTAACAGAAGCAGGCAAAACAAAAGCAAAACAACCAACTGAACAAAAACCAACCAAGCAGCCAACCAGTGCACACCTGCTGAAATGGGGTGAAGCATGAGTTTCCTGCTGCTTCTGCTTTTGCCCCACTGGTCCCCAGCCTATTGGATGGTGCCGTCTATGCTCAGAATGGTCTCACTACTAGTTTACTGATACACATGCTGGTAGGCATTGGAAAACCCTCACAGACACACCCAAAAGTGGACTTTCCAGGTTTCTAGTCATTGATGCATTCAATCAGGATGATAACCAAGATTAGCCATCACCAGTGGGTTGGTGTAGAACTTGGGTTTTTATGGATTTTAGCATGAAATATGCATTTAATTAGAATTGCAAATTACAGCCCTATATTAGTTATCTATTATCAAATGAGCAATTGTGTCCCCAAACCTAGAGGCTTAAAATGATGAATATTCATGTTATATGTGGAAGCTAAGAGCAAGAACCCTCTGTTACGCAGGCTCAGGGGTAGTTGAAGAATGAGTGGAAGTACTGGCTAATGCTACAGTTATCCCAAAGCTCAACTGGTTGTAGAAGCTCCTTCCAAGCTTGGAGGATGTGCTTTCAAGCTGGTGCATGTAAGTTGACCAATAGGACTGCGTTTTAAGAGCAACTAGCCTCCCTCAATGCAGGTGAGCCAAGAATCAGTCAGCAGGAGAGCCCCAGATGGGCCCTTGAAGTTTCATCTCATTACCATATACTATATAAATTCAGGTCTTTCCCTCACTGAATCCAAACATCCCATTACTGCCATAGTCCATTCATTAGAAGAGAACCATGAGGTTTAGTCCCTACTTCAGAGAACTATCAGGAGGGACTAGTTGTGGGCCTCATTGGAGGCTCCTTGGAACAAACCCCTCACAGAACCTGCCTGAAAGTGTGTCTATTTGGTCAGTAAATACACACAGATATTTGTGTTTATTCATTAAATAGCCTGTGAGACCGAAAGTGCGTTGCTAGTAATTCTAAAACAGATGTAGCTTTCCTCTGCACTAAGCCAGAAAAAGTAAACAATGGGAGGTACACGGGAGAGACACAGTTCTGAGAAACTCCATTCTGGGAACATCAGAGATCACTGAATCAAGCCAGGCATGGTGGTACACACACTGTAACCCCAACTCCCAGGAGGTTAAGGTAAGAGGATAGAGTTGGAAGCCAATCCTGGCTATCAAGTAAGTTCAAGGTCAGTATGGACTACCTAGAGAGAACAAAATAAAAGAACTGGCTAAAACCAAACAATAAGGTACCCAAGAACCAACCCAACAAAAGATCCTTCATCAGTTAATGAGGCTAATTGTGTCAAGAATATGAGATGCAGTACAGGCTGTGTTCTGCCTGAAGCGTTTTTCTTCTCACACAGAAAGTATGTTGTCTGGTGGGTGATGTTTCAGTGTGACTATTCTTCTGGGGTTATGCGGTCATTTAGAGAGTGAATGAGAAAGTGATTCAGTCAGTCAGCTTTGTTTTACCCAAGCTCAGAATGCATTGAGTGACACCATAGGTTTCTAAGCAAGGTAATCATTGAGACAATGAAGAACGTGTAACTGGGCATGGTGGTATGGGACTGGCTGGCCAGAACTCAGGGGGAAAAAGGTATTAAAGGCCAGTCTGGGTGGCCTGTCTCAACCCCTTCTCTGCTACCTCTCAGAAATCAGTGATGAGGACTTTGTATTAATCCAGGAATAATGACGTGGGGAAGACCTGGCTTCAAACAGTTAAGTTAGGGTGAGCTTAATAAAGGATGAACTGGCTCTTGATTGGTAATAATAGAGTGCCTCAAACCTGGAACACAGTGTAGGTGGGTATGGTATCAGATTGGCTTACATGTAAACAATGCCTTTGCATACATTATATATTGTTTACACCATAGTGTTTGCTGCTGTTGATAGTCTTTTCTTCTAGTGGGTCTTCTGTGGAAAATACTCATTTAGAGCTTAGATCTATTATGAAAATGTCATTTTATAAATATCTTTTTCCCTTTGGTTAAAAGATTATGTCCTAAATGAATTAGACCTTATTGGTCCTAAAATATGAACAAGATGATATAACTTAGTTATGGTCTAGAAATTGGAATGTATGTACCAATGCTAGAAATTTAAGATCATGATGGACATACAGTGATAGAATTTGGAAAAATGCTTTCATGGTTTATGTTTGGGAAACCAGCCCTTTATTCTCCATAGGGACTGTTAGAAGTTTCCTGTGCTTTCCTTTCCAGCCTAATCATTTCTAGCATCCTGGAGTCCAAAGGTAGAACTAACTGTTCCCACAAGGTCAAACTGTATGCTCCAGGGCCTCCTTTCTCCATTAGTGTGTCCACCTTTCCTAGAGTCTTGGGAGCCCCGTCTCCCCATTCCTTTCCCTGCTCCAGTGTGTAAAAGTGGTTGGGATGATGCTCTGAGTCAGCTTACCTGTGCTTAGCTAGTGAGTTTGTGTACTCATCAAGACAGCTGATTTATTTAGAACAATGGTTCACCAGCTGTGAGACTAGTAGCATCCGTACTACCTGGGGACTTGTTAGATTCCTAGGGCTGTGGATGCACCTTAGTGGGAGAATGTTTGCCTAGCATGCCATTAAACTGTAAGTTCAATATTCAGTTTGTCCATCTGCCTGCCTCTCTCTCTCTCTCTCTCTCTCTCTCTCTCTTTCACTCACACACACACACACACACACACACACACACACACACACACACATACAGAAATGAAAATTCCCAAGCCCCAAACCAGATTAACTGAAGCAAAAATTCCATGGGGATTTTTAAAGAGCTGTCTTCTTTGTAGTCTTAATCACTGAGTTTGATGAAAACCCTTGTCTTTTACTCTGTCTTAGAACCTGAGACTTAGTGAACCAGATGGCTAGCTCTCTTCATCTGCTGGGACAAGAGATAAAACAATACAACCATTCCCAGGGAGTCCATTGCAGGCAACATCAACACAGGACTACGAATGGATAAACTGGATAAATGATAATTAAGCTCACTGGGAACTCATGCTTCAAGCATTTTGGGGATATTTCCAACACAGACTTTTGCATACCATACGGGAATATTCTGCACTTGCAGAAGGATGCTTACTTGATAAGCAATAATGTCTTTAGTTACTAGCAAACACAATCTGTGACTCTTGAAGCTGTCAACATTCAGTGCGGCAGGTCAACTCTGTCTGTGGATCTGAAACTTCAGTTGTGTAGGGAGGACCAGGCTGGGGAGGACCAGACTAGGGAGGACAAGGCTAGGGAAGCATGACAGGAAGTCCAGACTCCCACCTCAGTGTGATGATAGAGCTCCCCTTTCTGCCTTCTGTATCCCAGAGCTTTGAAAACAGGTTGTTTAAATTGAAACATCAGCTGAATGGAAATGCAGAGAGAAGACATATGTCAACTGCATTTCCAAAAGGTGTTACTGAGGTAGAATTTCCTGAAGCTGTCCTTTAGATACAAGGGAACCTTAGAAAGAGCTCTGTAGGCTTCCCAAGCACAGGAAGTAAACCAGCTGGGTGCACTTCAGGCAACAGATTTCCACCCAGTCTGAAGATCATACTTGTGTAAATCAAATTATATTTGAAATGCAGTAGAGAAGCTTGCCATTGAAAAGAAATTTCCCTGAAGATCTTTTGCAGGGAATATAATTATTTTACTTGTTTCTTTCTGATAAAGATTTCTAGTGCTGATGAGATCGCTCAGTGGGTGAAGGCACTTGCTATGCAAGCCTGAATTTGAGTCTATGAGTCCACGAGGTTAGGAAAGAGAGAGCGAACTCCAAACTCTTGAAGGTTGTCCTTTGACTTCCACATTAATACCGTGGCACACATGCTTACCTATGAGTGGATATGCACATGCACACACACATATACACACACGCAAATAAATAATTAAAGTTTAAAAATATTTCTATTTGCAATAAAACAAATTCTTTCTTTTTTGACTGACAAAGGATTAACTGGAAGAAAATTCTGTTTCCAGTTTTTGTAGAAAATCCTTCTAATACTAGAGGTCAGTGATACAATCAACTCTTCTTGATGATTAAAGATTTTGCAGTATGTTTTCATCCATGGACATAAAAGAGTAGGCTATAACTGTGCTTAACTAAAAGAAGACACCAGAAATTAGTGTCTGAAATATTGGAAACACACTTGTAATTTGATTTTTTTAGTGGGTATTTTATATAAATATTCAGCAGAGAACATCCTTTTATTTAGAAATTGGTGGTTAAATCCTGTTGAATTTTAATTGTAACAGGTTTGCTTCATGGGAATATATATCTATATTTAGAAATACTAGTAAATAGAAGATGAATTAAGGCAGTTGTAATGTGCAATCATTTTCTCACTGCGTTAATAATATTTTAAGGTAGGTGTTCTGTGATTCAACATTTAATTGCTCTTATCCTGGTTTTTCCACATAACTTAGAGCAGCCATCTGTGAATAGACAGGTTGGGGGAGAAAGCAATTTAAAGCCTAGGTCAGCAATGTCCAGGGACATCGACTTAAATTCAACAAAGAGTAGTAGATCCCTAAAATGACTCCCCATGGCACCATGGGATGTACATAGATACAAAGTAGCTCCCCTCCTCACAGAGCTCAGTCTTGGGTGAGGAAATGCCTGGGACACTTGGGTGAGTAGAAACGTGTGCGAGCCCACTCAAAGGAAGTGTGGTCCAAGAATCCTTAGATGCCCTTGAGAGCAGAGGACCCTGATGCCACTATCGAATGCTGATCGATTGCATTCCCCTAACCTGCCCCCCACAAGGCTGGCTCTCACAAACACAGAAAGCATGACTGCTTATATAATGTACATACGAATATATATTTCTGTGAAATCACAACTATGAACTCCCAGATTCACAACGATAATTCCAAGCCGTTAGGCTAGCTGGATGGGCCATCCCTCCATTTTTCTGTTAATGTCAGTGTGTCTCTCGCTAATTCATGCTGTCATCTATCCGCTAGCACTTGTCAGTAGACATACAGAAACAGGTGCAGGTGACAAACGTTTAGGGAAAGTGGAGATGGGAGAGCATTCTATCCATTAGTTTCATTTAAGAATGTGATTTAGGAAAAGATGACAATCACACATTTCTGTCACAGTTCAGAGAAACCTGGTGGGCATGGGAGTAACTCACTGACAAGAACAAGGACTGATATGCAAAGGAATCCTATCAATTTGGGAGACCCTCCAGCAGGCAGGGGGGCCCTCTTCTACTGCAGGTAGACAAGGATTAGAATATACCTCCTGAGTCTTAAGCTTTCTCTTGTTGCTAACTAACATTGCTTCAGAATGCGGCAGCTCAACATACTGCTGAAGATGGAATTTGGAACAGTTCTCACAATAAAAGCATTGTCATGAAGAAAGGCTAGGTTTAAATGAGAACGTGATATGATAATAAAAGCTAGATATAAGTGTATTAAATTGAGCTTGTATGTAGACCTTGGAAGTTCTGTACTTTATTTATGACATTTTTTAACAGAGTAGAGCTTTTTTATCTCTGTCACTTCAAATGTTGTATTCATTCAAATTTCTCTTATAAACCCACAATGAGTACTTTCTGGAGACTAAGCATAAGTTTTTCATCAGTTAAATGGAATGAAAAACAAAACGCTCTTACAATTTAATGAAAGTGGCCTTATGTAACCCTTTATAATTAAAATAAACTAAAAACTATATTTATCATTCTATCCTACAGACTGATATGGCACATAAGGTGCTATATATATAATATCCCAAAAAGAAAAACAATATTCTTAGTAATGTTGTTATGAAGATTAAGTGGATTGCAAAATGTTACCTGCTTTGCTGGGTGTCTGGCAGACACAAACTGCTTAGTAAATAATATCACATCATCCTTAGTGTTAACATACAATAATATGATGCAAACAACTTTCTAGAAGACAATACCCTGGTACCTGGATCTTATCTGTATTACTAGAGTGTCTCCACACCCCAGTTTTAAGCTCCTCCTGTGTCCTGTGAGGAGGGATTGCCCTTTGAGTAGATGGTGTTCGACTGATATTCTTTTTCCCCAAGGCAGGAAGTTGTAGACACCAGTGGCTTTTTCTAGAAACTCAACCCCATCATGGCCTTGCCTCCTGAGATTAAACAGGTCCACCCCCTGCATGTTTATTTCAGAAGCTGGCCACCCACTGACCCTGAACTCCCACATGCAGACAGGCTTGTCTGTATTGTTACAAGCCCCGGCTCTGCAGACATGTGGAACTGCCTGCTAAATTGAGTCAAGGAGACAGAACTGTGATCTTCTATGGAGGAAACAAGAGAGAACTTCATTTGTTGCACTGTGTCAAAGTCTTGCCGTTGGTCTCTTCCACGATGAAGTTCCAGGGTGGTTTCAGATAGCCTTGGGAGAAACACCATCTTCTTACACAGTTACATCCACTCAGTTCTGGGCAGCTCAGCTTAGTCCCTGGTGGGTTGAGGGATGCTGACAAACGTTTTGGTAAAATGAGCATTATTGCATGCAGTACACCAAGGCAACATCTCTGGCATGTTTAAGATGAACATAGCTAGTGTTGATAGGAATGCCCACTGCAGCACAGAGCAGAAGACTACTGTCCACAATTCATGTGGCCGGCTAGGCACTATCCTTTTCTCTGAAGGGTACATAGGACAAGACTGTAATGAATGAGTCCCTGCACTTCAGAAGAACCTCTGTTCATTTTATTTGGGGTCTCTATACATGGCACTTCTTCCACTTATCTTACATTAGAGAATTTTCCATCCACTCAGTAACCTCTGCATGTTTTCACTCTGGCTGGATTTCTGTCATCTATAAGGACAGCCCAAGAAAACTACTGAGATCGTCTTATGGATGAAATCAGCATTAGCACAAAATATCTCAAAGGATTGAAGAACCAGAACAGAGTCTTGACTTCCCTGACCAAAGAAAGAGTGGTGTGTGCCTGTGTATTTGCGTGTGTGTGTGTGTGTGTGTGTGTGTGTGTGTGTGTGCATGCATGTATGTGTGTGTGCATGCACGTGTGTGTGTGCTCATGGTGTGTACCATGAATGAGCACAGTCTGGTCCACAGATGCCTTCTTTAGCAAGAACGTGTCAGATATCATGGTACCAGTAACCACAGGGGGCATTTGGGAAATGCTTAAACTCTAGGACACACTCCACTGAGCTGACTAAGGAGGAGGTACAGCTACTTCTAATCAAGATAGATAAACTTCATTGACAAAAGACAGCTCTACCTGCTTGGACTTGGAAAGATTGTGTGTGAGGCTGAGAGATCCCCTCGTACATCTGTGTGCTTCTAATTTGCCATATCCTAATCCTAGCTGGGTGATGCCAGGCAAGTGGAGTGACCCTCTGCTCATCTTGCTCACTACATACAGGGACGCACATACAAAAGGTAGAAGGATTAGCACCGCACATGTAGTGCCTGGAATGCCCAGCACTCAGTAACAGTTGGCAATATTCTTCATGTTACTGGCATTTCCAAACTAAGAATAGACCTGGAGAAGCACTTTTGAGAAGAGAAAAAAATAGATACATGTACTCTTAGGAGGTAAAACTGAAGTGTCCCCACAGAGGAAGCTCCTTTTCCTCTTCGGGGTCTGGCCATGCTTGATAGGAGCTGAAGGGCAAGTATCTGTCCGTTAGTCTTCATGGAGTCTCACTTGACACAGCTTCCACATGTTCCTGCAGAGAATCAATGTCCAAGGGATGAGAAAGACTGAAAAGGAGCGCATGGCTGGGCAAGATGACACGCAGCACAGCTGCAACCCTAGCAGGCAGGAGACTGAGACATGAAGATGGGAAGTTCTAGCTCAGCCGGGGTTCCATAGTGAGATTCTGTCAAAAAAGAAAAAAAAAGAAAGAAAAAAAAAGGAATAACATAAAAAACCTAGAAACAATCCCACGTTTGAAGTGTCACCTCAAAGTCAGAAATGACGACATCGCCGTTTATCTTCCTTTTACTTTGAAAAGGCACTCTCCCCTCTGCATGATCCCTATCAGACTGAGATCAAGCGAGAATCAAGTGCTGGAGGCCAGGGAGAATGTTCTGGGAGACCTTCTCTGGGGATTTCCACGTTCAAGGCCAGTGGCAAAGCAACTCTTGTGATGACTTCTGCCTCTTGATTTCGTGAGCGCCTGTGACTCGTGGCCTTCGCCCTGACTTTGAGGTTGGTCATTTGGTGCTGTTATTTCTGATTTCATAATTTTCATGGGTATGCTCCGTTCCCTCTCCTAAACAGGAATGGGACACATTTGCTAGTTGTTTGCCTCTTTGAGTTCTTACATGTTGACCCTGTTAAAGTATCCCACTCAACGGTCACCATTCACAGCAGTTGCAGATCACAGCAGTTGCAGATTTCCCTTGTTAGCTTTGAGGCTCCAGGATGGGTATGGACAATAATAGATTCTTTTCCTGAGAAGACATTTGTGACTTCAATAAGCTGGCACATGAGAGTACATAAACATGGCTGGGTCCAAAAGAGAGTAAGAACTTACTTAATGAAGTCAATTTAAAGCTAGAAGTGCTGAGTCATGCAGATAGAGGCAGGAGAATTGCTGCGAATTTGAGGCAAAATCAATTTAAGTGTTAAAGAACGATAAACTTCCCTTCTTTTAAATTTCTAGGCCATTCATTGATAGCAAAACTAAGCTCAGTCCTGTAGTCCTTCTTTCAGTTGGTTCCCTACATGTTAGTAAAGAAATGAAAGTAGAACACTATTTTGGAAGTCAAGATAAATATTGCAGGGGCTAGGGAGATGGCTCAGGGGCTAACACCTTCACCTTGCAAGCAACAGACCTGAGTTTGGATCCCAGATTTCACACAGAAATGGCAGCAGACTGCACTTGTGGCCCTGGAAGTAATAAGGATGATTCCTGAAGTTACCCTTGGACTCTATAGTCACACAGAGTGCCCTCTTCTACATACTCACACACCTACACACACACACACACACACACACACACACACACACACACGCGCGCGCGCTAAATATTGCAATACTTTCTTGGGAACACACGCAGAAAAAGATCTATTTACTCAAAGACTGAGAAGCCACGGTGGCCAAGACAGTGGCAGGGACTTCACACGGTAGCCTTAGTGAATGATAGTCTAATTACATCTCAAAACAGGCTGTTCCCCTAAACCCTTCTCTGCGCCAGCCATGCACAGGAAGCCCCATAGAACCTTCCGCTTTGTTTTTCCAGCTTCCACTCATCTCAGACCTCATTCCTTCATGAGAACTATGCAGCCTAGACTAGCCTCAAACTCTTTAAGTAGCCTAGACTGGACTTGAATATATCTTATTCAGAGTAGTTCTTGTCTTGTAGTAATGAGTGGATGTTGGAAGACAGTCATTTTGGGAAGTAATGGGCATTGTGGAGCCATTTGCTCCAAATTAAAATATTTCTTCTGGGAGGAAAGGCAGATACTTATGAGACTCTGGAAGTCACAAGTCTCAAAAAGTCCCTGAAACTTACCAGATTCATAAGATCCCAAGATTATAGACAGATGGAAAAAAGAGTCTCTTTGGCTGTTCAGCTGCCTGAAGGTCATGCAGAAAGTTCTAGGCTACAGCTTCTGTGGACTTTTCAGTGTTGCGGCTACTTTTAAGTGAACTCTGCTTCTGCAAAAAACCCCCCACCTATACTTGTGCAGAAAGCCTAATAAATTCATTGGTTTGCCAAATTGAACTTTAGAGTGATTTCTACCTTCATAGTGATCATTGGATTCCCTATCTGGAACAAATAGATATTTGTTGATGTTTCCCCTACAAAAATGAACACATGAATGTGTGGATGGGGCTGGACCATTTCTTCTTTTTCCTTGCTCAGGCAACAAGAGCTGTGGCTTCGTCATGTTGTGATGTCTCTGAAATTGAGGCAGGATTAGAACAGCCATGCTGGGATGGGTCTCTCAAGGTCTTTTTGAAGGTCTTTGGAATTCCTGAAGGACATCCCCCACTGCTGGAATCACCTTGAAGGAACACTCCTGCTGAGGAACTGACTCCAATCCTCTCAGAGATAAGATGGCTAACTTCCCTAGGAAGTGATTGTGGAGATAAGCTCTGCATATCAGACAACTTGACCTCTAGGCCACATGGGCCCAAGAGCAACTGGGTTGGACCCCAATGGAAATTAACCAATGGAAAAAAGCCAGTTTCCTCAAGTGTATAAATGTACCTGGCCCTGGCAGCCATCTTTGGCGATGTAGCCCCTCATGGTGGCACTCAAGGTGCATGAGTTCCTTTTCCCCTCACGACTTCTCTGGCGCCCTAGCCCCTCATGGCACTCTAGAGCCATGAGTTCTGTTTCTTGCCTGCTTCTAATGGAGGCACTCTGGCCCCTCATGGTACTCCAGTGCCATGAGTCCTTTTCTTGTTCCTTGCTCCTCATGCATTCCATGCCTAGGCACCATGAATTCTCCAGGACGTCCTAGCCTCTCATGGCACTCCAATCTGGAGTCCATCAGTTTCAACCTTTCTCTCCTCTAATAAACTCTACCTTAATCCTCTACACCTCTACCTTACAACATTGGGAGGTCGAGACTGTTTCCCTGCAACATTTGATCATCCGGATGGGACAGCCAAAAAGACCATTTCCCTGCAACAAAATCAGAAAACTAGCAACATAGAGTATTCCAGAAGTTTAAGAATAATACGTGGCAATGAGATGCAGAATGTAGGCAGCGACTGTATTTGAACAGTTTGAACCAATCTTCTCTTGTGTGGTAAAGATGCTATATGTCCTCCCAGCCCAGGGAATCTCCTTATTTTGCCAAGGTAGCCATGGGCAATATGCAGCACATATAATGCCAGCAAACCTAAGGCAGCACATGCATGCGATGTTGTCCCTTCTTGATTTGTGATAGCACCGAGAATTGCCTTTATGGGTTTTGAATTTATTAGATATATTTACATAATGTATATACTCTATGAACAATTGATGGTATGTACAAACATTGTTTTAAAGGATATTGGGGTTCCTGCTTATCCTAAATTCCTCTGCTAGACCTCCCATCACCTTGGATAGAAATTCCTGTTGTTAGCATGCAGTCTGATCCGTAGATACTAATTTGCTAAGTGAATTTGTGTCATTTAAATTGTCTTAGGCAGAATTTTCTCATTTGTAAATTAAGGGGTTGGATAAACTCTGCTTCCTCAGACTTTCCATGCTCCTTTCTTTCTCTCCCCCAGAGACTGAACTTCGTGGTTACAGTCTTCCTGTATGGACTTGCAAAGTGTTATGAATAATTTTAATTATGCACAATCAAAATGCCAACTTCTAATCTTGGGAAAACAGACTCTAATTGACAAGAATTGCCCCTAAGCACTTTCTTATCAAGGGATTGTTCTCTACGCAAATCTTTGATAACCTTTCTCTACCTTGCTCATAGAAGTTCTTAACCTCTACTTGAACTTTCTTTTTTTTTTGGTCCTTACATATGCATTACTGTCTTTGGTTGGGATTAAAGGTATCAAGAACTGATAAAAAGATAACCTAGCTTTTGTAAATCTTACTTTCTTCTAAACTTTGATGAAACAAATAACAGTATTCTCCCATTTTCTTCTATTATCAGGAACTGGGAGACACTCACTGACCAGGACAGAGATATTCTTGTTGGGGAAGGCATTGTCGATCTTGGTTTCTGTGCTTGGCATTATAGGCCCTTTGACCTTCATTTCAGAGGTTCTTGGCTTCTGTTTCTCCGTTGTGCAGCCAGGGTAGTTGTGTTGTTTAAGAACTGTCCACACAGACATAAACTTGCACATGCGCAGAGGTCTTGAAGTTTCTCCTAGTAAGAACAGCATGCCACCTAGGCACTAGGAGAATGAGCAAACTAGGAGTGGAAGCAGAGCTGGAGGTCACATGCTTAATAGTAACTTGCATTTCCCCATGGCCCAACTGAAGGTTCCTGTGTTTTCACTGTGTGTCAGTTGTTGACAACTAGGTAGAGATGGACAGAGTTTAACCAGTTACTCGCTAAATTCAGTTTCTAGCCTTGAATCTGTCCTCCACTCTTGATGTGTCATCAAATACACAATGCGATCGAACATGCTATGTTTGGTCCTGAAGAAAAGATTCTCACCTGAAACTATAACTCGTGCCAGCATTGCTCAGAACTTGACTTTCAGACAGCTACCACAAGCATACCTAAAAACTAAGCAAACCTGGAACCAGGTATGATGGCACATATCTGCAATCCCAGAGCTCTGAACTGAACACTGAGAGTTTGATGATAATCTGGGCTACCTGAGATCCTGCTTTAAAAAAAAAGTATATATATGATTAAAAAAGAAAGAAATATGAGCTAAAGTTCCACAAAAGAATCACTTTTTATTAAAAATTCTTTGAAGACTGATGAACTTATTAGAACCTCAATGATTGCAGAAAGATTGGAAGGTCATTAGTCTAATTACAATTGACCTTGGGTTCTCTTTAGCCCTCTCATAGCCCACCTCTGTTTCTGACCGGACTTCCTTGTGAAATCTTCGGGGATGCACTACAGTCGTATATCAGTAGCTTCTACCATCTCACAAGCTAAGAATGTCACCAGCATCGCAGGCCTGTGACAAAGGTTCCCCACTTTGTTCTAATCCCATGCTTCCACGAATGATTTGAAAATATTTTGGTGCATGACTCTAAGAGTTGGTCTCAAGTGTTAACGCGACACAGTGATTAGTCATACAGAAGAAGAGCCTTTGACACAGTCTATAGGAGATATATCTTGAGTGGGTTAACTGAGGGGTGAAGACCTGCCCTTAACTGAGGGGTGAAGACATGCCAGCTCTGGTTTGCACCGCTCACCTGGCCAGGCTCCTGGATTTCATATGACAGGAGCTGAGATCCAGCAAACCTGCACGCATCTGTTGCTTTCTGTTCATGGCTGAGATGTGTATGATCTGTCCTTTCTAGCACTTGCTGCTGAGCCCTCCCTGCTGTAAGGGACCTTAACCTGGAGTTGTGAGCTAGAATGAAACCCCTTTCTCACCTGAATTACTTTTGTCAGCATGTGTTATTGTAGCAGTTAGAAAAGAAACCAAAAGCAATCACTCTTTTGGCTCTGTTACTATGAAAACTTCACAAAACCTATGGGGGCATGGAATGTAGGATGACCTAAATCTTGTTCCTGGGCTATGGACAGTTATATTTGGGTCCAGAATAAACTTGTCTCTTTTCCTGTGTGAACTGAGACCTGCGCTTTTTATGTCACAAGAAGCTTAAAACAAGCCTGGGGGAAGCTCTTGGTGACGGAGCATGAATTTAGGGATGTACTGAAATGGATACTCAGAGGACTATTCGTTGAAGAAACTCCATCTCCCTCTCCAAGCTAAAAATGATGGGGAAGAAAATAACTAATTAGTTATTTTCTTATAGCCTAAGAAAGCACTCAAACTTTCTCCACTTTGTGACTCACTTTTGGAAATGCCAGCCTTCTTGAAAGCTGGCTTTGGTATTCATCTCCATCACGGGATGGGGACATACTCAAACCACAGTATCAAAAATTATCCCTTGTAAATTTGTGGTATGTGATTGGGAAAAATATTGAGAAATATTTCAGTAGAGAGCTCCAAAATATTCAGCATACTTTTTAACAGTGAATATGAATTATTCTCAAGTAGAGTCAGACTTTTTACATTTGTTAACATTATGAAGCATCTCATAGCCAATGACTCAAGGCTGTCTTGTTTGGAAAGCGGACAAATGCAATATAATAGAGAGGGCATGGCTGTAGGATTTCTTTTTATCAACTGTGATTCCTAATATTACTATTTATGCATGTTGATAATCCAATAGACCCTAATTCAGCATTTGACTTTATTTTTTAAAATTAATACTTTGTAATTGAAGCTGTTTTTTTTTTTAAGCACAATTGTAAATGTATCATTTGGAAAGAATGGTATCTAAATTAAAATCAGCAAAGAATGTCTTCAAAAGACTTGACTCAAATAAAAAGTCATGTTGTTTATAAGTAAGTATGAATGTCAGCAATTCAAATTTCAGCAATGACAGAATAATTTGTTGGAGTTCAAGCTCAGGAATTGATTCACTAAAGAAATGTTGTAGTGTCTCCTTGAGAAATAGTCCACTCTTCTATGGGTGAGTTTTCCAAGTCTTCCTGTTTGTCAAAGTCTTCTGGTTGGTTCTCAGGAGACTGGCCAGTTTCCCTTCATCAGCTAACCTCTTTTCCCAAGCTTTCCCAGCATGTAGCACACTCCACGTATGAGCTGAGTCAAGCACCAACAAGCTGGGCATGTCTGACGATCTACAGGAAATTTTTGCTGGAAGCAGCTGGAGTTTCCCTCTTGCATATGAAGTCATTGCTTCAGAACTCAAAGTGACACATTTCAGAGGTAAAAACTGACAGATCTGATATACAATGATAAAAGAGATCAGACTTGTCCACCTTTGAAATATTCCAATCACTGTCTACAGTGGTGACCTTATTGTTAACAACATCTAGTTACTAAAACTTATTAAAAGCATTCACTTTCAGTGAAACTACAAAATATGTCAGTACTTAAATGTTGGGCAGCATTTTTTGTGTGTGTGTGTGGTAAAAGGAGATATTTTTGTTTTTAGTCATAAATTTATAGTGACAGATATATCACAGCCATGAAGAAGGCCAGGCTACTTCATAATTCACCTGTATCTGCCCTAGAAGGAGAGTTTGATGGAAGCTACCAGAACACAACGATAGCTCATATTTGTGAACTAGCTATTAAAGCCTGTTTTCACAGTGTGTGTGTGTGTGTGTGTGTGTGTGTGTGTGTGTGTGTGTTAGAAATAGACCTCATAGCCTCATGCATGCTAGACTTACAGTGCTATTTCACTGAGCCTCACACTCAAACCCCCTTTATCTAACTTTTAAATCATAAAGTTATTTTTTTCTTCATGCAATGGAAATATACATATACCACCCAGAAATTAAAAATCACAGATAGACTGGGCCACCAAATGGCTCAGTGAGTAAAGGTGCTTGCCACACAAACCCGACACCCAAGCAGGACCCCCAGAACCTTCTTAAAGTGGAAGAGAATCAATTCCACAAAGTTATCCTCAGACCTTCACACACACACACACACACACACACACACACACACACACACACACACACACACACACACTCAGTGAAATAGCACTGTAAGTCTAGCATGCATGAGGCTATGAGGTCTTATTTCTAACATACACACATTCACACACGCACACACACACACACACACACACACATGCAGCACATATGCATGCACTAATAACAAATCCAGTTTTAAAAAACTTTTGCTCTGAGTTAAAAACTTTGGCTACCTTAGTCAATATAGTTCTAAACTCCCCTTTTCTCTGCATGTATCATCATATTTATACATTGCTTGTACATTTATACCTTGCTTGTACTCTAGTAACTATGTTTTGTATATTCTTATATTATCTGTGGCTCTTTAAAGTTTCCATAAGTTTAAGTCACTGTACAATGCACTAACACTATATAAGTGTATCCTTAATTACATAGCTAATTTCTATTATGGCACATTTGATTGCTCTGGTATTTTGTTGTTGCAAGCAGCATTCTGGTAAACATCCTCTTGCATATGTCTTTCTGCGCAATCTTAATTATGTCCTAAAGTGAGTTTCCAAAGGAAGAATAACTAGGCCACAGACCTGGGCATTTTTAAGTCTGGTAATTGCCAAATTGCTCTCCAAAGTCTGGTCATCTATACGCAGTCACAGACACGCAAGAATGCTTTCCATTACGAGCTTTCTAGCTTCATCCTGATTCTCACAATAGCTCTATGAGATAGACGTATGGATGAGGAAGGACACTGGCCGTCACCCAGGAGAAAGCGCGCAAGCTGGAGAGCTGCCTTCGCGCTTGGTGCCACATGTGGTCCATCCCTGCCACACGCTTGCTCTGTGCCACATCCCTGCCACACCTCTGCTCTGCTGTGGCCCATGGCGGTGTCATCAAGCGTCATTCCAGGAAAGAGCCCAGAGCAGGAATTCCTGACCAGCCACAGCGCAACTCCTGCCGGCACTGCTGGCCTCTGGCCACCGGTCTGTGGGTGGCATCATTCTTGTATTCTTAGAAAAAAAGGCAACGTTGGCACACTGCATGCCCAGGCCAGTGCCAAAGCCAACCGGGAAGGAGGAGGTGAGGAAGGCAGAGGCAGACAGGCAGTGGAGGGTGAGCAGATTGTAAATGTAACTACATGGTTCTAAAATCATTCAACTCTTACCCTACATTGTGATTGAAATAATCTACATCACCAATGGATGTAAAGTTGGACTTTATTTTTTAATTGTAAGCTTTTCATACATAGAATCTTTTCGATATTTTATTGTTCAGACATTCATCTGACATAAGGATTTAATGGATGAGTTTTTTTATTTTCTCTTACTGTAAGATTTATATATGGAGAGAAAAGAGATGGTTCAGGAGTTGTTAATCCTCTGCCTCACAAACAGAAGGTCCTGAGTTCAGATCCTGTATTCCACAGAAAAAATGTCAGGCGGAAATGGTGGCCGCCTATATTTCTGGTTCTAGAAGGCAGAGTCTGGTATATTCCGGAGAGAAGTAAAACAGAGGTAATTCGATCCAAAGTTATCCTTGGGCCTCCACAGGCATACTCAGTGCCCTCTGATTAAACACAGACTCACATACACAGACATAAAGACAAAGAGACACACATGCAAAAAAAAAAAAAACTTTAAAAATATTCATATACATCTGAATATCTTTCTGGTATTGTATTTTTTTGGGGGGTGGGACAGGCTAGCTTCAAACTCACTGTGTAGCTAAGGATGCTTGAATGCATCCTCTTTCTGCCTTCATCTCCCAGATGCTAGGTTTACAGGTGAGCATCCCATCCCTGGCTCTTATCTATTCTTTAGTTATTTAATTATTTAGTTATGGAGAGTGACCTCAGAGCCTCACACCTGCTTAGCAAAGTGCTCTGTCATGGAGTTGCATCCCAGTCTGTTGTTGTCTTTATGAATATTTTCATAATGCATTCAAAGAGTCCATTCTTCTTAATGAGACAGAAGAGGTGGTGAAGAAAACATTCCTTTTGGGGGGGATATAAACACAAAAAAGGACTTTTCTTTCTTGTCTTGCAGATTAATAAATTTAACTCAAATGTGAAGAACATGTAAACTAAAATGCTTACTGAGTCTAATTCTGTGGGTGTCTACATAGGTCTAAAAGGCATTTGACTATATATTCTGTAAGAAAGCAGTGAAAACACAGGCAGTAAGTAAGCCAAATGTGATGGTTAGTGTTGTCAATGTGACACCTGGGAGGCTTGCAAGATAGGGCTTCCCTAGACTGAGTTTGGCCTCCAGACATACCTATAAGAGAGTGTCTTGATTGCATAATTTGCTATGGGAAGACACAGCCTTGGGGGGGAGGGAAGGGGAAGAGACTATTCCTAAGCAAAGGACCCAGGCCGGATGAGGACAACTGAGCGCTAACATGCATATATTCCTTTCCTCTCTGGATGAAGTGTTAGCTTCCTCCAGCTTCTGCTGCCACCATGAAGTCTAACCTGGACTTGTGAACTAGTGAATGTCTTCTTTCCTTGAGATACTTGATCCGAGTATTCTGTTGCAGCAACATGTGATGAAAATTTCAACACCGAGTATACTAGTGGGTAGTGGGTTACTCAGGAGAAGCAGTTTCGGGGACGGCCTTTGTGTGGTGTGTTAGTAACAGTTCTGGGGACTCTCCTTGTAACTCCAATTGGTTCCATCACTCC
Source organism: Typhlomys cinereus (assembly GCA_023101885.1). Lineage (NCBI taxonomy): Eukaryota > Metazoa > Chordata > Mammalia > Rodentia > Platacanthomyidae > Typhlomys > Typhlomys cinereus. Next base: position 4,328,190 of record JALPQD010000070.1, on the reverse strand, counting down.
CTTCTGTACTTCCTTTCTGTGCTTCAGCACTATTCTGCTTCTGCTATAACAAAGTATCATCCATTTACCTCCCATTATACCTAGTAATCCCCTCAAAGGCAACAATTACACACTATTCTCCACTGCAAACTATTGGAAATTTTGCCATAGGAAATGTCAACCATCATGCTTTACAATTTGCAAGTGTATGTTATTTTTTTTGTGTGTATGCATTTGATGCTTCTCAAAAACATTTGACTATTATTTTTCATTTATACAATATATATGATTGATTGACTTCAGTTTTTATTAATTTTGTGACTTTTGTTAAATCATGGAATTTATGTCTCAGTTTTTCTCATCTGAAAAGTTCGGAGTGTCATACCCAGACCAGTAATTCTCAGCCAATGATGGGGACTACTGACATCACTCTGTATTCAGAAATGGGTAGAATACACTAAAAAATCTTCCCAGGCAATTGTGCTTTAAAAAATGGATTCATTATCACTGGAGAATTTTATAGTTGGATAGCAAATAGAAAAGTACTTTTGTTAATTACTATTCTCATTGTTGTGATTAAAATACCAGAGGGAAGCAATTTAAGAATTTACTTTGGATCACAGTTTCAGGGGATTTCAGTTCATACTGGAATGGCCCAGTTGCAGAAGTGGCTTAGAGTGCTGGTGGAACATGAGGGGGTTTATTACCTGTGGTGGTCCACCAGGAAGCAGGCCAGGTGATCGCCCTCAGAGCCCCACCCCCTGGAGACCTACCACAGTCATCCAGGCCCTACAACCTCCCAAAACATAACCACCAGCTGAGTGGGACCAGGTGTCCACACACAAAAGCCTGCGGGGATCATTTCAGATTCAAATCACTGGCTACTGTGCAATAGAAACAGAAGCCCCTAAGAGATGGAGACCTGCCCTTCTCAGAGAGCTAGAGGGAGATCTCAGAGTTAACCACAGGAGGGACCATAATTAAGTCTGTTCTTTGTTTTTCAGTGGGCTAAAAAAGAGAAGGTAAGTTCTGGCACTAGTTCCAAAAAGTTTCATTGTCTGGGATTTTAGCACAGGTCAAAGGAATCTTGGTTTTCTTTGGCTGTATTGAAAGAGCTCAGAAATCACTTGACATCAGGAGTTTGAGGGCAGATTGGGCAACACAGGGAGACTCATTCGCATAAAAATAAATATCAGTAAAATAAAGTATCTTGGCCCAGAAGTACAAACAGATTGCATTATCAAAGTGTAGTTTGTTACCCTACTGACAAGTATGGTTTGCTTTACTTGTGGCTCAAAAGACCATGGGGGAACTGAATCAGCTTATCATGGTCATATCGCTGGGTATGTATTTTTAATGGAGTAGAAACTATTCTCATGAGTATAGGATCTTTATGTAAAGAAGGGTTTTGTTTGCTGATTGATTCTTAGGTTTTTCGAGACAGGTTCTCATGTAGCCCAGGCTGGCTTCAAGCTCACTATATAATCAGGACTGGCCTTGATCTCCCGATTCTTCCTATTTCCACTTTTCAGCTTCTTGGGTTATAGGTGTGCACTGGCTTTGAGAAGTAGGAGGGAGATTGGAAGGGAAGAAAAAGCTTGTAGTGGGAAAGGCAGGGGGATAGGATTGGGAGACACAACATAAAGTCACTGTATTCATGTATGAAACCCTAAAAGAATAAAAAAAAAAAAAAAAAAGGACAGAACAAAACAAAAAACATAGATCCTGATACTTGCCCATTGGACTTTGGGCAGGATAAAAATGCAAGGCAAGATTTTTCAGAAGTCCTTTCGCAATCTTGTGGCACTGCGAAAGTTAAGGGACTGCTCCTTTGAGCTGGTCAGGAAATGACAGGCACCTGGGAAAACCCACAGACGGGGTTTTGTAAGAAGTTGCTCAGCCTCCAAGGACAGAATGGCTGGCCTTGTATGGCCCAGCGGTGCAAGTGTGGGAAATTACAACACTTGCCGGCAACTGGGGCTTTTCTGTTTTGCTTTAAAAAACTACAGTTGCTTGAATGCTATTTTCATTGTTTACCATTCCTCACCAATGGTGTCCCTGCAATGAAAGGAAGTTAGGTCAGGGAGTATTAATAAGGTAGGGGAGTTTGTTAAAGTTTATTTGATGTAACAAATTAGCAGGGGCATTTAGTGGGAAGAGCGTGGAATGCTGTGCATTTGGCTATGAGAATGGACTCGTGTAGAGGAGACAAATTTACCTTTGCAGAAAGCCTTCCTACTGTCCTGGAATATGGTGAGAGTCCCATCCTCTCCTACTGCCTGGGAAATGTTAGAGCTTTATCAGATTAAAAAAAAAAAAAAACCTTGCTAATGCTTTTCTTCTGGAGGATTTTAACAAAAATATTCTTGTCTTACTAGCTGTGTTTTGTTGATGGCTTGTTTGATTTTTCAGTAAGAACACCACTGGGAATATCATCAACATTCTTAGGGTTGATGGAAACCAGAGGCTGCAAGGCATACATACCAAAGTGGAAATGAGGTCTTGGAAAGTTGGGTGTGATGTGTCTGTAAGCCCAGCAACTTGGCAGGCTGAGGCAGGAGGATCGCTACGAATCTGAAACTGCTCTGGACTACATAGTGAATTAGAAGGCAGCCAGGACTGTATATCAAGTCTGTATCAAGAATTAAAAATAATAAAAAAACTTATAAAAGCAAAAACAAAAATCACATAGATCTCCACATAAGAATCTTGGGAACAAACTTTTCAGAAGTAGAGGAGTCAGCAGGAATATTGTTGCATGATTTGATATCAGGTACTACTTGACTCGTATAGGAGATTGCTGATAGAATATTTCTACTTGATTTGTGTGAATTATTGTAGAAATATTACTGTTATTGAATACTCATAGGATAAGTTAACCTTTCCCATTTCAAAACAACCAACCAAGAAACAAATGAAACATGAACAGATACTCCTAACCCTATCGTATGGCTCATGAAGAATGTTTGGGATGGAATCCCCAAAAGAAAAAATAACTGATACTAGAGATCAAAGCAAACACAAACGCTGGCCCATCTCCAACTAGACTATGGAACACAGATGGTTAATGAAGGCATTCTCTCAAAGCTTCGTAGTTTGGATTTTTGAGAGCACACTGAGCTTCATAACACAATTTCTTGTGTTCATTTTGCATGGCACTATGTGTCAGTTTTTTTTTTTAATTCTTTTTTTCTTGTTACTGTTATAAGTATATGAGATGGCCAGTTTATAAAAAAAAGAGATTTTTTTGGTCTCGAAGTTTCAGACCATGATCCACTGGCTCCATTACATTAGGTCTATGGCAATATATCATGGAGGGAGGCCTATGTCTAGTGAAGACTTTTGTTGGCAATATACAGCCTTTATTAGTATAACATTATGAGTAGATTGCAGCACTCCCTCAAAGTCATACTCCTCAAGCCTAGACGACCTGGGAGGTCTCATGTCTTAAAGTTCTGTCACCTTCCAATAACACCAAGCTGGAAATGAAAGCTTTAGCACATGGGTCTCTGGGGATTATTCCAGATGCTCTTACAATCCTGTGTCACAAGTTACCACAGATTTGGTGACTCACAAGAACAACATTTATCAGCTCACAATTTCTGCGTATTGGGAATATGGGGATGGTGTGGTTGAATCTTCTGTCCAAGATGAAATTAATGGTGACTGGGAATGCCCTCCATCACAAACCCACATCCTGAAGGAGAGGATACTACATACAGTGTCCATATAGGAAGCAGGGTATGGAAACCATCTCAGCCCTGCTTACCACAGTGGGCTACTTGGAGATGCAATCACTACAGTGAGCTCATGGCAGGGAAAACACCTTTCCACAAAAACAGGCTTTGGGGTGGCATTGGTAGAGTTTCACTTCTTGTTCCTAGAGGCGTGGGAGCCGAGCACTGGTTAGCAGCAGAGTTGTGTTTGCTAGAAAAAGTGGTAGAGTCATGGTTCTTGGCATCATACGAAACGGGTTCTTTGGTCTTCAAAGAGATGTAAAGTACTGATTATAGCAAACATCTTTCTTCTTAGCCTATCTATAACAAAAACTTGATAATATTAAAGCATTTATTAGTACAACTGAATTTTTTAAAATACATTTCTTTATATGTGTATATTTGTGTAGCATGTGTACATCCTTTTGCATTTGTATATTACGGTTCCACACACATGTACTTGTTCCACAAGTGTGTGTCTATGTGTACTGTGGGAAAGCCTGAAATTGATCCTTTATTTCTCTGCACTTTATATACTGAGGCAGGATCTCTCAGTTGAACTCAGAACTTTCCAGTTGGCAAGTTTAGTTAGCCCATGTGCCAGTTTCTCTTCTTTGCTGCTGTGAGACAGTACTCGGGTTCAGCAACTTAAAGGGAGATTTATTTAGCTTATGGTTCCAGAGGGCGGATATAGTCCATTATGGCAGGAAAGGCATGACAGGTGGCAGAACTTGGAAGAGGCCTAATTCACATCTACCATAAGAATCTGAGAAAGCAAACTTCGAACTGCACGAATAGACTTCCTGAGAAAGCAGGGCAGGAATAACCAACCTCAAGACCCATCCTCTGTGACATGCCTTCTTCTGTCAAGGTTCCCCCTCCTAAAGGTGCCACAGTCTTCTCAAACATCAACCAAGGATTCAAACACATGAGCTGTGGGGGACAACTTATATAAGTCATGACAACCAGTTTATGGGATCTCCAGTCTCTACCTTCCAAGTGCTGCGATTACAAATAGTTGCCACACCTGCCTGACTTTTTTTTTTACCCCCTTTCTTTTTGAGGTAGATAATTCACTTTAAAGCCCAAGCTGACTGGGAATTCACTGTGGAGGCCAAGCTATTCTCTAACACACAGTGATTCTCCTGCCTCAGCTTCCTGAGTGTGGGGATTATAGTTGGCATCAGCATACCAAATTCTAAAGTGCTATTATAAATTCACAGAATTTCAGAGTAGTAAGGAGACTTCTCTTCTAGAAGGGTGTTTTCAATCTACGGCAGCCTTACAGTAGAATCCAAGATGAAATATTAAGGAATTGAAGGGAAATGGTTTCATTGTCATGCTAGTTGAAGATACATGACTTACTCTTCAGCCCATTAGTGGCCAAAAGAACTTGGGGCACCCCAAAATTTTCTCCCTCTAAACTCTTAGAGTATTCTTCATTCAACCAGAGTTTCCTAAACCAAGGCCCAGATCAGTTCTCAACTTCCTGGAAGTTGGCAGGCAAAGAAAAGGCTTGGAAGGAAGCAGATTCTCAAGATTCTAAAACATTAAGTTTGTTCCTTCCGCCACACACTTCTTCCTGAGAAGGAAATGTCAATAGATTCTAGCACAGCTTCAAGAGGAAGCAAAAGATCTTTGTATAAATTGCTTGGTAAGTGTATCAATGATATATCCACAAAATTTACCTTATCTCCTTAAGAAATCTGGAATCCTATGGCTATCCATCCCCATACCACTCAGCTGAACACAATTGTCCTGAGAAGGTGGATGTCTCCCTGACTTCTTGTGGCACTGAGTTTGAGGGCTCCCAGATCACAGGAGAAAAGAGTTTGGGAAGATGGGCTCCTAGACATTCTGGCTAATTTTCTTTCCAGAGATTCTGGACTTTGGATATGACAGAAAATGCTTCTAATCCAAGTCCAAAGTTAAAAAGGAAAAAAAAAAATGTATCCAGGTCATGACAAAGGCAGGATAGATCACGCACATGGCAGAAATCTGATTCCTGGACCAGTGTTGTGAGTACATGCCCAGTACATTCCATCATGTAAAGCATTCGAACACACATGACCGGGAAGCAGGGGCTCCAGGAGGTGCATATTTTCGACATGAAAACAAGAAGCCATTAGTGGTGCACGAGTTGCCTGTGGTCAGCTGTGGATCCGCCTAGGTATTTATTGTTCCCCAAGGCCACACAGCTGGCAGAGGCCACAGCGCCTGTGGATGCATGAAAGCAGTGTGAACCCCATCTCTCCTTGGCTGTTCTTGGGAGAAATTCCAACTAGATAAGGAATTTGGGCTCCAGCACACTTTCATTATTAGGAAATCATCTCCCCTGGGGCAGAGAGCTGGAAGCACAAGTCAGACATTGTATCTTCTCCTCTCAGCTTTCCCGTCTCTTCTTGCCTACTTTCCTTTTCTCCTCTTCCTTTTCTTTGGTCTTCTTTTGTTTTTGCTTTTTGTTTTCTTTTGTTTTCTCCTTTTTTTTCTCGTTTTCCCCTTTTCTTCTCTCTAAGCAAAGCTTCCTCCTTCCTTCCCTTCTTTCTTCTTTCCCTCTATTTCTCTCTTTCTGCTCTTTTCCTTTCTTCCTTCCTGAGATACGTGTTAGGTTGGTGGGAGGAAAGGAGCCAAGAGCGACTCTATGACAACATGAAAAAAAGGTGGACATTGAGGTCCTTTGACAAAGAGATACTAATGCAAGGAAGAGACTTAAGAAATAAGATTTTTTATTAGAGCTAAGGCCTGGTGGCCAAGGAAGCCATAGTTTAGCCTTAAGGTGGGAGACATTAGAACAGAGAGAGCTTACAGTTGGCAAGAGCAGCGAGACGGTTGTCATGGACAGTATGGTGGGAAGAAATGTGCAGTGAGTCCTCTGGACAAAGGAGACTTCTATCTTTTCGCAATTTTCAGATATTGTTAAGGGTTGACTAGGAAATAGGGCAGTAAGGGATGGAGCATGTCTTAGGGCGGGGAGATCAGGGGTCTGGGGAATAAGTTGAAAGTGGTTATGGTGGCTTCCATGGGGTCAGTTCTGGAAATTGTAACATTCCAGGGAGGGTAGAGGAGTTTTACAAAATGGCCTGACTATGGATAGATTGACAATGAGGCCTTTCAATGTAGCTCAGGATGACTAGGAACTTAGCATATAGCTCAATTGACCTCTAATTAGCAGTAATGCTTTTGCCTCTTCCTCCGAAGACTAGGGTTACAGACATATGTCACCATACCCTGCTCTTTGCCTACATTTCTAAAAGTAATGGTGCGTTGGTTCAAGCCAAAACCAAAACAGACAACTGAACAATGTCTTGTAACCACACTGGCCTAAAGGGAAGTGAAGTAGCAAGCAAAGTAGCCATTACATTTAGTCATAAAGGGACAAAACCCACAACACTCACCCACCACGATTCTGTGGGAGAAATTGCCACAGAAGGGCGTGTGCTCCAGCCTTGAGGTATTCCCCTTGCTCCCTGCGAAGAGTCAGGGTGGCAGGTAGCTCCCGGGGAGCGGTTTCTAGGCAGCGTCTTTTCTGCTTGCAGAACAGGCAGTTCAGGAGTTTTGGTAGTGGCATGAAGCAGTTCCATTTTCTCCTCCCCCTGCTCCTCCTCCCCTCTCCTTCTCTTTCTCTTCTCTTCTCCTCCTTCTGTTTTCAAGACAGGGTCTTGCTACGCAGCCCAGGCTGGCCTCCACTTGGTTAGCCTCCTGTCTCAGCTTCTGAGTGCTGGGATACAGTGTCCATTGTTACGCAGCAACCTCATTTCATCTTGCTTTCCTGAGCCTGTTGAATAGATGGTCTCTAGCCTTTCCCCTCACTGGCTAAGCCTCACTCAGAGGTTTCCAGATTGAAGTTGACAGGCCAGTTCAAGCTGGCTCTGGATGAGGGGTAGAGTCAGCAATAGATCACATGCTTATCATATACTAAGCCCTGATCCATTACCAGAACTGCAAAAACCCATAGCAGTAATGACTGGGCATGGTAGTGGCATGTGTCCTTCCAGTGCTGTCTGCTTAAGAGACTGAGGCAAGGGGAATCTCTTGGACCAGGTAATCCTGGGTAACACAGGAAGACTCATCTCAAGAAAGAAACAAAGCAAGTGTATAAGGACTAGGGCCATTTCCATTCTGTGCCATGCTTATGGAAGGATAAAATAATTGCCAAGAATTCCCAAGTCCGATGCATTACTATGATATAATTAAGAATATAATTTGTTACATTAATCAGTAATTATATAATTAATAATCATAAAGTAAAGGCTGCCAATGTGACTCAGAGGGTAACAGTGTTTGCTATGCAAGCCTGATGACCTGAGTTCGATTCCTGGTGAAGGTAGATGGAAAGAAGTGACTCCACATGTACCATAGTATGCATGTGCCTACATTCACATACTCACATCATACACATATATATATAGTGATAGATACAGTTTAAAAGTTAAACTAAAAGAAGCTTGTGCCATGAATATTTTCCTCTGCTAATCTTCACAAGAAGAGTTTACTTTAGTCTAAATTGAAGAAAAGTTTAAGCAAGAGAGATTGTCTTGTTGCAGGACAATCAAAATGATCCCTTCGTGGTTGCCAAATGTTGCAGGGAAACGGTCTCGACCGTCCCAATGTTGTAGGGTTCTTGTGTTCCGGAGTCCAAAGACTGAAACCAGAACACGTGTAGAGGATTAAGGTAGAGTTTATTAGAGAAGAGAAAGGTTGGAACTCATGGACTCCAGACGTGGAGTGCCACAAGGAGCGAGGGCGCCTCCATGAAAAGCAGGCAAGAAACAGAACCATGAGGGCTAGGGCGTCGGAGAATTCATGAGAAACAGGCAGTTGGAAATGGACTCATGGCACTTAGAGGGGCTAGGTCGCCAAAGATGGTTGCCAGGGCCAGGTATATTTATACACCTAGACAAGCCTGTGAAACTGGCTTTTTCCCATTAGTTAATACCGATTGGGGCCCAACCCAGTTGCTCTTGGGCCCAGGTGGGCTAGAGGTCAAGTCCTTTGATGTGCAGAGCTCATTTCCATAATTCTTTCATAGGGAAGTTAGCCATCTTATCTCTGGGAGGAGTCAGTTTCTCAGCAGGGGTGTTTCCTCAGGGTGATTCCAGCAGTGGGGGATGACCTTCTGGAATTCCAGAGACCTTGAGAGACCCATCCCAGCAAGGCTGCTCTAATCCTGCCTCAGTCTGAACATACAAGCATATTCTATCCTATGCTAAGTAGAATAGAATAGTAGAATAAGATTACTCAGAACCTAGCTGCCAGTGTGTACTTCTTGTTTTCAATATCACACACGTGGCAGTTACTTACTCAACATTTTTATACAATCTGAGTTTCCCTGGACTTGGAAGTCTTTTTTTAAAAATACTTCATGCAATAAATATGGGAATTATTTGTGTTCCATTCTTAATAAAAGTGTTCTCTTTGCTAGAGCACTGACTCTAGACTTTGGACAGTGTGATGGTATAGGCAGCATTTCTGCCCCTTCCGTAGTAATATCCTGACTTCATTTTAATCTCTCAGAAACTTTGACTTTCTTACAAACGTCTGATTTATAATGGTCTGAAGAATGTTGGGGTTCCTAGTAGAAAGCTCCAGTACTTTCCCAGTCACTACAGAGCACCTTAATCTTCAGTTCCTGGTCCAGGAAGGAAAGAAGTTTGATGATCTTGATAAAATTCCCTAATTCTTTTTCTTCTTCTTTTTTTTTTTTCCCCCTTTTTCTTTAAATCAGGCAGTAATCTTAAATGGCTGTTTTTCTGGTCTGAACCAGGAATGAGTACAAAGATTTCAAATGAGTACTCTAACAATTTTATCTGGTCTAGTAATGGACATGTTTTTGATAAGCAAATGAGAAGAACTGGCATTGCTATTTCCAGGAACTTCAAGGTAGGGCCCCCTTCCCACCCCTGCCACACCCCAAAGCTGGAGAGACCTTGGGAGGGTGTCTGGGCCTTGTACTTTGGACTCCTTACTGTGGTATCTGGTGGGGCCCCACATGCAGGTATTTGCTTGAACTCCTGTATGCTTGGTCATCCTCTGGAATATGCAATCCCCAGGAATTGTGGCTACTTTAATAGATATTTTAAAAATATTTGTAAATTTGACCTCTTGTCCTTTTTCAAGGATGACTGGTTTAGCTGGTATTTGAGGGACTGACTGGCTTTGGTGAAGGACCGTAAATACAGGTTAGGAAATAGAACAGTAGCAATAGAATGTATCAAATAGAATGTGTCCACTGCACTGGGGATCCATTCCAGAGGAGATAAAAGAGCCCTTGGTGAATCCCAGTTGTTCAGGAGAGAGGAGAAGCAGCCCAGCAGCCCAAAGGTTGGGCGGCAGCAGCTGGGTTCAGCTCTTTCCTTTACTTTTGCTTTCGAAGCAGGTTTTGCTTGTTTTTGTCCTGTGATTCCCCCTGCCCGCTGCTCCCAAGTTGTGGGAAGGAAGGCTTGCTTTGGTTCTATTCTCAACCACCTCCTCATTGCCTTTGGTTATATTCTATCTTGTATCAAGCACTTTTACCCATTGAAATAACACAGACATCAGTTTAAACATTCTTCAATAATTAATTTTAAACTTGAAAGTTTGAGCACAACATTGGAAATAATGTGATGAAGTGTATCAATTGGCTTACTTCTACCTGGGGCCTGACATAGACCAGGCTACAGGATGAAACAGACAATATATTTAATATTACTTGAATCCAGTTCTATTTTCAGTGTTTAAAGAGTAACTTTACATTTGTACTCAAATTGGCTTTTTCACATATAGAAACCTTAACCTAGCTTTATGTACAGCCATTTTTAAATTACTATAAAATATAATTTTTATATAATTTGAATTATATATTGTAGTTCATGAATTTTACTGTAGCTTTAAATTACATCTTAAGCTTTCAAGGAAATGAGTAAGATTCTATCACTTTTCATTCTTACACTTTGTCTAGGATGTAGTAAGTCCTGAAGCAGGAGCTTCTAAGTGAGTCCAATGTTCAGCAGTATGTGTGCGTATGTATGTGTGTATGTGTGTGTATGAATTTGAGTGTGTATGTTTGTGCATGTGTATGTATGCCTGTATATTTATGTCTATGTGGGCCATGTGTATCATGATATGTGTCACATATGTATTTTATATCATCAATACAACTATATGTATACATACATATTCTACATTTATACTTGTATTTATGTTATTCAGATATCCATATCTATATATGTATTACATGTATATAACTATATGTATACATGTGCTACACACATACACAGACATATATATGTATGTGTGTGTGTGTGTGTGTGTGTGTGTGTGTGTGTGTGTATGAAACCCTCATTTAAGTTTTTTATAGAAGTCATGTGAGGACAAAAGGTTCTAAGCTAACTTTTGCTCTTTTGAGATGGGTCTGTGCAGGCTGACCTTGAATACTGGACCTGCTGCTTCAGTCTCTTTGGATTATAGATGTGTCCTGACTGCTATTGTTACATGCTAACCTCATAGGTCAGGAAGACTAAGCTTCCAGGAAATGCAGCTCTGAGAGAATGTTTCTAAACCAGATTTGCATCTGGTCAACTTGGCTTGGAAACATTAATATTTCAATATGCAGTTTTGCTATAGTCCTTAGTCCTCTAGCTTTTTTCTTCTAAAGAATAGTTGATGGTGTTTGTGTGTATGTGTGTATGGGGGGGGGATTCTTGTTGGTCTGGGGAGATGGCTCAGGATTAAACCCTTTACTCTGAAAGCTAAAGCACTTGGGTTCAGATCCCTAGAACCCATATAAAAATGCTGAGTGGAAATGCTAGTAGCTTTTGGCCCTGGAAGACAGAGTATAGGAAACCTCGTAGCAAAGCAATAAAGAGATAGAGCAGTCCAGGATGATTCTGATGTCACCCTTGGGTGACAGGCACCCACAGGCACATATACTCAAATGCCCTCTTCTACACACACACACACACACACACACACACACACACACACAAAGACACATGTAAAAAAGGCAAAAAAGAATTAGCTATTGATTGGTGGTCAAGTTGAAGGAAGTTTAAAATAGTGCTAAGCATTTCTATGAACTGTATCCCAGGGAACAACATCTCAGAACTGACACTAAACTAAGGGTAGGGGGAAGAATTGACTCCATTTTATTTTAACAGTCTTTATCTGTAGAGTTGATGTTAGAAGCATTTATTTATGCTACATGTTGAAGGGATATATCTAGTGATCTATAGTTATGATAGTCCTGGAATCAGTTTCTGAGCTCATTTTTCCACCTGAGAATTAAGGAATTAAAGATGGCAGTGTTTCCAATTAGCTTGAAATGTCCCCAGTCTGGCTCTTCAAGGCAGTGGTTGGCAAAAGCACTTCTCTCTCTCTCCAGTATATAGATTTCAATTACATTTTGAAAATAAACAGCAAGATCTGCCTTTTGTATGTATCAGTGGCTGTCTGGATTTGGACTTCAATAACAAACGAATATGTAATAGTACTCCTAGAATCCCATGTTGACTATTTAAAGACTCGGAATCTGCACCAGAAATTGCGAATCGGTTGTTGCTGAGTGGACCAGGAGCTGCAATGTGCTAACCTGGAAAGAAAGAGAGTTTTAAGCTGCTTTCACAGTAATCTGAGAAATAAAATGGAAAGTCTGTGCCTAAGGTTCATGTTTGTTTTTCTTCCTGTGTTTCTTAACATTTATCTCACATCTAACAAATGACTAAATGGATTTGTCCAAAGGTGATTCAGGTAGAGGGTAGAAAGGAAATGTAGAAAAGGTGTCATGGATTCATAAAGGGAAATACAGCAAAGAAAGCTGTGATGACAAGCTGAATGACAAGCACCTAAAGCGATGTAACTGCACTGAAGTGATAGAGTTGATGAAACAGTGTCATGGAAGCCATGGGGAAAGCTTGTTTACTGGAGCAGAGGCTGGTGTAGCATTCAAAGATGCCAACAACCTGATCTCTGGAAGAAGATCTGTTCAATTGTATTGCTTTTAAATCTACTTTCATCCAACGTGCATTGCTTGAGCATTTGCTGCTTTCCAGACCAGACCAGAGTCTATTGACCTCATGTCCACTATGGAAGAATTGTGGTGTAACTGGGAAGACGGGTGCAAAGAGGTACTCCCACAGTAACACACAGGATGATCTAAGATGAAAATTATACAGAAATCTTTCCTTGTTAACAGAATTGTCCTTAAGTCCAATTTAAAAGACATGCATGACAAGATATGCACTATCTTTGTGTAACAGGATGAGTCATTGTGATGGGAGTTTTGATTTCCTGGCTGTGCTTACCAAAATGATGGTGGGTTCTCTGGGGCCTTATGTGTCTATGTTCTTGTGTTCTGCAGTCAAAGATTGAAACCAGAACACATGTGCAAAGATTAAGGCAGAGCTTATTAGAGGAGAGAAAGAATGGAGCTTACAGACATGAATCTGCAAGGGCCAAGAGAACTGCCCAAAACTCACAGGCTCAAGGCATGGGATCCGTAAGAGGAAAGGAAGCCAGGAAACAACTCATAGACTTGCAGTATGTGAGGAGCAAAGGAGCACAAGATGGCTTCCAGGGTCACGATTATTTAGTCTTAGGTTGGGGAGAGGGGCAGGGAATAGCTTTTCCTCACTGATTAGCTCAGTTGCTGCAAACCTGATTACAGCCTTTTGTCCTCTCCATTTCATTGATCTGTTCATATTGGGGCCCAACCCAGTTGATCTCCATATCCTTTCATAAACAGAGGATTAGGGGAAATTGGCAACATTATCTCTGTAGAGGATTAAATTCAGTTCTTCCAGATTAGTAAGGTATGTTCATTCAGGGAAATACCAGTAGTGGGGGATAATCTTCAAAGACCTTTATAGACCATCCTAGCATGGTTGGTCCTAAAACTGCCTAAATTGGATATGTCTAACATAAAGGCTCTGATTTATGTTAGTGATTTATAGATAGTGATTTAGAAGCTCAAGTTGTGTCAAATGCAAATCATTAGTATTATATTCTGTTCTTAGTTATCGAATGAATACTATTTTGCCATGTTTATTCTGAACCACAGAAAAACATTAGATCCAAGCAATGTAATCACAGAATGCTTCAATATTTTATGTTGAGGTTTCAAGAAATTCATGCTTTGCCTTCCATAATAGTCACCTGTTTGTCCTTTGTACAAACTGTGGCTTGTGTTTGTCTTTTTTCCTTTAGTTGCTCAAGCATCACATACACTCTAATGTTTAGGTTGTCAAGATGTAACTAGAATCTTGCAAATGATCTGTAGTGCTTAAAGTTATTGATAGCTCCCCTAGATCTGATGTCACACATTTAATCGTCACTGCAGAGGTTTTTATATATCATGCAGTTTCATGCCAGATGTGTCCAACAAGGTGTGTTAGAATAGATGTGTCCAACAAAAAAGAGCTTTTGGAGGAATTTTCAGCCATGCACCATCCATCATCTTCCCACCCGTGTACTTCTTGATAGTGTGGTCAAGTTCTGTCTCCAAGCTCTAGAGTCAAAACGCCTCCAGCAGTCTCTCCTCTATTCCAGACACTCTATGTGTTCCATGAGGAAGTGAACCAAGGAGTCTAGCCCATTCCCATAGGCTCACTTGGCATTCCCGAGCCAGTCTGAGTATTTGTGCTGCAGAACTCATTTGCTGGAAACTTCATTGCCAAGGCTGGAGTGGTGATATTTGGAGGTGAGGTTTCTGGGAAGAGAGCTGGTCATAAAAGCTCTGCCTTCAGGAATGGATTAATCCATTTACAGGCTAATGGGGCTTGGAAGGCATAATTCTGCTGTAAAAGCTAGTTCTCTCTATCTTGTCTCATAATGCTGTCTACCATGCTATTACATAGTAAAAAGACAATGCCCAGGTATTAAGCAAGTCATTCTTACAATTTTGGAGTAGCCATGCTGGGACAGCCTCTGAAGGTCTTCGAAGGTCATCCCGCACTGCTGGGATTACCCTGAAGGAGCACACTTTATTAAATCTGGAGAAACTTATTCTAATCCTTCACGGAGATAAGGTCACCAACTTCCTTCATCCTCTGTTCATGAAAGGATATGGAGATTAGCTCTCCATTACAGGTAAATCCTTCCATGAAACTGGCCACAAGATCAACTAGGTTGGGCCCCAATATGAACAGACCAATGAAATGTAGAGGACTGAAAGCTCCAATCAGGTTTGAAGATATTGGAGGAAAAGCTGTGTCCCTACCCACTATCTGCCTAAGATTATAAGTAATCGTGACTCTGGCAGCCACCTTGGGCTCCCTTGCCCTTCACAGACTGCATGTCTGTGAGGCCTGTCATTTCTTTTTCACATCACGGATTCCATTTCCTGGAATCTGTGAGTTCTTGGCAGCCCTTTTGCCCCTCACAGAATTCATGTTCCTGAATTCGTTCTCTCTCTCCTCTCATAAACTCTGTAATCCTCCACAAGTGCTCTGGTTCTAATCTTCCACTTCTGAACACAAGGACCTGGACACATAAGACCCCAGAAAACTCACCATAATTCTGCTGTTAGATTCCCAGACTCCATAACCATGGGTTGACTATCCCTCCATTCTTTAAAATTATCCAGTATCAAACACTCAGTTGTAACCGAAAATAGGCAGAGCCTCTCCTCAAACACTTCCAGGCTGGCAGAGTCTCCCCAGTGCAATGGACTCAGTTTCAACTTATTCCCTGGCATTCCCCTCTGGCTTAGCACTAGCATTTTGGCTCTTACAGTTTTTCCTAGTTCTCCTCCCAGTAAGCATTCTTTAGCCATCATCTTTGTTTGGAAGCCTCTTTTAAAGAGATATTCTTTCAGGGTTTCATACATGAATACAGTGAACTCATGTCAACAAGCATTTCTTAGTGTTCTTTCTCATGTTTTGTGGGAGGTACACTCACAGCTCTTCAACTGACCTGAATTTGATTTTCTCTAATTGTGTAAAGACTCATCTTGACTGGGAAAACCTTGTCTAGTATCCCCAGCCTCTTCAGTGTGATTCATCAGTGGAATGTCCCTGTCTTTCCTTGCTGAAGTATTAGAGTGGAGAAGAGGCCCATTGGGAATTTTCATAACTTCTTGTCAGCTGTGAGGCTTACCGAAGAAGAGCTGGGCTCATTTCCTTATTTCCGTGATGGTGGAACAATTCCCCCAAAAAGAACCAAAGTTTACGGTGGCTGATGTTACGTGATTTCATTTTCTTTTTTCTTTTTTTGACACAGGATCTCAGGATTCCTTCCTTCCATCCCTCCCTCCCTCTTTCCTTCCACCCTCCTTCTCTCTCTCTCTCTGTCTTTCTCATTTTTGTCACTTTCTCTTTTTTTAGGGGGGATGAGATTTGAACCTAAAGCCTCAAATCTAATAAGCAATCACTCTACCACTGCAGCTCAACTGTCCATCCTTCTGACTCCACCTCCCCAGTGCTGGAATTACAGATATGTACCACCACACTCTGCGAGAATTATTTCTGAGTAATAGTTTCAGTAATGCTGTTTGCCCTTCAAAGATCTCATTCATCGCTTTTTCCCTTCAAATCAAAGGAGAGCTTCCTCAACGCTTGTTTTAGCTTCTTATGACCTATAAAGAGGAATCAAGAGGGCCACTTGGATCATCATTTTGGGCTTGGTGAAGCTTAACCTAAAAGACTGACAAGAAGGTTATTTTCCTAAACTGTTTCACTGTAAGGGTAAGAAGAGTAGGGAAAATGAACTATAACTTGATTTAATAGCATGTAACAGTCATCAGAATGTTAGGTCACACACAGAGCATGATCGTAAATGGCAATTAGGGGCTTAAAATGGGTCCATATAATCTGGCTCTGGCTTTGCAACATTCCAGATCTCTCCACTTTATTGGAGACTTCAGTCAAGTCAGTCAGCCTTACAAATGCGGCAGCATCTCTTCTTTGTAGGCAATATGTCACAGTTTTGTGAATGTAGAGACCACATAATCACTACATATGTCCTATGTAGCTAGGAAGGCTCATTCCTAGTGTCTCATATAGTCGAAGCTGAGAGCAGTCTTCAGGGGACAGATAGCTAATTGCAGAGCCATTAACAAAGAAACATTCAGATCACATAAAATTTATTAGCCATAATGCTGGTTGCCACTAGCTTTTTGAGCCTCCACACTAATTTCTAAAATGGTTATACCAGTTTGCACCCTTATGAACAGTGAATAAGGGTTCCCCTTTCCATGTTTCCTTGCTAGCATTTGTTGTTGCTTGTTTCAGTACCAGGTCTATGTTTCTTCTGTTAGATATGTAAGGTATTTGAGCTGTTCTTTCCATAGCTGCAGCAATCTACATCTCATTCCCAGACAACCCAGTAGGAGAGCGTTCTCCTCCCTCAGCCTTGTCACTCTATAGATAGCTCCATGAAACTCTCCACAAGGTGTGGCTACTGGAATGAGACATACTAAGTAATATTCATATAATCTTGGAGGGTTTTTAAAAAAATTTCTTTAGAAATAGTTGCTGTAGTCTAATAATGCTTGAGAGAAAGATACATTACCAAGGAGATGCTCTTTACTTGTTCTTTTGAACCCCGACAAGCAGAAGCCTAAAACATCTGGCTAAATCCCACTGGAAGAAGCTAAAATATAGCCTGGACTCTCTCCTAATTTGTGATTTCTCAGGAGGACTTAGTTCATCTGCCTTGAGATCAACTTTGATATTAACAGGCTACTTGGGACTTCAGCAAGATTATGCGAGATACTGAACATTTTTGAGCTTATTTAACACATTAATCATGTTGTGACAGACAAACTGTAAGTTCAGTGGTCCAAAGTGCACAGTGCATAAACTCCATGGTTTACTGAGGTATAGGAAAGGGGCTGACATAAGCAAGTACATCTTTAAACACCATCTCTTGAAAAATTATTTTCTGAGAATGCTTCATATTGTCCATAGTGTAGTTGTGAATAACACAATCCTGCAATTTTTAGATAAAACCAGGCATATTAAAGTTAATTCTTTTTAAGATGGTAAAGAGATGTCATCAAATGAGGTGAATGAGCCTGGAGTAAGTAACAGCTTATCTGTCATGCTCCTCTCTAGTCCAGGCAGTATAATGCAAAAGGTTCTAACATACAACTGAAACATGCATGATTCCAAGGTCATGAAAATTTTGAACATCCTCTGTCTATTCAGAATATTGAAATTTTACTTTTATTAGCATATATTAGAGAGAGTAGAGAGTAATTAAAAGACTAGATTTTTTAATCTGCTAGTACCATTTCTGAAGTTTTGTATATGTTATATGCAACTTATTCTAAAATATCTTGTGTAGTCTTATGCCTTTGGTGGCAAAATAATTTCTCTTGCTCAATTGTCTTCTTATTTTAAAAAAATATTTTATTTATTTATTGTGTGTGTGTGTGTGTGTGTGTGTGTGTATTAGAGGGCACTGTGTGTGCCTGTGGAGGACCAAGGGTGACTTCAGGAATCATCCCGGATTGCTTCTACCTCCTTGTTTCCTTACCGAGGCTGGAAGTGCAGGCTACCAAGTTTTTGCCTGGCATTTTTACATGGGACCTGGGATCCAGACTCAGGACCTTCTGCTTGCAAGACAGTTCTAACCCCAGAGCCATCTCTCCAGCCCTCAAAAGTCTCTTAAAGGTATTAAAGGCCACCAAGAAAAACACAGTGTCCCCTGTCTGCAGAAAACAAACAAACAAACAAACAAAAAACCCCACAAAAATCATTAGTAGTAGTAGCACATTGCCGAAGTCACAAGGGGAAGTATACTGTATCATGCGTGACTGTTCTGGAAAAAGAGCAATGCAACATGTAACTCTTCCTCCTTTTGATGTTTGTTCATATTGCCTTATAAGGACGGTGACTCTTACACAGTTAGGGTTTAGCACTGGTTGCCTGTTGGGACCAGCCCCGGCGTGGCACTGCTGGTGTTTGCTGATAGATGACTCTTTGGGGTTGTGAAACTTCAGACGCAAGAAGTGACTCGGAGTCGGGACCTGGTGGCTCGCTCTGTCTAGTCTGCTTGGGAGCAGTGAGCCCTGCAGTGTACCTGCTTTTCCTCTTTTCAGCACCTGAGCTGGAGCTCTTGACAAATCACAGTTCACACCCTGGTGTTTCAAGCTTTTCCTTAATTCTTGCCCGTTCAGAGTCCGAGAACAACAGTCTGATGATTCATAGACCCTACTTCCTGCGAGTAATCATTTTCCCACGCTGAGTGATGATTTACACTGGAAGAAGGGTAAAGAATGTGGATTTTTTTTTTCTGTGTGGCCTTTCTGCTGACACAGGGTTAGCTTGAAAGACTTTGTCTTCATTTTCAAGGCCATCTTAAAAATGTTTAAAAACACTTTTTTTTTTAAGCCACAACCCCTTGAATATATGTTATCTGTAGGGAACTAGAACGTGATAATACCAGGCATACATTGTTTAAAAATTAAGGCAACTTTGAAATTTCCTTCCTTATTTTGGCATGTGATGATTTCTGATGCCTTATAGACCTCAAGGACTTGAGAAGCCCCATTCCCTAGATAAGAAGACTGAGACCAAGAGAAGTTGTATGAGCTGTTTACTCCTACAGAATGGGCTAGAGACAGATAAGTATAGGCTAGTATATTAGTATAGATAGTATAGTGTAGGCTACAGTCTTATCTAATTTGTAAATCATAAGTAGAGCTGGTTTTCTTGTACCATGTTGTAAAGAGAAAATGTAAGGGGAAAGGAGTTTTTGACTTGCACAGTGAGTCACACGAATCAGCAACACAAGGTTCCCAGAGAAGCCTAGTAGACATCAGATGGGTGTGAGTATTGGCCTCGGAAGTGGGTGGTGCTGATAATCATCTCATTTCTCCATCTTTACTGGGAAGAATGGGGGAATCATGAGCGTTTCTTAGCGCCTGTTGAAACACTGCTCTCAGAGCTCCAGGACACAGTGATTGCTAGCTAACAGACTGTACTTCTTGCCGGGGGCTTTGTGGCGCGTTTCCCTGCATCTCAAGGCTCTGTCCTCCAGCTCCAGCTAGACACCCTGGGCTCTCTACGGCTCCCTGTTCTCAGGGTGGCTTGGGTCAGCTAGTTTGCTTCAGCCACAGCTGAACTTTTTTTTTTTCTTTAGCGATTTGCATCTGTGTTCCTCCCCCACTCCCCCCAACCTTGTCACGAATGCCGAGGTTGCCGCAGAACATGATCTGATCTGACACCTTCCACAACCAGGGAAGTCCCCTCCAAGAAAAGCGTTGCTCTTCCCTTCCGGAGCTTTACTTGTCTCTCAAGCCTGGGGTCTCTCAGGATGCGGGTGGGACAGAGCTGCCCACACTGATCAGTGGACAAGGAGGCGCTGTGCAGGGCTTCGGAGCCTGCGCCGCCTCTGCATCTGCCCTCGGTGTCCTCCTTCACTGTCCCTTCACCAACCTGGGTTGTTTCCCTCCCCCCTTCTTTGGCCTTTCCCAACCACTTTCCTCCTTTACCAGTGGAAAGTTAGAGGCTTCTGCGGTTCCAAGGGGGGTGTTGGGGCTTCTTTTTCGCTCTCTCACTTCCTCCCTGTACATCACAGGGGTTTCCGACAGCAGGGCCTCAGCTGACCTGCTCCCTGGGATGGGGATTGCCACGTGCACGTGATTCCTCTTTCCGCTTATCCTTCTTTTAAAACCTCAGTTACCGAAAATTAGACATCTATGTTCAGGTCTTGCAATGAAAACACTGCTGTATTCGTATAATCCAAATATAATGTGTCTGTCAAATGTAAATACAGACTATTTAATTAAATGGGCTTATTTCTTCAACTAGAACGTGTATGTGTGAGTGTAGTACGTGTGTGCCTGTGTGTGTGTGTGTGTGAGCACACGTGTGTTTGTATCTAGTGTCCCCCTTTTCTGATATTTTGTCACCAGGGAATTTCCCGCTTGGGGAAATGTCATAATACAACTGACCAAACTGCAATACATCAAAAAAAAAAAAAAAAAAAAAGCGTGGTATTAAGTGTTCTGAAAATATTTGAAGTAACTTTAAACATCACAAGAGGAAATAAAGTCTGTCAGCGTTTGCCTTAAGCATGCATGAAGTCCTCGGTTCCATTTAAAATGCTTTATTAAGCCAGTGGTTCTGTGGCCTTAGAACTGCAGAGCTGTGGATGAGGCAGGAAGAGCAGGGGTTTAAGGTCATCCTTAGATATGGAGTGGTTTCAAGGCAAGTCTGGGGTACATGAGAACCCCCTGCCTACATGTGTATATATATATACAAATATATATATAAAATGTATATGTGCATGTATATGTGCATGTGTATAATCACTGATCTTTTTGCTTTCACATCTTAATTTTTGTTTTCATTCTTGTATTATCCACATGCTATGATTTCATTAGGGTCTACTTTATTTAAATTTTATTTATTCATTCATTCATGTAGTATGCGTTTGTGTGTGTGTGTGTGTGTGCGTGTGTGTATGTGTGTATCAGAGAGCACATGTGTCCCTATGGAGGACCAAGAATCAAAAACCATGAAGTGGGTATGTGAAGGCAATAAACAATAAATAGGACTTTAGAAAGCATCCTGGATTGCTTCTACCTCTGCTTTGTTCTGGAATTTCCCAGGTTCCCCCTGGGATGTACCAGGGCCAGAAGTACAGGCCTGGCATTTTTACGTGGGACCTGGGATTGGAACTCAGTGCCAAGACTCTGCTTGGAGGCAGAGTGTTAATCCCTGAGCCATCTCTCCAGCCTAGTCTAGTTTATTTAAATGTATTGATGAAAAACGAAATTATATTCAGCTGGGCGTGATGGTGCCGGCTTATAATCCCAGCACTCCAGAGTCAGAGGCAGGAAGAGTGTGGATTAGGCTTGCCTAACAGCAAGACTTTATTTCAAACTAAGCAGCAAAACACATATTACCTCAAACTGATTGCAATAAGCTTGTGGACTCTACCAATTTTTGTGTGTGTTGTCCTCTGAGATGTGTCACCAGTCAAGTCACTGTGAACTTAACATCATCTTCTCTGGATGAAGAAGAATTTGTTATTTCTTTTTGAGTCAGGGTTTCATGTAGCCCAGACTGGCCTATCTTCTATCTCTAATTCCAAGTGCTAGGATTGTATGCATGCTCTATCCCAGTGATGAATTCCATTTTTTGTATTGATTTTTCTGTGTGTGTGTGTGTGTGTGTATGTGTGTGTGTGTGTGAGAGAGAGAGAGAGAGAAAGAGAGAGAGAGAGAGAGAGAGAGAGAGAGAGAGAGAGAGAGAGAGCATCTGTGTGTATGAAAGGGTTCTGTGTGTGCATGTGGAGGCTAAAGGGTAATTTTGGGAACCAACCTGGATTGCTCTACCTCCTCTTTGCTTTGCTCTGGAGTTTCCCAGGCTCTGCTTTCCAGGGCAGGAAGTACAGGCCACCTCCATTTTTGCCTAGTGTTTTTTTTACGTGGGCTCTGGGATCTGAATTCTGGACCTTCTGCTTGTGAGGCAAAGGTTTAACCCCTGAGCCATCTCTCTGGTCCCAAATTCTATTTTTGGTAATTTCTTTTTATTTTAAGAATGATAAAAACTCCAATATGCCTTCATTTATTTCACAAATACTTTATTATTTATTTATGTATTTTGTGTGTGTGTACGATGTATATGTTAGAGGGAAGAGCAGTCAGTGGACATTTTTTGCAAGTTTGTTCTCTCCTTTCCTTGTGGATTTCTTATTTCCAGGGATTGGCGTCAAGTCTCCAGATTTGTGCAGCAAACACTTGTAATCTGTAAAGTCATATTTCACAAATATTTATTGAGTGCTTACTGAGTACGGAATGTTACTGTAGTGATTGCAGACACAGGATGCATAATTATTTGACATGTTAAAGATAGGAAGAGAAGTAGAGGAAAATTTTATGGTAAGCTTGCAATTCTGCAAGTGACTCAGTCAATGAGAAGAAGAATATCTCTGCTATTTCATTCTATAACTGAGAAATCACATGAGGGTGTGATAAGCCTGGTAAGGGACTGGGTTTGGTTCAGAAACAGAGAGTTAAAGTAATGGGTCCCAAGAGTAGCACAGTTGAATCAAAAACCATGAAGTGGGTGTGTAAAGGTAACTGTGTTTGGTGTGTGGGTGAGTAGGTGCTGTTGAACTGAAGTAGCTAGACTTGAGTCTCTCTGAAAAGAAGAGAGACAATTTTATTTTTAAGCATTAATTAATTTATTAATTAATTAATTATTTAATTTATTTATTTATTTATTTATTTGTGTGTGTGTGTGTGCGCTTGTGCCAGCTACAGGCACATATATACAAGGGACACTTAAATGTGCGTACCTGTGGAGGCCCAAGGCAGCACTGAGGATTATCTTGGATTGCCCTCTGCCTTATTGCTTTGTTCTGGGTTTCCCAGCTTCCCCCTTTGAGGGCCAGAATTGCAGGCCAGGGCCATATCGGCCTGGCATTTTTATGTGGGATCTGGAGATCTAAACTCAGGTTCTTTTGCTCAAGAGACAAAAGGTTTACTATCTCCCCAGCTTATTTATTTGTTTGTTTATTTGTATCCCCTTCCTTCCCTGAAACATTCCCTGTACTCTCATGATACATGTATTCTATAACTCTTTTGCTCCCCTTCACTACTTCCTTTAGACCTCTTCTTCTCTTGTTGTCCCTTTCCATTCCCACATATCTCTCTCTTCTCTCTCTCTCTCTCTCTCACACACACACACACATACACGCACACACACACACACACACACACACACACACTGAAATTTAGATTCTTCACATGAGAGAAAACATGCCATATTTGTCTTTTTGATTCTGGTGGAATGATTTCCACTCCCACCCATTTTCCTATAAATGTCAACATCAAACTGTCATTTTTCTTTACAGTTGAAGAAATTCCATTGTGTGCACGTTCTCCGTTTTCTTCATCCATCAGTCCAGCGATGGGCCTCCAGGCCGGTTCTATATTTCGGATCTCTCGGTTGTAATTATGCTGACTTAGATGCCTTTGGCTATATACCAGAAGTGGCACAGCTGAGACATTTCAGTCTTCCAATTTTAGTTTTTTGAGGAACCTCCGTACTGATTTTCATAGTGGCTGCACTAGCTTACATGCCCGCAGCAGTATCTGAGTTCCTCACATCTTCCCCCACATCTTGGCAGCCATTGTTATTTGTCAAGAGAGACAATCCTAACAGTTACGCAAAACCAAAGTGGACCGTTACATGACTCAAAAAGTGCCAGGCTAAATGTTGCTTTATCTCTGCCTGAAATGAAGTTTTTCAACAAAACTTCTTATGATTCTGCCTTCCTCCACATTGCTACTTGGCTTTTTCTCCTGCCTGGCATCTATGTTTAGGCATACTTCCCCACATATTAGCAAAGATAACCATCTGCAGCCAGACTTAAATTCTTGTAACTGGTGAAGCCCCACTGGAGTGCATATGCCTCTCTTAAAATGTTGACTGGACCAGCTTGAATCATGGGCTTATTCTTGGAGTAAGGCGGTAAGATGATTCTCTCTCCAAACCATAAGGATTGAAAATGAGCATGTGGGACTGGTCCAAGGAAAGAATACATTAGACATGCTGAGGAGACACAACTCAAGCGGGGACACCATACAGGTCCCCTGTGAAAGGCGTTAATCTTTTTGCATGGAAAAGTTCTCTGAAGAACACAGGGACACAACAACATTTTATTCACTCACAGTTTCAGGAATTCATAAAACTTGTGAGTTACACAGGTATATCCCTAAAGTCCTCTCAGTATTATCTCAGATCAGATTTCAGTGAAACTGAAACCAACTAAATGTATTCTAATTAATGTAATAAATCGATTTTTAATTGTCCATTCTTTGCCTTAGAAGGGCTTAAAAAACACTTGAGGAAGGCTAGGTAATGAATACAAGCAAGCTAAGCATAATGAAAGTGAGAGCCCAAGTGCTCTTGGCTAAATATGTAACAACAGTTGTAAAGAAATGGAAAATCCTGTCCAATTATTTCCGTCTTGCTTACCTTTCTCAGACAGGAAGCCTTTGGCATCTAGTGCATTTCTTGTAGGCATTCCAGGGTAACTTAATATCAGTTAATATCTACTTGTAGCAAGGTGTTGACAGTCAGTTCCTTAAACTCACAAACTTGACATTTTCCTGTGTTAATTGGGCATACATGAAAGAACTTCCCAGGTTGGTTGCTAAAGCAGCTGGGGAAGATGTGGGGTGGATGTTCATCCTTTGCAAGGCATCTGTCTGATCCTTGATGCTGCATACATGGTCTTTCCTGGGAGGGAAGCCAGAGACAGACCACTCGAGCACTCTTGTCCATGAGCCATGCACTGAAAAGGGGATTTATCTGCAGCTCTCTCCAGATAGGTGATGTCTGGAGTGTGATTCCAAGTGGACTCTCGTAGAGACTTTCCTGGAATTTTTTCTGGTGATGGTCACTGTCCTCGGCTCAAGAAAATACCAGCGTATATTCACCAGAAAGAGCCGGTTGGTATTTTTTTTAGGTTGGAGACTGGGGAGATAGTTCAAGTTAGTAAACTGTGTGTGCCATGTAAGCAAAAGGACCAGAGACTGATCCCTGAAACCCATATAAAATCCAGACAGGGGTGTAAGCTCAGTGTAGGAGAGGCAAAGATAGAATTCCTGGGGGTCACCATCAGCCAGTATAGCCTAACTGGTGAGGTCCACACTAAGGAACAGACCTGGTTTCAGAATAACAGTGTGGGCAGCTCTTGAGAAATAATACCTGAAGTTTTCTTCACACACACACACACACACACACACACACACACACACACACACACAGAGGCATACATAGATTTCCTCAGAGACACAGACAAAGACACACACACTGTCATGATTTGCATGTGTTTGAATACCTGGTTGCAACTAGTGGCTCTGTTTAAGAGGGTTATGGAACCTTAGGAGGTGGTTCCTTGCAGGAGGAAATATATCACTGGGAGTGAGCCTTGAGTTGAATAACCTGGCCCACATATGTTCTGTTCTCTGAGCGTCTCTCTCTCTCTCTGTCCCCATACCTCTGCATGTGTTTCTCTCTCTCTCTCTCTGTGTCCCCATACTCGTGCTTGCCACTGCATGTTGCCTGTGATGATGGACTCATGCATTCTGGAACTGTTAAGACAAATAATGAACCTTTCCCTGTTTAAATTGCTTGGATCAGAATATTTTATCATTCCAGTAGAAAAATGACTGCAGCATACACATAAAAATTACTTAGACTGAAACAGTTCAGGTACATTGCTGACTTTTTCTAAAATCAGTGGTCATAATTTTTTCTAATAGAAAAATGGTTGTGTAAGAATCTGGAGCTTAAATGGTAATATACTAAATACCATGTATTATTTTATAAGACATGAAATTTATGAACTGTATGTATTAAGAGATTTCTTTTCTGAATTTTAAAGCAAACTGTCACTAAGAAGCCCAGCTGACCTTGAACTCTCGCACTGGGAGTTCAGTGCAGCCCAGACTCCTGATGCAGGAGTCATGGCTTCCACAGCCGTGATTCCTTAGGATGGAAGGGAATGGTGGAGGAAAGCTACTCACTGCATGGACAAGAATAGAAGGAGCCAGACAGAGATGGGGCCAGGGACGAAACAAACTCCTCTAGCTCAATCACCTACATTCTTCAACTAGACCTTCTTCTTCTAGTTTCCAGCACCTCCTAATAATGTCATCAAATTGTGGATCCACTCATGAATTAATCCACAGATGATATAGAGCCCTCACAGTTCACTCACCTCCCAGAGCCCTTCAACTCTTAAGCCTTTCACACGTGGGGCATTGGGGGGATACTTCACATCTATATAACAAAGACATGTTTGAGTTCATACAGACTTGAATTTCGACTTCTGACTGAAGCTGGCTTCATATTTGCATCTATATGTTGCCAGAAGGAGGAATTTCAAATTTTCAGTTGATTTAAATAGGATATGACTGGTACTGGAAGTTCATGTTTCAGGGTCAGTCTTGTATACTCAATGTTTGAAAGGCCAAAGTCTACCCCTCACTTTTTTTTTTTTTCCACTAGGGTCTGCCGGATTTGGAGAAGTGGTACCCCAAAGTGTAACAAAATACTATTATCTTTTGCTTTTTCTTTTTAGAAGGCAGTCAGAATCTCCAGAAAGTACAAAGCAATCGGGGTCCATGTTCCTGACAAGAGCATTCAGCTTCAACCTTTAAAAGCCTTTTGGTGAGTTGGTGAGTTACTACTTAGTTACAGACCATATATTTTCTCAGAAGGAGGTCTGTGAGTGCTGCCAGCCAAGACCTTTAGTTTTAATAGTCTCCTTGAAAGCAATCTCAATTCACTCTGGGTACGATGGCCTATTTCTTGGCACTTTGGTCTTTAACTTAGAAAAGCACAGAGTAAAAAGGTTGCTATCACCAACTGTTGCCTACACAACTCTTATCTTTCCTAGCCTCTTCTTGGGGAAGAGTCAAACTCAGAGTTCTCCCAAACGTTAATAGATGCTGCAGGTGATTTAAACAGACAAATAAGAAGCAGACCAGTGACATCTGAATGACCATCATGATTTTATATTGAACATATTGAAGTCTTGCAGAGAAAGCCAGTAGTTTGGAATATACCTAATTAATTAATTTTATCTCTCAGGCCAGCCATAAGTCAAAAAGGATAGCAGTTACAGAGAAAGTGAAAAGAAGGTTCTAGAACCCCGTGTTGTGTGGCTGTTGTGAAGACAGGCATGTGTTCTCCCTGAATCCTGAAGCTTTCTTCTCAAACTCTCCTCCTCCTCTCTCTGTGCTACTAAGGAAGTTGCCTTTGGTGGATGATTTAAGCAACCAACAAGGTAAAGGAAAAAAAACCTCACCTCTGCTTTTAGTACAAGGTGAACAATGTTTTTCTCTGTGGTGTATCCTCCACATCTGGGGAAGAAGCTCTCTGTGTGACCCAAGACCTCAATGGCAAGCAATTTCTATGTGCTGACTATTTGCCAGACATTAGAGCACATGCTGGGGGAATCTACTTTGAACAAAGCAGAATCTCTACCCTTGGGCCCACTAACAGGAGATTCAGAACACAGATTGCGCATGTTCTCAGACTCCACCTAACCTGTAACTGTGGGACTCGGAAAGACTTCTTGGAAGAGGCAGACGTTAAAATGAAGGAAGGAAGAGAAAGGACTCAGGAGGTGGGAACACACAGTGTGATGGGCACAGAACACAATGAGCTAAGTAAGACTCCAGAGAGGGCGTAGTTCACGGTTCGTGTTGGAAAGATGCTTGTATGCTAGAGTGAAGGATAGTATTGGGGAGCAGTGGCAAGGATAAGCATGGCTTTAGTATTAAGTGTTTTGGAGGTGTAAATCTATATATCAGCACAGATACTGATCAGAATCAGGCTTCAGAGACATGGTGAGATGCTGGTATCTGAACTGGTCTTTTTTTTAAAAAATATTTTATTTATTTATACATTTGAGAGAGAGAGAGAGAGGAGGTAAGGTGCCATGGCACACAGATGTAGGTCAGTTCACTCCTTCTACCACAGGGGTTTCTAGGGATCAAACTCAGGTGGCCAGGTTTGGGAGCAGGTACCTTACACTGAATTATCTAGCTTCTCCCTTAACTGGCTTAATGAATACAGAGGTAAAGGGATATATGGAAGAGTTAGAGCTATAGTTATTGATAACTGGTAGTTAGCTAGGTCAAAGGTTGGGTATTTGGCTTAGGTCACTGGCTTGATAATAAACTTACTTTTGGAGATCATGAACAGAAGAGGAGGAAGGAACAAAATGATGCTGGTTTAGATCATCCAGGTGCCAGGGAGGGACCACCTGAAAGACATTCAGTAGGCGGTGACTGCGAGGATTTAACACCCAGAGGAGAAAGCGACACCAGAGATTGGAAATGGGCAACCTCCAGGGTACAGATGGTAGTGGGTGATAACATCCGGGGTGATTGCTAACTGTCACATGCCAAGGTGTGCCAGTAACCATGAGTAATTCATGAAAGAGATTGTAAAAAGATGGGAAAATGCCAGGGAATTTTAGATCCTGCAGAATGGCAGGATCTAAGAAAAATAAAAAACGAAATGAAACTAAATAACTATACCTTAAGAAATCACAGTGGGCCAAGGTAAGTTAGGGGCTGGTGGAAACTGTGGCAGTTTGCCTGCCTGTTGCTTATAAATTCACAACCAAAGAGCTTGGATGGACAAGGGGGTTTTATTCTTATAGCTCAACTTGACACAAAAGTTCATACCAACACCAGAAGTCACACCATAGCCACAGGATTGCTGAGAAAGAGGCAAGCTACACCCAACAGACTGCCAAATATGCTGAAAAATGCCAACTTATGGAACCAGCTCCATCTTATCCACCTGCCCAGGGAATGCGGTCACCCATGAGGGGCTGGTTCTTGAGCATCGATTAGCCAATCTCCTGCAGGTTGGCTCAAGAGCTTGCCTTAACTACTTTATTCTTCATAGATGTGCCCAGAGTTCACCTTCAATTGTCAAGTTGACACTTATATATCTATATGTACACTATGCGTGTGTATGGTTATTCAGAATTTGGGGAAGGAAAGAAGAAATGTGAGGCTTTATTCCTGTTTGCAAATGTTGTGGTGTGACTGTGAAGTGCCCCCACAGGCTCATGTGTATCAATACTTGGTGTCATAGTTAGGTACCGGTGTCAACTTGACAGTTGAAAATTTGAACTCTGGGCACATTTATGGACAATTAGTTGTTGAGTTAAGTCCAGAGCAAACTTTCAGGAGATTGTCTAGCTGATGGGGGAAGGCCCAGCCCATGGTGGGTGGAACTGGCCCTGGAATAAAATACAGAGAGCTGGTTGAGAGAGTCAGCATTCTTGTGTACAACTGGCCAGATATGCTGGTCTGGCAAGTAAGGATCATTCCTCTCTCAGCCGTTATGGAGAGATGGCCAATTCCCTCAGCCCTGATGTTGGTGCGTGCTCTCCTGTCAAGCTGGACTGAGAACTGTAACCGGACTATTGTAAGAAAATAAACCCTTTGTTTCCTTAAGCAATTTGATGGTGATTTATCTGCAACTATGCAGGGGAACTGCTATAGAATTTGGTACTGGAGAAGTGGGATGATGCTGATAAATCTGGCCATTGGACTTTGTGGATTCTGAATGGCTTTTTTTTAGAGAAATATGGCAATGTTTGAAGACATTGAGATTGTGTGCTCTAAAAACCATTCAGTTTGTGGGCCATTTGGAAAATAGTGGTGCTGAGAGAGTTATGGATTGTTTGAGCCCAGTTTGTGATGAAGGGAGCAAGGACTTTGGTAAAGTTGAATTTAAAGATGATGGACTGATTTGCTTGACGGAAGACAGTGGTGTTGATGGTTGTGAAACTCTGGATGTGGAATGGGCAGGCAGCAGAATTGCTGCCATTGTTGGAGACTTGAATATCAATGAAGGAAAACCTAGTGACTTATACTGGGATGGTAGAAGACATGAATACTACCATATAGTGATTCTGTGGTTTGAAAACCCAGATTCCTTCAGGGGCTGAAAGCCTGAGTTGAAGCTGTTTCTTGCCCTTTAGAAGTTTTGGCTGCCTAGAAAGGGACTTTTCCAGAGTCAGCAAGCTAAAGTTGGTACAGCTGTGGCTCCAGTGGACTGAGCTACATTTCATCCTTGCAGCAGAATCTGGCAGCATCTCCCAAGTGGTACTGGTTCTGGTGTACAGTTAAGGGGTTCATGGAGAGCAGCAAAAGCTGGCACCAAGTGGCAGGCATAGAGTTTCTGCAAGAGAAGGTGAAGCTTATAGTTGCAGAGGCAAACCCAGAATACTGTTTGAGATGCCAGAACCATGGGATATATGCTGAGGAGGGCTATGAGTGGAGATTCAGCCTGGTTCAGAGAAACTCTGCTTCTGTACCCTGCTGCAAACAGGGACTGGGATGTCTAGAATCTTTGAGCCACCATGACTGGGTGATAAACAACAGAAGATGGACATTGAAACATAGGATGCAGTAACTGATTTGCTGGACTTTGGTTTTAACTTGATGTTTTTCCATTGTCACAATGATTTAAAGAAGGACTTTTGGCTCCAACATTTTGACATTTTAAACTGGATTATAGAAACTTTTAATTTTGGACTTTGAGAATTATAAATAAGATAACTTTGAACACCTATGGGGATAATGATTGAATGTTACAGTGTAAAAGTGCTGTGTTTTTGTGTCAAGTTGGGAAGGGGTGGAGTGTCATAGTTAGGCACAGGTGTCAACTTGACAGTTGAGGGTTTGAGCTCTGGGCATATCTGTAGATAATTAGTTGTTGAGTTAAGCCCAGAGCAAACCTGCAGGAGATTTTCTAGTTTATGGAGAAGGCCCAGACCATGGTGGGTGGGAGTAAGCCCTGGAATAAAATCCAAAGAGCTGGTTGAGAGAGTCAGCATCCTTGTGTATACTTGGCCAGGCATCTGGTCTGCAAGTAATGGTCCTCCCTCTCTCAGCTGTTATGTAGAGATGGTGTGGTCAATTCCCTGGGTCCTGATGTTGGTGCGTGTTCTCCTGTCAAGATGGATTGAAAACTAAGTATAACCAGACTATCTAAGAAAATAAACCCCTTGTTCCCTTAAGCAATTTGATGGTGATTTATCAGCAACCATGCAAGTGAACTGTAACACTGGTCGCCAGTTGTGTAGGTATTTAGGAAGGTATTGGGACTTATAGAAAGTACACAGCCTTCCTGGAACTAGCACATCACTGGGAGTGGACCTTGAGGTTTGATAACCTGATTCCACTTCCCCTCTGTCTCTTGCTATCTGCCTCCTGATTAATACTGTGCTGTGAATAGACCTGCTCTGACCACCCTGCCTTCTGCTACATGTTCTTTGTCACAATGGACTATAACCTTGCTGAAACTTTTGAGCTGAAATACTCAAGCCTTTTTCCCTGAGGTTGCTTGGGTCAGAGTATATTCTCACAGCAACAGAAGAATAACTGCAACAGCTTGTACATGTACATGGAATGTACAGTCATGAAACACTTACTGAGATCAATGGTAAGGAGCACTTCTAGGCAAATACAGTATATAGCACATGCTGCTTATTTCTCCAGGACCCCAGTGATCTAGTTAAGGAAATGGCACATGCAGGATGATGAGTACCTAGAGCTTGTACAGAAAGCAAGTTCTGTAGAAGTTTAGAGGAAAGAGACATTTGCTGTTCCAAGAACATAAAACAGACGTAGAAATGTGGGATTTGGCATCTTATCCTGTGTATTGACTGGAATTTCATAGGATTAAGAGTGATTCCAAACTGTATTCAAGAAAGATAGATTGTTGTTCTTTGTCTCCAGCATGTCCTTTCCTGAACACAGCGGGGTGATCCTACAGCTTTCAAAAGTGTCTCTGTCTTCTCCAACCAACATTCATCCTGAGGAAGAATGATTAGTCTTTGGCTTTCATTAGTAACAGAATCAATGTCTCAGAAAGGAAAAGCCAAAAGTGACTTTTCAAGCACCATTCCACTCGTACCCAGGTTCTTCTGAGAAATCCCCCAATTTATTGTAGAAAAAAAAAAAAAAAAAAACGTGAGTTATATTTAGCAATGAGTCCTTCCTTGCCCTGAAGGAAGCCAGAAACAAACTTTGAAAGCTCATGGAAAACAGAGAGAACTTGTGGGTTTTGTTACTTGGCAACAGGAATTTGACTGTTAAAATAAGAAATTTGCATTATTTTATAATTCTAAAAATGCAACGTATGCTATTTCCTTCTCTGCAAGGGGGAAATAAAGTAACTATAGTTTCATTATCCCAGTGTTAAAAAGTCTCACACTCTATGTACTGAATGGTATAACCACTGATAAAGATTCATGCCTCACTAAGTACTCAGGCACAGGATATCAAAGGCAACCCAGATGAAACCCAGTGGGCTACAAATGTGCAAAGACTTGAAAATTGGCAGGGGAGTCTGGCAGTTATAATGGGAAGAGGAGTGGAGATGGGACTGAGGATTAAAGTGTGAAAATATTGTAAGTTCAGTATATTCATGTATGATATACGGAAAGAATTTTTTAAAATCCTGCACTTGTTGTGCTAGTTTTCTTGTGTTTAAACTTTATATCATTGCCATGCAAAGCAGATACTTTATGGACAGTGGTCTCCAGGTAACCAAAGTCTTGTCAGAATTCCCAGAATGTCACAGGATAGCCAGGGAACTATTTGAAGGGTGGAAAAGAATGCTATCAGGAATTGGGGAGACCTCTTTGCATGTAGTAGTGTGCTGGGAGTGGACTTCAAGGACACAGAGATCAGGTGGTGACATCATCTAAGATTCCAGAGATGCTATCATACATGCTCCACTTCTGGAAGATTTTCTTCCCTCTGAAGGCTAAGCCTTGCCTTCTTCACTTTTGATGCCATAGCTCTGAACTTGCCCCTGACTCTGTGTCCAGCACCTGAGAAAGTCTCAGTATGTCACCCATGTTCCATGGTTTCCATATCTGACAAGAGTGAATATAGTATGAGGAAAGAGGTTGGAATGTTTTCACAGTTCTCCTGGGAGAAAGGAAGATTTTTTTAAAACAATATTTTATTTGTGTGTGTGTGTGTGTGTGTGTGTGTGTGAGAGAGAGAGAGAGAGAGAGAGAGAGAGAGAGAGAGCAAGAGAGAGAGAGAGAGAGTGTGTAGATACGTTCCATGGTGCATGCATGGGTGGTCAGAGGACAACTGTTGGAAATATATTTTATCTTTTCATTGCGTGGGCTTCCAAGAATTAAACTCAAGACATGAGTAGGCATCTTACCTGTTGAGCTAGCTTCTGGGCCCAAGATTATTATTATTATTTTTTAAGGTCAGGAAGACTGGCTGATGCTTTAGATCTGAGAGCATGTACAATGCAAAGGGCTGTTGGGCACATGGGGTACTTTCTTGATTCCAAGGAGCTCCTTGTCTTCTCTGTTGCTATTCTAGGGCTGTTGTAAAAGATTGGTGAATGGAAGGGAGTTATTGGGATCAAATGTTCTCACCAGTCTTGGCACTGCCAACTGATAGCAACTTCACACTCTGACAGGAGTTTTGGAGATGGAGAAAGAATTGATCATACCAGGACTGTGATATCACATACTCAACAAGGAAATGCAACATTCTGCTTCTGTTGGGAAATGATTGAAAGCATTGCCTTCTGAGTTACCT
The DNA here is from genome assembly GCA_023101885.1 of Typhlomys cinereus. NCBI lineage: Eukaryota > Metazoa > Chordata > Mammalia > Rodentia > Platacanthomyidae > Typhlomys > Typhlomys cinereus. The sequence goes on along the minus strand of JALPQD010000070.1, from coordinate 4,294,440 downwards.
CATGAAGATCTCATAATGAATTCAAGAGTGCTGTAGCAACGTGGCACATGCAAGTTTTGTTGCTTTGTTCAACAGCATACCTTGCAACAATGTGTAAGGGCTTATGTAGCAGTTAGCCTGCATGGTTACTGGCACATTCATGACTAAATAACTTAAAGGAACTAGGGATGCTAGTTTGGCTGTTTGATGATCTGGTCATCGTTGTGAGCCCAAAACAATATTGAGGGCTGAGGGAATTGACTATACACCATATCCACAAAAATTGCCAAGAAAAGGACAATCCTTACTTGCAGATCAGCATGTCTGGCTAAGCATATTAGAGGATGCCAACTTCTTCAACTAGCTCCTTTTATCTTATTTACCTGCCTAGGAATTTATCCCACCCACCATGGGTTGGGCCTCCCTATCAATCAGACAATCTCCTGCAGGCTTGTTTGTGGCTTAACTCAACCACAAATTCTTTACAAATGTGCTCAGATCTCCAAGCTTTCAATTGTCAAGTTGATACCTGTGTCCAGGACAGCTTGGGTACATAAAAGAGGTTACATAAGCACTGGTTGAATGAATGACAACTTCTCGGAGTAGGTGCAGATGGTATCAGAGTGAACTCTTTTATCTGAGATTGCAGGAGGTTAAATTGTGACTCAAATTACTAGACTATTTTTCTGACAAAGCATTCAGATTATGGCTATTTGCAAATCATGAATTCTGTTAATATGTTTTCATGTCTGTGATCTTTTTGATAACTACATGGTCTAAGAATCTTCTTCATCTAAAAGCCAACAGACTCACGAATTTGGGTTTTCTTAACTTCTTTCATAGATAACATTCGATGGCTTTTCCAAAAACATACTAAAATCATGTCTACTGATCCATAGGTAGGAGAAGGCATCAGGAAACTGAAAAAAAAAAGATCATCAGATTATCTTTGGTGATTGCCCAGAGCATCACCATATATGAGAAATATTCTCATTGCTGGGTTATGAAAAGTTGTAATTGATTATATGCTCAGATAGTTCACAAACAGCAGGGACCTATCATTAATTAATCACTGTATGGGCTTGGGGTAAGGTGATCCTACCAACAATTAGATGCAACCATGAAGACAGACAAAAACCAGCAATGAGTCATGGTCAGTGGTCTACAACTGTTGATTTGACACCAGGTACAATGCCATGGGAATACCTATGAACAATTATAAACCTCTAAGAAAGTCTGTAGGAGATTGTTTAGTTGATTGTCTGAGGAATAGAGTGCTTAGAACATGTGAGATTGTACAGCTAATACATTCATGTAGATGTCTCTGTTCTAGAAATGAAGTATATTAGTCTTGTGTGTGTGTGTTTGTGTGTGTATGTGTATGTATGTGTTTGTGTCTGCGTGTGGTCCTGGTTACATAACTCAAGTCAACCTCTAACTCATGATTTTTCTGGCTTATTTTTCTAAGTTCTAAGTTAATTTTTATGAAACGAAAGAAAGAAAGCATTTGAAGAATTTTCACAAAGGTAACTAGAAAACTTTATTGAAATATACTTTGCATGCAATAAAATACATATGTTTTAAATATATAGATTTATAACACCATGTGACTTCACCTTGAGCTAGAACAAACCATTCCACCTCTCCAGGAAGTTCCAATATGTCAACTGTGGTTAGTTACTTCGTCTCCTAACTTAGAAAACTGATGAACTGACTTTTATTGTTACACATTAAATTTACTTCTTCTGAAATTGATATTAAGTCTTTGTGTTATATCCTGTTAATTTAATATCTGTATGATATATCTCTGTGGCTGTGGGTCTCACTATATTATGGAGTAGGATATCATTTTACATGCATATACCCTAATTTTAGGTATCCACTTGTTGATGGACATTGTGTTGCTTCTGAGTTGGTTCTGTTCCAAGCGAGACCTTTTGTGCATATGTATTTTCTCTTGAGTAAACACCCAGGAGTAGATTGCTGGATCTTATGATAAATATGCTTTAACTTTGTGAGAAACTGTCAAACTTTTTAAATCTGTTGTAACATCCTCACTAGTAACACAAGAGAATTCCAGTGACTTCATGTCGTTGGTAACATTTGATACAACCAGCTTTTAATCTTCACCATTGTAGTGAGATGAAGTAGTATCACAATGTGATGATATTAACTTACAGTTCCCACATGACTGATATTGAACGCCTTGGGAGTTCATACATTCTCAAGTCTATGGAAATCAAGTCCACTGTAGGACACACACACTTAAAATACAGGAGGATGACAAGTTCCAGGCCAGCCTGAAGTACAAAGCAAGATCTTGTCTTTGAAAGTCTTTTTACCTTTTTTTTCTTTTTAATTAAATTTTATACTAACAGAATGAGTTTATGTCCTTGCCCCCCCATCTTTGACCATTTTATATATAATTTTTCTTATTGATTTGAAAAGTGTTTATGTATTCTGAATTGATTTCCTTGTGTTGTTTCTTTTGAAGATAGTAGAAGTATTTAATTTCAATTAAGTCCAATTTAGTTATTTTTAATACGATTTCCTGTCCTCAGAAATCTTTGCCTCCCATAAGCTATACATATAGCCTGTGAATCTATTTCTGAAATCTGCTCTGCCATCCTGATGGCTGTAGCTGTATAGGAAGCATGAAGCCAAGTGCTAATAGCTTGCCTTTCTTGGGGTCTGTCTTGAGTTCTTGGGTTTCTATATACTTGATACAATCAACTTGCCACTTCTTTTAGTATTTTTTTTTTCCAAAGTATTTGTTTTATTTTGTGTGTGTGTGTTTATCAGAAGGTACTGCGAGTCTCTGTAGAGGACCAAGGGCGACTCAGGAATCATCCTGGATTGCTTCTACCTCCTTTTTGTTTCACTATGGGATTTCTGAGCTTGGCCCAGCAGGGCTGAAAGTTTAAGCCACCACCATTTCTGCCTGGTATTTTTTACGTGGGACTTGGGATCCGACTTTGTCAAGCTTATTCCTAAGTTCTTAGGTCTTCTGAGAACATTGTACAGTGTCCTTTGATATTTTATTTTCCCAGGCACAAGGACATGCCTGTAAGCCCTGCACTCAAGAGGCAGAGACGGAAGGACCGCTGGGTATTCGGCTTGGGCTACCTGTGGAGACTGTAGCTCAACAGAAACAAGCAGACAAGCCCCTGGGATCCTCCCATCTCAGCCTCCTCTCTCATTGCTAGGACCGCAGGAGTGTCCCACCACCCCCAGCTTTTCAATGTGGGTGATCAAAACTCAGGTCCTCACACTTGCATTGTGAATATTTTGCTAATAACCAGGAGAGCCCTTTATAAGTAGTTACACAATTTTTTTTTAATTTGGCCTAACAAAAAGTGCAAGAAAGGGATGTTAACATAAAATAGATTATCTGCTGGCCAGGCTTTACATGCGCAACTTCTTTTAATTCTTGCTACAACCCCTTGGGGCTATAGTAGGGATTGGGAGGAAAGGATTCTTTCATTATGAAGTGTCTGGCTTTTAAACTCAGTGTCTTCTGCAGAACATGCTATCTAGATGAGAGGCCAGTGAGTGCTGAAAAGGATCAAATGATACAGAGAAGACGGAAGGGAGGTGCTCAGAACTCACAGATGGGCCTCTGGAGTGGCTCGCCCTCTTTTGTGCATGAGTGTGTGATCCCCTTGGGCACCATCCCCACATCCTCCTCAAGAGGCAAGACAGCACAGATGACACACACTCACGGCTTACAACGAAAGCATTTTCAGAGATTTTAAGTTCTGCCCCCACCCCCCAAAACTTTTTCTTTAGCTATAGATGCAGGACACATCCCCAGAGGATGTCAATGATAAATGCATGAGGACTTCTCTGGGTCGCTGACTCCCACATGGATTTTTAATGTACAGGTAGGATTCAAAGAGGTAGGGTTTTTACTTTCTGACCAGAAATGACTGGATGGGGATGAGCATGTGTGTTCCTTGCTCCAAGGATCAGGGACAGGGCATGCAGCGGGGGAATTGCCTCATCTTGGGACAGATAAGCATGAGATGTGGAGGTTCAGTCTACGTCTAAGTTTGACTGACCACCACTACCTTTAGGTAAGGCTCTGGTCACTTTATTAATCCTCTGCACACACACCACCTATGACCATGTGTGAGTGCATAAGCACATTTCTCACAAGTGATGCCGATGACCCAGTATAGCGGAGAGGCTTCAGTGAGACCACGCGTGAAGGCAATCAGCACGCCATCTGCACATTACAGGCACTGATTAAAGAGACCATCATCCTGTCTATCATCTTCTCTGTCTGTGACCATCCTTGACTCCTTCCCCTGTCTTTTGAGCATCACTCTTCCTAACTAAAGGCTAATCCTTTCACTTGACCCTTATTTCGTCTAGTATTGCCTTCTTCCTCTTTTCTGGTGGTTTGGTACTGGGATCTATGACACATCTTCTTCTGCTACTTATTTACTCAAACATTTGCCTTTGCAGAAAGAGCTGCATGACTATAAATCTGCCTATGTCGCATACTATTGTATAAATGAAAAGATTTCCTTTCTCTCTTAAGTTAAACCAATAAAACATGCTGCAGCTCTGTGCAGGTTGTGACACGTGACATACTAGAGATATGTATGAATGTGTGCTGAGAGCTTTTAGCAGAAAATCTTGGCTTACATGGGGCAATCGATTTAAAAGCTGCTCTTTCCTCAGTTAGACAATGTTCTCCAAGTGGAAAAACCAAATGGGAAGAAAAGCATAAAACATAAAAACAGTAAAATGTAGATCACTGCCTTGTTTGCTGAGTCATTGATTCTTTCATTGCTTTGTTCACTGATGTATTCATTCATTCATGCAAAACTGGGCCTTGCCAGGTTGAATGGACATACACATCCTCCTGCCTCCATGTCCAGGGGGCGGGGATCGCAGTCATGCATCTCTACAACCAGTGCTGCTCTAAAAGAGAACAGAACATTGGAACTTCCAGGGCGTTATTTTAAAAGTCACCATCCATAATGAGCACAAATGTGTAATTTAAAGCTCCGAGAGGAAAAGACAGAGTTTTCTAGCAACAGAAGAACTCTTCAATAGTTGAACTGGCAAAGATGCTAGAAGCTCCTGCTCTGCTCTTTGCTATTTGACTGCCCAACAGTTTCACCAAATTCCTATTCATGGAGAAACTTAAACGGTACCCTCAAGGGGAAAAGAAATGCATATGCTGTGTATGGAGAAAAACCTGAGTGCTTCCTCTGTTTTTCTGGGCTGCTAATGTTGCTGCTGCTGTTTACATTAGCAGAGGAATGTGATTTTAATATTTAGCTCACTCTGTTGGACTATGAATTTCAATGGGAGAAATGCAGGCTGCAGAATGATTCATCTCTCTTTTTTTCACATACACACACACATGTCCATTCACACAAGTAAGCATGCACACATATGAGGAGCGTTTTCCAACTCATGTGGTTGACAGGCCTCAATTTAGTGCTAAGAGCAACATGTGGGCAGCAGAAAGAGAGCTAGAATGATGACAGCGTTGTCAGTTGCAGGGGCACCCAGCATGCCTGGGGCATTTGTGCACACTCCGGGAGTCTGAGATACCGGATGCACCTCAGCATCAAAGAATCCCAGTGACCGACATTCTGCTATAGATGGTGAGCCGCTCCGGCTTGCACTGCATGGCTGTGCCAGCAGCCCACCCGCAGTTCCACCGGCTGCCTCCTGGCAAAAAGGCACTGACCCATTTCACCATGACAACCTGCACTGCTCCCGGAAGGCTGCGTGCAAGGAAACGCTCACCTCTGGTATTTGAGATTCCAAGATGAGATTTACTCAAGAGTCTTGGAAAAACACATTTAGAAAGCCTAGCGAGAGCTGACAATCTTTGACAGCCACAGAAGAGCTGGAGAAGAGGAGAGCAGGAGTGTTGACGTTGGCCTTTTCTGCGCTTTGTGTGCCATCAGCAAGACGAGGCGTTTGACGTCTTACTCAGTCAACAGCATTGTCATAAATACACTCCACACCAAGTCAACTGATGAGGAGAAAATAAGCAGGCTAAAAGTCTAAGGGATTAGCTATGTATATCCTAGCCTGTGAAAACAGAATCCATAGAATCCAATTATTTAAAATTTCACAATGAGTAAATGGAAAGATTTAAAGTGGACTTATCACAGCCTTGGTTCAACCTCAAAGTGTGCAAAATTGAGTTTCTTTGGGGAACTAGGGTAGTATGGGCCCTAGGGAAAAATGGATCTGTGCTTCAGTAAAGGAGTTAGTTCCATTTAGCAAGAGTAGTTAGGGAAAACCAGGACTGGTGTGTGAATGAATACATTAAAACCCATGTTGCTGATAGAAACCACAGCTCTGAAGTGAATGTACTTCAAGCCTCTCAGTTGAAGTACACACACCAGAAGTTTTCAGAAGTTCTTCTGCTAGTTGTTCTTTTAGTTCGGGAAGTTAAATCACAGAATTTCCGGAACCATTCTATTTGCTGTCCAGAGAAAGCAAAGTCACCATAGACCAAATGATGGCTGCATAATGGCTCCATATTATCAAAGACTACTTTTTCTTTCTTTCTTTCTTTCTTTCTTTCTTTCTTTCTTTCTTTCTTTCTTTCTTTCTTTCTTTCTTTCTTTCTTTCTTTCTTTCTTTCTTTCTTTCTTTCTTTCTTTCTTTCTTTCCTCTTTCTCTCTGTCTCTCTCTCTTTCTCTCCCTCCCTTCCTCCCTCCCTCCCTTCCCTTCTCTCCTCTTTCTCTCTTTCTTTCTTTCCATGCAGGTAGAAATACGGTTCCACCTTGTAACTCAGGTTGGTTTTGGATATGCTAAGTAGGTTAGCCCTCTTTACTTTTTTATGTCTATGTGTGTGTGTGTGTGGGGGGCACCGTGTGTCCCTGTAGAGGCCCAAAGATGACTTCAGGCATTATCTTGGATTGCTTCTACCTTTTTTTTGCTTCATTCTGGGATTTCCCAAGCTCTGCCTTCCTGAGCCACAAGTTCAGGCTGCTGCTATTTCTGCTTGGGGTTTTTAAGTGGAATCAGGATCCAAACTCAGGACCTTCTCTTTGTGAAGCAGAGTCTTAACCCCTGAGCCATCTTTTTACTTTTAAAGGAAACCAATGAGAAAAACAGCCACACTTTGGCATAATGGAAGTCCATACATAGTACAAAGTATGAAACATACAAATAAAGCTATACATAGCATGTGCATGCATGTGTATGTGTGTGTGTGTGTGTGAATGTATTGTGGTATGTATATGTATGCATACAGAGGCCAGCAGAGCCCTAGAAATCATACCTCATTCTGCTGAAACAGGGTCTCTGACCAAATTGGAGCTAGCCTGATGGCCAGGAAACCCACTGTACCCCCCACCCCCCAGCTGTCCTGTCTCTGTCCTTCCCACAGCACTGAGGCCATGGGTACTGGGGTCTGAACTCAGGCCCTTTTTCTTGCACAAGTGCTCTTATCTCTGCAGTCCCAGCATAACCATTTGAAACGAATCTGTCATTCCCTTCTTTCAGGACAGGGGTTTCCAGGACTTTCCTTTTCATTATCTCTTACTCACCATTATTCTTCAGAGCCTGAAAATTTTTTCTCCCATCCTGTTGCCAAGACCCAGATCCTCCATGTCTCAAAGTCTTCCAAAAACAATTTTTCTCTCATGTCAAAGGACTGACTTCCTTTTGGAGAGGTTTACCTCTCTCTGCTCTCAGCTGAGCGTGTCTGCTGTTCTCACCCTGGAGTCGGATGCCAGGAGAAGGCTTACTAGGTTACCTAAATACCAATGCACTGTTGCCAATTCGATTAGGCATTAAAAGCTGAACATGCAACTTTCAGAACAATTAACCGTGAAAATTGTTTAGAAGGACGTAGGTAGTTTATCATGGTCAAACAAGGCACTCCACATGGGAGAGCCATGCATTCTTGCCTACCTGCCTGTCACCTTGATGTAATTACACATAGTGCTTTTTTCACATGCTTATTTTTTTTTCCTGTTCAGTAGATGTGTGTATTGGTGGGTCAATTCTGTCAATGTTTTAATTCACATGTAATCGATATAGCTTAGACCCTGTCAACAACAAATATTAATACTACTTTATCTGAAAAATAGAAACTGTTTCCACTTATATCCCATGCTCACTTGAATGATCAACTTTATGGTTTCTCTAATAATATGTGCAGTGCCAAAACATCTTCCTCTAATGTCTTCACTTAGTTTAATTTGCTGTATGGTATATGATTTTCTCAGCAAAGAGGCTCTGTTTAAGAACCTGAGGCTACTATCTCTTTTTCTTTTTTTTTTTTATTCTTTCAGAGTTTCATACATGAAAGCAGTGAATTTATAATTCACAACTTAATCCCTAATCCTATCCCCTCTCCTTTTCCCATTACAATACTTATTCTTCCCTACCAGTCTCCCTCCTATTTTCATGTGTGGCCCATTGAGTTTCATCTGGGTCATGCTTGATGTGCCTGAATATTTGCTGGATCATGAATTATCTACCAATGGGAATACCATTGGGGAAACCATCTTCCCTTCTCTCCCTTCTAGTATAACCTTCGACCATCTCTCAGGAAGGCGTGGGAAGAGGCCACCATCTTTTGGCAGAAGGCTCATCACTTTCACCTGTGCAATCGCTAGTAGGTTTGAAACGAGTGTCCTGGAGTGACCACAGTTAAAACTGGGAAATACACAGGGTGCAGATCAGTGTCTTGGTTTCTCCAGAATCATCTTCTCTACTCCTCTATCCTTCGCGCCATGCTTCTCTGTCCACAGTTTCCTTTCCAAGGGAAACCTAAACAAAGCTCTCCAATCTTCCATCAGCACCAATGTGTGAATGATTGGTACAGACTTTAAAAGTTTAGGGTCTATTTTGGAGGAAGGCAGGTTGGAGATTTATTAGCAATTCTCGAAGATGAAAAGAGCTGAGGGACAGAGAGAAAACTTTCTTGGTTGGATTTCTGGCTTGCAGCCTTACAAGTCACAAACTCAGAAACTCTCTTTATTTACTCTTACAACCTTGTCATCAAAGCCAGCAATTGCCAGTAGACTGCTGACCAAGGAGACTTCAGTGTAAATGGTCTGAGACCTAAGATGGACCCCCAACTTTAGGTTCCTAGTATTTTTCATTTTCTGGGTTATGAAACTATGTTATATGCTTCTAAAATGACATTTATGTGAAAGGACATGTGGGCTAAGAGTGTCTCTCAGTTCTTATTTGAATGAGCAGAATTATTTGAAGTCTTTACAATGCCAAGTCTATAAACAAGCAATGAGTATAAGCTGTATTGTTAAGTCACTTCCTTAGTTAAATTGTCATACAACTGTCAGTCTAATTGTAACCACTTTTATTGTGTGTGGGGTTAAATCCTTAGGATATTAAAAGTTCTGCCATTCTTCTATGACAATTTCGAAAATATTGGCTAGGATATTGTTGTATTACTTTACTTTCTGCTGCCAAGACAATGTTCATCTATAACTTAACAGAGAAAGGAAAGTTTATTTGGCTTAGAGCTCCAGATGGGAAGCTAGTCCATTATGTTGGAAAAGGCAAGGCAGGCAGCTGAAGCTGAAGACAGTGCAGGTCACAGCTGTCCATCATCATGGAGGCAGAGAGAGCAAGAGGACAGAACTACCAAACCTCAAAGCCCATGCCCCAAGACCTGCATTTCTCCAGCAAAGCTTAACCTCCTAAAGGTGCCACAACCTTCCCAAACATTTACATCAGCTAAACATTCAAGCATATGAGCCTGTGAGGGACAGTTCACATTCAATCCATGCTAGGTACTTTATCAGATCACTCAAAAATCTTTCTAATTGTGACAGCATCTCTTTTCTACTCTTCATTCGCTGATTTATCTACTCTTTATGTTTCATCTTGACAGGATGTTCAGGGACAAATGTCCTCCTTAACTTCACTCGTATGTCCAGACTTCCAATTCTAAGCTTTTGTGTGACTTTGCTGAGGCTCATTTTCCAAACCTGCAGCATCATCTTTACGAATTGATCATGGCACGTTGATGAGTATAACAACCAGGTATTTTGTGATGTAAATGATCAGTTATTTCTGAAATATCAGAGCATCTGCTGATAGTAGGGAATTCATCCCTTGACCTTCAAAAGCATGGAGTTAGACTGAGAAATTCAGTTTTATTTATTTATTTTTTTTTGTCATACTAGGAATTGAACCTAGGGCCTCAAACATACTGGTTAAGCTCTTTATGATTAACTTTTTTCTTTTATTACTTTGGTGTAGGGCCTCATTAAGTTGCCCAAAGTGATAATGAAATCACTCTGTAGCCCAAACAGCTTCCAACTTACGATCTTTCTGAACTCAACTTCATGAGTAGTTAGATTACAGACCTATGTCATCAGGCCTGGCTGAGAATATTCAGTGTTAATGAAGACAGGATACATAAAAGTACTCAATTTGTATACAAAATTATCTCATATTAGAAATTTTTGAATGTGTGTGTATGCAAGTATGGTGTATAGACTTTTTTTCCATTTTATTTTGTATTTTAATCTATTTCATTTTCAGGGAGAGTTTCATGCAGATGAAGGTGACCATGAAATTTTGATCCTCTAGCTACTAACTCCCAAGTGTGAGGATTCTATGTGTGTACCACCAAACTGAGTTTATAAGTGCTGAAGGTGGAACACATGGCTTTTGTGTAATCTACCAGCTGAGTCCCTGATATTTTATTTTATGGTAGCTCTGCTTTTGAAGCTTTATTTTTTTCAATGCATTAATTCATTTGCTCAGAAAATAATCAATACATCTCTTTCCCATCAGAGCCTTTTGTTAATTCTAAGCTCTGTGCAGGTAGCTTCCTTCTCCCATTGCTCTGCAGTTCAGTCCAGGCACCTGTACGTGAACGCCTTGCACATGCAAGATAGTGCCTGGTCCAGGAGGCAGCGTGTGTCCTCAAGAGCCTGAAGGGCCAGGGGTTCTGGTTATGATGAGGTTCATTTCTGGAGTGGAAGGGCATGTTTCAGGGTCACTCTCCTGGGGTCTTTGTATGTCCAGGTTCTTGCTTTCTGGAGTTGAAGATTGAAACCAGAACATTGAGGCAGAGTGAGGCAGAGCTTATTAGAGGAGAGAAAGAATGGAACTCATGAACTCCAGACATGGAGTACTATGAGGGGCAAGTGCTCCCTGGAGAACTAGTGGACTCCAAGCATGGTATCCATGAAGAGCAAGGAACTGGGAAAAAAACCTCATGGACTCCAGCCTGGAATGCCATGAGGGGCAGGCGCCAAAGATGGCTGCCAGGGTCTGGAATATTTATTGGTTCTACAATGGAGAACTAATCTCCACATCCTTCCTTGGGGGAAGTTGGAGACTTTATCTCTGAGAAGGATTAGAGTCAGTTCTTCTAGATCACTAGGGCGAGTTCCTTCAGGGTAATCCCAGCAGTGGGGGATGACTTCTAAGACCTTCAGAGAGATCTCAGCATGGCTGCTCTAAAACTGCCCGAGGTAGATTTTACTTTAGTAGAGATTTGGGGACTGACAGGGCTGAAAACTCTCACAGAAGCTAAGACACAAAGTCTGGCACAGCAATCTGCGTCAGGAAGTAGTGCAAGTGGCCTTTAGAGGTTAACCTTGATTTGGGGAGCAGCCAGGTCTAGCTGGAAAGAGAAGTTGGAAGCATAGGCCTGGGTCTAAGGGTCTGTTCTCAATTTCATAGGATGGAGAGGAACCAACCATCAGAGATTTTGAGGAAAAACTTGGTAATTTGAAGATACTTTAAGAAAAGGAGGAAAGCTGCAGGGGGAAGCTGAGAGGAAGAGGCAGCAGAGGGAACCGGGTCGGTTGGAAAGTTATTGCCACACTCAAGGCGTGGTGTGATAAGAGGTAGGAACAGTATGAATTAAAGGGAGGCAAGATATATAAAAGGGGAGTGGTAGTTTTCATTCCCCTTGAGAATTGAGCTTGATCAAGGAGCTAGTAAAATCAGTCCTACTTTGGCTAAGTTCCACAGACAGAACCAGTTATATTAAAGGCATTGTGCTGAAGTTTTACTCAGGAATGTTATGAAATAGACTCTGTCAATGCCTTGAAGGATGTGTGCCCAGAGACTGTAATGATCACAATCCCACATACAATATGCTGCCTCCTTTGTTTCCCACCTCTTCCCTTCCTTCAGCAGGAAAGTGCTGCAAGCCTTTGAGCATCACCAACTCCGCTCTCTTCAGGCCCTGCAACCTAAAGTCATTTCTGCTTTGATGTCCAGGAAGTTACCACAAAGAAAGTCGAAATACATAAGGTGAAAACAAAGTTCATATAAACTAATTTTCTTTGGAAAGAGATGGGTCAGTAAAGTGGTTTAATCAGAGCAAACTTGTGGTGAGCACACTAATTGGAGATAATTAAGGTTGAGCTGTTGCAGCAGATGGGATGGTCCTTAATTGGTAGAACTGGCATGGATAATTCAGGACAGTGATGCTGAATTATCTGAACTACCTAGGATGTCTTTTTGTTCAAATAAATGAAAGAAAAGAAAATACAGAGAGAGAATTGCTTATTCTTTTTTTTTCAAATGTGTGTATGTGTATGTGTGTGTGTGTCAGCGGGCACTGTGGGTCCCTGTGGAAGACCAAAGGTGACTACAGGAATCATCCTGGATCGCTTTTACCTTTTTGCTTTGCTCTGGAATTTCCAAAGCTTTGCCCACCAGGACAGAAAGTGCAGGCCACTGCTGTTTCCACTTGGTGTTTTTTTGTTGTAGTTGTTGTTTTTAAATATGGGACCTGGGGGGCTGGAGAGGTGGCTCAGGGGTTAAGCCTCCGCCTTGTAGGCCGAAGGTCCTGAGTTCGGATCCCAGATCCCACGTATAGGCGCTGGGCGGAAGCGGGGGCGGCCTGTGCTTCTGGTCCTGGTAGGGCGGAGCCTGTGAATCCTGGGGCAGAGGGAGGTGGAGGCTTCCATGGTGGTTCCCGAGTTCGTCCGTGGTTCTACACATACACAGACACACACACACGCGCGCACACATACACACACACATGCACACAGTTGAATAAATAATAATAATAATAATAAAAAATTAAATATGGGACCTGGGATCCAAACTCAGAGTCTTAACTCCTGAACCATCTATCCAGCTCAAAATTGCTTATTATTAACTTTGTGTTGTGTGCATTCTAACTGATTCGTTGCCTGTAAGAGACGTACTAGTTCACTCAGGATTGTCCCTGACAGTCCCAGAGAAAATGTCAGCACAACTGTCTAGAATGCAGACTTCAGTTGCCTAAGAGTTTTGGAAACACTGGGCTAAAGAGATTGCTCAGTGGTCAAAACCTTTGCCTTGCAAGCAAAAGGACCTGATTTCAGGCTCCCAGATCCTATGTAAAAATGTCAGACAGATATGGTAGAGGGAGGAGGAATCTGGGAAACCCCAAAGCAAAGCATGAAGGAGGTAGAGTAATCCAGGATGATTCCCAATATCATACTTGGGCCTCCACAGGCACACACACTCAAGTACCCACTGGTACATGCTCCTACACACACATGTGCATACAGAGAGAGAGAGTTTAGGCAATGCTACTGATCTCATCATTGATGACACAGGTGAGCAGTGATTCAACTAAATAATTGAAAGTTCAGTAGCCATGCCTTGTGTATTTATATGTCAGTTTTAGCAATAAAAAGCTTCAGAGTTGTCCTGTGTATCTGAGAGAAACGGGAAGGAGAGGGAGAGAAAATGAGGGTTATTTACCTACAAGCAGCGTACTTACGTTGAAATTGCTTTTCCTCCCTATGTTACCTGGAGGCTTGTTGTTTAGACATCTGAACTGGAAATCAGTCTTTTTGAGATCTGTGTTAGCACCTGCTTGTAGGGGCTCCCAGGATCCCCCCCACCTTGAAGTGCGATGGTCTCCTCTTCTATCAAAAACAATAGAGGAATTACTGGGCTTTAGAAACTAACATGGGGAAGGACAAACAAAAAAGAAAGAAAGAAAAGGAAAGGAAATGTGTATACCTCCTCATTTTGACATGGCTCCTTCAGAAATCTGATACTAAATATCTCCCTGCATCAGGAGGAGGGAATAAAGAGACCATGCAGGCATTCTGTACATAATGTTGAAATAAAACTCTCTATTGTCCACCAAAACAATAGCACTAGCTGTAATAATGTGGTACAAGTAGAGCATAAATGACATAAGCCAGCAATACAATCTTTGTTCCAGTGTAATCTTCCATATCAACCCGCGACACTCCCCAGAGGTAAGAGAAAGGCCTTTCTGCCATTTCCCATAACTTGCAGCCGCCTCCCTCTCCTCGCTGTCCTGAGAGCTGCGTAATCAAGCTCTCCTTTGGGATGGATAAGCATGCTTGACAACAGAGGAACTGTCCTAAATGGTGGCCGAAGCTTCACACCAAGCCCAAAATGTTTGAGGGGTGTGAACAAAATTAGTTTCCTTGCTGTTTCAAAGCTTGTTTACTTTTGGCAGAAGGAGATGTAGGAACCCCGTGACAAGGGCCATCACACAACAAAGATACTGCTTGTGGAGACTTCAACTTCTATGGACATAGAATTGTGACTTAAATTTTTATGCGTAAATGGGATGCCTGCATGTGTATATGAATATTTGCATGTGGGTGGATGCATGTGTGTGTGTCAGTGCAGCTGAACATGCATATACATGCATGTGGAGGCCTGAGGGTGATATCTGGACTCAACCTCCATCATCCTTCTTCCTACTGTTTTGGTCTGGGTCTCGAAATCCATAGGGGGCCACTAGGTCTAGTCTGGCTATCCAGCTTCTCCAAAGATTCTCATACTCCACCTTCTGGGGCAGGAATTCCAGCAAGCCATCACTACTGTTGGGGATTTTGAACTCCAATCCTTTTGTTTGTATGACCACACTTTGAGTACTGACTTATTTCCCTAGCCCTGTTTTCTCCCCTCCCCTCCCCTCCCCTCCCCTTCCCTCCCCTCCCCTTCCCTCCCCTCCCCTCCTTCCAAAAGGAATATACTCTACTAATCTGAAGGAACTAGTTCTAATCCTCATAGAGATAAGGTTACCAATTTCCCCAACCCTGGTTTATGAAAGGATACGAAGATGAGTTTTCCATTGCGGATAAGTTAAATTCTTCAAAAGAAACAGCTGAACCATGAGGTCAAGTGGGCTGGGCTGCCAATATGAACAAACCAATGAAATATAGGGCAGCAAAAGCTCCAATCCGGGTTTGCAGAAACTGGAGCTAACCAATAAGGAAAAGTCACTTTTCCTGTGTCTGCTTAACCCTAAAAACACCCTGATCTTGACATCCATTATTGATTCCCTTACCTCTCATGGGACTCCATGTCTGTGAGTTCTTTTTGGTTCCCTTGCCCCTCATCGATTCCATGTCTGGAATTCATGAGTTTCTGCTCTCATGTCCCTCATAGACTCCATGCCCGTGAGTTCCATTCTTTTTCTTCTCCAATAAACTCTGCCTTAATCCTCAACACATGTTCCGATCTCAATCTTCAACTCCCGAACACAAAAAATGGTGGGATAAGTAAACCCTGCAACAAAAGGGCGCTAGAAAAGAGCAGGTGCTGTTGACTTCACTTGGCTTTGAGAATAGACAGGAAGGAAAGACTCACAATGATTGCACACCCTTGACACTGTCCTTTCTTACACCCTGAGCTTGTTTCACATCTTCTGAAGCATCTTGAGCTTTGGTAAAAGTACCTCAGTATCTGTCACTGAGAAATATTTAGAATTGCTTAGAGACTGAAAAAAAGGCTTAACTATTATTGGTGCAGGGAATAAGATATGACCATGAAAAATGAAATCAAAGACTTGTTCACTTCAGTATTCCTAGACCGGTGAGGGACTGACATGCAGTAGATCATTCAAAGTACAGAGTTGTTCTACTTTGCTGAATCACACAGCAAATTTACCATACATTCTTTCACTTTAAAATAATTGACTTGTGCAGATGTCGTCTCCTTGACAAAATATTGTGAGAGAAAGCAAACATGCTGTTCTTGCATTTTTTCCTTTTTTAACCTTTTAAATTCTTTGACACTTTCATACCTAAATAGAATTGCATGTTTGCTCCCTTTACTATCCACTTTCAATCCTCCATCCTGCCTCACTTTGTATGTTCTCCTTTCCAGCCAGAATCCCTTCTCCTTTCATATAATTTTGCATGTGAGGCCCTTTGGGTTTCATCTGAGAGTCCTGTGTCAATGTCTGCCAATGTCTGAGTGCTTGCTGAGGCATAGATGACTTATCAGTGGATAGTTGAAGAAAGAAGTTTTTCTTCTGTCTGACATTAACTTTCAGTAATCTTTCAAGGAAGTATATTGTATTTTTGAAATAATCTCTCATCCATGGTGAAATGTTGATAGGCCAACCATTGTGTAGGTCTTGTGGAAGTGGACATCACTTCAGTGAGTTCTTGGGTGCAAATAGCCCTGTCATGACCAGAAAAATCTGTCTTGTAACACGCGTCATCCACCTTCAGGCTCTTAATTTTTTTTTTTTAAATATTGTTTGTTTATTTATTTATTTATTTATTTATTTATTTATTTATTTATTCCCACTCAAACTTAATAGATACCCTAATCCCCTTCCTCCCTCCACCCCTACCTGGTCCCCCTTGTTTCCTTCCCCCTTTTCCCCTCCCTTTCACTCCCCTCCTTCCCTATCTCCTCATGTCCCCTTCTTTCCCCCCAATCCCTGGAGCATCCTTTAGTGTGAATGTCAAACTTCCCTCTACATCCTTCACTCTAATGAGGTGTAAGAACTCAGTAGTCTTGCCTAGAGCCCTTTCTGGTGCTCCCTTTTAGTATGAGAACACTATTGTGACTGTTAATCCCTTGCCTCTAAGGATCCTACTGCCAGGCTCTTAAATTCTTATTACCTCCTCTTCCAAAAGGTTCCCTGGACCTTAGGATGGGAAGGGATTTCGATGTCTTGTTTAGATCTGAACAGTCCATAGTCAGTTATTCTCTGTACACTGGCAAGAGGTGG
This sequence comes from Typhlomys cinereus, assembly GCA_023101885.1. Lineage (NCBI taxonomy): Eukaryota > Metazoa > Chordata > Mammalia > Rodentia > Platacanthomyidae > Typhlomys > Typhlomys cinereus. The sequence goes on along the minus strand of JALPQD010000070.1, from coordinate 4,277,513 downwards.
TTCTGTGCATTAAATACCTTTCACTGCAAAAGAATCCTTCCTGGTTAAGTGCTGAAACTAACCTATAGGTATAATGATAATTGCTTAGATGGCAGCTTGTTATCAATATTTGTAGTCAAACCATAGTAGATTATTTCCACCTGGGATCTATGATCTTCCCTTCCACAGGTGCTCGGCTTGGTTTACAGTACTGAGCATGTGTTCCATGATGAAAAGCAAAGGCCTTAAATCCAATCAGAAAACAATTAGTTATCACTGACACATACACGCCACTATTGCAACAGTGGCCATCTCTTTCCAGAGTAGTCTTTAGTTTAGCTCGCATCAATCACAAGTGGGTAAGACAACTCATTGCCTTTTTCCCCTGGCAGCCTGGTTATACCTTTGGAGCTATGAAGGCTATCAGCAGGGAGACTTTTGTATTCTTTTTCTACTTTCCCATAATGCTATTTGCAGGTGACAGATGCCAAAATTTTTTAAGTAGGAAGTTGACAATGGGTCAATAGGTATTCAAAGGGAAATGATATTAAGACAGTAAAAGCAGGGTAAATGGAGACAGTGACAGAGGTAAGTTCCAAGTTGTATTATATGGACAACCCAGGGAGGCCATTTTAGTCAAAGGATGTTTAGCAGAAATCTGAATGATTGATGGAACTTGCTAGGCAGACACTTGAGACAGAGATCACTAGGCAGAAAGAAAAGCAACTACAAAGGCCTTAAAGCAGGCATATGGCTGGGTTGTTTAGAGCTGGGAGCCAGTGTGCAGAACAGTCAGTAGGCTCAAAGCAGGAAGCAACAAGAACAGTGAGGTAAGGAGGGACTGGGCAGATCTGGTATGAATAAGGTAACTGATCCAGAATTTGAAATGGATCTTCGAGGAGGCAATGGTATGTTGAAAAATGATCTTGAACACATGGAAAAGCAATGTTTGTATTTTGAGGTATTTAATAGCTAGAAAATTTTATCAGAGAGCTTATTAATGAAAAACATCATATTCATGAAATAATTCCCTCAAGATACTTAGAAAAGACTGTGCTTATTTCATATAAAGTAGCACCTAGGAAAAGGGTCAATGTGTTTCTTCCTCCAGCCACTTAGACTAATCGACAGTCAATTTAATTGACCATGTAATCAAACTGATTTAGTAATTAAGACTACTGGGAATAAACCACACTCTATTCAGCTCTTCCATCTACTGTTTTTCTGCTAGTAGATACATCTTAGGGACATGTGGCTTACTGTCTCTAAGAAAATGGTCTATGGTATTTAACCTTGACATAAATAACATCAGTAGATCTTGAGAAAAAAATTATGTATATGCATAGAAATAGCTTCAAGCATGTGAAGGTATACTTGGGAAGATCCCTGATTTGCTAGTCTTTCAAATTAACATTTTTAAAAATATTAGCCCAATGTTCACCTTGAGTATTACATAGAAACAGCCATTTCTGAAGATCCATATCCTAGATGAGGAACAGAGAAAAATTCCCCAATGCCTTGAGGAGATTCACTTGTAAGCTTCCAATAAGAAGATGCTGGTGAGAGACTGTGACAAGCCTTTTCCTGTCCTGCAGCGGCTCTTCTTTGTGACTTGCTTCTGCAACTTTCCAAACCTTCACTGAAAGCACAGTAAACTTCCCAACGTTCAGCAACAGAAAGGACTCCTCCAAGGAGTCCCGTGATGTTATTCGTTGTCAGATTTCACAGTCTGCAATGGCGGTCTTCAGTCGACATCCTCCACTGCTTCTCAGAGCACCCAACTGCTAGAAGTCTGTCCTGACAGAGGGGTTTCATCTTTTTCCTCTTGAGAGCACTGAGAATGGGATAATGCACATTGATTTTTCTGACACTTCAGTGGCCTTTATAGATCAGTGACAATTAGTTGCCGAGCTGATTGGCTTTTCCCTTAATGTGGCTTTGTGGAGCAGATGGTCTTGTCATAAACAGTTGTGCTACATGGGACTTGCCCAAGGGCTGTGTGCCAGGGCCTTCGCAAGCCAGCAGAGGATGCGCAGGGTGTCCCCGTCCATTGAAGAAGTACGGGAGTCGTGGTCTTAGGCTCCCTTCGTCCCTCTGGTCTCACGCAGTGTGAGACTGCTGTGTCATTTTCTTCCCTTCCTCGTGACTCGGTGCTTGGGAGGTGTATGTGTTTTCCTTCCCAGCAAAGCTCAAGAAGCACAGCCTGCAGAAGTAAGGGATGAATACTTGTTTGTTGGTTTCAGTTTTCCTTTTTTTTAAGTTGGGATGATGGCTGCTCCAGTGGCTTTCAGAAACGTGATTAAGGATTTAGAGGATGCCTGTGTTTGCCAAGCAAGGTTTCAATCTGGCAAGGTGTCTCATTTGCACAATGGTGACCTTATTCTCCGGGCTCAGTCAAAGGGACCTTCCAGACCACCCTTTCCCATCTTCCCTCTCAGCACCTCTGACAGCCTTTTCTGCAAACTGGCAGCTCATGAGGTCAGAGCTGTTAACCTTCCCGTCTGCGCACAGCCATCCAAAGTCCTGTGCTTGTAAAATGGAAACTCTGCCCTTGCAGAGGAGAATGAAGGATGATGTCTCTAGTCGTCCGCCAGCCGTTTCTGAAGATCCATATCCTAGATGAGGAACAGAGAAAAATTCCCCAATGCCTTGAGGAGATGCAACTAGCTGCTTGTGTAATTCGGAACCTCTCGCTTCAGGCTTTGACATAGACTTTCTGTCTAAGGTTTTCTCCTCACTCGCTGTTCTAACACCCTGTCTACTGATCTCCATTACACACTGACTACAACACGTCATCCAACACCAAGTGCTGTTCACATTATTCATGTACTTATCTGTAGTGTTTGAGAAGTACTGGATGAGATCAGATGAAGAGAGATGCCAAAATGTAATATCAGTCATTATAGCATCCAGAATTATAAAACATACCATTGCATAATACCGGCGATAATCGGACCCAGTGATGATAACAAGCATTACGTGGAACAAACATCCAGGATAGACTCAAGATAAGATTCTCAGAAGAGACTGAGAAAGAATGGAGAGTCATTAGAGCACATTGCTAGTTGAGACCCACACAGGATGGAGCAGAGTCCACATGTACAATTAAAAACAGAGGCTCATATTCGGGTCTTGGGTGTAAAAATTAGCCCTTTCTGTTTTCAGTCCTGTGAGTTGTTGAGGGTCGGGTATTTGAGAAATCTATCAGCTACTTCCTAGTCGACCAACTTCAGAAGAAATGAGGGGGCTCCATTAGACTGACTCTGATACTCTTCAAGGAGTTTCTTTGTCTTTGCCCCATCACTGCCCCTCAGAACAGCTGCATCTCCCACTCTTTCCCCAAAGACTATTTCCTTAATTCAGTTTCTTTCCACATAGTGATGGATATCAAAGATGGTATAAGTAAAGGAAAGGAGGGGAGAAGAGAGGTCCCTTGGTCCCTCATACTGCTCTCTGAAATCATTTCCCTTGAACTTGTATTCTGACACCAGGATTTGCAATGGGAACAAGCAGACCCCCTTAGAAAGGAGGAGATAGCAGTGTGTTTCAGGAATAGAGTTCTCCCCAGGTATTCCTGCTCAGCCACATGCTTGACAAGGAGGGAAGGTGAACATTCTCTGTCTCTGGACACTTTCCCTTACTGAATACCCAGGAAATTGTCTCATTTCATCTACATAATAGTTCTGTGATGTAGCGATGATTGGCTCTATTTTATATATTAGGAAACTGAGATATAGAATGATTAAATATCTTACCCAGGGCCACATAACTAGTGAGCAGAAGAACCAGTTTTCCAAGGGACTTTTTTTGTTCAAAGTCCACATTCTTTCCTCTATGCATAGTGCCTCCTATCTTCTTTAGGAAAAATGGTAGACTCATTCAATAATCCAGTCATTGCAAGTTTTGAGGCACATTTTTACATAGCCTGCACAGTTTGGATGCTGGGACTGACTAATTCCTTTTCCATCCTCCTCAAGAAGCTCCAAGCTGTCCCATCCCACTCCTGCTTTTTTGGTGGCGTGGAGAAAAAGATAGTCATGGTACCTGGTAATTGGCGATACAGTTATAAGAAGCAGTATCCTGTGGCTAGTTTGGAGGAAGGACAACCCTTCTGGTCTTCAGTTCTTTCGCTCATTGCATAAATGTGGAAGCTCAGGCAGGTCCTTTAGTAAATCCGTGAGTGAAGACTGGTGATATCAGGGGTTCATGCCACTCTGAATGCAGCATTCCAACTGTTGAAAGACACCCTGGAAGGCCATTAGCACAACATATTCTGAGTCAACAGTCAGAACTGCACAGTGAGAAATGTGACCTTCCCTAAACAAGAGCCCTGCATTTCGCAATGCAGGTCAACAAGCTAACAAGACTCTTTAACAGTAGCATTTGCATGAGGACTACTTCCACACCAGCCTTCCGCGGGGCTGTTCTCATGCACATGTCCCAAACACTATGATCCATCTCAGCTTGGAGGTTGCCCGTGGACTGAGCAGGGACCCTCGGCCACATTCCAAAACGGTTTGACTTGAGACCTCTGGATTACTCTCAGGGGAAAGGAGTAACTTCATTGGCAGATAATGCTAAAGACTGCTTTGGAAGCTCCAGAGAGAGATCCCTCCAGTGGTCTTCATGTCCTTTATATGGATTCTGAGCTTCTTTCTCTGACGGTGTCTGGTTAATTCCCCAGGAGAATGAGCTGCTTGAGAGTAGCTCTTGTGTTACTCTAGGTTTCTCAGGCCTGATATTGGCCAAATCATAATTCTGTTTCCATAGATTGGTGCTAGATTCATGAAGTATGGATTCATTTCTTCCCTGGATCTTTCCTGCCAAACTCCCACCTTTTTTCTCTGTAGCTTCTCTTGAATCACAGTCATGTTTCCTTTCTAAAACCCTTCATAAATCCTGGAAGATTAACAAATGGTGGGGAAATGACAATTTTTTATACTTTTTTATATGTGTGCTATAAACAGTCCCTACTACCTGAGATTCTCTATCCACTGTTCCTGTGAGACCGGGGCAGTTATCAACCCATGTTTTACAAGAGGAAAAACAGAGCCCATGGTTTTTCTTTCTTGCTGCCAAAAATGAATTGAAAAAAAAAATCTCTCTGAAATTTAGTGTAGTGAAAATGAAGTCAAAAAAGTCTCTGTCCTGAGACTCCACCCCTTGTGATTTGCTAGCTAACCCTTTTCCTCAACCCCTCCCTGCCCTGCTCAAGGGCATAGACCCTTTACCCCATTAGGATTTGGCTAGGGAGACCAAAGGGACAATGAGAACGAAGAAAAATGTGGCTGGCCTGCCAGAGTTAACAAGCAATAAAACCTGACTGCATTTTTGAGGGACCACGTTCTCATTGTGCCTGAAGAGACTTGGAAAACTTCCCTGGCTGCTGATTTTTCAAATAAGAAATCATCCCAGAGGACAGTGAGGCAGAGACATCCTGGGGCTTGCTGTGAAGATCTGCAGGGGCCTAGGGCAAGAGAGCAAATGGAGGACCAAGGGCCAGGGGCCTCAGTACTGAAAAGCTCAGATACTAAAAAGCTGGAAACTCTTGCATGAAGCCAACTGTTTTCTGTTCTCCCTTCCAGGCAAATGTGTCATCGCTAATAATTTACAGGCTCCATTACTGGTGAAAGTTTCTGATTCCTTGGAAAACCATTCTGGGATTTGTTGGCCTGAGGGATCTGCCTTCTTTCTACTCAGCCTGCTGTCTTTAGTCCTACATGCAGTTCCTTCTCTATATATACCCTAGTTCCATCCTGTAGGGTGCAGGGCCCACGCATATGGGGGACACCATCACACACAACCAAGCTCATTCATACTCTAGTTAAAAAACATCCCTGAGTCTCATCCTGGCTACCTCTTTCTGCCTTCATGGTGGATGTGACTTAAGCTGCCTCCAGCTTCTGCCAGCCAGTCATGTCTTTCCCAATATAAAGGACCAAATTTCTTCTCTGGAACTGTAAGCCAAATGAATCTCCCTTTTTCCCCCAAAAGTTGTGTTTGAGTGTTGTCTCCCAGCAACAGAGAGAGTCATTGCAACAGTATCTCTTGTAAGAAGGTGGCAGATCTGAGGCTCACATCCAGGTCTTCTGACTCCAAAGCCTGAGTTCTGTCAACAGTCTCATGTCATCTTTCACAGTAAGAGTGGCATGAACTCAGGATTTTAGTAGACCCCTTTGGCATATACCTGCAAACTCACCAGCAGATCTGTGGCTAGCCTAATGGAAAACACCATTCACAGAATGGAAAAAGAAGAAGAAAGAAGAACAAAGAGAGGGGAAGAGAAATAAAAGAGAACACGAACTCAAGCTTCATCGATGAAGACAGAAGTTTATTCAGGGAGCTCCCCCAAAACTCCAATGGGGGAGCAGTAATTTCCCCACTAGATGGAATTTTACTGATTTGGAGTCAGGGTTGCAAGCTTTTAAACAGTTGCAATACAGTTGGTTCAGTCCCAGAATAACTGAGATTCTGTCCAGTTGTCTGTTTTCCTTATCAGATCCTATTATCATCCTTGGTGGGGTCTCTGGTTGACATCTGTTTCCGATCTCATACCTATCAGTTGGGGTCTCTGGTTTTGAGGGCTGGTCCCAGATTTACAGATCTATCACAGTTGAAATGGCATTTACTTCTGGTCTTAGTGAGGGGTGATTTAATTTTGAGCACTACTCATTAATTAGGACATGAATTAAGAAATTTGCTTACCCTTAATGACTACTCATATCACACCCTGCAAATGTAGGATTGGTTTTAAGCTTGTGGGCAGACTATATCCTGTGTAATGATATAATCCTGGAAAATTTCAAAATCCTAAAACAGAACCGTATGCTTTATACCCATTTACTCTAAGCCTGATTCTGGGCAAGTCTGTCTGTGAATAATCCCAGAGACAAAATGCCCCCACGTAGAACAAAATTTCTTTCTCTGTTCAGCAGAGGAGGTTTCTATTCATCCTTGACCTGGCAAAATAATTTATTAAGGATCTTTTCCCAGGCAATATAGTCATATACAATTAAGGAGTTCTTTTTATGATAACGAATACAAATGTAGGCACAAAAACGAATAGTTACTTAGAAAGAACTAAAGCACAATAAATTATTGGAGTCTTGGAAATTTCAGATCCTTTTTCACCAAGATTCTTTCAGTGCAGTGTTTCCTGATGGTAGCTTGGCATTCTGCCTTGTCTAAGAAACTGCAACAAGCCCAGAAGATCACAACATGCGTAGGTCCCACAAATCTGCTTCTGATCTTCAGGAAATCTGTATGGATAGTGTTTCCTTTCTGGTTTATTGGTTCATGTGCTTTGTCATTTCTAAAGGATTCTGAGCATCTTGGACAGGTACCCCACACTGATTAGACACACACAGTGCTATTTCTCCATCCCATGCTCCCATCTGCAGTCGTTACCTAGCAAATATCTTCTTCGTCTTTAATATTGTTCTGGGTTCTACAGCAATAATTCTTAGCTGGAGTTTGGACCCTCAGAACCCAAGTAAAAGCTGGGCAGGTGTGAGTGGCTGCCCAAAATGCCAACATCGTGTAAGCAAAAGCAGGAGATTCCCAAGGCAAGCTGGCTGGCTTGTCTAGCTAGAAACAGTGATCTTTAGGTTCAGTGAGAAACCTTGCCTCAGAAAGTAAAGTAAGGAACAATGGAGGAAGACACTTGATGTCAACTTTGGGCTTTCACACAGGTGCACCCATATACATTTGATGTTAACCACGTATCTGGAAATTAATAATAAATGACAATAAGATAGACTTAAAGTGATGTCTGATTGTCAGTGGATCACTCCCCCAAATATTTTGTACACAGAGCAAAAATCCCAGAGAAGAGTGATTACTGTGAATCAAAATAACAGAAATGCCCTAAGGCATGCAAGTTCTTCTTGCCTGCACAGATTTTGTGTGTTTATTGGAAATCACTTACATGCTGAAAGATATTCATGTTCACGTTTCCCATTGTTTTGTGTGAACACTGGGGGTGGGGAACTAGAGTGTTTTGGAGTAGAGATCTTCCCGCTCAGTAATCTCCACTCACTTGCTCAACAGGAGAAAATCGCTGGAACAGGGAGGCTGCAGGGAACTCCTGGTGGTTCTGAAGTTCACCTTAGCACTTGAACATCTCTTTCTACCAGAACAGCATCATGTCAGCATCCTACAAGGACCATACTTTGTAAACTCCTTATGCCACCCCCATTCAAATGTACATTCTGTACTTTGCATCTAATATTATGGTATTTGCAGGATCCCACATGTCTGGGAGTGCTGGTGGGCCACAGGAAAGAAAAGTCAACCATGAGACTCAAAGCTTGTTTTTTAGTTGTTTAGGGAGACTAAATGATCATCTTATTGCCTCGCACAGATTGGTCTGTTAGGCAGGAATTGATTTTCTTTCTCACCCACCCATCAGGCTTTGTGTTAGGTAATTATTGGATGTTACCTCTATTGTTTGAGAGAAAGAGCCCTCATTTTTTATTTTATTTTATGTTCTCTCGTAGTATATATATATAGATCCCATGATATAAGCAAAATAAATATTTTTGACTGATATGTTTTAAAATATTATTTATTTATTTATTTATTTATTTATTTATTCTTTCTCTCCGTGTGTGTGTGTGTGTGTGTGTGTGTGTGTGTGTGTGTGCATATGTGTGTGTGTATATGTGTGTCAGAGGGCATTGTGTATCCCTGTAGAGAATCAAGGGTGGTGACTTTGGGAACCATCCTGGATTGCTTCTACCTCCTTTTTGCTTTGTTCTGGGATTTCTCAGGCTCTATCCATCAGGACTGGAAATGCAGGGTGTTACAGTTTCTGCCTGGTGTCTTTTTTTTTTAATCTTTATTATTTTTAATGTTTTATATATATATAAATATAGTTACTTTATAATATTTTCAACCCTTAATCCCAAATCCCAACGCTCTTTCCCCTATAACCTTTCATCTCCCTTGTTCCTCCTATTTCAAAACTTTTCACTTATGCAATCCACTGTGTTTCACCTAGTCTGTGGTGAATTATGCCTGACCTGATTCATTGTCCAGTAAGCATCCTAGATCAGTGAATGATATGTCATAGAGGAAACATCCTCCTTTATGTAGGATCTGGAATCTGAACTCAGGACCTTCTGCTTGTGAGGTAGAGTCTTAACCCCAAGACATCTTTACAGCCCAATACCTGTTTTTATTTTTTAAAACTTTATTTAATTATTATTATTATTGTGTGTGTGTGTGTGTGTGTGTGTGTGTGTGTGTGTGTGTGTGTGTTTGTGTGTGTATTCAAGGGCATTGTGTGTCATTGTGGAAGCCCAAAGGTAACTTCAGGAATCATCCTGTATTGCTTCTACCTCCTTTTTGCTTTGCTCTGGGTTTTCCTAGGCTCGCTGTTTCTGCCTGGCATTTTTACATGGGACTTGGGATCTGAACATAGGACCTTTTGCTTGTGAGGCAGTCTCAACTTCTGAGCCATCTCTCCAACTCCAGATATCTGTTTTTAAAAAATGCTTTCTCTCCATCAAATTAGACCTCCTCTATGTCTGCTATCATAGTCCATTCAAACTTGTCTGCAATTTATATATGTAATATTATATAGGTGGTAGACAAAATTTGAAGTAACATTTATTGTAGTAGACAAGCTTTGACAGTCTTCAGTTCGGATGATTAAGGAAACAGATGACTATAATCCCTGAATTAGCTGGAGTTAATATTCAACTGAATATATAAAGGAGCCAAGGTCCATGGAACACAGAGAAAGGAAGGAGGGCAACAAATATCAGACACAGGGTCTTTATTTATTTATTTATTTTTATTTATTCAATTGTGTGCGTATGTGTGTGTGTGTATGTATGTGTGTGTGTATGTGTGTGTATGTAGAACCAGGGGCGGATTTGGGAACCACCATGGACGCCGCCTCTACCTCCTCCTTGTTTACTCTGCCCCAGGATTCACAGGCTCCGCCCTACCAGGATCAGAAACACAGGCCGCCCCCACTTCTGCCCGGCTTCTATATGTGAGGTCTAGAATCCGAACTCAGGACCTTCCGCCTGCAAGGCAGAGGCTTAACCCCTGAGCCACCTGTCCTGCCCCACAGGGTCATTATTGAGCCCTGACTTAGTGATGCATGAAGTCAGTCCCTCCCTTGGATTTGTCAGTCAACATCTCTCTTTTTCTTCTCTTTCCTTCCTTGCTTGTCTGCACTAGTGCTTTGTTATTAACCACCAGATGAGTTCTGATGAACATCAAACTGTGGAATATCCAGGAGCATTATCCAAATCAATGGGGTCAATTTTGGACAGTGTGCATTTTAGCAGAATTTCTTTCCCTTGAAGAACTTTCACAGTAGAGTGTTACAAGGCCTCAAATGGAAAGTGCTCAATTCTATTCCTACGATGGCTCACTATTAGCAAATCGATCAGATATATAGCTCTTAGCGCAAGGCTCTATTGGCTAATTGTTAAGATCCTGATCATCATCATGATGCTAAGTGTTGTCCACAAAATTGCCTGGAAGTCAGAAATTGCTACATCTATATGCTGTTTCAGAATATTCTGTCTGTGGTAATTTCACTCCATGTGCCTATAGTATATGAGGCATAATGTACTTCCTGAGATTTCGTTGTTTTAAGAAATCCCTATTTGGTAGTGCATGTATGAGTATGCACATGTGTATGTTCCTCAATTGTTTACCACCTAATTTTTTGAGACAGGGCCTCTCACTGAACTTGGAGTTGTCTGGACCAGCTCTGGGATCTTTCTGTCTGTACCTTCCCAGGTCTGGGACTGCAGATGCACACTGCCATGCTCGGCTTTTACAGAGGCTGGGAATCAAACTCAAGTTCTCAAGCTCTCATAACAAGCACTCCTCCTCAGTTGCCCCCCCCAACCCCTTATTAGTTTATTCAGAATCTTTCAAATGCTATGGGAGTAGGGTTGACAAGTTATAGTTTCATATGAAAAAATTAAATAATAATTTGACTTCATATACAAGAGGAGAAAAAATGGGACTCATTTTGACATGGTCTACAAAAAAACCAAAACCCAAATACTATTATCTCCTTCCTTTTTCAGGACTGTAGCCTAAATAACCGATACAATCTTTTTTCCTCCCAAAAATGGAATCACGGGTTCTTTCTGAGCCAAAGACAAAATTTTAAAGAAATTTTAACAGTAATCTTTAGAATGTATCTTCCTAACTTTCTTCAATTCTAAGACATCAATTATAGAAATAAATCTCAATATTTCATTTAACTACATCCAGTATGGCACCACCCAATGTCACGTACAAAAAACTGTACTTAAGACTTTGCATCATTTAATTGTGAGAATTGCTCATTGAACTTAACCTCCAATTGAGCCAAGGTTGTTGACACATAGTGTTCGGAGAAATGTGCACGTCGACCCTCTGATGTGAAGTAATTAAAGCCAGTTCTAGTGAACAAGGTCCCTTGTAACAGAGCAGTCATCTCAGCCTGGGGAAAGCCTCAGTAAAAAAGCAGAGACTAAGAAACAGCTATCTCTTTAAAAAAAAATCCCCCCCACCTTTTTTTTTTTTTGCTACGGAGGATACAAGTTGAAAACGTCTTTGTTTTTTCACTCACAATTTTATTTCTGTTCTCACACCCCGCCCTCCTTTACATGAATATTAAGGACCAAGGCTTTAGCTACAAGCTTTTGGTTGTGGGGGAGAAGGGGGAGAGAGGGGAAAAAGTGTTGTGTGTGGCTTTTCATATGTTAATAAGTCGATTCCATGACAACCATTGAAAAAAGAAGGGCTGGGAACAAAAGCTGCAGTGGGTGAGGGGACGGGACTCTTTTGGGAGGTGTTGTGAGAATTACAGCTAAACTCCCTTCTCTGAAAGGTATCTGATGGCTGCGTGCCTCAAAGGGCTTTGAGGCAATTACTGCAGGGTTTTAAGAGTGCATATTTCATCCTCACTATGTTTGCCTTTTAAAGGGTAGTGAACAAGAATCTGAAACCAAGAGGATGTTTCAAATCACTGCTCCTTTGAGGACTCACCATGGTGTCCTTTCGTGCATGGGACATACTAGACTATGGGTTCCAAGCATCAGACATTTCAGTTTTGAGTAAAAAAGGTCAAGGGCTTTTATCTTTGAGTACAAGAAGGCTTTTAGACCCCATTGACTAGAGAAACCGCAGTGGGAATGGCTGCTCTCTTCTCGCACACATCCTTTGAACGCAGTGAAACATGTTCTCTCTAGCGAAATGTTGACATGGTATAGGACTCACACAAGAGCAGGTCACAGGACACAGAGGGTGACACTGCTGGGCTTCCTTAACCCGTGAAAAGAATTCTTTGCTGGTTGTTTATCCTTCCAGCAACATAAGGGAACATCCGCATGCCAAATTCTTCTCTAATGTCTAGTACAGCTAAGTCTTCACTTGAACTTTAATGGTCATACATATGAATTAGCTGTTGTACCATGAGAACACAATGCAGTCCTTCTAGCCTTCTAGCTCTTTCTAAAACTCTGTCAAACATTGCCTTTAGTAATAATGCTGACTTTTCTGATTTGTTGTCCAGCCTTGTTTTGTCTCATGTGTATTACTCAGTCTTTGATTGAATTATATTAAATTCCTTTTTTTTTTTTTTTTTTTGGTCCCCTTTAAATAGTTGCCAGAAACTTGTCTTGAGTAGCTCATGGTACAGTGTTTTCTCTGTTTGGATGGACACAAGGGCTTTCATCACTAAGGCTGCTTATGGAATTGCATATTTCAAAGGATGCTAACATGAAAAATACAATTTCATTGAAAGTAAGGTTACAAGGGTGAATAGCAATGCCAAGATGATTACTAAAAGAATTTGTGACTTGCTTTTAAAGTATTGACTTTGGTCTTCAGTTCAGCAATTATAAAATGTAGTTCATGATTTTTTTTCTCATAAATTTCATGAACTTGTGTGAATCTCACATTCATGCTATTCATGACTTATCCTAGGGGTATTTGATGGGAAGAAAAGAGACATTGTAGTTAGGATGAATCAGAATTCTTGAGATCTGACAATGTTGTTAACCAAGATTATATTGTCAGTATGATGATTTCTTTAAAATTATTTTACTTTCACATGCATGTTTTACTCAATATTGATAGCATGAAATTTGTCATCTTCTGATATTTTGGCAAAAAAACACTAAACTATTTATTCGTTTGCCAAAATTTTAAGAATTTCTTATTGTGGGCTAGAACTCTCCAAAATTTGCTAAGTACATATGAGATGTTATGATGGTTTTTCATGGAAACATATTTTTTGTTTAGTGAATGGATAATTCTGTTAAAAATTGTAGCTTTTGTGAATTTTTTAAGTACCTTATTTCTTCTGAAATTAAGATTTGATATCTAATGATACATATTGATAGGAATCCCACTCTTGCATTCCCCCCATACTTAGGACAGAGCTTCTCTGCTCAATGATTGCTGCCCCCCTAATAATTGGTGCTTGTAAGAGCACATGCTCCCCTGACTTCCTTAGTGCTAGTGGGGTCAAGGTCAAAGACTGATTCTGACCACACTTCCTGGGCTGGACAAAGGTCCCAGGAAATCACCTCCAGACGCTGACCCCTCAGCCCACCCACCAACCCTGAAGGTATAAAACCTGCCATTCCCTCTCTGCTTGCCCTTCCTCCCTCCCTTCCTTCCTCCCTCCCTTCCTTCCTCCCTCCCTTCCTTCTTCTCTCCCTTCTTTCCTCCCTCCCTCCTTCTCCCTCCTTCCTTCCCTCCCTCCCTCCCTTTCTTCCTACCTTACATTTATACCTTACATATATGATGAGAGATTAAAAACAAAGGGAACAAGACTATCAGATGAAACAAGACAATCATATGAAATAAAGTCAAAACAGAGAAATTGTCATAGTTAGGCACAGGTGTCAACTTGACTGTTAAGGTTTGAGTTGTGGACGCTTTGTAGAGAATTAGTGGTTAAGTTAGGTCCAGAGCATTGTCTAACTGATGGGAAAGGCCTGGCCCATAGTGGGTGGGATTGGGCCCTGGAATAAAATACAGACAGCTGGTTGAGAGAGTTGGCATGCATTTGTACACTTGGCCAGACGTGCAGTCTGGCAAGTAAGGATCGCGTCCTTCTCTCGGCCATTACATATAGACAGTGTGGCCAGTTCCCTTGTCAAGCTGGACTATGAACTGTAACGGCCTATCATAAGGAAATAAACCCCTTGTTCCCTTAAGCCATTTGATGGTCATTTATTAGCAACCATGTAGGCTGACTGCAACAAAATTAAATTATGAAGAACTTAGAGGCAAGATGAATTCTAGATATATTCCAAAAAGTCCTGTCTTTCTGCTGAAAGTGACCTTTACATTAAAAATGTGTTAACTTATGAAGAGAATTCTTCACAAAACTTTTGGTGCACACAAGAGTAAAACTAATCAGAAGTTCATAAGAAGCAAAGGTTTTATATATTTTAAGACACAAGAAAAAAACTTCCCTTTTTATGAACCGGTGAAAAGAATATATAGGCAACAGTTCTAAAGTAAATACAATATCAAGTCTTCTATTAATAGTTTGCATGTTAATTCTTAAGGTGAAATGAGACAACCTGACTTAAGGACTTATAATTACATATGGACAGGAAAGTAGCTGTAGTTGGCTTAAACACAACTGTACTTATTCTATTCCCTTTATGACACACCCACATTCACTCACCCACACTGTTATCAAGAGTATGGCTCTATCTAATTGGTTTCAGAGAGGAGGGACACGTGACTCAAGAGTGATGAGTGTTTATAGACTGGCTGCTGGCCTATAAGGTCATCTGATTTTTTTTAAAAATTTGCTTAGAAAGATGGTTGCAGATAAGAGGAAACCACCAAATATTTTATTTTGGGATGTTTCAAGGTTAAGAGGTACACAGAAGGAGGCAATTATTTGGAAGTGGGAGCTAGAACTGAAGGGCACGCAGAGATGTTATATTGCAAAGATCAAAGGGCACGAAAACAATAGTCAGGCATGGGAGGAAAAGGACAGAGCCAAGAATGGAGGAGTGATGATTTCCCGGGTATTGAGATGATGTAATACACCCAGTGTTGTTGTGGAACACACCTGGGATCTCGCACTTCAAGCAGGAGGATCATGAGTTCTAGACAAGTCTGGGCTACACAGGCAAATCAAGAAACAAAACAAACAAGTAATAACAATAAGGGAAGAGGAAAGGGGGCACAGTCCTGCTTCTGAATGGGGTTTAGAAGAACTGAGCCCTGCAGTTGAGTGACTCAGCAAGATTCCAGGAACCTGACACCTGCCCCCTCCCCTATCACCACCATATACGTCTCTGTTCTTCCTACTCTTGTGCTTATTACTTGAAGTAATCTAAGAGAATTAAACAAGTCAAAGACTGATGTACCAAAAGTCCAAAGAAAGAAATCCTACAAATGTACCAACAGTGTAGCATACCTATTTTTCCCACTAAAGTCTGACTTCATCCAAAGTAAAACTGAAAGTAGATGTTTCATAGAGGAACTACAGTTCTTTTCCAGAAAGTATACATGAACATTGTTACCATACTCATAGTAACACCCATACTTCAGTTAAACCACCCCACCTTAATAATCAATAAAAAAATCAAATTAATATTGAAAAACAGAAAAAAGAAATTTATCCCAAAGGGTCATCATGGGAAAAGGGCTATCCAGTTGCTTTAAAGCGCATGTTTAAGATTTTCATGTGAAATCAGGATTTAAGCAGGGACAAGAGCCACACAGTTCAGAGCAAAGTGTGGTTACTCCCACTGGTATCTCATCATTGATTCCAAGTCTCTGCTGCAAGTTGTTTGACAAGTATGTGAAACTGTGTGAAAGCTCTTTGGGGGAATCAATTCCTTCTCTGGATGGTAACAGACCTAGTAAATTTATAATACTTTGTGAATTCTTTCTTTTTGTTCTCGGCATAAAACTCCTGAGGAATGCCCAATCTCTCAGGATCTTTGTTTTGAAACTCAGACAGCCAGAGCTGGGAGTAAGTACCAATGTTCCTTAAAAATCTCTGTGCTGTGCAATAAAGGTTATGGCTTGAAAACAAGACCTTCATAAAAGTTCCAAACAAGAGATTTGGGAGTCACATTCTAGAAAGAACATGGAGTGTAGCTGTCTCTTATAAGGGGGCCAATTGAATGTTTCATCAGCCAGCAGACAGGGAGTAACTCTAAATACAAAGATGCATAAGCTTTCTCTCTATAAATAAATTGATGATCTGGGGTAGCATTTCTTAACCAATAGGATGTGATTTAAAAAAAAGAAAACTTACAAATTATTTACTTGTGGAAGTTTGTTATTAAAATATTAGAACAGTAGTTGCCACAGGTCATAAAGCAAAACCATGGATAACAGGGGACTACTATATTTTTGAAGTTAGCAACAGATATTTAAAATTTTAAGACGGTCTTTATGTTTCATTCATTTGTAAAATAGAATATATTATCTGCTGCAGAGAAAATATTTTTACAGAGAGATGAAATAAACTCAACTAGCATTTTTTATCAGTCCATGACACAGTTAATATACAGTAGCTTCTCTTTGCTTAACTTCTGAACATTGATAAAGCAGAGCACTGTGATTACTGGACTCTTTATTCTTTTAATAGAAACTGAAAAGTGTTGATTTAAGTATTACAGGATTGTCTTTCTGTTGCAGACTTGATCTCCTATCTGTATGTATGTATCCAGGTTCTTGTGTTTAGAGTTGAAGATTGAAACCAGAACATGTGTAGAGGATTAAGGTAGAGTTTATTAGAGGAGGGAAAGAATGGAACTCATGGACTCCAGACTTGGAAGGCCATGAGAGACAGTGCTCAAATATGGCTGTCAGGGTCAGTATATTTATACACTTTGGCAAGTGGGGGGAGGTGGGAGGAGAAAGAAGGGAGGGTATGGTTTTTCCTCATTGGTTAGCTCATTTTGAGGCCCAATCCAGTTGATCTTATACCCTTGAGGTAGGGCTTATCTGTAATGGAGAACTAATCTCCATATCCTTTCATAAGTAAAGAATTAGGGAAGTTAGCTATCTTATCTCTGTGGAGGATTGGAGCCAGTTCTTTCCTAGCAACTGAGAGTGTTTCTCCAGGGTGGGGGATGGCTCTCAGGGTTTTCAAAGACCTTCAGAGACTGTCCCAGCATGGCTGCTCTAGACCTGCCTAATCTCTACTGAAATGACTTCTCTACAAGTTTGTGCTTTGAATAAAATGTGGAACTATATAATCAAAATCGCAAACTCTGGGTTTTCCTTTTACATTGGATGCCTGTATAAATAGAAAATGAATGGGAAAATTGAGGCAGCTGTTAAATAATTCCAACCAAACCAAATAGGAACACAATTGTGTGAATTATTGTCAGTGAGAGTAACCCGCAGTTTAAATTATACAGATAATTGCTTCAGTTCTTGTTCTACTCTCTGTACAAATATCTACCCTTGGTATTGGGGTAATACGAAAAAGAATAGACTAGCAAAATTTGAATTTCAAATAATTCTTTCATGTGCTTCCTGGGTTTAACAACTCTCCAGCTTCCTAAGAAGGAAGTGATGCAATCCTGGTTGCCCACGTGCATCTTGTTGCATGCTGCTTCAAAATCAAAGATATCAAGTGCTTTAAAAACGTTTCCCAACAGAAAATGCTAGGAACATTTCTCTGCGGAGTTAAGAATACTTTGCCATGAGAGGATTTTGAGTTCTTGATCTCTGTTCCATGAATCTTAGCTTAGTATTCTAAAATAAGAAGAAAAAAGTGAGTTACAGTATATGTATTATCTGTGTTTAGATAAATGGAAGCCCATGAAAACACTTAATCTCATCTCCACAACAGCTAAACTTCTGAGTGAAAATGGAAAATACTATCAAATATTAAATCTACAGGTAATAACATGAGATTTTTTAAAATGTACAAGAATTCATAACTCCTATAGCTAGAGTACCAGTATGTAAAATTTAATGCACTGTTTTTGTTGGAAACATCTACAAAAAAAGAAATTAATAAATAAAAATGAGTATAATTTAGCCAAACCAACTTAGTATGGGATTTTAATTTGGTGTATTTGACATTTTTTCCCTACAATTCACATGTCAGCAGAGCACGTGTTGGTGCACTTCTATAATCTCAGTATTTGGAAGGTTGAAGTAGATGGATTTAAGGCCAGTCTGGGGTTCATTGTGAGACCCTGTCAAAAGATTAAAAAGAAGAAACAGAAGTAAGGAAGAAGGAAGGAAGGAAGGAAGGAAAGAAGAAGGGCATAAGGAGGAAAGAAAGAAGGGGAGGAGAGAGGTATGAGAGAAGGAGGGAGGAAGAAAGGAAGGAAGGAAGCAGGCAGGAATGAAGAAAGGATAGAAGGGAGGAAGGAAGGGAAGAAGGAAACAATGTTGACTGGTTTGGGTGTCTAACAATATTTGGTTATACAGAGAAAATATCATTAGCAGAAGTGCTACATTGTGACTCAGGGAACCTTGACTCTCCACTAAGGAGTTGTAGAACACTAGAAAAAGCCTTGTTTCATTGCTTGCAATCCTCACTTGTGGTGGTTTGGCTATTAGAAAGGGCTCTGATCTTAACGTGCTACTCATCTCACTAGTGGCTGAACAGTTCAGCATCTTTTTTAAACTTATTTTTTTTAAATTTTTGCTCTTTTACAATCTCATACATGTAGATAATGCATTTTGATCATAAGTACCCCTGTTTCCCTTCTGCTTCCCCTGGAGATTTTCCTAGCATGTCTACATCCTGCCTTTATGTCCTAATTTTTAAAATTGGACAATATAAAATAATATGTAAGTAGTAAAAGAAAATACATATAGGATGTAGATAGTTATGATTCCACATGATTAAGAACACATGAGAAAGTCAAAGAATAGCAGTTTTGTCCATCTTCTGTGAGACTAAATTCATGGTGTGAGCACAAGGAGCACATGCCCACGGGGGAGCTGTTTACATTGTGGGCACACAGAGACCCAGTCCATGGGAGGCCGTCCACACGGTGTGCACATGGAGGTCTTCGTGTTGTGAGTGCACAGATATAAAATTCAGGTTTTGGCAGGCAGTGTGGTATGTCAGGCTATTAATCATTCAGCTGTCCACAGGTCAGAACACTGAATGTAGAAATAGTGTCATCTCCTCTTTGTCACTGTGTGAAGCACGTGGGACACGGCAGCCACATGTGCAGTGCCTCTAGGAGCAGGCAGTTCAGCCTCTTTGCGAAATGGGACAATAACACCAACCTTGCAAATTTTTTTTTTGTGGTTTTGCATTTTGGAGATGTCGGTGATGAGTGAAGCACCTAGAATGATGTTTGGGTCACAGCAAATGTTCCTACCACTGGCGTGACTGTCGTCCCTATTCTGACAGAGGGGTTCTTTTTGATTTTTTTAAAAATAAAATCTAAAAAATTACATTGAAGACACTACTTAAAGATTATCATTTCATTTTTTGTCACTTGGTACAGAAAAATTCTACCAATGTGAATTCCTGTTGGAGGAAAATGCAAGAGAGGAGGGAGGAAAAGGGAAGATAGGCCTCTGTAAGTGCTGCATGTGCTCCGCTCCCTCTCTGGATGCTGCTGTGCTTGTAATCCTCATCATGACAGACAGGTTTCTGCGAGGGTTAAGTTTATTTCAAAATCACTATTGGAGCTCAGGACCATGTGACTAATGTTGGTGATAAAAAATTCAGTAAAAACAGGGAAACTTCCCCTTTCAACGAATTTTTGAGAATGTGGTCATGACTTCATCTGGAACACACATACATACACACAAAGGCACACATGTATGTGTGTGTAGCACACATACCGCCTTATACCTCCATAAAAAGGACAGGTAAAGAAAAACCTAAAAAGAAAAGTAAAAAAAAACTAAATTAGAATAAAAGAAGAAATATGTATAAACAGACAAGGGTATAATGGAAGGAAAGAAAGAAAAAAGGGTAAAATGGAAGGAAGGGAAAAGAAAAGAATAAAGAAAGAAGGAAAAAGAAAAAGGAAGGAAGGTGACAAAAGGAAAAAATGAACTATTAGCTTATTATTTTCTTCTTCCAAGAGGAGAGATAAACAAAAACATACCACATTTTCTGAATAGCAACATGAAAGTGAACCATCTTTGAAAGCAAATTACAAAATGAGCCCTCTGAATAGTAAATTCTGTTCCACTTTATTTTAAGCTGATTTTGGTAATTATGTAGTTAGTCTTTCACTAGTGCAACTACTAAAAACTTGACAGCTCCACTAAAGCCTGTTTCTTTTATACTAGATCCAGCTTGGGAATGTAGTCCAGTTGTGTGTGCAGTGGCTGGGGGCTCCAGGCTAAAGGTGGTGTTATCACTTTCCATCTGTGCTTTCTAGGATTCTAGGTCATCAACATCTCTGTGCCTTCCAGGATATTTTGCTTATCAACTTCTGAGTCAGCAGAAGAGGGACTAGCACATGAGTTTTTGTACTCCAGACTGGGAACTTGAAGACACTAGTCATTTCTACATACCTGCTGTTGGCTGGAGCCTAGTTGTGGGACTCCAACTAAAGTGTTTCTGTGACATGTCCTCTGATTGATGGCTACCGGTCTCTGGAGCTGCTGTTGCAAAAGACAGTGACTATCTGGGATGGAGGAGTAGCTGCCTCTTTGGAAAGGTGTAACCATCTCCAGAACGCCGTCATTCCGGCTATTGCTGTTCTTCATATTGCTGATAAACACGTGACCAAACAAGTGGGAGCAAGGGACTTTCTTCTTGCCTGTGGTTCTGGGTACAGTTTTTAGTCCAGCTTGGCAGAAGTGTTCATACCAGTAACAGGAGCCCAGGAAACTGTTCACACCGTATTCATAGGCACTACTGAGAAAAGGATACACTTTCCCTCTTATCAGAATGGCTCCATGCCAATATGCCAAAGTATCGACCCGGTTCTCCCCATTTTATCCACATGTGCAGGGAATGGTCCCACTCACTATGGTCCTGTCCTCCCAATCGATTAGATAATGTCCCACAAGCTTGTCTTACCTACCAGTTCCTCATAGATGTGTCCAACCTTCAATTGTCAGATCGACACCTATATCTAACTAGCACACCTATTAGTTTTATTTTTGTCCAAATGTCACATCTGTCATGATGGAATCATACATGAGGAGCTTATAGTTAAGACTCTACTTAGCTAATTGAGCATAATTAACCTAGTAATAGTTTATTTCTATGAAAAAATAAACTTGGCCACAGCAGGTATTAGTAGAAAGTCTTATACCTATTCTATACTATATTTAAACATTTAAATTTGCTTTTTATTTGCTTCGCTCATCATATCAAATTATGATGTTTCTTTAGACTTGTGGTACTGGTTTGGGTTGTCTTTCTTCTGTGAATTCCATTATAACATCATCCTTACAATGTTCAATATTTTCCAGCTGAAGGGAACATTTATAGATGTTTATAAATATTCTGAAGGGTGATTCTTTTGAATATTTATGTCTTTCTCTTATGACATTCTTAACTGTCTCATTTGTACCTTATTTTGGATTTTCTTTTAGTGAATTGTTCCAAAGTATTAATTTTCACAGAAACAAAATTTTCTTTTTATTTTATGTTTATATTCACTGGGAAACAATATTTTGAAAACTCATGCAGTAAAAATTAATACATTTGACATACACAGATTAAAACTGAAGACCTAAACAACAGATTCACAGTAAATTCAGGATGAATTGCTGTAATAAAGCCATATACAGAGGCACAATGGTATGGTAGATATTTCCTTTCACATAAAGATTCCAAGGTCAATTGAGTGACATGTTGTGACTAACTATAGCATGTCATGAAATTTATTTTCTTATGAAGATAAAGATGAAAACTGTGTCACTAGCAGAACAGACCAAAACAAGTGTATATCCCATGGTCCAAAAAATGACTCATAAATAAATACCCAGAGTAAATTCTACTCATAATCAACAGGAACTTTATACAATAATAGCAGTAAATGCAAATGAAATGTCCACTTGCATAAGAATACACAAGTTTCTGCAGACTTTTTAGTATGTCAGTTATGGAGTTTTATTAAAAATAACTGCACATCTTAACATAATTGAAATCAATGCATAGAATCTTCTTTGGTATAAATTTTCAAATTTGTCATTCATTAAAATACTACATATTACTTTGAATATATATGTGTTGTAAAACCATGTAGAATGATGGATAAAAGTTCAGGACAGTAGAATGGAGGACAAAAAGAGGACACAAACATGTTATGTAGCATGCTTCTTTATACAGACTATTTATTTGGGTGTGTATTTCATGATTGTAAGAAAGGAGACAGTGATAGGTAGGCTGGAGTCGGTAACAGTTCTATATTAGAGCTTCTTAAGATACATTCTACTAAGCATCTAGAACTCTTGAAGGTCTTTGGATAGAGTCAAAGCTCCTGTCCTAGGTGCATATTATTTTTGAATCCTCCAGAGAAGAACAAAATTACAACACTAGTTTTGTGTTCTACCCCCAAGGTTTTAATGGTTTTTACAATATTAAAATAGCATCATTACCACTAATATCCAGTAGAATGAAGTTCTAAGAAATGAAGCACTTAACCCTATGACTTTGTTGACCCTATGACAAACAGACTACTTAAAAGAGGAACATAGTCTTGTTTTGACAGGAGACAAGCATTTAAAGTCTTAAAATTCTATGTTTGCCACAATTACAATGGCAAAAAGCAAATTGAAGAGACTTAAAAAGATGAGAGCCCTCCTTACTCAAAAACGAAACCTGTAGATTCATCACTGTCACATATCATAGGGCCACATGATTGAGGCCCTGTCTGAATGTAACTTCCTCTTGGTTCAAGTTAAGTCTACTGTCTTTTCTCTCAGGTGCACAGAATGCTCCCTAGAATAGATGCACTTCTGACTCCCTTAATAGCTTGTTCTCAAGGAGACATGAGGGAGACCAATCTGGGGAGAATCCAGATTGGAATGGAACAGAGTGGGTGGAGGTCTGGGGTGGAAACTTCCTTTAAAGTAGCGCCACAAGTATATGTTGGCTGAATGAGGGGAAGGTCAGTAGGAATTCTTGGAGTGTGCTGTGATGGGAAGAAGATGTGAAAGAAAACTGAACAATGACAACATTGGAAGCAGACAAGTAACCGAGATTTTTTTTTTATGAATCACAATAAAATTGACCAAATAATTTTGTTGCCAACTTTTTGTTTTGAAACTTAGTGAAATGTAGCTCCACTAATAAGGCATGCCAACCTGCTGATGGACCCATCTTTATGATCCAATGAAGCAACATAATGAATGGTAAGGCCATTTATTGCTTGCTAAGGGACAACAATTCTAAGTGTCTTTCAAGTTTGCTATGTGTGTTTATTTTAGAAATTTGAACAAAGGAACTATAAAGAGAATGCTGTTATAGAATGTTGCAAAGTGAAGCAATGAGAATGTCTGTATTTCAGATAAGGAAATAAATCAGCATATATTATTGGGAACTATTCACATTGAAAGACTAGTAAAGAGAGAACATGACTTCAAAATGAAGTTAATTTTTCTTAATCAGGAAGAAAGGATGATCAAAATGATGAATAGAAAAGTCATTCATTTACTCTACCAACACTGATTGTGAATTTCTACAGAAATACTTTGGTACTTATAGGACTTCAAGAAATATTCGGACACATTCTTCCATTCCAAGTAAGTTAGGACCTCAGAAAATAAAAAGTACAGATTCTGTAGACTACAGTAAAGGACCACAGAAAAACTATGACATTGTAAAAATGGAAATCACAGAAATACATTATGATAAGATTTCTCGAATTATATCAGGAAATATAAAATGGAAATAAAGGTGGACTTGAAAGGTAAAGTATGACAGTGATTGACAAGCAGTTATAGATCTAAAAATTCATTATCAGCATGACAGTGGATTAGCTTAGACACCCATCTCTGACTCAAACCAAGTAAAGGTCTACTGTAATATAAATAATGGACTTCCTAGAGAAAATGAACCAGAACAAAGTCAGATTTCTCAATGCTTTTTTTTGAAATGACCCAGAAAATGAAGATAATTGAAACTAGAGAGAGTAAAAAGAAATAACAGCCTACAGTTAGAAGAATTTGCCATATTTCTGTGTGACTATGAGTATGTTCAAGTGCATATAGAGCCAGGGATTGATAGGTGGTATCTTCCTCGGCTATTCTCCATCTTATCCTGTGAGATAGGTTCTCTCACTAGAATTTAGAACTCTCTGGCTCAGTTAGATTGGCCAATCAGCAAGCCCCAGAGATCCCCAGTGAAGACTTCCCCAGTGTTTGGGCTACAGGTGCAAGCTGGCTCACCTAGTTCTGGGTACTGAATTCAGATCCCCAGACTTTTGGTAAGCACTTTAAGGACCGAGCTATCTTCCCAACCCCCTACAACAGCAACATATTCTTATTAGTATAAGAAATAACAAGGAACCTTTGACCATTGTGGAAATCATTTTCTACAAGCATACGGAATCTCCAAGATTACATATGGATGGAGGCCTGGTGGGCATAAAAAATGCAAATCTGAGTTCAAATGTCAGCAGGTACGTGTTGCAGTTACTCTACATTATTGCTGATAAAGTCAAGGACTTAAGGGAACAGAGATTTTTTATTTTGGCTTTTTATTGTCCACTTACAGTTCCTTATCCAGCTGGGCAGGAGAGCACACATCAACACCAAGGGTCTAGAGAACTGGCCACACCATATCTACACGACTTGCCAGACTACATGACTAGTGTGTCTGACCAAGTATACAAAAGGATGCCAACTTTCTTAATTAGCTCCTTACATTTTATTGACTTGCCCAGCGACTAGTCCCACACACAATGGGCTGGGTCATTTCCATTAACTGAGCAGTCTCTTGCAGGTTTGCTCGGGGCTTAACTCAACTACTAATTCTCTATCTATGTGCCCAAAACTTGAACCCTCAACTGTCAAGTTGGCTCCTGTATCTAACTGTGACAATAGTTAACTTTGCTAGTGGAATCGTTATTCTTGCTTATGATGACCATGATGGTAATTTAACATTTGAAAATTGAAATTGGAATGTGTCATTATTTGGGCAAAATATTACTCACATGTAATGAACTATTCTATTTTTTATAGAAGTTCCCTTCCTCATGGCTGACGTAGAAAAAATTATGAGGCAAAAAATGAATCTTCCACATTTAGCAATCATACTATAAATATCTTTAAACTACTGGGGTCACGGTCTAGAAATAGGTATGAGACAGATCAGAAAAAACCAGTGTGCCCTAGATCTTAGGGCAGGAGTTGAACACTGTTAGACACTGTTAGTTAAGCCTTTGTTTGTTTTCTGTAAGCACCTTTTGATGTTTTTCTATGAATGAGTGAAATTGTCCAGAGCAGACTGTTTGACTGAATTTCCTTTACATCCATTATATTCAAAGGAGAACTATCCAGAGAAAACTATACTCCAGTTGCAAGGTATATCTTAACAATAATTTTGGGAGATGTCACTTCTGGCTAAAAGGCCTGGTTCCAGCCATAGTCTACATCAGGGTGGAGACCTTCACTTGAGGCAAGACAAACCTCAGGGAAGTCTGAGAGTTCTTACCTGCAGTTGGAACAGAGAGTTTTGCTACGGCATCTCCAGACCATACAGAGGTTGACTTCCACCAGGCCCAATGGAGAAAGAACACTCCTCCCAGTTATTCAGCCAAAAGCTTATGATTGACAGATGGCTGTCATTGATCTCCATAAAATAGAAAGGTGTGCTAATAGAAGTGCAAGTAATAATCACATTTGCATGCCACACACCCCTCCTGGCTTTATAACTATGTTGTTTGGTCTTCTTTTCATCAACCCATAGTTGTCCTTTGTGGGGCCGGACTAGTATTGCAACCTCGGGCTCCAAGAAAAGACTTTCTACAAGTGAACTTTTGCCTACTTGTGGTTTCTTATCATGGGCTTGGTGGGCTGAGCTGGAAACATGAAATAGTGGTGGCAGCTGCGTCAGCGGCAGTAGTAGTAGCAGCAATGGCTAGAAGGCTAGAGTTTCAGAGCGTGACCAATCTGGGGCAGAGATGGAAAGGACAGAGAAAGTGAAGGATGGTAGAAGAAGTGAGTAGTTAAGAGAAGGTAGAAAGCCCAAGACTGCAGAAGGCAGAAAGTTATGCAGAGCTGGATGGGAGACTGTGGGCCCTGGGGGCTGTGGGAGTTCCAGTGAGCTATCAAGTGCTATAGGTTGAAGATCCTGGTACAGTCTGAGAACTGCAGCTCTTGCCACTGTTCACATCCTAGAGTCTCCAGACCCAAGGCGGGAGAATTGGCTGCTGCCGTCACCACTGCCTATTGCCTGCATTAAGCCATGGGCTTATAGCTGGTGAATGTGAGGTCCCTAACAGTTGAAACACAGGACAATGAGCCTGAGACCCAAGTGCCTAGACAACAAGTCTCCGGCCTCTGAGCTTGGCTCTCCTGACCCAGGGATGACAGCCTCTAGTCTGCTGTTCCAGTCTGTAGACACTCAAAGCTCTGGAACAGCCAACGTGGAGTAAACTATCCTTTGTCTACATTTATGATTTGCTTTCACACTGAAGCAAAAGAACCAGTCAGTTGATTGGTAATAGAGCTGATTTTTTTTGTTAGTGGACATTTCCCTTTTTCCTTTTTGTGAGAATTCCACCAGTGTAATCAGAGAAGCCACATTTCCAGTTTAAAAATATTATTGTTCATAGGCCCTTTGAAATTACAGTTGGTTCACCACTGAGGTGTAAGGAGGTCTTTCACTCTTTGTTCGACCTGTGCTTTGGATGGAGCTCCTAACCGTTCACTCTTTGTTCGACCTGTACTTTGGATGCAGCTCCTAACCGTTCCCCGCGGAAAGCAGGGTGCGTGAGTCATGTTGGGGTAGAGGGGCGCACCATGAATCCCTGACAGTGTCTTGTGTCTCCCCATTTGCTGAAGCCCCCTCCCCTCAAGACTTCCCTCTTAGGTGAGATGTAAAACCCCAGTGTGACCTGGCTATGGATCATGTTCCTTTTTCGTGAAATTTAAGAAGATGAAAGACAAAGCAATGATCTCTGGGGGAGAAAATTAGGGAGAAACCCCCAAAATGGAAGAACATGCTCGCTTTCTACTAAGTGAGCTCATACTCATACTAAGTGAACTGATTTCAATGTTTCTGAAGTATCAGAGCAGTTCTATCAGTTCATGTAGCAAGCATAATAGTTCGTCAGTTCTGAAGGGTACATTTTCTTATATTTTTGGATCTCCTGGTTGTGTGTTTGGCAACGGCTTTTGTTTCAGTGTCATTCATGTGATGGATGATACTGTTTGTACCTGTGTATGCAAGACCTTGTAGAATTATGTCAATGGTATAACTTTAAGGGGAAGTTTTGGATGGAATACTAGGGTGCTCATGTAGGCAATAGGGCTCCTGAGGGTATGGATGATAGCATCGTGAGGAAAAGCACTCACACTGACAGTTCTATACAGGATTTACTACATTTGGGCCAGAATGTGGAAAAGCTTTGCAAATGCCTCAACCTATTTATTCTGTTTACATTTTCCTTTTTATAGAGGTAGAAGAATGATATATAATCCTAAATAAATCTGAACAGCCTCTTTCAGTATGTTGGCAATTGAAAGTCTAAGAGATAAAAAGGAATGTCATGATTGGATTGGCAGCTTTTTAATCTTTCTTAGTGGTATGTAAAAATAATGATGTGTTTTACAAGAAATGATATCCCTGGTTTCATGAAATACCATAAAGCACTCCTCTGCCAGAAGTATAAGTCGGCCTTCTTTTTCACAGCATGATGTGGTAATAGAACACAGGCCTTGGGGGAAAAAGGCCAAGGAATCTACTCTGCAGTCATGTGCTATGGATTCTGTGCAAAACGCCTAGCAGAGAGACTGGCAGTAATGTTGCTGTAGGGACTCATCCTGCAAATTGTTCACACAGGCAGTTCTGAACTCTGATCTGAGTCTGCACAGCCTGCAAGGCCACTGCAAATATGATACATTCTCACTGACTGCATTTATTTCTAAACCTTCTCATTAGCTTCATACATTGTAGGTTGTTCTGGTACTTAGAGGTTCTCTTCCATGGCAATGATTTCATGTAATATATTTATTTAAATTTTTGCTTTCTGGAAATTATATGTCATATATCAGGAGCACTATTTCTTTGTACACAAACAGGCTTTTACAATACACTCATTTTCCAGTGGCAGAAACGGTGCTTTCAAGACATTAGATGAATTAACTGTCACAGAGTTAAGAGGTTAACTCATTAAGTTATGATTCACATTAATTTATTTTAAAAGTACGTTTTTCATACTATGTATGATTAAAATAAGCTTTCTATTCTCTAAATCACCCTCTAAAATGTACTAGAACCACAGAATAGCTTCGTAACAGAGAAAGTAAATTGCAACAACCAAATTATAAAAGTTCAGCTATGCAAGTTTACAGAACTAACCAGAGTATATCAAGTTGGCATTATACAGGGAAAAAAATAAATAAAAGAAGGAAGATGTAACGATACAGCCATTTATATAATGAACAGAGAATGAAGAAGTCCTATGAATGACAAAACATCCCCATTTTACCAAGTATCACATTAGTAAAAATGGAACTTGATTGCCAAGATGTTTTTTTTTTTTTTTTAAAGCAATGACCTCTGAGAAGGAATTCAAAAGGGAAGAAAATGTTTCCAGCGCTTGTAAAATTTCTTTATAAAGTGTTCATTTCCCATGTGCTACCAATTTAACTGTGAAGATGTAGGATCTTCGGCTGGCCCTATGCTTGCAGCAGAATTGAGTAGGACAGAGATTTCTGGAAGCTGATTGGGTAAAGTGTAACAGATGATGGGAGCACTTTATGACGTGTGACAATTATAGCTAAGTGCCTAAGCCTGTCTTGGGAGATTGATGTTATTTGATACTGATGAATTGAATCGCTCTATATCATATTTTCTTTTTCAAATGTTCTATTTATTTATTTTGTAGAGAAGAGGAAAAGCGAAAGAGAGAGAAAAAGAGAGGAAGAAAGAGAGAGAGAGAAAAAGAGAGAGAGAGAGAACACAAGTGTGCATGTGCCACAGTGCATGTGTGGCAGTCAGAAGACAACTTCTAGGAAGAGTTAGTTATCCACATTAAGTTCTTCTCATGACCAAGATTTTTACCCTTTGGGTCTTGGGAAAAAATAAACAAAACAAAGTCTAGTAACGACTCTTTAGGATATAATAAGGTCACTAAATATCCTGTCCTGCTCCTGTGAAAATTTGGGGAAGATTAGAATAGCTAAGTGTAATTATATTTTTTAACATTTTGAATTAATAAATTGCATATACCATGTTAAATATGATCATTTAAACTTCTAATAAACCTTAAAGACAAATTAGTCCTATTGATGCTTAGTGTATAAATCTACTCTTTGATTAAAAGCTGCATGACATATTAAAGATAACCTTTTGAGTATTTTGGTATGGGAAGCAGCCTAATTCCTAAAACAAAGGAAATAAACCCTGAAAGCTGTGGTCCTCTCTTATACAGATATATCACTGGAGTCTTTATTATTCATTTTGTGTGCATGCACACACGTGTGTGTGTGTGTGTGTGTGTGTGTGTGTGTGTCCCTGTAGGACCAAGGGTGACTTCGAGAATCATCCTGGATTACTTCTACCTCTTTTTTTCTTCACTCTGGGTTTCTCAGGCTCCGCCCACAAGGGCCGGAATTGCCTGCCACAGCCCGTTTTGCCTAGTGGCACCTGGGATCTGAATTTAGGACTTTCTGCTTGTGAGGCAGAGGCTTAACCCCTGAGCATCTCTCCAGCCTACCACTGTGATTCTTAAGAAGTTTCTATCTGCCCATTGGTGTTGGAAAGCAAAGAACATTTTCCTCTTTATTATGCTTCTTTTGTAGCTAAGTAGGATGTAGCTTAAAGCTGGGAGAGTCAAACAGACACTTCAGTCTACAAAGTGGGCAATGGGAAAATACGAGAAAGTTGTAAACAGATTTGTTTACTTAAAAGCAAGTATTTCAATAATTCATTTTAGAAAGCGGTTTCTATTATAATTTGTTTGCATTTAAGACTAAAATATACATGGCAACGAAAATTCCATTCACTTCAAGGTAATACAGTGAGATAAAAGTATAATGGTTTATTGGCCTAACACACAAACTATAACTTGGATATGAAAATAAAAAAAAAATGACATACTAACCACAAATGCCCTAGAGTAAACTTTAGATAAGAAAAGATTTCAACACTCAAGCAAGACACAGCCCAGTGCAATAAAAGAGCAGTGAAATAGACAACAGCTATCAAACAGAATTCAGAGTACTAGTGACTCTAAAATGGCTGGAATCAGGCCAACCAAATTTCTTCCCATCTTAAGGCTCAGGGAATCTTGCTGAGGAGAGGTCAATAATATTGTAAGAGTTAGGACATTTCACTCAAGGCAGGATTGCTGTGTCCAGGAACTCTCTGCAATGAGACTTATCCTTACCAGACCTGTACAATGGATGATATCAACATTCCCCCATAACGAGGATCTCAAGGAAACAATTACAGGCAGAGGGAAGCTTAGGGACTAGAACTAGACAAGTGAAAGGGAGAGCCCCCACTAGTAAGTCTACTCAAGGAAAGATCACTTAATCTGCAGAGAGAGAGCAGACAATTCAAAGAGAATCCTGGGACCCAAAGAAGTAGACAGTCAGGAAAGGGAAAAGGAAAGAGAAGGGGGACAGGGACAATTACTCATTGTGCTTGTAAAACTAGAAAAAATAAAATTAAAAAAATTGTATTACTTATTAAAATAAGAATATTAATTGAAGGTGATTTGGCCAATGATTCTTTTGGTGGATTTCTGGACCGGCAAAATCAGCATGACTGAGGAACTTATTATAAGTGGAGATCCTCATAAATGCAGAGACTTTGAAGTGGAGCTCAAAAGCATATACTTTGGCAAACCCTAAAGTGATTCTGACACATTAACATCTGAGAATCACTGGACTACCTGTTTTCCATCAAAAACTCATTGTTACTGAAAATTAAGTTGGACTAGATTTGTATGTATTAGAAGACTTGTCCATGCCAATGGCTACAGACAGACATAATAGACTTCCCACTTTACAGATGTCATCACTCGAGATACAGCTTTATTGTATCATGTCTTACATTGTGCTTTTAAAACTTATTATTATTTCATTTACTTTTTTTGGTGCTGGAATTGAATTAGGACCTCATAAAAGGAAGTGTCCCACCAGTAAGCTACATCCTGGTCTCATCCTGTAATTTCCTTCTATAGCTTGAGGAAGATCTCTGACCATGGTGGAAAAAACACTTTTTTACTATTAAGAGAGGAAGTCAGATTTCAGAGCAAAGGATAAAAACATTTGATGTCCATATAATCTTTATCGTAAAGGAATGTAAAATGTTTTTGCCTTCATTATGATTTTTATCCAAATAGGAAAGCAAAGATAAGGGATGAAGATAGAAAAAGTGGGGAAGGATATTGAAGCATTGATGTAGTGCTTGTGGGACAGAGTTGCAGGATGGGAGACTGTATTTAATCACTCTGCCTGTTGTCATGACAAATACCTAATGAAGAGCAATTTAAGGGAAGAGGGGTTTATTTTGGCTTAGGACCCAAGGTGAGGCTCCATCATGGTGTGAAAGTGTAGTGACAAGGAGCCCTGTGGCAGCAGAAGCATGAGGCAGCTGCTTGTTCACATCTCAGGAGACCAGAAAGCAGAGCTGGGCAGGAAGTCTGGCCAGGTTATAATCCTCAAGGCCTGCCCTGCAGCAACCCATTTCTTCTAATTTTTCCCCATCTCCTAATGGTTCTATAGCCTCCCAAAACAGCACTACCACAAGACAACACAAGAACTCCTGGGCTTAAAGGCAGATCAATGTTGGGATTGAAACTAGAGGATAGATTAGAAGTTTCTTTGTTAAAACATGTCTAAAGTTAGAAGTGCTAGTGCCTCTGGCCTAGCATTGGTGCAAATAAAATATGTCTTGAAATTATCTATCACATATATAGGATTTGATTAATATTTGAAAAACTGAATTTTTAAGATAAGGATATTTGAAAATCACTTTTGATTTCAATATTCTGAGATGAGTTCACCACTTTTCATAATGGCCCACTTGAAAGTGCACCATTTTAGGGTTTTGAAGTGTCAAAATATAATTTGGTCTATTTCAGTTCACAGCAAACATCATATATAATACAACAACATGAAAAAAACCCTACGGCAAGTATCCACCTTAATAGATAAGTTCTAGACTCTTCCTCACTGGTGACAATGTTACTTTCATGTGATAACATATGGAAGCTTCTAGCATGCAAATTAAGAAAGGGAGGAGAAATAACAAGTAATGGGGTGGAATAGTATTTACATATAGGCAGTATACTATTACCTTAATATTTACATGTTAGTATTTACATGTAGACAGTATACTATTAGCTTAATAAAAGGACAAACAGAATTCTGATAACTGGAATAATATATTTTATGCTATATTAAATATTCATGCATTAATATATTAAATTCAATCAAAATCTCAGCAGAACTTATAACTTCAAAATTCAGGGTCAAGGTTACTAGACATCTTTGAAGGTAAACTGAAAAGGTTACTCTTTATTAGTTTGCCAATTGTTGTATAATACCACTGACATGTTTACCCAAGTGCATGATTTCCTAGTCATTCTGACTACTCTTTCTTGATGCCATCTTTTGGAACACAGCTTTTCTTTTCAATAGGAGTCATTTATTTTTTCCTTGATAGCTTGTGTTTTTGTGTCACAATGAAGAACCTATCACCTAATACAAGGTTGCAAATATTTATGCCTGTTTTATACTTTTAAAAGGCTCATCTTTAGGTCTGAGTTATTTATTACACAATTGTGTATGAATGCTGAATTGTCTGACTACAGCCATATGGTTTTATTATTCTGGATTGTATCTATTATAATGATCTGCATGTTTATCCAGCAACACATTGTCCTAACTACCCTTGATTTATAGGAAGTTTTGAAAGTGTGTATCCTCTATTTTTTTTTCAAGGCAGTTTTTGGCTATTCTTGGTGTCTTATAGTTCTATGTGAGTTTTAGTTGTATTTTTTTAAGCACACACACACACACACACACAATAGGTCAGTTTTGAGGTCATGAATGCATCTTATTTTAGGTATTTGTTTAATCTGTAAGTCAGTTTTTTTGATCTCTTTCAATAATATGTTGTAGTTTTTCAGGGTTTATGCTTTTGTTAAGTGTTCCTAATCTTAATTGTAGAACAAATGGAATTTTTAATTCACACACACACACACACACACACACACACACACACACACACACAAATTTATGTCTAGGACTTAGTACTTAAGACTATGCCTTGTAAGCAGAAGGCCCTGAGTTCTGATTCCAGGTCCCATATAAAAAATGCCAAGTAGAACTGCTGGCCCTGGTGGATGGAACCTGGGAAACACCAGGGCAAAGCAAAAAGAATGTAGAAGCAATCCAGGATGTTCCCAAAGTCACCCTTGTCCACTATAGGGACACAGAGGGCCCTCTGACACACACACCACACACACACACACACACACACACACACACACACACAGAGATTAAATGAATGAATAAATAATTTTTAAAATTTAGATCTAAAATTTATATGGAAGATAAAGATCTGTGAATAATTGTAAAAAATCAAGAAAGAATTACTTCAAAGAGTAACTATACCATATAAAACTATTGTTAAAGGGAAACTAACCAGTGACTATGTAAGTAGACAATGGAATAGAATAGAATCCAGACAATAGAGAAAAATATCCATGAGTAAGAAAAAAATTCTTTATTATAAGGTATAGAAAAACTAGGTCACCAAATGTTTTTAGAGGCAAAAATCTAAAGTATTTACAAAAAAAAGAAATTTATTTTTGTGCTTTCATTTGGGGAAACCCCATCCATATTCTAAAGTACACATACAAAAGAGGGAAAGTTAGTATATTAGGCAATATCCAAATCTAAGCAATCTGTTTAGCAAAGAAGTCCATAAGCATAGACTAGGTAGGTATAGATTGGAAGAATTTATTCATAATGTGAAAACTGACAAGGATAGTTACTTTTGGTGCACATAAACACACAATATTGTTCTGAGGCAAATAAGCTACAAAGTCTATGAACTCCATAAACTATGAATGAAAAATAGAAACAAGAATTCACAGAACACTGAGACAGGAATCATATGTGTAAAAAGTATCTGAGCTGATATTTCCTAAGTTCAACAGTCATGAGATTGCATTATCAAATTCTAATCAGAGCACAGATGCTTATGTCCTTTGCTGACAGCTTTAAAATGATGCAGTCACTTTGGACAATAATTTGGCAATATTTAATAGCATTAAAATATCCATCATATAACTGTGATCTAACACCTCCATTTCGTGTGTACTCCTAAGAAACTCTCCCTGTGTCCTTGAAAAAAACCTGTTTTACTCCAGTGCCCATTGTTACCAAAGGATGAGAAGCAGGGCTGGGGAGATGGATTGGCAGCAGTTAAAGTGCTTGCCCACAAGCAAAGAAATAGGAGTTCAGATTCCATGTAAAACGTCAGGTGGATGTGATGGCCTCTTTGTTAATTCCATCCTCAGAAGGTGGATACTGGGAATCCTCAAAGCAAGTTAGCTAGCCAGATGAGCTCTATTGGCAGCTCTGGGATTGATTGAAGACTTCGCACCAAAAGAATAAGATGCAAGGTTGTGGTGATAGACCAGTGGGTAAGGCGTCTGCTAGAAAACTTGGCAACTTGAGTTTGATTCCAGGATGCCCACACATTGGAAGGAGAGAACTGACTTCCAAAAGTTGTCCTCTGGCCTTCATTTGTGTACTACAACATGTATGTGGGCAATGTGTGCATCTTTTTTCCTTTTCTCATTAAATGAAACAAAAAGAATAAGATTACAGAACAGCAGTGGAGGGTGATTCTCGTCATCAATTGCAGGCCTCTACACATGGAAGCACCCACATATACATGGAACTCTCCTCTCTGCCATACACACGTGCATATAAAAATGGACACGGTGTTTCCATCACTGGAGGGATGCATTAAAAAACAGCTTTAATAAAATCAATGTCCTAGGAAGCTTCAGTTAAAAAAAAAAAAAAAAACCTTGCCCCATACTTGCATTCTGAACAAGGTGAGAAATAGAAATAATAGATGTTTTAAATTTCACTTTTATTTACACAGCATTGAAGGAGTTGTTAATTGTTAGTTAGTTCTGACCGAGAAGTAGTAGGTAAAGGCACTACCTTGGCTCCACTACCCTTGTGGAGTTTCATATTTGAGTAGAGAAAAAGTTGGGGCTCTGTAGGCACCCAGGGCCTGTGAGGAAGAGAGACAGAGTAAAACACCTCCAGCCATTCTTCTCAAATCCATGTATGAGAAAGTCACCCTGTTGCCCCTAGCCAGAATGAGAAACAGTACAGGATGAGTGTTACAGTTACTCTTTTTGCTGCTGCAAGACCATACTCAATCTCAGCTTAAGGGGAGTACACTGATTATAATTACTCTTCTGTGTTGCTATGAGACAATACCCAAAGTCAAGCAACGTAAGGGAGAAAGGGAGATTTATTCAGTTTATGGTTCCAGAGGGAAAATACAGTCTTTCAATACAAAAGCAGCATGGCTGGCAGCAGAAGCTGGAGGCAGGCTAAGTCACACCCATCCAGAAGGCTGAGAGCTGCTGGACTGCCAGATAGGCCTCTCTTGGAAGCAGGGTGGGACTCATTAAGGCCCATCCCCTGTGATTGCTTTCCTCCTGCAAGACTCCACCTCTTAAAGGTGCCATGACCTTTCCCGTCATATGAGACTATGGGGGACACATTTCAAACCATGACAGGGAGAAAAGGAGAGTTACTTGACTTATGGTTCCAGAGGGGAGATACAGTTGCCATGACCTTCCCAAATATTAACAGCAGCTAAGGATGCAAACATCTGAATCTGTGGGGGACAGCTCACAATCAAACCATGACCATGGGGGTCGTTGCTAAAGAGTGGCAGTTGTTGTGATGAGATTAGTGACATTATGTAGAGCATTATATCTGTGAAAAAGTCAGGAGGAGTACAATATGTAATGTAATACCACGTATGCGATTTAAAACACACACACATGAAACAAAATTATAAAATTGGGATATTTTTCAAGAATAGTCTCATCATGAAAAAAAAATGGATGGTAGATTTGATAAGTGGAGTTTTCATGCATTTTGAGAATGCTATGCCTATGGTGGCTTAATGCTATGATTTTTTAAAAAATAAAGGCATTGTACACAAATACAGGAAAGCATTGTGAGTTGAAACAACACCAATGAACAAATCCTGTACCTCTCAAACTAGGAGAAAATGCCAAGGATGTAGAAATGACATGGCGCAGAAATGTTTTCATTAACACAGACACAGCCAAAAAATAAAAAAATCCAGGAACAAGTAACAGCAGCGGAAAGGTCGTTGAGTTCAAAGATCGATCAGGTATTGAGGCTTCCCTAGTGCTTAAAATCTTTTGAGTAGAGACGCGTTTATTAAATCTTTCCCCAGCGATGGGTTGCAGGAGAGAACGGGATACAGACCAGAAATCGCGCTGGTGACCTCGGGGACCTGGGGTCTGGGCCTTTCACTTCCGCAGTGTGCGATTCAGCCATCGCGCTTGGATTTCTCACCAGCGATGGAGACGTGTCGCTAATTCAGTTCATTCTGTTCCTTTCCCAGAACGCACGTGGGGGAAACAAACCGGTTTTGCTATTTTTGTTGCATGCGTATCTTAGGAGACAGCTTCTCGCGCGCTGCCCCAGTGCGGCGCTTGTTGGGGGGCAGGGCGGCGCGGGGGGACGTGGACACCTCTCTGGCTGTGGACGTGGCAGGGGGGTGCTGTGCTGAGACGGCTGGGGCTCCGGCTGCGCCCCGCACCGGGCTGCGAAGCGGCGCCCACCGGAGAGCTGCTTGGAAAGCCGGGCTCAGCCCCGCAGGCGACAGATGGTGCTTCTTCTGCGTCTGTGCGCAGGGCTGGGGAGCGGCGGCAACCAGAAGCAGCAGTAGCCACTTGACAGGCTCCCCGCAGCCAAGAATTTGCATGCCGAGCGCTTGCTGCCATCTGGAGAGCTTCAGCTCATTGAGGAAGAGCGGGTGTCACAGACTGCCTACGAGGGCCCCCGTCCGCGCTGGGATCTGGCCTCCGGGGGAAGCCTGAGAGCAAAAATCGATGGGGCCAGAGGAGACCCGGGAGGCTGGCTGCTGCACCTCCCACCCCCAGTACCCGGGGGCAGAGGGGCATGCGGACGTGGTGAGCTGGGCCCGGGATGTGCCCAGGTCTGGCACTTCAGAGTAGATTAGGTCAGTCCAGTCCTCACCTTTGCAACACGGGTTTGTTTATCTACCAGTAG
This sequence comes from Typhlomys cinereus, assembly GCA_023101885.1. Lineage (NCBI taxonomy): Eukaryota > Metazoa > Chordata > Mammalia > Rodentia > Platacanthomyidae > Typhlomys > Typhlomys cinereus. The sequence goes on along the minus strand of JALPQD010000070.1, from coordinate 4,240,127 downwards.
TTGGTGGCGAACATGTGCGTGGGGGAAGACAGAACTCTGGCGTGTACCGCGTTTCCCATGACCTCCAGATGAGAGTTCACTCAGGCAAAAGGCAGACCCTGCACCCTAGGGACACTGTTCTCAGATCACAAGGGCTCTGTGTTGCAAATACATGTGCAGCCCATTTAATTAAACGCATAACAGCTTCCCAGCTGCTGAGCTGTTTACACATTTAAAGAAAAATATGCTTTCAAAATGTAAAAAAATTACTTATATCTCCAATACTCAGCCCATATGGAAACTGAGATATCTTTCTCCCTAAAAATAAATAAAGGAATAAATATTTCCTTTACATTTTTGCAAAGGATATTAAATTTTCCTGGGATCAAATAGCAACTGAGGTGAAATAACATTTTATTTGGTGAGTGTATCCTATAGATTAAAAATAATGATTGGCAGCAGCTAGCAGCTTTTATTTAATATAAATCATCACAGAGCTTTAGATATGTCAGAATTTCCAACCTTGAACAACTGTTAGAAAATTTTTGACAGGAAAACACAGACTCAGTCCCATATGAATTAATTATGTGCTAATCAAATAAGTGTGAGTAATCTTATATTTACTGGAGGTGCTCTGGGGCTTTCAAGGTGGAAACTGTATTGTATCTGTGTCATTACCAGCACCATTAGCACAATCCTTCCATGAACATAGAGCCCGTGTACTAACCTCTGCAATGAGGAGGAACACAGGTTTAAACCCATCAACTTAAGTCCCCAGGGATATTTATTAGAAAGAGACATCCTTCCTACCAGAGCTAAGGGGTAACGGTCAAGGGAACAACAAGGCCTCAAGAGTAGGACGTTCTGGGATTGGAGAGGTGGCTCAGGGCTTAAGCCTCTGCTTTGCAGGTGGAAGGTCCTGAGTTCGGATCCTAGACCCCACGTATAGACGCCGGGCAGAAGCGGGGGCGGCCTGCGCTTCTGGTCCTGGTAGGGCGGAGCCTGTGAATCCCGGGGCAGAGTAAACAAGGAGGAGGTGGAGGCAGTCCATGGTGGTTCCCGAATTCATCCGTGGTTCTACACATCACGTGCACACACGCACAATCGAATAAATAAAAAATTTAAAAAAAAGAGTAAGAAGTTCTGGTTCTGATCTGGACAGCTTGACAATGTGTATCTTCATTCTTGGGAACCTGTAGTTAAATTTTAAATTCTCTGAAGGTAGATTTCGATGGGGCCAGCTTGGGTTGCTGACCAGAGACCTGTACAGACTGTCAGAGGTGAAGGTGGATACAAAGAAGGAACTTTAAGCATTACAGGCAGTTTTCTGGCAAAACGAGAGACAGATTCACTATAATGTGCATAATATGCCAAGGGTGGACTTCCTTGTGGTTGAACTGCCTTCCTTCAGAGGCTATAAGTTTAACACTTCAAAACTTTAAAGTTAAACTTCTTAAAACCACTTCCTGTGTCTTGGGAGAAGATTGTTGAAGTCAGCGTTGGTAATAGCTTTGCGCATCGATGATAATACAGCATTCACTGAATGCTCCTCTCAAAAACCCAGAGTGGTGGGAAGCAAGCCTGCAACTGGGAGCAGACAGAGGCACCTATGACTTGGCATAGAGGGCAGCTGAGTGAGTCAAGGAGTGAGACTTCTTGCCAATGCTTCAACCTGGGCACCTCTCTTGCTGCACCCTGCTGGGGGTCCTGACCAAATGGATGTTCATCAGTCTCTGGAAGTGGCTTAACATTATTTAACCTCAAGAAACTTTTATTATTTTTCTCAGAGCCTCATTACAATCACCACTGAAACTTTTCTAATGTTTTGTCGTGGTTCCATGGCGTCTGAATAGCCTGATTTTTTGATATTCTAGCCAATGAGCCACCATGTATCTTCAGACATGACAGTGAAATGTACACAGTTCTAAATGCAGTACATAACCTGATGTCCTATAAAGAAAGGTTGCTCACGATGCTGACACACATACAGGGAGACCAGCAGAGAAAATGGAATACAAGCACTTCTCAGAACCACGAAAAGCCAAAGATGGCCAGAGAACTAGAAGCTAGGCAAGAGGTCTGGAATACATTCCCTCATGCACACAGAGAATAAATCCTTCTGCCATATTGATTTTTGACTTCAAAACCATAAGTGTCCAATAACAAATTTCAAATGTTTAAGGCATCCAGTATATGACATGTTATTATAGAAGCCATAGCACACAAGAATCGCTTAATTTTAAAACTGCTTAGGGACAAATATATTTACACACACCTGTATTACACAATTACACTTTTAAAAAAATGCATTGAAGTAAAACAAAAATATACCTTAAAGAGGATCCCATGGAATTTGTATTTTATGTACATGGTTATCATTGACTTGAAAACCTATTGCTTTCTGGATCTAGATTTATTGGTCAAATAGTTGCTATTAGAACAATTTTCAGAATAATCATCTTGCTTCTCAAATATGCAAATGCAATATGAAATTTAGCCAAGAAACTTTATAAATAAGGCAATGTTCTTAAAAAACAAAAGGGAGTCCCATTCTCTCGTGGGGAAAGAAAAAACAGTGTTTTGACAACAATGAATTCATGGGCTAAAAGAATATGTCTATCTTTCTCCTGCTAGGAAATATATTATTGACAGATTATCTTTGAAATTTGTTACTTTCTTCTGTAAAATTTCATTAAAAGAAAATTTCATAACTTCAGATTTCTTCTTCAAGTATTCAGTTTCCCTAAAGACAAATAGACCTTTTTAATACCTAAGTGAAGTTCTTTTTTTTTTCAGATTTATGCTTGAACAATTTTTCATTCAGCTGAAAAATAAGAACTGATCACTGTAACTACCACATAATGCTTTCATATACAGGTGATAAATATGGAAATCAAAGATCTAATACTTTTAGTCATTGCTATTTGCTTCTAAATTTTAAAGGTTATGTATATTTAGAAATGTGTATCTTTCTGGCTCACTAGACTGCCGTTTTTCCCCCCTTTCTTTGATATACAGGGAGTAAAAGTAGGGCGATTGAACTATATCTTTTGAGTTAAGGAATAATCACAATAAAAAATAAGAGATAGTGATGGCAATTAAGGAGATGGCAGTGTGTTTGGCTTCTGTTAATTACCATCACTGGTCCACAAGCTGTTATAAAGATCCCCTGGAGATTATTTCCAGTCTATTTATGGACTCTTCAGAGAAGTTACGAAAACATCTTTTTATAATGGTCTCTTTAAACTTTCATTTTCAATAGCTCTCAATTACTTGCCGGGAATGAGAATGTCTATTAGGCTAAGTATGCAGGGGTCATAATTTTCTGACCTACTTCCTTCTTCATGTCCAAATACTTTGGAAAGAATTCTTTTCAGATCCTGTTTGTCTGCTGTACTAATTTACAGTGACATCTTTTCAACTGTCTTGATTTTTGGAGTGTCCAGTAGTTTTAAAGGAACAGCTTCCCATTTGAAGGAATCCATCACCCTGCCAACAAGGATGTGAGTGGAGTGGAAATGTGCTGTGCACTAGACAGCAACATGGATAAAAGCTTCCCACACAATAAAGATAGGCAAACATGGAGTGCTGCTGAGAGAAGGAATTGTGAAGGGAAACTGAGTGTATTGTCCTAAAGAGTGGGCTTTATCGATAGAGCTGTTAGTTTTCTTCTTTCTGCAGATTTCTATGGAAGTTATTGTCTTCATTAGAAAATCACACTTGATGTATGTGCAACTCCGCTGTAAATGGGACATACCTTGGTTTTACTCACCATTGTTCAGAGAGTAGACTGTTATGTCTTCCTCCTTGGCTCCATATATCCATGGGCAAAGTGGCGGGCTTCCCAAGATCCCTCGAGTGGCCTTTGTGTGCTCCACAGGGCAGCCTGTGACACTTTCCCATCTGGTATGCCACTTGGCTGCCACCTGTGCTGCCACCAAGAACCCTTGCCACTCCTCCCCCATCCAGGGCTGCCCGTGTGTCCCCTCAGCCTTTTCCTGGCAGCTACCTCTCCTCCAGTGGCAGATGTTGGGGTGGGGGACACTTTGACAGCCAAGCATTTGTTATTACTGGTTTGGCAGAGATTCAAACCCTTCTTCACCAGCAAAAGACAAAAACATTGATGGTTCCTTTTCCCTGCTGTTCAACCCGCCTCACTTTGATTCTTTAGTCTCCCTGCACCTATATATCCTATTAGACTCGAATTGCCCATGGTACTTCCTCTCTCATTCCGTCCAGAAGAGGTCTTTTGTGAATCACCCTTCCGATGAGGAGCATTGATTCATGCTATCTTTAAGCTGAACTTTGGTGTCTTCCTGGTCTTTGGCTATGGAAAACCTAATCCATTAAATTTCTGCTTTTGAGAATGTTGACAGAGCCTGTAGGCATGACACACACCAAAGCTTCTAGAACACCAGCTGGAGATGTGAATGGGTTTGATCACTATGACACGGAGAGCTCAGATATAGGATTGCAAACTCATGTTAGATTTAGAACTAGAAACTATCTCGAACTTCTCATTTATTTAACAAATAAGGGAATTAAAGGTATTTTACATAATGGTGCCAGTTAAGGAAGCTGATACTGTACAAAACATTGTACAGTGCAATTTATTGCTTCAAGTATTTGGAGTCAACACTTACTGTTTATTTTTACTTTACTGTATATACCCTTTCAGACTGGAAATCTTACGAGCAAAGCACACATGACTTCTAAGATCCCTTCTCAGTCACAGGCTTGAGATATTTTATGTCCCAGGAAAGTGCTTCAACTTCTCCTGCTTGAAATTCTATGCCAATATCTTTAAACAAAAGTATTCTTCAAGTCTACAACTATTGACTTATTCAACATATAGTTATTGACTATTTCTTTTAAAAATGTCAGCGCAAAACTAGATCCTGGGATTGCATTAAAGAGCAAAACAAATAAGATTATACACTCTAAAAGGCAAGCCACCTTAGTTTTATTGTAATGGTTTGGTGAACATAATTTTAAGAAAATAAATCTAACATTTTGTTATTTCTATTTCCTACTGTAACCATCCCTACAAAGTGTTTGTTAGGTACCCAAGTCCATTAGTTAGAATGCAATTGGCTTTGAGTGAAACAGAAGTCAATTAAATTCAGAGTGTCTTAAATAATAAGAGGAATTCATTGGCTCAGTAACTTAAAAGTCCAGCTGGAGGGTGGGCTTCCAGCATGGCACAATTAGGGCTCCAGGCCCATGGCTCTGTAACTTGCAGCTCTGTTCCAATTCCATGTGCGCATCATGGCAGTCCCTAGCAAGCTTTTCACATGAGGAGGCACCTTGGAGAAACCAGGACTTGATGTAGTCTCACTAATGTGTGGAGGAGAAAAAGACATTCCTAGTTTAGGATTCTGGGTGAGTCTCTTGAGATTACTTGGAATGAATTTGTTGAGATCACATGCGTACACCTGAACCAATTACTAGAGACAGGGAAATGAAAGGTATAATTTGATTTAAACCCAGACAGAACCTAAAATTGGAGCTGGAGGTGGAACCAGTTTCATTCAAAGCAGTTGGGCTGGAGGTGCAGAAGCAGGCACTTGAGGCAAATCAGAGCATTATGAAGCAGTAAGAAATTAATAATAGATAGTAGATAACAATTCATCAGATATATTTGCTGAGTAGAAATCCACCAGGTTCTGCAATCTTGTTAGTTACTATTCATAGAAATTAGCAGGCTCAAAATAAATTCACTCTTAACGGAAATCAAACATAAAATAGTGAACTCAAGGATTGGAGAGATGGCTCAGGGTTAAGACTCTGCCTCACAAGCAGAAGGTCCTGAGTTCAGATCCCAGGTCCCAAGTAAAAAATGCCAGACAGAAATGGCAACAGCCTGTACTTAGGGCTCTGATGGGTGGAGACTGGGAAATCTCGAAGCAAAGCAAAAAGGGCATAGAAGTAACCCAGGATAATTCCCGAAGTCACTTTTGGTCCTCCACAGGGACACACAGTGCCCTCTGAGACACACACACACACACACACACACACACACACACACACACTGAATAAAATAAAGTTAAAAAACAGTGAATTCAAACGGGTTAAAAAAAGTCAAAAGCAAAAAAAAAAAAAAGAAAGCAAAGCAGATGACAGTAACGAATAAAAATAAAAGTAGAAATTAGAGAAAAGAGAATAATTTCTTTTTCTTCTGGTCGCATTGTACTATTTATTTGCAAACCAGTTCTATGTAGGAGAAAAACTGCAGCAAAAGCAACAGCAAGATTTCTTTGGAGGCACAGAAGAGCTAGCACCAACATGGTAGAGACTTGAGTGTTTACAGTGTTGGAGAGAAGGGAGGCAGTTGCCACTAAGCTTATTCAGAGCTTTCCCAGATTATTATCATTATTTCCTGTCATGAGCGTGTGTTTGGGTATGTGGACACAGTACAATCTCGGGTGTTTGTTCTCTCTTCCCTCTTGCTGATACAGGACCTTTTTTGGTTGTTCACTGCTGTGTACATCTCTGATCTCTTCCCACCACACTGCAGGAGCACTGGAATTAAAGGTGTGCACCACTGTTAGTTTTACCTGTGTTCTGTGAGTGTGACCTTAGGCACAATGGTTGTACAGCACTTTACCCACGGAGTCAGCTCTACAACCCTCAAATTATTTATTTTTATGTAAGATGGTGAACATTACCTGAAAAAATTAGTTGGCCATTGAGTTTGGAATTCAAGAGAAATGATCTAAACAGATGACAAAAAGAGGCTGGCAAGAGATCCAAACATTGGAATTTATCAAGCATTCTATAATTGCAGACCATATATGAAGTGGTTTACCATTCTAGTTCACCCATGTCTTTGCAATCTTACTATCCAGCATGTTATGTTTCTGGAAACTTCACAGTCTTAGGCAAGGAAAGAAAGTTGGTTGCCTTAAATTTGGAGAAAAAAAAATCACAGTAATGATGAACATATTGGTTTGAAAATGGTTTTCCACTGGTTGAAAATACACAAGAACATATGAGGAAAACTATATCATCCTACTGACTACTATGCATACAATTTCTAATTAATGGAGCATTCTGTTAATAGCATAGCTGTGGGTGGAAAATCAGCATTAAATGTATAATTTTTTCTGAATTATTTGCCAATTTGAATGTAACCTCAATAAGAAGCCAAATGAGCTAAAATATAGACATACATCAATTCTTACTATGTAAATAAGTAATTCAATTGCAGAGCAAAATTCACTGATTTAAAGCGAGGCTGGATGAATTGGTTACAATTTGTTACAAATACAGTTAGATTTCTAACTAAAACTAACTTAGATGGACTATAGATTGATTTATTTTCATGTAAACAGAGATCCTCTACAAAAAGAAAACAGAGATAAATCAAATCCGATCATCGTTTTAAGTAATAAAGCAGAAAAATAATTTAGAGAAACATTGAGATATTTGATTGCATACATAAAAATGAAGAATGTTTATAGCTCTGAAACCAAGAGATGCACATATGCTATAAACCAAAGGCAGACATTATTATGCTCAATTAAGTATTTTTATTCAAATCAAGTATGACAATTTTTATATTCTGAATTCATAAATAACATTTATAATTCTCAGTTACACACATTGCAATGTAGATAAAAAGGCATATGTTGGAAATCAACAAATGGCAAATACTTAAGGAAACATGTTCAACATCCTGTTTATTAAAGAGATGGGAAATAAAACATCAGTGAGATGATGTGACTTTCATGTATTCGAAGAGGCACAATATGTATGTTCGTACACAATGATGGACATCGCCACAATGACGCTCAGGTGAGCTTTCCTTGTTGAGAGAATGTGTCAGGGCAGCAGGCTGGTGCTATTCATCTGCAGCAGTTCTGCGCCTGTGGTGCTTCTAGTTGTTAATATGGGAGTGTTTATGAAATTGGATGTTTTTATCACATTTTCTTTTTAATTGAATTAAAGCTGATGGAAATAGGAAAAAAATAAGTTTCTATGTCATTCACTTAGAAACATATAGTCCCACATTAAAATAATGAAATAATGGAGACAAAGGTGATAGTCACTTGACCTTTCAAGACTGTCACTATGTGCTCTCAATTGTTTAAGGCCAGCCGTATGTTTCAGTGTGCATTTGCAAAGGAGAGAATCAAGAAAACAACTGACCAAGTGAAAAAAGACGTCAGAAAACTTAAAGCAGGGCAAATTCCCATGACACGTGGAATTGAGGACATTGAAAGGCAGCATCATAATTTGGAGGCTTGAATCAAAGAAAAGGCAACAGTTAGTAAGGAGTCATCTCAAAAATGTAAGCAAAAGCAAGATATTATAGAAAGGAAAGATAAACATGTAAGATTTCCTAACAAAACTTTTTATTACATTAATATGTTGTAACTTGTTTTCAAATATGGATAATAGGTCAAATAATTGGGAATCATCCAAGAGTCTCCTCATTCTCTACATACTTCTCTGTGAATGAAATTAAGATTTGAAAGTACTGTTGTTGCACAGAAAGAAACTAATGAAAATGCTCAAAGTTGTCTACTTGACCACACATCATGTGTTTAATGTTTGTTTCTTAGTTTAAGATAATATAATTTTTTTCTCAAATTACTTAGAAGTTTTTGTTACTTTAATTTTTATTGATACAAATTTTTTCAGGAACAGGAATGCTAGGATTTGTTATACCCTTCCTATATAGAATTTAAGGCTATTTTCCAAGGTTTATAAAGGTTAATAAATGCAGCCTTTATGTCTAAATCTTTGAGTTACTTTTTGAAATTTCATTGTACATCATTTTTTGTACATATTCCACATATATTTAAAAATAGGGCTAGACAGATGACTCAGGGGTTAAGACTTCCTTGCAAGCAGAAGGTCCTGAGTTCGGATCCCACATTAAATTGCCAGGCGGAAATGACAGCAACCTGAACTTCCAGTTCTAGTAGGTGGAGCCTGAGAAATCTCAGCGTGAAGCAAAAGGAAGGTAGACGCAAGGATAATTCCCAAAGTTATCCTTGGTCTTCTACAGGGACCCACAGTGCCCTCTGACACACACACACACACACACACACACACACACACACAAATAAATAAATACTTAAATATTTAAAGCTAAAAATAAATAAATAAAAAATACAATTTAGGAGAAAAGAATTAGATTTAGTAGAATTAGTTTTATGACCAGATATCAATTAATCTTTCCATCTATAGTGCTCTATTTCAATCTATCATCTATCAAATTATAATCTATCAATCTGTCACCTATCAACCTATCATCTTTACCATTTTCATCTATGATCTATGTTTTAATGAATGAATATTCAATTATGAATAAATGGCCATCTGAAGGTCAACAACATGTTGGCTATTTCTCCTTAAGCACTATTGCAGTGGCATGAAAACCTTCCTTTACATAATGATTAAAAAAAAAATCATCCACTAATTTCTTAACTTTCACAATTGTAAGTTGCATACCCAGGGACAGAAGGCCAAAATGCAAAACAACACTGGGATAACCGTTCCAGTATCAAAGTCGCTCATGTTCTTCTTTTTTTCCATGGGTTATTCTGTAATTTCACATTTCTAAAAGTTTCACAAAAAATGTGCTCTGTTTTTCAAGTCAAAGAAATGTTCCTTTAAAAATTGTGCTTGACGGGGGCAGCCTGCGTTTCCGGTCCTGGTAGGGCGGAGCCTGTGAATCCCGGGCGGAGGAAGTGGAGGCGTCCATGGTGGTTCCCGAATTCGTCCGTGGTTCTACACACACACACACACACACACACACACACACACACACACACACACAGACATGCGCGCGCGCACAATTGAATACATTTAAAAAAAATTGTGCTTGAATCAGGAAGGCAAAACATAGAAGTTACTTTTTTTCAGGGAGAGTTACAAAGGTATTAATAGTAGCTACTATTACAGTATAACTAGGAAGTAAGTATAATACTTTTGCCTACTATTTTAAATATCTGTATACACTGTCTTTTTCTTTAGTATCTTACATTGAAAGGTTATTATTGATCAGAATACTACATATTGAAAATTATTTTCAATGGAATGACTTTTAGAGAGTATTTTTATCATAAACAAAATCAGTTTTGAAATCCTTTCCAAATGCCAGCTACCAGCAATCTTTAAAATCATAATTCATAAAATGCTATGCAATATGGTTTGATATGGTATCTTAGAACAATATTTTAATGACATGAGAATAAATCATAAATGATAGTAACTCATATTGTGATCCTCTGATCCTAAATATGTCCCATGAGAGAGGGACACAAGTTGGAGAGCAAGTAATATGCATGGTAAGTTACTAACAAAAGGTTGGTTGGATGTAATTGCAGATGTAGGAATTCCACAGAATTAAAATTAATAAACTTTGAAAAAACTGTAATATTTTTTCAAATTAATAATTAAAGTGAATGCATATGTGAAAGAACAGGATGGAAAAAAAATCAGGAACTTGGGAGCTGGAAATAACTCTTAGAGGTTGAAAGTATGATCTTAAAAATATAGGGTTTGAAGAAACTGTGCTCACTTTGGCAGTACATATACTAAATCAGAATGATACAGAGAAGATTAGCATGGCCCCTATATAAGGATATCATGCAAATTTGTGAAGTGTTCCATAAAAAAAATAAAAGAACCAAACTAAAAGAGATATAATCTGCTCAAATAAATTTGTACTCTTAATAGTATTTCATGTCCAAACTTCCAGAAAATAAGAACAAGACACTGTGTGTGTGTGTGTGTGTGTGTGTGTGTGTGTGTGTGTGTGTGTGTGTGTGTGTGTATGTGGGTGTTTATCAGAGGGCACTGTGTGTGCCCACAGAGGCCCTAGGGTGACTTTGAGATTCATCCTGTTTTGTTCTACCTTGTCTTTACTTTGCTCTGGGGTTTTCCAGGCTTCACCCTCCTGGGCTAGAAGTGCAGGCTGACACCATTTTTGCCTAGAGATTTTACATGGATCTGGGATTCAAATTCAGGTCTTTCTGTTTGAGAGGCAGAGGCTTAACTTTTTTTTTTTTTTCAAGGAAATATTGTGACAAAATTTTCAATTGTAAAAGAACTTGAGAGAACATCCAAAGTAGCTTGGTGTCCAGCCCAAAGTGAGGAGAAATCTGGCCACAGTAACTCTGAAAGGAGAAACAGAAAGAGAAAGAAGGATTGGGGTGGGGGTAGGAGAAAGAGGAGGAAGGAGAATATGCAAAGACAACTCAATAGTAAGATAGATAAAGAAGAATACTTTTAACAGCAAGTAGAAGCAGAAGCAATGTTTGGAGAGGCTTTCTGAAGACATTGAATTGTGACTTTCTCAGATTATCAATCACGTTACGTACCAGCAATCCTCTGCTGGAAGTTGTTGGCAGTTTTTCTAACTCCCATAGTTGTCCCAAACAGGGCAAGGCTGTTGAAGCTGTGACTCATTCAGGGACCCAGGCTGATGGAGACTCCAGCAGGTACAACAGCTGCTTTCCCAGGTGGACCTGTGCTGAGATCAGCATAAGGACTTTTTGTTTTGTTTTCTGATTCAGGGCCTTGACTATCTGTATTGATATGTACCCTAAGCTGGCCCTGAGCTCTCTATCCTTTCCCCTAAGTCACCCGGTGGGTGTTGGTGTTGCTGTTGAAGAAGACCAATTACATGTTTCTGCCCAGATATGCGGGGCTGATGATGGAAGTCAGGCAACCACCTGCAATGGCAAGTTCAAGTCACGGCAAGGGCACTTTTGATGCACATGTACTCTCATTAGGGAGGCCGCAGACAGAGGATTGTACAAGCAGGAGATGAGGTCCTCACAGGAAGAGTGGTGGAGAATGTTCCAGTATGACAGTTACACAGCTTGATATCTGGGCTGGAAGAGCAGTGTTTCAGCTACTCTTTAAGTTGCTCAATGAATAGGGGACCCAAAGAACATAGGGGAACAAGGAAGGGACTTACTATGATTCTGGTCACAATTCATAGTTCAGCTTGGCAGGAAAGTTCCTACCAACACCAGGAGCCAAACCCTACTGCATCCTCAGAAATTGCTGAGACGGCAAACTTTCTCACTTGACAGAATATCTACATACCAATACATCAAAGTATGGTGAAGAATAATGAACCACTGAGCCATCTGTCTCCCATCTTATGACCAAGGGATGATCCTATCTCCCTTGGGCTAGTTTTTCTTCTATCAATTAGATAATCTCTTGTAAGTTTCCCCTAGGATTGCCGGAACTACTGATCCTCCTCAAATGTGCTCAGAGGCTTAGTCCTACTTTGTCAAACTGACACCTGTATCTAACTAGCACAAGAGCTATTTTGATTGGTGTAAGTGCATGTGTGTTTGTGTGTGTGTAAGTTTAGAAAGAAATTCCAAAAGAAATATTGAAACTGATATTAAATGATATATTTGGTCAAATAAAAAAATAGTATTGTGAGTCTGGGGATGTAGCTCAATGAGGACATTTGCTTAGCTAAATGCACAAGGCCCTGTGTTTGACCTCCAGCAGCTTGTGCACATGAATGTATGCACACATACTGCAAAAGCTTTATATATGTAAACTTTAAACTTTAGAGAAAAGTTAGTATTCAGAAGTCTAAGCAAAGGAATTATTAACTTGGAGAAATACAGTAATGGAAACATCCTATCATACAATTTGACTCAGCTACAAATGCCAGTCAAATAACTTTGATAAATTGTAATGTAATGAACAACTATATTGGGAAGATGGTGGGGATGAAAACTGAAGAGTTTAAGGTAAGATACGAAAAAGATTTTCCATAATTGGAAATCAGTAGATGATAGATAAGAATATTATCTAGAGATGCAGTGGCTGAAGACAGACAAAAGTACTAAAGTAACTTTTGAGTGTATTTGCTCCCAAAAGTGCGATTTAGTATGGAAGAATGTCAATACTAGTTTTCATTTGAAGCTTTTGAAACTATTTGATTTTGATAAACTAAAATGTGTGAATTACTTTGATAGAACTAAAAATCAATGACTTTTAGAGTTCATGTTACTAATATGGATTTAATAAGGCTTATAGAAGAAGACTGAGATCGCCTGCCTATGTATCTGGGCTTAGTTCCAGAAACACAGCACCAGCGGGACCCAAGTTCTTTAGAGTTAAACTCTTTCCTTGGATTTGACTTTTCGAATACTGGAAGGTGGTCATTTTATCATCACATCTCAAAATCATGTAGCATGTTGGTGGATGTAAAAAGCAGTCTGAGTTCAATCATTCAGTTGGATTTTCTTTTTTTGTAATAAAGATAAGAACCTGGAATCTCTAAGAGCTGATTTGAGGTTAAAGAGACTGCCCAGTTAATAAAGTAAAAAATGAAGTGTTGGTCCTTCATCATCCAAGACTTAGTCTTTGTTCTGGTTAGATGCTGAAACTGAGCTAGAGGACTGTTAACCCTCTAAGGTACTGTATGTATGACAAGGTGCTAGGAGTCATGGGAAAAATATCTCAATGTGATGGTCAGTTACTGGCACAAAAGTATAAATGAGGCTTCAAGGGCAACTGGTTTAGAGCATACATGGGTGGGGTGAAAGAATTTGCAGGAAGGTTGAAGGAAGACTCAGAGAAAAGATCTGGGGCTGAAGCTCTGTGCTGATGCCATTTTGTCACACAGACTCATGCTTAAGAGTGGAAGCTCTTTGAAATTGCTGGATACCTGACATAATAGGAGAATTAAAAGAAACATATTATTGGTTTTGACCTACACTTTCTTTTAAATTAGTGGGTGTCATGGTGGGTCAACTTGATGGTTGAGAGTTTGAGCTCTGGGCACATTTGTAGAGAATTTGTTTAGTTAAGCCCAGAACAAGCCTGTAGGAGATTGTCTAGCTGCTGGGGAAGGCCCAGCCCATGGTGGGTGGGACTAGACCCTGAACAGGTGAATAAAATACAGAGAGTTGGTTGGGGAAGTTGGCATCCTTTTGTATACTTAGTCAGACATGCTGGGCTGGTAAATAAGGATTGTCCCTCTCTCAGCCATTATGTAGAGATGGTGTGGCCAGTTCCCTTAAGCCACTTGATGGTCATTTATCAGCAACCATGCAGACAAACTGCAACAGTGGATTTCATGATGGCACTTTTCGTACCTCCCAGAATTCTTTCCCTATCCTCTCTTGCTGCTTTCCTCTCTACCTCCAAAAATCCCTGCCTTGACTTTGATTCTTAACCAACAATAGAGCAAGTGATGGCTCTCTCACAGATCATTTGTTCTTAACTGAAGGAGCCCGGTTTATCAATGCTGAAACCTAACACTCTGGGATGTTATCCAAGGCACTTACCGACTGAGAGGCAACTACAGGCATAGCCTCAGACCCTGGGTAAAGGTTTGAGGGAAGACTTGTCAGTAGAGCATTGGAGAAACCTGTAGCTTACCACTTTGCTTTCTCCTCAGCCTTTTGTGGTACACTTCAGAGAAGGTTGAAAATTTGCTTCATTTTGTGTCACATATATTACTGAAAGTTAATTGTGCATTTAGAGCAAATGGTTATGGAAGAATTTCTACACTTAAATATCCTAACTTCCCCAGGAAAGAAAAAAAAAATGGAAAAAGTGAAATGAATAGTTGCAAGCATGACTTTTTCAGGCCAGTAAGAACTAAGGAAGCCAGATGGTCATGTGACACTATTTAATGCATAACCGAGATTTTTCATTTGCAATCTGTTTTGCACCAGACCATTCCGATTTAAAAAGTTGACATTCTACCAAACTGAACTCCCTGCAATCTCTTGTTTTCACACACATATGAAGCAAAGATGAGGATACATTTAGTTGGAAGAAAACAAACATATTTCGGTGGTTATGTGCTTTGTTTTTCTCTAGGGTTGGTGACATAACATTGCTGAAGTCTTGTAATGTTACTACATCTCTGAAGAATCCTGTTCCAGTCTCCACTGGGCGTATTCCTGGCTACAGGTTATTCTTTGTGCTCTTCTCCTAGCGCTCATGACATTTCCTACATAATCGCCTATGACTCTAGGGCTGAGCCAATAATCACAGGGTGAAGGACATTCATTTTAATTGCTGCAAAAGCAGATGCCCTTTGTTTTAAGTCCTTTTTTGCTTAACTATTAGAATTTTTGTGTCTGTTTCAAATTCAAAGCTGAGATTGTATATTATCACAGAGTTTACATCATCATATAAACTATAACTCTACAAGTATAAGCTTGCAATAATTTTAGGATTCTATTAATAAAATAACCAAGACTTTGGAGGCATAGTCCCATGCTTTCAAAAAAGTTGGTATGTTTATCTGTATAGAAATGGAAAGTAGGTGTGGTGACTTGTGAACTTCAGTCCTGCAAGTTCTTGGAAAGATGTTTTATTTTTTTAATACATTTTTTATTATTTCCGCTCATACAAACTTAATAAGTAGACCAGTTCCCTCCCTCCCTCCTCCTCCCCCCGAGACCCCTGCTCCCCCTCCCCTCACCCCTCCCTCCCCATCCCCCAGTGCCTCCCCCCCAATTCCCAGAGAGTCCTTTATTGTGCATGCCTGACTCTCCTCTGGGCCCTCCTCTCCGATGACGTACAAGGACCCAGTGGCATTTCCCTGAACCCTTTCCCATGTTCCCCTTAAGCATAGGAGCACTACTGTGGCTGTCAATCCCTTGCCTCCAAGGATCTTGGTGCCTCTAGCTGATGCTAGACTTTGTGAGGTCAATAGTGTGTTGGACATTGCGCAGGGCATGCAAAGTCCTATTATGATTGCTTCGACCCTAACTAGTGTGGAGAATCTTGTAAATCATTGCTCCTCCCATCCTTTTGCTCTTACAATCTTACCGCCCCCTCTTCCGCAAATGTCCCTGAGCTTCAGGATGAGGAAAGATGTTTTAAATTGATGTGTACTGAAGTTATTTTGCTTCTCTCTTGGCATTTACTTATATTTGCATCATTCCCTTTACAGGAATGTATGTGGGTGAATATGTATGTATGCATGATTGCAGGGATGCAGGCATACATACACACTCACTTTTCCTTCATTGTATTAAGATGTCTGACAGAATGCGGTGAGAAGCAATGCTGGTGATCTATAAGACCCAGGAGGATAAATGTATACAATCCCTTCTTTTCTCAAGTGGAAATGGATAGCATTTGCTTTTATGAGTCAAAATTATTTTGATTTTCCTTTTAAATGGCGAGAATGACAGAGGTGATCTAAAAATCTTTCATGTAAGACTCAGAGTTTCTTTCCTGTTAGCTGTATCTGGCTTCAACTGCTCTTTGGAATGCACAATGCTTATTTTTTGTAGTCCACAAACAGACAAAAGTCTAACTCTTCCTTTTTGCTTAATGACAATGAGCTCTGAGTCTCAAAGCAGAACTGTTATGCTTTGTATGAATAAGAGCATCCTTGGATGAATAACACCATCTCTCACAGACTCACACACCCACAAATGCAGTTAAGAGTCTGGTCAAAGGAGAGTTGTGACAAGTTTGGCCCCATCTTAAATCACTGTGAATACAGCAAATAATGCTAGCGCCTGGAGTTGTTTTAAACCACAGGAGTGTAGCCTCCAACAATTTTTTTTATTAGTATGAGTAATTAAATAAAGGTTAATTTTTATAGAATTAAATATGGAGAATATTTGTTTTTATGAATGAGTTGTTTAAATAATACATTTAATCTTTAAAGTAACCAATCACCTTTATTTCTAAAGATAACTTTCAAATACAGACATTTTAATGCATATTTTAACTTTTAAAAGACACTAGAATTAGCAATATCTTAGAAACGAAAATCTATTTCTGAAAAGAAAATTTAAAAAATTAAAATTTTTTTCCTTTCCCCCTCTCTCTCCCATTTTTCCTTCCTACTTTTTTTCCTTTCTTCCTTCCCTCCCTCCCTCCCTTCCTTTCCACTTTTCTTCTTTCCTATCTTGGATTCTTTATTATTATTTCTCCTGAATACCTTTCTCCCCTTTCTTCTTCTTGATCCTTTCTTCTCCTTTTCTTCTTTTCTCCTCCTCCCCCTTCTCTTCTTATCCTCCTCTTGTTCTCTTCCTTTTTTCTCCTTTTCCTCCTCTTCTTTATTTCCTCCTTTTCCTCCTCCTTATTTCCCTCCTTCTCCTCTTCCCCTCTTCCTCCCCCTTTTAATGGAGTCTTATTGTGTAGCCAGATTTGACTTTTGTCACACAACTTCTTCTGGAGAGATGATTTCTATTCATCACAAGTAAAGGGGGCAATAGCAGAACAAAGATATGACTCAATCCAAGTACAGCTTTGTGAACTGATGAGCTTACTGTGGTTAGTTGCAGAAGTACAACAAAAAGATTACATTCAGGAGCTGTAGATGAAAGATATGAAAGTCACAGAAGTTCCTGTGCAAATACCTGTCAAATATTCCCCCTAGTGTTCCTTCCTGCACTAACCATTTGCTACTTACAAAATTTCAGAGAGGCCATGTGAGTCTTGTAAGTTAGGTCCACCTCTGAGACTTTTCTGCTTCTTGAGTTTTGTGGGCCTCATGCTCCTCCTCCTTCACTGCATGATAGAATGGTTCAATTCGGATGAGACAGATACCATATACCCTTCCTTTCGCTCTTAAATTCTTTCCATTTTCTCACTTGTGATATTCCTTGAACAATGACCCAGTATGTGATATTACTTTTATGTTTAGGCTAAAAACAGGTGCTCTATACTATAGCAATAGTCAATTATTCTCAGCAGTTTGACTAATTGTCTTCATTGTAACCACTCTCTACTGCAGAAAGAAGCCTTTTTGACCAAAACAGATAGCAGCTGTAATCTATTGGCATAAATACCAGTATTTAGAAGGCAAATTGTCATGCACAGTAAATCAATTTATCAAAAAATAAGCAATGACTTACCTACTAAGGTCTGTGACCACCCCCACATGGCTTACAATACCAAACATTGATTCCCTTTTGTGGAGAAAATCTTAAATACAATTTAAAGGTAGTCGGTTGTACCTATGACAACTGTGCCACTATTATACAAGAGAACACATTTTAGCTGGCATGCTATAGCATAACATGTGGATACATACCAAGCAAGATTTTTGGTGGCAATTGTTTCACGTGCAATCTTCATAGCTCCTTCCAATGCTTTGAAAATTAGCCAGAAGGGAATAATCTCCCTTCTCACTTCCTGCTTGATTTTCCAAATCCTTCAATCAAAGCAACCAACATCTTCAGCAACAGGGCTATAGTGTCCTGTTCTGGATGCAATTAAGAGAAGTGGTAACAGCCTGTACAATGACTAGTATCTTAGAAGGAAGCATCTCACTTCTGTCACTTGTATTTTCAACCAATAACTTTATATTTCCAAGGTGTACCTCTTCCACCCATGCAGCATTCTTCTCTTCCAATTCTTTAGCTACTATGTTGACCGTACTTTTAGATGCTTCCTTAAATCTGTCAGACACTGACGGGCCAGCATTATATAATGAAACCTTTGAATAGTGTGGGCAGGATCTTTGAAGGCCCACTAACGTCCATTCCAGACAAGTGCCAATTGGCTTTCTAATTTGGTAGCTGAGTAGACTTAAAAAATTAGCAAGGTCATTATAGCATTAAAAGATGATAATTTGTATTAGTTTTTCTGACAGAAGAGCAATGGTGAGTATAGCAGCATGTATGGGCGGTTACCACTTACCTATTCTTTTTAGATTAAATTTACTTTTATTCTTTTTTATATTTTTATATTTATTTATTTTTCCCCAATCATACAAACTAAATAGGTACCCCAGTCCCCTCCCTCTCTTCACCCTTTCCCAGTCTCCCTACTTTTATTCTTTTAGAGTTTTATACATGAATTCAATGAATTTATGTTATTTCCACAACTTATTACCCACCCCCATCTTCCCTCTTTTTACCCCTACAAACCCTCTTTACCAGTATCTTTACTTTCATGTCTTTGTAAGAATGACCCACTGAGTTTCATCTTGTATACTTCTATTGGCCAGTGATGTGGCACTTTTGCTTGAACATGGATTATGACCAGTAGTTATACCATTGAGGAAAGAACATCACCATTTCCCTCATCTAGCACTAGCCTACAATAGCCTGTCAGGGATGTATACAGCCTTTTGAGATCTTTCCCCTTCCATGGTGAAATACTGACAAGCTAAATCTTGCCATCATCTACCTTGTTTAGTTTCCTGCAATTCATAGTCATTCTTCATAAATTCTTCTACCATCTCATCCTGCAGCAGAGTCCCTGTGCTGGTGTGTATCCCCCTCTACAGTTATAGAAGCAGCAGAGTTGTCTCACATTATTATGCTCAGTCTTGGAGCAAGGGAAGCAGGTTTATGCTTTCAACTCTCAGACCCACCATTTCAGCCAGTCCCCAAGTCTAACAGGCTCTAATCCATACCTGGTTGTCAAGAAGATGAACAGTTTCTGTCCCCAGCATGTCTTGCAGGTGAGAACTATTTGCAGCATGCCCTGCGGCTGTGACTGCCCACCCTTAGGGCAAGGTTAATCTTTTCCACCTCCCCATTGTAGCTCTATAATCCGTCCACTATTATCTTTGGCTCTGGTCCTTTTGGAGATTAACATAAAACAAGGCACAAATCCTCATAGCCACCCAAATGCAAACATTTTGCTTCAGTAAAGGACCCACAAATACTGAATTGTATTTGTGGCCTTTGGTCACCTTACATGGTCTCCAAGTTCAGACAACCTTGGCCATCCCATCAAGGAAGTGGCTGGCATGGTTCTCACCACAGGAGATCTACTTACTCCACAGCTATTGGAGCAGTGTTAGTCACTTGTATGCATTATTTTTCATACATTGCTTTTTCCTTTGGAGAAGCTTAGGCTTTGAAATCTTCCAGGGGCTTGTAAGCACTGAATCACTGTTGGTGTTTTTTTCTAGGAAAATCCCTCCAGCTTGACACAAACTTTGCCACATCTTCTTTTGAGTGACCTGAATAAACTCCATTGCGTACTCCTCCCCACCCCCATATCTGTTCCCTTTTTGAATGTACATGTACCTGTGAGGCCAATTTGCATGTCAAGTCTAAATCATTCAGAATCACCAGGATTTTCCTACTTCATAAAGATCACATCCCACTGTGGGGCTCAGTCAAGGCACTGTACAGCCTCATCCAATCTCAAGATCACTGTTTTTTTAAATTATTATTATTATTATTTATTCAATTGTGCATGTATGCGTGCGTGTGTATGTGTGTGTGTGTGTGTGTGTATGTATGTGTGTGTGTGTAGAACCATGGACGAATTCAGGAACCACCATGGATGCCTCCATCTCCTCCTTGTTTACTCTGCCCTGGGATTCACAGGCTCCGCCCTATCAGGACCAGAAACGCAGGCCGCCCCTGTTTCTGCCCGGCATCTATACGTGGGGTCTTAGGATTTGAACTCAAGACCTTCTGGCTGCAAGGCAGAGGCTTAACTCCTGAGCCACATCTCCAGCCCCAAGATCACTGGGGAATTAACTTCTTTCCTTACTCTTCTAGAAACAGTCCTATCTAGCCCAGTGAATTGAGCATCAAGCACTGCCTCTCTCATATTCAGTTCCCTCTGTAATGTCTGTCCTCTACTGTCTTTCAGTCCCTGATATTCATGTATCCCTCATTCAGTGATAATCACAGCTTCTTAATACCTTGTATAAGCCAGAACACCTGGGACTGATCCCTCTCATATTGCCTTAGATTATATAAACTGTATTTTACTCAATATTTATGTTAACAATCAATATCATATTATATATATTGTATCGAAATCTTAATATTTATGATAGTAATCAATATCATGTTAATTAATATAGTAATTAATATCATATTAATCAGTATTTCTACTTTCATGACATTGATCCAGCTCATTCCCATGTCCCACAACTCCCCCTTCCAGATTGTGAGAGGCTCATTCTTTGTTTGAAAGTCTTCCTCACTCAAGCAGCTCATTGATAATCATAGTTTCCTACCACGGACCTTATTAAGTCCCTTGTATGCACGCTGAACCATAGATTTTTTTTTTCTTTCTTTGTATTAAGGGTTATCTTCTTCCTCTAGTTCTGTTTCCTCACTGCCCGATTCCTTCCATGTGTTCCAAATTTTTGAACCTAAGGAATGGCTCTTTAGCACAAATCTGAGTTGTATTCTTTCCTTTACACCCTACCAGATATGAAAAATGGCAAGTTGGCCCCTCTCATTCCATCTCCCCCTTTTCTGCTTTTCCTGCCGACTCAGAGTTTAGTATGAGAATAGTATCCACATGTCTTTTCCTGTTGTATTAAGGTTCTTTGAGCCTTAGTGTGGGATAAGATGTATCCCCACTAGGGCTGAAAATTCCGGATTCACTGACATTCAGTACTCTGGTCTGATGTGGTTGGTTTTCTCTTTCACTAGTATTCCATTGTAATACAGTGCAACATGGCTGAGCTCTGAAAGCTTTTCTAATGTAAGGGTTAAAGAAAGGAATGTTGAGATGGTATTTTATTATTAATCTTTATAGTTAACATTGCGATTATCTGATTCTGTCTACTTACTTACCTTTTACTGTTATCTGGATAGGTTTACAGTATCAGGCATGATTTCCATTACATTGAAGGGTATAGAACCCATTCAAGCAATTGCTTTCCCATGGGTCTTACATACCTCTGCTACTCCCATGGATTCTTCTTACTGGAGTTATACCAGTTTATAACATTCACTACTAGATTAGGCCCTTGATCTCTCTGAGCCACTTGCCTCCTTTTCTTTTGTTTTTTTGTTTGTTTGTTTTTCCTCCCTTACCCTTTATTAAGACCTATCACCTTACTTCCTATCCCTTACAAGTTTTCTTCCGTAATGGCCTTATTTATCAATTTGCTTCTGTTCCTTCGTCTATATTATCTTGAGGGTTTTTCTTCCCCCTGCTCCCTAAATTATGTTCGTTTGGGTTATAGTGGGTGTTATAGAAATTTCCCCTTGAGTATAACATTTTGAGACTTAATACTAGATTACACTTATAAGAGGGGAACATGTGATGTTTTTCTTTCTGTGTCTGGGATGCTTCACTCAGTATAATTTTTTCCAAATCCATCCATTTGCCAGCAAATTTCATTAATTCATTTTTCTTGATAGCTGAATAATATTCCATTGTGCATATGTATCACATTTTCATGATTCATTAATCTATTTTTGGGCTTTAGACTGCTTCCATGTCTTTACTATTGTGAATAGAGCTGCAATGAACATGGATGTATATCTGCCTCTAATGTAAAATGAAACATTCTTTGGAAATATTCCCAGGAGTGGTATAGCTGAATCATGTGGAGTTTCAATTTTTAACTATTTTAGGAACCGACCTCCAGTGCAGTTGTATAAGTCTGCATTCCCACCAGCAATGTATAAGGGTTCCCTTCTCCCTGCATCCTCTCCAGCTTGTGTTATTGTTTGTATCTTGGATTTTAGCCATTCCAACCTGGGTGAGATGATATCTCAGGGTGGCTTCAATTTGCATTTTTTAAGGTAATTGTTAAACATTTCAGTTTTGTCCTAGGAAAAGATTCTTTTGAGTTTCAAGGCCCATTTTCTAATTAGTTTGTTTACCTCCTTGGTATTTAATTTTTGAGTTCTTTGTGTATTCTGGATATTAGTCCTTATCAGATGTGTGGTTAGTGAAGATTTTTTTTTTCCCATTCTGTGGATTGTCTTTTTGCTCAGTTAGCAATATTTTTGGTTAACAAAAGCTCTTTAATTTCATGAGACCCCATTTGTTGAGTGTTGGTCTTATTTCCTGTGCAAGTGGGATCTTGTTCAAAAATGTTGGCCTAGGTCAAGCAGTTCAACGAAGTTCCCTACTCTTTCTTCTAGGGTTTTTATAGTCTCTTAATTAATATTAAGATCCTTGGTCCATTTGGAGTTGATTTTTATACAAGGTGACAGGTCCATGTTCAATCTTCTGTAAGTAGATATCCAATTTTGCCAGTACCATTTGTTGAAGATGCTGTTTTTTCTGAGCATCTATGTCAAAAATCAGGTGGCTGTAAGAGTATGAACTTATGTCTGGGTCTTCAGTTCTTATACATTGACCTATGTATCTATTTTGGAGCTGGTACCCTGTTTATATTACTATTAATTTGTAGTACAGATTAATGTTTGATATGGTGATTCTTCCAGAAGAGTTTCTATTACTCAAGGTTGTTTTTGCTATCCTGGGCCTTTTGTGATTCCATATGAATTTTGAGATTGTTTAGTCAATTTCTGTGAAGAATTTGCCTTGGAATTTTAATTGGTATTACATTGAATCTGTATATTGCTTTTGGTAGAATGTTAATTTTTATGGTGTTAATTCTACAGACCCAGGAACATGGGAGGTCTTTCCACTTTCTGGTGTCTTCTGAAATTTTTTTCTTTAGGCTTTTAAAGTTTTCACTGTACAGGTCTTTCGCATCCTTGGTTAGATTTATGCAAAGGTATTTCATTTTATTTTTTTTTAGGAGCTACACTAAATGGAATTGTTTCTCTTAGGACTTTCTCACTTTTTTCATCCTTTGTGTATAAGAAAGCCACTGATTTTTTGAAGATTAATATTGTAACTTGCCACTTTAATGAACTTATTTGTTACTTCCAGGAATTTCCTGGTGAAGTTTTTAAGGTCTCTCAGGTGAGAGTGGGGTGTTGAAATTCCCTACTATTATCATGTTTGGGTTGATTTTTTTTCTAGACATTTGTAGTGGTTGTTTAATGAATGTGGGTATGACTATATTGGCTGTGTATATGTTCAAAATGGTCTTCCTGATGAATTGTTCTTCTGACAAGTATGTATTGTCCTTCTGTATCTGTATATGTTCAAAATGGTCTTCCTGATGAATTGTTCTTCTGACAAGTATGTATTGTCCTTCTGTATCTCTTATGATTTGTTTTGTTTTGAATTTTATTTTGTCAGATGTTCCTACTTGTTTTCTTATTCCATTACCGTGGAGTACCTTTGACCACCCTTTTGTCCTGAGATTGTACCTATCTTCCTTGGTGAGATGTGTTTTTGAAGGCAGTATATTGGTGGGTTGTGCTTTTTAGTCCATGTTTGTAGCCTAAGTCTCTTTATTGGAGAGTTAAGTCCATTGACATGTAGGGTTATAATTGAGAAATATTTGCTGGTTCCTATAATTTTCTTAGTTTTGTTATTTTTACATTTGTATTTTTGCTTAGTAGTTGCGTTAGCATTGTTTTTCTTTTTTTTTATCCATGTTTATTCTTTTCTTTGACCTTGAGTATTTTTTTTTTCTAGTACTTTCTGTAAGCTTGGTTTGGTGGATATTTAGGCTTTCTCTTTATCTTTATGGTGGAAAATTTTCCTTTCCTTTTGTATTTCTTTCATCATGTTAATTAATGATCGAGCTTTGAAACTTATTAACTTTGTCATTGATTTCTTGGCTAATATCCAAGAAGTTATTGTGGTTAGAATCTATAATTATGGGGTAGATGTTTTATGTAGATTATTTTGTCTTTCTTTTGGTGGATTTGCAGTGTGATTTGGGCATTTTGTGTTTAGTCTTTAGTTTCTTTCTTTGGTATATGTTTCTGACTCTTTTAAGTCAGGTAGAATTTTCACACTTAGGCAGTTGTTGCAACAGTTTCCCTCAATGTGAAAGGGGTCTGTCTAAGGTTGTTTGGTGCTGTTTTGTGTGTAAGATTGTTGTAGTACTCAAGGGATGTGTAATCCCATCTCTGACTTGGGGAGGAGGGTGACAGAGTGACAGGTTTTGATTGAGTTTTAGCTTAGAGGTTTAAGACTGGGTGTCAGAATATATTAAGTGAGGTCTGGATTAAGTATTAGAACATCTTTAAGAAGATAAAATAGTCTTGCTTTTTTTTAATGTCTGGGTTCTTGAGTTCAGGAGTTGAAGATTGAAACTAGAACACACATGGAGGATTAAGACAGATTTTATTAGAGGAGAGAAAGGATGCAAATCATGTGTATAGAAGACAAGGGAGCTGAAAGGAACTTACAGACTCCAGGCATAGAGTCCATGAGGGTTAAGGGAACAGAAAAGAAGTCACAGATATGAAGTCTGTGAGGGGTTATGGAAACTGGAAAAAACTCATGGACTCCAGATATGGAATTCAAGAGGGCAAGTGAAGCAGAAACAAACTCATGGATTCCAGATATGGAATCCTTGAGGGGCAGGGAAAGCTGGAAAATGACTCATAGACATGGAGTTCAGGAAAGGCAAGGGAAGCAAAGACGGATGGCAGGATCAGGGGTAGTTATAGGGTTAGGCAGGCCCAGGAAAAGTGGCTTTTCCTTATTGGTTAGCTCCACCTTCTGCAAACCACCTTCTGCAAATGGAGTTTTTGGTCCCCTACATCTCATTGGTCTGTTCATCTCAAGGCCCAGCTCAGTCAATCTTGTAGCAGACTGAGGTTGAGCTGTTTCTTAGCTAATCTCCAATGAAGAGCTCATCTCCATATCCTTTCATAAACAGAAGGTTGGGGAACTTGCTGACCTCATCTTTGTGGAAGATTAGAACTAATTTGCCCAGATTAGTAGGGTGTATTCCTTTAGGATAATCCCAGAAGTGGAAAAGACCTTCAAAGACCTTCGAAGACCTCCCCAGTATGTCCCTGTTCTGAAACTGCCTAAATATGGTGGGTATAGTAGTCAGGGGTTGGAATTGAGTGGGATATGGCAGCTTTTAGATTGTCAGGAGTATGTGAGGGTAAATGGATAAGACCCTGAAGGGGTGAATGTATGGGGCTTTGTATATGCTATATAGAAATCTTAAACTATAGTGTCTATCATTTATGGTTAAAAGGAAAACGAAATGGGTTACTTATGTTAGGGTTAGGTGCAAATATTCTCTTCTGTTGAATGATGAGATTCTTGGCGTCCTCATTGTATGAAATTGGTCCATTGGTCCCTGGTCTGTGTTTTCTGTGGCCTCTATTAAATTCTTGCAGGATTTTTTTAATGATTATCAAGGCAAGGGTAGGGGCTTGGATGAAAGCTTACGTTAGTTAGGAAGTTAGAAAATAAAGAGATTGGGTGAGGTTAGGTGGGATATGGAGGCTATAGGCACTGGTTGTGAGCAGGGCTGCAAGTGCAGCTGGTCCAGCCAAGGAAAGGGAAACCAGAGCCCAGGGGAACTCCTCATGAAGCAGGAAGGCCATAGGGTGGGGCCACGGTGGCAGCTGGACCCAGACAGGGAAAAGTCTCCATCAACAATTTTGAGAGCATTCCTATACTTATATGATAGACACCATTCATTGGGGGAGGGATACCACATAAGATGGACATACTGTGATTCTCCACAAGGATGCGCCAATCATTACTCATAGGAAAGTCCATACAACTGCCACTGCAGCCCAGAAGAGGTCATCCCCAAACTACATGAGGAAAAAGATGTTGCAATTTCCTCTGTGGATGCTTTACTCTGTCATCATCACTCACAGTAGGTCTGTAAAACTCCTCATCCTAGACTTATCTTTAGTTCCATCAAGTTGCTATTCAAACAATAATCGTTATATGGCTTTTCCTGAGGGGACTCCTGTTATTCACCTCAGAGAAAGTAAAAAAGGTAATGAAAGACCAAAGAAACTCTTCCATCCAAGTCCATCTCAGTGAACCCATGGATTATGTAAAATTAGCATGAGTGATGGAAAGGCAGCTACATCACAGGAATGTCCCACCCTACCATGATGATGTCTCATTGGAGTCATCTGTGCAGCACTTAGACATTTATACCAACAGGTTTTCCATGGCCCCCAGGAATTGTTTACTGTTTACATAACCTTAGGAGGGGCTTACAATTTTTGTAAGATTTTGTGACTCTCTGAGATTTACAAGTTTCTTATTAGTTTCAGGAGCCTGGTGGTCTTTCTTCTTTCCTCTTTCAGGAAATGTTGCAATCTGGAGGAAACAGTTACATAACAGTCTGTACTTTGTAACCCACTTGTTTGGCTTCCTCAGTGCTGCAATTAGGGCTGTGTATCCCTTCTACACCTCACCAGAAGTTTGCTTTCTAAAGTTATTTTCTACTTGCCAGTAATTATATGGTCTTTATACTTTTTATCAGTGGAATATTTAAATCTAATTTCAAGATGTGAAATATATTTGATTCACGAGACTATTGACACATATTTTAAAAATTTTTATCGAAATTATTCATCACCATTTTTCATAATTCAGATGATAATGTGTGCTTTTGCTATTGATCTTTAACTAATAAATTTTGAGTTTTTGTCATATAAGATACTGGAATATTCATTTGTTTTCTTCCTTATATAATGGTATTATTAAGATAAATAATGTTATCATTTCTACAGGGATGATGGTTTAGTTTACATATGTTAGTACTATGATAGCTCAGACAAATGCAAAGCAACTGTGCTTGGCCTTGAAAATCAAAATAACTGAGATAAAATAAGAGAGGGCAGGGAACTGAGAGAGAGAATTTTGGAAAATAGTATAAGTGATCAAAAGTAGAAGTAGAGAAGAAACAACTTTGCCTTGAATATATAGTTTAAATTGAGGATTATAACCACGTATCCTGTAGATAATATCCATTGCTCTGTAACAGTTTAATGGTACACACATTGCATAACTCATGATTTCTGAGGATAAAGTCTTACACAACTTTGCTGATCTCTCTGACTTGAATATGTTACACGGCAGCTGTGGTGTTGACTGGATCTGAAGGTCTCTTCTGATCTCAACTGGGGAAGAATCTGATTCCAAACCAGGTTGGTGGTTGACAGCGTTTTATTTCTCATGAGTTATCAGACCGAAGGTCAATTCCTTGCTGACTGGTAACTGCCTCTCAATTATTGTCCTGTTTGCCACTTCCAAACAAGGTTACTGACATGCTAAGAACTGGAGTGTTCTAGCAAACAGACTTCACAGTTTTACGTGAATTATGTTCATCCCCATCACCTTTGCTGTGCTCTGAGGGTCATGTGTACGCT
Source organism: Typhlomys cinereus (assembly GCA_023101885.1). Classification (NCBI taxonomy): domain Eukaryota; kingdom Metazoa; phylum Chordata; class Mammalia; order Rodentia; family Platacanthomyidae; genus Typhlomys; species Typhlomys cinereus. The sequence goes on along the minus strand of JALPQD010000070.1, from coordinate 4,212,267 downwards.
GATATCCCAAGTGTACTGAAGACACAGACTTGCACCAGGGCACAAATGCCAGAGGCAGTGATCAAGATGAAGACTTTAAGACCACATCACCACAAAAAATAGGGTGCAATTTTTATTATTTTACTATTCATCAGAAATTGCTATGGTTGATTATTTTCCAAAGAAGAAATGGGTAGATATGATCATTTATTTTTATTTGTGTGTGTGCATGTATGTGTGTGTGCATGTGTGTGTGTGTGTGTATCAGAAGATACTGTGTGTCCTGTGGAGGACCAAGGGTGACTTTGGGAATGATTCTGGATTGCTTCTATTTCCTTCTTGCTTCACTCTGGGATTTTCCAGGCTCTGCCCACCAAGGTCATAAATTCAGGCTGCCTCTGTTTCCCTCTGGAGTTTTTATGTGAGACCTGGGTTCTGAACTCAGGACCTTCTGCTTGCGCGGTAAAGTCTTGAGCCATCTCTCCAGTCCAACTATTTTCATTTTGAGTGAAGAAAATATCCTGTCTCTTACTGTTTCCAATTTGAATTTTCTACTTTGACTTACTATTGAATTTTAAACCATGAAATATCCCCTTCCCACCCGGGGAATTGAACAACATGGCAAACAGCTGGAACTTCTGATGAATCTGGTTGTCCATCTGAGCAGCTGGGAGGCCCCAGACCTTGTCAGCACCTCTTGGTATACTTAGGACCAAAAGTTAAACTGAACACACCTCAAAGCATGCCTTTAAAACCTCTGTGGATTCCTTTCCTTATAATTTTTATTTTGTAAGAGGAGAGCCCTGAGAATAGTACTAATTATCTTTTAAAATTTCTGAAGAAGCAGTATCCCACATAGTTGAAAGGGACTAAGAATCTGAAGAACCTCTCCTGGCTTCTGCCGCTCAGGGGATTAGGGCATTAAGTAGTTCTGCTGGAGCAATGTGCTAACAGCAGTGGCACTGTGCCTCTGGAAGGAACAGATCTATACAAAGCAGATAGTTTCAAGTCTGTTTTCTTCATTCTTCTACCTCATCAGCACACGCCTAATACGAACCTTTGAGAGCACCATGGAATGAGGATGAGAGAGAAGCTTAAGCAAATCTGATCCAGCCTTCTTGACTGCTGACTTCAAAGGGAAACTGGCCTTGAGAGACGTTGGTTGAGATTCAGAAGGCGGAAGGCTTAGACTATCTTATGACAGTTTTCCTATGTATATAGAGTTTTTACATGTTGGGAGCAGCTAATGAAGCCATTAGAAGCCTTGAGAAAAAAAAAAAAAAAAAGCTCTAACTGACTCTAATCACTGCAGAGGTTCAGGGATAGTAATCAAATTAGGTCGGTAGATTCTGTGAAAACTGAACTATTTCCTGTTCAAGGAATGATCTGATTATGTCTTCATTGACTCGAACCCAATCAATCTTTGTGCCCTTGGAATTCATTTCTATGGATTGACAGACTGAGAATTTTGGTGACAAAAACCAGAAAAAGAAGAGAAGATTAAAAACTCATCGAGGCTTCTTGCAACACAGGTTGCAATTTACTTGCATGGTTTCTGATAAATGACCATCAAATGGCTTAAGGGAACAAGGGGTTTATTTTCTTACTACAATCTGTCCAGCTTGATGGGAGAGCATGTGCCGACATCGAGCTGAGGGCACTGGCCACACCATCTCTACATAACGGCTGAAAGAGGGAGGATCCTTACTTGTCAGACCAACATATCTGGCCAAATATACACAACTCTCTCAACCAGCTCTGTGTGTTTTATTCCAGGGCCTAATCCCACCCACCTTGGCCTTCCCTATCAACCAGACAATCTCCTGTAGGTTTGCTCTGGGCTTAACCCAACCACTAATTCTCCACAAATGTGCCCAGAGCTTAAAACCCTCAACTGTCAAATTGACACCTGTACCTAACTATGACAGAACATTTGAAATGCAATTCAGACATTGATGTATTATCTTCCTCTCAGTCTCAAACAGTTTATTATTATTACCTTCTCTTTAGATGCTTTGAACGTGAACACCAGTGACCTTAATGTTTTTTGCATATGTACCTTCTGATGGCCAGGAATTTAAAAAGGCTTACTTAATACACAAATCTAATTGGCTACAAAGTCAAAACTTGGGGACAGTTCCTAATAGCATGCCCCCTAAGTCAGGGCACTTAGTTCTTAATCCAATTCTTTTTTTTGTAACATTTTTTATTATTATTTCCGCTCATACAAACTTAATAGGTACACCAGTTCCCTCCCTCCCTGCCCCCCAACCCCCGCTCCCCCTCCCCTCACCCCTCCCTCCCCATCCCCCAGTTCCTCCCCCCCAATTCCCAGAGAGTCCTTTAATGTACATGCCAGACTCTCCTCTGGGCCCTCCTCTCCGATGACGTACAAGGACCCAGTGGCATTTCCCTGAACTCTTTCCCATGTTCCCCTTAAGCACAGGAACACTACTGTGGCTGTCAATCCCTTGCCTCCAAGGATCTTGGTGCCTTTAGCTGATGCTAGACTTTGTGAGGTCAATAGTGTGTTGGACATTGCGCAGGGCATGCAAAGTCCAATTATGATTGTTTCGGCCCTAACTTGTGTGGAGTATCTTGCAAATCATTGCTCCTCCCATCCTTTTGCTCTTACAATCTCACCGCCCCCTCTTCCGCAAATGTCCCTGAGCTTCAGGAAGGGGAGAGATTAGTCTGGCCTAGTTCTAGGTACTTAACCCAATTCTTGTGCAATTGACTTCAGAGGAAAAACATGTCACAGTGAGGTTGTACATCCACCTAAGAGTTTATAGTCAATGTTATAAGACTTGAAATAATTTCCCTTATTAAATAGTAGCTGCCTGGAGGTCTGAGTTTGGATTGGATGCATATCACTTTGCTAGCCAGAAGCTAAATGACTAAGGGAGATTGTACATCTCTGTTGATTGTCTTTGATTGTCTTACAACACACCCAATTCAGACAATTCAGACCTCTCCTCCTATTAATTGTATATTTTGCTTATTTTCCCTTTATTAAATATTTTTGTATTTAAAGATGGCGGTGCTTTGCTAGGAGAGAGCCACTTAAAGTCATTAAAATGTTTCTGGAGACTGTTTCTGCAGAGGGTCTCAGTCTATGAGATTGGTAGGTAGATATTACCACCCTCCATTTTTGGCATAAACGGAACAACTTACAAGAAGAGCAAGACTCCTTCCTTCTCTAAGCTTTAAGAACTAAGCAGAGATCCTGCTGATGTCATCCTTCCAGGCATGCTGGGACATTGCTGCTAAGTAGGAGGTTGGTAGTCCCAGGAGGATTAAAGAAAGATCCAGGGTCTAGTCAGAAGAGTCAGGGAATTAGACCTCTGCTTTTGTTTTTTGTCACCACATATTACAAGGTTTTCTGGAAGACTTGTTTCACTGTTCTGTGCTTTAGATCCTTTCTTACCTCATCTGGGTGACTGTGCACTAGAACTAAGGGCAGAGATGCCACGTACAAGTTCCCAGATCGGCTGTGTATGTTGTTTATGGCATTCACTAGGGCACATTTATTATGGAATAAGCCTGAATCGAGGTGTTGAGGATGAGGTACTTTTCATAACTTCTATGAAATCTCAAGGTAGGCAGCAAGAAAGCAGTAAGGCAAGTAAGAGCCAGCCAAAATTCTGAGAAAAAGATGTGATATAGGTCATCATGAAGGGCAATTTGGTCTCTTTATAGTATGTCTCATATGAATACAGTTTATGCGGAGGGACAAAAGGCAATCAGCCAAATGTCACATGTGTGCTGTTGGTATCAGTCAGCTCTGTACATGTGGAAATTTCATCTGTCAGACCTGCCCTTCCAAATATGTAGAATTAGAAAATAAAATTAACATGGCTACTGCACTGTTTCTTTGACTGCCCAGAGACCTCTTCATGCTCCATCCTACGTTTCTCAAACTCAGGCATTTTAAGGCTCACTCTTGGCACCTTTTTGGTCAGCCAATAGATATCAAAGCTCAAGCCTACTGCCTTTAACAACTTTCTTATTAATTTCCATCTTTAATTTACCTTCATGTGATCAGTTAGTTGTATCCATCCAAACAGATATTGTTTTCATTTCAGGTGAAAAGGCATGTCTCATGGTGGTTTCCAATAACATATCACCCCAAGTAGAAACAACTGAAAATATTTGGTCTTTCCATTGCCAATTTCCTTTTTACCTTATCACACTATTTTTTTGAGTCCTTATCTTGGTTCTTCCAGGACAGTCCTACAGTACTGGCTTTGTCTGTGATTCTAAATCAATTATTAGCTATGCCTTTCTTATTTTCAATAATTTAGACAGTAACCTATCTAACTCATCTGGAACTTTGGTCATGAATAATCCTGTTATGCAATACAGACTGACTGTAATTCCAGTAGTTGAATCCCCCTTCTGCTTGTCAGTGTTGACACACACCATGCTTCCTGTGAACTTTCTTCTTTGCTGTCCTTATCACAATTCTCACGCCTATCACACTTGCACCGAGGAAACCCTTTTCATTCTCTTCTGGTTACTGGACTTTCTCTAGAGACCTTGATCTTTTCATCTTCTTTGATCCACTTGCTCACAACTGCATCACAAACAGACTCGAGGGTCTGGAAGTTCCACTTTCTATTCTAATTAATATGACCATGAAAAATCCAGGTCCACTATTTAAACTGAGGCACACTACCAGTCTATGACTCAATACTGTTATTTATTTTGCATTCATGACTAACTGCATGTAGAATCCTTGAAGATTAAAAATTACAAATAGAAATTATTTGAAGTCAACACACAGATTTGAATCTTAATCTGCTTCTGATCTAATATTACAGATATTCAGAAGCTGTCTGATCTGAGATCCATTTCTTATCTTGCAATGTTACTGTATGAAAGAAAGTCACTATGAATGTTTTCATTTCCTATAAGAAAAGAGTTTTGCATTTTCTACAGTTAAATTGCATACTAGCTTATAAAATGTCAGAAAGCAAATTTTTTTCTCACAGCTAATAATTATAGAAAAGTTTTCCCTTATATCCAAAACTTGGGTTTTAGTACCTTTTGCTTCTGCACACTAGTTTGAGGCTTAGACAGGCTCTGGAAGTGCTTATATTTCCCTCCTGGTTTTTGTGCTTGTAGAATAGCAAGACTGTCAAGAATTTGTTAGGCTCCTGTAGATTCCTCATTATCTACAAAGTGTTTCCATGGAATTCAGGACCAATGTTAGTTCCTGCTGGGATGAAGAGTTGACTGAAAGCAATGATTTCTCCCTTTCCTGATATCTGAAGGAATTCTTCTGGGTGATTATCAAAGTCCCTGGAAGAAAACAGCTGAGGATTGGGTACAATGAACTAATTTCTTCAAATCTCTCAGTAAGCAACAGTTGGAGGAAAGGAATGTCAACATTCATGTAATGAAAGGAGTTCAAAATGAAATCTGAAATCTTCCAAATTATTAAACAATAAGCCAAAACTTGCTTTATTCCTGATGCATTGGCCACATCTCCTTCCCCCAACATTGTTTTCTTTTATCTTCTCTTTTCTTTTCTTACTTTCCTTTTATTTTCAATTTGTCTTTGAGGTGGGGGGGGGGGAGAGGGCATAAAATCTGGCATTGTAAGCATTCTGCTGTGATTTGAATGTGACATATCCTCCACAGGCTCATGTGATACAATACTTGGTCCCTAGCTAATGGAGCTGCTTGGGGAACAGTGTAGAATAGTTTGGAGCTTGAAACACTATGTCAATTGATAGGTCTTGAGGTTTGCTGGTCAGGACTCACTTTCTGTTTCTGCTCCTTGCTTTCTGAGTGTGGATGTGATTTGAGCCTGGCCCCATGCTTTCTCCACCGTGATGGCCTCTATTCCTCGGATCTGTAAGCCAAAAATAGTCCTTTTCTCTTTTAAGTTGGTTAGAGTATTTTATCATAGAAACAGAAGAGCAACTAAAACATCTTCCATCTCTAGTTTATGTCTTTGAAAATAGTTAGCAATTCTGGATTCTTCCAGTTGCCTTTTTAGAGTCCATTTTTCAAATTTTAAGACAAAATGTTGGAATTTAATTGGCCACATGAAATAAAAAAATTACAAAAAAGGAAATCATTGTCTTCCTTCTGATCTTAGAGGTCAACCTCTCCTTCTTTCTAAATATGCTAGTTTTCTCCCGTCCTTTGGCAGGCTGAGAAAAATTCCCTCTGCTCCTAGTTTGGTGAAACAATTTGTCAGTGATGGATTCCCTTTCCTCCAACCCCCACATTCAAAGCAGAAGCTCTGCTTGCTGGTCACTGACCCTCCAACCCCCAATGGCCAGCCTGCACTTGCAAAGCTCATGCTTACATCTCATTGGAACAGGGACTGAAAACACAATCCCCTGTCCTTCACCCTTCCTACAAATCCAGTGATAAAACTCCACTCCCTCTTCAAACATCTCCTTTTTCTCCCCTCCGAAAATTAGCTCATATCTCCATGTAATCAAAAACTTTTTTAATTCTATGTCCATGGCATGACATGTTCAGGCTTTTTATCTCATAATAAAGTTGTATTTTTGTTTAATTTTTTTCTGAAGTGTTTTTAAATATTGAACACATGTTGCACTCATGAGATAATGCCTGGTTGGCAATGCTGCATTATTACTTATGTACTTTGTTGGATTTGATTTGACAAAATTTTGTTGGGATAGTTTATGTTTATTCTCATGACAGGCATTTTATGTATAGTTTTATATTCCTTTAATTTTTCTTACCTGGAAGGGTTTTCTTACATTGTGTCAAAGTAGATCCCCTTGGATTTATTGATGTTTACTTTGTGGGTTGCAATATGATTTATCTTAGTAAATGGTCCATAACCATTAGAAGGAAGTCATCGTGTTCTCTGTTCTATTTGAGCTGAGTGTGTTGACATGCTTGCCATCCCAACACATTGAAGGCTGACCTAAGAAAATCTTGAGTCCAAAGGCAGCTGGTAAAAACACAACTCAAAAAACAAATGCAAAATAAAACAAAAAGTGTCCATAAGAGAACTATGAATTTTTTAAAAATTATTTTTAAAACTCCTTCGGTGATTCTGATGGGCAGCATAATTCACGACCCAGTGGACTTATTAGTTCTTGGATTCAATATGCATTAGAACTATCTGAGAGGTTTGTTAAAATAATTGTTGAATGCCTCAGCCAGAGTCTCTGATCATTGTTCAAAAGTCCAAGTCCAAGGTTTCTACTGAGAATCAAAGCAGACTCTCATTGCAAGCCCTTTTAAACTAATAAAGTAAAATGTACATCTTTAATATACAAAGGTGTAAAATAAACATTTTCATTCCTAATGTAGGAATGGAGGCATAGCAAAAAAAGTCATATCAAATCAATGTTTAAATCCAGCAAAATTGATATATTTTCTAGTTTCCTGTCCAGTATCTGTGAGGCATATAGTAGAGATCATTTGAGCCTTATCAAGTTGAGACATCCTGATTCCATTCTCCTGCTATTTGTGAAACATCTTACCTCTTTCTTATGCCAGCTCTATTTGGTCTTAACAGGCTTCGTTGGCAGACATTCTCTTGTTTCATTGTAGCCAGTATCCCATGGTGTCCATTGCAGTTTAGGCTCCCCTATCTTTGCTTCATGCGGAAGACATTCAGGGCTTCCAATTATGAGATCCTGCTACACATTCCCTGACCTCATGAGCTGTATGCTTGGAGTCTTGGCACATATTTTTAGTACTTTATCACCTGTCATTCTGAACATCTACTAAACCTGTGCTAAATGAATGATGCTGTCAATTATCAAGAAGTAACTGGGCCTCCTTATGCTACGAATGTAGCACCTCCAAATGCTGATGTGACTGAATCTCTGGGAAACATTTTCCTAGATGATCTTCATTGACAAAGATGTCCTAAAGACTCCCTCTTTTTAGATACCCTCTTTTCATAAATTCTTATTTAGAGGAAATCCTTTGTTTGTATGTTTATACCTTACCTTTACATGGGTGAGGTCTTTTTGCTAAAGCATCTTTCCTATTGCCCTAGTGCAAAGCAAACGTTTCCTAATCTCTATAACAGTTATGACCATGCTGTACTTGCTTTGTTCATAATTTTAAACGAAATAGATTTTTGCTCTGCTTTGTACTGCTTTCTCACAGTGAATCTGACTAAAAGCAGTAAACAATAACCATGTCACAGATTGAATGTTGTGCTAACTTGAGATTTCATCTATGAAACATATTAGTCCTTTATTTTTGAATTCATACTCAAATTTGTAGGGTATAGATAGATAGATTATTTGCCAGAATTAACATGAACTATCTTTAGCCTAATTTTCAGTGGAGAGTCATGCTCCAATCTGAAACCTCTTCCAAGAATTCATGTCTTCCAAACTTCCATCAGAATGGCTGCCATTCAGTTCTGTTTATGGGGGTTTTCTACCCCTAATCTTCTAACTTTCCACATAGTTCTTGCAAAATTTTCAGAGGTTTATAGAATATATTACATGCTCACCAGGTAGTGATCCCACTTCCCTCATACCAATTTGTTGTAGTAGTTACTTCTCCTGGTTATCGTGACAAGCTACCTGACCTAAGAAATATAAGGATTGTTTTGGTTCATGATGTCAGAGTAAGTTTGGGTTGTCATGATGGAGAGAACAAGGTGGTAGAGAGTTGCTACTTCTTGCATTTTGATGACCAGGAAGCAGAGATATTAGGTCAAAGTTATAAGTGGATATGCTAGAAAAAGAGAAGGAGGAGGAGGAGGAAGAGGAAGGGGAAGAGGAAGAGAAAGAAGAGGAAGAAGAAGAAGAAAAAGAAGAAGAAGAAGAAGGAGGAGGAAGAAGAAGAGGAGGAGGAAGAGGAGGAGGAAGAGGAGGAGGAGGAGGAGGAGGAGGAGGAGGAGGAGGAGGAGGAAGAGGAGGGGAAGAGGTAGAACATGAATCCAAGCTTCATCCATGAAGATTGAAGTTTATTTGAGAAGTTCTTCCAAAACTCCAGCAAGGCAGCAACAATTCCCCCCCCCCAGGTGGAAATTACTACGGACATGGATTCAAGGTAGAGTTGGAGTGCAGGGGGAAGGAATTTCAGCTTGATGGGTTTATTCAGTTCTGTCTCAGAATAACTAGGAGCCTGTCCAGTCATCTATTTTCCTTCTCAGATCCTATTAATGTTCTTGGTGAGGTCTTCCCTAGAGTTCTGTTTCTGATCTCAGATCTATCAGGCGGGGGCCTCTGGGTTTGAGGTCTGGTTCCAGATTTATCACCCATAGCCTCTCAGAACAAAGCCGCCAACTAAAGCCCAAGTGTTTAAACAACTGAGTCTTTGGAGAGTATTAATATTGAAATTATAATAAGCACTGATTTGTATTCTAATTTAATAGGTTTAGGATGGAGGAGTGACATTTCTCATTACCATTAGGCATTGTTTTGTGCCAATTCTGCTGATCTGTGTCAAATCAAATGTCACTTTACTAATTTATATATTGTAAATGGGATGGGGATGACTTTAAATAATCTTGAATTCTCAGGAGCCAAAATTTCACTATTTTACAGTTGATAGATTGTGGCTTTGTTTAAAAAATTTGCCCAATCAAACCATGTCTTAGAACCTAGTTCTAATCAAACCATGGTTTGAACCTAGTTCAATAGTTAAGTTACTCAAAGACCTCTCAATCTTAGTGGAACAATGTCAAACCCAAAATTTTTTCAAAATTCTACACATACTATTTTGGTGAAAAACAATAAAAATATCCTTAGATTCTCCCTCGTTTGACAACCAGATATACCTGTCTTAAACTAAAGTAAACAACTAAATCTTGTAGATCTGCAAATAGTCACTTTACATTTCAGTCAGGAGCTGTAAAGAGCAATAATCTTGCCTCTCTAGAAGTTTTCTCCTTTGTTGGACAATCTACTTTACCAGGAGAGACAGGGATGACTTTGTTATGATAAACAAATCACAAGGTAGTGGGTTTACAATACAGATATTCTTTTCACGAGAGGTGGGGGTCTGGGCCAGAGCTGTAGTCAGCGGAACGCAATCACCCTGTAACTGCTGAGGCTACTTCAAAATAGGACCTTGTGGCTTCCTCCAGCTTTTTGAAGATTACTTTTTAGGAGGAAAAATCTTTGCTGAGACCACCGCTCTGGAGCGTCCACAAACAGATGCTCTAGTCTACACAGAGCCACAGCCAGCTCAGTAGGGCCTTCAACCCACAACAGTTGCTACAAAACCTCCTTGTGGAGCTCCAAGATGCCTTAAACCAGAGCTGCCCATCTAAGCACGTCTTCTATCTCTGGCCCACAAAACACTGCTCAAAGTAAAAGAAAAAGAACCGTTAACAGATACACATTTTGTGGCCATTTTTAGTGCAGAAAGTGTTAATTAGAAGTGTCTCAAAAAGTTGTACAAAGCTTTTCCTAAACAATTTATAGGTTTTGAAGTCTGCACTAATGAATGAGGCTTACCTACTGTCCACAAAAATTGATTTACTGACCAATCGTCTAATCATAATTGTCTTCTAGACTTTACATGAACTAATCCAGGAGCAGTCAATCAATGTGGCTAGCGGGGCAGATTCACAGTTAGATATGTTAAGATGCAATGGAGAGAGATGGACTCCAGGCTTCTGCTTCCAATCACCTGTTTCAACTGAGCTAAAATAGCTGTATTTGGAGCTTTTCGGAAGTGGTCATTAGGAGAGAAAATAAACCATTTTAAAAACTTGATTTTATGGGAAGGAAAAAACCTTGAAGGTTCAATTTCGAGCACATTTATGAAGGCAATTTGCAGAAGACTTAAAATTCTCAGTGAGCAATTTTATATCCAAGTGGGAAAAACATTTGATATCGCTGGCCATAAGAAAATGAGGATATGAGTTTGGGTTGAGAAAGAAGTTGGCGAGTGCTGATTTTACAATAGGATCTCCTTGAAACTGAGGTTGCCTCAATCACCCTGTGCGGGACAAATATAAACCTTCTGTTCTCAGAGACTGTTTTCCTCCAAGGAAGACATGGATAGAGAAAGTCACATATAAAATCAAATTCACTGTGTATAAAACTGTTACAGTGAGTGAGCATGTATAGCCACTGTAATCTAAAAGTTAAGGAATTCCATTCATTTCTTAAAACTTACTAATATCTGCTTTTATCAGCAAACTCCCCTTCCTTTTATACTAATGATACTAATAAGAAAAAAGTGAATTAAAAATGAAATGCTCTGGAAAAGGTGAAGGAAGGTGAGGAGGGGAGAATCAGCCATTTGTCTAAGACAGGGAAACAAAGTTAGGAGATGATATTAATTTAGTGTCAATTAAATCTCTTTGCATATGTTCTGAGACAAGTGCAGGTGTTTATATCATTTGGTGTCTGTGATTAGTATTTGTTCCTTTTGTTTTATTTATGTTTTGTTCAATATTTCAAATGTTTAATCTTCATTTTGAGTGCACATTCTCAATAATATAAACAGACTATTAAAAAAGACCAGATCTGGAAAAGAGAAATCAAGGAAAAAACTTTTCTTCTGAGATTTCCCTTTCTAGGACCCAGAGATCATGTTTCTGTCTGTGGTTATTTCTAGGTATGGAAGTCTGTTTTTCTTGTAAAGAAAAATTCGAAGATTAAAAATGAAACTTCTGGGGCCAGTCAGATAGCTCGACAGGTAAGGCGCTTACTTCAAAACCTGGCGACCTGAGTTCAATCCCTAGAAGCCCACAGTGCTCATATGTGTTTTTCTCTCTCTCTCTCTGTCTATCATAAATAAATATGGCTCTATAAAAATGGGCTGGAGAGATGGCTCAGGGGTTAAGCCTTTGCCTCACAAGCAGAAGGTGCTGAGTTCGGAGCCTGGATCCCAAGTAAAAACGCCAGGTGAAAATGTTAGTGGCCTTCACTTGCAGCCCTGGAAGGCAGACTCTGAGAAACCTCAGACCAAGGCCAACAGGAGGTAGAAGAGTCCAGAGTGATTCCTGAAGTCATTCTTAGGCCTCCTGGACTCACAGCAATATCATTCTCCTTAGATAGGGCTTGGCACAACGTAGCCACTTTCCTCTGGACATCGGAGGAAAAGAAATGGCCCTCCATGATCCCTGGATGCCAGGGCCTCACTGTGACAGAAGCCCAATGTTTGCTGTCTTGCCACATATGTTGGTGGGTTCTCTGGGTGACCCCTCTGGGCATGTCTACACAACAGCTTTCAAGAAAAAAAAATCTCTATTTTATGTTGTCACTTCCAAAGGTTAGTATTGGCTGATAACCTTGGTGACCAGAGAACAAGTTTGTTAGCATTTTAGTAAGTTCTATAGGGATGTGTCCAGAGCACACTTTTAAGAAGGAAGAGTGTCAGTCAATGTTCAGTCTCAGATTTGACATTTTACTGAAGTTTCTGAGACAGAAGGGAAAGTTTCATTTCATGTCTTATTGCATTTCAACTTTGACCTTCCGGAGCAGTGATAAACAAAGAACAATTAAGGTAGAGAGCTGTCTGCAGATAGATATTCAGTTTCAAGTTGTTTATCTCCAGTCCATAATAATCTAGTCTTCATTTTTCACAGACTTGTCATTGCTTCTAGTCTATGAGACAATTATTCAGTTCTCACACCATGGAATAAGGTCTCTTTCTTTTCTTACCTTCCTTTTCTTTCCTTCTTTCCTTCCTTTTTCTCTTTCACACCCTCTCATCTTCTTTCTCCCTCTCTTTCTTCCTTTTCTCCCACCTTCTTTTTTATATATATTTATTTATTTTTCCCCAATCATACAAGCTTAATAGGTACCCCAGTTCCTTCCCTCCCTCCACCCCTCCCCAGTTCACCTTGCACCCTCCTCCCTTTACCCCTTCCTTTCACCCCCCTCCCTTCTCTTCTCCCAGTGCCCCGCCCTTCCACCCCTCTCATTCCCTGGAGCATCCTTTTGTGTGAATGCCAAACTTCCCTCTAAGTCCTCCACTTTATTGAGGTGTAAGAACTCAGTGGCATTGCCCAGAGCCCTTTCTTGGCTCCCCTTTTTTATGGGAACACTATTATGACTGTTAATCTAGTGCCTGTGATCCATGCTAGACTTTGGGGGTCATTGACATGTCATTCATTGTGTAGGTCATGCAAAGTCTGATTATGGCTACTACAGCCCTAACTTGCGTGGAGTATCTTGTATATCATTGTTCCTCACTATCTTTAGGCTGTCTAACAATCTTGCCGCCCCCTCTTCCGCAAGTTTTCCTGAACTTTAGGATGTCTCCCACCTTCTTTCTTTCCCTTTTTCCTTTCCTTTTTTCCCTCCCTCCTTCCTTCCCTTTTTCCTTCCCTCCCTCCTTCTCTCTCTCCTTCCTCCCTTCCTCCCTCCCTCCCTCCCTCCCTCCTTCCCTCCCTTCCTTCCTCCCTTCCTCCCTTCCTCCCTCCCTCCCTCCCTCCCTACCTTCCTCCCTTCCTCCCTTCCTCCCTTCCTTCCTTCCTTCCTTTCTTCCTTCCTTCCTTCTTTCTTCCTTCCCTCCTTCTGTCCTCTCTCTGTTTCTTTTCCATCTTTTTACCTTCTTCTAGTCTTTCTTTTTCTATTTCTCTTTTGATTCTGCTTCTACTTTTTCCTTTTTTCTTTTTACCTGATATTTTCTTTTGGAACCAAATGAATCTTTTACAAGTCATGAAATACATTATAAGTAGGTGAGCAAAGAGCGTGCAAACCAGAAGGGAGCGTATAACATGTATCTAAAAACAAAGAGAATACAAAAGCCTTCCTTGAAAGTCCATGGAGTTAGTACCAAAAGAGCGTGAATTTGGCACTAATTGGCATTTTAGCAGCCGAAAAGAAAAAGTAAACTGTTTGATCACTTATATACTTATAGAATCAATGTCTCAGAGAGAGAGAGACAGAGAGAGAGAGAGAGAGAGAGAGAGAGAGAGAGAGAGAGAGAGAGAGAGAGAGAGAGAGGGGCTAATTGAACAGGAAAATCTTAACTCTTGCTTGTAATAAGGATAGACAGGAATTTTTCCCAAGGGCATAACATTTTGAAAATAAACTCAACAACTACCTCCTGAGTGGGTTCTACAAGATTGTTTCATGAAGCAATCCTTGGTGATAGTTTTTGCCAAGTCTTAGTTCAACAGTAACAATTTAATGAGCCCTAGTCTCTACCTCACCTCTGCCAATCTAGATAGCAAGAACAACTTCTATGAAGAAAGAAGTGACTTACAAAGATCAGGAAAGGAAATGAAGGCAAATGATTTTCGCATCCTCGTTAGAATGCAGACAAATGCTGAGATCCAAGTACACACAGCTTATGTTTAGCTAAAGGCCATGTCCCACTGAGAGAGGAAGCCAACACAGTCCATAAAATTTACTCAGGTCCAGAAAAAATAAACCGTGGTAGCATGTGCTCAGTGCTGTCTTTAATCAGTGCGGCCACAGCAGACCTGCCTGCAAGGCTCTGAGTGCAGAGAGCCTCTAGAAGCATCCGGAGGCCAGAAGGTCCGGCCCAACGTGGAGCCTGTCACTTGTGCTAATGTGTAACTCTGCACTGGGAAGTGGTATGAAAGATAAAACTACTGTGGCTTTATGAGTATCTTTTTAAATTTAATAACATTGGAAAGATTTTTCCAAGATCTGTGCTGTTAATTATGAGAGCACCTAACATGTTTTAGGGACTTTATTAATTCTGAAATGATATAGAATTCAAATAATGAAAAGTTCAAGGAAAACGAAGTTCAGTATAGATGATTTTAAGCCCCCTTCCCCCAGTTCCCAAGTTGTAGCACCTCGGTCTGACATTTGTTTGTGTCCTATGCCCTCAAGGACTTTATTGCACTTGATCTGTTTCTGATTCTTAGAAAAGACTTTCTGGTTGGTGTTTTCTACAATATCTGTGCCAAAACCCCCAATGTTTTTCATTGTCCTTTCTGACATGGCTCCATGTTTCCATAAAATGCAAGTGGGGTCAGCGAGAGATAGTTCAGCAGGTAGGACATCAGATCTGGCCACCAAAGTTTGATTCCTGGAAACCTACATGATGGACAGAGAGATTGTCTTCCAGAAGTTGTCCTCTGACCTCCACCTGTGTGCCATGAAATGTACATGTGTGTTCAACTTCTCTCCCTCTTCCTCTTCCTCCTGTTAATCCCCTCTCTTCCAAATATAGTAATAAATAAAGATATTGAAAATTAAAATTATTGTGAAAATTAAAATTACTGTTATTGTGATGCCATTTGTTAAAAAGTTTCTCTCTGCTCACTTTCAGCTTCCTGTTGATACCCTTGAGGGTTGGGAACATTTTGCAAATGGGCTTTCCGTCTTCCACCATACTGGAATATCATGGCTCAGAGAAAGACAGTGTCAAGCTCTGGGTAGTGCCAACCAAGATGGGGTGAGGTTGCGCTTGGCCTTTTCTGTGAATTTTAACTCCCCTTCTCGTCCATTTAGTAGGAATTACACTGACTGATAGACAAAGACAGAAGACAAGCACTGGGACAAGGCAGCCACAAAATTTTGGTGGCTCAATGCAAAGTGAAAATACAAGTCACTTTATTAAAAACAAATGAGCATGCATTAAGAATTCATAGATGGTCACAGTGGAGCATTAAATGAAATCAAGGATCTCGGGAGGGCACTGAGGACTGCATGGCTCTCATGCCCAGGAAGTGGCACCTGACTTACATATCTTCTGTAGAACTTAAGACTGAAGGAAACGTCCATCTGCCTGCTTGAGACATGTTCTGAGAACTACCTGTAACATCCTTCTTCTGGTATTTGCCCAGCTCTATCTGGCATCTAAGTTAAAAATGGCTCCTACAGCTAATATTGTCAGTCCTTAACATGTATGTGTGAACCCACACTTTTGTGAAAACTACATTCCTTTCCGTGTATATTCAGATAAAGTCAAGTATGTGTTAGATTCCATTGTCAGTATAATTGCAGATTTTTTTGCCCTTTAGGATATTTACTTACAACAGACTTCTTTTGAGTTCTTCTATTTTCAGAATGCCAGAGTAATAAGGTCAGATAAAATAACCATCTTGGTGGGAAGTACTGTAATTATTCTTAAGGAACAAATAGCTGTTGTTTTTTTTTCTCTTTATGAACAAAGTTAAAGGGACATTTAGGATGTAAAATGAGACACCCAGATTTACTCTAAAATATAAGAATAAAAAAAGAATGTCTTTTAAATACACGACTTTGAATTACTTTATTTTTACTATCTTACTTTATTTTTTCTACCCACATTGAACCTAATAAGGTTAGCTATATACATAAACACCTTGTGTTTGTTTTCTCTGTAGTAAATTAAAGTGTCTTTTCTATTTTAGGTTAATGAAATAGAAAACAGGAATAGGAAAGAAACAGCATATGTACTAGAGAAAACATGGAGTCAGAAAAGCTCAATGGGCAGGAGCTTGAACTTGGCAGCCAAACCATCTATAGTTAAATCATAGCTAGTAGCTCTCACTGGCTCCGTCATCTTGGGAAGCTATTATCTCTCCCTGTCCTTCAGTTCCTCTGATAAAAACAGCAGTCCCTTGGAAGGTTATTGGGAGTAATAATTGAGTTAGTATCTGTATAGCTTAGAAGAGAGTGCCTGGCTCAGAGTAAATAGCATAGCTGTTACTATGAATAAGCTACATTAATTTTGATAAAGGCTGTCAGAACATAAAGCTTCTGCATAGAAGACAGAAGTCTTGCTGAGGTCACTGAACCGTGAGTTCTACTAGTCAGATATAACTCTTTTCTTTTGGGGGGTGGAGGGATTGTATGCTTATATGATGTAAATATATGTGTATATTCACATTCACATGTGTATTTGAGAGGGTGGTGTGTGTGTGTGTGTGTGTGTGTGTGTGTGTGTGTGTGTGTGTGTATACATGCATGCGTGTGCATACAGAGGCAAGAGATTGAAATTGGGTGTCTTCCTTAATTGCTCTCAACAAAATATTTTTAGGTAGGGCTTCTTACTTTAACCCAGAACTCACTGATTTGGCTAGTCTAGTTAGACAGCAACTTGCTCTGGGAACCTCTTGTCTCTGCTACTATCATGCTGGGATTATAGCAAACTGCCATACGTGTTCTGCATGTATGTGGGTTCTTGGAGATTCAAATTTTGGTTCTTTTTGTGCATGGTTTTTTAGTTACATTACAAGTGTCTGGAACAAAATATGTGGCCAAGCAACTTAGGGGAAAAGAGTTAATTGGTTCATGATTCCAGGCCATCATGATAGGGATGCCAGAACAGCATGAGTTGTAAAGACTGATCATATTAGGCCACAGCCAAGAGCAGATGCAACAGACACATATATGCATTCTTGCCAGTGATCCATTTTTCTCATTCTTATGTAGTTGTGACTCCCTTATCTAGGGAATGTGCCTGCCCACGTGGGTTGGGATTTTCCACATAAATGGAATTAAGACAATCCCTCTGATCATGGCCAGAGAACAACATTAACTTAGAGAATTCATCTCGGATGGACTTCTTAAGTGTCGGGTTAACAGTTTATACCAATTATCACATAGGACAAGTATTTTACTCCTGAAGCCAACTCCCAAACCCTAGTCTACCTCCTACGATTTCAGATGACTTTACTGGACTCTGTGCTTATTCTAGGCTGAACCTTCCTTGCTCTGTCCTACTTAGACCCCTAATGTTTGGTCATGGCCATTTTGTTGAAACCAACTAGATAAGGCTGTTTTCACATAGGCTGAAATTACTGATGCTTCTTTAGAAATACACTGAAGTCAAGAGACTTATTTTGATCTCTGTCACTCATCCTTGAACTTCACTCCATCATTTCTGCATCACTCCTTCAGCAGCAGAAAATGCTCAGCTTGTGTATCGACAGGCTCCTTCTCTAGACCACTTACTTCTTGTCTTTATTTACACTTCTCTTAGTTTGGTTGCCATTTGCCATTCATTCACCCAGAAAGGCAATGTCTAAGAATTCTGTCATTATTCCCCTGGTCTCAGCATCTGTCCTGATGCAGAATCAACATTGCTGTCATACAAGGTGTCTGCTGAGACGAGGCTATTGCTTTGAGTGTCACTGTTGTGCTATCCAGCAAGGGAACCTGTGTATGGAGTGTGTCTTGGAACAGAAAGGAAGAATCAATGCAATGATGCATTTTCCTTAAGAATCCAAGAGCAGCTAACGAAAAGTTCAAAGTTCATTGCACCAGTATCATTTAGGAATTATGTTCATAAGCCATTTGAAAAATCTAGATGGAGGATAATATAATAGCTAATATTCATCAGGCTCTTGTATGCCAGACTCCTTTTATTTATGTGAGTAATTCATCAATTGTCATAGCAATCTTCAGAAACAAACAATGATTTTTCCCATTTCTACAGATGATAGAGCTCTGAACATTCCTGAAATTTGGGTTCGTGTCAGTGAAAGGAGACAGTTGGCTTTCAGTGGTAACTCTTTGATTAACTCATTATTGGTGCTGGTGATAGGACTCATGTTTGCTAAGTGGGTACTGTACTGCTGAACTATACCTCCTGTCCTCTGTGGGAACTCTTAACTCTAACTTTAAGGGCGACCTGACTAGGAAATGCAGCAACTGTACTTCAAACAGTGATCTTTGATATGCATCAGAATCCTGAGAGCTTCTCCTATTCTAATACTAACCAGGCTTGATACTGATTCGAGATTTGACTCTGAGATCAGATAAGATTCAGGGTAGGATAGCCGTGGACACCCAGAGAGCTTCTAAACACACAGATGGCCTGATTCTGCCCACAGTTTCCAGCTTAGTGGTTCTGGGCAGTGTCTGGGGATTTCTATTTCTGCCAAGCTCCCAGGTGAGGCTGAGGCTGCACAGTTGAGCTCAGTGGTGAGAGGCTGTGATGTTCTTTAGGGCTGCACAAAACTGAAGGCAGAGATCTGAGCATACAATCCTTCTTGCAAAACTGTGCAAACTTCAGGAACACACACATACACACACACACACAAACACTTCACCTCTCTCCTCCATAATATACAAACACACACACACACACACACACACACACATAGACAAATCACATTCACATTTTAAATTATGAAAAGGATAATAATAGAAAGTTCTCATTGGCTAATTTTGTTCAGAAGTAGAAAATTCCCTATGAAAGATGCCTTGCTTCAGATTTCAATAGCAAATCAGCCATGGGATTAACTGGATTAGTGTAAAAAGCTTTCTCCGAAAGAAAAAGAAAACCCCTTCTTATTTTCCTCGAGTGAATGCATCTGTGATTTCAATGGCCCTGACAGTACCAGGAAGAGGCAGACTCACACAGATGGACGGTGACAGCTGTCCTGCCCCGCCAGGGCAGGTCATGACTGGGCTTACACTGTAAAGTGCTGGAAGCTTCTTGTCTTATGTGAGTCTTTTCACTGTAGGTGGGGATGTCCTTTCAAACTTCAGTATTTGGCTTCGCTTTAGTATTTCATTGTATGTGAATCACAGTGTGCTGTGGTAGAAGGAGCCAAACACCTTTGGAGTTGGCTTACCTGGATTTCCATTTGGCTCCAAAACTGGACTTTCAGAGGCTGTTAAAATGGAGAAAATGAGTGAGCCTACCATTACGTCAAGCTTGCAATGAGCTTACAATATACCAAGAAGTGAGAACTGTGGTCACTGCTACCAAAAACCATGTCCAAGTCATCTTCCAGCTTGCCTTGAAGATGACCGTTCACGGGCTCATTCATGTTCTCCCTCTTCCGTTCTTATCGAGTACTTGAGTGCACACTCCAATATGACACATTCCAAAATAGCAATAGTCGTACTTTTTTTCTGATCGCTGCTTCCATAGCCATCATGATTTTACTAGTCAAGGTACAAATGCAAAATATTTTAGGTAATTATAAATATATAACTATGTTTTTTAACTTCTAAAAGTTACATACATATGGAGAGAATGAGAGAGAGAATAAGAAACATCTCAAATTTTTTTATAAAAGTGAGTTTGTATATTTCATGTTTTCTGTATCAACTTACAATCTAGTGGATGTATGCTGTGTGTGTGCGTTTGTGTGTGGGGAGCAAACATATGTGTACTTGTCGTTGTGCATGTTAGAGTACTGTCTCAATTGTTAATACCTGCCTTTCATTTGGTTTGCCTCAGGGTCTCTTTGTTGTTCTGCCATTGTCTACCCCAGGCAAGCTGGTCCTCGAACTCTGGGGATTCTGTCTCTGTCTCCCATCTCCTCTGTGCTCATACAACATGCCCAGCTTTTACATGGGTTTTGGGGATTCCAACTCAGGTCCTTCCCATTGTGCAGCCAGCACTTTCATCCACTGTGCCAGATATCTGCCTGTTTGCATCTTCAAAACCTTTGAGATGAGTTCAGAGGGTTTAGGGGTAAGAAAAGGAACAATTTTCTTAAAATCTAAGAAACATGGCTAAGTATCATGAGGAAGATCACTGGTCATCTCCCAAATGTGTTTAGTATTTTTGTATTACATATTGAAGGATTGACATAGGAATGAGAAATAAAACCAGAGCATCAGAGTGTTTTAACAAAGTTGTGAAAGGGATTTGCTTTCCATAAATTTCCTTTGGCTAAAGTAGTTACAAATCTGAATGTTATCTTGAGATTCAGATTTATTGTTATTTTGGCTGCTTGCCATGTCTAACGATACAAATATTCCATAGTGGTATCAATTTTTAAAAATCACAAAGACTAGGGCCTTCAAGATGGCTCAATAGTTGAAGAGCTTGCACCTGCTGTGTAAACCAAAGGGCCAGAGTTCAGGTCCTGAGATCCTCTGCAAAAATACTGGATAGCCTGTAATTCCAGACCCAGAAGGCTAAGCCTACAAATCCCCTGAAAACCTGGCCAGCCAAACTAGCCCTACTGGTTAGCTTTGGGCTTAATTACAGGTCCCATCTCAAAGGATAAGATGGAAGAGCAACCAAAGATGATTCCTAATATCAACTTTGGTCTCCACATGCACACACAGTCATTTATACATGCACCCTCACACACATCTTTCACACATGCAAATACACACATCCATCTTGTATATACATTTACATAAAAATGGGAAAAAGGATAAAGAATAAGGCTTCACATTTGGAATAAACACAAGAGAACAGAGGTTAAACTGACTGGCATCTTGATTCTAGATTTTTCCATCCTCCAGAACTGTGAACAATAAATTTAACATTACTCATGGTGTTTTTGTCATATCAGCCTGAGTTAATTAAACCATAAACCATAAATCTTTTGTGTTTCTTGTCTTTGGGTATTCTTGTGCTGTGTAGACTCACTTAGTATCTATGTTGTAACACAAAGAATGAGGCAGAGTCCTTTTCTGTGACCTAGACAAGAGGGCAGGAAAGACACTGTGGCATGTCTCTATCTCTTCCTTTTGGGCCATTCTCTCTGAAAGCACGAAGTTTTTATGCATTTGTCCTTGACAGAGAAGTTAACCATCTGGTTAGCACCTTCAACTCCAGGCAAGTTTTCAGAGACTGACAAAACCTCAACTGGTACTTGGTTCATGAAGATGAGCTGTGTCTGTTTAATAGGGATGTTCCCAGGTTCAAACTAAAATTTTATTTCTCAGAAAATTCTTCTCATGGTCAAACTTGAGTGGTTGGTGTCCCTTGTGTAACAGCAGCCTTAGGAGACCTGGTGAACCAGTTGCTCCATCTCTGACTCTCTAGGTAAGGAGATCTTAAGTTTTGAGGTGATGTGTAACTTATTAACATTTATATAATTAATTCATATAACATATCAGCTACCTTTTTTCATTAGTAAAGTGGGGAGTATTCCTGCCAGTCTTGTAAAATACCATTTTGCATCAGGAAGTCACATTGTATCTCTCCAACAGGTTTAAAGACGAAAAAGGGAAACAATGTATTTTAATTTTCCTTACAAACTTTTAAGGCGATGCCTCCAAATTCCACCTTGCTGCTTGGCAGGGTGTTTCATTTGTCTTGTTCCTTCATTTTCATTTGATCGGCAGTGGAAACAGGTTGTTACCAGAACATCTTCTCATTACAGCTTAGGAAGCCAAAGGCAAAAATCATTGAATTCGTGTCTAAAAACAGCTCCAGATAATGAAGAAATGTCCTAAATAAATAAAATACAGAACATAGAAGCCTTCACTACCATTTCAGTAGATACACGAGGGAAGCATCTGGGACAATATTTCATGTCAGAGTTAGCTTTAGAAATCCAGATGCCATTTTATCCATTTTTTCCATTTTATTGACTGGCAGGTTTAAAGTTTAGAAATGGAAAAATCCTTTTTTTGCTTTTAATAAGTTGCTGGATTTAGGTATTTATAATGTGATAATGAATGACTTCTAAAATTCATGTTACTTTACAAAAATGCTAGACCTAAAATATTTGCGGATTATGGGTTTTTTTGATGCCAGACTTTTATTCAGTCACATTGAAGCACTTAGAAATATTATACTAAACATACATACATAGATATTTATATTCAGTATATATATCCAGTATGTAATATATACACTTTATATTCAGAAAATGCAGCTTTTTAACATGTAGCATTATTACAAAATATTAATCAGCCCGTACAACTCACTTTTCAAGCTCAGAAGACATTTCAATTTCATCTTCGACCATATGTATGTGTTTTTTTTCCTGTCTTTTCACCTTAGTAAGAGTGAAAAAATTAAACTGTTTGTGATTGTCTACTTGTATGATCTTTATTCCTTCTTACCTCATTCCTTCTGAAATTGTGTAAGTGGGTGTGTTGGTGGCTAGAGTTCAAAGTGCAATGCTTTTAGAGGAGACAGGGAAGTGAAGAGAAAAGCTGAATCCTTCGTCATTTAAAGAAAATGTGATCCTGGACAGACTGGAAACTGACTTTCGTGCAGATGCTTTGAAAGGAGAATCTGAATTGGAACAGAGTGGAATATAAATCTTTAAATACTAATCTTGCAATGCAGAAAGTAAATTAATACTGATGGAAAAATCCAGAGACCTGTGTCTTACTCTGAATCACCCATTTAAGACAATTTAGTAAAATTTAAAATTTCTTTTCTCTTTTTTCTTTTCTCTTCTCTTTTCTTTCTCTCTCTTTTTCTTCCTTTCTCTCTCTTTTTTCTCTTCCCTCCCTCCCTCCCTCCTTCCCTTCCTCCCTCTCTTTCTTCTTTTCTTTCTTCCTTCCTTGCAGAGATGGGAGACTGTATGTTAGCTACTCTGGTCTCCATCTCCTGAGCTCATGCGATCATCCTGCCTTAGCCTCATGTTTCCCAGGATTACAGGTGTGTGATACCAGGCCTGACTTGTCACATGATATTTTTAAAAACTTAAATGACAATTACTTATATGTGACATGAGTGCTAACAAAGGAAGCTATATGCACTTAAAAGCAATAAATCTTGTCAATAAAGTTATAAAATTTTCAGAATGAAAAGGGCTATTCGTAGCCAGCTATGGAGGCAAACATGCATCATCCTGGCACTCAGGAGGCAGTGTCGGAGGAACTGGCACAATTTTAAGTGCATCCTGATCTTAATGAGAAAGGACTGTATGGTAAAATCCTATCTCAGAAAGCTATCAATAAATAAAAAGAAACAAATATAAAATAATTGATAAAATAACTCAAATAGTAATATAATTTCTTATAATAATTTTTGAAAAATTGAAAAGAACTTTTCTTTCATCCTGGTTTCTTACATCTTCCAAGCTGGTTCCATTTGGTAATCCATAGACATTTGTTGCATTTCTTCTGTGACTTTTGAGTCATATCACCAGCTTCTAAATCATTGCTTTTCTCCCATGATTACCCAGTTGGCAGTTATTATTTCTCCTATGCTGTCCTTATCTCTGGAAGCCTCTTGATTTGTTTTCAGATCTCTTCCCATAGCTTTTCTGTTGTCTATGATTCTCTACTCTTGTCCTAAAAAAAATCTATATCCTAGTTTCTGAAACTTGCAGTTTCCGGATATTTAATCACTCCCTGTGAAACATGCTCATTGTGACCCTCATCCCTCCTGACCTACAGCATCCCAGATGCTTCCTGTGCCACAGATCCCAGGCGCTGGCTTGTGAGTTACAGGAAACTCTGTCCTTTTTCTCTGGATGCTGAAATGCTTAAATAATGTAAAATTGTTCTGTATTATTTTCTTAGGAGAGTGGCTCTCATTCTTTTAGATTTCCCTCCTTTTCTTCTTTGAAAACTCTCTGTATAGTCACACCACTTGTGATTCCTTTAACAGAACATAAAGAGAATAAATATGTAGGTGAACTTTGTTCCTACTCCATGACATCTCCAATGACAAACTGGCAAGGAAAGACATGAAAAATGTGGTGAACTTTCATTGTATCCTCAATGTGTCACAATTTCCCACTATGCTAAAGGAAGCTACCACAGTGAATGCAAGTTGATGTACACACTTGATCTAGATGAGTGTGATAGTTTATAAAAATTAAACACTTGAAGAAAAATCATAAGGCAGAATTGCTAAAAGGCAACTCTGTAGGAAATGGTGATCAAATGATATATGCCCCTCCTCCGCTCAGTAGAAAAAAAGTAATCATATTTCAGACTGATATATATAAGGAAGTCAACCTGTAATTCCACACTCATCCATTCGACAAATGTACCTGAGAGATATTGTGATATCAGGCACTATTCTAAAGGCTAAGGATGGGTTTACAGGAACTGTGAGATTATGGGAATAATTTCATGGATCATTCCAGGATCAGGATTGGGTTGGGTTGGGATGGTGGCACTGGGAGAAGAGAGATGATAAGTCAACTCAATCTGTGAGAGTAAGGTTAGGGCATCACAGATTTTAGAAGTCCTGGAGATTATATTTAGTTCATTCTAAAAGAATTCAGTAGGAGATTGGCAGACAGAGTTGTTGGCAGAGTGAGGGACCAATTAAGAAGCAGACGGAAGGGAGACAGTCTGAACAAAGATGAAGTCAAGAATTCAAGTTCCATGTGGGAAACCACAGGCATTCTAAGAGTTTCTGAAATTTGAGTTATGAGGCTGACATCTGAAAAGTAAGATGTGTAAGAATGAATGACAAGAAAAGATGATGCAGAGATGGGAGTTCAAATCAAGGAACTTTATTTGGTGGAGATAAGAAACCTGTAAGAGATGGTCACTTTATCTATACTGTTAGTGCTTAACAGAAGATGAATGAATATAAATGAGACTATGGTAGAGATCACCACAACATTTAAGGAAGTATGGAAGCTTGTGTTTGTAGGAGTTGGTATAATAAATATAGATATTAGAAGTATTTAGAAGTAAAATCATCCAGACTGCAGTTTCATTGATTACATACAAAGATCAAAGGGATAATGGCATTAAGAAGTACATCTGGGCTTTTAGTTAAACCTTTTGAGAGAATAGCAGTGTCAAAATCTAGGCAGTCAGAAACAGGAGAAATGAAGGGGAAACTAATGACTTTGACTTCTGGCACATTACATTCCAAGTTCTGTTTCTAATCGGCTTTATTCATTTGGGCTATGTAGCTGTCACAGTTCTATATAAAAACCATATTCTCCAGTGGGAGACTAGATGAAGGGTTTGAACTTGCAAGATATTAAAATGTAAAGTTATCCTTCATTCATATGTGAAGATGAAACCACATAGGAAGAAAATATAGATGGAGATGGTAAGCTGAGAGAGATACATGGAAAATATTGAATGTTTACACACAGAAAACAGGCAAAAGAAGACTCATGAGAAAACCAGGAAGAGAAGATGGCATAGAGACCAACTCAGTAGGCTTTTAAGATGCAGAACATGTTCATCAGTATGAAAACCTTATTACCTTCTAAGGCCAACTGAGAAATAGTCTCCATGGCCAGAAAGTGGAGTAAATCATGAGTGACTTTGGTAGAATAAGGAGCAGAGGTCAAATTTCACTGAATTCTTGATTCTGTGGGAGAGTAGGCTCTATTTCTAAGAAATCTGGAGAAAGGGGTAAGAAATTTTAATGACATATGAGCAAAGAAAGGGAGTTAAAAATGTTTTGGAGATTTTGAACATAAAGATTATTGGAAGGAGAAGGCACAGAGGAAGATGGGTTCATTTCAATGTTTGTAAGGTACTAGAACTTCAGAGAAGACAGAAGAAACTCAAAGACAGGAGCTTTCACAGAGCAGAATCTGGTAGATCAAGTTTTGTCAACCACAGACACTCACTACTGAAATATGTTGTCCTTCTAGTTGGTATATTGCTTGGGGGTGAGTTGGGTAATTAAGTAAATGAGTCGAGAAGCTATATTATCTACTTCCTTCATAGAATAAATAGGTGGGGTCTTAGAAAGTAAATAGTATATGAAGTGTCAGAAAGGCGAATTGAAGATGTTAAGAAAAATGCAAGGCTCTTACTACATAGAGAATGGGCCTAAGGAAGGACTGTTCTGACTTGGACATAGCTGGAGGAAGATGAAACTCAATGGACCACATATGCAAAAAGACATGAAATAGGAGGGAGATTAGTAGGGAAGAAGAAGGACTATAATGGGAAAAGGAGTTGGGGATGGGACTGGGGATTAAAATCAATGTTTGTCATAGATAGATTCATTGAGAAACCTGAATGTTTTTAGATTGATGAACCATCTTTGCTAACATGTGTAATCATGGGTTCTTTCTGCTAATCCAAGTTTCCCTTTATTTTCAGGTAAATGTCTCAATTAAACCTGCATGGTTGCTGATGAAATCACCATCAAATGGCTTAAGGGAATAAGGGGTTTATTCTCTTATGATAGTCCGGTTACATTTCTCAGTCCAGCGTGGCAAGAGAGCATGCACAATCACCAAAGGCCCGAAGGAACTGGCCACACCATATACATGTAATAGCTGAGAGAGGGACAATCCTTACTTGCCAGACCATCATGTCTGGTCAAGGATGCCTATTTTCTGAACCAGCTCTCTGTATTTTATTGTCCTTCTAGAGCCTAGTCCCACCCACCATGGGCTGAGCCTTCATCCATTAGACTATCTCCCATAGGTTTGCCTGGGTTTAACTCAACTACTAATTCTCTACAAATATATCCACAGTTCAAATCTTCAACTGTCAAGTTGATGCCTGTCCTGTGCCTAACTATGACAGTGTTCCACTTTATGACTCTAGGCATACGTTCTTGCTTTCTCTTTCATATAAGAAAGGATGTTGTATTAAATATAGGTGATAATTCTGGATTCATTTTGATTTCAAGCCCAAGTAAGCACAATGCAGAAAACATCAGACTAGTAGGTGACCCAAGTTTGAAAAAACAGTCACAATATTTCAAATAACATGATTTTTTTTTGCTTATGAAACAGAATAATATTTGGCATTTTTTTCACTCAGCAGAACTTAAACCTTTAAGGATATCTTCCTCTGCTATTATTATTTAGTAATGCCACATGATATGTTCTTTAAGTTTGACAAATAAAACTTTAATCAAAGGCAGTAAATGTGTCATTATAAAAATAGAGTCACTGGGGCTGGGGTGGCTCAAGGGCTAAGCCTCTGCCTTGCAGGCGGAAGGTCCTGAGTTGGGATCCTAGACCCCACGTATAGACGCCAGGCGGAAGCGGGCGTGGCCTGCGTTTCCGGTCTGATAGGGTGGAGCCTGTGAATCCTGAGGCAGAGTAAGCAAGGAGGTGGAGGCGGTCTATGGTGGTTCCCGAATTCGTCCGTGGTTCTATACACACACACACACACACACACACACGCACACACGCACACATGCACACACGCATACACGCACAATTGAATAAATTAAAAAAAAGTCACTGATACTCCGCACTATGGTTGGGCATTGCTGTCCACTTCACCATTCTCTTCTATTGCCTTAGGCTGCATCCTGTCAGGGCATTGAGGTCCTTTACTTCTGTTGTGGAAAAAGACTTCTAGGCTGAATGTTAAGTGTTCGTACAATCAATGGGTATAATAACAGCTATTTACAGAGCAGTTTGATGTACTATCTTCCTACATATAGGTTCATTGTCTATTTTCCCTATTGATCTATTTCCTTCCCTTTTTTAGGTTCTTGCTCTAGTTTATGTTACAGAGGCCTGAACCCCCATAAGAGCAGACAAGCCAGAGGTAACCCTGGGGTCCATAGAAACATTCAGGCAGGAGGGTGGAAGGAAACGGGAGAAAATAGGAGGAAGTGGGAAAGATTGGTGAAGGGAGGGAATAGGAATGGGGGGATGGAGGGAAGCAGGGATGAGTACTCAATATGCTTGTAAAAGTAGAAAAAAATAAATAAATCACTGTGATAAAGTAAAAAAAAATTAGAGCAAACTCTTCAGTGAATACAAGGGACATTTTCAATGGAGCTATTTAGAAGATACACATTTTTTTTTTTTATTTCAGCTCATACAAACTTATTAGGTACACCAGATCCCTCCCTCCCTCCTCCTCCCCCTGTACTCCCTGCTGCCCCTTCCCACCCTCTCCCTCCCCATCCCCCAGTGCCTCCCGCCCCAATTCCCAGAGAGTCCTTTCTTGTGCATGTCTGATTTTCCTCTGGGCCCTCCTCTCCGATGACGTACAAGGACCCAGTGGCCTTTCCCTGAACCCTTTCCCGTGTTCCCCTTAGGTATAGGAACACTGCTGTGGCTGCCAATCCTTTGCCTCCAAGGATCTTGGTGCCTTTAGCAGATGCTAGACTTTGTGAGGTCAACAGTGTGTTGGACAATGCGCAGGGCATGCAAAGTCCAATTATGATTGCTTCAGCCCTAACTAGTATGGAGTATCTTGCAAATCATTGTTCCTCCCATCCTTTTGCTCTTACACTCTTACCTGCCCCCTCTTCCGCAAATTTCCCTGAGCTTCAAGATGGGGAGAGACTAAGCTGGCCTAGTTCTAGGTGGTTGATATAGAGTCTCTGAAGTTCTGGATTGTGGTTTGTTGATTTTCTTTTGCAGTTTTGCTGCTCCTGCAATGCCCTTCACTCCATCCTGGTGGGCATTGTATATTACCCCCTGGCCAGAGACAAAAAGCTGTTAGAGTCTTGAAGATACACATTTTTGGAATCTGACTTTGCTGGAGCAAAATGGGACAATATCTCTAGTTGAAAAAGTCCTAAAATGAGAAATTACAGAAACTTGAACAGAGTTATGTCCAAAGTCACAGCAGGTGTTCTATCCTTGATTAGAAATAATAGGTTTTGGAGAGATGGCAGAGGTTCTTGTGCAGCACATAGGAGTTGGTGGAGAATAAGGGAAGCAAGATGTCCACAGAACATTTGTAAGGTAACCTGGGGACAAATAATCCAGAGTATGAGGGGGTCTCAGACACAACAGCTGAATAGTTAGATTTAGTTCTGCAGCAAGCAGATCAGTGATGAAACATGATCAAGGGAAGGAATCAGGGGTTAAAGATTAGAGGTTGTCTTCTCAGACAGTAGGTAGCTGAGTGATAAAGAGGAAAAAACATCAGGTGCACTTGAAAGAAAGAATTGATAATGTTCTTGAATTTGTCATTCTCCAAATGCCACTTTTGATGTGCATTTAATGAAGTTTGCTACTAAGTACCGTAATAGTTTTATTGCAAAATGTTTGAGCATATGGTTGAGTTTCACTTGTGCATGGTGTCTCGGCCAGCTCCTTAGTATCTTTCTCTTTGCCCTTTCTTTTCTCTACTTTTATCCTTATCACTAGCATCATCTTCTTTCCATATACTTTATTGCATTTATTCATTCCTGCAGAATATAAAGTACTTTGAGAGAAATACTATATGGATTATTCAGTCATTCACATATAAACTTTTGACAGTTCCTTGATTGAGGCATCCAGTTGAGGTTTTCTGTTTCTAAAGAATAAAAAATATTTTCTTCATGCCTTAATATTAGTAAAGGAATTAGTTGTGTATTCACTTTTTCACTATTCTAAGAGAAATTTTATGTACTTTGCTTTTCAGGAAAGGAAATTGAAGTCCTATACAGTCAGATAACTCTGGGGGGGGGTAGTAACCTGTAAACCCACAGAATATCCTCTTAAGAATCATATAGGATAAACACTCAAGTAAATTCAACAAATATTCATAGTTAAGATGATAATGATAAGATTAGGAAAAGGTGTGAGGATGAGGAAAAGGCATAATAAATCAGTAGTGATCATATCTCTGGGTAGATGACTATGTTGCAAAGCATCATAGAACTCAGCCCCCAGTGATTTTCAACATTTTATCAGACATTTTTTTAACATCCAAAAAGTAGAATGGATATTTGAATCTATTTAGATGTATGACAGGGAAAAATGTTGGGCCTGGTTTATAGTCTTTGGTAGTTTTAAAATTCTAGACTTAATTAATTATAAGACTTGCAATGTGTATGCACATATACATTTATAAAAATGCATGAATTTAATGGAATTAAGCCTGAGAAAAGTTATCTAATAATTATAATCACATAATCCTCTTCTTTCTAAAATTTAAAAATATTTATTAATATTATGGGCTAGCTCTGGATAAATCCTGGTCAAATGATACATCACTTTGATACATTAATTAATCTTGAATGCAGCCAATAAAAAAAAACAGAGAAAAAGAAAAGTAGGATGTACTTTTCTGACATATGAAGATTCGCAAAGAAGAAGAGGTTGTGTATAGCTAATTAAATATAAAGTAGAATCTCAAAATTATCCTTAAATCCCATCACTTTGAATCTGTTGGCATTGGCCACAGTAGAGTGGGTTATGAAATACCTGATGCTGGCTAGGCCAGATGCAAATAGTTCGTGGCAGCCGAATGCTCATTAGTCAGCACTGATACATATTTGAGGGGCAGAAGGAGCTCAAGTGATTACATCTGCAGGTGTGGAATCTTTCAGCTTTAATTCTGTGGCTACTCAGAACACAGTTTCGGTTTAGGCAAAACTGTGAGCTTCGTGTCTAGGCATCTCCTCTGGGGAAACCTCATTATCGTGGCAGCTATTTTTGCTCAGCACCCATTGCCTGGCAGATGATAGCCTTTTTATCTCCTTAACTTACAAAGACTGCAAGGCAAGAGCCAATGGATGTGTGAGTTCACAAAGTACTCTTCAAAGGGGAGAGATTATCTAAATGAGCAATCAGGTAATAAAAACGTCAAGAAAAACTAATGACTTTCCTTGCAAGAATGCACAACAGCATTCATAAGAAATTCTGCTTGGATTAGAGATTCTGGGTTTACATGGAAATTCTCAGAAAGAAAAAAAATCTGTTGTGTACTTCTAGTGGTAGGTTATGTATAACCATCATCATTCTTTAGCCTGAGCACAGGAATGATGTCACATTTGCCCATGGGACTAAACTGCATTGTCTAACAAACACTCAGGAATATTTTTCCATAGGAAAAATAATGAAATACTGCTACATACCTTCCTGTATGAGGAGCAGTTGGAACTCTTACTGATATTCCTGATAGAAATAAAAAGTGGTACACTATTCTGCTAAACTGCTTCACCATTTCTAATAAAAATGGAGTACTCCATTCTACTTTTGGATATGCATTCAGGATTTTTTTTTCCTAGAATAGTAAGCTTATTCATAGTAGAAATTGTCACTAAGAATGTATGAACCAGCTGGGCTATACTGAAATGTATAAAATTATGAACCAACAATGCTATTAGGTATGATAGGATGATTATATTTTCTAGTAATGTTGTAGCCATTTTAGTTTGTGTATGTGCTATCTTGCTCACACAACAACAAAATTGCCCAAAGATGTAGTGTATAGAACTCAGACCTGTTATTAAGTGGTATAAGGACTGAGCATGACTATTATCCAACAATAAAAGAATAAACTATTCACATTAATAATTATGTTCAACAAGTATTACTATTTCAAAAAATAGAAGTATGAGTTCATTTCCATAAAATGCAAGAACAGGCCAAACTTATCCATGGTGACAGAACAGTGGTTACTTACACATGTGGGAAAGTGTTATAGACTGTGAAAGGACTGCACAAATGGTGAAAATATTCTACAACTTGGTTAGGCTAACTTGGAGCATAATGTATGTAAAAATTCATCAGGACAGATAGCAAAGATTTTTATTTTATTGCATATAAATTATGTCTTAATAATATATTGTAAATCAAGAGGGAAAAATTTTAGAAGAGAAATCTATTTAAGCTTTCCATGAAGACAACCTGAAGAAGTAATAGAGTTTAGTCCATCTTACACTTTTTACATTTGGTTGATGGGGAGGGAGTATATGTACTATTTGCTAGGAATGTAAGAATGCACAGAACTGTAGGTGGCTTATCAATTCTGATCTCTAGATCAGTCAGAGAAGATGTGCATATAGTTTGATTTTACCACTGTAAGGCACATATAATTTCAGTATACTGGGAGCATGGAGGCTGTGTCTTTTAGTAGTAGAAGCTAAGTGACACAGAGGTGCTCACAGGAACGGCAGCTGTCCGCTGCAAGCCTGGGATAAGTTATACTACCCAGTAGAATACATGTGAGACCTCTGCTAAGGTCTCATACACTCTTGGAACAGGGACTTGATTTTAATGAAGACAGAGATTCTTTGTGAAAAGTGACAGAACAAGTCACAGGCACAGAGTGTAAAACTCACTGTGCCTTCGGCTGTTGTCCAGATTAGCGAGCTTGTGGGTACAGGGCGACATCGGAAAGAACATGGTTTCTGTGCATGTTTACATATGCCTGTTACGTTGGGCTGTTCAGTCAGGTTCATCTACCCATTTCAGTGCTATCTTCTACAAGCCCGTACAAATGATGTTTCAGTTTCTAGGCTTTCAAAGCTATCGAGGTAAGCCTGCCAGGATTTTGTAAAATCCTATAGAAAGCCAGCAATAGCTGCCAAGAGAGCGTCTCCATGGCAGCGAATGGCTGTGCTGAGTAGGAGTGGATCCCCAAATAGAGGAAGCCTTTCTTGTGGGAAGTCGGATGTTCTCTAGGACAGCTAGACTGCAGACCGAGAGGTTCCATCCACTCAGTAGGTGCCAAGATAAACTCAGAGGTCAAATGAAAGGCTGTTCCCTATGGCAGGAATAGTTGTCAAGCAAGAATAAATCCATGAGCTCTGCTTTTTTCTAAGGAACAGTGGTAGAGAATTTATCCAAATTAATAGGCTTTTTGACTGGACCTCAGGTAATAATGCTATGTTAACCTAACTCATGAAAGTTTAGCTTGGCATGAGTCCTTAGACTTGAGTACTAATCTTTAGGAAATTCAGTCCAAGATGCCAAATGATATAATAGTAAAAGATCTAGGAGTTACTTCTAATTTAGTCAACTTCACATTAAGAAGATACTCCTGATTCACAAAGCTATGTACATTTTTTTCTCAATGTGAAAAAAATGAATATCAGTTGAAAACTTAGAAGGAGATAGTATGATGTAGTGGGTGGATCCTGGAATTAAAAGACGTGACTTGAATGTTGTATTTCCCAGTTCCCAGAGACGCTTCACAAGCACAGCTCAAATATACTTCTTCTGAATGTTCTATATAAGGAATATTAGAAATTGGCCCTTGTCACCGAAACTGGCAGTCCTCAATATATGGGGAACCATCAGAAATATTTGGGAGACATTCTCCTTTCTTTCAAATATGTCTTCAGGATATGGCTGTATCTTCTGGAAGAGAAGTGTGTGTGGTGTGTGGTTGCAGCAGGATAGGACTTAGAGGACTCAGTGATTATTGGATGGCATGACCTGTCTTTGTGATGCTCACTAACTACTTTCTGCAACCAGTTTTTAAAGCGCCGTCTAGTGAATGGATGCAAAGGGTTTGACACCAAATAACACTAGAACAAATGTGGTTCTTCTTTTTTTTTTTTTTTTTAAATCTTCCTTAGTAATGGCTTTGAGTATAGATAAGAGTTAGCATGTATCATAGTGACTTTTGGTGTTCAGAAACGAATTAGGCATTCATTTTAATATATCATAATTCCTTCACAACTGTTCACCTACCATTAAATCTTACAGTTTGCCTGTAAGTCATTAATCTGAAATTTTCTATAAAATTTCACCAACCTATGGAACAGACTAAAATTAATGACTTGAATGCAAAATATAATAGTATTTCCATTAAACTTCACATATGAGAGTATAGGAAGGAAGAAAAGTAATTTTTTCACATTTTATACTTAAGTAAATTAATTCAATGAAAATGCCCTTAAAGAATAAAAAATTAGGGGGCTGGAGAGGTGGCTCAGGGGTTAAGCCTCTGCCTTGCAGGTGGAAGGTCCTGAGTTGGGATCCTGGACCCCACGTATAGACGCCGGGCGGAAGCAGGGGGGGGCAGCCTGCATTTCCGATCCTGGTAGGGCGGAGCCTGTGAATCCCAGGGCAGAGTAAACAAGGAGGAAGGAGTCCATGGTGGTTCCCGAATTCTTCCGTGGTGCTACACACACATGCACACACATACACACGCACAATTGAATACATAATAAAAAATTATAAAAAAAGAATAAAAAATTAATTCACTAATAGATTTTGAGACTCTTGATTTGGTTATTAAGATGTGGTTAATGTATACATAAGAAGTAGAAAACATAGAGAATAACTTAAAAGTAAAATAATTATCCATAATCTCATTCCAAGAATACTTACAGAAAGGTCTGAGTTTTATGCTTTCTCCTCTACCTGGCCCTCTTGCCCCTCAGATCATCACATACTAGTTAAGCCCCTAAGTAGTTCTCAGTGGAAAATCCTGCCCTGACACAGGCTGGCAGGAAGAAGTGCTTTAGGACAGCGTGGGGTGGTATGTCCTTTTGGGCCGTCTATTCTAATGATGTGCTGCTGGGCTAAGGCCCTTGCCTTTCCTCTTTACACCCAGGGAAGCCACACAGCAGACGGCCTTCCAGATGCTTCTCTCTGTTAATAAGACTCAGAGTACTTCAGAAGCTGGTGGCAGAGTAATTCAGAAGCTGGGTTTAGTGTACCTTACCCCAAGTGGATGTGCATTGGTGCTCACCTAATGCTTTCTCAGGAGGAGGCATGTTTTTCTCCATCTGAGGCAAATGCTTTCTCTACATCCTCTTGAAACACTCACAAAACACACACATATACCACACCACACACACAAACACACTCATAAACACACACCACACACTCCACATATATACACCATGATCACACACACACACACACATACACAATAGAGACTCACCAAATAAGAACACCTACCATTACACACATCCCAGTACTGTTATATACGGACCACCACATACCACATACACACATACACACAGACATATCCACACAGACACACACCATCACCACACACACATACACATATACACCATTCGCACACTTTTTTTTCTTCCATTTTGTGAGAGGTTTCACTGTCATCTCAGGCTGGCTTCCAGGTTGCAATCACCCAGCCTCTGTCTTCCCAGTGTGTGGAATACAGGTGTGTACTCGGCCTAAGTACCTTTTATTTCTTTGCAGTGCTCAGATGCTAGGCACATGTTTCCAAACAATAGAATATCATCCGTTTGGCTGAGACTCCTCTTTTAAGGACATCTGCTCACTTCTCCTTCCTCCAAGGCTTCATTGCCCACCCTGTCTGCTCTTCACCCCTAATTCCATCTCAATTCATCATTCTAGAGTCTTTGCTGGCTGCTGCCCAGATACTCCTGGGAATTTCTCTGAAGTTACTATGAAACTCTTGGTTGCTATTTTGCGTGCACACTGTTCAGTTCTTGCCTCTTGCTCAAACAGCTCCAATTTATTCTTCTCTGTGGGTGGTTTTCTTTTCTCCTCTCTCAGATGCTGACTTTTCTCAGAGTCTGTTCTCAGACTACCTCCTTTCTCACTAGACAACGTTCCAGATCCATCTCATCTTCTATCACACCCTTAAATGCCACTTGACTGTGGAGGGT
Organism: Typhlomys cinereus; assembly: GCA_023101885.1. Lineage (NCBI taxonomy): Eukaryota > Metazoa > Chordata > Mammalia > Rodentia > Platacanthomyidae > Typhlomys > Typhlomys cinereus. Next base: position 4,176,591 of record JALPQD010000070.1, on the reverse strand, counting down.
TCCTATCCCAAGTTGGTGTCCTGATCTGTATTCACATCCCGTGTTCACACGCCTCATCCAAGGAGGCTTCATCAGCAATTTCACAAACACTCAACACTTGGCAATGGAACTTAAATCTTAGCACCTCCCCCTTCTCCTTCTCCCACATGCATTTACTTCCTGATATATGTAGTGAGGATGCTGCCACACATTTGGAAGATGGCTGGCCACCTATCGTTCCTGGCTCCCCTTGCATCTGCACCTCTCAGTGGTCATCACCTCAAACTCCAAACCTGTCTATCCTCTATTCAAACTGGTTTAGTCCTGTATAGGCATTTATTGTTATCTCAGTAGTGTAGTCTTCCAGCTTATTTATTTTTCCAGTTTCCAGTTTCCTCACTTTGATTCACTCCTACACTGATGCTGGAGGGGAATTTCTAAAATATAGCCTGACTGTTAAGTGCAGTTATCCCTATGTAGTATTCAACACAAAGAAAATCCCTAGTAAAAGCTGATCCGACTTCATTTCTGACCAGACTCTGACATTTCTTCCTCTATCTTCCTTAGTTTTTTTTGTCATGTCATTCAGAATCATGCAGCACAAGCTGACCACACTTGTTTGCTCATTCTTATGGTATCTGAAGTAACCATTTGTTCTGACTTTTCTCAGGATAGTTCTTACATTGACATTCAAGTTTTTTTTTTCTTTGCACCTGTTGTTTATTTTCATACATTTGTGTAAAGGAAATGTATTTATTTCTCACTTTAACTTTCTCAGAACTCCCTTCCTGCAGTCCTAAAGAACATGCATCATGCTCAAGTTAACTATTTCCTGACTAACCCAGAACACATGTTCACACGGTCACAAAGGAAGTTAGAATGACAAAGCTATTTAAGGCACAAGCCTGTGGTAGAGATTTCATTTCCTCAGAACTTAGACTTTTCATGTTCTTCAGCTGATTACATCTGACTGAGTAGTTTCTAAACATTAAAATACCCACTAAGGAAATCTAAAAACATTTCAGAAATATTTAAGACTAAAGATGATTACTGATTCTTAAAAATAATTATTTGATTAAATATGTAGTGCTTTATAAAACATTTGATCACAAAAGGGAACACATATATTAGATATGATTGAGATTTAAGTGTTAAAAGATGATATTTTTGTATTTTTTAATATTGGAGATTCATTAAAAGACTAATGATTGAAGACATGTGAAGGATGCATTTGTTTTTATTGTGACTTGGATATTATGTGAAAATTGTACAGCTTATGATATGTTCTGGGAGAATGAGAATGATGTGTCATATATACATAACAAAATTGTAATTCTTGCCAAATGAAACACATCTCTTCTGCATAAAACGCACAAATCTACTAATGAATGTGTGGCTTCTATTCCCTTTTTTAGAGTCAAACAATATATACTACTTTTTTTTTTCAAGATATTTCAAAACCAGTATCTCTCCTGAAGTACAAATATATAAATTTTTGATTAGTGTTAAATAATGCTAACCAAGAAAAAAACCCAGAAATACCTAAAACTAAAGGATAGGAAATATTAAAGACAAAGAGAATTATAAGAGTACAACTTCATAATTCAGTACCACAGAGGTGAGCCCAGGAATCCATACTTTTATGAGCTCTCTAGGTAATGTGAAAATCTAGTCATGCATTTCATGAACCCGATTCCCTCCTGGAATTAATTTTAACGTTTATTGCAAATTGCTCAATTCTAAATAATACTGGTAGCTTTGTTTAGACACACAGAGAAAGAAGCTTCTTGCCTTTCCTGTGTGATGGCAAACTCATTGTGGAGGGTAGACATTCATTGGCCCCAACATCTAGTCTGCCCCACTTCTAATTTTCAACTGTCAGTTGGGAAATATGGATAGACTTTCAATGTATTTTATCTTATTAAAAATTTTATTTATTTGTTCCTGTGTGTGTGTGTGTGTGTGTGTGTGTGTGTGTGTGTATCAGAGGGCACTGTGTGTCCCTGTGAAGACCAAAGGTGAATTGGGAATCATCTTGGATTGTTTCTACGTCCTTTTTGCTTCATTCTAGGATTTCTCAGGTTCTGCTCTCCAGAAATGGAAATGTAGGCAGCTCCATTTTGTTTTCGGCCTGGTGTTTTTAAGTGGGATGTGGAATCCCCAACTCAGGGCCTTCTGCTTGCAATGCAGAGTCATAACCCCTGAACATCTCTCCAGGTCTGTTTTATCTTTTATGTTAAAAAAATATTCGTAGAGATGCTACCTGTACTTGACAAGATGACACAGATAGTCCTGGGAAGATTTAAAAATACAACTCACATCTCTAAGACAACATCCAGTGTTTTTTTTTTTTTTTTTCAATTGAATAACAAGGCATCATTAAACAGAATTTTACTTTAATTTTCCAAGTGTGCTCATCACCATTTTGTCTTCTAAATATTATTAAGATTTCATCAGGACCTTGGGAATTTTGTAATAGACTTTAAATGTGTTGATAATCACGATTGACTTTCTTTTCTTTTGGTCAAAGCACTTGAATTTTCATCATCACACAAGTTATCTTTTACTTTCACTTGAAGTGTGGTTTACTCTAGGCCCTGGCTTGAGGAGCAGGAAGTGTAGCAGACCTAGATGTTTAAAGAATTGATGATTGGTGGTTGGGGAGTCGGTTTAGTGATTAAAACACAAGTCAAAGGACCAGAGTTCAGATCTCCAGATCCCACATTCTAGCTCCAGAAGTCACAAACTAGGAATATCTGCAGCAAGCTAGCTAGCCTAACTAGCCTTACAGGCAAACCTTGGGTTTAATTAGAAGCCCAGCATCAAAAGAATAAAGTAAAGGAGTGATCAATTCCTGCAGTCTAATTGAAATTCAGTGTGTTACACACACAAAAAGATATGAAAGTAGGGGATTGACTGGTCGAAAAGAAGGGAACACTGGGAAACAGGATGGGCTTGGGTAACAAGAGGTGACATAAATTCCTTGTATTCATATATGACGCTATGAAAAAATAAACAGAAAATATGGGAAAATTACATTTAACAGCACATTTAAGGCTCCTGAATGTGATCATACTGACTTTCCTTGGAGATGTAAAACTCTAATATGTAATATGTACATTCAATAAATATGATATACTGTGTTGAAACCATGAAGGATGATAATCATATAGTCATGTTAATCAACGAAGAAAAGCATTTGATGTAGAAATTATGTACCTTCACATGAAAAAGTTTATGAATGGTGAATTACAGCTAACATCATATGCAACAGTGAAAAGTATAAGCTTTCCCTTTAGGATCAGGAATTAGTCATTGGAGTCCATTCTTATACATTCCTACTCAAAGTAGTGCTGGAGTACTAATGAGGAAAAATATGTACAAATATCTGCATTGATTATAAAAGAAGTAAAATTTCTTCAAAATAATGTAATCTTATTATCTTATATGTAGAAGACTCTATACCCTCCTGTAAATCTATTATAACTACTAAATTCAGTGAAGTTGCAATATACAAAAATGATAAAGAATCAATAGTATTTGGAGTGGAGGTGGCAGGGCTTGAGGCGTGGTCTTACTCTGTAACCCAGGGCGGTTTGCAACTTGCTGTCTATTACAGGCTGCTGCTCTTACACTTGCTTGGCCTTCCAAGGGCTTGGATTACAGGTATCACTAGACAGAGCTAAAAATCAGTAGTATTTTTATTTGCTAACAATGAACTATCAGAAACATAAGTATATGTAATTGCCTTAGAAAAAATATTTAGAAATATATTTACTAAAGAACTGAAAGTTCTTTACACTAAAAACTACAGGCCTTTTATGAAAGAAACTGTAGAAAGCACAAATATATTGAGAAAATGTATGTTGTTAAAATATTGCTACTGCTTAAAGCAACCTACAGGTTGAATGCAACCCTTGTTAAAAGCCAAATGCTACTTTTTTTCCAGACTGAGAGAAAAACAATCTTTAAGTTTCTCTAGAACCACAGAAGACTCCGAATAGTCAAACGGTCTTCAACAAAAAGCAACAGGTAGAGGCACCATGGCACATACTTCCAAAATACACAGCAAAGTTGCAGTAACCAAATCATATAGTGCTAACATTAAAAATGTATTTATTCCACTGGAACAGGATAGGAAGCTCTGTAAAAAATACAGCATTTATGCTTAACTGATCTGCAGCAGAAGCGCCAAGAATGCGAAAAGTGGGGTATTTTTAATGAATTGCGTTGGAGAAGCTGATTATCGAATTCCAAAGAATGAAATTGGATGCTTATGTTGCTTTATACAAAAGTGAAGTGAACTTGAAATGGATTAAGGACAAACCTAAAACCTACAAGTGAAAAAATACTGGGAAAAAAAAACAAGGAAAAATGTCTTGATATTCATCTGGGTAACGATTTTGTTGGATGGAACCCCAAACCATGAGCAACAAGAGCAAAAATAGATAAACGGGATTATCTGAACTGAATAGCTTTTGAACACCGCAAAAACAACTGGAAAAGTGAAGCAGAGAAGAGTATTTGCAAATCTTACATTTCATGTAATATATAAGAAACCCAACAAGTCAGTAACAGCAACAACAGAAATCATTAGGCCCTTCTGCTGCCTGCCCCTCTTACTTCAGGGAGCTCGCTTGTTTTCCAGGTTTCATCCTTTCTGTTCTCATGGTCACTGCTTCCTGTTCACTCGGATTATGAGGACAGCTGAGGTGCTGAACACTGGTTAAAAAAAAAAAAAACCCTCTGGGAGGATAAAACAAAGGAAGCCTCTGAATTGTCAGATAACCCAGGAAGAGTACTCCTACAATCCAAGTAGGAGATCGCAGCAGGAAAAGCAGCTAGAAAGAAGAACCTGGAAGGAAAATCTGCAACCTCCAATAAAATTACCAGTTGCATTTTTCAGTTGTTATAGGAAGCACTATTTTTTTTTATTAAACACATCTTTTTTTATTATTTATTTATTCAATTGTGTGTATGTGGTGTGTATGCGAGTGTGTGTGTATGTGTGTGTAGAACCATGGACAAATTCGGGAACCACCATAGACGCCTCTACTTCCTCCTTGTTTACTCTGCCCGGGGATTGACAGGCTCCGCCCTACCAGGACCAGAAACGCAGGCCGCCCCTGCTTCTGCCGGGGGTCTATACGTGGGGTCTAGGATCCGAACTCAGGACCTTCCATCTGCAAGGCAGAGGCTTAACCCCTGAGCCACCTCTCCAGCCCCAGGAAGCACTATTAAAACTGCTTTCACCAGAAAATATGGGGAGATGACATTTATTGCACCACAGTGTGAAATGATTCCAATTGAATGGGCTTGTCAAAGAATAGTGACTGGTTCTTTTCTTAAAAGAAATCCTGGTGTGATTGACCCCTCCCTCACTGCGGTTTCCTATTTTTATTACATCTACCCGTTGAATATACTCTTATAACAAGACTCTAGTTTAACAGCTTTTTATCTCTGGCCAGGGGGTGACATCCAATACCCATCAGGATGGAGTGAAGGGCATTGCAGGAGCAGCAAAAGTGAAAAAAAAAAAAATCAACAAGCCATAATCCATAACTTCAGAGACTCTATATCAACCACCTGGAACTAGGTCAGCCTAATCTCTCCCCATCCTGAAGCTCAGGGAAATTTGTGGAAGAGGGGGCGGTAAGATTGTAAGAGCACAAGAATGGGAGGAGCAATGATATGCAAGATACTCCACACAAGTTAGGGCCGAAGCAATCATATTTGGACTTTGCATGCCCTGCACAATGTCCAACACACTATTGACCCCACAAAGTCTAGCATTTGCTAAAGGCACTAGGATCCTTGGAGGCAAGGGATTGACAGCCATAGTAGTGTTCCTATGCTTAACCGGAACACAGGAAAGGGTTCTGGGAAATGCCACTGGGTCCTTGTACGTCATTGGAGAGGAGGATCCAGAGGAGAGTCTGGCATGCACAATAAAGGATGCTCCGGGTATAGGAGGGGGAGGCACTGGGGGGATGGGGAGGGAGGGGGGAGGAGAGGGGGCCCAGGGCGGTGGGAGGTTGGAGGGAGGGAGGGGACCGGTGTACCTGTTAAGTTTGTATGAGTGGTAATAAAAAAAAAAAAAAGAAAAATTAAAAAAAAAAAGAAAGAAATCCTGGTTTCAAGGAAGAATACAAGTTTTGGGCTGGAGAGGTGGCTCAGGAGTTAAGCCTCCGTCTTGCAGGCGGAAGGTCCTGAGTTCGGATCCTAGATCCCACGTATAGACGCCAGGCGGAAGCGGGGGCGGCCTGCGCTTCTGGTCCTGGTAGGGCGGAGCCTGTGAATTCCGGGGCAGAAGGAGTTGGAGACGTCCATGGTGGTTCGCGAATTCGTCCGTGGTTCTACACATACACAGACACACGCGCGCGCACATACACACGCACATGTGCACAGTTGAATAAATAATAATAAAAAAAATAAATAAAAAAAGAATACAAGTTTTGTCGGCCTAAAACAGATTATTTTAAAGATGATGTCAATAATGTTTCACAGTGGTTTGAGGAACAGCTCGTTGCTGTGAAGTTTTCCTTTTCTAGGTTTGTTATAGGCCAGAATGAAGCAGATATCACTAGTCATGTTATATACATTATTCATATATATTAATATGATATGCATATATATAAAGTGAAGCAGAGAGAAATTATAGTAGAGAGGTCTTGGTTGCTCCAGAACTGTTCACTGGTTGATGTGAAGATTGAATTTAGTATTGATGTAGCTGATGTTGATGTAGTTGATTGTTGCTGACATCATTGGACAATGAGTCCTGCAGACTCTGACCACCAGGAGATCACATCTAGCAGAGAGACAAACAGTCTTACCATGACCGCAATGAAGTGAAGGGCAGCAAATGACAAGGAAAAATTACCAGTGGGTTACAGACAGAGTAGAGTTGCTTCTGAAATCCTATACCCAGTGTGAGGTTGTAGAATTGATTGGCTCAACTTCTGACCTTGGTCACTCTGATAAAATCAAGAAGTCTTACGAAATTTTTGGGATTCCATGGAACACTTGCCCATAAATGACCAGATGAAAGAAACTCTAAGAAATTTATCTATCATCTATCATCTATCTATCTATCTATCTATCTATCTATCTATCTACCTATTATTTTACCTAGTTATACAAGTTTCATGAGTAGGTATCCTCCCCCTTCTTCCCCTTCCCTTCCTACTTCTTTTCCTTCATTGTTCCCTCTCTTTCCCCTTTCTTCCCTCTCTCCCTACTTCCCTCCCTCCTCTCTCTCTTGATGTTTTCTATCTTCTCCCTCCCACCCTCCTATCCATGAGCTTATGTGAGCTCCGAAATTCCCTCTGAATCCTTCAGGCTTCTGTGGCAGACCTAGAGGCCTGGCCTTGTGCAGTCCACTAATAAGTATATTCCCTGTCCCTGTCTAACCCTTTGCTTCCTGAAACCATCTTCCCTGGGATCCTTACTGAATCTCTAAGAATTAAAGTGGAATATGAAAGCGATAGCATTCCTCTGTGTTTGCGGCTGTGGCAAAGAGAAGCAATGGTTTGGGCCTGGTAATGCCCTGCAGCATTGCATTAGCAATAATCAGCTGTCTTTCCATCACCCTGGACTGGGGTGCTCAGGATATGCAATCATCTCTTTACCTATTGAGTGGTCTTAGTTATTCAATTTACTTTCTCCAGAGGAATAAGCTCGATTTGCTGCTTTGGCAATCACTGCTTAAACAACCACTTGGTGTGGACCAAAATTCAAGCAAACATATAGAACACATAGATATACTTGAATTGACTGACAAGAAAATCAGGGAATACAATTTATAAGAATTCCATTTGGCTTTTTTTGAGAGGGAAAAAAATCACAAATTTTCTAGTTTAGTTGTGAAAAACATCAGGTGAAATGAAATGATTATTTTTCCATCAAAGAAAAGAAAATCTACTAATGAACAAAAAAATCATTAAAATAAGCAATGGAGGGCTGGAGAGGTGGCTCAGGGGTTAAGCCTCTGCCTTGCAGGCAGAAGGTCCTGAGTTCGATCTAGAGCCCACGTATAGACGCCAGGTGGAAGCGGGGGCGGCCTGCGTTTCTGGTCCTGGTAGGGCGGAGCCTGTGAATCCTGGGGCAGAATAAACAAAAAGGAGGTGGAGGCGTCCATGGTGGTTCCCGAATTCGTCCGTGGTTCTACACACACACACACACACACACAGAGGAACACACGCATACATGCACAATTGAATAAAAAATTAATTAATTAATTAATTAAAAAAATAAGCGATGGGTTTAAATCGATGTTTCAAAGAAGACATACAAGTGGAATAGATACATGAAGGTTTGGCATCACTAATTAATGATTATGAAATGAAATTTAAAACTATGTTTCTGTTTGCCTGCATGCTGCTGATAAATTAATGACCAAAGAACTTAGAGGAATCAGGAAGTTTTATTCATTCTTGCAAAATTCCAGTCACAGACCTAAGTCTGTATTTGCAGGAGAGCTTCTATCAACAGCAGGAGCACAGAGAACTGACCACATCACATCCACAAGGATTGCTTAGAGAGGGGCAAATCTCACTTTCCAGAAAGTCTACCCAGAGCATGCTGAAGAATATCAGCCTTTACTGAACCAACTCTCTCCATTGTATCCACCTTCCCAGGGAATGAGCACACCCAGAATGGGCTGAGTCTTCACACATCAATCAGACAATCTCCTGCAGGCTTACTCAATGACTTGATTTAACTACTAATTTTTCATAAATGTACCCAGAGTTTAACCTTCAATTATTAAGTGGACACATGCATATCTGACAAAACCACAATGAGCTATCGTCACATGTGCATTAGTATGTCTATTATAAAAAAGATGAATCATAGCAAGTGTTGTCCAAAACATGGAGAAAAGGAGCCTTTGCAAGCTGTGGGAGAGTGTAAATGAGCTCAACCATTAACAAAAACAGTGTGGGATTTCCTTAAATTTAAGAATAAATGTACCTTATGTTTCACTTATGGATATTGATCCAAATAAATGAAATTCACTGCTAAAGCAATATTCATGTTTGATGTTCATTGAGACAGTATTCATAGTAGTTAAGACATGGGATTAACTGACATGTTCTTTGAGAGATGAATGGATCAAGAATCTGTGATACACAGAGAGGTGAACACACATGGCAAGCCGTTCCGACTAAGAGAGGAGGAGTCCTGACATTTGGGACATCATGAATGAACCTGGAGGACAGTGTGTCAAGTAAAATAAGACAGGTACAGAAGGATGGATATACTGCAAAAGGTAGAAACTTGCACTGAAATAGATGGCCATGTTCTAGAGTTATGCAGGACATGTGAGCATAATTAGTTGTAATGTGTTGTGTACTTGGAAAATAATGTTAATCTAATGTGCTAAAGATATTTTGAGCCCTTATCAATGAAGGATTGGTATCAGGATGCCCCACTGTACAGAAATCTGCAAATCCTTAAGTACCTCACATAGAATTACATTAGGATACAGGAATTGCATATGATATCACATCTTGCTGTTTTTTTTTAAATAATCTCTAGATTACTAAGAATGCTTAGTACACTATGGATTATTGCTATACTACCTGTAAACTATTGCAATATTCTATGTTTTAAAGAATAATGTCAAAAATCTGTACTTACACAGCACAAATGGATTTTTTCAAATATTTTTGACCAATGCTGATTGAACCCATGAATGTAGGACCTTTAGATATATGCAGCTGGTGGATGATTAACCAGAAATAAAAGGTAAATATTTGAAATAAAACACTCTTTTCACTTTCATTCAATATTAACAAAATCAATGGAATAAGAGCATAGTACAATTATGTACCTTATCCACACCAATGTATTCTAAGATACTCAGTGACTATTTAAACTAAACACAGTACTATGCATTATTTTTCTATGGAACTATGTCTATGTTAAGGTTTCAGTTGTAAATGAGACACAATAAAAAGTTAAAATACTCTAAAAATAAAAGTAGTTATAACAGAGGATTATAATAAAAGTTTTGTGAATTTTTTCTCTCTTAATTTATATTATTATAGCATAGTTCTTAGGAACTGTAGCACATGACTTCTTTCTTATTAAGAATGCTCAGCTGTTCAAAAGTCACATGTAGGACTTTATAACTTCTTCTTGACATCACTACTGGTGTAATCTTGTCATTTTTAAGTGAAAAAAAGGTTACCTGAAAACACACATTGTGATACTCCTACAGTTGACCTAATAACCAAGATGTCTAGCTTTCAAATGAGCCACAGGTGGCTAGCATGTGAGGGCTGGATGCTTTGTACAAAGGGGTGAGTCATGACCTGAGCAAGGCTGAACAGGATAGCACAAGGTTTCCTCATACTGCTTGGAACAGTATGTAGTTGAAAACTTATGAATTGTTTATTTCTAGGCATTTTTATGAAGATTCTTGCACAATATTTGACCCTGGGAAACTGAAACTGTAGGAAGCAAAAACAAAACAAAACAAAAACTTAGATGGGGGCAGGAATATGAAGCCTTAGAAGAATTTTGGAAGAACATCAGTTTCAGGATCAAGAGCGATTACAGAAATTAAGGATCTAATATATATGAAAATTATTGGGAAAGTATAAACATATCATTTTAACATATATATTTTTATCATTGACGAAGTGAATAGCTTGTCTTCAATCAACAAATTGGGAAATAACTGAAACTTAGCTTATAAATGATCTGATTTCTACTCATAAAATTATCTCAGCACAGTATTGAAAACAGGCTATGAGCAAGGTAGTGTTCTGGTGTAAGGAGATGTACTTGTGTATCAGACTGACAAGGCCCAGGTGTGAATCCTGAGGTCACGATGAAAAGAAACTACGCAAGGAGACTGACAACCAGTGACGAATGAAGTGGGAGGAGGATCTTCAACATGATTTGGATGAGTCAATAAGATGACCAAAAATTGGCAGTGGATTTAGTAATAAGGTTACTGATGACCTTTGCAAAGTCATTTCTTTACTGCGGTGGGTAAAAATCTTGGTAATAGTATATTAATCCACTGAGTGTTTATTTTAAAATATTGAGGATATTTGTGCCAAACATGGAGATTTGAAGTGAATGAGGAAGACATAGAACCAGTCCTATTACAGTTGAGAATACTTTACTATAATAATAAGCTAGAATTATAGGTAGACTGTGTATGCATAAGTGCACTCACATATATACACATTCAAAGGGTTGAAGAAGTCAGGAAAGATATGAACTAAAAGAATTGTATGTGAGGTCAAAGGACACATTAAAGTAGGCACTGCCTCTTCGAACTAGGGCTTGCCAAATGCTATTTATCTTAAGAGCTGGAGCATCTGGCATCTTTAAAAAGGGATTACTGACTCTCTTTTTGCTTTTATTTGGGGAAAGATTTCACCGGGTGCCATAATTTGATTTTAATCTGATTTGATCTCTGCAGTGCTTAGATAGTTTAATTGTTGGTTTGATCAGACACCTAGAGTTGTTGGAAAAAATAACCAGCCACATTCTTGCAAGCAGGGTTGTTTCCATGGATTCCCTCTTCTGAATACAAGTGGCTATTCATGACTCTTCAGGGACCAAGACTTGCAAAATGGTATTTTGTTCATTTAAATTATTGCTTGATAGAAATCATGTAAACGGATACCTGTAACCTAACATTTTCTTGGAAGAATTTTGGCATAAAGTCCAGGGCATTTTGAAATAATTGAAACTGAAGCAAAATTCAAGTGTTAGATTTGCTAATGTGTGCTTCATTATATTCAGGCCCCTAAATGTTCGTTTCCTATAATTGCCAATGGGAAATCACTAGATGACAATATAAAGCCAGTCTGCTTTGTAGTTACTCAAGAGGTCTTTTACAAAGACAGGGAAACTTTTACAAATATGATGAAGTTACATTAGTATTTTGAGTTTCTACTTCTTTTTTTTAATTTATTATTATTATTATTATATATTCAACTGTGCGCATGTGTGTGTGTATGTGCGCGCGCATGTGTGTGTGTGTGTGTGTGTGTGTGTGTGTGTCTGTGTAATTTTAGAACCACGGACGAACTCACGAACCACCATGGACGCCTCCACCTCCTTCTGCCCCGGGATTCACAGGCTCCGCCCTACCAGAACCAGAAGCTCAGACCGCCCCCGCTTCCGCCTGGCGTCTATACATGGGATCTGGGATCCGAACTCAGGACCTTCCGCCTGCAAGACGGAGGCTTAACCCCTGAGCCACCTCTCCAGCCCCTTGAGTTTCTACTTCTAAACAGCAATGCTCCAGTCTTCAAGATAGGATTTTGCTAAGTAATTCAGACTGGTTTTGACCTCCCAATTCTCTTTCTGGTTTCATTGCTCTGAGCGAAGGAGTTATAGGCATGTGCGACCACGCCTGGCTCTAAAAAGGTCAGTTTATAAATAGTCAAAATTGACAGCACATGCATGAATGCTGCTAGACCTCGAGGAAGTCACATGGGGATGAAACTCATATATTTTGTTAATTCATATATGAATTGGCATATCCATTCTGAATTCATCCTAGATAAATGTGATTTCCACATTGAGATAAGCTGTAAAGAAAATTATTCATATGTCAAATATGGGCATTTCTAGAGAAAGATAGCCGACTTAGAAACATGAGTTAATAAGAAAGAATCCATGAAGCTGATTTAAAAAATATTTTGAAGACCACAGTTTGACTCTCTGTAGGCAAAGTGATGAATTCCATTATCTAACATAACCAGAATGAAATTAAAACAACAAGTGGTTATAACTCAGAAATGAGTTGATAAAATAGAAAGTCCTGATGAGTCCCATAGCCTGCCCTCAGCCCTCAGGGTTTGAAGTAATCCACGCCTGACACCACAGAGTCCAAAAGTTAGTCATACTTTCTTGCATTTCAGTATCTGAAACCACAGGATTAGTCACTAGTACAAAAGCTTCTTTATCTTAGTGATCGAATCCCTTGCACATCTATGAATACTAGAAACCACAATAACAATACTGCCAAGTAAAGTCTAGTAGTGAAATACAGTAATGGCTTGTGAGGTATTGGGGTAGACAATGGCTTTCTAACTGGGATTGGGGCCAATTTCACCACAGGGAATACATGCTGGTACTGTAAACCAAAGGTCCTAGGAGAAAACAAGCTTCTTAATGTTAATTATAAATACTTGATAGTAAGCTACCATCTAAAACACTTACTATAGTCATAGATCAATGAAGCACTTAGTACCCAACCAAAAAGCATCCCTGTGTTAGGAAGATGCCTAACACAGAGTCACAACTGCCCAAAGTACAAAGTGAAAGAGATTGTGGACTTCTTGGCTCCAATCAGAACATTTAAATCACCCCTATCTCAGGTAACTTTGCGGAAGAAGAGGTGGTAAGAATGTAAGAGCATGCAGTTGGGGGAGGTAATGTCAGACAGCAGCTTCCATTTATATCAAGGGGCTGCAGCACACGAGAGCTCAATGGAACAGTGACTATTCCACCAGACCTCCACAATGGCTGGCCTGTCAACATCCTGCTGTGGAGCAGGGAAGGACCCATAAAATACCATGCTCCCCTGAGAGACTGTGTAGAAAAGGTGTTGGGCAAAAGAGACTAGGAATCTCTCTATAACCTATAGCTTACTCATGAATGGGCCAGTCATGCCATGGGCGGGTGTCCAAGCTTTACCTAGTACAGGCATCCTAGGTGGACCCTGTGGAACACATAGTCAGGGAGACATGAAGATTTAGGCAAACTGGGATGGATAGTGGGGATAGGTAGTGGGTAATCAAAACACAAACATTCATTGATAATATAACCAAAAATAAAAGTGAGAAAAACTTTATCTCGCTTGTATGTTTGCTTTTGTTTGCCATTAGTATTTGTTATTTTTCCCTTCTTTCTCTTAGAGTGAGGAAGTGTGCAAGAGAGTCAGACATAATCTAAGCTCATTTCTTCCTCTATGGATAATGCCAATCTAGACATCTTATTAGCTAATAAGACATAACCTTATTGCACTTACCAAGATTAGATTTTTTTTGAGAAGAAATCCCAGAAAGATCCTTTCCTTCACCCTATTCGTCAATGTGATTATGAATTCACATATGGGGAGGGTTCTGACATCCTCTCAGTGGGGAGAAATGGCTGCAGCTCTTTGACTGAGCTTCCCTTAGTTGAGAAGGGGAGGGTAAATCGAGGTGGGAGGGGGGATTTTTTATTATTTACCTGGAGAAGGATGGTTTTCACTGGGTGGCTTGACTGCTTAGAAAAGAGAACACGTTCTTGATAATGAACACTGTGAATGCAGTTTCTAAGACGTATTTCTCAGAATCAAGCAGTCCAATGAGGTCGGGGAGAGGTGATAAGAGCTCAGACACTCATTCTTATGTGGACCTTCCTAAGGTTAAACAAAGGTGCTTTGCTTTTAAATAGTGATATGTGATGAGAAAGTAACAGTGTAAGACAAACTTGTCACTTTAAAAATTAGCTTGATGCCTCAAAGGAAAATCTTATTATGTAAAGACGGCTTCATGATGAGAGGGAGGATTGAATCTACATATTCTCAAATCTGTTATACATATTTTTTGGTAATCAATCTTTGATCATCTAGCTCCCCTGTCATTTTAACTGGTCACTAGCCATCATACCAGGAGCTCTATGTTCCAGCTGCTTTTGTGTTATCCCTAAATCATACGACGAGGCCCTGACCAATGAGGCGAGAGGAAGCAATGTGTATACATTTGTAGTCCATCCCATAAAAACAAAACTGATTGTCTTCAACTGTGCTCTCTCTGTCTCTCTGTCTCTTTCTCTCTCTCTTCTGTCTTTTAGGATGGGAAGCCACCTTTGACTTTAAGAGGGAAGTCATAAATTTAGATGTCACAACTAGCCAATCAGATCTTAAATGCTCTTTTTGTAATATTACATCATGAAAAAAATTCATGTTGTTAAGCCCCTTGAATTTGAAGATTTATTTATTTTTTTAATGACTTACTTTTCTTCAAAGTAATTTAACAAGATTCATGGACAGAAAGTTGTAAGATCAGTTCCATTAGAATTTTATCTTCAACCTAATTGAATTTCATCTCCTATTTGCCTCGAGATAGCATGGTATAGAAATATATCATGCCATTATTGCAGGATAGGCTAAAATTGAACTGTCTTGTCATAACTGTCCTTGTTACTTGAGATGGCACAGAATTAGGGCAGGATTGAAATCGTAAACCTATGAAAACAAACATTGACATTAAAAGGAAATGAAGTTTGGGTTTCTGTCATGCTAAGCTTTTATAGCATACTGAAGGGAAGGCACGGACTGCAAGGCAGTTGAGGCAAAGTGGCAGTGGGGTGTTTCTCTGGTGATTCAACATTTTGTGTTTCCAGCATCTCTGTGTAAAGCAGCTTCTGGCACCCCGAGGCCTCTCTTGCATCCCCTGAATCCTGCCTCTTGCTCCAGGGTGTTGGTGCTGATGATTAGCTATCCTTGGGCTTCCTTCCATTTCTTGCCGAGAACTCCCTTTGTTCTCACATCAGTACCTGGTTTCTCTACTGTCTGATTGTGCTTGATGTGTTTTATTCCCCTAACTCTCTGGGGTTTAATCTGACTCTTTCTCCTTTTTTATTTGCTTCTCCTTTCTTCTTTCAACTCACCTTTAGATTCACCCACTGTTCTCTGTTTGCAGGGGGACACCTTCGTGCAAAACCACACCTTAGATAGAATCCACAAGCTCAACAAACTTGCTCATTGTAAATTGTATATATTGTTTTCCCTTTCTTGCCTGACCTTCTATGATGTGACCATAATGACATGTGTTGTGAAGTACTTGTTAATAACACCAGCTTTGGTGTTTCACAAACATGACTTGGAAGTTTAGCTCATGGTCATTTTAAATTTTAATTTATATACTTAAAATTATAGTAATTCTTTCCCAAGATGGTTTTTTGAGACACAAAAAGTGGAATTATATCTGTAAGATGTGTAGAATGTCAGAAAACACACACCCAACACTTGGTTGATGTGTCCACTGTTATTTGTCCACAACTCTTGTCTGTTCCCATCTTGTGCGTTTGCCTAAGTCTCCAGGCAGGGCCCTTCTGGTTCTTTCCTTGCCACTTACAAGACCAGTTGCTGTAATTCCCAGAAGTCGTGTTTCTTTCATAGTCTTGTCTGAAATCCCGTTGTCTCTCTGATGCTGAACATGCTTTCGGTCACTGGCGTTAGCCATAGGAGAAATGAATGGGACACATTTGTCTTCTTTACAATCTTCTCTAGTATCTGGCTATGGTCAAAATGAGATGGATCTGCAAATATTTTTAAAATATGAACCTTCAAATTTAATATTTTGAGAAAACACTTGGAACACATAGTCTCAGATAAGGATGGACCTCATTTAACCTCTTCCTTACTTGACTTCCCACATGGCATGACTAAACTGACTGTGAGTCATTCTGTTGTAACCACAGCTAAACCGAGAGATGAGGTCGGAGCTCAGTGGTGAAGCCAAGAAGACAAAAAGGAGAAGAAATGACGTGAAACCCACAGGAAGGATGAGGTCAGGGAAAGGTCACTAAGATTTCTTAGCAAATTAGCAAATACCAGGCACTATGCTAAATGTTTGATATCATCGTCAAGCTCCAGTAATAAGACAGAAAAGAGGTATTTTGTTATTATTTAATAAACCTTCTATAAATAAAACCTGACACATATATGAATTGGCACAGTCAATATAAAAGTTACATCACAATGAATATTTCTTCAGCTTTCATTTACTCAGCTATACCGTGATCTCAGGTGCCTTAGATAATCTTTCAAATCCTAATTCTGAGCTTCTCTGCTTTCCAAAGAACACTGTAGATCTATGACAAAGTGAGGTTAACTTCCAGGAACGCTTCCCTTAAGGTTGTAAGTTCTCATTTGACTGCACATTTTGAATTAAATTTGCTCCCTAAATTAATGAGTTGAACAAGCATTACTGTACTTAGAGTTAGGAGGTAATTAATGTCAATAAGATCATAAAAGTGGCTCACCAATACAACCAGAATTCTTTTGCTTATAAAAAATGTCTTTTTGAAAGTGTTATTTTGAAGTCTCTTCTCTCTCTCTCTCGCTCTCTCTCTCTCTTTTTCTTTCTTCCTTCTCCATATATGTGAAAACAGAAGAGCAGGAACTATCTTCTAACAAGGAAGAAGGTTTTCTAGGAACAGAACATGGCAGAAATGCTAATTTTGGATACACAGATCTATAAGCAAATAAGAGTTTTACGTTTAAGTCTTCTAGTCTGCAGTATTTTGGTGTGACAGTTTGTACTAACTCAACCTTGGACTGGATTTTCAGAGTCTCTAGCTCTCGTAGTTCAGGGTAGCTTCAGAGTGTACATGGATTTTAGTCTTGACTATTTCTCTGTGGCCTTGTCTTTAGATTTTAGTCTAGTAATTACCTAGTAGCTCGTTGTCTCGTTCAAGATTTTAAAAAAGTAATTGCTACTATTATCCTTACTATATTCTGCTGATTTTCAATAGAGTTGAGTTTAAATTAGTTAGATTACAGGTTACAGATATTAGAAGGAAACTTGTCACTGTATTTATAGATGCAGAAATTGAAGTTCAAAGAAAGGTGCTCATCCAGTAGAATCAGCATAGGAATCCAGTTTGCTCTTGTTCCAGTTCCTTCTCAAATTTCTATTTGGTATGTAGTTTGGAATACACATTTGGTGAAGCTGAGCAGTAGACCACTTTATTTTTTTTATTTTTTTAAAGTTCTAATCTCTAATTATTTTCACAAATACCTTTTTTATTATTCATTATTTATTCAACTGTGCACGTATTCATATGTGTGCATGTGTGTATGTGTGTGTGTGTGTGTGTGTGTAGAACCATGGACGAATTTGAGAACCACCGTGGACCACCTCCACCTCCTCCTTGTTTACTCTGCCCCGGGATTCACAGGCTCCGCTCTACCAGGACCAGAAACACAGGCCGCCCCGCTTCCACCCGGTGTCTATACGTGGGGTCTAGGATCTGAACTCAGGACCTTCTGCCTGCAAGGCAGAGGCTTAACCCCCAAGCCACTTCTACTGAGCCACCAGTAGACCACTTTAAAAAGAAAGTATGCTGAGGTATGAATTTCTTATTTGCCTTCTTAGTTTCCTTTCTCTTTTATTTATCCTTACTTCACAACATTCTCTACTCTAGCATCATTAATTAGTAAGGAGATAAAAGGGAGAAGATTAATGAAGACTGCTTGTATTGCTGATTCTATAAAGCCTGTGTCAAGAAAACTAGATTTTTTTTCAATCATGAACCCAGGTGGTAAAATTATGGAATTTATCTCCCAAGGAGCACTTAACCAAAGTGATCTCATTAATCCTCACAACATGATCTAATGTTTCTATTTCATAATGGCTACAATTTACCAGTAGGAAGTAAATAACTTCACTACAATCTTTGTTTTAAAAATTCTGCTCTTTGGATCTGCTGTCTACTGTGCGTGTGTCTGGGTCGCTTTTTTCCATAGTGAAAAATTTGTGATTTTATATAGTCCACTAATCTCCTAGGTCTACCATAACAAAAGGCACTGACTAGCTAAACGATGTTTGTTTATTTTCTTACAGTTCTGGAGGTTGGAAGTCCAGAGTCAAAGTAAAAGCAGTTTGGATTCTTTTAAGCCCACACTATGACTCATACAGACCCATTCTCAACTGCACCCCTCAGTTGTTGGCTCTGTCTATGTGGTCTGCGTTGGAACCTCCACTTAATAACAGTTGTTCATATTGGTTTAGGACTCACCCTAATGATTCAGCTCTAACTTAGTTATCCCTTGCAGGATCAGATTCTCAGGTACCAGGCTTTAGGGCTTCGTCACAATTTGAAAGGAACAGAAATCAGTTCTGAGCACTTGGGGGTGACATTCAGAGGCAAGGCTATGCCAGTGCTCTCTAGGAATACAGCTTGAGGACTGGCAAAATTCCAATGTTTTAAAGGTAGTAGTGATGGTTCAAGTTTTGGGATGGAAATTTTGCCTGACTTGTTTTGAAATGTATATATATATGGAGAAATTTACTCATAATCTTGGCTAATACTGAATTATCTTTTGATAGATATAGACTAATGGTGATAATCTTCTCCTTTGTTTATGGGGCAGTTATCCCAACAGTAAATGTGTCATTAATTACTCTGCGTGTTGCCAATAAATCCATGATCAACTAGCTCATAGTGGGGCAAGGTGTTTTATTCTGGCCTACTATTCCTGATTACAGTTCCTTGGCCAGCTTGAGAAGAGAGTCCACATCAATACAAGGGGCCTAGGGAACTGGCCACACCAATCCATACATCCTCAGGACCACTGAGAAAGGCAATCTTTACTTGCCAGACTAGCTACTAGTTTATCACAACTATGCCCAGAGCTCACTCATCACCTTTAGTTGCCAGTATCTATGACAATGTGTCACTTTCAATAATACATAGGTGGCTGATCTATAGAGTGTAGCCTGCTTGTGTGCAATTGTGCTTCAAAATTGAAAATTTAGATACTTTATTGATGCTGTTTCTGTAAGTATATGAAGAATAATGGATGCCCAGTTAAAAGTTGACAGAGAACAGAGAGTTTTCCATATTCCTGAAAAGCATTTAAAAAATTTCTTTCAATACTTACATCACATATTCTCTTGAGTCAAACCTTGCTTTTTTGCGTGTTTAGTATCTGCATATCATTAATGTTGCATAGTAGAATTACAGCTTTATCGTTGACTTCTCTGACGTTTTGGTGGCAAGTTCCCATGTGCAAAGCATATATAGAAGCAGACATCTCACAATACCTTTCACCCTTTCCAGTAATTGCAAAGTGAATGTGTTGTTAGGGAAGGTAGAAAGTTCCCTATTTCAATATGAAATGTCCCTCACAGACTTACGAGTTAGAATATTTAGTCTCCAAATATTTGAAGAGATTGTGAAACCTTAGGAGATGGGCTTAATCAGGAAATGGGAGGCTAAGAGCAGGCCGTGAGGGAATAGCCTGGTCCATGTCTGGTAGATGTTTGCTTACAGATTTGCTGCATTGTGCTCTTGCTTCTTTCAGGCATTTTTGTCATGGCAACCAGAAAAGTAACCAGTACAATCCCAATGAGACAAGATGTTACTGTCTTCATCAAGTACATTCAGCCAGGAAATGAATGTCTGACTAGGCATAGGTGAATCTAACAAAATTTGAGAGGCAACTACATGGAAAAATAAGTTAATAAGCAAGCAAACATGTTAGGACAGCATTAAACATAATATTCAAGTTGTTTTTTTTTCATCCAGAGTCTAAGAAGGTCATATGCTTTCCAGCATTGGCAGAATGACACCATAGGCCAGGGCGAGGCCTCAGGGTGAGAGGAAGGATTAAGTAGCAGATTACCATGACTCATGGCTGTACTCGCTTCTCTCCCTGTCATTCCTCCTGTTCTTTCTGTGGTTGAGGCTCAGCGACGTGTGTGTTCTGATAGAACGTTTCAGAGTTCAGATAAAGAGCCTCCTACCAACTACCCAACACACAAGTGTCAAGACGATGTGTTGCCAGTAAGCTGGACTCACTGCCTGTCTGCATATTCGTGAGCAGGAGTAGGTGAGTCCTGACAAATGGAAGCACAGAAAGTGGCTGACAAGACCATCATGGGCCCTGTGGGTCCCAAAGAAGTTGCTAGTAAATAAAAAACCAAGTGGGAGATGCTCCAGATGTTAAGAGTCTTTAAGCAGCTAAGAGCTGGAAGTGTTTATTTCCTTCCCTCTTTCTAACATAGGTTTCAGCTGATATTATAATAGCAATCAGTGATGGGGTTGTTAAAGAGTGAGGATAGGGCAGGAGGAGCCCCCAGTAACAACTGGAGCCTTGTCATGGCAGCTGTGATTCCAAGAGCTCAAATCTGCAGGTATAAAGAGTTGACAAGAGGTTGTTTTCTACCTGAAGCAGTCAGCTGAAAACAGATGCAAAACCTGGGGTTTGTGGAGGGGTCTCTTGTCTTTTCTACTTCTGCTGCAATTTTGAGGGACCAGGAAAAAGAGACAGAGCAAAGGCTTAGACTGAAACTGCCTGACTTAGGAGGTTTTTGCTTTCTCTTCCCAGACTGACAGATTCTCTTTTGATTTGTCCTTGTTTTTCACCTCATTTGCATACACACCTAGTCAATTAGATCCCACTTAGGTTTTTATAAACCCTATATATATAACCTCTCCACTGGTAGACTTTGGGACTGCACGTCACTTGTCCTCTGATGCTGGGGTTATCCACTCACCTTTTCTAAAGATTGGTTTTTTTCAGTTGTGAAATGGAGAGCAATACAGCACTTCTTCCATTGTTATATCATAAACTTGTGTAAATAATTAGTTTTTTAAGCAAGGTGGAAAAATGGATATATAGATTAAAATAATTTTGTTCAAGGATTTCCAGTTATTGTCCGTTCAGCCGCAGCTTTTTAGTACATTTGAAATTTTTTTTTTAAGTTACATGAATTTGTTTCACATACTTGTGTATAAGAGCGGGGAGAATTTTCTTCTTTCCTATAGTCTGGATTCATATTGAGAGCTTGTCTCTCACTAGGCAGAGAGACTCCTATCCAGGGCTCCTGTAAATCAGCATGACCAACGTGTGACCCCAGGGTCACAGTGGCATCAGGTACAGATGATGACACGCTAAGGTAGATATAAGCAATCCCCAGGGAATTTCAGAGCCATAGGAATTTGACCTATTGCTATATGATATATTGCTCAATTTTTGGTAAGAAACTATGGGGATCTAATATACAGGAAAGCTCCCAATCCTTACAAAGACTTTAAAGGAATGTGTTGCTTAAGCAGAGCAGAATGTAAACTGCACAATTAGGATCATACAGGAAAACTGTAAACACATTTGGTTAGATAGGCATCTCCAGGGCGGTTGCCATGTTTCCCACAGGATAGGTCTACACTATTGAGCATCTAGGACACTCTTTTCCTGAGAGGGAAGAGGTAGATTTTTACCACCAATGTACATTTTTGCAATGCTAACCTGTTTAGCTGAATTGTTATTAACTACTTGTCTTTATGCTTGCTAATTTAGTGGTTATAATCTTGTATAGTTCTTGTGCCTGTTTGTAGATGAGGACTGTTGTTTCAGATTTTACGACTCCACAATCAGACACTGGAATCAATCATTTTCTTAAGTTTAGCATTTTTTTTCTGGAATGGGGGAGAGAAATGAAAACTGATAAATCCATCCCCTGATTTGACACTTATATTTTAACATATTTCCTCATATGTGAACCACCACCCAATGGAGTTCTTTTTAAACAATTCAGGGTCTTGATTTCTGAATGTATTTTTTAAAGGCAGATTATATTGATGTTGCATAAATCATTTAAAGCAAAATTTGGCAAACTACTGGAATCTTTGAGTCCAATCTGGTTTGTGGCTTTGTGGTATACAAATCAAGAATCAAAAATGACTTTTGCATTTTAAAATGGTGTGAGAAAACCAAAGAAAAAATGCTACTGGTACTGTCCCACCAACTCAAAAGTAATACTTAATATTTGGATTTTTACGGGGAAATATTGTATAGCAGATCTAAAGGACTAAATGATGTTATTTCCTTTAATTTGTTATAGTGCCCCCTCTTTACCCTGGTGTCCTTTCCTTGAATTTCTTGCTGGGTTTTTTTTTTTTTTTTTTTTTTTTTTGATTGTCAACACCTTCATGAAGTTCTACCTAGTTTAACAAGCAAATAAACGTGAGACAAATCATAACCTATAAAAATGCCTGAGGCCTTTTCTGGTTGTCTCCTGACTTATTATAGCAGCATTTCAATTTCAATCTCTAACCTTAAGGCTAAGTTCAATTTTTACCTATTTTGATCCTGAATAGTGTCTCCTCTGGAGTTGTGATTAATCTATAGCAGTATTCAAGAGTAATCCTCATTAATGGAGATAAAGAAAAGCAAATAGACTGAGGTTTAGACACTGAGTAGTAGTCGTCAAAATGCAGAAACCTGCTCTGGGAAGAAATTGTTGCATAATGAGAAAGCAGACGTGATGGTGGACAGAAGCAGAGGAATTAACCAGTTGGAGAAAGAACTTGTGACTTTTACAACGGAGATAAAGAGGGCAGTCCAAGTTGGGGCTTGTGGTCTTCTCTTGTCTGGCTTTTTTCCTTAAATGGAAAAATGCAATTTTCTTGTAGAAACAGAAAACCAATTCGCAATTCCACTAAATTCCTCTCTTCTCTCTCTTTCCTTCCATCCCTCCTGCTCTCTTTCTCTCTCTCTGTATGTTTTTGTGTAAGTAGTAGTGATTTAGCCCTTACAATCCAGAACACAGGCTCCTGCTGACACATATAACTGACCTTTGCTTGTACCATTTCATGCAGGAAAATTGCTTTCGACGACTGAAGAGAGGAAAACAGAACAACACAAAGGTTAGAGACAACACTGAAGAGAATAGAACTAGAGCAAGTTTATTTTTAAAACCAACCAACCAAACATGAACAATAGTTCATGTTAGCACTGTCACCTTTTACCAGATATTTGCAGCTGTATTGAGTTTTCCTGTTAATGACCTTGCAAATTTTTTAAATCCTAAAATAATTTTATGCACACATATATTCAGTGTTGTGTGTGAGTAGCCTCTCAGTTTATTCCATTCTATTCACAATACTGTTCAAGGTCTATTTATGTTTTCTTTGACATCAATCTCAATGTAGAGAATAAAAACAAAGAATTTCGGAATTAGTTCTTACTCAGACATGCAGAGATGAGGCAGGTTCCTTGGAAACATGCTCGGGAACTTATGGGAAAACAGAGCCAACCACAGAGTCATTTTTGGAATATTTCCTCTTGCCTCGCTCTGGAGGATTCTCAGTTGCCACATGGTCTTGGGAAAGTGCATGGTCATGCTTCCTAGCTCAGGGGCCACTTCCCATGATGCTGGCCACAGTCCTGCTGATCTTGGAAGGACTGTGAAATATACTTCCTGCCCTGCTGTTGCATTGTTGCTGATAACTCATCATCCAATGACTTAAGGGAATAAGGGGTTTATTCTCTGTCACCATAGTCCAGCTACAGTTACTTGTCCAGCTTGACAGGACAGTTCACACCAACACCAGGAGCCAAAGGAACTGGCTGTTCCATAGCCATAAAATGGCCAAGAGAGGGACAGTCCTTATTTTCCAGACCTGCATGTCTGACCAAGTATACAGAAGGACCTCAACTTTCTCAAACAGTTCCCTCAATTTTTTTCACCTGCCCAGGGCCTAGTCCCACCCACCATGGGCTGGACCTTCCCCATCAACTAAACAATCTCCTGCAGACTTGCTCTGGGCTTCACTCAACTACTAATTCTCTACAAAGGTGCCCAGAGCTCAAACCCTCAACTGTCAGGTTGACACCTGTATCTAACTGTGACATCTGCCCACTAGCAATTTCCTTGATCTTTCTTTTAAGAAAGCAAAACTCAGAGAAGGAAAACCCAGTCAAAGAAGTCAAGAGAAAAGGAAGATTTTTAAAAAAATATAAAGCATTTTGGTAACCTCAAGAACATTAGAGAATTGCTGATTCTGATCTCTTTTACTATATATGATATCAACTTTTCAATATGGGAAAATATCGTTCTAGAATGTATGTTTAGCAAATCAGCTATTCATTTTGGAATGAGCTTAAATCTTCCTTCCAGTGATATCTACAGAACAAAGTAGAAGCAGATGCAATTTTTTTTTTTTTAAATACCGCATTGAACTGGGGAGATGGCTCACAGGTTAATGTTTTTGCCTCAAAAATAAAAGGCCAATAAATGGTGGCAGCCTGAAATTTGGGCTCTGGATGAGAAAGTCTGAGAAACCCCAGAGAAAAGCAACAAAGAGATAGAGCAATCCAGGTTGATTTCTGATGTTATCCTTGGGCTTCCACAGGCCCACATACTCACAGTGTCCTTGTACACACACACACACACACACACACACACACACACACACAAACATACAACACTCATACACGCAACATAGACACTGAATAGAAGAAGTATGTAGCTAGAAAGGGTATTAAGTGCTTTGGTGCCTCCTCAATTTTTGTGTCTGAGGTGAGTACTTGATTATTTCAACCTGTCATAACTGTCAAAAACTCAGTGACTTAAGGAGATGACTATGGATAAAGTGCTTTCTGTGCAAACATGGAGATCTGAGTTCAGATTCCCAGCACTCTAATAAAAAGATAGATAAGACCATGCACACCTATAACCATAGCACAGGGACGGGCAGGGGGGGAGGGTGAATTCTAGAAACTTACTACCTAGTAGTCTAGCTAAATGGAAATATCCAGGTTCAACGAGAGGCCTTGTCTGAAGAAATAACATGATGAAGTGAATAAGGAGGACATCTGTTGCCTCTCTCTGGTCTCCAAATGCACCTAAACGTACACACACATGCACATACACATACACACACACACACATACATACACACATGCACACACACATATGCACACACATACACACACGCACACACACACACACATACACACACGCACACACACATATGCACACACCTACATACACACACACACACACACACACACACACATTTAGGGATGTACAGACTGGAATATGAGAAGATATATTACTTCTTGGCTACATGATTAGAAGGTTAATAAACCATGGTCTCCTATGGTTGTGCAAAGATACTCAATTGGTCTGGGGTGATTTTTGTACTTTTACTCATTATATTCTATCTTTCTCATTATAAAGAGAAAATTCTTAGCCAAGTAGGCATGAGAGATACTTAAAAGTAATGCAATGTCAAGGCTACCAAATAAGGTTGACTCCAATGGTTCTCAGAGTCATTCTGTTATTTGAAACAAATACTGGTTTGCTTTGAGTTTTCTTAAGAACATAGTATGCATTGGATTAGTAGAATTTGCTGCTTGGGTATGATCACCTAAGTCTTTGGGCTCTGTCCATGAGGACGCCTTGTCCTCTGACTTCTGTATGCCTGCTTTTGGAATGCACAACACATTCCAGGAATGTGATCTCCTAACCAGCTTGGTTGTTTACTCTGAAGAGAGCACATTTGCACCTCATTTTTCTTCTTTCTGGTTTGTTTACATTGAAGCAAAACATTCTCATGCTGGCAGGAGGGGCGGGGTAGACTGGGGACTCTTTCTAATGGAGGAAGTCTTTGCTTTCCAGGGCCAGCAACTGCATATCTGCAAAGTTAATTATCAGGAGGTTGTAGACCAGTCCTGCAGGCTCCTGTCTTTGTCTGTGATCTTCATCCAGGGTGGAGTACTTCCATGGACATCTCATGAGATACACAAATAATGAGGTCTACTGTTTTTATTATTATTAGCTTGCTGTCTGTTGATAGCATAAATATATTATTGCAATCATTTTGGAGCATGTGAGAGCTCCGTTCAAAAACTATTTTAGCAGTTAGTTTTGAAACTAACTAGGCTATATCGTGGTTTCATATGACTGTTATGCAAATGATAAGACCATCTTTATAAATCCTGTGAGTTTGTAAGCTTGGTTCTTTCAGAAACATTGCTTCTGATTAATGGTTTGCTTGGCACAACTCGGCAACATGGTTGATTTCAGCCAATTATGAAAGTGTGATAATTCAAGTGGGTTGACTTTCATTAACTGAGCACAATGTTAGATGAAGTAAATCTAGATTCGCTGGAAGCATGAAATGCATACAGGAGTTTAAAAATATTTGAAAGGATGCTTTGGATATAATTGGTTAAGTTATGCAGGAACATGTTATTAAAAGTTATTTTACCTGGTGCTTTTTATTTTGCTAAAGAGTATGATCAGAAAGTTAAAAATTACATACATGTGCTTGTATTCTAGTATTGCTAGCAATCTGGTCTAGTTGCTTGGAAAGTAAACACCATGGAGAGAGACACTGTCATGTTATGCGAATTGATACTGCCTTTGAAGTATTCCAGAAGATCATCAATTTACACAAACCCCTCTGAGGGGAAAAGGAAATGCTTCTTACTAGCATCTCAAGGAAAATAACTTCAAAGGATGCTGTCATCTTGACTGCGCTTCTTAAGTCAAAGAAAACTTTTGGTTCATGCTTCAGAGAGTAAAACAATCAGGGTCAGCTGTTTCTCTTATGACTAAGTCCTCCTGGGGGTTAGTATAAAAGCAGAAAAATCCTGAGGTAGGAGTGGGAAGTGTCTGTGGATTTGGGGAGGTAGGTGCAGGTAGTAATTTTCACAGAGTAAGTACCTAGCGGAGAAGAGAACCTCAACAAATGTTTGCTAAATTGAGATAGAGGATGCGAGTTTAAATTACAAGCCTTGTGTTGTTAAATTACTGTTGGCGCTACAGAAGGTCATGTCACAGTGATTCTAGTTCCTGCTATGCCCAGATGAGGCCACAGGGGATAGGAGTCACTGGGCAAATGCCAGGATGAAGATTCTAGAAAACGGCAAAATGAGGGTTCTGGGATACTAGGATAGTTCAGAGATGCAAACACATGAAAAGTAATATGCAAAATTTATATTGCTCTTAGAAGGCAAAGTATTGAGAAGCAAGGATCCAGGCAGGCGAGGTCTAGGTTAGTGAAAAAGTAGTTCCTAAAGTTCACTATAAGCACAGTCTTGACTTTTGATGGGAGAGTGATGGTGTCACCGTGTTAACCCCAAGAAGCAAAGCTTGAGTTAGACATGAGCCTCCGATCCACTTCTTATTAGGGAGGTGGTTGGTCCCGGGCTATGTACAGGTTTGAGTCTCCTGTGTCCAATAGGAACTGATTTCATTTGCTTACAGGTATGATGAGATAATAGCTGGACTGGGATCCAGACAAACTTTGGAGTGGGGAGATGCCAGCCTGTAAAGTACTTGCTGTGCAAGCATGAGGACACAATCCCCAGAATCCTCATAAAACAGCAGAGAATGGTGGTGGTTGTTTACAATCCCAGTGCCAACCAGCCCAGTGTTTACAGAAAGCTCCAGGGTCTGGTGAGAGAAGCGGAGCCTGGGGAGAGGACTGGGAGGTAAAGCACTTGTCACTCAGACATCAGGATCAGCGGCTGCATCTGCAGAATCCACATAATCATTGGGGGAGCCCCGCATGGCGATTCATCTGCAGTTCCAGGGCTTCAGATACAGAGATGGGATTCCTAGAGTAATCTGGCTAGTCAAACTAGCAACAATGAGCAAGCTCTGGGGCTAATTAGAAACCCTGACTAAATGAGTAAGGTAAAGAGAGATTGAGGAAGAAATGGGAGATCAATGTTGGGCCTTTACACACAAGTACACTTGTGTGCAAATGTATCCATACATGCAGGCGTACCACATACCTGTTACCCCAAAACGCTGGGCAGCTCCAGAAGGAATGACAGTTGAAATTGACATCTGGCTTTCGCTTGTACCTCCACCTGTCACACATATAACCATGTGAGTATATATACACACACATACACACACACACACAATGTGAAGTTGGCTTCACTTGCTGCTCAGCCATGATACTGGATTGGAAGAAAGAGACTGGGAATGAGGGGTTTGATCCTTTTATAAATCTCAGCACTCACTGAGAGAGCAAAATTCATAGCTCCAAGATGACTTGGATGCATGGCTAAATATCCTCTTCTAAGCTTTTACTCGCTCTGAGGAAAACAAAATCAAAAGCTTCAGTACATGGGAAATTTTCATTTGCAAGGACTATCTATGTTCATTGTAATTGTCTGTGGAATTAGCTTTACTTGTAAAGCTAATTGTCCAATGATTATAAGAAAGCAAGCTTGATGCTATGATATGCAGATGATGTAATTTTGAGTAACTATGTCTCTATATCTGCCCTATGGTCTAATCTGGATGGAAGTAATGGTTTTGACTCCTCACTGATTTTGATAAAGTGTCTGAATTAGCAACAAAGGAGTGGCAGTTGAAGAGACATGATTGCTCTGTGGGAACAGGCAGAGGCTTTGTGTTATTCTTATTGGTCTGAAATCAAACTGGGGATCAAGGCACTATCAGTGTTATTATCATTAATGTTTCAACTTCCAATACTGGAGTCAAAACCACGACTGGTATTTTACTTCCTCTCCTTCTGGAGCATGAAGCATAACTGCACCATAACTACCTTTTGGACAGACTTGGTTTCTCTAAAAGACTGAACCTGCCTTTATCCCATTACTAGACATGTGGTTAATCACAAAAATAGATATAACTCTCTGATTGAACAATTTAACATTTTTCTCCAGAAGTGAACTTATTTAGAAAATGGACATCTTCACATGTTCGCTATGGAACATCTGAACAAGCGCAAATACTTCTGCAACCCATAATTGCCAGTTTGGACCATAATAAAAATGTGCAAGCTTTTTATGGATTAAAGACTTCAATTTCAAGCACGACTCCCCTTCCCCCCCACTCCAAATCCAGCAGTCTTATAAATGCAGCATGAATTCACATGCACTGTAATTATTGTGGTCAATTATGCTAAACCAAGCACATAGTTTTTCCTCAAACATTTTCATAAGCAAGGAAAGAGTTGCCTCACAATTTACTTTCAGAGACAGGCAAACAAGTTTGGGTCATGTGAGAGATGCTACACTTTTTTATTCTTCCCCATTTGGGATGTGTTTGTTCATAGGTAGTAGAAGCTATCTAAATTAACTGTTTATTATCTGGATTGGAACCAGATTGCAAGTGGCTCTAACTCTAGGTCAGTTTTTAACTTCTGAGAATACCTTCACCATGAGCAGATGTTTCATGCTTTTCAAGTAGTTTTTGATCAAGTAGTCTTCTAATGCAATGCCATTTGTGGTTGTTGTGGACTGCATAAATAGCTTATATACCATTCAATCTACCTGTTATAAATGTTAAATTCAGCACTTGTGTGATGGCTCATCAGGAACAGGCATCTGTGTGCAAACCTGGCCTTCTGACTACAATCTCTGGAGTCCACTTGGTAGAAGGAGAGAACTGATTTCTGAAAGTTGTTTTGTGACTGCTTCAAGCCTGTCAAGGTACGTGTGCACCTGCTTGTGCCTGTCCCTTTCTTGTCTCTTTGTCTCTTTCTCTTTCTCTTTCCCACTCTCAAGTAAGTATAAACATGTAATACCTTTTTAGTAAATTTATGTAACAGGGAAACTGTTACTACATTGCCATTTAGTATAGCTATAGCATTTAAGTTCTCTGTGCTCGTTTCTTGTTTATTTTTACATTGATTTGATTTACATTGATATGAGGAAACAACTGATTTTTTTTTCAATTCATAAGTTCATGACTCCTGAATATTCACATAAAGGAATCACTCAGTAGTTTTATGCTTCTTTTGTTTAACTTCTTTCTTTGAGATTCATCCTTGTAACATCTTATTGCAGTAATGCTCTTTTTATTTCTGGATAATATCAACAAGAGAAAGTTACTATGACACAGTACTGAAAGGCAGTAAACAAGATCAGGGGGCAAGTTTCTTTAATATGTGGTGATAACTTGCTTCTTGGTGGAGAGAAGAAACTTTTTCCTTGTAATTACATATGGCTAAAGGGACAATGAAGTATCTGAGGTCTGTTCTAGGAAGGGCTAATCTCATTCACAATGATTCCTCCTTTACAATCTAAGCAACCCATAATACTCCCACTTTTAAATGCTCACATTGAGAATTAGGTGTCAACATATAAATTTTGAGGAGATAGAGATATTCAGTCTATAGTGTTCAGTCATAGTTCTGAGTGATTTTTTTCTTTAAAAAATCTTTTCTATACCTATTGATTATTTTTGTTCTTTATTTTATGATATGGTATATTACTCAAATTGAATTATATACCATAACCAAATGGAATTCATCTCAGGAATGTAAATTGAATTCAACTTTAAAAATCGATTATGTATTCTGGAATCCCTAAACTTGTAACACTTGTGTTTTTTATTTTAATGAATTTTTGTATTTAGGTTGATAAGAAATATTGGTGTGCTTTTATTTTTCTTGTGATTGCATTTGTCACTTTGTCCCGCCTTCTACTTGCTTCCTGAGGGTTAAGATTTGTGCATCTCGTTTAGTGGAGACATTGGAACATTTAAAGCTGTTCTGCACCTATAAGGCTGCTTTACATGTGGGAAACTAATATTTCATGCTGTGAACTAAAGAATAAGAATCCAAGCAAACACAGATTTTGCCTTCACAAGAATGCCTTCATGTGCATTCCATGCATGACTTTCTATGTGTCTAACAAATACTAGAAGGCACTTTCCCCAACTTAATATGCTTCTGCATTGTGGACAGACCTTTCATTGACACAACACTTCTACACTTATTTCTCTCCTTTACACAGGGCTGGTCCAGGATTGGGAGACTGCCAGAATGCTGAGTGAGTTTAGGAAAAGGAACCTGGTTTTCCCACACAGCATTCTAGAGAGAGGAATTTGCCTCTCTCTAGGAATCACTCTTGGCTCTGTCTTCTGAAACTCAGTGGGCAGGTTTACCCAATCAATTTTGAATTGCAATTCAAATCACATCTTCATAAGGGTAATGATTTTTAAAGCTGCTTGATTTCTATGACTGTCTCTTGATTAATTACAGACTTGAGAAGGATGTCTGCTGGACCTGTTGAACTCCTACACTGGACAATTCCGTAGGGATATTTCAAAGCATGTCATCTTCAATGGATGAAAACAGCTTTCATTATAAACTTGTTTTTCCTCATGATTTCCAATTCTGCAGAGTATCTGGCCAGCCTCCAAGACCTGAAATCTAGACTTTTTTTTTCTATGCATCTAGTTAATTCCCAGGTTTCAGTTATTATCTATGCAGTTCAGCTTCATTTGTCACTTTCATCATCACTGCCTTGTTTCATCCTCTTACAATTGCTTCTTCCCCATCCACTCATTGAAAAATCTCTTAAAAATCTTTCTTTAACTACAAGCCCAAGAGCATCTGCATCTCCATCTGGGTTGCTCCTCTGTATTTAGGCCTAACCATTCCTAATGTTATAGAGTTATAAGTCATTGTTACATATACAAAAAAGGCTATGAGCCTCTCTCAGTCCCTTTCCAGTTCCATATTCACATATTTTACTTGAAATTAGAAAAGGATTTTAAATAAGATACAGTCCAGCACATAGGATGGCTTGCATTCCCTCTCAGAAATAACTCTCTGACTATTGTACCACTATAAGGTGTCAGGTCTGCCATAACTCTGCTTCTTACTTCATGCCCCAGTGTGAATGCACCTTCTGTACTCTCTCAGTTGGCTATCGTTTCTGTTCCCTGGGCTTTTGTTCTGGGTGTTCCTTCCACTTAGAGAACAACTTGTGCTTGTCTCTGTCTAAAGTCTGAGTAACTAATGTTCTGTGTTTCCAGAATGGACTGGGGGCTCTTCTCAAATGTTTTCTTTGTCCATTTCAACATTACTCCACCTCACATTTTGTTCTATAATTTTCCATTATATTGACTGTTTCCTATATCTTTAGGTAAAGGATAACATCCAATTTGTTTCTGTATTTCTAGTGTCAGCCAAAAACTGGTACAGCATAAAATGTTTAATAAATATTGATCACTGTATGCCATAAGAATTTCAAAGAGTAATATTGAGAGGCAGACCTTAAAAAAAGCAAGATTACTTGGTGCATTATAGGTAACTGGAAATAGGAAGTTGTCAAACATACATGCTCATAGAATAGAATATCATCACATAAAGATTCTGAATTCAGCATTAAACCACTGTAGAGTTTTCATTCGATGTGACATTTTATTTTCATTTAATGTTAGAGATCAAAATCAATGATTTAGAAGTTTGTATTCTAGAAAGACATTTAACTTTATGTTTTGCATATATTTTCTCTTATACGCAAAACCTTTCTGTGCAAGGAGCTACTAATGATGTGCTATTTTATAGAACAGAAAATTAATGTTCCAGATAAGTAACTTTTAGCTATTTCCAATGGATAAGT
Organism: Typhlomys cinereus; assembly: GCA_023101885.1. Lineage (NCBI taxonomy): Eukaryota > Metazoa > Chordata > Mammalia > Rodentia > Platacanthomyidae > Typhlomys > Typhlomys cinereus. The sequence goes on along the minus strand of JALPQD010000070.1, from coordinate 4,143,725 downwards.
TCAGATTTCTAAAATTAGTGTGAATAGAAGCAGCCTTCAAGGATCACATCTAACAAATATTTAACAAACATCGAATGACAGGCAATCTTCTATGAGACATTAATATATAGGGGAAATAAGAGAATTTAATATTTATATTTCACTTAGTTCTATCATCTTTATCCATCTAAACAATGGATGGAACTCTATTCACTATCTTAAAATAGTAAAACTGGGCTAGAGCGATGGCTTAGGGAGTTAAGACTCTGCCTCACAAACAGAAGTCCTAAGTTCCCATACCAGGTCCCACATAAAAACGCTAGGTGGATATGGCAGTAGCTCATACTTCCAGCTCTGGTGGGCAGAACTTTGGAAATCTCAGAGCAAGGTAAGAAGAAGGTAGAAGCAATCCAGGATGATTTCCTAAATCACCTTTAGTCCCCCACAGGGACACATAAGTGCTCTCTCTCTCTCTCTCTCTCTCTCTCTCTCTCACACACACACACACACACATACACACACACACTAAAGTTAACAAAAAAGTAATGAAACTGTTTTTAGCACTTTACTCACTTGAAGCATTTAATACAGGAACAGATCAATTTTAAGCCTTATTCTTCCTTTAATGATTTTCTAAGCAACATCTGAGAAACTGGGATAGATATTTATGTATATATTATATTACAGGAAACAAATAGACTTGTGCTCTGGTAACCCATTGGTCATTTTTTGTGAGACTAAGGGATGCTTATGTTTGTAATGATACTTTGAAACATGTTGAAGAGAGAAGGAAAATTGAAAAGAGGCCAAAATATTTAGTAGGAAAGTAGAAAATATATATAGAATGAGGAAATAGAAATGTGATCATTGACCATATAAAAAGTATTTCTATGCATTCTGAAGGTAGAAACCTATCAATACTGATCATTTGGTATAATTGCAAAACAGAATGCTTTTTGTTTAGTTAGGTATATTGAAAAGATGACTTACTGAAAAAAAGTTTATTCATTGATTCAATGAACATTTGTTAAGAGTTCTGTATTCTGGCTATAATGAAAAGTCATGTTAGGGGCTGGAGAGGTGGCTCAAGGGTTAAACCTCTGTCTTGCAAGCGGTAAGGTCCTGAGTTCGGATCCTAGACCCCACGTATAGACGCCAGGCAGAAGTGGGGGTGGCCTGAATTTCTGGTCCTGGTAGGGTGGAGCCCGTGAATCCTGGGACAGAGTAAACGAGGAGGTGGGGGCGGTCCATGGTGGTTCCCGAATTCGTCCGCGGTTCTGCACACACACACACATATACACACACATACATACACACATGCATGCACACACACACACACAATTGAATAAATAATAATTAATAAATTTTTTAAAAATTAAGAAAAGTCATGTTGGATGACAAAGGATATACAGAACATTTTGGGAAACATAAATGTGTTATTAAAGAGAAGGTATGATAATTATTGCAATAGAGAGATAGTTGGAGTGCTGTGGAAAACCAGCAGGTGTTACTTGGTTTCAAATGTGAGAAGTCATCATGGAAATATGTGACTTTGAACAGTGGAAGATATCTAAGGCATAGTCTTTAAAGAGCTAAGCCTGTCCCTGAAAGGAAACTATCATAGTTGGAGGTAGAATACTTAAATATTAAAAAGTTATAGATATGTGTGTGTCTCAATGCTTTTACTAGAACCAGGGACACTTCAGAGACAGTTGGGCTCATTAGTCTACCTCTGTCCTGTTATCTTTCTTTGCTTTAATTTTAATGAAATTTATTTAACTGATGTATAAAACAAAAAGCCTACACATTTCTACAATATGTATTTATGAATGCGTTGCACCCAATTTGAATTTTAATACTTAGAAAGTTGAGGCAGAAAATTATTGAATTTAAGGCCAGCTTGGGGTACATAAAAAGTCCCCATGTAAAATATATCATGTAATCAAATACAAATGAAAACACAAAATACCATCTATAGCCTTCAGGATGGAGTGAATATGATAAGAGGAAAATTTGTAAATAAAAATGCCTAGATTAAAAATTAGAATTAAATAAATCATGTACGAGCATAAAACAAGTAATCTCAGTGTTATTAAAGTAGAAAATAAATACTAAATACTAAATATTAGAATTGAAATTATTAAAGTGGAAACTAAGACAGAAACACAAAGGAACAGTGAAACAAAGAACTGGCTATTTTATAGAATAAATAAGATTGGCTAGTGATATCCAGTCTAACCAAAAGATAAAACTTTTTAATAAAGTTAGAAATGGAGGAGAGAGTGTTATAGAGGATCATCAGAGAATACTTTGAAAATATGATTTACAAATTTGGAAAGTCTAGAAGAAATGAATTAATTTTTTAGATATATAAGACCTATCAAATTCTCAGACATTAAGATCTACCAAATTTATCAATGAATGTCTTATCAGTCCTATTGTGGAAGTACGAGTTTGCATGGCTTGTGATGATCAGTTTCTCAGCTGGTTTCAGCTTCTTCTCTTGGTATTTATGCTCTGATGCAGTTCAATACAGTCTGTTATAGAGGTAAATCTGTGTGACCAATGTAATACACATGTGTTGGTATATCACTTCCAAGGCCAGTCATGAAAAAGATTGTGGCTGCTGCCTTGAACTGAGTCTTGAACTACTTGCTCTATGGAGAATGGTTCACACATTTTCAAGATTCTCAAGTAGCCTATGTCCCTTTTCCTACTGCAATGAACTGAGGTCTCTTACTCCCAGACACATGTGAGCAAGTCATTTTGGATGCATGGCTTCTCCCATTCTAATGAAATCTTCCTGTAACCTCATCAGGGACTCTGAGTTAGAGCCTCCTAGATAAGATGCTTCTAAATACAGACTTAAAAAAAATTCTAGGTTAAGTGATTCTTTTAAAATCCACTATGTTTGTGTATTATTTTATTGCATAGCAATCAATAGTTAACACAGCTTTTGATTATATGAAGGCAAAATTAAAAAGGACCCCAGAGGGCAGGAAGGACAGACACTGAACATTCAGTCCCCTATCTCCCAGGAAGCTTAAGAGCTTTGTGGAGTTTCTCTAGTTTTGTTGAGCAGAACTGCATATATGCTGAGACTTCTTCACTACCCCTGGTTCACAAACATGCTGAGTCTAATCTAAGCTTCTAGGGACTCATTTTCCTGAACAGAAGTCCAGGGCTCTAGCTACAATATTATCTGATTTTGTTCATAAGAAAATCATTATTTTTTCTTAGTTCATATTAAATACTTTCCTACTTGTTGAAGATCAGTTATTTGACTTGATAATAATTAATCATCTACAAAGAAGATGTTTAATACTTGTAAACTGGGAAATAGTTGAATACTAATTCTCATATGTTAAATTGCTCCCCCCAATATACTGATTCTACTACTAGATACCCATGAGTGTCCTTTTTATGGCAACAAGAATGTTGCAGATGTAATTATGTTAAGGCTCTGCGATTGGGAAATTATTCTGAATTATTCATGCAGGTTGGAAATGTAATCACAAGTGTCCATTCAAGAGGAAAGCAGAGTATGACTTGATAAAAAGGAAAAGAGATATGCAGGAACAGAGAGAGAAAGTGATGTAATCCCAGGCCATGAGCCAAAGATGAGGGCATCTTCCACGCTGGCAAAGGGAAGAAGACAGATTCTCCCAGATGAACTTCCAACAGGAAATAGCCCAGCAGCCTCCTTGACTTTAGCCCACCATGACTGATCTCAGACGACTGACTCCAAAACTGTAAAGGAAAAGCAAGTGTTGTTTGAATTCACTGAGATGCTTTAATTAACTTAGTTGTCATAAGAACTGGGCACACTAATGTGAGATCCAGGAGGTTCTACCCAGCTCTGCTACCTTGCTTGGACGTGATAAGACTTCTTTTTCTCATCTATCAAGTGGGAATGATAAAACGTCTATATGATTATCATGAGTTTGAGTAAGATCACTCACATAAAGTCCTCAATCTCAGACTTGGGGCATGAAAAATTCTTTGTGGGTTATGGGTGTGGTCCTGCAAGAAAACTGAAACTATTATTGCCTTTAAAAAAATCAGTAGTTCTTGCAACCTACAGAAAGGTTGGACATTTCTTAATTATCCATCTTTTGTGGTTATCAGTCCTCATGAAAGTTGGAGGCAAGATAGAAAAAAGGCAAAACAGGTAGGTGACTGGAGAACAGTCAGATGGGGCTTGGAAATTCTTCCTTTACCTGTTGATGTACTTTAGAGAGGTCCATGCAGCCGAGGCCAGAAGCTGTCCATTTGTCAAGCTCTGCAGGGAGAGGTGCCAGGACTCTCCCTCTGTGCAGGTGAAGCCTGTTCTTAGTTTCCAAGAAGATGCCACTGAATCTTGGCACAAAACACAGTGGTTTGGTTTGTGAAAGCGTTTAATGCTAGAAACTACCTACAAGTGTCTATCAAGGAGGAGACAGAGATTAGCTGGCCATATTTCTAGAACATTTTTAGTAAAGTAATGTTGGGCCGGCACAAGCAAGATGGCCCTAGGAGGAACAAGGAGGAGCCCAGCACATGGGGCCTAAGATGGCCCTGGGAGCTAGTGTAAGGGACGTATCCCTGTTTGCATCACAGGGAACCCTGATTGGTTCGTAAGAGTTCCATAGTGCTGACCCTAGCCCTTGAAGTCTGTGTGCTGCGCTGACCTTTAATATGATTGGCTACCCGTTTAGTGCTACCTGGTTTTTGCCTTTCTAAACTGTTGCTCTGCATTCAATAAAGTGAGTTCATGTCTTCGACTTAACTCCCTGCGGTGCCTGATTGTCTCCCCGGACCTGGGAAGCGGAGGGGCAGCAGTGCTCACCTCTCTCCTTCCCAGCGGCCAGGAGCGGACCCCTACAAAGTTAATGCAACCTTTTTTCTTTTAATCTAGATTTCAAAACTTAACACTGTGAAGTTTATAATAATTACATTTTCTTTTGTTATACATCTTTTCAACTCGATTTTCCTTAGATGTTTATATTCTCCACCTTTTTTATAATGATAATTTTTTTTGAGGCAGACTCTTAACCTCTGAGCCATCTCTCCAGCCTGCTTTTTTCACTTTTAAACTCACTTCGTTTTATTCTGTAGTTCATGTGTACTTATCACATTGCATAAATTAAGCACTCTGATTTGCAACATATGATTTATTTGATAGGAATGGAATCTCTATGATCCTCCTGCACAGCGCTAAGTAGAAAGTTCTGTGCTTGTGACTGCTTCATGGTGCGAAGATGATATCAGAAAATATATCCTGAGGGACATCTTCAGAATAGATTCTGATGCTGGGTTTTCACTGGTTGTCTATTTTCAGAGAAAAGAAGTAAGGGGTCACTGCTCTGAAATTGTGGTAACAGACTGATGCAGTTGAGGGTGGGTCTTTTCTAAGGGTTTAGTTGCGTGAACTTCTGGAGAGACAATAATCATCTTTTCACCCCAGACAGGGCACCAAGACAGATCAAAGAATTGAAGCAAGTCTGGCTTGGTAAACCAATGAATTAATTATGTGCAGCAGCATAGGCAAAAGGCTACTTACAGGATCATGAGACACTTATGAGTGGCTACACTACTGAGGAAAATGATCCTTTCTCCCTTAGCAACTGCTATTTGCTTATATACCTTCAAGAAGGGTTAGAGCCTATGAACCCCTTCCCCTACCACCTTTAGCTTTGAGGCTTTATGTGACCTTCCCCCTAGAAATTATTAGTTTGCTAAAGTAGCTACATGGAGGGGTGGGATTTTATGAGCTGCTAAGCTCCTTCTTTTCATGATTGAATATGATTGGAGTCCAATTTTGTAAAGGTCTCCTATGACTAATCACAAGCGCTAAGAGTTTGGAGGAGGTGGGGGTAACCACGACTTCATTCCCAGAGGATAACATTCCACCACACTGCAAAACCTTCATCCTGCTTGTAGAAGTGACAGTGGTGAATGAAGAGATCTGACCTCTAATACAAGTGCTAGAAAGGTATGTTATGAAGCAAAGAAACAAAGCCAATCTGGAGACAGCTACAAAGATTCCCTCCCTGGTGCAGAGATTCAGCTTCCTAATTTGGTCATAGTGACAGGCATCTTATTAAAATGGCCTTGGCTTGGCAATGATGATTGACAGCTCAGGTGGCACTCTACACTCTCCCTGTGGCGCATGGGATATAAAACAGTCATGCTAATAGATCTTTTTGATTATTTCACAGTCTCTGCTCCAAAGTATAAACTAGCCAAAGTAATGCTTTCCCATACCCAGGTGTCCCATTGTTTAGAAGGAAATTAAAATTTAATATAGAACCTGAGATTCTTCCAGCGTTTAAAAGAGAACATGAAACTTTCGTTTATCCCCGTCTGCACACATATAAATACCATGCACTGCTGCTTCAATTAAAATCATCCAGATATGAGGCATTTTAACTGTTTGTGCATGATCCATAGTGCTTTCCTAGTCCCACAGTACACAGGGGCCTGTTGGTTGAAGCAAGGCAGTACTACTAGCATGTAGCAAGCATTCCAGACTGGCTTCTCCTTTCTCAGGGACTCCAGTACCTTAGCAGCACTCTTCTACTTTGGCCTTAAATCATGATTAATTTAAAGCCCTTTCTTTCCTTGTTTAGACCTGACACAAGCAACTGCTTTTCTGTCACATTGATTTTTCTGTCCTTGTGAATTCAAAGCCAGGGTTGAGTCCTCTAATAGGGTGAGTTTTCTGACAAGGAAGTTTTGCAACCTAATTTACAGCCGGAGTCAAGCTTGTCAGTGAGCGCCAGAGGGGAGCTGTTGCAACTGGCTTGTTAAGTATGCATTTAATAGTGTTTATCCAAGCAAGTCTGTGATTTCTTCACTCTCTCCAACAAATATGTGATTTGTAATACCTATCTTCTCTAATCTAGGTGTTTGAAAAATGTCTCTAACGTGTGTGGGCTAGAATGCATTTTGTTTTTATTCAGGAAGAGTCATTTAGCAAGGGCCGTCTCTGAGGGCCGTCTTTCCAAATTGTGTGTCTCTGCAGTGACCATGCCTGAATCCCAAAGAAAAACAAGGTAATCTTTTCAAATAAACATTCTCAAGGATGTCGAGAAGAAACCCAATTGCTGCACACAGACTCCACGAAATGCTCAAAAAATAACTACATTCCAGCAGTACATTTCCAGTAAGTGGGAGTGTCAGTAAGCATTAGGTGCATTCAGATGATGAACAATACTCAGCTACATCATTTGCAAAGATTTTATTCCTGGTGTGTGTGTGTGTGTGTGTATGTGGTGCGTATGTGCGTGCGTGTGTGCGTGTGCGTGCGCGTGCGTGTGTGCGTGCACCTGTGCGTGTGTGCACGCACGTGTGCATGTGTACCAGGGGGCACTTGAGTGTGTGTGCCTTGGAGTCCAAAGGTGACTTCAGGAATCATCTTGAATTGCTTACCTCCTTCTTTTTGTTTGTTTTTGCTCTGGGGTTTCCTAGGATATACCTTCCAGGGTGGGGATTAGAAGCTATGAGGGATATAGGGATCCAAATTCAGGTCCTTTGGCTTGCGAGGCAAAGGCTTAATCCCTGAGTTATTTTCCCAGGCCATTACTGCAATTTTAATTTAATTCTTCTTAATAGTTGAATAATATTCCATTGTCCATATGAAGCATATTTTCACTAGTTGATGGGTTGATTCCATTTCCTTGCTATTGTGAAGAGAATCACAATGAACATGAATGTTCTACTACAAAGATAGATATAGCAGGATGTAGAACTCAGGAAATATGGAGTGGTATAGCTGGATGATATGACAGTTCTATTTCTAGATCTTTGGGGAATCTACACACTGATTTCCAAAGTGGGTGTACCAGTTTATACTCCCACCAACAGTAGAAAGGGCTCCTCTTTCTCTACATCCTCATCATCATTTGTTACTATTTGTTTTCTTGATCTTAACCATTTTCACTGGGTTAAGGTGTAGTGTCAGAGTAGTTTTAATTTACATTTCCACTCTTCAACACTTTTTAAAAATACATTTTCGAGATATTTATATCATTCTTCTTTTGTGAGTTCTCTGTTCAGATTAATAGTCCATTGTTTTAAAGTTGGGTTATTTGCTTTGTTGATGCTTTGTCTTTTGAATTTTTCATATATTCTGAAAACTGATGTTCCGTAGCTGGCAAATATTCTCTCACATTTTATGGAATACCTCGTCTTGATTAACAGTTTCTCTTACAGAACTTTATAGATCTTTTTAATTTTGTGAGTCCCATTTGTCAATAGGTGGCTTAATTTCCTGCACAAATGGAGTCCCATCTAGGAAGTTCTTACTTCAGCTTATCTCTTGAAATATCTCCCTGCCCTTTCCTGTAAATTTTTCAAAGTTTTAGGTTTGGCATTGAAATCTTTGATGAACTTAGGGTTTTTTTTTTTTTTTTGTGCAACATGAGAGATCAAGATCAAGTTCCATTCTTCTACATGTAGATATCCAGTGTTTTCTCACCATTTGTTGAGGAAGCTGTGTTTTCTCTACTTTTGGGGAGGAGCACTTTTGTTAAAAAATCATGTGGCTAAAGGTGCATGGACTTATCTGGGTCTTCAATTCTAATCCATTAATCAATGCATCTGTTTTGGTGACAGAGATAGAGTCTTAGCCCTCAAGCCATTTCTCTAGCCCTACCATATTGATTTTTATTGCTCTGGTTTTTAGTATAATTTGAAATCAGCTACAGTCATATCTCTAAGGATGTTTTTATTGCTCAGAGTTATTTGGGCAGAGATCTTTTGTTTCCACATGAATTTTAAGATTGTTTTCTCAACATCTGTAAAGAATTGCATTGGCATTTTGAAGGGAATTGCATTGTATCTGTAGATTGCATTTGGAAGCATGGTCATTTTCACAATGTTTACTTACTGATACATAAGTATGAAAGTTCTTGACGTCTCGTGTCTTCTTCAATTTGTATCTTGAGAAGTTGAGGAGTTTTTGGGAGATGAAGTAGAATGCAGACGGTATGAAGGTAAAAAAATGAATCATATGGAGAAAAGTTTAAAGGAGGAGGGGAATGAAGCCATAGATTAGAGGAGGGTGGGGAGGTATAAGTAGAACAATGGATGTATGATACATTCATATGGGAGCCTATTAATTTGTTATCTTGTTTAAAAACATGATAAAATGTATATTAGAATATAGATCTCCAACATAGAGAAGGGGAGAAAAGGGATAGCAGGAATTGTCTTGATGTACTTCCCAGGAATCATAAGTGATTAAATGAAAGTCCCAATGTCAGGCAAAGGCTCCCGAAACAACATAGACTATGACTGTTGCTATTGGTTACCTATTAGAAAGTGATAGTTAGACCCTATTGCTGAAGAACACACATCTAAATCATAGGGCATGGAGATAGCAAACTGGAACTGACTTGAAATTTCCCTTCATATTGGCTAGTTGTCATAGTACAGGAAGGTACTATTCAGGGTGTTAGAGGAGAAAAAGCTCTGGGTCTTTTGAAGTGTAACAAGAGCTAGTCAGCCAAAGTGAGCTCCTTGGTACAATAGTGGCACACAGGTTATAGGGGTATCCAACCACTTTCCAATTGGACTGAAGACATATTCTAAGGAGGGAACTCGTGTTTGATACTATAAACCAGGTTAAGAACCTGTGGATGGGAGATTGCAGGCTCTAGAAGAAAACTTAATATTGTTTTGCTGAGTAGGTACAATAACAAACTGCCTTCCAAATGCTTATCTCACTGATTAGTCTCACTGTCTGAATCACTAAAACTTCTTTTTGGCATAGATGGCAGTCAGCAGAGAATAGATGACTGAGGAGTGCTTGGCTGTTGGCAGGACACCTGACCCTCTTTCCTTTTTTTTTTTTAATTTATTATTTATTCAATTGTGCGTGTATGTGTGCGCACGCTTGTGTGTATGTGTGTGTGTGTAGAACCACGGACGAATTGGGGAACCACCATGGACGCCTCCACCTCTTCCTTGTTTACTCTGCCCTGGGATTCACAAGCTCCGCCCTACCAGGACCGGAAACGCAGGCCGCCCCCACTTCCGCCTGGTGTCTATACGTGGGGTCTAGGATCCAAACTCAGGACCTTCCACCTGCAAGGCAGAGGCTTAACCCCTGAGCCACCTCTCCAGCCCCCGACCCTCTTCCCTTAAGAGGAACATCACAGAAGGAAGACTTGAAAGAATACAAAGATTACATACAGTCTTAAGCAGATGAGCCTCTCATTGTAGTGACTAAAAGTAAGTGCGGAAAGCCATGGTTGCACAATATGCTGCCAATAAGTGAAGTTTGAGTATTTGTTTTACAGAATGGCAGGAACCACTGTGGAAGAGGGGGCAGAATGAATGTAAGAGCCAGAAGACAAGGAAAAAGATTGTGAAATGCCATCTTACAAAAATGGTATGGTCACTGACAATCATGAACCCCCAACAGAAATGGCTACGGACATAAAGTCTATAGTGGACAAACCTTGCCAACAGCCAGCTCTGAACAGAGAAAAGACCCATGGGGTCCCACAAAGCATTGGTGAACAGTGAACAAGTTACAAGTTGGGAGAGGGATGGATGAAAATCTCCAGTGGTGTAGTCACAGAGAAGCCTACTAGATAATCCCAAGCACAGGATCCCACAAAAGTGTCTGGTTGAATAACCATCACATAACATCAATGACAGATCTCTGATTCATGGAGTGAAAGTGTTAGATTAATTTTGGATTGACTAGTAATTAAGTCTTTGGGGACAATTACTTAAACATTTGAGGTTAGGATTTACTCATTTGTGAAACAAGAATGGCCAACCTATTCATTTGTTAATAGTATCTTTTCAAGATATAAAATGCCAGGAAGCCTTTAAGTTGGGCCCTTTTTATCTACTTCTACTGTCCTATTCGGAGTCATTGTAGTCAGAAGCCAGGCAGCACAGTGAGGTGCAGATAGCTACAAGGAAAAAGCTTCATTTTATTTTTACTAGTGTCAAAACATCAGTATATTACAGCTTCAGGGTCTTCCCTCAAGTACAGTCTGGGAGAGACAGCAAAAATTGGAAAGCTCAAGTCAATGACATCAGGGAAGCAGTTTCTTTCATAATCTCAAGCATTACTAGTTTCCCAACTGAAGAGTGGGGCGCTTCATCAGTTATCTAAATGCTACCCACAAAAGCTCCTTACCCAGAGACAAAACAAAATGGCAATGAATAATTCCGCGCTTTCCTATGGAAAGATTTTTTTTTTTCCTATGGAAAGATTTGGAAGCAACACATTTCTTTCTCTTTGAATCTAGATTGTCCAAGAAATCAACTGTTGTCATGTTTAATTTTGTGTCAGGGAAGTCATATATATGTCTACAGAAGGGAGAGAAAGAGAGAAACAGAAAGAGAGAAAGAGAGAATAAATTATAATTTGTTGAGTTGTATTTCTCAGAATTTAATGAAAGTCCATATTTTGAATAGGGAAAATTGTGTATTGTATAAAGTAATAGGCTTCATTATGACATTTCATGAATATATGTCTTATCATCCATTATTCTTTTTTGTCTTGCTTCACTGATCTCTGGTCAAATTCCTCCCACAAATACTTCCCCTTTATTTTCATATTATATGTATATATACACATATATACACACACACACATATATATGTATATATGTGTGTGTGTGTATATTTACGTGCATGTGTATATCCATTTACAGGTGTGTTTATATGTATGTGTATGTATATATGGTATCTATATAAAATGTAGATCCTGCAAATGAGAGACTCAATGCAAAAAGTTTGTCTTATCTTGCTTAAAACTATGTTTTCCAGTTCTGTTTGTTTTTCTGAAAATTTATGACTGAATATATAGATACATACATACATACATATATATGTATGTATGTATGCCATGTTTCCTTTATCTAGTCATCTGAAGAGTGACAGCTCAGCTGATTTCACAATTCAACTATAAATATTTGTACAGGAAACATGCAGGTATTTCTGTTACATGCTAACTTAGATTCCTTTAGGTTTTGAGATAATTTTTAAGATTCTATTTTTTTGTTTTTCTACTTTTACAAGCATATCAATTACCCATCCCTGATTCCGTCCATACCCCCTCCCATCGCCTCTCTTTGCTTTCTCAGTTCCCCTGCATTACGGTTGGCCATTGCTGTCTACTTCACTGCTCTTCTTCTGCCCTAGGCTGCATCCTGTCAGGGTGTTGAGATCCTCTGTTGTAGAAGAAGACTTCTAGGTTGAATGTTAAGTGTTCTGCAAATATTTGGGTATAATAATAGCTATTTAAAGATAATTTTTTCAGGAAGTGTCATATCCTGTTATTTCTAGTGTAATTCTGTCACTAGGTTCTAAGTGGATCAGCTCAGGGCTTTCTTTATTTTTTATTTATTTATTTTTTTCATTTTCCTCACCCTATGCTCCTCTGCATAGGAATTGCCAGTTTTTGTTTCTTTAAGACATTTTTTTGACCTATTACTAGCATAGGAGGTTCCTTTGTGATTGTGTCTCACAATCTTAGGGTTTTTCTATAAGTATCTCTGTTCCTTCTATCTCCCATCCCCTCATTCCTCACTAAGATTCTATTTTAAAATGTAACAGTAGAAAGGAGAAACAATTTGATGACATTTTGAGGGGACACAGCCTTTTACATTGGAGCTTTTAGTACCAAACATATTCTCAATATTTTATTTACTTATTTATTTTTATCTTTCTCTCTCACACTCAGACACTTGAGCATGTTTATATAAAACTAAAGTTTATAGCAGGAATCATCCTAGATTTCTCTACCTCCTTATTGGTTTGCTACAGGGCCCCCTTCCAGGCCAACATTACAGGCCACCTCCATTTCTGCCCAGCATTTATTTTATTTTATTTTTCTCCCACATTTTATTTTTTTCCTAATCATACAAGCTCAATAGGAAGTCCCGGTCTCTCCTCCCTGTCCCTCCCCAGTCGTCACCTATTTCACCTCCCCCTTTACCCCTTTCTTTCACCTCCTTCCTCCCTCCCATTCCCTGGAGCATCCTTCTGTGTGAACTCTAAACCTCCCTCTGAGTCCTCCACCCTAGTGAGGGTTTAAGACTCAGTCTGCCCAACATTTTTATGTGAGATCTGGGCATCTGAAATGTGGTCCTTTTGCACGTGAGGCAAAAGCTTTAACTCCCGAGCCATGTACCCAGCTTATATTTCCTAACATTACCAGTATTTTTCACTTCAGTGAAATGTCTATGCCCAGGGCTAATGGCTTCGCATTGCCAGTGCTTGCAAATGTACCTGCAGGGGACCTCATTTTCACCTAGCCATAAACCTAAGCAAATATTAGCAGTTGGTATTTACTGCTTATTGATATACATTGCCTTGAAATCAAAAGATGACTATTTTGTCTTCACAAAGTGACTTGTTTTTTTCCTTATCACAGGTGGAAAGTGGTGTTTTGCTTTTTTGTAACCAAACACAGTGCAATTTAATACCGTCATGGTAAATCTGGGACAGTAATGGCTGTCATGATGCACTGCCTGATTGAAGTGTTCCGCAACAGAACATACAGTGAAATAAGCCCCAAGTGCCCAGCATTACATGGTATTCCTGGACACTTGTCTTTGTGTGATGGTGGAGTCACACACACTCAAAGAAGCATACCGACTTTCTGCTTTCACTAAATGTTCAAGAACATTCTGAAATCTTTAGTAATTTTTGTCTTAACCATGACAGGTTCACCCTTGTCCTGCACTAGAGACAAAGGAAAGCCAGGTGTGGAGATACACCTCTAAAATGTCAACTCTAGGGAAGCTGAGGCAGGAGCATCATGAGTTTGAGCCTGGGCTTTGTAGTTTGACTCTGTATTTAAAAAAAAAGACAAAATATTAGTAATAGTCCATGTCATGAACAGCCAGCAATTGTCACCAATAATTTTCTTTCCTGTGACACTGTTGCTCCTGCCATAACACTAATGCTGTCACTCAAAGGTCACCACTCTTAGTCTAGCCCAAAAGACAAGAGGTAAAGTAGAGATTTAGACTGCTTTCTTCCTTGTTGTCAAGTAAAATACCAAATTTACATGAATAAAATGTGGCTTGAAGGTGCAGTAATTTGATCCATAGGATTACTTACTGTGGGATCCCATGACCAATCCTTCAAAGCATTTGTTGCCTCTCCCTTTGTTTTCCCCTGAATATTTCTGCCCCGTAGCCTACAGCCTGGACAAAACATGGGAACCATGTGTGACCAATTGAAGTTCATACTATTTTGATTGTTCGTCTCACAGTTTGGATAGTGGAAGAGTGAAATGTGCCCTGAGATTGGCAAAGCCAGTGTCTGTCCCTTCTGACCACTGCCCAACATTTTACCTACACGTTCCTTTTTTTTCTTGATTAGACTTGTTTATTCTTTTTTTTTTTTATTTCCACTCATACAAACTTAACAGGTACACCGGTTCCCCCCTCTCTCCAACCCCCTATCCCCTGTGCCCCCCTCCCCTCCCCTTTCCCTCCCTATCCCCCAGTGGCCCCCCTCCCATTCCTGGAGCATCCTTTAATGTGCATGCTAAACTCTCCTCTGGGTCCTCCTCCTTGCAATGAGGTGCAAGGACCCAGTGGCATTTCTTAGAACCCTTTCCTGTGTTCCCGTTAAGCATAGGAACACTACTGTGGCTTGTCAATCCCTTGCCTCCCAGGATCCTAGTGCCTTTAGCAGATGCTAGACTTCGTGAGGTCAATAGTGTACCTACACATTCCTTAATAACTTTGCCACAGTCAAGATTTAAAGCCTTTGCCTTGCAAGCAAAAAACCTGAGATCAGATCCTAAATAAAAATGTTGGATGAATATGGCACAGTCCTATAATTCTGTCCCTGGAGGGAGGAGTCTGGGAACCTCTAGAGCAAAGTAATAAGGTACTAGAGCATTCCAGGATGATTCCTGGGCCTCCACACACACTCAAATGCTCTTTTGTACCCACATATACCCATCCCATGCAACACAGACATACACACAGACACACACACACACACATACACACACACAGAGTCACAAACACACAAAGACACACACACACACACACACACACACACACACACACACACACATCCCTCACCAAATAAAAAAAAAGAATACTAAAAAAAAAGAAAAAGAAAAAAAAGAATTTGGCCAGAGCCAGCAAAAACAGTTCCTCTGTCTTTGATTCATTCATTAGATATCAAGAACAGACCTACTGGTTGAAAAACTCTCAAGCTTTGCTACGAGGATCATGAAGGAATATAACACCAATTCTCATTCCAAGAAGGTCACCTCAGATAGTGCATTTCCTATCTTTGATGGAGTTTTGTGTACAAATTTCAGATGGGACTTTTTCCTCCTGGAAATATCTCTGGTACTTAATTATAAAAGTGGGAAATTCAGGATTTAGAGTCTTCAAAGTTGGCCTCTTTTTCTAGACTTACTCTCCTAACTCCCCTAAGCACACCAAGCTTGGTATCTAAACTACACAATTTCTCATTCTGTGAATGCAACCAGTTGTTTCCTGCCTGTGTGGCTCACAAAAGGGCTGCCCTCTGTTCCCAACACCCCTCCTTTGTCCCCTACTGCCAAAGGGAACACATTCCTCTATTTCGAACACCTACTTCAAATACATCTTATTTTCAGTTGGATAAACTTTTCTGAGGCTTGGGGATACAAAGGAGAAAAAGAACCCACATGAGAAGCAAAATGTTTTGGAGCCTATGGAACCTCATTCTGAATTTGTCCTCTGCTGCTCATTAATGTTGTGCCACGGAAAGGATTCCTGGAGCTCTTTGAACTTCAGCTACCACATCTGCAAAAAATGGAGAAGATAATATTGTGAAATGATCAGGCTGCTTGATGAGATAGTCTACATTAATGGACTAGCACAGCGGCAAGCACTTGCCGGCTACTCCATTACCTCTGGTTAGGATCCTTCTGGGAAGCCACCATTATTAAATGATCTCTCCTGTGACTGTTGACAGGCTCATCTTTTGTTAGACTCTAGGCTGCTGCAGCAGAGGCATCATGGCTTCCTTACCCAGGGTCCCCTGCTGCCTCACACAGGGCTTAGTACCCAGCAGATGCTCAGATATAGCCAATCCATCATAGGGGTCTGGAGGAGCAGGCTCAGCAAGGTGAACAGACTGAATGGTTGAAAACCAGGCTCTAAGTCCTATGCTTCAGTCCAGCAATGATCTAAAGAGTGGATGAGTACAGAGAGAAGATGGCAGGCTTCGTGTGATTTAGGACCAGAACCGTGACCTCTTTCTGAGGTCACCTGCAAGATGAATCAGGAGAACAGAGACCAGAGATGGGGCCAGCTGCTCCCAAGTCCTTAGACATTTTGGACAAGGGAGAAAGGCTCAGCCTTTCTGATTAATCTTTGATGATTTATACTTTGAACATTATTTAAAAAGAGAATTTTAAAGTAAATTAATTGAATTATCATGACCTTTTACCCTACTAGTATCATCAAAAGAAACTAGACTTGGAGTTTTAAAACACGCTGACTTCATTTTCTCTGACAGGAAAATACTAAATCATGTCAATTTGTTTCTCATGAAATTACAAATGTAATTTTTCAGCAGCAAATGGAAGCATACAACATTTTAGCCAATGAAAGTTAAATGAAAGCTGTTGTAAAAATGCAAAAAACAACAAATATATATCTAGTTCATAGAAATAAGTTACGTCAAATAGTTTCAAAAAATGCCCTGTTCCCTTCTAACCTACTAACACAGATAATAGACCTTAGTTTGCCCTTTCTAATACAACTTCGACATGTTGTGATCAGTCTAAAATACCGTGGTAGTTCTGGAAATAGATTCTAAAATCAGTTCACTGGTTAGAATCAGAACTATTTTTCTAACAAAATAAAAGGAATAAAAAATCTCAGATAAGGGCTGGAGAGATGGTTCAGAGGTTAAGACTGCCTCACAAGCAGAAGATCCTGAATTCATATCCCAGATTCCATGTAAAAATGCCCGACAGAAATGGTGGGCATGGCCCGCACTTCTGGCTCTGGTGGGCAGAACCTGTGAAATCCCAGAGTGAAGCAAGAAGGAGCTATATGCAATCCAGGATGATTCCCCAAGTCACCCTTGGTCCTCCACAGGGACACACAGTGTCCTCTGATACACACACTCAAAAGTATGATGCACAGGGGACCAGTGGTCTCCTCTTTCCATAGTATATATTGTGTTGTGCACGTTTCCTACAACTGTGTAACCGTCAACAGCCATGAAAGGAGCTCATGTGAGTTCACAATACCCAAAGCAGGCCGTGAAGTTGGAACAAATCCCAATCCTAGGCTTGATGTTAAACTATGATGTTAAATTCTGGAACTACTCCAGCTTTGGGGCTGTTTGTATAAAATCTTCTTAGTTTCCTTTTAGAAACATGACTTGTTTGTTATTCATAGTTATATGTGCCCTACAGTAGGCCTTCTCAGATTTTCCACACTTAAGACTCCTCTTCACCATGAAATTTTTATGACCTCAAATATATATTATGTTTTTATTTTTATATACATAGTTTACATACATATATATACAAATAAGACATTTACTAATAATTATGAAGAAATTTATTTGAAAATAATTATTATATGCATAAATTTACTATTTATCAAAGATGAAAGCAAATTCAACAGTAATGACATGATTCTTTTGTTTTGCATACAAGATTAAGTCTTGGCTGAGTATTTGACACTGCAGAACACAGATCATCTTCAATTTTTCTGAAGTTGACTAATATCTGATTTTATAATTTTCAATGCTGAGCATACTACTTCACATAAATACATAGTGTGAAAAGGAAGAAGTATTTAGATCCATTTCAGATTGGTTTCATTTATTGTTTTTTATGAAACCCAAGCAATTTTTATTAGTGCATATTAATTATGAATAGTAATTGGTTTCATTATTACAGTGTTACACATGTATTTGATTATAATCACCCCATTACCCTCTCTTGTCCCCCTCCCACTCCTATCTTCTTCTCTTTTCCAACTAGTCTCCCTTCAATTTTTATGTCTCTTGTTCTTGAACTAATGAGTTTAATTAGGGTTACTAATCATGAGTGAAAGATTATTTACAGGAGCATGGGTGCCTTATTTGTGGCTGAAAAAATGTTTCTCCTTTTCCCAGCAGCCAATAGCTGCCTGCATATCTTCAAAAAAAGGTGGACCTTCG
Organism: Typhlomys cinereus; assembly: GCA_023101885.1. NCBI lineage: Eukaryota > Metazoa > Chordata > Mammalia > Rodentia > Platacanthomyidae > Typhlomys > Typhlomys cinereus. Next base: position 4,125,587 of record JALPQD010000070.1, on the reverse strand, counting down.
GATCCTTCCAGTCCCCATCAAGCATCAAAAATGAAACTTTAAAACCAAATATTCTAATACAATATAAGACAAAATTATTCTAATAAGGTACTTGGATGCTAATGGATTATGGAAGGAAAATATTAGGGCTTTGTTTTCTGTAATTAAAGCATTATGTTTCTAGAAAAGTAGAAAGTGTAGTATGTACAATAAAAAATCCTACACTACATAACATACAGTAGTCTCAAATCTGAGCCAATGTGTTTCAGACATGTCCAGTGGCATGTTGTAATGTGATAGCATGTACAGAATAGAATGCAAATGTGTATTAAGAACAAAATTTGCAGCGAAGTAATGGATGCAACATAGACGAGTGTTACCAGAAACACCTGGAATTAACTATGTATTCAACTTTGAATTCATTTTTACTTATTATGTGCTCATGAATCTTTTCCTTTGCCAGATTTTTCAAGACTACCACATATGGTAATGCAGGCAACATGAGGATATGAATCTCAGTTTGAGAGGGTGAGTCTTAAAGGATAAAGAAAGCTTATTTGAGGAAAAATGAAGGGCTTATCTCCTGGTGCAGGTCTGCTAAGAGCACAGCTTGGAAAGATACTCTGGGAATGTCATGGATGGTGATGAATTCCAAGCCTGAGTATAATTCTGTTCAAACTTCAGTTCTGAGTGCAGGCTGACTGAACTTTTTCTGTGTGCTGCCTGTGACCTGAATTACCTGAGAAAAAGTTGGACTATTGATCTGGTATTATTGTTCAGGATGGTTGAAAGATGGAGGCAGGAAAACCAATGGGAGGTTGTCGTGGTGCTGTAGTAGTGAGCAATGAGTGTCTGTGCATAGAGATGATAAATGAAGTCCACAGGGTAGGAAGGACTCAGAAGATTCAGGGAAGGTGGACTAGTCAGGCTAGCTATGGGAGAGGGGACTGGGAAGGATATCACGTCTAGATAGGTGGCTTCAGTTCTTAGAGTCTTGATGTGGTGGGAAGGAGGAATGAGGGAGATGGTTTTCCTGAATTCCCCTTAAGTGTAGTCCTGTGTTTGCCAGTGCTTTCTGCAAGCCCTTCTCATTTGCCACAACAATTTTCAGAGAAATTAAGTGATTTCTAACAAGTGATATGAGTGACAAAAATCAACATCCAATCTTAGGATTTACTTCAAATCCCTCTTACTGTGGTATTCCTTTAGAGGCACATGTGACTAGGATGTAAATTGCAAGATCATGAGGAAATGAGAATGTTTAGGGCAAAGAGGGAGGCTCAAATTAGATTCATTGTGTGGACAGAGATCAAAGAAGTATAATATATTGTGCTTAAGGATGAGTCTTATTTGGAATGATTTTAATTTTAAGTAATAAAAATATGGGAAGAAAGATGAATATGAAGGATTAGCAGATAGTATGAGAATTCAGAATATCTGGAAGTAAATTCATGGTAGGACATTTGTACTGAAAGCAAGGAAAAGAGCCAGAGACTTGAGGGATTAAAGGAATGAGGGGACAAGTAGGGGGCACAGAGGATAGTAACAAGTAGCCTTCTGGTGACTTTCAAACAAGAAATCTCTTACATTTGGCAAACACAGGTACTCTTTCAAAGGGCAGATGGGTAAACTTAGGCAATTTAGGACTACCAATGTCAGAAAAAATTGTGTCAATGAAAACTCACAAAGGTAAAGATGGACAGGAAAGAGAAGATAAAAAGCACATTTTGATGTTTTAAATTAGGAAAGAAAAAGAAGAAACAGCAATAGAGAAAGGAAAACAGAGAGATGGGTAGAGGGGGTCAGCCAGCTCTCCTAGGAAACAGGGATGGTTTGGCTATGATAAAAGAACTTTGTTCTTAACCTGTCTACAGCAAGAAAGGATTAGGCAGTACCCAACAGTGCTTTTTCATCCAAAAATGATGAAAGGCAAAACTGAGAAGTAACATTTTAGGAAAATTATAAGCTTCAACTTCTTCCCACTGTTATTGCAGCACCTTAGTGACTTCAATGAGGACAGATGGAGAAAGCAGACCTTGAGGGCACTGGAATTCACAATCTTTGACAGGGGAAAATGCAACTATTACTGAATGCACAAAATTCTACCTGTGAGTAGGCTGTAGTTTGTTAGAAAAATCTGAAGTTAACTATGGATGTAAGTTAGTCATTATAATGAAATACATGAGCTATGGATCCTTAGAGCTTTGATGGGAAAACACCATGATATGACATATGGTATATTTGATGACGCGATAATTGATGGTGATGACAATGTCAAATGTAATAGCTGCAATAGAAGTAGCTTCTAATGCTGTTGATTTAGCATTTCTGCAGCTTCCAGTGCTAAGGTTCTCTCTGTGGTGGGTCAGGTACTATCTAATCGTTTGTATATATTAATTTGTTTAGTTTTCCTATCAATTCTCTGTTGTTCCTCTGATTTTCTTCAAAGTCTGCATAAAACAAAAACAAAACTCGATTGTCCAATTTTAAAAAGTAGTAGGAGAACTAGGATTCAATCTAAGCAGTTTGGCTCCAAGTAAAGAATTTTGAAAGTACAGAGCTTTTCTAATCCCCTAATCCCATAAAGTTTCTTAATGATACTTTCCTCTCATAGTGTGATCTTTCTCCCCCACTGAGAAATAAAACCTTCCATCTTCATGTATTTTCCTAAAGAAGAAAAACCTCTGTGGCTGCTGCTTAGTGTTTATTTCTGGGAGTCACAGCATGATCTGGCAAGAACTTGTCTCCTGTGATGGATGACTGCTAAGAATTAGAGGTGGCAGCTGCTGCCTTAAGCATCTTGACTAACCCTGAGCCAACGGATACAACAGGAACATATGATTGAACACAACAGACTATTTAAAAGCTACAGAAAATTCTTCACCATATCGTGAAAATGTGGACTGAAGTTTTGAATGTGTTTCCTCAATATCACACTGATGACTTTCACCTGCAGTAGCTATTGTGGTAGGATGACGGTAGATTTTACACCACATGCTGCACAAAGGATGGGGTTTTTAGGTCCCATGAAAGGGAATTTGCAGTATGTGGGCCTTATGCATGTTGTTACTTAAAGTTTTACACATCTTCCTTTGTTGTGTATCTCATTAGTATCTTAAAATTTCCACCAATGGGTATTTGTTTTATTATTGTGAGTAAGGGTCACAAGATACTCTGAAGTGCCTTGTGCCTATACTTATGACTCTGGCCAGTTAGTTCTAAGACCTGGTCAAGGGTATCTAGTCTTTCTCTTTGCTAAGGGGTTTTCTGATATGCTAACTTGCAATCTTTGTGTAAGAACTTCCAAACATCACAACATCACTCTTCATTCTACTCTCCTGCCTCAGAATCCTGCTAGTATTTTTATGAAGACAGCAACCCAAATGGAGCTTAATGATCATGTTGTGTCTACCTCTCCTAAGGGCAGCTTCTGGGGTTCTACAGCATCTATACATGGTAGATGTACTGCTTACTCTTCTCTGTTATTATGAGACAATACTCAAGCTCAATAACTTACAGGGAGAAAGGGAGATTTATTCAACTTATGGTTCCAATGGGTAAATACAGTATTTCACAGCGAGACAGGCATGGCTGGTTGGCAAAAGCTGGAGAAGGCTTAAGTCACGCAGACATCATGGATACTGAGAGCTGTTGCTGCAAGCTGCAAGAGAAAACTTACTCAAGCAGGGCAGGGTTGGTCAAACTCAGGGCCCTACCCCCTGTGATTGGCTTCCTCCAACAAGATCCCATCTCTTAAATGTGACACAATCTTCCAAAAAAACTAAAGATTCAAACACACAAGCCTGTGGAGGACAATTAACATTTCAAGCCATGATATTCTACCACCACAGGTTGATTGCCATGTCATTATGCCAACAATACTCAGTCCAACTTCAAAAGTCCCATAAACTACATCAATAGTCCCACTACTGTCCAAAAGTCTAAAGTCCAAAGTTCCTCTGAAATCAAAAAGCAAGTTATATACTTCCAATATAAAATGGCACAGATGAAACACTTCCATTTCAAAACCAGCAGGAAAAACTCTAAATTCTGCAGCTCCAAATGCAGTAGATGAGTCTCTTTTCAAAGTCATCTCAGTTCCAAAGGCTTAGGTTCCACTCCTCCAATGCAGATGCCCATAGAATACATCATTCTGTGGGCTGCTCTTCCCATAGAATATAGTTCTCTTTGATAGATGTCCCATGTTGACTCTAGCATCTCTAACATCTTCACTTCTCAGAGGCAAACCAGGCTTTAACTCCACAACACAAAATGTCCTCCCTGGACCTCGAAAATGCAGGCTTCTTGCCACGCACTGCCTACCTTCCACTATTCTCTGAACTCTTAGAGGAGTGGCCCATGACCTCCTCCCTTTTGCATCTTTGATGCCTCTAAAAACAGAACAACATGAACAATGTTGCTAAGTTCTGCTATAATCTCCAGGTTGAGAGTGTTTCACTTGAATCACAGGTGTTTAGCTTCTCTGTGCTGACGCTGGGCAGTATCTTTCTTAGACTTTTGCTTTAGAGAAGTAAGCAGTTCCCTTGGAATTGACTTTAGGCTCTTCCCTTTCAAAAGAATTTGCATTCTTATGGGTAAGTGTCTTCCCTGAGGATCTTGCCCGCAGGGTAGGGCCTCTTGTATTATCCAAATTGAGAGCAAGCTTTGACTCACTAAAGGAGCTCATCTCTATAACAATAGCCACTATTTTGCTGTTTGCATTCTCTCTAGACTTGCTTTCACATTTGCCTTCATTAAATTTTACAATTTTCATCTGTTTTTGCCTGATTCCTTGTTCAACAGTAGCCATGCCACACTGTCAAGCCTGCCTTGTTTTGAAATTTCCTCATCAAAGCACTCAAATTTAACATCAGGCAAGTTTTCAGGATGAGGTAAAAACTTGATCAAACACTCTGTCAGCACATCACTCCATTTACCCTTAGTCCAGTTCCCAATACAGTCTCTGTTCTCCTTTGAACCATCACAAGCTGAGTTTCTGATGCCTGGTTGCTAACAACTTTACTCTCTTCCACGATCTCACAAGGAAGTCCCTTTTGGCCGTGTCTCCAAAATGCAAAGGCTTCCCCAGTGCAAAGTTCCCAAGTTCTCCATATTCTCTCAATAAACAGTTACAAAGGCACACTAGCCACATCTTACTAATGATTGTACTCTTGAGTATCAATTTCTCTCATCTTCACAAAAAACGACTTCAGTTTCTGGCACCAGATTCTCAGTCTCACACAGAAACACCCCATTTCTCTGGTACTGGTTTATCTCAGCTTCAAAACATTTCACATTCTGGTGTCATATATTCTTTATCTCACAGAAATACCCCACTTCCCAGTACCAATTTCTTCATTGGTTACTGTTCTCTGTTGCTGTGAGACAACACTCAAGCTCAGCAACTTAAGGGGAGAAAGGGAGGTTTGTTCAGTTATAGTTTCAGAGGAGAGATACAATTCATCATGGTGGGGAAGGCACGGTTGGCTGGCAAAAGCTGGAGGAGATTTAAAAACTGCAGACATCATGGAGGTTGAACGTTGCTCCTGCAAATTGCAAGAGAAGACTTACTTGCTCAAACAGGGTGGGGCTAACCAGTCTGAAGACCCATACCCTGTGATCGCCTTCCTCTAGCAAGGCTCTACCTCCTAAAAGTTCTATGATCTTCCCAAGTAACTAAAGATTCAAACACATGGGCCTGTAGGGGACAAGTCACATTTCAAAGCATGGCATCAGAATTGGACTTAGTCATGCCAGAGTCAACAAACACATGATAAACCAGTGCAGGGCACTCCTGGGCTTTGTGTTTGTCATCAGGTGTGACCTAAAGATTATATCGTCCATTTTCACTCATCTTGTCATACACAGTGGCAAGCACCAATCAATGTTCTATAGGGTGAACATTAACTCAACTGTATTTTGAGACTCTGAAAAAGCATACTTTCTCTTTTTAACTGTTCATATGCTTTCAGGAGAAGCTCTGGTACAAAAAATGAAAGTTATTGGTTCAAAACCACAAGTACTAAAGGCTATGCTGAAAAAGCAGTGTGGAATTCACACAGCAAGGCTAGAGATGTCAACATGAGCCCACATAGCAAACTTAGGGTCAGCAGCTACATACTGTGAATTCTGTAGCAGAATAATCAGGACCTCAATGAAAGGAAGTCGATCGCAGCCTCACAGGACCTCAGAAGTCTGAACACAGCTGAGACTTCTAACATAGTTTTGCTGCCTCTAGATATGTCTTCATTTGCTTTTAAAAATGCGTCATTTGAAATCTGTCAGCTATACTTTTTTTCAAGGTCCACTCTGCATTTTTATTGAAAAGTGGTCTATAGACTAAGAAAAGGGTCTCTGAAAAGTGGTTTAATATCTATCAGGATTTCACTTAGAGTGAATGGGGATTGTGGCAGTTACTCTGCATGTTACCTATAAATGTAGGACTAGACAGCTCGTGAGGGAACAAGGGTTTTGACTTTGGTTTACAGGTGCGAGTTTTTTTTTGTTGTTTTTTTTTTTTTTTTTTTTTTTTTTTTTTGCTGCTGCAGTGGTGAAGGAACTTTATTGGGGTCCCGGGCTTCCGGCCCCGGGCCTCTACCTGACCTCCTTCTTGGGACGTTGTTGGTATGCCCGCACTTCTTCTTAAGCCAGTTGACGTCACGGGGGGTGCAGGCACGCATAGCACTTGCGGCAGATCATCTTGTCGCAGTTGCACTTTCTGGGCCAGCTGGTGCAGGGACTGCTCACGATGCCTCCGCGCAGGTGCAGCACCAGGTGCAGGGTGGACTCTTTCTGGATGTCGTCGTGAGACTGAGTGCGGCCGTCTTCCAGTTGCTTGCCTCGAAGATCAGTCGCTGCTGGTGCGGAGGGATGCCTGCCTTGTCCTGGATCTTGGCTTTGACGTTCTCGGTGGTGTTGCTGGGCTCCACCTCGAGGGTGATGGTCTTGCCTGTCAGGGTCTTCACGAAGATCTGCATCTTGGCATCTGCTCGGCCACCTCGCTGAAGAGAAAGAGCGAGAGTTACAGTTTTTAAACCAGCATGTCAGGAGAGTCCATATCAACAAGAGGGTCAGAGGGAATTAGCCACTCGTATCCACAAGACTGCTGAGAGAAGGGCTAACTTCACTTTTTAAACAAACGTGTCTGGTCAAGTATGCTGAAGAATGCCAGTTTACTTAACCAGCTCCCTGAATTTTATCCATCTGTTCAAGTAGTAGTTCCAGATACCATGGGCTGGGTCTCCCGCACGATCAATTAAACAATCCTCTGCAAGCTTACTTAAAGCTTAACTCAACTGCTAATTCTTCACAAATGTGCCCAGACTTCCAGCCTTCAGTTGCTAAGTAGACATCGGGTACCTATTCACTGCAGGGATATTCTGCTACTATGTCATAGGTAGCTTCATTTACCAAATAAATCAAATATGCTATATCCAAATACACAGGAAAAATGTTCTTTTAATGAATGTAGCAGGACCTGCAGTCTTTCTCAGTTTACATGAATCGAGAACATAGTTTAAGCCAGGTTCAATAAACACTCCAATAATACGAACTGCTTGAATACCCCTTTCACTGTTGCATTTGCATAATTTAATTAATTTTTTTTTTTTTGGTTTTTTTTTTTTTTTTTTATTAAAAATTTAATTATACATTTTAAAAATTTTTTACCAGTTCCCTCCCTCCCCCCTCTTCCCCCTCCCCTTCCCCCAGTGCCTCCCCCCCAATTCCCAGATAGTCCTTTATTGTGTGTGCCTAACTCTCCACTGTGTCCTCCTCTCCGATGACATATAAGGACCCAGTGGCATTTCCATAAGCCCTTTCTCTTGTTCCCCTTAAGCATAAGATCACTACTATGGCTGTCAATCCCTTGCCTCCAGGGGTCTCGGTGCCCTTATCAGATGCTAGACTTTATGAGGGCAACAGTGCGCTGGACATTGCGCAGGGCATGCAAAGTTCCATTATGATTGCTTTGGCCCCAACTATTGTTGAGAATCTTGCAAATCGTTGCTCCTCCCATCCTTTTGCTCTTACAATCTTACCGCCCCCTCTTCCGCAAATGTCCCTGAGCTCCAGGATGGGGAGAGATTAGGCTGTCCTAGTTCTATGTGATTGATATAGAGTCTCTGAAGTTCTGGATTGTGGTTTGTTGATTTTCTTTTGCAGTTTTGCTGCTCCTGCAATTCCCTTCACTCCATTCTGCTGGGCACTGTATGTCACCCCCTGGCCAGAGACAAAAAGCTGTTAAACTGGAGTCTTGTTGTAATAGCACATTCAAGGGTAGATGTAATAAGAGTAGGAAACCTCACTGAGAGAGGGGTCCATCACCCATTTGCAAAATGATTACTTTTTATCTGCTAGACTATATGCCCTCCCCTTCTGGTGAGATCAGGAAAGAACGTCTGTGAACTTAACCAGGTTTCTCATTACTTACTTGCAGACCTTCATGGAGGCCTATTTTCTCTGCTGTAACATGGTCTCCTCTCTCTTTGTTTCTGGTGTGGCCCTCCTAACCCATCTCTCTTGTTCATAATCCTTGCAATTACTGTGTTACATAGGTTTACTTTTGAGTGTCCCAATGTGGGCTGGGTGAGTTTGGTACTAGGAGCCACCTATTAGGGAGTACATACGGCGCTTAATTTTCTGGGTTTGGGATACTTCACTTAATATAATTCTTTCTAATGACATCCATTTCCCAGCAAATTCCAGTAATTCATCATTTTTGATGGCTGAGTAGTACTCCATTGTATAGATGTACCACAGTTTCCTTATCCACTCGTCAACTGTTGGACATTTAGGTTGATTCCATGACTTTGCTATTGTAAACAGTGCTGCTGTGAACATGGTCGAGCTTGTGCTATCGAGGCGAACCTTTGCTGCTTGGGGGGTTATTCCCAAAAGTGGGACAGCAGGGTCATATGGCATTTCAATCTTTAATTTCTTTAAGAATCTTCAGATGGCTCGCCAGAGTGGCTGTATGAGCCTGCATTCCCACCAACAATGTAGGAGAGTTCCCCTCTCTCCACATCCTCTCCAGCATTTGTCGTTGTTTGTATTGTGGATTTTTGCTATCCTGACCGGGGTGAGATGATATCTCAGGGAAGTTTTGATTTGCATTTCCCTGATGGCGAAGGAAGTGGAGCATTTTTTAAGATAATTGTTAGACATTTTAATTTCATCCCTGGTAAAGTTTCTTTGAAGTTCCAGGGCCCATTTTTTAATTGGGCCAGTGTTTTCCTTGGAGTTTAATTTTCTAAGTTCTTTGTGCACTCTGGACAGTAGAGCTCTGTCAGATATGTGGTTAGTGAAGATTTTCTCCCATTCTGTGGGTTGCCTTCGAGCTCGTGTTACAATCTCTTTATCTGAACAGAAGCTCTTTAATTTCACAAAATCCCAACTGTTGAGAGTTGGTAGCAGTGACTGTGCCATTGGATGTCTGTTTAGGAACTGTTGGCCTAGCCCAACCAGCTCGAGGGAGTTCCCTATCTTTTCAACTATGGTTTTTAAAGTCTCTGGCCTGATATCAAGGTCCTTGATCCATTTGGAATTAAGTCTTGTACATGGTGACAAGTACGGGTCCAGCTTTAATCTTCTGCATGTGGAGATCCAGTTTTGCCAGCACCATTTGTTGAAGATGCTGTTCTTTTTCCATTGGATTCTTTGGGCCCCTTTGTCAAAGACCAAATGGCTGTAACTTTGTGGGCTTATATCTGGGTCTTCAATCCTTATCCATTGATCTGTGTGTCTATTTTGGAGCCAGTACCAGGCTGTCTTTATAACTATGGATTTGTAGTATAGACTTAGGTTTGGTATGGTAATACCTCCAGCTGTGTTTTTGTTACTCAGGATTGTTTTGGCTATCCTGGGTCTTTTGTGCCTCCAAATGAACTTTGAGATTGTTTGGTCAACTTCTTTGAAGAATTGCTTTGGGATTTTGATTGGTATAGCATTGAATCTGTATATTGCCTTTGGTAGGATGGTCATTTTTACAATGTTGATTCTGCCAATCCAGGAACAAGGGAGGTCTTTCCACCTTCTGGTGTCTTCTGCAATTTCTTTCTTTAGGGTTTTAAAGTTTTCATTGTAAAGGTCTTTTACCTCCTTAGTTAGGTTTATACCAAGGTATTTCATTTTTTTAGGGGTTATAGTAAATGGCATGGTTTCTCTCAAGGCTTTTTCACTTCTTTCATTCTGGGCATATAGGAAGGCCTCTGATTTTTGCACATTTATTTTGTATCCTGCCACCCTGCTGAACTTCTCAATTAGTTCCAGGAGCTTCCTGGTGGAGTTTTTGGGATCACTCAGGTATAAGATCATGTCATCTGCAAATAGAGATAGCTTGACTTCTTCCTTGCCAATTTGAATCCCTCTTATGTCCCTTTCTTGTCTTATGGCTTCGGCTAAGACTTCAAGTACAATATTGAATAGAAGTGGTGAGAGTGGACAGCCTTGTCTAGTTCCTGATCGAAGTGGGAATGCTTCCAATTGTTCCCCATTGAGCATAATCCTTGCTGTGGGCTTGTTGTATACAGCTTATATTATATTGGTAAAGGTTCCTTCCATTCCTACTGTCTCTAGCGTTTTGATCATAAAAGGCTGTTGGATCTTGTCAAAAGATTTTCTGCATCTATCGAGAGTATCATGTGGTCTTGGACTTTGGACTGGTTTACATGATGAATTACATTTATTGATTTGCATATGTTGAACCAACCTTGTGTGCCGGGGATGAAGCCTACTTGGTCCCCATGAATGATCTTTTTAATATGTTTTTGAATCCGATTTGCTAAGACTTTGTTGAGAATCTTTGCGTCTGTGTTCATCAGGGAGATCGGCCTATAGTTTTCTTTTTAAGTGAATCTTTATTAGGTTTTGGGATTAAAACGATATTAGCTTCATAGAAGGAATTTGGTAGTGTTCCTTCCTTTGCTATTTGATGGAACAGTTTAAGGAGTATTGGTGTTATTAACTCCTTAAATGTCTTGTAGAACTCTGTGCTGAATCCATCTGGTCCAGGACATTTTTTGGTGGGAAGATTCGAGATTACTTCCTCAATTTCCTTATATGTTATAGGACTATTTAAATAATTCACAACTTCCTGATTCAATTTAGGTAAGTTGTGTTTACTTAGAAATTCATCCATCTCTTTTGTGTTGTCAAACTTCACAGAGTATAAGTTTTTGAAATATGATGTTATAATTCTCTGGATTTCTTGGGTATCCGTAGTGATAACTCCATGTTCATTTCTAATTTTGTTAATTTGGGTTTTCTCTCTCTTGCTTTTGGTTAGTTTAGCTAGGGGTGTATCAATCTTGTTGATTTTTTCAAAGAACCAGCTTTTTGATTGGTTGATTTTTTCTATCGTTTTCTTAGTCTCGATTTCAGATATTTCTCCCCTTATTTTGCTAATCTCTTCTCTTCTACTGCTTTTAGGATCAGATTGCTCTAGTTTCTCTAAAGCTTTAAGCTGCATTGTTAAGTTGTTTATTTCTGATGTTTCCATTTTTTTGACGTGGGCATTAAGAGCTATGAACTTACCTCTTAGAACAGCTTTCATTGTGTCCCAGAGATTTTGGTAAGTTGTATTTTCGTTATCATTCACTTTCAGGAAATCTTGAATTTCCTTTTTAATTTCTTCCTGAATCCAGTTCTCATTCAGCATCATAGTGTTAAGTTTCCAGGAGTTAGTGCATTTTCTCTTGTTTGATGTGTTGTGGATGTCCAGCTTTAGGCCGTGGTGGTCTGATAGGGCACAGGTTAGAATTTCAACTTTCTTGTATATGTGTAGATTCATTTTGTGGCCCAATATGTGATCTATTTTGGAGAAAGTTCCATGTGCTGCTGAGAAAAATGTGTATTCTTTGGTGCGTGGGTGAAAAGTTCGATAGAGATCTGTGAGGTCCATTTCTTTCAGGGTTTGATTAAGTTCCAAAGTGTCTCTGTTAAGCTTTTGACCTGTTGATCTATCCCATGTAGAGAGGGCGGTGTTGAAGTCCCCAAGAATTATCGTTTGGGGGTTGATTTCTTGCTTTAGACGCTGTAGGGTTTTCTTAATGAATGTGGGGGGGCCCGTATTGGGTGCATATATGTTCAGTATTGTGAAATCTTCCTGGTGAATTGTACCTCTGACTAAAATGTAGTATCCATCCGTGTCTCTTATAATTTTTTTTGGTTTGAAATCCACTTTGTCTGATAGCATAATGGCTACCCCTGCCTGTTTTCTGCTTCCATTTGCTTGTAGAATTGTTGACCAGCCTTTTATTTTTAGAGCGTGCCTATCTTTTGTGGTGAGATGGGTTTCCTGCAGGCAACAGATTGATGGATTGTGTTTTTTAATCCAAGTTTGTAATCTGTGTCTCTTGATCGGTGAATTAAGTCCATTAACATTTAGTGTTATAATGGAGAAACTATTGTTAATTCCAGACATTTATTATGTTTAGTAGCTTTTATAAGTATATTGCTTCGCTTTTAATGGTGTTATATTTGCCTTCTGTTCTCCTGGATATGCCTGTTTTTTTCTTCACGCTTGAGTATCATTTCTAGCAGTTTTTGAAGGCCTGGTTTGGTGGCCATGTATCCCTTAAAGTTGTCTTTGTGCTGGAAAATTTTTCTTTCTCCCTCTATCATGACTGATAGTTTTGCAGGGTAAATCAGCCTGGGTTGACATTTTTGCTCATTCAATACTTGAAGTATGTCTCTCCAAGCTCTTCTTGCTTTTACTGTTTCGACTGAGAAGTCATTAGTTATTTTAATAGGTTTGCCTTTAAAAGTGACTTGTTTTTTCTCCCTTGAAGCTCTCAGCACCAGTTCTTTATCTTGAATGTGGAGTGTTTTAACTATTATTTGCCGCGGTGTGCTTCTATTTTGGTCGTATCTGTTTGGGGTGCGGAATGCCTCTTGTATATGAATGGGCCTCTCTTTTTTTAGATGAGGAAAGTTTTCCTTGATGATCGTTTGAAAAATTTCCTCAGGGGTGGTATTTTGAGATTCTTGCTCCGGTATTCCATGAATACGCATGTTAGGCTTCTTCAGGGTGTCCCATATCTCTTGGATATTTCTCTCAAGTATCTTTTGGCTTTAACAACCTCTTCCATTGAGCTGGTTAGTACTCCCACTTTATCTTCAAGGTCTGAAATTCTGTTTTCTGCTTCATTAGTTCTGTTGATAAGACTCTCTGTGGCGTTCTGGGTTGAAGATAACTTGTCTTTTAGCTCAGTTTTAAACTCTGCTTGAGTTTGTTTTAACTGTTCTATGCCACTTTTTGTTTCTTGCACTGTTTTTCTCAACTCCTCCAGATGTCTGTTGTGTTGCTCTTCAAAGCAATTGATTCGATTATGTAATTCCTCCCGGATTTCCTCTTTCATAGTATTGAACATGGCAATGATCATATTTTGAAAGTCTTTATCCTGGGTGGGGCTTTCTTGGCCTTTTTCCGCGGGTTTGTTCTTGTTGGAGTCTAACATTATGGGATTAATTTCTTCAGTGGGAAATTTGTTTACTTGAGTGTTGCTTCTCATGGATTTGCACTTTGACTTTGGCATTGTCATTTTAACTCTTAAGATCTCTCAATTTCACTAAACTGAATTATTTGGCCTGGGGTACTGGTGGGCAGGGCCTGAACGGGGACTTACCTAGGGCGCGGGGTGAGGCCCGGGTGGACCGCGCGCGTGTCCTGACCGGCGGAGCGGGGTGAGGCGAAAAGGGAGGATGGGCGCGTCGGCGTGGAGCTATTTAACCCGAGGGCAGCTGGGGCGGGGCCCGGGCGCAGGGGGAGGTGCTCCTCGTCCCTCGGCCCCGGCGCGGCTCCGGCTGGATGGTGGGAGTCGGAGCCGGGTCCCCGTGGGCTGACCTGGGGGTCCTAGAGCGCGCGTTGAGGCCCGGCTGGATCTCGCGCAGGCGTCCCGACCGGCGGAGCGGGGGCAGGGCGAAGAAGGGAAGGATGGGCGCGTAGGCGTGGAGCTATTTAACCCGAGGGCAGCTGGGGCGGGGCCCGGGCGCAGGGGGAGGTGCTCCTCGTCCCTCGGCCCCCCGCGCGGCTCCGGCTGGATGGTGGGAGTCGGAGCCGGGTTCCCGTGGGCTGACCTGGGGGTCCTAGAGCGCGCGTTGAGGCCCGGCTGGATCTCGCGCAGGCGTCCCGACCGGCGGAGCGGGGGCGGGGCGAAGAAGGGAAGCTAATTAATATTTTTATAAATAAAATTAAGACATTTAACTTCAGCTTAAATAGTTAAGTCCTAAACTCATAGATATACTGATGTGTGTGTGTGTGTGTGTTCCCTTTCTGAAATACATGGGTTTATAAGTGGTTTGGATTTTGGACTCCTTTAGATTTTGGAATACTTCTACTTACATAATGAAATGTCTTGGAGATGGAACCCCAGGATAATAATGAAATCACTTGTGTTTCATGTATACCTTATACATATAATCAGGAGACAATTTTGTACAGTAGTTTTAGTGCATCTGTGTTTTGACTGCTGCCAGATAGAGGAAGTGTGGAATTTTCCATGTGTGGTGTCATGTCAATGCTCAAACACTTCTGATTTTGGAGCATCTGAGAATCCAGATTTTCAAGTTAGGGATGCTCAACTAGTATCCACGTGTACATAGAGTCACGTGCTGTACCATGTTTCTTTTGATAACAGACCGAATAAACAATGGTGGTCCCATAAGGTTACAAATGGAGGTGAAAAATTCTGTCATCTAGAAATGTCATAGCTGTTAATGGCACAGTGTAACATGTCACTCCTGCCTGCAGTCATACTGGTGTAAACAAAGATGTTTTGTTATGCTTAGATATATGATATTCACTACTTTGTTACATTGTGTACAGAATTTTGGTGAGGCTGAAGATGGTTAGGGGCTTCCAAACGAATTTTGTAAAATTTTCTAGAGTTGTTTTTTTGCTGGAATAATATTTGTTTGTACAATAAACGTGCTATATCTGTTTTCTTTCATATCTGTGCTTTTTAGTATTTTTTTCTAGTTACTGTATAAGTTCTTATTGAAGTTGCAGGCATATGTTGGTTATCAATGGTTGTTATACTCTTAAATTGTGGCACTTCGGTTCTTAAATTCTGTATTGCTTGTTTTCATCACTTAGGGTAAGAAGCAAATCTCTCCAAGGCCTCTAACCATCTAAATTGTTTGGACTCCATCGTTGAAGGCCACTTGGCTGATGTCTGCTCTCAATCCAATAGGCATCTTTCAGTTTTGCAAGCTCTTTCCCATCTCACGCTCTACATGTCTTCTGTCTCTGTTGACCAGAATGCTGTTTTGTCTAGGTTATTTCTGTTACCTTAGATATCACCTTTTCCACTGTGCCTGTGCCAATCACTGCATACAGATCTTTTCCTGTCCTTCACCAGCCCATTCTCATGTTCTATATTTTAGCAACTACTTTGCTTCCTTGGAAATACTTGAGGTTTACGCATTCTCTTATTTGTTTTCTCCACTTTACTCTGAGAACTGTGAGGTGAGAGCCTTACAAGCCTGTGAGACAAGCCTGTGACAGCCCTAAAGCCTGGCAGAGCACAATGCACATGGCAGCTTTGCAGCATGGATGCTTACATGAGTCTGGGAAGGAAGCAATGAGAAATGTGCCATCTGTGTCATCTGGAGTGACAGAGACAAAATTGAGTAGATAGGGTGAATTCCTATCAATAGTATTCAAGAAGGATCATGAGCAGTGGACTGCTTTTGGGCAGTGAACTAGTGCTGTTTGACCTGTGATTTAGAAAGACCCATCAGGCGACATATCACAGATCTTTCTACAGTTAAAAAAAAAGACTTCATAGTGATCAGTAATCCCCTGGAAATATTTGAAAAAGGAGGAGTATAGATCAATTGTGGGACAGGTAGATAAAGATGAATGTTTTCCTTTTGGTGGATAACCTATTCAAAATATATGTTTTGAAGCTAATACTTAAAGCAAAATAAAAAAAAATCATTCTATTCTATCTCCCGATCCTGAGGAATAAAATTTAAAGACTGTTAAAGTAAAACATATCAGTGTTTTTTTTTTCTTTAGCAGGTCATGTTCATATGTGAGAGATAAGAAAATTTAACAATCATTTCTTAATTTTCATACCTTTTAATATTTCTCATAGAAAAGCACATTAAATGATAGATATTTGATTTTTAAGTGAAAGGAAAACACTAGGTTTCATTTCTTTTGGAAAAACCATGTCCTTTGGTACAACATAGGATTCTGACTTATGACCACTAGGCTTGAGTTCTGCTTTTGTTCTACACAGACTGGATAAAATTATACCAATCCCTTAACCATTGCTTTCCTATACGTGAATTATGTGCTATCTCACCTCTGTGAGCAACGCTACAAATGCTTGTGTGTAAGAGTCACTGGCATTCTGCATCTTCATCTTGGGACAGCATGGTTACCTTTCAACACTAGAACTTTCATTTTATCCTGAAATTAATGGAAAAGAATTAGCTTTGTGTGACTGACATGAGATAAATGTTGAAGAAGATGAGAAACTATAACACATCAGCCAAGCTTGCATATCCATGGAGTGGGAATGGGGCATCAGTTGGGCAGCGTGTAGACAACACACTCACCTTTACATTAGTAAACATATTTTATTTATGAAGAGGGAGAGATAGAGATAGATAGATAGATAGATAGATAGATAGATAGATAGATAGATAGAGAGAGAGAGAGAGAGACTGAAGGCATGTGTGAAGGAGACGGTAGGTGGGAAGAGAACTTTAAAAGTTGTTTCTCTCTTTCTTACCATGAGGACTCAGGATTGAACATAGATTCCAGGTTTGCATGCAGGCCTGTTTAAGGTTATTAGAGAATCGTCATCTCCAGACAGATACCAATGCTGTAATTTGGGATATCTGAGGCATCTATAAAAGTACAGTGAGTAGGTTATTCACCACAAAGGAACAACCCTAGGGCTGTAAATTGATCTTATCCTCCATTGGTGAAAAACATTTTTGTATTCCTAATGAGATGAATGGACTTCAACAAAGCTCTCATGTAGATAACTTATATCATTGGATTTGATCACAAATCCAAGGACTGCTAAGCCCTCCAAAGTCTCTTTGTAAAGAGCAATCCATGGACTTTCAGCTAAAAATCCTGGCTATAAAGCAACAACTGAATTTTGTCTGTTTACACAGTACATGTTCTGTTTTGTTTTGTTTGCTTTAATTTATTTCCAGTGGGATTGTTCATCAGTTATAAACAGTCATGGAGGGTCTGGCATTGTGCTAGAAATATATTCAAACCTTAACCCTTCTGGTTCTCTTACTAATCCTTTTGGGTGAAGCATTTTTTTCTTTTTGTAACTTTCACTATACGACCATGCCAGGAGGTTTGGATAGCTAATGGATGGGTTTTGAAATCTGAAAGTAAGGTTTTATTAGGAATTCACTGATCACTTGTTACTTTTCACCAGAGAATGAAGTTTATTCCTTTGGAAGAGTGCCCTTCTCTACCACATGAAGTGCTCAGCGAAGGGTCTATGCAGCAGAGGAAGAAAGTACACAAAGCTATAAAATATACCTTGAGTACCATACAATATGTCAATTTGAAAATGTAGAGTTTTCCTATTTAAAAATTCAAATTGAAGTATAATAAAATATATAAATTTTGTGAGATGAAGTAAATTTTCCCCAAATTTACTTTTTTTTGGAAGTCTGAATTTATAATCTGAGCAAAGAATATATGTGCATGTCTATATTTATTTAGGCATCTCATACAATAAAAGTCTTTTTTTTAACTTTGATGACACCTGTAATTAGCTCTAAGGAAGTAAACCACATCAGAACATCAAAGAGTGTACCAATATTCTTTAAATTAACGGATTACAAAAAATTGCTGAAATCCAAACTTTCTATGTATATGATTGATGTAGGTATTTGAATTGAATTTATACAAGTGCCAGTGCATATAAGTCCAAGCTCAGAGTAATTTTGGGAAAATCAAAGTGGCTATAAGTGAAGTTGCTTGAAAGAAAACTACTAGGGGCATATAAAGAATCACCTCCACCATTATTACGACCATTAGTAGTTAGCTTGGTGCTGTACTGGTTTTCTTGAGGTGTTTTTAGTGACAGTCACTCTTTGGCCTTGATTACAATTGGGATAATTTTGAATTGTTGATGCATGTTAATTCTGGAAGCAAAAAACAAACTGGACAGTGGTTCAGTAGGTAAAGATATTTCCACAGAAACTTGGTGACCTGAATTCAAACCCAAAAGCATACATTGTAGAGGAGCAACTGACTTCTGAAAGCTGTCCTTTGATTTCTTTTCCTGAGTGCCAGGGCATTTTCTTTCTGTCTCTCTCTCTCTCTCTCTCTCTCTAAATGAATATAAAAGAAAACAAAAAAGAATTTTCAAACTAAAAATCTTTTCAAGAAAAGCAAATTTTCCAATCTGTGAAGCTACTTTCATATTTATTCATATATATAAATTCATGTAAATCAATATCCTAAGAAGAAAGGCTGGATAGATCAGAGTAAAACAGAATTTATGTTAGCTTCTTAATGCAAGATAATTTTGTATCCATGGATAATGATTGTGAGTTTAGACTACAATAAATTCTTATTTCAATAAATTGTGTCAGAAGAAATGACATTATCTTGTCCAAAGTCAGAAAACCCATCAACTCTAAAATTGCTTCTTTGGAGTAAGTTTATATGACCTGCCAATATAATTTAATGCTTATCTGACTGCAAACTTGCTTTTATTCTGAAAAAAAGAATCACCAAATTCCAAATAGTTCACATAAGATTTTTAGATTTCTCAGTGACATTCTAGTCTGTTTTCCATTTTCTTGTGGACATAGGCATTTTGAAAGATGACATGTTCAGATAAAGTGGTGGTTTCTCTGAAAGAACAATTATACTGCCAGGCAAAAGATGCAAGTGTATAAATTTAGAAAATGGGAAAGCAGGTATCTTTTAAAGAGAAATTCCAGTTGTTAGAAGATAGGAAAAGAAATAGTATTAGTTACAAATGGATTAAAAAATTAGAGTAGGAGTTATCCTATAAAATTTTGGAAAATGCTGTAAGTCATTTTTCTTGAGCTTCTTGCTAACAGGTTCTTGGGTGAGTGATTTCACTACTTAGGTGCTGAATTTTAAGCCAAGGTAATCGACATCCAATAAAAGAAAAATTCCAGATGTGTAGGCCGTATTGAGCAATTTAAATTGCTAACAAGACAGGAGTTTAAAAAATAGGCTTATAATTCAAACATTAGTTTATAAAAAGAAAAATGCAGGCAAAAAATTCCTTCTCCTGAAATTAAATTCTATCCAGTGTTTTCTTTGAGAGCCCCAAAGTATCTAAAGATTATTTAACAAAGAAACTTGATGTTTAAGGATGTGATTCTGCAACAGCAGGACTCTTCAACTTGGAATATTCCAATGTGTTATTCAGAGTTTTCAAGTAGGGTAGAGTCTGTTCATCTTTTTTTTCAATTTTCAAATTCTCCTGAATTCAAGGTATTCCTATTTTGTAGGCCAAGTCATCTGAAGATCACTATATTTATTAAGATTTCTCTCTGTGTTGGTATTGTACCAGCAACTGTGTTTTTCAGTTGCTTTTTATGCAACTGGCGTGATTATGCTGAATGTTTGCAGACCCAAAACACTTAGGGGAACAAAAAATCAAAAGAAATGTTCTTGCTTATGATTCTAGTCCGACTTTGAAAGAAGAAATTATACTAATACCAGGAGTCAAGGGAATTGGTCACACTGTACCCACGGAAGTGCTGAGAAAGAGACAAATTTCACTTGCCAGTCTACAAGTCTATTAAAATATGTCAAGCTACTGTACCATGGTCCCAACCATCATAGGCTAGATTTTCCCACCCTCTATTGGACAATCTCCTTCAGGCTTGCTTAGTGTTTGCTTTAATTATCAATTCTTCACAGATGTGTCCAGATCTCAGCTTTCAGTTGACAAGGTGATACCTGGATCTAACTGACACAGCGAAGAAGCATTTATCTCTTTTTGTTCTTGTCTAAATAACACTTGCAGTATTGGGGTGGAGTATGTAGAATAAGAGAACTTTTCTCTCACAGCAATGACGTTCTGTGGATGAAGACTTCACTACCTATCCTAGTTAAAAGTTGAGACTTTGATTTGATACCAGAAAACAACAAAAGTAGACTTAGCACGTAAGCAAATGCAAAAGCTTGGTTCATGTAGGCCGAATCACATCCTGAATATGATTTAACCATGATTGCTTAGAAAGAAGTGGTTGGAATGTAGGACTTTTCTTTTATACATGGAAGGAGAGAAATGGAACCTGGGCTGAAACAATCTGCCCAGTATTTATAATAGCCAGCTCTCAGCAAATGGCAGTCTGGGCTTTGCCTTTTAAGCCAATTATTGCAATTCACTGCATTAGTAAACACAAAGGCAAATGTATGAAAATCTTAAATCAGAGGTGTCTTTATGTTTTATGTTATTACATGTTTGAATTTGCTATTGAATTTATTTAAGAATTGGACTATATTAATTATCAAACTTTTCTCTTTTGAAAGTAATTAAACAATACTGAAGTTCAAGAAAAACTGACTTAGGGACATTCAATTTAATTTAAACACACTCTTGGACAAAGTGTAAGAGTTTTAAATCAGCAAAGAAGTAAAAATCTGAGCATGTTTCTTCCCTCATTCTTTTCCTTCTTCTCTTCTTCTCCCTTGTTCTCTGCTCTCCATCCTTTTCTCTCTCCATCCTCATACTTTCTTCTTTTTTTCCCTAAACCTTTTCTCTTGAAAACTGGGACTAAGGTAACAACCAGTTGTTAATTCAGGAAACCAGCATATTAATGAACACACTAACAGAAGGGTATTATGAATGTCAAACATATTTTACTTTTGTGTATGTTTTAATTTAAAATATCAGGAATACTTTGAGTTTCAGGACATTTGGGTCAACTATTTCCCCACTGATTTACTCAGATCCTACATATACAATTGTGTTCATATGCAATTACAGTTCATTACTCTTCAAAGATCTAGGTGTTCCTAGAATTAACTCTCACTAGGAAACTCAAATCTTTAAAAAGTGAAATTCAAAGTTCAACAAATAATATTTTAGAGTAACTATGTTCAAACATTGTGCTAAAGGCCTAGAGTGCAAAGAAACTGAACATTATTTCAGCAATTGAGTAACTTAGAATGTGAGCAAGCATGAAGTAAAATATTTTCCATTAGAAACTTTTCAATATATTTTTATGTTTTGTGTTCTAGTAATAGTATTTTATAGCTTTACTTCTGTGTAAAAGCTTTCTGACCTTTTTGGGAGGAAGGAGGACTGGATTTCTGAGTTTATGAGAGATATATTTCTATCTTGCCAGTTCTACATGAGAGAAGTGGCATCATTATAGCAGACTATATTTTAGCAAAATTAGAGTGTTCTAAGAATGAGACCAATAGAAAAGAGTGAGCATAAAATAAGTAACAAGTGGTTCTGCATGGAAAGAGGACTGAATCCAACACAGACACATGATTTGGTGCTGAGCGACAGACAAAAACAGAGCTAGTTATTTTCAGTGGGAACAGCAGAGATAAGGAATACAATCAGGTGAATATATTAAAAGACCAGACATCCATGGGTGGGGGCTGTCAAAGAGTTTTTCCTGAAACCAGTTTTACTTCCCCATCAAAAATAAATATATGAGTCCAAATAATACAGATTTGCTTATTCTGAAAAAGGACAGATGTAAATGTTAAAATAACATGGTCGTGAATTATTTTACTTTATTTTATTTTAAAAAGACAGTCAATATTCTTGGAAAGAGGAGTATTTAATCCACGTTTTATAGAACAGGACACGGGATATAGTCAGATAGCTATTCCAGAGGCAGAACACAAAAAAAGAACTGAAAACTGCCTTTCTGCTATTACTGCTTGTGCAGTAAGAAGTGAACATAGGGAGAACTTTTGTGGGGTCAGGAGCACAGGAGAGTGACAAGCTCAAGGTCTCCATTTTAGAAATGAGATCTTAATGTATATCTTAATGTATATGCCCATTTTCTGAGAAAAACTATGTCTGTCTTCAACTAAGTTTGAAAATCCTTAGGTTCAATAAAGCTAAAGGGACTTGCCTATTGAGGGAAACTTTTGAGCCTTTGATATAAGTATGTCCTGTGTATTTGTTTAATCTTCCTATTGCTGAACAAATACAGAATCAAAATCATATAAGGGAACAAGAGGTTTACTCTTGCTTACTAGTCTCAGTTATATTTCATCAGAATGGCAGAGAGGTCACACTAACATCAGCAGCCAAGGGAACTGGCCACACCCCATATCACACAACAAGTTGAGAGTAGGGCAAGCTTTCTCACTTGCCAGACAGAATGCCGTGTGCCTTTAAGCCAATATTTGCCAAAGTACCGAAATGTGAGTTGTACCTCACAGGTTCAAGTGTTTGAATCCTTAGCTGTTGCCAGTATTTGTGAGGGTCATGGCACCTTTAGGAGGTGGAGCCTTGTTGAAAAAAGCAGTCTCAGGGGGTGGGCCTTGAGGTTGGTTAGTCCTGCCCTGCTTGAGTGAATGAGTCTGCTCTGAGATTACAGCAGCAGCTCCTTTTTTGATGGACATCACCTAGGCCTATTCTAGCTTCTTTCAGCCAAACATGCCTTTTCTGCCATAGTGGACTGTGTCTCCTCTCTGGAACCATAAGCTAAATAAATCTCCCCTATCTGCTCTAAGTTGTTTGAGCCTCAATGGTGTCTCACAGCAGCACAAAGAGAAACTAACACAGGCTCTACCTTTTCCATCTGCCCTAGGAATTATTTCACTCACCATGGACACCCACCATACATAGGGTCTTCCTACATCAGTTAGATTATCTCCACATGCTGTCTTGGGACTTTCCTTAATTAAATAATTCTTTACAGATGTGCCCAAGGACTTAGCCTTCAGTTGTCAAGTTGATACCTATATCTGACTGGCAGACTGTGTAATACTCTAAGAACAGACCGCAGACTAAATACGTTTCAGTTATGCAATAACTTTGGAAGATCATGTTGGGGAGTCAGTTCCTTGGCACATGATTTTACAATATGTTGTGCTTATATTGGGTTGTGGGTCACGTAGATCCACCATAAGTTTGTCCCTGAATATATATAACTTTATTTTATCCTGATCCCTGTCAACTATTCCCCTTTCCTACCATATATTTTCCACAGTCACACATTTTCAACAAGCAGATTAATGAAACATATGAACAGTTGACAGTCAGGTATATTTTTGGAGTAAACTTATAAGATTGAGGCTTAGTTTAAATGTATAGCTTTTTATGCTGGAGATGCAGTTTGGTGGATGAGTACTTATGTATTAGGAAGGAAACTCCTATTTCAATTTCCAACAAAAATTGTATGTAGTGGTACATGCCTGTAGTCACAAGAATTCAAGGTCATCCATCCTCTGCTATACGAGTTCAAAGGCAGCCTGGGATATATGCAACTTCATCTCAGCTTGCTTTTCAACTATGGATTTTTTAAAACTTAAATATTGGAGAACATGAATTAACATTCAAATCAAATTGAATATGAATTGGATTTCATTACTGAGAAGTACTCCTCAGTTAAAGACACAACTGTATTGAGACTTCAGTAGTATAATGAGGATCTGGTGTCTTCTTAGGAACTTAAACAATGGTGAGAAAGCAGAGCCATGGGCAGGTCATTTCCATGCAGTATGGAAAGTGATGACAGATACACACATCTATTTGCTTCCATCCATGACATTTCCTTTCTTAAAGAATGGTGAAATGGAACCCCCTGAAAGCAATCAGAAGCTCCAAGATTAAATTCTCTTGTGTGTTCCCTGTAAAATGTTTTCTGGGCAGAAGATCCCTTGTTTTTGAAGTTAATAGCTCACCGCACTGTTTTCCAAAAGCACTCTGCCATTCTTCCATTGAGACTCTTATTTCCAGTCTGAACAGCATAATGATTGCTGGTTCATCCTCTCCTTAGGACTCAAGTAAGGGATGATTTTGTCTTAGATGTTCACATTTCTATTGACCAAAACATTACTTTGGAGGGATAGAACAATCTTTCTCAATACTCCTTTGTGTTAATTTGGTGGCTTGATTATTTTTTTTTTTAAATAAAATACTTTCAAACATTTTTCTCTGCTGTGTTTTAAACAATTAGGAACTTCAGCTGCAAAAACAGTAAAATTTTTAGCGCAGGCCCTCATTCACTCCAGTGCCATGAGTCTGTTCCTTGCCTGCTTCTCCTGGATTCCATGCCTGGAGTCCTTGAGTTCTCCGGGGCACCTGCCCCTCATGGTACTGCCATGAGTCTGTTTCTTGTTCCTAGTCCCTCATGACACTCCATGTCTGGAGAAACCATGTGTTCTGGTTTTGATCTTTGACTCTGAACACAAGAACCCTGCAACATGGGACAGTCCTTCCGGCAACATTTGGTGCCTGAACGGGGACTCTGTAACATTTGGTTGCCATGAAGGGATATTTGACCAACAGAGAAAAGACCATTCCAGCAACAAGAGGACAGTTTTTCAGGAGATTTCCCAGAAGTGTCCATCTCTCCAGCCTCCACATCAGCTTTTAATGTGCTGCTGGGGACTGAACTCAGAACTTGGTACACACCAGGCTCAAGTCACTGCAGACATCATGACAGTTGAGAGAACCAGCTGCAGACTCAAGAGACCATAGGAGGAAACAGGGCAGGACTAGCCAACCTCAAGACCTGCCTCCTGAGACTTGCCTTCTTCCAGTAAGTTTCCACCTCCTGAAGTTGCCATGACCTTCCCAACACTAACACCAGCTAAGGTTGCAGACACAGAGCCTGTGGGGGACAGGTGACATTCAAACCATGACATGAGGACAATCCTGCTGAGGGCATGTGCTCAGTTGTTGGAGCTGATCCATTTCTAGCTCCTAATATTCTTATTTGATATACTGGGACTGACCCCAGGGCCTCATGCATGCTAAGCAAGTGCAATACCACTGAGTTACAGTCTCCTCTTTTTAACTTGTTTTGAAGACAGGGTCTCACTAGCCCAAGTTGGTCTGAAACATTTTATTCTTCTGCCAGTCTCCTGTGTATCTAAGATTATAGGTTCAGTCCTGCATAGTTTTTTTGAGACAGGGTTTCATGTAGCTCAGGAAGGCCTTGAACTCCAGACCCTCCTACCTCCACTCCAAATGCTAGGGTTATGGTATTTGCCTGTAACATCTGGGCTCTAAAATGCACCTTTCTCTCTTTTCCTTTTGAAGAACAGGAAAGCAAAATTTATTGAGAAGTAAAAGAACAGCTCCCTGTAGCAAGAGGGGTCTCAAAATGAGCATTCTCACACTGTTAAATGGAACACTTTATCTAACAAAGTTAGGTGTTTTATTGTTTTCAAATTCTTGTATGTGTATGTATTTTTTATTTGAGAGAGAGGGGAGAGAGAGAGAGAAAGCAAACAAGCAAGCACATACGTACTATGGCATACATGTGGCGATCAGAGAACAACTTCTGGAGATTGGTTCTCTCCTGCTACCATGTGGGCTTCTGGGGATCAAAATCAGATTGCCAGATTTGCATGCAAACACCTTAATTCATTGAGCCATCTCATTGGTTCTTTGTTTATTCTTCTAAGGGTGCTATTATGTCGCTTAAATTGGCTTTGATCTCCTGTCCTTACCTCCCAAATGCTGAGATCATAAGACTGTGCCACCATGCCTAGCTCTGGTTTCAGAGATCCTGTCTTAAAACACTTGGAAGGTGACTTTGACCTCTTGGTCCTCCTGTCCCCACCTTCCAAGTCTTAGCGAATGCCACTACTCAAAGTGACTGTTTCGTTGTTGTTGTTTTTAAAGAATCCTCTATGGGAAAAGAAAAAGTGTCTCTTTAAATTATAGTCCTGTATCAACTTGATGTGCTAGTTCTGAGAAATGCAGTATTAGAAAACTTTGTTGTATGAAAAAAAAAAAACAGTAAAATTTTTAGAGGCAAAAAAAAAAAAAGGAATATATTGTGCTTACAAGGCTCTTATTTTATGTTAATTTTGCTTTTTCTTAAAAAATATTGGGATTAGTGAGAGGAAATGGGGCATGGACTGTCAGGAGTCCAAATCATTAAGAAATACAGGAAAGGCTCCTCATGAGCTTACACGCTAGGCTATTTTAACAATTATACAGAGAGAAAGAAAGACTAAAGTCCCTTCCTCTGATAGTATCTTTTTTGTTTGTTTGGTTTTTTTTGAGACTTCTAGTTAAAGACTGTGTAGGAGCATCTAAAGGAAGTGCTTAGTTAGATACAGGTTAATTTGACAATTGAGAGTTCCAGCTCTGGGCACATTTGTAAAGAATTAGTAGTTGAGCTAAGCCCCAGTAAACCTGTGGAGAATTGTCCAATTTATGGGAAAGGCCCAACCCATGGTATGTGGGACTAGTTTCTAGGTGGGAGGGGGAAGGGGGGAGGAGAAAGATGAGGGGGGCAGCCTGGTTAAGGAGGTTTGTATTCTTCAGTATAGTTGGCCAGGCATGCTGTCCTGGCAAGCGAGGAATCTCCCTCTCTCAGTAGTTCTGTAGATATGGTGTGGTCAGTTGCCTTAGCTCCTGATATTGGTGTATACTCTTCTACCAAGTTGGAGTAAGAACTGCTATGGGACTTTTATATGAGAACATAAAACCCTATCTTCCCACAAATTACTTGGTAGTTAATTAATCAGCAACTATGAAGAGTAACTGTAACAGGTACTTACATATGTATGTAAAAGGCTCTTTGTTATCTGTTTATTATTTGTAATTAATTGGTTAACTAAAAAGTAGTTAAAGCTGTTGAAGTAACTAAACTTAATTGTACTAAAATTGTTGGTGAACATCTAGTATCAGTGTAGCTACTTATTCATAAATCATCATGTTACATGATATGAGGAGAGTTTTAAAATATTAATCTATTTCCTATGTTTTAACCTTGCAAAAATGGAGATATAAAGCAACCAAGTACATATGATAATTAATATACCAGCAAATTTCCTTCAAAGAAAACATTGAGAGATGACAAAGAGTTGATGGCACACTAATAATTTTAGACCTACTTATGCTAAATCTAAACATCTAAGAGAATAATTCAAGGCAAAAATTAGCACTGTTTTTATTATTTCCTTTTATGAAGAACTTCATAGTAGATTTAGGCTTTGGAGACTATTTATTACTGTTATTGGGTACATGTAAATAAATATACCTTGTTTTATCCATTAAAACTTTATTTGTATCAGTAGGTGTTAATACTGATTTAAAGTATTGTCCTGGTTATGTACAGGTGTAAACTTGATGGTTGAGAGTTTGAGCTCTGGGCACATTTGTGGAGAATTAGTAGTTAAATTAAGCCCAGAGCGAACCTGAAGGAGATTGTCTAGTTGATGGGGCAGACCCAGCCCATGGTGGGTGGGACTAGGCCCTGAACAGGTGAATAAAATACTGAGAGTTGGTTGAGGAAGTTGGCATCCTTGTGTATAATTGGCCAGACATTCTGGTCTGGCAAGTAAGGATTGTCCCTCTCTCAGCCATTATGTGGAGATGGTGTGGCCAGTTCCCTTGGCCTTGGTGTTGGAGTGAGCTCTCCTGTCAAGTTGGACTGAGAACTGTAACCAGTAATCATAAGAGAAAATAAACCCCTTGTTCCCTTAAGCCGTTTGATGGTCATTTATCAGCAACCATGAAGGCGAACTGCAACAAGTATTAATAAATTGCTATATATCAAGATTTTCTGTAGGAAATGACCCAAAGGAGAATTGGACCTCTGTGATGTAAATTATAACAGTGTTCCCATTTGGAGAAATGCTTACTCCACATTTATACTGTGCTGTTGGACATGGAAATTTCTCTTTTCTTTGGTAGGTGTTCTTTCATTTCTGGATAGATTCTGTCTTTCATTTGTTGAGCTAATGTTCATCTTTGGTCTGCATTGGCATGACTGAGTTGCAGATGCTGCTGGAAGCAGTGGTGAAATAGTGATTATCTCTTTGCCCTACTTGGTGAGGGTGAGCTGGAGAACTCAGGTGTGTTCTTCAGGTCCCTGGGGAGGTCATCCTGAACTGGCACAGTGGGTTGAGGCTGGTGATGATCTCAGGCAGAGATATTTGGAGTTGAGCAGGTAATTGTCCTTTGTGGAATCCTTTAGAGAGTTCATAGGTTGTTAACTGGGCTGGATCACTCATCTTCAAGCTGTGCTGGAAGACAAAACAGCTTGGCTTTTTTCCCAGTGCTGTAAACATCCTGGGTCTTCTGGGAAGCTTTTGTAAAGAATATTTTCATACTAGTCACTGGTTTTCTTTCACAGTTCTAAGAATCATGGTCTTTGGACCAAATTCAGCAAAGATGAGCAGGAGAAAACCCAGATGGGCCTCTTCTTCATGTCATCTCAATCGCTGTCAGTTCTTGGCTGCTGTGACATCTTTCCCATATTTCCTGTGACTGCTGTATTCCTATTTAAAGTGAATCTTTCAGTAGGCTGAATATCCCCAGAATTGCCAAGGAATTATCTGAAGGGATGATGGAGATTCTGTGGCCCCCAAGAAGGAAGCAACATTCACCCATTCCTCTATGAGCTCAGTTCCTCATACTTGTGTTTACTGAAGCAACTCTGCGGTTTGTCAACATGCAGTTAAGTTCTTGTTGACTATTTCATCAGGCACTCTCATGCAAAACAAAAACTGTGGACCGATGGCACAGAAGCAGATGACTAATATGCATGCAACTTCGACCCCAGGGTAACTAAAGGCAAATGGATGTAGAAGCTGGAAAGAGTTCTAATTACTTGTAGATCCTACTGTATGGTTATTCAAAAGTGCCCCAGTTAATAAGACCTGTCACTTATGACTACTTGAGTTGTTAAGCAAAGGGAATGACATATTTAATTCATTGATACTTAACATTATTGCAACACATAGTGGCAAATTATGATTTATTAATGGATTAAAAAGTATGAGGATTAAGATATATTTTTAGTTAATCCTCACTATAATCTTTTAAATTTAGCATTGACCCTATTTTGTTCTAAGAGAAAAAAAAGCTATAACCAGTCCATGGTTGCCCTGGTAGTAGATGATGGAGCCAGGACTAAAATCCAAGTAGGTCTGACTCAAGCCCATGGTTCCCAAATATTGTAGACTGCAGATATTCTGGAGAGGCACCAGAAATAGTGTTTGTTTTCAAGGGAATGTAAGGATATCAGTTTTCTGTTCCTTTTGGGTGGAATTCTACACAAAAATAGCATTACTTGGTTTTGGTACCAGAGAGGTTGAATTTTTAAAGAATATATTTGTAAAAATGCAGCACACAATTTATCTAGAAATCTTTAATCAATGCCTTACCCTCTAAACACGAAATATAAGTCAGAAGGAATTCCTTCCAACATCCTCTCCCTCCTTTCCCCTTTCAACCTCCCTAGGGACATTTAGCCACATCTGGAGACAGTTTTGGTTGTTATAGGGGAACTGTTACTGGAAACCTGTGTGCAGAGAATTCAGGGTTGCTCCTAGGTACCTTATAACGTGCAGGATAACCCTCTCTCAACAGAGACTTATCTGCTCAAAAGAGAATAAAAGTAGCAAGTTTGAGAAGCTCTAGTATACAATATTCTTAGAAATAATGGCAAAAGCTCAGACAGATGGAAATCATACATACATAGAATTATGTATCTCATATCCATAGACAAGTCCATGGTTTCTCTAGAGACTTCCAAAGAGTAGTCTTTCTGGGATATGTATCCAGCAGAACTGATGAGGGATGTTAATGAATACTATATAGACTGAGTATATATACATGCTCAAGAAAGTTAAATGTATACAAAGGCAGAGCATTGAGAGCAGATAACATTGACAGCCATATTCTGCTTCTCTTGTTCCCCGTTGTGGGGTTGCTGTTAGTAGGGATTTTTCTTTCTCTCTTACACTGATTTCTTTTTTCCTCCCTAAACTCCAGCAACTTCCAAAACTGTGCCTGTTCTTTTGAAACACAGCATATGCTTGTTTAAATGTTCCATGTGGCCAGAGCTCCAAACATAGGGCTTTTCACATTTGTTTCTCATCATTTTTGACAATTAGCCTCCCTTATTTCAATAAACAGCTCACGCTTAAAGAGTAGTTCTTAAGTGCCATTTATCTTTCCCTGGGTGGAGCAAAGATTTCCCATGAACAAGCATTTCACATTTTCCCTTCCAAAATGTTTTCTCAAAGTTTTAAATCTGTGGGCAAACCTACAGCGAAGAAAAAACACCACAGAAAAGAAAGTTGAAAATTTAATTCTTTAGCTTAAATATGATGGAAAGCTACTACCTGTAGAAATAAGCAAGACTTAACCGAGAGATACACCTTCTCTTCAACACAGGCTCACATTACCCTCATTGGTATTATTTATATTAACATAACTCAGAGAAAGAAAAAATACTTAAGTTATGAATTTTATTAGTAACAAACATTTACTGCTATATTTGGGTCTTTTGATGACAAATAAATGTAATCAAACAAGGTCATAATCGTCCTAGAAATCATGAATATGTTTGATTACTTAATTTAGGTTTAAATGATCTCTAGAATCATCCCTAGGTTTTAGAATTAGCATTATAGGGGGAGCTTCATATTAATGATCAAAGAATTGCTTACAAAGTAGAAGGAGCTTAGTTTATAAACAGACATTATTTCAGATTAAAATCCTGTAGATAAATCTATACTGAAAATGATAGAGTCTTCCCTCTTTTTCCTGCTGATACCAGAATCAGAAAAAAGTAATGAAATGTAGTCATCTCTTTCTCCACTGCCCTTGGTCCTCATTTTCAAGACATCTCTTCTTCTGAAGAGAAAGGAATCCAAGATTTGAAGAAATATTAACTTGGCATTGTAACTAGTGGGTGCATGGCATCATTACTAGTGGGTACAGAGAGTAACTATTACCTAGAAGTTTGGAAGAATTGGCCATTAAGTAGAAGAAATGCCTTAAAATCTATTAACTGACTCTGAAGGAAATTGGTTTAAACAGAGCAGTAATCTTTTTGTCCTTGAGGGTCCAACAGCTTAGAATAGGGATCACACATTATGTCATTTCCTTAAAAATCAAAGCATATGTACCTACAATTGCACAATCAATTATATGGCACATACAAGTGCCTATAAAATACAAAATCAAATATTATAAAATGTGTATCATTGTATAACATGTATACAAAATCAGATAAGAGATGTACAGCGTTCCAGAGTAGATTTATCATTTATCATTTTGCAAGAGTGTTCTACTGGAAGCTGATTGTAAAGGTTTATCTGTAACAAAATTAGGTGACTAAGCATAGATATATTCTTTCAGCCTCTCTCACACTGGGTTTTACAAAGCAGTATTATATAGTCTGAATTTCTTGGTTTGAGATTTTCATTTAAAAAAATTTTTTTTGTAAGTCTCTCCTCCCTGGAGAAATTAAGTCTTCAGACTCTGGTTGGTAATGTCTTCAAATTTTCTGCCAGGTCTCCCTTAGGTGATAGAACTATCTCAGGGTGGTCTGGAGTGGCTTCTCTCACTGAGCATTGCACTATTGTTTAAGAGATTCTGCCAACTGGCAGCCAGGCATGAGTGGCTTGGTCAATTAGCAGGCTTCTGTTCAGTCCTCACTCTTTTTTTTTTTTTTTTTAATTATTATTCAACCGTGTGTATGTGCGCGCGTGTGTGTGTGTGTGTGTGTGTGTGTGTATGTGTGTGTCTGTGTATGTGTAGAACCACGGACGAATATGCGAACCACCATGGACGCCTCCACCTCCTTCTGCTCTGGGATTCACAGGCTCCGCCCTACCAGGACCAGAAGCGCAGGCCGCCCCTGCTTCCGTCTGGCGTCTATACGTGGGATCTGGGATCCGAACTCGTGACCCTCCGCCTGCAAGGCGGAGGCTTAACCCCTGAGCCACCTCTCCAGCCCCCAGTCCTCACTCTTATTGAGTATTGTGGCTGAAGAGCAAACATGCTACCCAGATGAGCTTGAGCTGGGAAGGAAGAATGCAAAGTAACTGTCCATCATCTTCAGTAACACTTCTCAGGGTGCTGCTTTAATGCCCAGTGCCAATATATCAAAGCCACCTAAAATCTAAGTCAAACGACAAACTTGCGATGCTTATAAATCTCACACAATATGGAACTTTGCTTCCAAATGGAACATTGTGATTCATTCTTACTGCAGAAATTGCCACTGAAAATAGTTCAGAGGAAAATATTCCTTAGGATAAGAACATGAATTATAGTAGCCATGGGAGATCAGTAAGTGAGGGTCATTCATCAGAACAGAGTACAGTGACATATGTATGAACATGACATAATGGAAACCATGACTTTTTTTGTGCTGAGTTAAAAAAATAATAAAGAAAGAAAAAGCAGGGTAACAGAAATGAATTATGTAGGTGTTAAATTTGTTCACTAACATTTCTTAGGTCACCTTGAGTTTACTTCAGTTGTTTAACTTCTGAGCAAAATTTTTATGAAAATGAAGAATGAGCAGAATGCTTATATTATCTGTGATTATAAGAAACTGTGTAAACAGTGACTATAGGCATATGGGTAATCAGAAGAGACATTCAGGATTGCAACAGATTATAAACAGATGTTGGTAAGCATGTTGGAAAAAAGCAGTGATTGTTCAGAAATTGCATGGATTCATTGAAAACAAACATGTTATGAATAAATGTAATTTCCTATTTAAATGAATTTTGTAAAGTGATTGATAAAATGTTATTGGTATAGCACGTCATTCTAGTCTTAGTTAGGCAAGCTGACATGTAATGATGCATTCAGATAACAGGATTTGGAATCAGAAAACACCCTTAGATCGGTATGCTTTTTACAAGTCATGTAAGTTTTCTGAAACTGAGTTTCTTTTACTAGAAAGGGACAAATTTGGTTTTGTATTTTCAACTTTATTCTGGAATTACTGATTACTTTATAACAATGTATGAAGTATATAATCTGGATGAAATTCCAATAAAAATGTACCCAAAGTAAGATGATGAATTAGTCTCAAGGTAGGAAAATTCAAGGAAATTAAGGTTTATGACAACAACAAAAGAAAACTTGGAAACATGACAAAAATTAAATTAATGATTTAGTGTAGTGCATTATCAATAGATTTTACTAACTAGAAGAATGAGTTTCAGGAGTCATGGCATGGCTGAGGAAATACTACATTCAAATTTCAATAAAGAAAAAATATATATTGAGTATACCTACAGCATCTAATAACTCTGAGATATGAAAGAGACTTAAACCATGATGTAGAAGTAGTTGAAATATAAAGTAAAGGCATAGGTATGAGCAAGATGGTCAGCAGATAAAAACACTTGCCATACAACTCTGATGACCTAAGTTTGATTCCCGGAATTCATATAAAAAAGAAGTATTCTATGACTAGCATCTGTAATACCACCCCTCCTTTAGTGAGATAGAAACTAGAGACAGGAGAACAGGCTAGAAGTTTGCATATGAACTACAGCAGCAGAAACAAGAAGAGAGACCTTAAGGTGGAAGAGACAAGATGGAAGGAGAGAAATGACTCCCAAAATGTTATTCTCTGACCTACATATATGTGCTGCACTTGTACGCACACAATAGATCACTGATAAATTTTAAAAAAGGCATAGGTAATATTTTCAATTAAATTATAGCAGAAAATTATCTGAAGCTAAAAAAAAGAAATGGACAAGATGGATTCAGAACCCAAAAGAATTATAACCAGAGAGAAACTTCTCCACATCACATAATAGCCATGATGTGAAAAACTAAAACAAAGAAACAACATTAAAAGCTGAAAAGGAAAAGTATCTACTCACCTACAAAGGTAGAAACTTCAGAATATCATCAAAGTTTGCATCAGTAACCTTGAAGTCAGGAAAACATAGAAGGATATAGTTCAAGCCCAGAAAGTAAATAGCCATTAACCAAGGTTGCTATATTCAACAAACCTCAATCACTACAACACATGGAATAATACATTTCAGGAGAGTAGTAAATGAAAATACATTTCAGGAGAGTAGCAAACAAAAAAGGAGAGCTGGGAAGAAATCTTCAAATTCAAAACAGGAAGACATTACTACAAATAAGGAGAGAGTAAAGAGCAAAAAATAAAACAATAAAAGCAATCAACAAAGTTACAGGCATTAGTACATATCTCCCAGAGATCACCTCAAGCTTAAGTAGCTTCAACTCACCAATGAGGAGAAGCAGATTAGTTGACTGGACTAGAAACCAAGGCACAACTATCTGTTGTCTCCAAGGGAAAATTTTACTGGCAAACACCTACATACTTACACTCAAAGAACTGAATTGAAAACAATGATGCAGCCATTCTGATACACTGCAAGCCAAAACTAGTCTGAAGATATAAAAAAGCTACACATGTCAATAAAGTATCAATGTATCTAAAGATATACCAATTATATATACATACATGCACTTAGTATTTGAACACTGCGACTCCCACCTTCATGAAAACAAACACGAATGGTATCAAAAGGGCACATAGTTCCTGAAACAATGGCAGCATGAAACTTCAGCATCCCACTTTCATCTCTAGATAGGTCTTCCAAACTAAAAATCAGTAAATAAACTTCAGACTATAGCTACAGAATGGATCAAACTGATTCAGAAGATATCTGCAGATATCTCTTCTGACCCAAAGCAAGTTTGAGTGGATTAAAAACTGAAATGACTTCTTGTAATTTATGACAATATAATGGTATGAGAGTACAAATTGACAGCAAGAAAAACTGCACAAACTATACAATTGCTTGGAGACTGAAGAAGTACACTTTTTATGAGGATTAAGGCAGAGCTTATTAGAGAAAGAACAGAACTCATGGACTACAAGCATGGAATCCATGAGGAGCAAAGAGCTGGAAAAGAACTCATGGACTCTAGACATGGAGTGCCATGAGGGGCAGGTGCCAAAGATGGCTGCAGAGTCAAGTATATTTGTACACTTAGGCAAGCCCAGGAGAAATGTTTTTTCCCTCAATGTTATCTCCAGTTTCTACAAACCTGATTAGAACTTTTGGTCTTCTACATCTCATTGGTCTGTCCATATGCAGCCCCAACCCAGTTGATCTTGTACCCTACCATGTTAAAGGGCTTATCTGTAATGGAGAACTAATCTCCATATCCTTTCATGAACAGCCGGTTGGGGGGAGTTAGTGAAGGGCATGCTCACTTAGGGTAATCCCAGCAATGGGGGATGGCTTTCAAAGATCTTTTGAGACTGTCCCAGCACGGCTGCTCTACACCTCCCTAATTTACTTCCTCTCTAATTTTTATGAGGACTTGACTGATGAAGAGTTGAAGGGTGACGGTTGCTCTGGCTACTTCCTGCTGAGTTGGGGCAAAAGAAGTGTGAACAATCAATAGTCCTCATCTGTGAGATGCTGGGATGGTCCAGAGGTCCCCACATTTGAAGCTTTATGGATATTAAGGTGGAAGAGACAAAACAGTTAAATTAAGCTACAAGATCCAAACATGAAGATTAAATCATTATAATTGGGAAGGCAGGGGATAAGCCAAAGGAGCTACCAATCTTACTGTGGGCACATGCAAGAGTTACTAAAGAAAACCTGTATCTTACCTGGAATAGTCACAATAACATAAAAATATCCAGTAATATAGTCCTTTTTTACAATATTAATTTCTAACAGTATATGAAAATGATGGTCATTCTATCTTTTAGTGTTTTTAGTTCTCCTTGGTTATGGACTTTAACTTTTCATTGTAAAAGTCTTCTCCTTATTTGTTTAGGTTTACTTCCTGGAAATTTTTATGTTATTGTGAATAAGACCTTCCTGATGTCCATATCAGCAAGTTCATTATTGGTATTTAGAAAGAATACTAAATTTTACATTGTTAAAATTGGTCCACAGTTTTAATGCAATAATCATTAAAATTGTAACTTTGCTCTTCACAGAGTCATAGAAACAATTCTATAATTCATATGGAAGCACAAAAGACCCTCAATAGCCAAAATGATTCTCAATAGAAAGAGGGATATGGTAAACACATTATATCTGATAACAAATTATACTACATAGTCATGGTAGTGAAAATTTTATAGTATTAGTATAGAAACACATATCTATAGCAAAAGGTGGACAAAAGTGTCAAAAGCACACATTGGATAGAAGACAGTCTTTCAACAAATGGTACTGGTAAAACTGACTCCCTACATGTAAAAAAAATCAATGTACATACCTATTTCTTATTCTGCACAAAACATAAAATGGACAGAAGGTCTCAGTGAAAAACCTCAGACTTTGAAACTATGGTTAAAACACTTTAAAATATAAGATAGTCGAGAACATACTAAAAAGGACCCCAATCGCATAGGGAATAATCCCAAGAATTGACAGTTGGGATAAGACAAAAACTTAAAATATCTGCACAATAAAGAAAAGTCACTAGAACTGAGAAACAGCCTACAGATCGAAGAAAAGTCTTTGTCAACTAAGTACACATTACACAGAAGACTAATATCTGAAATCTAAAAAGAACTGAAAATGTTAAACTCCAAACCCTTAGATCATCCAGTCGGTAAATGGGCTAATTAATTCAATAATTCTCAAAAGAAGAAATGCAAATAACCAATTAATATTTGAAAAAAATGTTCAATATTCTTAGCCATCAGGAAAATGCAGGTTAATTTGTTTTGAGATACCATCTCTATTACGTCAGAAGCAATTAACACTTATGCACTGCTGGTAGAAATGCAAACTGATGCATACCACAGAGATTCTTGCATATGATACGTTTTTCTTTTGTTTGTTTTTGAAGCAGGGTGAACTTGCTGTGTAGCAGAGGCTGGTCTTGAACTTCTGATCCTACTGCTTTCACCCCTAGATGCTGAGATTTCAGTCATGTATTGTCATTCCCATTAAGGGTAAAAAAAAAAAATGAAACTTTTTCTTACATAACAAGCATTCTGAAAGTAGGTGATGGCTCACATTTGATAAAGTGGGGAGACAGACAGACAGGCAGGCAGACAGGCAGACAGACAGACAGACAGACAGACAGACAGACAGACAGACAGATAGATAGATAGATAGATAGGTAGATACTGCATATAAGGGAAAACATGCAGTATTCACCAAGTCTGGATTATTTCACTTAATATAATGGTCTCAAATCTATCTAAACTACTGTAACTGTCATAGTTCTGCTTTCTTTGTTGGGGGAAAAGACAGCTAATTTTCAGAACATGTGTTGAGGGAATGGATCATATTCTTTCAAGGAAGAACATGGAGTCAGCATGGAGAGAGTCATGCATAGTCGTGGTCAATGTGACAAAAATCCCAATATGAATTTCATATAGATTATTTGGCAAACTCCTTGTTTCCACCAAGTCATAGGTTTCAGACAAGGATAGTGGCAATGAGGTCGGAGAGTTTATGAGCTATGACTTCAACTGCTTTAGATACACAGTGACTTAGTATAAAGGATTATCTTAAGGAAATAGTAACAAATAAAATATATAAGGATACTAGGTCTTATTCAACAGTATTAGAAGCACAGTATAAAAGTAAAAGAATTTAAAAGTATTACCTACTTATCTACCAACTATCCATATACTTTTCAACATAGGTTTTGAAATAAGTTTGCCCAAGATGCTTATTTCCCATCTCTCAGGAGGCAGAGGAATGAGGACGGCTGTGGTTTAGAGGTCAGTCTCAGTTGCTTCAATTCATGGTCACCTTCATACAGCAAGACATTGCCTCATGAATAAATATGTAAAGATGAACATAATTTAAAAACCTATCATTTGAATGAATTTGTGGAAAAGAATAAAACTTAAGGGCATTTGATATTTCATCATAGCATATGAGATAACAAGGGACTTAAAAACATAAGCAAGTGGGAAAAAAGCAGGACAGGCAAAGATTCAGCTAGACCTAACGTCGCCCAAGGTATGAAATATTGCAGATTATGTAGGTCATTAATAACAGAGTAAAACGTGAAGCAGACTGCCAGCATTTATGAAGAATTCCTCTTGGAAACAGATAGGGTGGAAATGTGGTTTGAGTTTATGTGCGTATCTGATCCTAAGCCAGAGGCAGATTCCAGGCATAGCCACAGACTTGGTTGCACATGTGAGGGTCCTGGAAAACCAAGCCATCATTCTATTTCTGCAAGTTGCTCAATCTCTGACTGAAAACTTCTTGGAACCATAAATATGCAAAACACCATAGAAATCAGAACAATTTAAGTGATTACTTCTCTAAGGAGCAATGGTTTAATCTTTGTAGCATATAGGATTAGCTTTCCTGAAGAATTATTCACCAGATTCTTATTAAAACCCTAATAGTTTTAAGAATTGATTACCTTTCCTCTAAAGGCATTTTAATAGCTTCCACCTCACTTAAAGCCATAAAAACAAAAAGGAAGGGAAAAGAAAACAGGACGTGATAGTTACATAAAGGTGATAAAGGGGTTAAACAAGAAAATTCAGCTACAAAACTAGAAACATTTTAGTAGGTATTCTTGTTTTTCACTTGAGTCTTAAGAAAAAAATATCTTTACCATTTGAAATCAGGCTTGTTTGTAAAACTTGTATATTTAAACACAGAGATACACTTAGACTTTAGTTGAGAGGTGAGAGGAAGCTTTTGAAATTCCGTCCAGAGGGTAACAATTTGTGTAGCTCAGCTTCCAGTTATACATTGTATCCTAGGAAAGTCTTTCTAGAGCACACTAACTCATAACTACCCAAGTCAATTCATATCATAGCTGGGTACATCTAATGGCAAGAAGTTCTTCTTGGTATAATTAAAATGCCTATTCGAACTAAGAAAATTTTCAATATTGTATTTTCATAAAATTCTAGATTCTCATGACTTTCAGGCCCTAGGATCCCTTTAAGATGTCGACTTTTGAGAGAAGACTTTTCCAATACCTTTCATCTCTCTAGAGGACTGCTTCCGGTCCATGTGTTTTCATGCGGATCCCACTCAGTTCTTCACACTAGCTCTCTTGATCTGTAACTCTTCCCAATATGTTGGTCCCCATGGCTGCCACTTTTTGACTATTGCTCTTTCCTTGACTGTCCACTGTTTCCTGTTACTCAGTCTGGTGACTTTCATTGAAATTTAACAAAGGCTTCCGTGATGTTTTTGGAACCTGTTCATTGTGGGGCTCCCTCTCAATGCACCCTCTTTCCAACCCATGGCCTTTTTTGTTTCCCACTGGACTTCAGTTAGAGATTATGACTTTGAAGACAGATCTTCTGGATTAGAATCCTGGCTTTAATCTCACTTAAAAGCTTCAGTGACTTTAAGTGTGACAGTTAATCTTGACTGCCAGTTTGACTGGATCTAGAATCTACCAATAGGTCATCTATTAGGTATACCTTTAAAGGGTTTTTCTGGATCAAGACTTTGGAAATGGGAAGACCCAATCTATACATGGGTAGCACCTTCTGATGGTAGTCCAGACAAAGTAAGACCAAGAGAAAAAGTTTTTCTTTTTTGCACCTGCCCTCATATCACGCTGGCAAGTTCACCTTCCTTCACTGCTGCTGACCTTCTTTACTGACATCAGAGCCAGTTTCCTCAGCCTCCTACTATATGGACTGAAGACTAACAACTTGCAAGAGATCCTCCAAGCTTTCAACACCATTCTGTGACTGCTGAGAGTTTTCTAATTCATTTAATCAGAAGTCTGGATAATATGTGTGAAAAAGGATTTTCAGAGTGTGAGATGATGGTGGAAAGAACATTATGATATTTAAATATAGTTGTCAACTTGATAATTGAGGGTTCAAACTCTGGGCACATTTGAAAGAATTAATAATTAAATCTGGAGCAAACCCCCAGGAGATTTTCTAATTGACAGATGAAGACCCAGCTCACAGTGGGTGAGACTATTCCCTGGAGCGGAGAATAAGATGGGGGAAGCTGGCTTAGTAAAGTTTGGCACTCCTGAGCACCAGACTGGGACTGACTGCTGAAATGTTCATATCCTGAACTGAGCTTGTAAGAGTAGTCAATTCCGTGAACACGAGTAACTTACTTCTTCAGCTGGCTCAGTGACTTGCATACTTAAGACAGACATGCTGTCTGACAAATGAGGTTTGTCCCTCTCTCTGCAATCCTGTGGATATGGTGTGGCCAGTTCCCTCAGCTCTTGGTGATGGTCTATGCTGTTGCTGTTAGCAAAGTTAGGATTCAACAGGAGCTGCAGTCAGATGAGATTTAGTAAGTGAAAGTTCAATCATGAGTGAAAGTCCATGTTGCTGATCCAGACACAACTTCCCTTGGCTCCTGGTGTTGGTGTGAGCTCTCCTGGCAAGCTGAACTAACAACTGCAACCAGACCACTGTGAGCCAGAACAAAAATCCCTTGTCACCACAAATGGTTTTATCATCACTTTATCAGCAGCATACAGAGTAACTGCAACAAACAAAACTAGATCAGGCAAAGTTTATTGATATAGGCCATTGAGCAGAGACTCTAGGTTTAACATTGCAGCTTGCAGTCAAAAAAGATGCCAAGAGTTTCATTGATTGGGTAGCTATAATATTTATCAAGGAATGGCCTCCTAAGAAAGAGTTGGAGATGTCTGGTTATCCTTGGGTGCATGTTGAAGAAGGGATTATAAAGTTCAGAGAAAGCTGGAATATTTTTGAAACCCTAAACTTTCTCAGTGATAAGGTCTAGAAGACATGTCCTTTCCTGGAAAAACATCATACAGATTGGTGAAATGGCCACTGCATAGTCATTTCCACCCCTCACATGTGTGTGTGTATGTATCCATGTAAATCAGAGGGTAAGTGGAGGCACAAGGGTGAACAAATCTGGGAATTATCCTGGATTGCTTTACCTTCTTACCTCCTTTTTGTTTTTGCTCTGAAGTTTCCCAGGTGCTGCCTTCCAGAGTCAGAAATGCAGGCCACTGCTGTTTCTGCCTGGTGTTTTTATGTGGAATCTGGGATCTGAATTCAGGTACTTCTACTTGCAAGGCAGAGGCTTAACTCCTGAACCATCTCTCCAGTACAAATATCAGCATATTCAAAGAATACTGTCATTGTTCTTCTCTTTGTGCTAGATCTCACATTATAATGAGAGATATGGCTGGTCAATTGGATAAGTCAAGTGCAATAAGTCTAATTGGATGTTGGAGAGCAGGGCCAAGTGGCAACAATGAATGGCCAAAGGCAAGAGGAGCATAGTTAAATGCTCAGGTAGATCCATGGTGTTCTCAGAAGGCAAAGAGATAAGTCCACTAAGTTTTTGTTTGGCTATATAAGCAGGAAAATTCCAGAGCAAGTTAAGAAAAGGTTATCTTGAATCACAGCAGTGGCAAGTCATAGACCATTGATCAATTTCTAGACTTAAGCCAGTTAAGTCAGTTTACAGATCTAGAATTCCTTCAGTGAAGAAATACTTAGGTCCTTTTGAGGAAGGAACTTGTTACAACACTGCAAAGTTTTAATGTTAACTTTTCTTTCATCCCCTACAAAATTTTTCTAGGATAACTATACAGTGGGGAAAATCACTATTTGATATCTAGTACATATAAGTTCTAAACTGACATCAATTCTTGGAGACTTTGAAAAGCATTGTGGTCCTCAAGTTAAAGTAGATACTTATAATTATCAAGTTATCAGTGAGATTTCAGCTAATGTTCAACTCACAGTAGGTCCACAGGAATCCCAAACTCATCATATGTTTATTTTCCCAATTCTAAATAGGTAATTGGCATAGATATATTTATAATTGGAAGAATCTCCACATTGGTTGCATGACCTATGGAATGAGGGCTACTGTATTTGAAAAGGCCAAATGGGAAGTCATGCCTATAACAAAGAAAATAGTGAACCAGAGACAAAAGTCATATGCCTGGAAGGATCACAGAAATTAGTGTCACCATCAATGACTTGAAAGATGTATTTCCTGCCACATCTCCCTTTAAATCTCCTATTTGATCTGGCCAAAAAGCAAACAGGCAATGACAAAACAAAGATGGATGGTTCATGGAAAATGGCTTTTGATCATTGCAAGCTTAATCAGGTTGTGACTTCAATTGTAATTGCTCTACCAATTGCCCTTGCTTGAGTAGATTAACATAACTCCTGGTACCTGGTATGCAAGTATTGATCATAATTATAGATACTTTTTCTCCCCTCAAAACCTATTTACAAATGTCACTAGAAGACATTTGTTTTCAGCTGGTAAAGACAGCAGTGCACCTTTTAATGAGCATTTACATTGAATACAAGTATCTCCATGTTCTTTGCCCATTTGGAAAAATCTATCCACATACCTCTTCTCCAAATATCTTTCTTATGTGGAGTCTGGGATCTGAACCCAGATCCTTCTACTTGTAAGGCAGAGGCTTAACCCCTGAACCAGCCCAAGCACCAGCATATTCAAAGAGCATATTCCTTCTAAGGTGAAGAATAAGTTATTGTGCTAGGTTCCTCTGACCACCAAAAGAGAAAAATTATACTTAGTGAGAATACATGGATTTTAGAGAGTATATAGTTAGGTACAGTTTGTTCTATACAAGTGACTTAGAAAGCTGCTAGTTTTAAGTGACATGTAGAAAATGAGAACGTTCTTGGGCAGGTCCAGGCTGTTCCTGTAGACTGCTAAGCCACTTGGATCACATGATCCTGCCAACCAGAAATGTACTTAAAGGGTCAGCTATAAATAGAGATGCTATTTAGCCTTTAGCAGGCTTCCATAGGTGAATAACAGAGGAGGCCATTGAAGTTTTGCAGCAAGGAACTGCCATCTTATTGATTTATTTTCCCTTTGGGGGACAGCTATTGACCTGCTATTAGGCCTTAGTGGAAACTGAGCATTTAAAAAAATGGGCAAATAAGTTATCATATGGAAAATCACAATAGAAGTGGTATGTATGTGATAAGGGCCAACCAAGTTTTGAAGAACCAAGCAATTTACATAAAGTTGCCCAAATGCCTAAGGTTCCTATTCCTTTTATGATGCCTCTGACCCCCAGCATGCACATATGGCCTGAGAGTTTCCTATGATCAGCTGACTGAAGAAGACAAGACTAGGGGTCTGGTTTACTGGTGGTCTTGTACATTATGCAGGCACTGCCCGGAAGTGGACAGTTGTAGCATTAAAGCCCCATCTCTGGAATAACCCTGAAAGATAGTGAAGAAAGGTAATCTTCACACTGAGCAGAACTTTGGACAGTGTACATGGTCAGATTTTTTTCTTGGAATGAGAAATGGCTATATGTGTGATATCGACTCATGGGCTACATCAATGTTTTGGCTGGATAGTCATTGACTTGGGACAAGCATGATTATAAAAATTAGTAAGAAAGGTATTTGGAGAAGAGGTATGTGGATTGATTTTTCCAAATGAGCCAAGAACATGAAGATACTTGTGTTTGTTATAAATGCTCATCGAAAGACAGATTCATCAGAATAGTAGTTCAATTGTCAACTAAGTAGGAGCACCCGTTCTGTGGACAGTCACCATGCCTAGTGACCCACTAGGAAAACTTTTGTTTCCTATTCTCAAGACTTTCCATTCTGCCGATCTAGAAGGTTGGTTATAGATGGAGATGCTGGTTATAGATGGAGAACGGCAAACATTCCATTGACTTGAAAGCTAAGACTTCTTCCTGGCCATTTTGGGATTCTCATAATCTTGAGTCAACAAGAAAAAGAAGAAATAAGTGTTAGGAGGGGTGACTGATCTAAAATACCTGGGGAAAACTTGGCTGATCCACACAATGGAGGTAAGGAAGAGAACGTGTAAAGTGCAGAAGATCCTTAGGGTTTTCCTGGTATCAGGAAAATATCCTGTGATGTCCTATGATTGAAGTTATTGGGAAAGTAGAAGAAACCAACCCAGCAGGATAATAAAGACTCTCCAGAAATGACCATGTGAGTTAATCACAAGTAAAGATCCAAGAACTTGATGAAGATGAATGAAATATAGGATAGATAGTAAAGGAAGGTAGTTATAAGTACCAGCAAGGGCCATGTAACTACTCACAGAAACAAGGATTGTAAATGCCATGAGTGTTTCTGTCCCACTTTTCTAAAATTGCTTGTGCATATACATGAAAGAGTCATTTGTATTTTTTCTCTATTCTTTGTTATAGAATATAACATTGATTTACATAATAATGGTATTTAATGGTTGTGAATCTATATTATCATATTTAATTTATGGGACACCAAAAGACTAAGTATTCCTAAAGGGACTTTGCCATCTGTTGTGGAGAGAAAGGATAATACATCTGTAGTTACAGGTGAGATATTATATCACGTCAGACAGGATCATAGCTTTACTATTGTTTGCATTTGAAAATTAAGCATGACAGGAAATATGACTGAGTGTCAAGTTAATGCAGAGTAGAACTGTGATGACTAAGCTTGATTATCAACTTGGCTGGATCTAGAATCAAATAGCAGACCATCTATTGGGTTTATCTACAAGATTTTCTGAGCCAAATTATTTGAAATGAGCATGTCCATGTTGTATGTGGGCAGCACCTTCAAGGAGCAACCCGGACAGAGAAAGCACAAGAGAGAAAAGGTTTTGCTCTGTCTGCTTGTTCTCATATTGCACTGGTGGCTGCATTATTGTTGTCATTCTTTACTGACATTAGAACCAAGTTTCTTTAGCCTTCAAACAGTCGCTGAAGACCAGCGGGTCTTTATAATCATCCAGGTCTTCAGCACCAGACTGGGACCGACAAGGCATTGAGTCTCATGAACTGAGCAGTTACTGGCTGTCATTGTTGGATTTCATAATCTATCAGGTAACCGATTTAATAAATTCCATTTTAATATTATATATAGTCATTCTATTACTTCTATTTTTGTAGACAACTCTAAGTAATACAATACGTCACTAAATTAATAATGCACTCATACCTTTGTTTCTTCATCTACGATAAGGGTCTGTTTGGAGTACCTAACTCAAAGCCTAGACATAGCGAGTCAAGCGCAAGAAGAGGAAAGTAGTTAAATGAAATAGCTCAGTGG
Source organism: Typhlomys cinereus (assembly GCA_023101885.1). Classification (NCBI taxonomy): domain Eukaryota; kingdom Metazoa; phylum Chordata; class Mammalia; order Rodentia; family Platacanthomyidae; genus Typhlomys; species Typhlomys cinereus. Next base: position 4,080,632 of record JALPQD010000070.1, on the reverse strand, counting down.
GTAAGGTGGCTGATTGTAAATCTAAGTTTAATCCCTGAAGTCCACATTGTGGAAGAGAGGAAATGACTTCTGGAAGCTGTTTTCTGACCACCACCCATGTGACATGGCATGTACGTTTATGTCTTTTTTTCTGTTTCTCAATAAATACAATATACAAAAGAAGAGGAGAGAATCTAGTACAATGAGCTCCTACTGAATGCCAGTTTTTTATTCTCATTGCTGCTATAGACACACAAGTGATTTTCAAAAATAAATATTGATACTACTGTCTATTCCTGTGAGCACATAAATAAGTATGTCTACTAAACTTCTGTATAGATCCAAAAGTTAAAGTTGTCCAAAAGACATCACTCACCACAAGTATAAATCTTATCTTCTTCTACTTAAAATGTCAAAAGACAAGAAAATATTTCAAATCTCCAGATTTAGGGTAGGGAGTGTACAAATACATACGATATAACAATGCCAATGAAACTCATTCATGCTGACTCTAAGGAACACATCTGTGGCTTCAGAAATTTTTCCTGTCATTATATTGAGGGTTTTCATGTCTTATAAAAACAAAAACCAAGCAATTCAGAACACATTCTAGCACTCCGTGTTCACATATTATGTGTGTGTGTTTGTGTGTGTGTGTGTGTTGGATCTTGCTTAATTCTTACCATGGGCCTTCAGCAGGCAGCATTGCACACTGTCTTTTGCCTTAAATCAGATTTTTTTGCCTTTTCAGGGCAGAAGGATTTAAAAAAATATATACAATAATTCCAAGCCCCCAGAGAAAATTTATTTTGTGAAAATATTTCAGCAAAATAGAAGGAAGAAACTTATTTTGTTTTCTACCCTTAAAAAACATTATATTTCACAGCCACCATAGATTTCTGTTTTAGCAAAGAAAAACACAATATATTTTACTTCTCTACTGTGTGATTACCGAGAGGAAAGAAAGAGAGAGAGAGAGAGACAGAGAGAGAGAGAGAGAGAGAGAGAGAGAGAGAGAGAGAGAAAGAGAGACAGATTATGTCACAGAAAAACAAATCTGGAGATTTTAGTTCATCCGATATCAATAAATGTGCCCTAATGTCCATATGTATAGAAATTCTGCAAGTCTTTTGCACATGTGTTTCTCAAATGTTACAAGTCCATAGAAAATAACATTCCCTGCCCCCCATTTTCTAGCACTCAAATCAATAAGACATGGAATCTTCATCAGTCCGCCAAAAGCTTTGAAGTGCTCATACATACCAGCTGGAAGGAGCATGCCGTACTTAAACCTGATCATGTGCAACCGAGTGATATTACTACTGCTAAATTGGCTATGTCAAGGCTGCAAAATTTGTGGATAAAACTGAATATTTTTTTAAATTTATTTATTTTTCTGTTCATACAAACATAATAGGTACCCCTGTCCCCTCCCTCCCTTCACCCCTCCCTGGATCTCTCTGTTCCCTCCCCCCTTTTTCCTTTCCTTTCTCCCCTCCCTCTCTTTCTCCCAGTGGCCCCTCCCCCCATCCCTGGAGCATCCTTTAATGTGTATATCAAACTTTCCTCTGGGTCCTCCTCTCTGATGAGGTGTAAGGACTCAGTGGCATTTCCTCAAACTCTTTCTTGTGTTCCCCTTAAGTATAGGAACACTATTGTGACTGTTAATCCCTTGCTTCTAAGGATCCTAGTGCCTTTAGTCCATGCTAGACTTTGAGGGGTCAATGATAAGTTGGTCATTGTGCAGATCCATTGTGCAGAGTCCTATTACAATTGCTTTGGCCCTAATTTGTGAGGAGTATCTTGCATATCTTGCTTGACTCCTCCCATCCTTGTGCTCTTACAATCTTACCGCCCCCTCTTCCGCAAATTTCCCTGAGCTTCAGGATGGGGAGAGATTAGGCAGGCCTGATTCCAGGTGGTTGATAAAGAGTCTCTGATGTTCTGAATTATGGTTTGTTGATTTTTTTTCAAAAACTGAATATTTTTGATGAAATTTCTAAAATGATAAAAAGTTCAAAATCAGATATCTTGAATGTTTGTTTTAGTTATTGATTTTCCAAAGTAATATGATATGTATACTTTTAAAATAGTGTGTGATTTGTTTTTTGATGGTTGCTATGTTTACAGCATGACTATTTTCCTTTTTTTTAAATATCTGTGCTTTATAGTTAGTTACATGACCATAGCTCCTATGTGTGAGGCACCTAGGTAATGTGAAAGTTTTATTATTTATGCAAAATCTACATATATCATAAGTTAATGTCCATACTAGCACTTTGTGTGTGTGTGTGTGTGTGTGTGTGTGTGTGTGTGTGTAAAAGAATGAGTGTGTATGTGTCTGTGAAGGCCCAAGATTGACATCTGGAATCATCCTGGATTGCTCTGCTTCCTTATTGCTTTTCCCAGCCTTTGCCTTTCAGGGCTGGGAGTGCAGGCTGCCACCATATTTGTTCCGCAGTTTTACGTGGAACCTGTGATCTGAACTCAGGTGTTCTTCCTGGCAAGGCAAAGGCTTTAACCCCTGAGCCATTTCTCCAGGACACTTGCACAGTTTTTAATCAACCCTATGAAAAAATGTAAATTTGAAATATTTATTTAGCTATTTCACAATTCACTTTGGGGACTAATTTCACACAGGATTTTCAGAATTGAAGCAGTAATTCTTATAGCTAAAAGGACTGTTCTGGGCAGATGCCAATTTGTTTTTTCCATGAAGACACAGTCAAAAGAAAGAGTGAAGACAAGAAGGAAACGTTATTTCTCCAGATTTTTACTCTGAATTGCAACTTGGTCCTTTTCCATCTCACATGTGTGGGCCACATGAAACCATTTATCTCAGAGGTTATCTCTAGAAAACAGTAGGCAACAGAGCGATACCATAGCCACTGATGGTCTTCTGCAGCAAAGTTCTCCACAAAGAAACCTTTAGAGAAAAGCAAACTTCTGTAAATTTGCTTCTTCAGTATACTAACAAACCTTATCTTCCTTCTCTTACCCTATCACAAACATTAGATCAGGTTTTTTTTTTTTTTAATCTATATAGAAATTGTTACGCTAGTCAATGAGCTTATAGTCCCTGGTGAATAAGAAAAGAAACTTACAGATAAAAACTATTGGGAACACTTCTTACTGTTGTATAATTAAGTAAAAAATTATGTAAACATATGTCTTATTAAAATACTTATAAGGATCTGGTAGAAATTTCACTCCCCAAATTATTAGGAGCAATCATAACTGGACTTTACATGCCCTGCGCATTGTCCAACACACTATTGACCTCACAAAGTCTAGCATCTGCTAAAGGCACCAAGATCCTTGGAGGCAAGGGATTGGCAGCCACAGCAGTGTTCCTATACCTAAGGGGAACACGGGAAAAGGTTCAGGGAAAGGCCACTGGGTCCTTGTAGGTCATCGGAGAGGAGGGCCCAGAGGAAAATCAGTCATGCACAAGAAAGGACTCTCTGGGAATTGGGGCGGGAGGCAATGGGGGGTGGGGAGGGAGGGGTGAGGGGAGTGGGAGCAGGGGGTACGGGGGGAGAGGAGGAGGGAGGGAGGGAACTGGTGTACCTATTAAGTTTGTATGAGCTGAAATAATAATAAAAATGTATTAAAATATTTATTTATTTATTTATTTATTTACTTACTTACTTACTTACTTATTTATTGTGTATGTGTATCAGAGGACACTGTGTGTTCTTGTGGAAGCCCAAGGGTGACTTTGGGAATCATTCTGGATTTCTTCTACCTTCCTTATGCTTTGTTCTAGGATTTCCCAGCCCATCCAACAGGGCCTGCCTGAAGTGTAGGTCGAAGTTGTTTTCAGCTGGTATTTTCACCTGAGATATGGAATCCGAACTTAGAACCTTCTGATTTTGAGGCAGAGTCTTAAATCCTGAGCCATCTTTCCAGCCCTCCAAAATTCTCTAAACAACAACGTTAGGATTAGGAAGGCCAAGTGAACATAAAACATAGTTTCTCTTTTCAACACATGTTAATAGTGAAGCTGATTGTGGTGATGTATGCTTGTACTATAGTTGTCAGAAAGTGGGAGGAGGAGGGTTGTGAAGGCACAGTGAAATCCTGTCCCCAAATAAGCAAAACAGACAACAACAACAAAAAGATGTTCACACTACAGAGTAAAACAATTAGAGGGAGTAAACATTTTAGCTGCTTCTGGGACTCTTCCTTTTAGAACTACAGATAGAATGCTGCTGACTGTTAACTCCTCTGCTTTCAGGACTCTTTCTTCCCCATTCATACAAACATGAATACAGGCTACACACATAATTTTTTATGGCACTAATGCCACACAAGTATGACATTTAAGGAGTCTAATCACAAGAGAGGTCTCGATCTGGCATTGTATTTTAACACAGGTGTTTTAGCCCTTAGTAACTGTTCTGTATTCTTAAACTCATATCAACCCCAACATACTCTCTTAATTCACAATTCCACTGACCATGAAATTCTTCTCTTAGGAATAGCTTCCCATCCCACAAAAAAATAAGGTCAAAATAAACATACCATCCATTCTGTAGGTCACCTGAAGTTTATTGTCTTCTTACGGTTCCCTCCTATGAAACCCTGTCATAGAAACTGCCCCATGCTGGGGGCCTCTAGACAGAAAGCATGGGGTTGAATCAGAGTTGCAGTCCAAAACCTGAAAGACAGTTTCTAATGAAATGGACAACAGATGTTCACAAAGAAAAGAAGCAGATCAAAGACCAAAGATGTGACTTCCATCTGGGAGGATATTCGCAAACACCAAGTATGTAGGTTTTTGTTATTTTAAACTTTCATCAAGGGAACCTTCTGGGTGGAGGAGGAAGCAACACTGAAAAATAAAATAAAAAAGGGAATAGACCCATAAGGAATAAAAGAGGTACCTCTAGGGATGGGATTGGAGCTTCAAAGAGCAATTCCATATACATTTTCAGCCCTTTGTTCATGTAGGCATTGATAGGGATGGCAAGAGGATGCAGGTATTAAGTTAGCATCTTAGGTCTTTACTTTAAAAGATCCAGCGTTTACTACAGATATGTACATTTTACAATAACCATAACATAATGAAAATTCAAGAATTCAGAGGACAAAAGGTTAAAGAATCCACTATACACATTGTTATAAGCTATCGATGTACTTTGCCAAAAAAGTGGCTTCCATGATTAAAATTTTCCTGAGGAAAGATAGCTGTTTCATAGGAATTGAAACTATTTGAAAATAACACAAGTATTTGTGGGCTTTTCTGATTGGCTCTGTCCATTGAGGAGGCAGTGGAGACCATGTATAGGGAATTTGGGCCTCTTGATTCTCAGCTGTTTGTTATTGTGATTTAGAGTCACTCCTTATAACTCAGAACTTGAACATATTCTTGGTTTCTTTTTTTTATTTTTTAATTATTATTTATTCAACTGTGCGCATGTGTGTGTGTGTCTGTGTGTGTGTCTGTGTATGTATAGAACCACGAACGAATTCGCGAACCACCATGGACGCTTCCACCTCCTTCTGCCCTGGGATTCACAGGACTCCGCCCTACCAGGGCCAGAAGCGCAGGCCATCCCCCGCTTCCGCCTGGCGTCTATACGTGGGATCTGGGATCCGAACTCAGGACCTTCCGCCTGCAAGGCGGAGGCTTAATCTCCGAGCCACCTCTCCAGCCCTATTCTTGGTTTCTTACTGACCATTATCACACTGCAAGTCACAGTATCTGTGATTTGCTATTGAGCATTCTCAACCCACACTAAAAACTTACAATTGGTATTGCTTAATCAGTGATCACAATATGGAGGCTTCTGTTTGAAAACAAAAAGCAATTGCTGGATACTTGCCTGTAGTTTTTTTAATCTAATAGAGTGGTAAGGTTTTTTTTTTAATCTAATAGAGTGGTAAGACTTTTAACTAGAGTCAAACAATTCTCAGAATGTCCCTATAACAATGAAGTACAAAAGAGTTAATTACTATTAACTATTAATTACTATTAATTTACTATTTTCTGATGGTCTTTAAATAAATCATACTTAAAAGCATAATGATTTTAAATGGTGTGTATGAACAAAGCAAGTTCGGTGTTATTTCAAATTCTAAATCAGCCCAGAGATTATTTTTAAATATTTAAAAAGCATTCAAACAGATACAGCTAACTTATTGTACCACTAAATAATATTCCATTTTTACATACTGAACAAATTCTTGATGATGGATATTCAAATAAATTTCACTCAGTGAATTGTGTTGTTTTATAGGGCCTTTTTTTCTTTTTCTTCTTTTTGGGGGCAAATTTTCATTCTCACACAGGTCTGGCAGGCCTCAACAGTCTTTCTGATTCTTGCTTCTGGGACCTGAGATTATAGGCATGAGCCAACTTGCTTTGCAAAGATAAATAATTTTAAAAGTCACTCTTAAAGTACTATTTATTCAAAGGTAAACCACAAGATGGAAGTTATTTCTCTTATTATGAGTAGCTAGGTTTAATAAAAACAGATGATTAAATAAACATGAAAAATCCAAATCTACTATCTTCTAGTCTTACTTTATTTCTAGGAAAATGTAGCTTCCATTTAATCTGTTTTATAACATAGCTCCCAAGACTACATTGTGATAAAAGTTTCCTGATGTCATTAAGCCGGATAATTTCACATATTAAATATTGTTAATTAATTGAAAAGGGTAATATCCAGTTCCTTACTTTGATAAAATAAATAATAAAATACAAAGAAAAATAAGTCAATACCACTTCAGAGAGATCAAATTATTTTCACTATGAGCAGATGGATTCAAGAACCATGTAATTTTCAAAAGGAGAGTCAAAATACAAGAAAAATGGCATCCATTCATTGCTGAATTTATGAGAGGAAATTGAATGGGAATTCCACCTTGAAACACGGTGATTTGAATAACTCACAAGGACAGAGGGAAGAACAGCATAGTGAAACTGATACAATATTAGAACAGACAACATTTCTTTCCTTAGTAACTTTTTAAATTTTTTTTTTTTATTATTATTATTTATTCAACTGTGTGTATGTGCGCGCGCGTGTCTGTGTGTGTGTGTATGTGTGTGTAGAACCACGGACGAATTCGCGAACCACCATGGACGCCTCCACCTCCTTCTGCCCCGGGATTCACAGGCTCCGCCCTACCAGGACCAGAAGCGCAGGCCGCCCCCGCTTCCGTCTGGCGTCTATACGTGGGATCTGGGATCCGAACTCGGGACCTTCCGCCTGCAAGGCGGAGGCTTAACCCCTGAGCCACCTCTCCAGCCCCAGTAACTTTTGACTTACATCTTCACACAACTGTTTTTAAATTGTTGCCTTATAAGTCATAAAATTGTTCAAAGCTGATGCACAGCAACTAATGTTGCACAGATAAGATGTATTTGAACTGGTTGTCTTGACATCAGGGCGTCTGCTCAGGAAGAGTCATGATGAGGGAGTAAAGTAATGAGTGAAGGAATGGGTCAAAATACATGATATACTTGATTGTAAATGTCACCGTGAAACCCATCACTTGGTACAATAGACACTAATAATTTTTATAAATGGTTTTATGCCAACTCTCTCATAAGCTAAGTGAGTCAACAAAATAAAATGTTGCTTTTCCAGTTAAAGGACATCATAGGCCCAATTTCTGGCCTCCATATGGTAGACTTTCCTTCCGTCATGCAGTCATCTTTCAGAAGAATATCTGGTTTCCTTATTTCCCATCCTCAACAAATAGCTACAGCATGTTTCTCAAGAAGTTCTCTCTTCAAGGAAAAAGTTCCCATATGCAGTTGCTATTCATTTGTCATTTTTAATATGTAATTTATGAGATAAATAAAGAAAAGGAAGAGAGAAAGAGAGAGAAAGAGAGAGAGAATGAGAATATGTCCATAGCACATCAGAAGTTAGAAGACATTTCCAAGGGAAGCAGACTCTCTCCTTCTATCACATGGGATCAAGCAATGTAGTGCACATTGTCGGGTTTTGCACACAGGTACCTTTACCTGCTGACCTATTCATCAACTTATAATTTCCATTTTGATATAGAAGCTCTGGCATTTTCCTTTCTATGAATGTCTGTGTTTGATTGCATCTCTGGGTCCCTCAGTTGACTTATGATAATGCAGTTGGAGGGTACTCTGCAAAACAATGAATTACTAAGCAAGAAAAGAGCTGATAATACTTAACATCTGTTTAAAAATAGAAAAACATACAGGACCGGAGGAGACTGTTGGGATGCAAACTGGACCCCCCTGCAGATGCTGGGAAAGGGAAGGGTCAGAGAAGAGGAACAGAGACAAAAGGCCAGGTGGCAAGAGTTAATTTTCAGAGAAACAGAAAAAGCAGTACAGAAAAGAGGGTAAAAGAAAAGTATTGCTCTTGGAGATAAAAACTCAAGGGCAAGTGGTTCACATAATCTACAGGATACAATCTCTGCTTCTGCTGAGAGAGAGTTACTAGGAGAATGGAGAATTCTAGGAGCAAGAGGAAGGATCCTCCCATCTCTTCGGCACACATCCAGGAGGATCATAGGGCAGGGAAGCGGCCACCAGGGCAGGGAATTGACATAGCCATGTGGATTAATTTAAGAGCCAAGGCCAGGTTTTAACATCCTACAGAAATGAGAAGTTGGATCTAGCAAATCTCTGATAATGATATTAAAAACACCAGTCTACATCTCTGCCTCTATAAGTAAAGTGATTAGCATAGTCTACAGAGGCATATGCTTAAGCACCTCATCCTCTAGCGTGGCACAATGCTCAAGGCATATCTCCGAATAAACCCAACAGAACTGAAGGCAAGACTGAATCAAGGTCAGTCAAAATATGTACACAGATTGGCATCAGACTGAAAAGAGTTTGTTTCTTGTTCTACAATGGGTGCAAGAAAATAAACATGAAGATGTTTTTAAATTTGACATTGCCATGCTATTCCATTTTACGGCTCCTGTCATTGGACACAGTCTAGATCATTTGACTGCTTTGGGGCTTGGACGGATAGCGAGTTACATGTGATATGAAGCATATAGCAATTATGGTCAGAATGAACACACTGAAACATGAGATTTCAAATTATAGAACTGCAACCTGGAGACTATATAAATCAGAAAATATAAACATTTGTTTATTCTTACATGTAATTGTTCAATGTTTTTATTAATTCTGAACTTGTAAATGCTATTAGCTAAGTCATAGATGTGTATTACTTATTTGGTTTTTGAAATAGGCTTCACTAGATATTGATCTTGATTATAAAAATAAATGTTTTTAATATGCAATTTTTTAATATGTTTTTAATATTATTTCATTTAGAAATAAATGAAAGCAAGATGACGGCAGTGATTCAAACACTAAAAGTAAAAAAGATTATATTCCTTTTCCTTTTAATTATAGACCCTCAAACACTCTGACTATATTATGCATGTTGTATCATCTAGTGAAACTATAACATTCAAATAAAACAGTATGCACACTAAGTTTGCGATAGATTTTAAGTTATGCAACCCCATTTTAAACATGCTCATTTAATACAAAGATGCAAATAAGATACTTGGACATGAAGGGAAAAACAGCAAAGTGATATAAAGTCTGCAAATTGCCAGCCAAGTAACTAGTGTATGCCATGTAAGCAGAATTGGCACTTGATGGCTTTGAATATGAACAAATGGATAAGTGAGAATATAAAAATTATCCTAATGGCATCACTCTCGTTCTTTCAGGCACACAAGTACTCAGTGTTATTATACCAATTTTTGTATGTTATCTTGTTCTGTGAAATATAGTAACTCGGCGGCCTTCATACCTCACAGCATTTGCTTTTGAAAGGAAATGGTGAACCTCACACGTAGATGTCAGATTTTCATTGTGAACATCATTTGGAACATGGAAAGGCAAACAAAAAAAATGATGCTATGAAGTTAAAAGGTTTTTTGACTTAGTTTACCTTTTCCAAAAAGCTTTTTACCCATTTTTATATGTCATAACCTCAAATCTAAGTAGTATTATTAGTAAATCCTGGTACACTATAGTCATAACCAACAAAGTAATAGTAAGAATAAAAAAAATGCCTTAGATGCTCATCATTCTATTTTGTTAGATTGCTACCTAGAACTAGCAAGCCTGAAGGTTAGTGAAAATGGTCCATTGCCTCATATTCAACACTAGGCATCATCATTTGGACCGCCGGACAAACTAATTTTGTAAGTGAAAAAAATAGTGAACTGTTCAAGAAGGCAGGAAGCACCACATTTGGCCATCCTTAAGATTTAAAATACCCGGGGCTGGAGAGGTGGCTCAGGGGTTAAGCCTCTGCCTTGCAGGCAGAAGGTCCTGAGTTCGGATCCCAGATCCACATATAGACGCCAGGCGGAAGCGGGGGCGGCCTGCGCTTCTGGTCCCGATAGGGCGGAGCCTGTGAATCCGGGGCAGAAGGAGGTGGAGGCGTCCATGGTGGTTCCCGATTCGTCCGTGGTTCTGCACACACATATACACACATGAGCGCGCACATACATATACACACACGCACAATTGAATAAATAATAATAAAAAAATTTAAAAAAAAGATTTAAAATACCCTATAATAAGGAGTAGGTGGGGAGCAAAAACAGCATCATTGAGAAAATATTGTTTCCTCCTAATGAAGAATTGCTGCTGTACAGATATTTTTGCACTTTTTACTAGTATTTTCTTTGTTGAATTTTTTTTATTCTCACATTTCCATATTTTATTATCAGCATCTAGTGAAGTCATGGTTCATTCACTACTAACAGAAATAGTACATTCCATGGTATAATGGGGGAAGTGAGAGCATTAGAGGGCGATCTTCAGAAGTTAATTTTCTGCTTTTACCACATTAGCTTCCAAGGGTTGAGCTCACTCCACCAGGTACCAGGTTTGGGAGAAGGTGCTTTACCCACTGAGCTGTACAATTGGCTTTAGCTGGTTCTTTTGTTTTCCTGAGGATGTGATACATATTTTATGCACATTTTAATGCTAAATTTTAAGTCTCAAATAATCACATGTTCACGCACCTATGTCCTTTTTTGTTGATATTGCTTAAAACCTTTGTTTATGCAACAAAGACAATAAGCCAATATTTGTTATTGTTGATGACATGTAACAATTCTGTTGAACATCTTTCAACAGAAATTCATGAATACCTCTTCACTACATCTTTTGGTTGCAAAAACAGGCATCAAAACAATACTGAATCTAATTTGATATTACTAATCATGAACATACAAATTCTTTAAAAAAACACAATCCATGCTATTTTAAACCATTTCAACAGCAACTCTGTAAGATGCATAAAGTATGGCTTTCCTCTTTTCCTTCTTGAGATTTTAGTTTTCAGAGACACACAACCCACTGAAAGCATAACACTTGAAAATTCCAGTTGACTGCTTGTGGGTCTAACACATGACTTCCTTTCCTTTATTGATTGACTTGTCCAAAGCACCCACTCAGTATGAAACTCTGAAGAGGCAAACTTTTCCTCCAGTAGCCATATTGGTACTTGGGAATTCCATGCTTTGGATTTCTGCAGCTTAACATCTTTCAAAGATCTCAATTTGGAAGAAGAAATCAAGATTTTTAACCTTGCATTTCTGGCTTATGAATCACAAGATGTCTTCCCTTGCATCTCCACAGAACAGCTTGTAAGTCAAAGCTCAAAAGTTCACATTCTCTCTCAGGGAATCCGTAGAAAACCACATCCTGGGCTGCAGTGATAACTCAGAGGTTAATCCTTGGGCATGGGGGCAGCCTGGGTCTTCTTGTGCTTCTTTGGTGGCAGCGCATCCTGGACCAGGGAGTCTGAGGATCTGGAATCCCAGGCCCAAAGATGGCAGGGAAAAAGCTTACATAATTTTTGTTCAAAAGAATGGGACCTCATTCATATCTTTGGCCCTGGATGGAGACTGACAGCCTGCAATGTCAGGAAGATTATAAAATCACAGTGTAGTACAGACTTCCTAATGGAGACACAAGATTGTTCCGCCCTTAATCGTTAATCCAAATGTATTTGTTAATCAGGAAAGCTTTCTGTTCCAGATACCTTAGAATACAGCAATAAACCTTACTTTAACATATGGGTTAGTACAATGCTCTTTCCGATCATCATCCATTCTAACTTATGACAACATTTTCCTTTACAATAGACCTTTTGGTTACTTCCCATTCTCATCCTTCAGAATGTCTCTGACTACTTTGGGATAAACCCTCCTTGTTGTTTATGAAGTCACTACACTGTCTGCAATGAAATCTCCATGGAGATCATAGAAACTGGGAGGTGAGGAGAAACTAGAGTGACAAAAGTGTGTGTGATAAACATTGAAAAAACTTTCTCAACCTAGAGAACATATATGCCATAATTTGAATGTATTTTGAAGAATAATGATGAAAATGATAAATAATAAATAATAATGCTGAAAAGCTTCTAGGAACTTTATTTGCCAGCTATAAAATATATTCAGAATCTCCATTGAACTATGTAAAATATTGAAGTCCTCAAGGGTATATGACATTTCATTTCTAGTTCTTCCCAAATGTCATTTGATGTTTCATTTTATTCAAAAATGAAATACATTTTAGGTCTACATGATTGCCTGTTGTTTCGAACAGTAAGTCAATACAATCTGATTATTAGTGAAAGTGATAGGTTGTTTTCTGGCAACCAGCTGCCACAAGTTCACACTGGGAATTCAGAATATACAGAGGAAGTAAATACAGAAAGGAAAGCTTGTTGGTCATGCCAGACAGCTTTGTAAAGTGCTTCAAAATAGAGGTCAGAAGACACTAGAGTTGTTACCATGGAAAGAAAACACTTTAAAAACTTTCATGGTGACTTGAAGTAAAGTGAAATCCAGCAACACTACATGCAGTTCATGCTGATCTAGGGTGTTACATTTGCTAAGAAAAAGAATAATTTCTTGGGATGAATGAGTAATCATAGTGGATTTATATTCTAAGACTAACTCTGCATATCTTTCATGTGTATGTACATGTGTTTTTTTTCATACAGTTAGATAATCACATCTCTTCTTTTTTAAAGGTAACATATAGCTAATTTCAAGATTGATATTAAAATATAGCTTCCAGAAATTTCTATTATTGCTAGGATTTAATCTTGATTTCTGCAAGAAATTGTCACTTCAACTGATCTGGTTGTGATCCTTGAGCTTCTGTCTTGTTGTATCTGTCGAGACCCACTATGTGTTGCTATCATCACCATACTTACATTAAAAAAATAAATAATTGGCCATGTTTGTAAGAATATCACTATGCTATAATGCTATGTTTTGCCTCTTCCAATATTATCTTAAAGTCCCCATTCCTATTAGCCTTGTTCTCTGGGTGCTATAACTGCTATGAAAAGGACAGCTGAAGAAAAGATCACTGTGTATACTCAAGATGAAGCATTCCATACAGAAATAAATGTCTCCTGCAAAGTTTGTACATCTCCATGAGTTTATTCCCTAGTTAATAGATCCTGATTGTGCCATGATTTCTAAACGTGTAGCCAATTTTATCAGGATAGATGTATAAACACAAATGTTATAAAAATAGTTTTTTTAAATTTTTTTATTATTTATTCAATTGTGCGCGCGTGTGTGTGTGTGTGTGTGTGTGTGTGTGTGTGTGTGTGTGTAGAACCACGGACGAATTCGGGAACTACCATGGACGCCTCCACCTCCTTCTGCCCCGGGATTCACAGGCTCTGCCCTACCAGGACCAGAAGCGCAGGCCGCCCCCGCTTCCGCCCGGCGTCTATACGTGGGGTCTAGGATCTGAACTCAGGACCTTCTGCCTGCAAGGCAGAGACTTAACCCCTGAGCCACCTCTCCTGCCCGAAAATAGTTTTTAGTTCTGAATTCTTTGGTAATTTCATGACCTTCAAGTATTTGTGTCAGTTAGGGAAGTGGGGGATACAATCTTACCGTTATTCATAAATCTGTATCATAAAACTCATGGTAAAGAAATAAATTGGAATAAATATTGCTCAGCTGTTGTGCATACATTTTGTCTGGGGATATATGATATAACAGTGAATCCACTCTAGATAGGAGATGAAATAAATGATTATACCAAGGTCCAACTTGATAAATCAGTAAGTTTATTGGAGTTCCTTACAGGAATAGTGATGAGGGTTACTTAACAGGAGCAGAGATGATTTAAAGGCAGCTACATTATCAGAAAGCCTCCCCCCAGCATAGGTGAGATTCATGAAAGTTGTAAACCTGGAGATCTTTGCTGTATGACTTGCTAGGAGAGTGTCCTTCAGGTTTCTGGATGGCTTCTGAGTCTCTATCCAACTTCTGGACTGTTCACTGGCTTCTTTCAGACTGTCTATTCTGGGGTCTTTCTCCAACATCTTTGCTGCTTTGGGATCTCTTTTTCTGATTTTTCAACTAGTCTATTCAAGCAGTCTCTTCCAGATTGACTGTTTTGGAGTCTTCTTCAAGCTTCTCGACTGATCTGGAGTCTCTTTCTAACTGCTTGGTTGGCATCTTCCAGAATGACAGGAACTACTCATTAGTGCCTTTTTATTTGCATGGCTCACAGAATAGTCTTATCCTTCAGCTGTTTTTTTTTTTTTTTTTAACTGATTTTTCCATAGCCTGGAAGTAGCCCTTCCCACCAAGCTTGTTAGTTTCAGGAACTTCCTGAGCCACATGAGCTGTGCATTTGCTGAGACATCCTCCAGAATAGGATTTTCAATGTTTTAAACAACATTATTCTTAGCGAAAACTAAGATGGCATCAACCCAAGCTGTGCCCAGAGGAAAATGTCATACAACACTCAGCATAACAAATAATAGAGTTATGGTTTAAGAGTGTTACCTGATTGTAATGGTTCATTTCTAGTGTATGCTTGACATGATCTATTGCCTGGGAAAAGAATCTGTGGATGCCTGTGAGGCTCCTTTTTATCTTAACTGATATGTGAAGGCCTATCTTAATTGTGGGCAAGACCATTTACTAGGCAGGGGTTCTCAGGCTGTATAAAGTAGAGAAAAGAAGCCACATACCAGTAAGAATGTGTCAAGTCATTGCTCTCTGCTTTTGACTGTGGATGTGACATGACCAGCTTCTTTAATCACTACTGCCATAACTTCCTTTCCATGATGAATTATACCATGGAATCATGAGCCAAATAAATCCTTTCTCCCAAAAGTTGTTTTTGTTAGGGTATTGTATCATAGCAACAGGCAAAGAAACTAAGAAATGAATATGCAACTTTTGTGTTTGCTATGGCAATATTTTTTTAATAACTTTAGAACTCTAAGCATAGACTCAATGGACAGTGTAAAAACGAAAGTTGCAAATATTGCAATGAAATAATATTTTATTATGCAAAATTCTATTAGATTCTTGCTGAGAAAAAAGATTTGGGAAGCTAATTCGTTTGTCTTATCTTTTAGCTATTTTTCTTCAAAAGTATTTCTTGCATTTTGAAGCAGTATTTATGCATTTCCAGTGTTGGTGTTGTGGTTTAAGGAACCCTCCCAAAGTTCACATACTGAAACATATAGTCAATATGATGTCATCGAGAGGTGGGTTTCATAAGAGAAGACTAGATTAAGGGGCTTCTTATATTTAGAATGGAATTAGAACCCTATAAAAGAAACATCTCCTAACATTGGATATTTTGGGGGTTTTTTTCCTCTTTTTTTCTTGTAAGGACATAGCATTCTTTCCATCAAGGAAGGGAAGGTGGTTCAGGCAGTTAGCCTTCTTTGATATAACTAGCCAAATATGCTCATCTAGCAAGTGAGGTTTGTCTCTCCCTCAGCAGTCCAGTGGATATGGTTTGGGTAGTTCCCTGGGCCCCTGGTGTTGGTTATAAGTTCTTTTGCTATACGGGACTAAGACATATACCTGAACAACTATAAGCTAGAGTAAAATATCTTGTTCTTATGTTATGAATTTATCAGCAATATGTGGCACACTGCGACTCTGTTATACAGATTTTGTCATCGAGCATCAAGTGAGAATCTTGATGATATTTAGCTGTCTTTATTTGTAAGATGATATGGTGCCTGTGAGCTTTTATGTGCAATTATCTCTTCATGTTAGTTGGTGTGACATTAAAACTAAATTGTCTGTCTATTGCTTTAGATCCAACAGATACAAAACATCTGAATAATTAGGAAGACTGGAGATGAACAAAAGGAAAATTGGAAAAACTTACTTCGACATTATGAATGAGAAGGAAATGCATGGGAGAACTAATCTAAGTCTGCATATTTAACTCAAGGGAATATCCACAACAGATTTTTAACCAAAAAAGCATATATAATTTTGTCCAACTAGAATTTGAATATGCCAATAACTCATCAATTATGCAGCAAGAATCAGGAAATGGACAAAGGGAAGGGAACTAATATTTCATGTACTCATATTGCATATGGGTCTGGGAAAAACATTTTGTATATATTCTCCAATTTAGAGAAAAGGTATGGTTTTTGCATGGAGCTATAAGAATGCACATGTGAAAACCATTCTAAAGATGCTGTGGATTGAAGAAAGGTGAGTTGATTCTAGAAATGAGGTTTTATGGTTTTTCCTCCATCAATATAAGGAACTGTACAAATGCATTAGTTGATGCTCATTTTGAGAAAGCATGGGAGTTAGGAAGAATACATAGAGGCAAATTCCAGAAACCATCAGAGGAATTGCTGAGCCCACAATGCACTGAACAAGTGAACAAAGCTCACACTGAGCTATTTCATTGTTCACTCAGCATGTCAGAGAAAGTATAGCAAATTGAACTGAAAAAGTATATTTTTTAAGAGAAGTGTTTGAATTATCTAGAGACAAACTTCAATAAAAGATGAGCCATGTTTCCTTTGGGATGATACTGAATAAAAAAAAATCTCTTCCTGCAGAGGTGTTAGAGCTCAGCAGGTAAAGAGGTTTGCTACGTAAACTTGTTGACCTGAGTTCAATTATAGAACCCATGCAAAGACTGGTGGAGAAGATACATCATGCAAAATTCTCTTCTAACCTCCACATACATGAGCACACACATGTACATACAGAAACACACAAAATGCTGATCTCCCTTTCTTAAATGTAATACAAGATCTTCTAAAATTCAAATTTTTCTATTTTTTTATTTGTGTGTGTGTTGCATGTGACAGGGTGTACATATGTGTTTGTGTGTGTGTGTATGGGCATATGTACAAGAGGACACTTGAGTATCTTTGCCCATGGAGGCCCAGGTGTGACATCAGGAACCATCCTGGGTTGCTATTCAAACTTACTGTGTTACTCTGGGATTTCTCAGGCTCTAATTTGTAATTTGGAATTTCAGGACATCACCATATCCAATGGGATTTTGAGATCTGAACTCAGGTCCTCTTGCTTGAGAGACAAAAGCTTCTATTTTATTTTATTCTGTATTTGTGTATGTGTGTGTGTGTATGTGTGTGTGTGTGTGTGTGTGTGTAATCTTTGACATTTTTCTATCATTTCTAGATAAGAACAGGACATATCTTTCATTATTTTTGGAATTTTTAAGTTACTGAAATTTTTTTCTAGTTTAGAATGCAAAAAAAAAAAAAAAAACTTCAGCCAGAAAAATCACTTAGAGAAGACACATTTTTAAGGGAAATAAGGTACCATTAAAAGTTATTTTAGAGATAGAAGAAAATTCTATAGGCTTTTACTTGATAGGTTAGAGATTTTCCTTCTGGAGGTCATGTTTTCGCTTCATATTTTCTTTCATATTTTTGCTTCAGCCTATCTTTGGATTTGTTTTTACATGTATGATAAATCAGTAGAGCATGAGACATTCTTTAATAAATAGCTTGAACTTTCTTTTACTCTTGGAGACCTGAGCCAACTTCACAAAAATGCATGAGCCAGTCCAAGCTTAGTAGACATCTCTTTTATTTCCTCAAGTAAATTTTCTCAACTGCCACATAGAAAAATTCTAATTTATTAATGCTCAATTGTATCATTCACTCTCAGACACTGAATGATCCAAAACAAATAAGCTCATTTGTGTATTTAGTTTTATGAACTTTTGAACGTGCCATATCATAAATCTAAAACTTTGGTGAAATTTTAAAAAAAGACCCCTAAGAGCTCCTCTATTAATCATTCTCCACCAAGGCAATCATAGTGAGTGTTTACTCCCATGGCCCTATAAATATATGATGCATTTCCCCATCATCCTCACAATACTCCTCAGAAGGCATTTACTGGATTTAGATATGGTTTCTGAAATTTTCCCAGGATAATCTGTTGTCTGGATTAGGATGTTCAATATTATCTATTCTCTATTAAATGTCTGTATTTTCAATTTCAAAATTAGTCAATCTCTCTCTCTCTCTGTCTCTCTGTTTCTATCACTAATTGAACTTAGGACCTCGTACGTGCTAAGCAAACACTGTACCACTGAACTATATCCCCAGCACTGTTCAAGATCATTTTGGTCCTATGTGTTGTACCCTTTGGTTGGCTGGATATAAGCCATGGATCCTATCTTGTGAGTATCTAATGGACCTGGTGATAGTCTCTCTGCCTTTACCTTACAGATGGTTTGCTTGATATTCAGTCTAAGTTGGATCATCACTATACTTTCTCTATGACCTTTGTAGCCATCATTTTTTTAATTGTTATAACAAAATACCCAAAACATGCTGACTTTATGTAGAAAGGAAACTTATTTAGCTCACAGTGTTGGAGGCTAGAAGTATACTGGCTTTAGGAAAGACTTGGTGGGGAATGGCAGGAACTCATGCTGGAGACAGAAATGACATCTCAAAATGAGAAGCCAGGGAGCAACTAAAAGGATTCTTCAACCTCCTCCCAGGAGCTAATGGACCTCAGGACTTCCCACAAAGCTCTACCTCATAAAAGTTCCGTAACGCCAATCTTCAGTCCAAGTTCCTAATACACGAACCTTAGAGACACTTAAACCACATCCAACTCATAGCAACCTTGTATGTTTCCCTCAGTTATTATGGAAAGTGGGGTATCATATTTGTGTGACCACAAACATGTGTCACATCATTCCATGAGTCCCATGAGGTCTGTCTCTTACTTTTCCCTGCTTCATCAAAGCAGAAATGGACACTGAGAAAAATACCATTGGAAGTACAAGTTGAAGTGAGATTCAAATTCAAGCCTGGATTTACCAACTGCTAGGACGGTGGCTGGGTTCCTATGACCACTTCTTACATGTCTCTTTTGGAGGGCTTTGAACTTGTTTTGTAACAAGTGAATGTCATAATCAAAAGAGTCTATCTCTTTGTTTTACTTTCACTTACCTGCCTTATTCTTAGATAGTTGATGGAATAAAGCTTCTAAGGTCTTGGTGAGTAAAACTGTACTGTGTCAGGGGTCGCATCCTTGTTTTCGCAACACACCACCCAACTTTAAGAACAATACAGAAATTGAAGGCACTTGGAGTGGAAAATAAACATTTCCACCTTTAAGAGGGAAATACATATTTCTGGAGATACATACATTCTTCATCTCATTTATGAAATCCAGAGCCCCTGTCTGGCCACAAAGCAGGAGATTTAATACTCCTCTGCTCATGGGCCTCTTGTTGTTTTTGCTTCCCTGCCCCCCTCTATGCCGTTTCCTTTTCTTTCTTTCTTTTTTTTTTTTTTTTTTTTGCTCTTCATAGTTTTGTATAAGGTTAGAGCGGCAGACATGTCATGCATCATAGATTTATATATATGAGAGAAGGGCAAGAATGTTAAAATGACTTCTTTCTTGGGCCTCCAAGATAGATGATAGGTCAAGACATTTTGCTTTGTAGCCAAACACACTGAGAAACATAGCAGCGGTTTGAACTGTGAGTGCCAAAAAATGCTTGTTCAGCACCAACAAGAAATAAGAGAACAGGGTCAGTTTAATTTTATATTCTTATTAAATGAGAGAGAGAGAGAGATTATGACATGAATCAAAAAGACTAAAAAAAGCAAATCAGTGTTTCTGATGTCTCATTTGCTGTTAACAGGCATATGAGAGGAGCAAGCCAGCCTCACAGCGTGAGTTATTGATGGAGTATCTGCCTCTAGCTTGGGATTTCCTGGTATGTTTCAGCTCATGATTCAGACTTGATGTGATTAAACAGAAGATTTTTTTTTGGCAAATTTAAGTTCTTCTTTTTCCTAAGTGAATCAAATACTCTGTAACTTGTTAAATAGGAGCACATGCCTGTGCTCCCTTTGTTCACCACAGATTCCAAGAAACAAATGAAGAGCAGAGTCCTGCACTGTTAGCAGCTGAGAAAAGAAATCCCACGTTGGCCTTTTGGAATCTTCTTTTATCCACCAAACCTCCCAGCAGTAGAGCCCATATTTTCCACAGGTTGAGTCCTGGCAGAGGATGGCTTTTTGCTATTGGATTTTCCTTGGAATCACATGGACCAGCCCCGGAGAAAGTACGGTCTGAAAGACCATTGCATTCAGCGAGCCTTAGCAACGCTGTACCCAAGGAAATAGAGGGGTGCCAAAGGAGTAGGTGCATGCAGGTGGACATAGTGGCCAACTCAGATGAGTAAGTCTGCAGTCTAGGGTATTGCAAGGAACGGCATATTAGTTAGGGTTCTCTACCAGACCAATAGAATGCATGTACATATTAGAGTAACTTACAAGATAGATACATCAGAGCAGTCCAACTTTAGCTGCCTGTAGCTGTTCAATTCTTGAGCTGAATAGGATCCCTGAAAAGTCTTGCAGTATTTCAGTAAGTTTCTGGAGACCTTGAAGGTCAAAGGATTCTTGAATCTCATTCACACTGGAGGACCGAAGAGACTGGGCTCCCATGTCAGTGAAGAGCACTTACAACAGCAGCAGCAGTAGTGGTGCCTGTAGTTAACATACATTAAGCAACAATAAAACTTCATATTAAACAAAACATGAGAATTTGAAGTCATGTTTTAGTGATAAACTCAGCTTCTAATTTCACTTTGACACTCCTCACCTTTCTGCATATAATCTATTCAAAAAATAAATGAACAGAAAAATCTTATATTGGGTAATTGGGGAGAAGCTTAGTGGAGACAACACTTGCCCTGTAAGATATGACCAGAGTCTGGATTCTCTGCCACCCACATGTGGGCCAACTGGCTGCCTGTGCTGTCAGTGCTCAGTAGGTAGAGACTGGGAATACTTGGAGCAAGCTGGGTGGCTATGTTAGCATAATTGGAGATCTTTGGGTTCATCGAGAGACCCCCCCAACTCAGCAAATAAAGTGGAAAGTGATTGAGAAAAATGCTTAATGTCAATTTCTGTCCTTTAACGCATGCGCACATACATGTACCCACACTCAAATGAATATACATGCACACATACCAATTGTGCATACAAAATTTTGTATCAGCAGTTTCAGAGTATTATGAGAAACTAAGCTTCAAAGATCACGTGGTCTTTGACACTATTCAAAAAGAACAACATTCACTTTGTGTTAATAGAGGTTACAATGGATTTAAGGCTGTGTGCTAGTATTTGACCTGCAAGAGTATATGAAGTCTCTTAAAGTAGAAAAGTAGGAAGTCATGGAAGATAATTAGGACAGCAACACAGCTGCAGACAATCATTGATTTCATTGAATGCTTTTCACATTAATTAGCTATGAGAAAGTAGTCGCTATTTTCCTTAATAATGTGTAATATATGATGGATACCAAAATGCTATAGACTCTGGTCTAAAGATGTGAAGGTGCAATATTCAGAAGAGTAGTTTAACTCAGCAGTGGGACATGAAAGATCAGGGCGAGTCACATTCTCTTCACAGTCCTAGAGTGTTTTTCTTGGGATCTCTAAGAGCAGTCTCAGAAAAAAAAAATTCTCGCTCCTTGCACAGCTCGCCATGATTCAGCCACAGAAGCCTTCTCTCTGCCGCATGTATGGAAGATTGATCACATGATTGCACTTTCTTCAATAGCAACTTTGCTCCATGAGCTTCAGTGACTGAATATTTTGCATCATTTGAGTGTCAGTCTCAATGCCTATATCTGAGCAAGGTCCTACCATATTATTCTCCCTCAAAATTCGGCACTTCACCAACATTCCTTTTCCCTAGTGCATACATCAATTTTATTCTATTTGGAACATTTGTCTCATCATCATTTCGTCATTTTTACTATGCCCTTTTATTGTCTGTCTTCAGCCATGCAACACACCATCTGCCAGAATGGAAGACCTTTATGAAAAGGATTTTCAAATGCTTTCTTCCTCATTGTAGCCTATGTACCTAGAGTAGAGACTAGTATAGCGTAGGACTACCTGGCTAACTAATGACAGTGAATCCACTTCCATATTTTCAGGTCAGTTCCTGATCTCTGCCTTCAATAAGAAGCATATATGATATGACCTTGTTGCTAAGGAAACTGATGAGTGAGAGAAAATAAGAAAGGCTTCAGGGGCTGGAGAGGTGGCTCAGGGGTTAAGCCTCTGCCTTGCAGGCTGAAGGTCCTGAGTTCGGATCCTAGACCCCACGTATAGACGCCGGGCGGAAGCGGGGGCGGCCTGCGTTTCTGGTCCTGGTAGGGCGGAGCCTGTGAATCCCGGGGCAGAGTAAACAAGGAGGAGGTGGAGGCGGTCCATGGTGGTTCCCGAATTCGCTCGTGGTTCTACACACACGCATACATACACACATGCACACGCACATACATGCACAATTGAATAAATAATAAATAATAAAAAATTAAAAAAAAGAAAGGCTTCAAATATATTCTCAATTCTGTCACCACCAGATAGTAAGATGTGTGGGAATGGGTTAGAGTGATCATGCAGAGGGAGCTGAGCACAATTCATTTGCCTTTCCCAAGGGCCATGGCCTGGTAAATATTAACAGGTAACGTGTTAGAGGGGAAAATGAGACTGTAAGTTTAAGATTCACATTCAGAGTTTTGTCTTGTAGGACTCAGCATTCACTGCACTGATCCAGATCCAGCTGAGGAGACTGATTAGGCAGACAACATTTCAGAGACTTTGAAATGAGAGTCCTGTTAGAAAATGGCCTTTGTGCATGTAGATGAGCATCTGTTCTCTTTCATTCTTTCTCTCTCTTTTTAATGGAATTTTATTTTATTTATTCAGTGTGTGTGTGTGTGTGTGTGTGTGTGTGTGTGTGTGTGTGTGTGTATGTATGTGTATCAGAGGGCACTGTGCATTCCTGTGAAGGACCAAGGATGACTTCGGAAATCATCCTGGATTGCTTCTACATCTTTTTTGCTTCGCACTAGGATTTCCCAAGCTCGCCCACCAGAACCAGACGTGCAGGCTGCTGCTGTGGGACTTGGGATCCTAACTCAGGATCTTCTGGTTCAAGACAGAGAGCCTTAACTCCTGAGCCATCTCTCTAGCCCTCTCGCTCTCTTTTTGTTTATGCGCACATATGGGTTCAGCCATCACAGGATATTCAGGTTTGTGTAGACTATCTCTGATCTTGACGTGCTTGAAATGCATGGCATATGCATAAATAAATCGAACTAATTGATGGAAAAGATTTATGAGATGTTACCAAGTAGCAATGTGTGCTAGGATCAAATGCTGAAAAAAGATGCTGATGACTTCACCCAACTTTTATCAAGATATGAAAAATCACAGACTTTTTGATGAGGCTAGGACAAAATAACTTTCTCAATAAGCTGACACTCAATATTTTAAGAGTTGTGCAATCCAAAGAAAAGTCACATCTAATTAAGCTACAATGAACAAAATCAACATAGCCATTAAATTTTAAAGTAGTAAACTAAAAGATACACTGCTTATAGTATTGAATAAGATTTTGATAAGAAAACTCCTGGTGCTGCTTGCTGATTTACATTCATCTCTTTATAATTCAGAGCTGCAATTTATAAATACAAATTTTCTAGTTTCTTTAAATTGCTTTTTCATTTGTATTTTTAACCTATTAAAATTTTGAGGTAAGCTTTTGCTTTAATCCTTTTTTAATAAGTTTGAAACTAGAGGTATATTTGAAACAAATTTGAAACTAGAGGTATATGTTGGTTTCAAACTTTTCTGAAGTATTTCATCGTCTGTGTTGTTAGTTGAGCCTGAGGATAACAAGAGTTTTGAGTTGAGTCCTGACTTCTCATTAATACAAAGACAAGATTTTTAGAATGTCCTATGGACCTGTGTCTGCATCTCTGGTATAAGATGCTGGGCTCCTCCTCGAAGAGCTTCTTGCCAAACTCCACAATTAGACTATTTAGATCTTTAGGATCATGCCAGTCTTGTACATGACATGTTCAGGACTCTACTACTCAAGTTTGAAATATTTCTGAAAGAAAAGTTTTAGGAGTTGAGAAACTCCAAAGTCCATGCAAAACAAAGTGAAATACTTAATATAAAGTACCCAGTGAAAAAGGACTAAAAAAAAATCTCTTCGCAATTTAGAAAAGTTGAACTGTTTTCCTCTCCATCATCTGTAATTTTTTTAGCAAAGAAGTTTCATTGGGAATTGGTAAGATTAAAGCTTGCTGGGTGTCCTGATATAAGACATTGCTGGCTGAGTAGCTGTTATATCTAGATTCTTTATCAAAAAGACTTCCATGGACAGCTGGATATTTCAGTTTTTTTCTCAATCAGGTAACAAGAGAGAATACCAAGAAACAGATGCAAATTCCACTTATACTATAGCAATTTAAAGTTTTTTTCTGGAAACACTGTAGGCATTATATGAACTATGAACCCTTTCAATTTTTAATGCAAAATTAAAATCAGAATCTCACTTCCTTAAAAATCTGTGTCTGAAACTGATTAGCCTTTTGAAAACTGCGTTTTATGTAAGGAGAAAATTTATAAAATCTAAGGGTTTATAGCTAAATCTAGACCATTTATGTCTTCATCGTATGTACTCATTCTTGGCATATCCACCCCTGGTTCAAATACATCTATCAAAATCCCTCAGTTGTGAAGTGGGAAGTGCACTAGAATGTGTCCAATGTTTATGCTATTGTCTGCCACATGGGTTCAATTGGTTGCTCCAGAGTAAGGGAGCAGTACAGAAGAATGCAACTGAATATACAATACTTCTTATCTGATGTTAGAATAGCATCTTAAGGCAGACATCAAGATGTATCCTATTAACTTGATATAAATCAAGACATTTATTAGCTTCCAATGTTATTCATTATAAATTATATGTGTAATTATATTTATATATAAATGATAGTAACTTACATATATATTTATATATCTACATCCTAGAAATATCCTAAGCAAAAATTTTCAGTTGCATAACAAGACCATTTTTTCATCTTTATGGGAGTTTCTTTTGTCTCATGTACTTTTTTCATGTATAAGGTATGCTTCATAATAAAGAAACAAGCATTGTATGACATAGCCTTTTAGCTTCAAGGGAAAGTCAAGAAAAATATTGATCAACTCTGATACTATTTTCTATTTCAACATGAATGTGACTAGCAACACACATGCATGCATGCATGTATAAATGTATGTGTGTTCATGAATATTCACCTATATTTGTGCAAATGCATCTTTATTTGTCCTATAGTGGTGAAATATGGCAGAATCAAAAGATGTTTTGTTTGATTCTGCATCTTAAGTTGGCATACATTAACCCGAAATGTAAGGTCATGATTTGTTTCCTTTGAAACTTTTGGTTGTTGTACTGATAATGGGATAATCTTTTTTTATTTTTTTTATATTAATAAATTTTTTATTATTATTTCAGCTCACACAAACTTAATAGGTACACCAGTTCCCTCTCTCCCTCCCCCCCCCTACTCCCTGCTCCTCCTCCACACCCCCCTCCCTTCCTATCCCCCAGTGCCTCCCGCCCCAATTCCCAGAGAGTCCTTTCTTGTGCATGCCTGACTCTCCTCTGGGCCCTCCTCTCCGATGACGTACAAGGACCCAGTGGCCTTTCCCTGAACCCTTTCCCGTGTTCCCCTTAGGTATAGGAACACTGCTGTGGCTGCCAATCCCTTGCCTCCAAAGATCTGGGTGCCTTTAGTAGATGCTAGACTTTGTGGGGTCAATAGTGTGTTGGACAATGCGCAGGGCATGTAAAGTCCAATTATGATTGCTTCAGCCCTAACTTGTATGGAGTATCTTACATGTCATTGCTCCTCCCATCCTTTTGCTCTTACACTCTTACCGCCCCCTCTTCCGCAAATTTCCCTGAGCTTCAGGATGGGGAGAGATTAAGCTGGCCTAGTTCTAGGTGGTTGATATAGAGTCTCTGAAGTTCTGGATTGTGGTTTGTTGATTTTCTTTTGCAGTTTTGCTGCTCCTGCAATGCCCTTCACTCCATCCTGGTGGGCATTGTATGTTACCCCCTGGCCAGAGACAAAAAGCTGTTAAACTAGAGTCTTGTGATAAAAGCACATTCAAAGGTAGATGTAATAAAAGTGGGAAACCACAGTGAGGAAGGGGTCTATCACCAATTTGCACAAAGGTTACTTTTTATCTGCCAGACTATATGCCCTCCTCTTCTGGTGAGATCATACCCCCTCGGTAGTAAATGATCAGGAACAAAAGTCTGTGAACTTAATCAGGCCTTGATGGAGGCCTATTTTCTCTGCTGTAACATGGTCCCTTCTCTCCTTGTTTCTGGTGTGGCCCTCCTACCCCATCCCTCCTGTTCATAATCCTTGCAATTACTGTCTCTAGGTGGGCTGGGTGGGTTTGGTACTAGGAGCCACCTATTAGGGAGTACATACGGCGCTTAATTTTCTGGGTCTGGGATACTTCACTTAATATAATTGTTTCTAATGACATCCATTTCCCGGCAAATTCCAGTAATTCATCATTTTTGATGGCTGAGTAGTACTCCATTGTATAGATGTACCACTTTTTCCTTATCCACTCGTCAATCTTTGGACATTTGGGTTGATTCCATGACTTTGCTATTGTAAACAGTGCTGCTATGAACATGGTCGTGCTTGTGCTATCGAGGTGAACCTCTGCTGCATGGGGGGTTATTCCCAAAAGTGGAATCGCAGGGTCGTATGTCATTTCAATCTTTAATTTCTTTAAGAATCTCCAGACTGGCTCACTAGAGTGGCTGTATGAGCCTGCATTCCCACCAGCAATGTAGCAGAGTTCCCTCTCTCACAACCTCTCTAAGCACTTGTTGTTGTTTGTATTGTGGATTTTTGCCATCCTGACCGGGGTGAGATGATATCTCAGGGAAGGTTTGATTTGCATTTCCCTGATGGCTAAAGAAGTGGAGCATTTTTTAAGATATTTGTTAGACATTTTAATTTCATCCCTGGTAAAGTTTCTTTTAAGTTCCAGGGCCCATTTTTTAATTGGGCCATTGGTTTCCCTGGTGTTTAGTTTTCTAAGTTCTTTGTGCACTCTGGACAGCAGAGTTCTATCAGATGTGTGGTTAGTGAAGATTTTCTCTGATAATGGGATAATCTTAACTTTTTGTTCTTTTCATTCTGAAATTCCTATATAGAGGCAAACGTATGTTTGGGTTGCAGGATGGAGGTTATGTCTATTATTTTTTGTAATGTGAGAATATTAATCCTGGGGCTGGAGAGGTGGCTCAGGGGTTAAGCCTCTGCCTTGCAGATGGAAGGTCCTGAGTTTGATTCCAAGACCCCACATATAGACACTGGGCAGAAGCGGAGGTGGCCTGTGTTTCTGGTCCTGGTAGGGTGGATCCTGTGAATCCCAGGGCAGAGTAAACAAGGAGGAGGTGGAGGTGGTCTATAGTGGTTCCCAAATTTGCCCGTGGTTCTACCCCCACACACACATACACGCACACACACACACACACACACACACACACACACAATTGAATAAATAAAAAAAGATTAAAAAAATTAATCCTCAAAATTTCTGAGCTTTTAGGGTCAACATTCTTAAATTATGAACTAGAATGAACAGGCTTCCATTGTACATATTTTTTTATACATTTTTTATTATTTCCGCTCATACAAACTTAATAGGTAGACCAGTTCCCTCCCTACCTCCTCCTCCCCCCGAATCCCCTACTCCCCCTCCCTTCCTCCCGATCCCCCAACGTCTCCTCCCCAATTCCCAGAGAGCCCTTTATTGTGTATGCCTAACTCTTCTCTGTGTCCTGGGTCCTCTCCGATGACGTACAAGGACCCAGTGGCATTTCCCTGAACCCATTCTCCTGTTCCCCTTAAGCTTGGGAACACTACTCTGGCTTTCAATCCCTTGCCTCCAAGGATCTTGGTGCCTTTAGCTGATGCTAGACTTTGTGAGGTCAATAGTGTGTTGGACATTGCGCAGGGCATGCAAAGTCCTATTATGATTGCTTCGGCCCTAACTAGTGTGGAGAATCTTGCAAATCATTGCTCCTCCTATCCTTTTGCTCTTACACTCTTACTGCCCCCTCTTCCGCAAATGTCCCTGAGCTTCAGGATGGGGGGAGATTAGGCTGGCCTAGTTCTATGTGGTTGATATAGAGTCTCTGAAGTTCTGGATTGTGGTTTGTTGATTTTCTTTTGCAGTTTTGCTGCTTCTGCAATGCCCTTCACTCCATCCTGATGGGCACTGCAAGTCACCCCCTGACCAGAGACAAAAAGCTGTTAAACTGGAGTCTTGTTATAATAGCACATTCAAGGGTAGATGTAATAAAAGCAGGAAACCTTGGTGAGGGAGGGGTCAGTTACCCATTTGCAAATTGATCACCTTTCATCTGACAGACTATATGCCCTCCTCTTCTGGTGAGATCATACCCCCTCAGTTGTACATGATCAGGAACGAACGTCTGTGAACTTAACCAGGTGTCACATTACTTACTTGCATTCCTTGGAGGCCTATTTTCTCCCCTTTCTCCTTGTGCCTGGTGTGGCCCTCCACACCTGTTCATAATCCTTGCAATTACTGTATTACATGAGTTTACCTTTGATTGTCTCAATGTAGGCTGGGTGAGTTTCGTACTAGGAGCCACCTATTAGGGAGTACATACGGCACTTAACTTTCTGGGTTTGGGATACTTCACTTAATATAATTGTTTATAATGGCATCCATTTCCCAGCAAATTCCAGTAATTCATCATTTTTGATGGCTGAGTAGTACTCCATTGTATAGATGTACCACCTTTTCCTTATCCACTCAGTCAACCTCTGGACATTTGGGTTGATTCCATGACTTTGCTATTGTAAACAGTGCTGCTATGAACATGGTCGTGCTTGTGCTATCGAGGTGAACCTCTGCTGCATGGGGGGTTATTCCCAAAAGTGGAATAGCAGGGTCGTATGTCATTTCAATCTTTAATTTCTTTAAGAATCTCCAGATGGCTCGCCAGAGTGGCTGTATGAGCCTGCATTCCCACCAGCAATGTAGCAGAGTTCCCCTCTCTCCACAACCTCTCCAACACTTGTTGTTGTTTGTATTGTGGATTTTTGCCATCCTGACCGGGGTGATATGATATCTCAGGGAAGTTTTGATTTGCATTTCCCTGATGGCTAAAGAAGTGGAGCATTTTTAAAGATATTTGTTAGACATTTTAATTTCATCCCTGGTAAAATTTCTTTTAAGTTCCAGGGCACATTTATTAATTGGGCCATTGATTTCCTTGGTGTTTACTTTTCTAAGTTCTTTGTGCACTCTGGACAGTAGAGCTCTATTAGATATGTGGTTAGTGAAGATTTTCTCCCATTCTGTGGGTTGCCTTTGAGCTCATGTTACAATCTCTTTATCTGAACAGAGCTTTTTAATTTCACAAGATCCCAACTGTTGAGAGTTGGTAGCAGTGACTGTGCCATTGGATGTCTGTTTAGGAACTGTTGGCCTAGCCCAATCAGCTCGAGGGAGTTCCCTATCCTTTCAAGTATGGTTTTTATAGTCTTTGGCCTTATATCAAGGTCCTTGATCCATTTGGAATTATGTCTTGTACATGGTGACAAGTACGGGTCCAGCTTTAATCTTCTGCATGTGGAGATCCAGTTTTGCCAGCACCATTTGTTGAAGATGCTGTTCTTTTTCCATTGGATTCTTTGGGCCCCTTTGTCAAAGACCAAATGACTGTATTTTGTGGGCTTATATCTGGGTCTTCAACCCTTATCCATTGATCTGTGTGTCTATTTTGGAGCCAGTACCAGGCTGTTTTTATAACTATGGATTTGTAGTATAGACTAAGGTTTGGTATGGTAATACCTCCAGCAGTGTTTTTGTTCCTCAGGATTGTCTTTGCTATCCTGGGTCTTTTGTGCCTCCATATGAATTTTGAGATTATTTGGTCAACTTGTTTAAAGAATTGCCTTGGGATTTTAATTGGTATCGCATTGAATTTGTATATTGCCTTTGGTAGGATAGTCATTTTTACAATGTTGATTCTGCCAATCCAGGAACATGGGAGGTCTTTCCACCTTCTGATGTCTTCTGCAATTTCTCTCTTTAGGGTTTTAAAGTTTTCATTGTAAAGGTCTTTTACCTCCTTGGTTAGATTTATACCAAGGTATTTCATTTTTTTAGGGGCTATAGTAAATGGCATTGACTCTCTCAAGGCTTTTTCTCTTCTTTCATTCTGGGCATATAGGAAGGCCTCTGATTTTTGCACATTTATTTTGTATCCTGCCACCCTGTTGAACTTCTCAATTAGTTCCAGGAGCTTCCTGGTGGAGTTTTTGGGATCCCTCAGGTATAAGATCATGTCATCTGCAAATAGGGATAGCTTGACTTCTTCCTTGCTGATTTGAATCCCTCTTATGTCCCTTTCATGTCTTATGGCTTCAGCTAAGACTTCAAGTACAATATTGAATAGAAGTGGTGAGAGTGGACAGCCTTGTCTAGTTCCTGATCGAAGTGGGAATGCTTCCAATTGTTCCCCATTGAGCATAATCCTTGCTGTGGGCTCCATTGTACATATTTTCTTATTCTAATCATTTCTGGCATTTTTTTAATATTAAAGAACAAGAGTAATCTGAGCTTTGGGAAAGCAGAACTTCTCTGGTGACTCAGAAAACGGGGAGCAGGAGCTGCTGGAACAGAACTTTGAAGTTTCAGCTGCTTCACCCTATAAGGATTAGAGAACGGCCCAGACCCCAAAGTACACAGGGCTCCAGTTTGGCTCAATCTGGCTGAATCAATTCATGCACAGGTCCCTGAGCACTGAGAATCAGAGCCTGAAATTGAAATCCATACACCTTTCACACCAGGGACACATTCAGGCTGGACTTACTGCTCCCACCATCCCAGTGAATAAGGTCATCACAGCACCTGTGAATCTGTGGGCACCTCGACGCCCTACAGCAGCCAGCAGGGCACCTTCTCCCACAGAACTTTAGGTAGTTCTGCCTATAAATGACTTATTGCTTGGGTGGGTGGGTGGGTGGGGACAGATTTTTCAAACAGAATCCATCATATCCCCACTTCCCGCTCCTACTTTACAAAAGAAGAAATGGTTACAATCACCAGTCGTCTCTACAGAGTGCTCCCACCCTTATCTTACTGCACACAACTGCCCAGACCCCTTTGAACCCTGACTGTGAGCCTGTTACTATGTACTTCTGACCCTTCTCAGGTTTGTTGCTTCCTTCTGGAACTCTCCTCAGTCCTGTCTTCCTTGAGGTGTCTCTTGAAAACCACAGTGCCCAACCATATGTCTTTCTATATAGTAAGAATACATTGGTTCTGGGTAAAAGATGGGCCCAGTAGGTGGTCAGCTACAAGGGGATTGCAATCTTTAATTAATCCTTGTTCATCTACTTTTCCAGCATGCCTCCTAATCTTGTAGTAATTTTTGAGGTTGAGATGCTGCAGGGTGGAGCTGCATCCTCACTATGGGAGGGCAAAAGCCAAGTTACCAGAGGGCCTTCATTTGTCCCTATGAGTACCAGATAGGTAGAGCTGAACTCACTTGATGGACAGCTGTGGTCAGTACCACTCTCTGACTTCAGCCCCATTAACTTCTCCAATATGGTCTATTCTGTGATGATCTATTGGCCACTTAGAAGAAGGTCGATAATAGTATAAACTTTCTGCCATAGAAGAATAATAATTTTGTCTTATTCAGATGAGCATATGTTTACATTTGGGGAGTAAAATAGAAGGCCAAGATTTAACAGGAGCTTCTTGAAAGCCTCTGTCATTGCTTTCACTTTAGAGAGTTTGTAGCCTAAGGGAATCGAGCAAGATTGAATAAGCTATTGCAGATACACATAAGAAACAAGGACTGGCGGGCCAGGAAGATTATTCAGTGGTTAAAAGTAGGTGCCATGCAAGCTTGATGAGCTGAGTTGGATGTTCAAAACCCATGGTGTATAGAGAGAACCTATTCCACACAGTTGGCCTCTGATCTCCACACACATGCCATGATGCATGCATGCACATCATGCATACATATACTAACAATAAAAAATTTAAATATAAGGAATGTAGAGCTGGGGTACCAAGTTCTCATTCTTGGTAGTGGGGAGGCTTTTCTGTACTCTTTGCTTGTGTGCTGAGCAGGTAAGGTTGCTGACGGTATTGAGAGCAGCATTATCTACAGTTGAAGGGTACTTGGCCACCTTTAGTGAAAGCTAATGGTTGTGATTCCTACTAGTTTTCCAATCAGGCATAGGAGGGAAGAGGCAGCCCCTGGTCTCTGTTTTCAGTGAAGTCAGTTTCCTAGCTCTAAGATCATGATGGGATTGAGGTGCTTGAAGATGCGATGTGAAGGTACACAGATATTACCCAAGCTCAAGGGGCCATTTCTCAGAGCCAAGAAACTGACCTTAGCAGTGGCCCTTCCCCTCCTACTTGTGCTGGCCACTGGACACTACCAAGCTGTTTGTGATGAGATCCTTAGGCCCGGCAGAGCTGAGTACTTTCTCAGCTCATCGACAAGCTCTTTTTTTCTTTCAGGGCCTTGGCATATCTTTGATGTTTTGTATAAGTCTTTCCTGATAGGCCTTGGCTGTCTGCCTTCTGCCCATGCTACATCTCTACTGTCCAGTCTTACTTTCTTTTCTCTGTCTCTGTGCCTTCAGCCAAGCACCCTAGATTAAGGAAGTCAGAGATGCAAGCGTCTATAAGGAAGAAGTCAAGAAGGGGAAAGGGGTTTGCTGGCATTCTTACCCAACTTGGCTGGATCCATGCTGCATGCATTATCTTGAGAAGGCCAGGGGCAGTCATGCTGTCTCTACAAGTATGAATGAATTCCTGTCCCTTCTCCATGAATACTCCCTTAACCTCTGTCTGTATCCTGCTTCTGGTATCCTGCCAGACAGAAGTGAGCATGTCTTGCTCACATCACTCATGTCTTTTGACTAAGTTTCCTTAAGTATCAACAAGGTCGGGAGTTCCTATGAAACTCATCTCGTGGGATCCTTCAGCCAATAAAATGTTTCAAACGGAAAAAAAAGAATAATCTGTAAGGCGCACATGATTCCTAGATCAGAGATGAGGAAATTTGGACTCAGAAAACGATAAACACTCATAGCTACAGAGCTAGATTTTCTGTGCTCTTCCTGATTCTCAAATGCTGTTCTTTCTCCCTGGGATATTGCCAGAGACCCCACGACCCTTTTCTTTGCTCCATTTTCCCAAGTGTTTTAAACATTTCTACACTGAGAGTGAAGCCTGGTCAGAACAGATCCCTTTGGTGAAGGTGAAGTAGGTCTCTGAAGGCAGCGCCTGCCTGGAACAAGGCGGCCTTCATGAAATATATGTAGTGAAGCACAAGTAAGAAGGCCTGAAAACAGGATGCAGTCTGGCAGAGGAAATGGAGGGCTGTGTTTTAGTTGCTGTGCATGTGGCAGATAAATTCATAAACAAATGGCTTATAGGGGAACAAGGGGTTTTATTTTCTCTTGCAATTGTCTGGTTACAACCTTTAACACGACTTGGGAAGAGAATACACACCAATATCTGAAAGAGGGACAATCCTTACTTGCCATATCGGCATGTCTGGCCAAATATACAAAAGGATGCCAAATTCCTTAATAAATTCCCTCTATTCTATTCACTTGCTCAGGGATTGGGACCACCTGCCATCAACTCAGCTTTCCCTGAGTCTATAAATCTATAAATTAGTGCTGATCTCAGTCTTAGTCAGAGAAGCTTCTCTTTGCAGTGATTGGGATTAATTCAGAGACCTATAACTGGTCAAATTGTTAGAAATAAGTAGCTTCAGGTGCTATGCTTTAAGGAGAACATCTGTATCACCTCCTCCAAAGCTCAAGAAACATGATGGAAGAGGAGTGAAAAGAATGTAAAAGCTGGAAGACAGGAGTGGAAGCAATGGTGTGAAATGCTGTCTTCTGGATATGACATGGCCGCTGCTGCACTCATCAACTCAGCAGCTGTGGGGACTCTACATGAGACCTGTTCAAAAGTGGGTCCCTCCACACTTCCTGGTGAACTGTGGCAATCAGTGGTTTTCTTCAATGGTGTAGAAACTTTGGTAAGTTGCTCATGCTCTGATGAACAAAGTCCCATTCACACTCATGCAAACAACCTTAATTAAACTCAGTGGGTCATGCTTATGGGAAACAACATGGAAGTAGGGGAGGGAATTCTTGAGAAAAAGGTCTTTTAACACAAGAGGGAGAAAGACAGAAGATGTCAGAGGATGTAAACATTTCTACACTGAGAGCGAAGCCTGGTCAGAACAGATCCCTTCAAGTTACAGGTGTCAACTTGACTGTTGAAGGTTTGAGCTCTGGGCCCATTTGTGGAGAATTAGTAGTTGGGTTAAGCCCGGAGCAAACCTGCAGGAGATTGTCTAGTTGATGGGGAAGGTCCAGCCCATGGTAGGTTGGATTAGACCCTGGAATAAAATATAGAGAGCTGGTTGAGGAAGCTGGCATCCTGGTCTAGACATGCTGGTCTGGCAAGTAAGGATTGTCTCTCTCTCAGCTGTTAGTGGTGATGATGTGGCCAGTTTCCGCAGCCCTGGTGTTGGTGTGTGCTCTCCTGTCAAGCTGGACTATGAACTGTGATCAGTAATCATAAGAAAATAAATCCCTTGTTCCTTTAAGCCTTTTGATGGTCATTTATCAGCAACCATGCAGGCGAACTGCAACAAAGGATAAGAGAGAATAATGAGGGAGATGATCCACATTCACTCTCTCTCTCTCTCTCTGTCTCTGTCTCTCTCTCACACACACACGCACACTTTTCAAAATAAAAAAAAAGACAGAATATCTCTGGATTTGGTCCTCTCAACTGTGAAATGGAAATTATACTTTATGAAGGCATACATAATCTGTGGTATTTTGAGGCAGAGGAGTTAAACTCACTCATGAAGAGTGCTTCAGATGCATATGATGGAAACGGTTTAGGTTATTTGAACTGAAGACACCACTGACGTGCCCTCTGTGGCAGATGGAGGAGGACTAGATAAGGCAGTGAATGGAGAGAATCTTGCAAAATAAAAAGTACCAAATAAATATTAACAATTCCAATCATTACAGGTTTCGTCTTTATCTAAACCTAGACCTGTGGTTTCCATTTTAGCTTTTTGTTACCTTGGAAAATTGAAAGATGCTTTGTACAGCCTGTGAGCAAGATATTTTCCTGCTTCAGCAGACTAATGGTCACACCGAAAAGTCCAATATTTTACCTCATTGTGTGAGGGACTCTTTTCCATAGACTCCATCCCTTCTACTTCTTGAAGTCTTAGGATGTGACCCAATGAAAAGCTTGCCTCTTTTATGGCCTTTCTCTTCTTTTATTTTGTCAAACACATTTGCTTTATGAGAAATATTTCCTTCCTCTTTCTTGCCATGGGGCAGGCCCAAACCAAACTAGCAATTTTAGGTTTTATAGATGCCCTTTGTGTGTGAGGTTGTGCTCAGGTCCCGATCTCTCTGAGCCTCCACTTCATTGTGTTGAAACCTCTGTGGAGTCTAGAGATATCCTGACAGACAATTAGACTAATGATTGGGCACTGAGGGCCTGGGGAAAAAGGCTGTATGCTCACCTGGAGTTAAATATCATCAAGCACAAAGAGGAAAGAAGAGTTGAAGCTTGTAGAGCAATCTCCATCATTATTTCTCCCTCCATTGTGAAGACATAGAGTCTGATTCTGGTACTTCCAGCTTCTGTATATTTAACTATTGTCCAAGTGAATTATTCAAAGGATACTAAAGGTTTGGCCAAAAATAGAATGGAAACTATGACCTAAACGTGTAGATCCCATGGGTTCTCCACTGTGTCTGATACTGCTACCAAAACTGGATCAGGAGGAATTTATTAGAAATCAAGTAGACCAGGGGATTCTAGGCTGTTTTTAACAATAAAGAGAAAGGAATTCCCATTTTCTGGTCAAAGGTTGACATAGGTGGTATGGTAGATGACAAATCCTGGTACTTCTTGTCACAGTACTGCCCAGCCCCCATCACATTTCTGAACCCTCTCAGAGTAGTTGCAACTTTTAAGAATTTCAAAGCTGTGCATGGTGGCATACTGGCATATCCCTAGCCCTGTGGAGGTGGAAGCAGGATGAGTGAGAATTTGCAGCTAGCTTCAGTTACATAATGAGTCTGAGGCCTGTGGAATGTGGCAAGAGCCTCTCTCCCAAAGCCAAAAGCTCAAAACAGTAACAACAGAATCCTTTGGGCCATTCATTTAGTTTATCTTATACTTCATATAAAGAGAAGTTATTATTCTACCAGAAAACATTTTTAATGAAGAAAGCAGAGCCCGTTGATGAAGTCTACATTTCTTAGCTTGATCTCCTTTTAAAAATATTAGTATCAAGGGGCTGGAGAGGTGGCTCAGGGGTTAAGCCTCCGCCTTGCAGGCAGAAGGTCCGGAGTTCGGATCCCAGATCCCACGTATAGACGCCAGACGGAAGCAGGGGCGGCCTGCGCTTCTGGTCCTGGTAGGGCGGAGCCTGTGAATCCCAGGGCAGAAGGAGGTGGAGGCGTCCATGGTGGTTTGCGAATTCGTCCGTGGTTCTACACACACACAGACACACACACACAGACACACGCGTGCACGCACATACACACAGTTGAATAAATAATAATAATAAAAAAATTAGTATCAAAATTCCACATCTGAAGTTTAGTGTAAAAGAGCTTAGAAGAACTTATTTTATCATCATTTGTTTGGAATTTTAAATACTTTATAGACTGTAGCTTTTATCATCTCATCACGAATTCTGATTGTTTGAGAAGATTATCCAGTGCTTCTTCTGTGAACTCTCTCTCAGCACAGCAAACAGAGGCACCATGACACAGAATGTAAGTATGTGTGCAAGTGCACACGCACTTGCCTCTTGTGTTTTTCTCAGTCAGCTTTCCAGACAGCATGTGGAATGCTGTCACACTTTTAGTACCTATTCTTTTAAACTGGACTAAAAGGAATGGTGTGTGCTTAGAAAATCTGAGTTCCTGACTTTAGAAATTTAGGTGAGCAACTTATGGGTAGCCAATGGCTTACAAAAGTAAGCTAAATTTTGTCAGAACAGTTTATATCAGTCACACTTAATGCTGGAAACAAAGACGAACAATTTAAGCCTCTATATTTTGGTCAAGTAAAATCTCATTCCAACATTTACAACCACATGTTCTAAAGAAACATCAATTTTGGGCTGGAGAGGTGGCTCAGCAGTTAAGCCTCTGCCTTGCAGGCAGAGGGTCCTGAGTTCGGATCCCAGATCTCACCTATAGACGCCAGGCGGAAGCAGGGGCGGCCTGCATTTCTGGTCCTGGTAGGGCGGAGCCTGTGAATCCCGGGGCAGAGTAAATAAGGAGGTGGAGGCATCCATGGTGGTTCCCGAATTCGTCCGTGGTTCTACACACACACACACACACACACACACACACACACACACGCATGCACAAACGCACAATTGAATAAATAATAAAAAAAATTTAAAAAAAAGAAATATCAATTTTGTTAAACAAAAACTGAAATCATACTTTGGGAAAAGTACCACTGCACAGAACCAATCATGTTTTGAACTGCTGGAATATTGGAGCACAAAAAGGGAAACATTTCTGTGAATTCTTCAGTGGGGGCTGTACAATTCATACACAATCCATTTGCTAGAGGGTCATTTCTGGATCTGGTGAAACCACTTTGAAAAATGTAGTAAGTCAATTGGAGAGGTACAGATTCAGGGGGATTCAAGCAGGCAGATTATAGAATCAAGGCAAGTAGCAGAAATTCCACTTTTGCCATTGAAATTACTGGCTGCATAGATACCAACAGAACTCTTCATGACTATCCAGAGTGATTTAGGCCTAAGATAAGCAGCTTCCAAGAACTTATCTAGAATAAATACCTCTGAAGTATGAGTTCTATGTTTATAACAACACTTAGGAAATGAAGCACTTAAGCTTGATCTGATACAACTGGTTGGAAGAAATTAGTGCTTCCTTCTTAGGTGATTTAAAGACCATTGAAGATAACTGAAGATGTTCTCAGACAGTGATATCACAAGAGAGGAATTAACTTGATGGTAAGTAGCTGGATTAAGGAATCCTGCCTTGCTACAAAATTCAGTCTTTAACTTGGAAGCTCTTACCACTTTCAGTTCTCTGGGTTGGTGTCTATAGCTTGCAGGCTGAGTTGTGGACTATCCAAGCTCCTCTTGGTCAGAAAGTGTTTTCCTCAAATTCTGTGGGTCTGACTATGCTGGAGATTCAGCTGTAGAGAAATATCCAAACATACCTTCAGGTATCAGAGGACAACTTGGAAGTAGAAGATCATTTAGAGAATCAAATATTAGTCTTTGAAGTTTTGAATTCAGAAGTGGCGATAGTAAAAAGGCTTTTTAGAAAATCAAAGAAGCTCTTTAAAATACTAAAAAAGGTCAATTCCATAGTCATCACCTTCCTGTATATTTGAGGACAGGACTTTGAAAGGAATGATCATTGCCGAGTTTGGAGAACGTGTAATAACTCAAGCAAGGGCCATCAATACAGCCTGCAACACCTTTGTCATTGGAAATTTCAGAAAAAGGCCATGTTTTCCATCAGATGGTTTAAAAGTCTTGAGTGTCCAACCAGAATTCACAGGAAAAAAAGCCAGGAAAATAGCCTACTTCTTCCCCTCTCTAATTTCTTGTTATGACTTTCCGTTTTTCCATCATAGCTCATAAAAGATAATGTATAATCAAGATGGATTATAGCAAAGCATGATCCAACTATGCAACTAACTCCCATAACTCAAGATCTTTTAGATTTCATTAGAAGTGGTTTTTCACTTTATCATGTGAAAAATTCACAGCAATAGAAAAACTTGACTTTATAAACTTAATCAGCTTAAATTGTTACCATTTTTGCAATAGTCATCTCTGAAAAATGTCATTTTTAAAGCTATTTGGACTTTGTCTTAGTTTTCCAGAAGTTAGCACTAAGAAAAACTGCAAGATCATTTTTATTATGAAAAATCATGACTGTCACCTATTTTTACAGTTGGGTGGGGGGGAACAAAGGAAAGTGAAAAAATCTTCAAATTTTGGCATTAAAATATTGTTGTAAAACTATAGCTAAAGACTAGAATTCTATTTGATAACTGTTTCAGTTTCTCCAGACTGTTGTTAATAAATGCATGACAAAAATGGCTTAAGGGAATAAAAGGTTTTGTTTTCATTTATGAAAGTCTGATTATAATTCCTTTTCCAGCTTCCCAAGAAAGCCCACGCCAACTCAAGGGGCCAAAGGGACTGGTTGGACCATCTCCACAGGACCACTGAGAGAGGGACAATCTGCACTTGTCAGACTAGCATGTCTGGCCAACTACATCTAAGGATGCCAACTTTCTCAACCAGCTCCCTCCATCTCCTTCACCTGTCCAGAGACTAGTCCTGCCACTACAGACTGAGTCTTCTCTATCCATTAGAGAATCTTCTTCAGGTTCATTTGGAGATTAACTCAACTACTAATTCTCTACAAATGTGCACCAGGCTAAACCCCTTAACCTTCAAGTTGACACCTGTATCTAACTATGGAAACACCCATAATCAATATAACATGTTAATATTTTTATTTGTCATTGACCATAGGTAATTTTTAAAGAAATAAAAAATGAAAGGTAGTAATGGCTAATGATAAATTCAAGGATAGTGAATGTCTATTCATCTCATACTTTGCCAAGTGAATATAAATTTATGTGATGACAATTCTAGTTAGAAAATAATGTCCATATGGATATACAATTTGATTTTGAATATAAGAAGAAAAATCCAGAGCATGGACATCTTTTTATAATTCTTTTTATTTTACCCAGGAAGTGCTAAGCTAAGCTTAGGCAAGTGCACACAAAACAGTCTGAGTCAATCCTTCAAGTATTTTTTTTCCATTTTCATGTGTGTGTAGGCCGTGTACATGTGTGTATGTACATTTGCATGTGTACATAGATGTGTGTGTGGTTGGTGTAGATATGGGGGGGTCTAAGCTTGATAATGGGAATCATCCTTGATTGCTTTTACACCTTATTCTTTTGAGACAAAGTCTTTAATCAAACACAGAGCTTGCCATTCAGTTAGTATGTCTGACCTCCTTTTTCTGAGGATTTCCAGTCTCTGCCTTCTGAGTCTGGAATTATAGGAGGGCCACGATCCACACTTCACATTTCCATTGGGATATGGGGATCTAAATTCTGGTCTTTTGTTTGTGTGACAAATGCTTTAACTGCTCAGCCACATTTCCAGCCTGATTTCAAGCAATTTGTAGCAAGCACAATTATTAATGAAAAGACTATGTAAAAGGTTAAGTGAAAAATAAGGATATGATTTAGGAGAACTGTTCAAAGAAAAAGGAGATTAATAGCAATGGTCCTGTTTTCTGTTGGACCTTGAAGGAATGCATTAATTAACCAAAAAGAATTTCCTTAACTCACACTCATGATGGAGGTAGTGTGTGTGTGAGAAGTATGTGAAAAAGATAGTCACTTTAGGATATGATTAAGCCTAAATCTGGACTCGTGTATAGAATTACTTTAGGTCAAGAATTTTTGTGGATCAAGAAATGGAGAGTTGCAGAACTACAAAGGTGAAATAAGGCTGGATTGTAAAGGGTCTTGAATGTCAGATGAAATCTGCCCTTCAGGAGATTTGAGACTAGCAGAGTCTGTGTCTCTGTGGATGGTTTCCCATGGTCAAGACTTCATGTACTAACTCTGTGGGCTTTTCATCCCCACAGTAGACAGACAGATTTGCCATTATTTAGCTTTATTTTCGATTCAAAGCCATGTGGAGCTGGAAGCTCAATTGTAACATCTACATCTTAGACATATTTATGTTACTGCTCATATATTATTTTATATTAAGTCCTATAAAAAAAGAAATGAGACCATGAAAAGTAGAAGAGAGACGAGTTTGTGGGACATCCAGGGAGAGTGGGAGTGGGGAGGAGGTAAATATAGTCAAGATACGTTATTTAGACATGCATGACATTATCAAAGAATAAATGACAATGCTATTGAAAAATTTTTGGATCCATTATGTTTTGCTTGTTTTTCTAATCACTGTGACAAAATTCCTGGTGTGAACAACTTGAAGAAGAGTCACTTTGTCTCACTCTCTCGGAGGGCGCAGTATATGACTTCATGGTGCATATCTTTGGGCAGATCATTATGACAGAGAAAGACTGTGAGGGATGATTGCTGCTCACTTCCTGGATGGTCAGGAAGCAGAGAGAGTCAATGCTGGTGCTCCCTCGCTTTCTCTTTCAATCCATTTGATTGCGTCTCGGTCCCCAGCTCATGATTGGTGACATCCATATTCAAGATGAATATTCCCTCCTCATCCAATAGTCTCTGGAAATATGTTTCCTGACATACCCTTAGTTCTGCCTCTACCGATCTCTTTAATAATTTTAAATCTAACCTGATAGATAATGAATATTATGACATAGGGGCACCATCTCAGCCGTTCATAGGAAACATAAATGCCATATTGGGCGAGGAAACTAGGAATAGTCAGCCAATAGACAAAGTAGTGTTTCCTGATAGCACCCTAGATTTCTGAGATGTGTAGATAGAAAATGTGAAAGAACCAATTCAAAGTGTGGTTAAAATGGAGACAGGAGAATCTTTCTCTAATGGCTTTCTGAGAACATGGTGGGCTGCTACTGTGTGTGTGTGTGTGTGTGTGTGTGTGTGTGTGTGCGCGCGCGCATGTGTGTGCACACATGTGGGCTTAGAAATTAAAAATTCAGTTCAGCTTCCTCACAAGTTTAAGCCATCACTAAATCTGAGGCTAGACGTGAGATCAAGTGATTTGATCAGGCCCTCTTGTCTGTATTCTACAGACATGGTAATTAGAAACCAGGCAAGCGAGCCAGAATGACATCTACAACAGAAAGGGCTTGAGCCAAAAGAGGGCTCTTCTCTGGCTCTGAAAGAAGGGCTCACCACATCCATCCCCTGCCCCAGCAGAGAAGACACTACGGATACAAGCAAAGGTCTTAAGTGATTCTGAAAGTATGGGAATATCATTCTCTGGAGTTTTATGACAGAAATTTAATTATGAATCTGCAAACTCAAAGTCTCAGAAGGCTGAGCTGCATAGATCCCTCCCACTGCAATACTTTATCATATATAAAGAATTTTGGGGTTAGGTTTCTATGTCAAACATTTTAAAAGCAATATCTAGGAGAACAGGCTAGTGAGATATGCATGTTTTGATATATGTCACTATGTACATTTGTAAACTCTTGTTATTTTTAAGTGCATTTTTCTCTGTGAAAGAAGAAAGGAAAATTCATTCTTATTTAAAGGAGTGAAAATGTGAATGAACTTTTGAGGTTCTTTGGAATACTTCCTTAATGTTAGAAGCTCAGAATTCTGTTTTAGCAACACTTATTTAACTAATCACATTTTAGTTTTGTGGGGGAGCAATGAATGTAAAAGGAACAACATAAAAGATTCAGCCAAATGCTTGACATCTGACCTTTAATCATTCCTGGTACTCTGCTTAAGTAACATAGTAATTTTCCTATAACATGTACAGAGAGAAAGAAGAGAGAGAGAGAGAGAGAGAGAGAGAGAGAGAGAGAGAGAGAGAGAGAGAGAGAGAGAGAGAGAGAGACTTAGCAGTAAGTAAAAAAGAAGCACAGAATCTGGAGTTCCCGCTGGATGACCTGGCTGGGCAGTGGCTACTGAGAGCTACTGCAGATAGAGAATGGTTCATTTGTACATCTGCCCCATCAGTATGAGACAGAGTGCTGTGTATAAACAAATAAAAGGGAACTGGAATGTCACAGGGTTCACGGTGAACCCTCCTTCGTGCTTGCAGTACCCACTCTAAACCCCGACTGTGATGTGGGGCCTGGGGAGACCCCTCCTCTTCCGTGTTTTGTCTTCCTGGAATGAGAAAGCTGGGGAGAGTCTGGAAACCTGACCCAGCTCTGTCCAATAAAAGGCTTTTGTGTGTGAACCTGACCACAAGTGATTCATTACGGTCCCATTGAAAGATTTTTGTCAGGAGCCCACCCCCTATCCTTTAGAGAAATAAACAATTGGAAAGAAAACTGAAGCATAAGGTGGAATCAATTCTCCCTTCAAAATAGTGCTGTCGACTACATGTCAGGATATTTATTTCTTCAAGACAAAACATTTGTTATAGGTTTACTTTCATAAGTATCCCCTTAATTAAATCCACCATTCGTTTTGTCAAAAGTGAAGAAGGAAAAAAATCTTTGTAAAATGTGTTTAAAGCATCCTGAATTAATAGTTAAATGAGATTTTAAAATACTTCGTTTTATGTGTTTGGCCTATCTTAATGTCAGGCAGAGTTGTATTTCCATTTATTATAAGAAAGTTCAAGAGAAGTTAGCAATTCAACATTGGAATTTTTTTCTTCTAATTTTAATGCTGATGAGAGACAACTAAAATTTTTTTTTTAAAATTGTATGGGTGTTATAATTCATCTCATAGAAGTCCTCCCGAAGAGGCATCCTAATGTTTGACCTTTTGCAAAATGATTTCATTTTAAATTAGAAAAGGTAGTGGCATTAAATTATAGCCACCATTTATTAATGTAACATCTAAACTCAAGGAAAATGCCAAACTCAAAATTTCTGATGGCGAGAATTCTTCTTCCCTTTCCTCTGTCTGTGCCCTCTGTGAGGATCACAAAACAGCTTGCGCCATCTACCATGTTAGTATTCTGAAATGCAGTCTGTTGAAAGGATTTCCACGAGATTTACTTTTCATTTTTTAAAGAAGGAATCTGCCACTGCCTCTGCCTCTGCCAGTGGAGGTGTGAGATGAAAGTAATCGGATCAAACTTGCCCCAAGGAAACCAAAGAGCAGCTAGATGCGGTCATGGCGGCAGTCCTGCTTGAGTTTTGCCCATCAATTCCCAATTATAA
This sequence comes from Typhlomys cinereus, assembly GCA_023101885.1. Lineage (NCBI taxonomy): Eukaryota > Metazoa > Chordata > Mammalia > Rodentia > Platacanthomyidae > Typhlomys > Typhlomys cinereus. The sequence continues at coordinate 4,036,484 of JALPQD010000070.1, read as the reverse complement.
GTTACTTAAAGTCCCTCTTGCACAATCTGTACAAATGTTTCAGGATTCATGTTCGACTGTGCTGTGAGTGCCTCTTTGCCTTTAAGACCCTATTCTCCTATTTCATTTGGTATAAACAAGACCAAAGCCCAGGGCCTCTGAGGGCAGCCTGGGCAAGTGGTAGAGATGGAAAGCTGATTAGCAGAGTGCAGGCTTGAGCTGACTGGTCCTGCATTTCCTGGAAACCCGCCCACAGACTGTGTGACTATTTTTAGTCAGTACACCTCCAGGTAAAAGTAACTATTAGATATCCAGATATCCCAGCCCCTTTCAGATGCAGCAAAATAGAACATAAAAGAGTGTAATTGGATGATTACAGCTAAGGACTGTAATCAGGAGACACAGGGTCTCTCTCTCCTCAGAGCAAGAACACAGCCCCCCAAACTCTCTCCTCTTTCCTGCTATCTGGGGAAAACCAAGCTCAGAGCAAGCAGCAGGGCTCTGGGGGCTGTTGTGATGACTGAGTTCATACATTCAGGCTAAGGAGGAAGAAGAGTCCACATCTCTGTTTAGACTTGTGTGCTGTCCTGGGTATTTGCGTAGTTACCTTAGGAGTCATAGAACCTCGGCAGGCATCATTACTCCATCTTACCTCTGAGCAAGGGTTAGTGCTATGGGCTGGATGTGTGTGTTTCTTTCAAAGTTGTATGGGGTTATTTGGAAGTGGGGGACTTGGGGGAGTGATTAAGCAACCTATGCATTGGATTACTGGGCTTCTTAAGGGGACCCAGAGAGATCCTCCACCTTCGCACTGTGTGAATACAGACTGAACCAGAACCAGAAAATGAGCTGCCAACAAAATTCAAACCTCCAGAATTTTCATCATTGATATAGGAAAAAAAATATGATGGTCCATATCCGACACAAAAAGTACCTTCAAAAGATTTATAGTTGCAAATAGACAGTTGCATTTGTTTCTCAAATGCAGTTTCTCTTCATGTTACTGACAAATACTCAACCAACCAGCTTGCTTCTGATTCTTGGATACATTCATCAGCCTGACATGGAATTAATTCATATCAACATCTTCAGTCCAGGCAGCTGACCATACCATAGCCACAGAAATAGCTAAGAGGGGAACATACCTCCTTGAGCATCTAGTCCATTGGAGAGAAGCACTGAGGGACCTATATCTAGGGATGTAAATACTTTGTCCCATTCTAGAGTGATTACCATGCCTTTCTGTTATCTTGGACACCCAATCTTGCAAGGCTGTAATAGATCCCTTCGTGTTGCCACTTGGAGCTTCTCTTTTACTCTTATTATGGGGTTGGGGGTCTTATCTTTATAGGTCTTTAGTTCATAGTTACAAGGTAAGAGACTTTGTTTTTCACAATCAGTTTTCCCACTTCTAGAACTATTAGAAATAAAACTTCTGTTGTTTATAAGCCATCTAGTTCAGGGCTTTTGGTTATAGCAGTCTAAATGAACTTAAGACATTTGCTAATCAGCCAAGTTCATTGATTGTCCAAGATCACATGGCAATGAACCCCAAAGTTGGATGGGTGCTTTTTTTAACTCTACTCCATGAGAAGAAGCTGAAAAGAAGTTGACCATGTGATTTATCTTGGAACAATGATATGTCCAGGAAAGAAAAGGAAGCGCTAATAACAAAAATACTAGGACAATGAGCCTAACCTGTGGGAGCCTAAGTGTTGAAGTTCATCTGCAATGGCTGCTAATAAATGACATCAAGCGGCTTAAGGGAACAAGGGAACAAGCGGCTTACTCTCTCTTATGATTCCTGGTTACAGTTCTCAGTACAGCTTGACGGGAGAGCATGCACCAACACCAGGGCTGAGAGAACTGGCCACACCATCACCACATAACAGCTGAGAGATGGACAATCCTTACTTGCCAGACTAGCATGTCTGGCCAAGTGAACAGAAGGATGCCAACTCTGTCAACCAGCTCTCTGTGATTTATACAGGGCCTAGTCCCTCCCACCCACCATAGGCTGGGCTTTCTCCATCAGCTAGACAATCTCCTGCAGGTTTGCTCTGGGCTCAACTCAACTACTAATTCTCCACAAATGTGCCCAGAACTCTAACCCTCAACTGTCAAGTTGACACCTGGGCCTAACCATGACACTAAGGCTTATCAGAACGAGTGGCCAGTCTGCCTCTCACTCCTTAGTCATTAGATTGACTACTGGTTATTTGCATTTATGGATATTTTAGTGAGCCTAAAAACATCTACCTTGAACTCTCTACTAAATGTCAGGGACTGTAGAGAACTTGAGTGCATTGTCTCATTCCTTTGTCTCACACCTCTGTGAAGTAAGTACATTCACTCTATTTCACAGATAAGGAATTTCAGGTACCAAGACTTCTGCTAGGAAATGACTCAGTTGCTTATAGATATATAAGCTGCACTCTTTGTTAAACAAAAGTGTGGCTTTGAGTACTGTGCTGGTTTTGGAACTAGTAGAACCTCAAAGCTGTGTGACAGAGTTCCTGACCTTACAGATTTTCAGATTATCGAAGAGAAATCTATTTATAATTACCATAATAACTAGTGACTGTGTCAGATGTCATCATATATGTGATCTATACATATAGCTGTCTATACAATATCAAGGGGAAGATATAGATTTCTCTAGTTTGCAATGGTCCATGCTTGAGCGCCCATGAGGCCTGCTCACATAAAATACATTGATATTTATCTCATCTTTTTGATTGCTTGAGTTATACTATCTCTTCTTTTCTAATATGTTAAGATGCCTCCAGATCTTTAAAATCCTAAACCCGGCACAGTACTTGGCCCAGGTAGATATATATCACTCTGTGCTTGTTGATGTCTGAGGTTGTCAGTGGAACCAGATTATACAAATAGCAGAAACAGTTGAACAAGGGAGGGTACAACATATAAAGATTTATGGAATTTGAATTTGACATAGAAAATGAGGAAAATTTTGGTGGAGAAAGAACAAGGAAGATGAAGAGTATTTGAAGTAAGATAAAAAATAAATAGGCAAATGAACTCAATTGGAATTTTGAGGGAAACACAGAGATTAAGCTCTTGGATATGATATTTTTCTGATAATTCTTAGATATTACCTCCTCTCTTTCCTCTCTTCCTTTTCTTTCTCTTTCCCCACCACTGTTTTCATCTCTGTCTTTGTATCTATCTGTTGTTTTCTTCTTACCACCATTATCATAACTGTCATTATTATCATTTCAACCCAAAAAATGTAACTTTGTACCTTATACCGGCTGGGCAGGCAGCCCACCACTGAACCTCATTCCCAGCCTTTGCTGAGGATGTCTTAACATCCATTTTTTATGCAATGAAAACTTTTTTCTTATAATTAGATAATACACCATTATGCAAATGCACCTCTGTGCTTCACTGACTCATTCATTCATGGGACACTTAGTCAGACTCCATATCTTAGTTATTGTGAATAGAGCCACAATACACATGATAATTCTACATACTTTATTGTCACTTTGGGCAGTACTGTTTTATTTATAAACATTACTGCTAAATGTGCCGTGTTACACACACACACACACATTATACAATGTAGATACATAATAATTATAACAGGAAAAAGACTTAAACAGCTGATTTTTATATAAATACCCAGGAGTGGTATAGTGGAATATTTGGTGTCTCCATCTTTGGTATGTGAGGACCTGCTATGCTGATTTTCACAGCAACTGAATTAATTTTCTAAGTGTGAAGTTTTCCACTTCTCCACATGCTCACCAGCATTTGCTATTATTATTTAATAACAGCCATTCTGACAGGAGTGCACTGGAATCTTACTGTGGCTTTGACTTGTATTCCTCTGATGACTCAAAATATTGAGCAGAAAATTAATATTTAATGGCTGTTCACCTCATTAGTTTCTTTGGCCTTTTTTCAAGCTGAAAATTTGTAGCTTTCACAACTTTACAAGCTTGGTCAAGGGCATTTTCTCTGTCTTCTGACAGCAACTATTGCAAGACTGGCTCCTCCGACGCAAGAGGATACTCACAGCAACAGATTAGGAAAGCAGCAGACACCTAGCAGGCAGCCGACAGCGATGGCTCCTGAGACAGCATTATGGATTGGTGTGATTGGTAGCCTAAGCTACTGAGTTAGGCTGATTGTGGAGCATACAGAACCCAAGAAATAAGGGACAATTATTTGCTATCACTCCCTGAGACAACACTCTATTGGATCAAAACCTGATTGAACATCTAAAAACTTTAAAATTATTATATTATTACTATTATTATTATTATTATTAACTATTATGTGTGTGTGTTTGCTGAGTGTGCTTGCTATGGCACACGTGCATATGGAATTCAGAGACAATGTTTTGGAGTTTGTTCTCTCCTTTTATTGTTAATGTAGGTTCTGGGAATCAAATTCAGGCTGTCAGGCTTTTACCCTCTGAGCCTTCTCATTTGTTCTGATTAAAAATAATATTTTTATACTCCTTAGTTTTAGCTATACAAGTTCATTTTTATTTTAAGACAGGGTTTCAAAACTGGGTGTGGCTATGTGTGTGCCTGTAATGTAACCCCAGCACTGGAGAATTCAGAGGATCCCTGTGAGGCTTGCTGCTACGGGCCTAAATTCAGCTTCAGAGAGTAACCCTGTTTAGGAAATAAGGTAGAGAACTGGCAATGAAGGGCACCCACATTTCTCCTCAGGCCTCTGTGCACATTCACAGATACGGCACACCAAGCATGGACACACACACACACACACACACATACACACACACGTACACACACATGCACGTACACATGCACACATGCACGCACATGCACACACACACATACACACAATACAATTACATAAACATCAAAAGTGGGGTTCAGAGCCTCACTCAGTTGCACTAGCTGGCCTGGAACTCACTGTGTAGTCCAGTCTGACTTCGAACTTGTAGTGATCTTCCTGCCTCTGCCTTGTGAAAGCTGAGACTACAGGCACAGGCTACAACATCTGGCCCCTGTATTATTTCAATTAATGATTAAATCATGTGGCAGTCACCTTTCTCTTAAAGCCTAAAATACAACCATGGTCCTGACAGGAAATGAAATTAATTTGTCTGTGGGAAAACCAGTGCATGCCTTTGTCTTGGGCAGAGCCTTTTAAGGCATCTGAAGCCTGACACTATGCATGCATGCAATAAAACCACAATTGAGAAAGCCTGTATTTAAAAAGATACTTTTAAAGGTTTAAAGTTGGAAACACAGAAAGGGGTGAGAAATCAAACCCACCTATAGATAGTTAGTCCTAAGGGAAAGTGGATAGTCAGATTCTTTTTCTTTTCTTCATAAAGCATAGAGATTTAAAGTATAGAGCTTGATGTCTTGATGTATACATACATGGGAAGGAGTTGCTTTAGACAGACAAATTAAAGTATTGACCTTATATTAGTACCTGGTGTGTGTGTGTGTGTGTGTGTGTGTGTGTGTGTGTGTATGTATGTATGTGTGTGTGTGTGTGTAGCACCTGTAATCTTCTTAGCCCACTTGCAGTGTATGATAAAGATCATTAACTGAGTCATTGTGTTGCAGACCAGGTTTCTAGACTGACTCATGCAATGTAATTACAACTTTGTCACTTTGATAAATTTCTCTTGGTTTTCTCCTCTTTCACACCCAGAAAACCATATTACTGCTCTCTGCTTCTTAGTATTCAACTTGTTTTAGATTCTACATGTTAGTGAGAGGTTAGCACTTTTTAACAATGCTGAAATGCACAAGCATCGCTAGGGTCTAAATCTGTTCACATGTGTAGTTTGAGTCACTGTACCAAAATGTCTGGATATCTTTGTACTTCACAACAGTCAAAGTTGATTTTGATTGCACTGATGCCTCTTGTGGATCAGCAGACATGACTGCTTTGCATCATGGGGGTTCTCACCTCAAGTATAGCATCTTATACCCGGTAAATTGGCAGGGACCAGACCAGAGAAGAAAGCAGAAGGAGTGGCAAAGTACAGCATGACTCTTGAGACTTCAGCTTATTTTTGGCTATTGGAAGATATCTGATGAACTGTACCTTAATAATGCTGGAAAGTATAATTTTATCTCTCAGGAAATTGTAGAAGATATTGGTAACTGACAATACGATCTACTACAGAGTCCAGGAAAAAACTGATGCTTTTATAATTAAGTATGCAATGGAGAAAAAGGTACATTATTGCCAAATTGACTTCATTCAACAAACTTTTAAGATATACAGCAATGTACTAAATACCATTTAGTAAAACAGCTAAATGGAAATATATAGCCACTGACTACTTGCACTTGAAAGAATACATTTTAATTTTCTGAAAAAAGCACACTTCCAAGAGTTAGCTTAGTACTCAGTATCAATTGGTAAATCAAACAAAGACAGCAGGTATTTAATTATCCATTACTGCACACAAATTGCTATGATCTCATGGTTTTTAAAGACCCACAAATCTAATCTTTCATGATTTCTGTTGGCCAAGTTTTGGCATGGCATGCTGGAGCTTTTTTTGGATTCTCAACATACTAGAGGTGTCAACATACTAGAGAAAGCCCTCTGGGCCATTAGAGCTATAGGTTCTGTTGTGACTTACAGATAAAGTCCGCTTCTACTTCATGTAGTCTTCATAGAGAGTTTCAACTGACTTGGTTGAAACCATCTCTCTGTGTTCTAGTACTAAAGTATATGTCTTTCCTGAGAGCAAGGTAAAGTCTTATATATTTTAAAGCCATAGTACTCAATCCTTACTCCATAGTATGTGATTGACAAATGTTTGTATGATTTAAAGATGTGAACTCAATGGAAAAGGCTTAGTAAAATTCTACAAATGTATTCTGTAATAGGAACATATAAAACTGCCCAGTGCTCATATGTATTTCAAAGATGGGTTATGACAGGTGGGTTGGTAGAAGAAAAAAGGTTTATATATTCTTGCTACAGCATATCTGGTAGCATCTGAATTTGTATCTTCGTTTTCTTGAAGGATTTCAGTTTCACATAGTGCTGTGCATTTCACTTGTTGCCTCTTCAAACCTGTCCACAGAGAAAGAGAGCCAACAGGTGGCAAGCTAAATGGCTGCTAACTGTCCCAGTTCCCTGGCTTCTGGAGTTCAGTGGCCTTGAATGAGATGTGCTGCTTTGCTTTCCTGCTGCCAAAGCAGTGTGTGTGTGTGCGTGTGTGTGTGTGTGTGTGTGTGTGTGTGTGTGTGTGTGTGTGTTAGTGGTGGTGGTGGTGGAGGGGTGCTCTTAGTTTATGGAAAAATGCTTTTATTTTACTTTTGACATTTTCAAAGTGCTAGGTAAGGATAAATGCGGTCAACTTGTTTTATGATAATTGTTTGGAATCCGCCAGAATCACATGCTGGAGAATCACAGGGCCTGACAGTCAGGGGGAAAATGTAAACGTCATACTTTTGTTAATTGTTTTAGCGTGTGTTTCTTCCATGTGTCTGAAAGCCAATGTAATTGAGGGCTGTGGTTTCTGGGACACGGCCAGAAGGACAATGTGACTAACCGCGGAGGGAAAGATCATGGGCTGTCACATGGAAGAGGGAGGGTCTTTGATTTTTTTCTTTCTTTCTTTTTTGCCAAAATGAAGGTTTTTCCAATAGTGGACTATGTTACTGGAGTATGAAAAGAAGAACTGTAGATTGAACCCTTGGATTGATATTTAGTACCAGATTTAAAATAAAATAAAATAATACACTTCCAGTTGTGTGGCTAGAATATTCCTGTTCTAGAGTTTTCTGAGTCGAAAACTGGGTTTGTTGCTGGGATCTCCCTGAAGAAACACTCCTGCTGAGGAACTGACTCCAGTCCTCCCAGAGATAGGATGGCCAACTTCCCTATGAAAGGATTATGGGGATGAGCTCTCCACATCTAACAAATAACTTGATCTCTAGCCCCAAGTGGGCCCAGGAGCAGCTGGGTTGGGCCCTAATGGGAGCTAGCCAATGAGAAAAAGTCAGTTTCTGGGCTTGCCTAGGTATACAAATATACCTGATCCTGGCAGCCATTTTTGTCACCCTAGCCCCTCATGGCACTGTGGGTACCATGAGCTAGTTTCCAGCTGCTTGCTTCTCAAGGATTCCATGGGTTCTTGGTGCCCTAGCTCCTCATGGCACTCCATATCTGGAGTCCATGAGTTTCAGCCTTTCTTTCCTCTAATAAACTCTACCTTTATCCTCAAAAAACAAAAACAAAACAAAACAAAAATCTGGGTTTGTGCATAAGAAAACAGCTTTTTGAATTCTTTAAACATTTCAAATGATGTTAAGTTTTTCTCAAACGAACATGTACCAGGAATTTTAAACACTAGTACAAAACCCTAATCTCCCCTCGCCTGGAAGCTCTGGAACATAACTCTATGTGACACTCCTGAGAGGCGCGGGTGACTGACTCTAGGCTTCATATACCATTTGTTAATTTTATGACAGGAATGTCATGATTTCAAGGTCAGGTTCCAATCCAGTCTCCCTTTCCCATGTTATGCAAGGAATCCGATTGCTGTAAGAACAAAGCAGAAGGCAACCTTCACAGGCTGCTCTTGAAACCTTCCTGGTTTGGAATGTGTTGCAAATGCTATTAGGTTATTTCCTGATATCCCAGCTTTCTGTGCATTGCGCCATAACTGGATCTTTGAACAGGAAGCATCTGGTAGCCAGAACCTACAAGAGACTTTCTCATATTATGGAGAACCTTCAGCTGCTTTTAAGGCTGTTATTATTTTATATTAATCCTGCTTCTTTCCTGCTGTATGTGGGATTAAATATTTTTTGCCTCAATGAAGACCAAGTGCATGTAAGTGATAAAATTGATCACTGTGGGTGCAGCGGCTTGAGGAAAGCAGTTGGTATATATTACCTCTCCCATCATTGCTTTTCTATCCCACCAGACTGTGAATACAGTTACTAACTGAACCACAGGGGAAAATGGAAAATCTGTTTTAGTAATGGCTAGGAGAAAATTTCCAGTGTATGACTGGTAGTTAATGCCAGCCTTCCCTTTCCAATAAAAATAAAATAAAATCCTAAGTAGAAAGCAAAGGAAGAAAGGAGGGAAAGCTAGATAAGAGATTCTGGTTTCTTCAGCATACTGGTTAATAGCTTTGTGTGATGTGAAAGGTTTTCCAAATACTTGTGTATAAAAAGAATTTTCTTTTCTTGAAAAGTGAGTCTAATGTTTTGCATTATATTTTCAAAGGGTTTGTTCAACATTATGGCCAGAAAAGTAGGTTTAGGGTTAGAATGGAGTTCAGTTGTACAGTGCTTGCTAGAATGTCAGGGTTCAGTCTCCCGTGCTACATATAAAAAAGTAAGTTTTTAGTTGACTTATATTTTAATGACCCAGACAGATGTAATGCAGGATAAATGAAGAAAGAAACAACACATGAGAATAAATAAGAAGAAAACAGAAAGATGGGTACTTTGTCTCTTTAATCCTTACTTCAGTTACAGCTTGGTGAAGTGGTGTCTGAAAATACTGTCTTCACCAGCTAGTTTGTATCTCTTTTAGCAATGGGAAAATGAATGTTAAGAGGTTAATCACCAGGACATAATCCTTTTGGTAGCTAGCATTCCAATCAGCTTTGGGAGGCTGTTCTTAATTACTGCTACAAATCAATACACACACACACATACATACGCACACGAATGCACACATGTGTGCAGACACGCAACATAGATCTTAACAGTGGGCCCTAAAATATTTGAAATTTTATTGTTAACTCTATGTAATGCATATTTACAATAAACAGACCTTAATCAAGTAATAATACCAACAATTTAAAATTACTCTCATACTTCTAAGAAATCATTTATTATATATTAGAGGCAATAGAACAATCACATTGCTTCTAAACAAAGGCACCAGTTAAGTACTATAAGCAGCAGATATAAGAATTTGGTATTAATTTTTCAATGTCCATTATCATTATAATGAAAATAAACTCATTCATAATAACTCGTGAGATTACACATAATCAGTGAATAACACACATTTCTAACATGGACAATCTCCATGTAAAATCATTGATAATTTTCAAATTGCTATTTAAAGAATTGAAGTACACAAAGACACAAGAGAGTTAATTAAGAAATAAAAGTTTAAGTCAGATATTCTGCAAGAGAGCAACAGTCTTACTTGACTTAGAATGTTCAAAAGCAGCAGGTTATTCTTTTGGGTCTCATTTTATGGGTCTCTAGGAGGAGGAGGGAGTTTGTTGTGAAATAAGGGAATGGGTAGTTTATTACGTTGACAAACTTGAGTTATACAAGTCTTTCATCATTGTGCATATTCTTTCCCATGATGCATCTAGATTTAATCATATGCAATTTCAATCATGTGTAAGATGGTAAATGGTGGTTTCTTCTAAAAATTCATTCAGAGGACACAGTTTGTCTTATGTACCCCAAATCAGTTTAGACTATTTTATCTGCCTCTAGTTCCCTGATAAATTTCAGGAAATGTTTGAATGGAAGTAAGGAGTCATTACACAGTTGCAAGAAGAATATTTTATTGCATTGTCTGGACTGAGGTATTTGTGCATCTTACTGCGGGTGTATGTTATGAAAAGACAAGTATACAGGTCAAAACAAGTAGAGCATTGAATTGCTAAATTATTCTGTTTGCTTGCCTTGATTTGGATGAGTGTGTACAACGATTTGGTCACCAAAATCTCTCCAATTTTTGGAAGGTGATAGGGGATGTAAGAAGTAAGTCTAGGGAAAGGAGTCAGGGTGATGGATCTCTAGCTCTTTCCTCTTTTTGGCTCCTGAATGTAAGGAGACCAAGAATATTCTCCTGCACCAGGCTCCCACCAGAAGCAACAGGACCAAATGATCATTAACTGTATTCATGAGCCAAAATAAGTCTTTCTTCCTTAGAACTTGATCATCTCAAGTATAGTGTTGCACAGATGGAAAGCTGGCTACACAATATTTGAGAGAAAACTAATTTCAGTGCTAATTTTCATTCAGAGGCAGTGTTAGGAAAAAACTAAGAACAATTGCTAGAGGAAAAGGGAAAAAATCTTACTTTTCTATCAGTTACCTTTGTAGCAGCTTTCTGGAGAAGCTGCACAATTCTCTTTAAGGCAGAAGTCTTACTTAATCTTGAAGTTTAACCAATCTAAAACTGAATAATTACCCCTTACCACAAATTCCAAGTATATGATTATGATATTCCCTCAACCAACACACCAGAGAATATGCGTTTAAGACGTTATTTTAGACTCTAAATTCTCTTGATGGATGCTAGACTCTCTAAAAAAATGATCTTGTGCTGCTTCTAGTCCAGTTTCCCAAAAGCTTGACTGAAGAAATAACCACTTCAATGGCTGCCGAGCTCAAAGTTCTTCCATGCCTCAGGTCAAATGACTGAAAGATGATACTGCTTGGACGGCATCATTATTGCCCCACTCAGAATTGCTTCTCCCCAGATCTAAATCCACATTCTCAGTTTCTATCAAGGAACAGAGTAAAAGCCTCCTGCCCCGGGTCTATATTGCCAAGTGTGATCTATCCACTGCATAGGACAGAATATACAAAACAAAACCTCACTTGAACTACTACTTCTAGAAGAATACTAGGGCCAGAAATACTAAGGCCTGTTTAGTGATTAGTTTCTTTCTGTATAATAATACAAATATTGGTATGGGGTGGGAAAGGGCTGGGAGACTCGATGATCACACAAGTATCTTTCCACTGACCTTCTCAAAGGAGCCCTTTTCATGAGTTGATTAGATTTGGGAACAGTGACTTAAGCTTATCTATGGTGTGTGTGTGATTTATAATCTGGAATGCCATATCCCAATTTTAAGATCTGCTTTCCCTGCCATCGTAAAGTTTGCTTAGGAGACCTAAGAAGCAGAGGCTTGTGAGACAGTCTATTTCAAGAGCAGTCATACATGGTATAAGACCCAGAGCATTACCACACCCAGAAAAGTATGTATTACTCTTGATTTATGGCCTAGTTTTTCTCTCTTTTTAAAGATTGTGCTAGATAAAACCATGTTTCCTTCTGTGACTTTTTCTTTCACTTGACTTGGTGTGATAAGACCATTCCCTTTCTAGATATATGGTAGTTACTAGGGAAGGTAATGTAATTCATTTTTACGATTCATTTGAGTTTGGTTATGCTTTAAATATGCTAGTCAAAGGTTCAGGTGTTGGAAATTTGGATACCAGTATGGCAATTAAAGAAATAGGACTCAGTGGAGGATTCATCATTTCCCGTTCTAAAAACAAACAAATAAACACTCTACTTATTTTGTGTGTGTGCGTGCATGTGTGTGTATCAGAGGGCACTGTGTGCTCCTGTGGGGGAGAAAAGATGACTTTGGGAATTATCCTGGATTGCTTCTACCTTCTCTTTGCTTCATTCTAGGATTTCCCAGGCTCTGCTCACGAGGGCAGGAAGTGCAGGCCACCACTGTTTTTTTCTGGCTTTTTTTTTTTTTTTTTTTTTTTACTGGGACCTGGGATCCAAATTCAGTTCCTTTTGCTTGGAAGGCAGAGTCTTAATCCCTGAGCCACTTCTCCAGCCTTCTGATAGGATCATGAATGAGCACCACAGGAGACTGGTTATAGTAGTTGGACTGGCCCTTCCTTAAAGCACAGAATTCCTCTCTTCCCCCATTCATCCCTTCCATTTTGGAAACCTCTAATGTGAAGTCATGCATTTAGTGGGGGACTTCAGCAGAGCCAAAGTTATCCTTTTGGGACTTCCCACCTCCAAGATAGTGATCTAAGTAATCTTTTTACATTATAAATATTCAACTTCAACTATTTCATTAGAGCAAAAGAAAACATTAATACAGAACTGCTCCTAATAAATAATGCCATTACAATAAATTTCAGTTCGTCTTAATTGAAGCTTTGACATTCTTAGTCTCTCTTCTGTTTCTCTCACGATTGACAAAACATGTTACACATATTACTGTTTAATGTTCAGAGAATAAGCTTGCTTTGAAACTGTATGATTGGTAATATCAGTAATTTCTTTTTTAATATACTAATGATTATGAAAATCATGTCATTATTGCCCCCAAACAAAAATAAAACAAATAAGAACTACATAAAGAATTAAGCATTGACCAAGGAACTACTGAGATGCTTAGTCGTCCTATCTATGCTATGTATTCCTTCTCATCTTTGTCCTTTTTTTAAAATTTTTTTATTTATTCAATTGTGCGTGTGTGTTGTAGAACCACGGACGAATTCGGGAACCACCATGGACCGCCTCCACCTCCTCCTTGTTTACTCTGCCCCGGGATTCACAGGCTCCGCCCTACCAGGACCAGAAACGCAGGCCGCCCCCGCTTCCGCCGGGCACCTTATACGTGGGGTCTAGGATCCGAACTCAGGATCTTCTTCCTGAAAGGTGGAGGCTTAACCCCTGAGCCACCTCTCCAGCCCCTCTCATCTTTGTTCTTGTGTATCTATTCTCACTTATGTTTCTAGAACTAAAACCTCATTTTTTAGTATTTTTTTACTGTTATCTTCTGAAGTCTTCTGCAGACAGAGGTAAGACAAGGAACCCCACATTAGAACAGACAAGCCAATAAAGTAGCCACTTTCCCAATAGTTAAATTTTGAATGTAGAAGTTTTCTAAGTTTTGTTGAAGAAAGTCAGAAGTTTCCTCTTGCACAACTTTTCTTATGGTGAAATTAGAGATAACACAAAGTATATAGTAAAATTTATCTTAAGTTGGAGAAAATTGCTTAACAGACAAGCACCAATTTTAAAATGGTTAGTAAATTAAGTAGTTTGTTTAATTGCTTTATTAAGCAGAAGGTTATCTTTGCTATTAGGCAAATACACATATGTAGTGTAACATATAGTAGACATAGTATATTTAATATGCAATTTTTATTATGTATTATATATGTATGTATATATATTCATACACGTGTAGCACACATGCTGAAATCCATTCATATTTTTTAAGTCATTCCAGATAATCAAGTAGCATCTATAAGAACTGGAAAGGAACTAAGCCTCTGGATTTCACATTCTGGTTTCAATTCTAGGTAATCAGAAGTCTAAAATATTAATTCCAGATTGATATGCTATGCTATGTATTGCAGAAAGTAAACAAGTGAGGCATTGTATGTCAATGTAGGTAAAGATTTTGACCTCCTTGTTTTGTTAAACATTGGACGTGCGTGAGGATGGACTTCTCAGGGTCCTTGTGCATCAATCTCAACTTCCTTTGGGTGCATTCATCCCCCCCCCCCCAGTCTTCAGTTTCTGACTTTTCTAGGAATTGCTTAGAAAATATGTCAGGAATAGATAATTTTTCATATCCTTTACAAAGCACGGATTTCTGAAACAGGGAAAAAAGAACTGATGACCTAATACTGTTAACAGAAACAAAATACCACACATTTGATCCTTTTCCCCCATCACGGGAAACATGGGAAGCAATCTTTTTTCAACAGTAAAGAACAAAGGTCTGTTTCTTTGGGATTTACGTATAGCACCATTTTTCTTCTGTTTGTTTTTGTTCTTTCAGGAAGACAGTAATTGAAACACAAAAATGAACAATGAGTGGAGGAGATAACACTAATTGTGCTGTGTTGCTTAAATATTTTCAGAAAGGTTAGTTTTGTAGAAAGTTTTATGGGCACATTCAAGAAAACACAAGTAAGTTAAAATGAGTATGCATGTAAAGATCTCTGAAAATAACTGTAAGTGTCATTAATTATTTGAATATGAATGAAGCCAGTTACAAGTAAACGAAAAAATCTGATGGTTAAGTGTCACCATGTTGGTGTTCTGTTCTTAAGTTATTCAGAACACCAAGGACCAGAAACCAGAGACATATCCCATCTATTGCCCAAAGCACATTTCATAATTGGAGAATTTAGATTAACAAAGCAATATCAATAAGAAAATTATACATATTTTTGTGCTTGCTGGATTTTTTTTTAGCATTCATAGTTTATGGAGCCCATCCACAGTCTTTCTATCTTTCCTCCTGGCAAATTGCATAGCCTGACATTCGACTTTCAAGGGTGTCTTTCAGAGAAGAAAAAGAGCAGAATTATAAAGATACATAGGGGAAAATGATCTATGGGCAGCATGACCAAAGTTGTCAGTAGCCAAAGCAGATTTGCACACGTATGTCATCCCAGGTATGCCATCTATAACCAGTATGACTTAGATCTTAGACTTTTGTGAACGTTATTCTCCTTTCACAAATTTTAGACTTCTTAGATCAGCAGAAAGACTTTTTTTCTGGAATTACTGATATATATACATATATACATCTGTGTAGAGCATATAATGTGCATATTATATTTAATATATAATTTGAACTATATACAACATATGCACATATGTGCATTTATGGCATGTATGCAGCTGAAGACGTTCTTACGCTGAAATCTTAAGGAGACAATGTCTTCTACATATTATTTTACACTCCTATATGGCATATCGGGTATTTGGTTCCAATTTAAAAGGCAAGAGAAATATTTTTGTCGAGTTACCTGAACTGGGAGATGAAAAATGTCATTATGTCAATAGTCATTGATTGTTACCACTTCTGAGTAAAAAGAAGTTCCGTGGAAGAATAAAACAGGATGTTTAGTGACCCAAGGATTTTATGACAAAAGTACAACATTTTCTTCTAAAATCAAAACGCACACACACACACACACACACACACACACACTCACTCTCTCTCTCTCTTTCTCTCTCTCTCTCTCATACACACACACACACAAAAGCAAACCTTGGAGTTCAAGGATAAAAGTATTTTTCCTTTCAGTCGCTTTAACTTCATATAACTGTGCTCAAATGCTGTGTTAGACCATTTTGGGATTATACTGTTATTTATCTGCTCAATGATGCTTTTTCACCAAGACTTATTTGGTGGATGTGAAAGGACCACAGAGAGCTTAGTTTCAGGTAGAATAGGGTAAGCAGTAATGAATGATGAGAAACTTGGGGAGAGGAATAATCTTTTAGAGTTAAGGTCATGGGGAACAGTGAAGAAACCACAAGAGAGAGAGAGAAAGACAAAGATAGATTTGGAGAGAGGAGCAGAAGCGAGGAATAAAAACTAGACACATTCTCCAATAGAAGCCATTGGTAGATGCATAAAGACTAGGAAATTTATATTCTGATTAAGGAATGATATCAGTTTTCTTCAATCTGAGGGTTTTGAGTTATGAGTGTGCAGATAAGTTCAAGAGACAGGCTGTGGGTGGGAGAGCACAGAAAGTCTTAGATGTTATGGCATGCATCTGATCCTTAAGAGCTTCAGTGGAGAGGGGAACATTGTTTTGGATCTAGGAAAAGGCATGATAGTGACCACAATAGCAGGAAGTGTAATTTGAGGGACAGATAATGCAATGAGAATCAGGATTCATCTCTTTCCAAGAGGCCTTGTAAAAACCTTATTATCTATGAACCTAATCTATGAAATTTTAATAATATAGATTGAATGTGCATTATTTATGTGATATATATCTATATATATGCATTGATTTTCCCCGTCATATCTATCTATCTATCTATCTATCTATCTATCTATCTATCTATCTATCTACCTATCTATCTATCTATCTATCCATCCATCTATCTAATAGTCTTCTATGTATCATCTACCTATAGATGAGAATATAGAATTAGATAAACTATTCTCATCTACATCCGTCCATCTCCGTCTATCTATCTATCTATCTATCTATCTATCTATCTATCTATCTATCTATCTATCTATATCTATCTATCTATATCTATCTATCTATCTATCTATCTATCTATATCTATCTATCTATCTATCTATCTATCATCTATTTATCTACTTACCTGTTTTATACAGGACTTACAATAACAAAGCAGTTAATACTCTCATAGGGTGATGACACCTCCCACAAGCATTCATACAATAAAGAGTGGGTGAGACTGGAGAGAAAATATCAGCCAGTTAGTTGTAACTAAGATGTGTCAGATGAGAGTAACGACCCCAGGTCTTCATCATTTCCAGAAAAGCAACTTCTGTGACCCTGTGATTCTTTGCTCGAGATCATTTATTTATTTATTTATTTATTTGCTTCCAGATCATGCTATGGCAAAGCAGGGTGGAGAGACAGAGAGCTAAAACTTCAGGGGATAGGTCATTCGGTTAGGCAGTTCTGAGGATTCTATAGCACCGAATTCTAAGAGAGACTATGTCTTAAACTGGCTTACTGCCTAGTACTGTGTCACTTTCATCCTCTTGGAAAGCATCTCCCAAATAAATCTGCCTCAGAGTGGATTGCTGGAATGAATGTCTAGTTTCTGAATGTTTATGTATATAGTAATGCTATGGATTGGAGGTTTAACTCTAGAATAGATTTCTAGACAATTTCTGGAGACTTTTTTTTTTAAGCCACAGTGGAAGAAAGATACTATCTGCATTTACTGGGTAGAGCAGTTCTGATACTAAACAAAATTTGAAGAACAAGACCATAATGTCAATTGTTTGGAGGTTAACAAACTCTGCTCCAGATTTATCCACTTTAAATGAGAAGTTTTGCACAGTTTTGCTGTCTTCATACTTTTTACTAGCCCTGAAATGTAGTAAACTACAAACTCATTCATTTAAAAAATATTTGATGATATGTTGATAGAGTGCAAAGAGAAAAAAAAAGTAGAGTCCCCAAATTTCTATCTTATCAGGAACAACAATTTTTTTATTACTTGAAAGCAATTGTTGGACTTATCTGCCTGAGTATCCCACAGGTATCTCCTGTGGTCGGGTTCATGGAGAGGTGATCTGCTACATCTTGTTTCCATCATTGGCACAGATTTTCTATTTTCTTATCTTCTTTAATTTCCTTTAGTGCATTTGAACCTTGAGTAACGGTTGAGATAAAGCCATCCAACATTATTAAGTCCTTGGTGAGTATTTGTCAAATTTGTAAAAAAAAAAAAAAAAGGATTTCTTTCTTTTTAAACCCAATGAGGACATATTAGAAACATTGATTTTTTTTAAAAGGTCTTTCTATTAACATCTCTCTCCATCATAACAAACAGTAGACCACCAATTATATTTAGATCACTTTTATTGAAGAGAATAAACATTTATTGCCAACTGTGAAAGGGCAAATTTAATGACTGAGGGAGTGATCCCACCATTTCATTAGTTATGCAAATAATAGTTCTTCAGAAATAAATGTTGATGAGCTCAGTGTTGTGTGATTTTAAATTTAAGTGGGTTTTTGGGAAATAGCTGAGTACTCGAATCTCATTAAGACATTTCCAGAACATCAGGCAAAACATATAACCTCTCCTTCCTAGGGTATGGAATGAATCTTATCAAAACAACAGGAATATTCACACTCAGGGAGCAGCAGAAGTTGCACGTTTTCCTCAATAGAAAGACATGTAAGTGACCATGACTTTTAGTCAGGACACCAGAAATATGATTGAAGTTCAATTTTTTCATAATGTTCACGAGAGAGGGGTCACCTAAGTGCTTACCAGACATGAAGGGTTGACTATCCAACTCCCTCTGATAATCATAGTTCACTGAGAAAGGACAGAAAGCCATATTTTCTAAGGTAAACATTCTGCCCTTGGGCCACCCCAGTCCAAAGGCTCTGTGTTTGCTGGTGAGTTGACTGGTTCTGACAAGCCAACGTGTGTGTCTGGCAGCCAGGTGCCTGGGTGTGGGTGAGACAGGAGCTAACTGAATTGACACATGGGAATATTACTCCCAGATGCTCCCCCACAGGAAAGAACAACTTCCCTTCGGCAACCTGTCTTTTTAGAGTTAAGTCTCATGTAGCTCTCTGAGAAGAAGCAGTGCATCATGGGTGCCGTTTGGGCAGGAAAAATAAGCATTTCTAATGGGCTCTGTTCTATTCCTTAGCCAAAACCAGTGGCCTGTGTCAGGAGGTCATCCAAGACAAATTAAAGAAGTCTTCTGATGGGGAGGAGATAAGGAATAAGAAACACAATGAGGACACATGGTGTTGATTTTCAGCCCAGGAGAAATGAGCAGACTAAGCCGCGTTCCAATGAGTTGTGGCCCCTGCTACAAAAGCCAGGGCGAAAACTACAACCAAAAACTAAAATTCACTATTTCAGAGCCTCAATGTCCACAGTCTGTTAGGACTCCAATTCTCCTATGTCAATTGAAAATATAGATGAATCAGGATATTTTTATGTTTAGGAAACTTGGGTACTGCACATAAAACATATTCTCAGTTTGTCAATTCTATTAATTTCTTTACCTTCACATCTTCTTAACTTGAGGTACAATGGTTGTCTCATAATTTGTGTTGTGCTCCTATATTGTCTCTGTTTTTTAATTTTTTTCTTTTTGATTTGTGTGTGTGCATGTGTGTGTGTATCAGAGGTCACTGTGTGCCCTGTGGAGGACCAAAGATGACTTTGGGAATTGTCCTGGATTGCGTCTGCCTCCTTTTTTCCTTTGCTCTTAGATTTCCCAGTCTTTGCCTGCCAGGGCAGGAAATACAGGCCTCTGCCATTTCTGCCCATTTTTTTAATTATTATTTTTTAATATTTTATTTATTTGGTTTGTGTGTGTGTGTGTGTGTGTGTCACAGGCATTATGTGTCCCTGTGGAGGCCCAAGGGTGACTTTGTGAATCATGCTGGATTGCTTTTACCTCTTTCTTGCTTTGCTCTGGGATTTCCCAGGTTCTGCTCATCAGGGCCAAGAGTGCAGGCTGCTGCCGTTTCTGCCTGGCATTTTTACGTGGGACTTGGGATTTGAAATCAGGACTTTCTGCTGGTGAGACAGAGCTTAATCCCTGAGCTATCTTTCCAGATTCTGCCTGACATTTTTATGTGAGACCTGGGATCTAAGCTCAAGACCCTCTGTGAGCCAGAGTCTTAACCATTGAATCATCTCTCAAGTCTGATTTTCTCCAATTTTGAAAATGCAATTAATGGTATGCAGGACTCTACTCATGATGTATTAGTCCGTGTTGACAGTGGACAGTTTAAGGAAAGGCTGCAGATATTTACACAGTTGCATTGTACTGAAACAATTTGGTGTCCTTTACACAGCAAGCTCTTTTTGGGTGGGATGGGGGTGAGGATCAAAGAGACATCACAGAGAAGTTGTCATTGGACTGGGTCTTGAAGAATGAGAGGAGGGATGGCCCACATAGCTTTGGGAGGAAAAGGAAAAATGCATCAATATAAAATGTTAGGAGATGTCAAAGAAGGCACACTTGAAGAATATCCAGTAGTGCAGGATTGCTCTGTCTTCCTGAAAGGTTTGTGTATGTGCATGCATGCATTTGTGTGCATGAGTGTGAATATGTGTGCACGTGCATGCAAAAAATCAGGGGGAGAGGAGAGAATGAGAGAGAAAATAGAGGCAGCACTGAGAAATAAAGAACAAAGGTAGAAATGTAGAAATATAGAGCTCTAGAAAATAAAAGGATTTGTATTTTGCTGTATAAATTTTGGATTTTATTTTATAGACAACCACAAATTCAAAGTATACAACAAATATGAAGACATTAAAGAAGCTAGAAGTTTTCATTCATCTTATACATAAGTGTATTTAACCCTTTCCTATGTGACATTTTCTATTCAAGGAGTCAAGTGAATTCAAATTCTAAACCTTCTCTAAGAGTGAAAAGAGAGAAGGTCAAGGTCAATGTGAAATACTGATGTACTAAAATATCAGTGATGAAAACCAGCAAGTGCACTGAAGCTCCAAGGCAGAAGAGGCCGAGTGCCCAACACTGGAGTGTATTTTACTATAGAAAACAACCTTCTTCTAGAAAAGAGGGAGGACAGGAAGCACAATGTCAGAGCAGTTAGGGCAAAAGGATGCATTCTCCACTGAGAGGGAGTGGTAAGAGAAGATCAAGAACATACGTCAGAGTTTCTAGAATGATCAGGCCATGATACTGCGGCCTTTCTCCCCACTTACAAAACAATAGAACTTCTTTGTTTTCTGCTAAGTCCAGATGTACTTGGGATTCTTTCTCAATCCATTGCATAGGGAGCCATTTGCAATTGCCAGCTTGTTTCCTAGAATACCTTTAAAAGTCTTTGACTGGTAGACTGTTAGTTATAAAGACTGCATAGCTTGTACATAATGAACAGAAGGGAGGGTCCCAAAGGTAGATGCCAGGAGCTACTAAAATTTATTTTTCCATGTAAATTACATTTCAGGTATCAAAAGGCAATGATGATTCAGCTGTTACTTTGGAACACATAAAGTGTAATTGATTAGATTTGCATTGATTCTGTCTCCAAAAGAAACAAAGCCATAACACACCAAACACCATGAATCAGAATGTCATGCTGAAAAGTATTGTTGTGCATATCCACTTATTTCTTAAGGTATGGTTGCTCTCAGACATGAGGGCTCAGAAAGCTCCCTTCCTGCTTCTTTGCTGCTTGGTTCCTAAACCTGGGACTGAAAACCAACTGCAAGTGCTTGCAGAATTTGAATGAATCTTGTGGAGACAGGGGAAATGTCTCTAGGGAAACAGAAGTTACAGATGTTTAAAGACTTGATTATTTTTAAAGTCTTTACTGCCTTCCCAGTAAATATTGCTTTAATTCTTCATTCTTACTAGCAAGTTGTCATTTAGCACCCAATAATTCTCTTATTAAAACCAAGAGAGTTATTATTTTCAAGGATGGGTGAATTTAACAGCTTTGCTCTCTCCCACAACTTTGCAAAGTATTTCAGGGGACAAAGTTCTCCTCATTTCCCCTGGAATATACTCCCCTTTTATTATGACACATAAAACTTTAACTGCTGAGAAGCAAATGCACCATAAGAGAAAAGGCTTCATGGCAAAATGGTTGCTTGCAGAGCCCAAATTCTGGACTCAAATGTAAGAAGGACTCACTCATTCTGTGACCAATGGAAAGTTTCATTTCATCCTCATTTTATTCCCTTTTATTATTAGTAAATATACATAATTTTCCTAATTTCTAGGACAATGATGAAATTGAATACTAGATACTCATGGCTTTAAAATTCATAGTGTTGCAGAAACACAACGTATTCTTCTTGGTTTTGCTAATTTATACTTAGCTTTGTGATCAACTAATCTAGCCTAATTTGGGAAATATTTTCCTGATGCAATATGGTTCAAAAATGGCTGTCTGCACAAATGTATTGTATGTGTAAGCACTCTGCATAGATAGTGACATGTCACTCAGTAGATCACTGATCTCCATAGTTGCACCTTCACCATTCATACGTTCATTCATTCATTCAACAACTCTTTACTGAGTCCTACTATATGCAGGCATTTCTGAACATGTCAGAGATACTACAAAAAATGACAGCATGTCATTTGTGGAGCTCATGTCCTAATGGAAGAAGGCATAAAATAAATAAGAAATTAGTAGTAATTGAAATAGTAAGTGTTTCAGAGAAAAATAAAGCAGAAAAGAGGTATATTTGCCAATGTTACCTAATCAAATCTGGCCTGGTTTATGCATAAGGTTTTATGGGAGTACATCCATGATAAATCAAAGTTTTCAATTAGCTATTTTGAATTAGGTTGCTGAAACACAGAATCACTGGAGTTTTATGAAATGACCCTCAACTTTGGATGTTGGCTATTGAAGGGCATTTCAAGGACTATAGCTTCCAGTAAAATTGGATGTCTCTGCAGAGTTTGGGAGTAATTTGATCTCTCTTACATATTAAAGGATTATCCACATAAGAATCATTACAGATGCACAGGCACTAGGGAAAACAGCCCAGTTCTTGGTGATAGTAGTGATGTGGAGAAGTGAAGATCATTCTAGGATGGCTAGGATACAGGTGAAATATCAAGAATGAAGGTTTATGGGTATATTTTTAAAATATAATACAGTGAAGGATTTTGGATTGAACAGTTTGAAAGGATAGAATTTTCACCACCTCAAGTAAGACAGTTATTAGAGATGCAGAGATAGAAATTAAGTTTGTTACTGTACTTAGTCAATCTGACATAAAGTATATGAGCTTGCAATTGTGGATGGGGTCTAGGCTGGAGGTTGGCAATGGCATAACTGTCAACATATGAGTTAGGGTTAGTGTCATAAGAAAGGAGAAATATCAATGTGAGACATTTTCTTAGTTTCACAGCAACATCCTACTTTTAGTACCAAATTTACCTTATTTTCATGTTTTCATTGCTGTATTGAATAC
Source organism: Typhlomys cinereus (assembly GCA_023101885.1). Lineage (NCBI taxonomy): Eukaryota > Metazoa > Chordata > Mammalia > Rodentia > Platacanthomyidae > Typhlomys > Typhlomys cinereus. The sequence continues at coordinate 4,013,336 of JALPQD010000070.1, read as the reverse complement.
TTGATCTAAACCATTGAAGAAAATTAGAGTATTTTTATTTCACTCCATTTTGTCAGGAGAGTTATATGAGCCAGGAAGAAGGGGCCAGGGACACTATATTCGCAGGGAGAGTTAAGAGAGGGGGGAGGAGCAAAGTAATTTTAGCTTGTCAATCTCAGAAATCCAACTGAGTCTCTTCTATCTACTTGCCTAGGGAATTATGCTACCCACCATGCACTGGGTTTTCCCACATCAATTAGATAATCTTCTACAGATTTGCTTAAAGGCTTGCCTTAAATAAATAAATCTTCTTAGATATATCTAAAGACTTAGCTCCCAGTTGTCAAGTTGACATATAAAATTAGCTTTCTTAGCTTATTGCCCTTTCTGTTTTGTGACTGGGTGTCTATATGAATTTTGTTTACAGGAAAGATGTAGTGGGGCATAATATGATTCTTTGATTTTTTAAAATTTTTATTTACTCAATTGTGTGTGTGTGTGTGTGTGTGTGTGTGTGTGTGTGTGTGTAGAACCATGGAACCACCATGGACCTTCTCCATCTCCTCCTTGTTCACTTTGCCCCAGGATTCATAAGCTCCGCCTTACCAGGACCAGAAATGCAGGCCACCCCTGCTTCTGCCTGGCGTCTATATGTGGGGTTTAAGATCCGAACTCAGGACCTTCCGCCTGCAAGGCAGAGGCTTAACCCCTGAGCCACCTCTCCAGCCCCCTGATTTTTTTTGTAGTTACTTAAGTCATGGTTCTAATCCTATGTTTAATTTGAAATAATTGGACAAATGATACATTGATGTAGTGTTTGTGTATCTGTGTGTTTTGTGTAAGTGTATATGCACACACATATATGCACACACACATGTGGAAACCCATAGTGACTTCAGGTACCTTCCTCTGTCACTCTCTATTTAATCTCTAAGGCAGGATCTCTCAGCTGAGCCCAATGCTAACTGAGCAGCCAGGAGAGTAATCAAGGTAGCCATGTTGCCTTGGGGATCCCATATCTGCCTGTTGAGTTGTGGGATTCCAAGGCGCTATACTGCCTGCCTGGAATTTTCCTGCTTCATGTCATGTGAAGTCCAGGCCTCATGCTTTCAGAGTAAACATATTCTCCACTCAACTGTTTTCCCAGCCTCTTAGTCTAGTGTTGAAAAGCAAAATCCTAAAAGAAGTGTGTTTACTTTGCTAAGCTTAGATAATCTCAGATTTGATAAGTCAGAAAGTAGAGAAGTTATAATCATTTAAAAACCTACTACATTCCAAGAATTATGAAAACCATTTTTGCCTTGAATTTTGCAAAGTTGGGATGGGATTATTCCAATAGTTTTATCATTTTTTTAAATTAGAGATGGGAATTCAGTGAGGACAGTTTCTGGCTCTGACTGTGTCAACTCTCAAATCAAAAAGAAACTGAAAATAAAATTCTAAATTAGTGAAAGCACATTCCTGACATTCATTAGAGTTCACCACTGTCTGGCTGCTTCTAGATTGGCATTGCATGTTTCAGAACAGGTTGGTCCATCCCAGTAACTGGCATGCTCTTTACAAGAGTAAATAAAATTTCACAAAGTATCAACTTGAAAAATATTGTTCATGCAGATTCCTTGGCACTGTAATGATTATTTCCATCTAAAAGAGGCATATTTGTAACTGTGAACTACGTAAAAATCAGGGGACACAGCGAAAATCAGTAAGCTCTCTTGAATAAGGTGCATGTGCAGCTGACAGTAGAATGGAAGAAAACCCCCTGGCTGAGGCATCCACATGGAACAGTTCCTTATCACCTGCTGCCAGGTTTCTCAACCATGACATTGACATTCTGTTCAGGTGATGCTTTGAGGGCTGTGCCATATAGGAGGCTAATTTAGGAGCATCCTTGGCCCCTACTCCCTACCTGCCAATGGCAACTCCTCCTTGCCAAATACATTTGTAGAGATGACTTAATGTTTTATGGGGGTGAGGAGTGGAGGTAGGGAGGTTAAAAAACACTAAGTTCATAGCTAAATTCTGTTTCCTTAATCTGGTATTAGAAAGCTATGATTTTTATCAAACACTCCCTTCACACATCTTCCTTTAAATTATTGCTGTTTTGAGAGACCATGTAAGTATTCAACACTCTTGTGGAATTCCATAACATTTTTCCAGTCGACTATTAAATACTTAGCAATTCAAGGACATCTCAAATACTTACCAATTCAATAATATCCTTTATATTTTATGAACTTTTTACATCAACTCATAGGAATTGGATGAGGATAGTCAAATTCTTATTTTGCCACTGAAGCAAATGAGACCAGAAAGAAGAGTATTTGCCAAGGTCACATGGCTTATCCAGAGGGCAAGTGGTAGAAGCCCCAGAGCCCAAGAGCCTCAAACCCCCATTTCTGGATCTGTGGTACTTTCAATCCCACCTGCTTTCCACACATCTATCCCTAGTCACATTGTTTTTAATTTTCTCTGAAACATTAAGAGATTTTTGTTCTTATCAATCATCGTAGTCATTAGAGTCTTTCCACATAGAAAAATAAACATGACATTTAATATACATGTGAAGCACAAGGTTATTTTCAAAAGACAAAACAGAAGGCACTAGTCAGTTAAGTTCATAGATGTATCACAATTTCATACTGTAACAGGAATACTTTGTTTGAGATATTTTACTTAACTCAATATTATTTGAGAAAAGTCAATTATGTCAGTACTGCCCACCAGAAATGTGATACAATTTGAATAATTTCAGGTAGACATTTTTTAAAAGTGAAACAGATGAGCTTAATTTTAATAGCATTTTATATTTAATAAATTATATCCTAAACCTTATCATTTCCACACATGCTCTTAATAAAATTACTAATGAGGAAGCTATGTGATGTGAATATGCTTGTCTCCTCTTGAGAGCCATGTTGGGTATTTCACTTACACTTTGAGGTAAAAGGAGGGTAGAAGTTTAATCCAATGATGGTTCACTGTGGAGAGATGCAGATTAGAGAAGTTATCAGAGTGAGCGATTGTGCATGTGATCGGATGTTGGTGGCTTTGTAAGGAGGAGGAAGAGAGACTGGAAAGCCCTTGAGTATGCTCACACACACACACACACACTCACACACACATGCACACACACACACACGTGCACACAGGGAAGCAGGCATGCATGTATGCATGCATACATGTGAGTTTAATGGCATCTTTGACTCTTGCAGTGAGAAAGCTATTACAAAATGTGGTTGTTCAACTTTAGAACTCCATAACTGTGAGGAAAAAAATAAGATTTTGTTTTTTAAAATATTTTATTTATTTACCGTATGTGTGTGTGTGTGTGTGTGTGTGTGTGTGTGTGTGTGTGTATCAGAGGGCACTGTGTGCTCCTGTGGCAGACCAACGGTGACCTCAGGAATCATCTTGAATTGCTTCTACCTTCCCAGACTCTGCTCACCACAGCCAGAAAGTATAGGCCACTGCCACTGTTTGGCATTTATTTACATGGGACCTGGGATCCAAACTCAGGACCTTCTGCTTGTGAGACAGAGCCATAACCTCTGAGCCATCTCTCCAACCCAAAACTTCTTTTAAAAGGTTATCAGCATAAAAATGAATTGATATAGAAAGTTTTCTTTTTACCATTTTGGTCTACATTGTCTTTAAAATCTAGTGTTATACTTTATATTTACACACACCTAAATTTAAGTATAGCCTCTCATCTCTTCTCTGTTCCTCTCTCCTAGTCCATTTCCTCCTCAACCCCTCCTCCTTCATCCTTCTCCTCCTCTTCCTCTGTCTTCTTCTTCTTCTTCCTCCCCCTCTTCCTCTTCCTTCTTCCTTCCACTTCCTCTTTCTCTTTCTCCTCCTTCTCCTTTTCCTTCTTCCAGATCTGGGAATCAGACTCTAGTGCTGTGTATTACAGGCAAGCTTTCCTTCACTAACTTATGTCCCCTGTCATAGACATAGATACAATCAATGTATGCTCAGTATGTTGGCAGCTGCCATGTTGCACGCTGAGACTTCATGTGCATCATCCTAGTCCTTGTGTACAATATGACTGCTGTGATTCCTACATTTCATATTCAGTTGAAGTTAATGCTATTTTTAGATTATGGACTCAGGAACGAGAAATTTCAGGTAGCATATCATTAGAGAGAAGCAGAATTTCATTGCAACATTCCTCTAGGAAGCTTGGTGATGGGATGTGTTGATGACATTTAGTTGGTTACACAAAACTGAAAGGTAAAATTGTCATCTGTAAAGAACATTTTCATCTTTAAGCACATTCCTGTGGCTATGGCTAAAACTGACCCATCTGAGGTTTTCTTAAAATAGAAATTCTTGGTAATATTTGAGCAGCTGGCATAGTAGCTGTCCATATGTGACCCTCATGATTTCATTCTATTTTCAGTGGATAAATTTAAAATATTCCTTTCAAAATGAAAACTAAGAGGTCTAATAATTAATTAATAAGGTTACATAAGTTTCATAAGTTTCTACTATTTTTTCAGGAATTTTTTAAAAACTTTGCATGTATGTATGTGTGTGTGTGTGTGTGTGTGTGTGTGTGTGTGTGTGTGTGTATCAGAGGACACTGTGTGCCCTTAAGGAGGACCAAAGTGACTTTGAGAATCATCCTGGATTGATTATACCTTCTTCTTGCTTCACTCTGGGTTTTCCCAGACTTTGTCCACCAGGCCAGAAGTACAGGCCACTGGTGTTTCAGCCTGAAGTTTCTATGTGGGACCTGGTCTGAACTCAGGTACATCTGCTTTCAAGACAGTCTTAACCCTTGCCCCATCTCTCTAGCCCATCAGGAATTTTTATGTTGAATATCAATTGTGTGTGTGAAATTAGTAAAGGGCAGAAATGGGTTTGTCAAGGATTTTTTTTTTATTGTGTCCTGAGATTCTCTTTTGATGGTAGCATTTTAAAGATTCTTTATCCTTGTACTCATTTACAGCACAGGTATAACATCCCATTTAACCCCAATTCAAGACCCAGGTTCTTTGAAAAGTTTTGAGAAGGTTTTCTGTTAATCTGCACACTGAGGTAAGGTCTTCTTCATGAAATGGGGCCAACTTTTGTGCGACTTCGCATCCAACTTATTCTAACTTCATTGGACTGATTGCTGTGGGCAGCATAACAAAGAACCATGAAAACATACCTACATGCAATCTGGCAAGGTGACATGGTTCAAGGACTTGTCTTTCTCAGAACCAAAAGGGTATTGACATATTCCTTACTTTGTTTTCCTTACACGTTGTGATGACCAATACAGATTGAATTCACATGTTTTGAACAGCATTGTGTCAGCTTCTGTACATAAACTATGTTAATCGGTGAAAGTTTTAGGACTTTGACTTTTCTTTTAGCCCTTAAATCTCAGTTTGTAGATTGGGGAATAAGGACTGGAAAAGTTAAGCCATTTGTTGAAAGTGTCAGAGTTAACACATCTTAGAGTTCCACGTCAGCAACTTACCCCCATTGTGGCTACTGCTCCCCTCCCCCACACCCATGTCACACCACAGAATAACTTAAGTACAGCTCACTGCCAGTTTATAAACATCTTAAGTAGACAAGCAGAGTGTGAGTACGCTAAATGAAGGATAAGAACTGCTAGTTCAATTTTTAAATGACAGTCATTGCACATAGACATTTAAAAATTAAATTCTATAAAATAATGTGCAATTAATTAAATAAAAGAACAATTCAATTTGAACACACAAATTCTTAATTACTTTGCTGTATTTTGCCTTTGTCTACTTACGTCTTAGTGTCTCTGTGGTGAAACTAATGCATGATGGCGAGCTACTGTATGTGATATCACATTCATAGGCAGTAACCTGACATGGGTTATGCCCCCAGAGAACAGTAGTTAACAATTACCAGCACAACATTCAGCCCAGGTCTTACAAATGATATATGTATTATTTTGTTTTCTTTTACATGCGTTTACAGAGTTCTATATATATTTAATTAGTAGTACTTCTGTCCCAGATATTGTTATATACAGTCCATCAGAATTATCAGCATGCATTCTTAAATAAGTCTAAAGTAGATAGTCTTATTAGAGCTCTTAAATAAGCATAAGGTAGTTACCTTAGTCCTATTCCACAGATTAAAAAGCTCCGGGGACTTAATTACTTAACTTCCTTAAAATCAAACAACTCTCTAGTCATGCTTGATACAATATTGTGTGATTCCATGTTCGTAACACCTCAGAGGCAGGAATTATTGTGGGGATAGCCAGGAGAGAGTTATCAAGGATGCCACACTCCTTTATTTTTATTATGACATATTTCATTTCGATGTTTTTGCATTGAAATTCTAAATATAATTGTAAATTCCTAAAAGTTTCTATTAGTTTGCAAAGAATTAGGTTTCATTAGGGGACATTGGAGGCACAGTTTCTTTTTTTTTTTTTTTAAGTTCCTCTCTTCCTTCTTCTCTGTCTTTCCTCCTCCCTCCCTCTCCTTTGATGTCACAGCTGACCTTCTGCCCCCCATTTTCAACACTTTCTGTTCCCCACTCTTTATCTAGTTTCTAGTTTCATAGTCTTTTCCCATACTTATAGCATCTTATTTTTTGTGTGTGCAAAATCTAACCTTTATTTTTTATTTTTTCCATTTTATTTATTTTTTTAATTTTTACAAGTATACTGAGTATTCATCTCAGCTTTCTTCCCTCCTCCCTTCCTCCTATTCCTCCCTTCCTTTTACCTGTCCCTCCCATTTGGTCACACCCCTTCCTTCTGCATGCTTCTATGGACTTCAGGATTCATTCCGGCCTGTCTCTTACAACATCTTATCAACAAACACACAGATATTAAAATTGACGATCCACACATGAGAAAATACATCTGAATTTTTTCTTTCAATCCAAATCAGCCCATGAGATATATTCCTTTTAGTTCCATTATTTTCCTACAAATTCTATAATTTCATTTTTTTTAGCAACTGAGAAAAATTCATTGCTCAAATGCTGCACATTTGCATTATCCATTCTATAGGTAGACTGGTTCTGTTTTCTTGCTATTGTGAATAGAGCAGCAACGAACACAGATGGGCAAATGTCTCTATGTCAGGATACAAAATTCTTTGGACATATGCACTGGGGTGGTATAGTTCTGTCAAAGCTGTATTATATGACTGTTCTATTGTTAATTTTCTGAGGAAACTGAATACTGATTTCCATGGTGGTTGTACTAGTAATGGTAAGGGTCCTCTCTCCCACATCCTTGTCAGCATTTGTTATCATTTTCTTCTTGTATCCACTCTGACTGATTCCATCTCAACAATGATTCAGTTTGTATTTCCTTGGTGACTAAGGATGTTGAGCATTTAAAAAATATATGCCATTTTTCTTTTCATAAGGGTCCATTTCATTGGCTCATTTGTGGATCAAAAGTTTGTATTTCTGATATTTAATTTCTATAGTTCTTCATATATTCTAGATGTCAACCCTGTCTGAGGTAGAGGTGGCAAAGCTCTCTTTCATTCTGTGTTCCTGCTCACTGAAAGACTATCTTCATTTGAACATTTGAGTGAATTATTAAATACGCACATTTGAATGAAGGCTATAATGGAAGAGCGGAGAAAGGAAAGGATGAAATGGTGGTGACCCAGACTGACTGACTACCTCAGTTCAAGGAAAATATTTATAATGTCCATTTACCTTAAGAGGAGAATAAATCACTCTTTAACAATCAGTTTTCCAAATAGGAATGTTATTGAGTCAGTTGTGGCAGTGAGGATGTACCTTAGTTTCTTCTCCTGTTGCTATGATAAAAATACTCTGACAAAAGCAACTTAATGAAGAAAAGTCACCATCTAAATCAGAGAGCAATGAGTGCAAGTGTACAGCCCATTTTCTCCATTTACACAGACCTAGGATCCCAGACCAAGGAAATACTATTGTCTTCTTGGGCAGGTCTTTCCACCTCAGTCAGCCTAATGGAGAAAATCCTCCACAGGCTATCAGACACTTATCTCCAGGCTATTCTGAATTTCATTCAGTCAATATTATTCACCATCATAGCCTTGTAATCCTAGCACTTGGGAGATGAAAGAAGGAAGCCTGTAGATTCGAAGCAAATCTAGGATATAAAGTAAGAGCCTATTAAAAACAAATAAGTAAAAATCAGACAATGAAAAGTCTTGAATTGAACTTTCCTGAGATGGTCATGCTATGGCATACTTACTTGGTACTTTGCAACTTAGAGTCATGATCTTGAGGAGGAAATTTCATAGGGCTTAGATATTGTCACTGGCTTCATTATTTCTCGACAAGCAATTATTCAGGAATGTAACACAAAACCCAAGGCATAATACAACACCACTGAGTGGACAAGGGTTTTCATCTTCATATCATAGCTGATGTAGGTCAGGTATTAGAGACTTGATGATTCTCCAATGATGTGTCAGGAATCTTACTGTTCCTATTTCACAATTCCAGACCCCATTCCAAATACTACATTTTGAGTGAAGAGGACATTGGGGAATTCACATTTGGTTTTAGCTGCCTGAGATCAGACTTCTGCTCAAACTTTCATCAGTGAATTTTCAGTCACAATGCCAAATCCTCACTGCAAGGGGACTGTTAAACACAAGGAAATGTATTGATTAATACATATGTGTGTGTGTGTGTGTGTGTGTGTGTGTGTGTGTGTGTGTACGTATATGTAGACAGACATGATCTCTGCCATGTTCTCTAAAGTCAAGAATGTTTTCTTTTAATCTACCCACTCTTATTCTCTTCTCTAATCAAAGAAAATTCCTGTCTAACAAACATACCAGAAGAAATACATCTACTCTTATTTCTAATGGCAAGGTTTGGACAATGCAATTTGAATTGGGTTGACAGAGAGAAATAAGTACAGCAGATCCACTTCTCTCCTAGGATGTTGTTTAGAGAAGACTATCAAAGTCTTCATTATGTGTGTCTTGCATTTTACATTAGCTAGAATTCTAGAAGGATGTTGAGAGATCTATGATAATGTTTTTATATTTCAGCCAATAAACCATTTTTTATAACCCATCTTCCTTCTCTATGTATTTTATGTTATTTCTCACTTCTTTAATTGATAGCACTAAAACTATTTTATTACCACACGTAACATTTACTCGTTTTTGTGGGCATTTGAAAATTGTCTCTTTATAACTCCCAAGGCTCAGTGTAAAATTTGGCCTTATAAATTAATGTGAAACCTTCACCAGCAACTCCCAACCAACTAAACAATCATTAAATATGTAGGATTTATGTTGCTTCTAATCTCTGCCTCAAATTGTACACTGAACACTTATAAGATAGGGAGTAGCTTACCTGGGGCTGGGGGAATTGCTGGGTCATCACTGTTGTAATTTTAAATCTAAAACTAGGAAATTCAGGGAAGCTCCTAAGACTTGATTCCTCTCTGCAGATTCTTCCTTGAATTACAGGCTTGACACCTTCTCAGTTGATTCAGTGACATTTGCTGTACTTATTATTCTACATGTCCTCTACACAAGAGGAAAAAACCCAGGCATTTTTCCAAATGCCATCTTGGGGAATGAAGGTTTCATTTTGAGAGAGAAGATTCCCCATACTTTGTCCCCACAGAAGTACTAACCACTTTTTACAATTAGGTATTTTTTCTTGTGCGTGCGTGCGTGCATGCGTGTGTGTGTGTGTGTGTGTGTGTGTGTGTGTGTGCATTGTAGAGGGTACTTGACTACATGTACCTGTGGAGACCCAAGAGTGGGGTTAGAAATTGTCCTGGATTGCACTACCTCCTTTTTGCTTTGCTCTGAGGTTTCTCAGGCTCTGCTGTCCAAGGCCAGGCGTACAGGCCACTAAATTTTAATTGGTATTTTTACACAGATCTGGGATCTGGGATCTGCTTGCAAGACAGACACTTTACCCCTGAGTCATCTTTCCAGGCCACAATCAGGTCTTTATACATAGTTTTTACTTGATTTCCAGGTAAGATAATGTAGGGAATTATTCCCTATCACTTATTCCAATTTGGCGTCCAAAACTAGTACTGTTCTTTTGGCACAACAAAGAAACAAAGAAAACCAATAACAGAGGAACTTTTGAACTGGCAACTAAAGCTCATTCCATCCTGCTTTCCCTTCACTTTCCTTTGATGATAGCTGGCGTGTTTCAGTGACCTTTTCCAGTGCCCTGAGTGGATAAGGTGAATAGGTAAAAGCCACTCATGTGCTATTTAAAATTTTTGAGTTGGATAAGTTTGCTTGAAAAAACGGGTTTTGATTTGAAATAACACCTTTTCCACTTTCTTTAATGAAAATTTGTATCATCCTAAAATATTTGTATACAGAGTTTTAAGGTCTTGTGCTTTGAGCAGTATTCCTTGATGCTGTTCTGTAGAAACTCATTGACTTTTATTCTCCCTATGCAAAAGTGGCACTGAGTTATGATCTAATTCTTGTGAGGAATGTGATGATTACAGCAAAGCTACACTTTGTGATTTCTAGCTACCAGTAGTCTTATTATCATCTATAGGATCTTTGATTTTTCACACAGGCTTTAGCTAGGTGCTCTGCAGAATGACAGGGAAAGGTAGAAGACAGAGTTTTTCAAGAAGGCACATCAATATGTGCCATAACTAAACACAAACCTAAAGAGTCACAGTAGAGGTATTTTTTAAATACTTAGGAATAATTTCTTAAAAATGAAAATTTCAAAAACATTTCTTGTGTGAACGATGCAAGTAAAGAAGGCAAAATAAACAACACATTTTGGTTATCATTTTTAAAATATTTGCATGGCCAATTTTCCTTCTTATTTGACATAAATGGTTGTGTGATTGTTTTTAATTTATTTGATATCTATGACAGAAATGAGCCATTTTTAACAGTTACATTTCATTTTAGTGGGTTGGAATAACTCTAATTTGCATAAGTTATGTTCTGTGTTTGATCATTTTGTTTGCAGCTGACCTTAAGTTTTTACAGACCAGGCTGTGATAACTTATATTCTATGAAGAGCACTTGAACATCTAAAAATTTCTTGAAGGTGATGATATACAAAAAATACATCTACTTGTTCCTTGTCCTTTGCAGGGCACAGGCTCCAGTAATCTAGGAAGATGTCTATTTGATAAAAGCTTCTTTGCAAATTCTATTCAAAATTTCAAATACGCCATATGGTCGGTTTAATCCTTATTTCTCTCATTGTTAGTGGAGTAAACATTTTTTTCATATATTTAGGAGTCATTGTCTTTTTTATGAATCTCAATGAGGCCATTTCCTACTGTATTATTATATTATTTTTTGTCTTTTCTATGAATTCATGTATTTGAGAAAATAAAATTTAGTCTGTGATAGAAACTCAATGTGATTTTTGTTTGTTTCTCTTTTGAGGTAAAAAAAAATTGCCATGTGGTGGATTATTTTGAGTGTGAGATATCAAACATACAAATAGAATTTGCAAGTATTTCCTTTTGTGGCGTAAAGATAATTCCTAGTTGATTATAAGGCCTTTACTCTGCATGGTTATGAAGGAACTTCGCTCTTCTTTGCAGCATTTTTCTGCTGCAGTGTGTTCACACGCTGAGGAATTAGAAGGGAACCTGGTAGGCAGTGAGAAGGAGAAATCTATCCCAACATCATTCACTGCCTTGGCACATGTGCCACACGATGAACTACCATTTATCTTGGGTCTATGTTGCGCTTTCATCAGTCTTATTTTTAATAGGTTTAGGGAAGTGTTGCGTTTAACATTAAAGCTCAGCAATCCTCAGCACTAGCAATGGCCCATTGTTAAAGCAGCAGTGGCAATTACGTGGACCCATGGCATCTCATGTAATCATGATAACGATGCAGGCGATTCACACAGAGGAGACCCAAGGCCGCAAACAACGAAGTCTAGAAATCGCAGGGGAGGAGGACAGCTGCTTGAGAGACAGGTTCTTTAGTCGATGATTGAGCTTTCACTTTGCCAATGCTGGTTTTGAATCATGGAAGAAAGAAGAGGTGGCCATTGAGTCATGGAAAAATATAGAGCATGTGCCAGATACAGGACCAAACATTCCAACAGGACTCGGAATGCTGCCCTTGAGCCTTGCTTGGGAAAAACTGGAACAACCTATAACGAAATCCTATTAGCTCCAACTCTAGTAAACATCACTGCTATGCCAGGGTGTTGTAAAATGCCACTGGTCTGTAACTTGGGAACTCTTGTTTGACTACCTTGGAGAGAGACCTGCAGTAGGAAGATGGTGCACACAAGACAAGTGCTCATGCCTCAGAAAGGGGACAGAGCAGGCCAGTCACAAGGCATTCAATTATTGTACTGATGTTCCCAACACAGACACTAGATGTTAAGAAGTACTGTTGCCACGAAGTGTAAAAACTATTTCTAATGCTCTATACTAAAGTCAAAAGGTTCATCTTTCTCTTTCAAGGAATGAAAGCTCAAGCTGATTTTGTTGAAATCTATTTTGATTAGTGGGACAGAACCAGAAAGATTTAAAGGCATGCATGTGGGGGGACGTAGGGGTGGGGAGTGTGTGTTTTCCTCTAGCAGTATGTAGGGATCCAGCCTATTTTGACCAAAGTTACTTGACCAAAATAACTACAATGACTATCCCTGAGTAAGATCCTGTCCTGTCTTCCCCACATAATTTATTAGCATAATAATAATTTATGCACATATGCTAGATCAACAAACCCAACCATCCATCAAGGCTGCCTATGGTGCTGCGGAACTTAGGCCTGGCACTGTCAGCCCAATAGATTTTGAAATAAGTAAGATACATTAGAACTTGGAAGAAAATCACTATGTGAACATTCTTCATCTAATTCAAATCATGGGGATTCATTCACTAGCCTTGCTGCCATTTTTTTTTTTTTCTGGCTGCCATTTTTGAGCGCACTGCTCTGTCAGTAGGTTTTCCACCACTTACAGTTACACTTTCTGGCATCTTAGATCTCTTTGCCTTTTTCTTTACTCTCACAGAACCTTCCATCTGAGGTGGCCAGTCTTTTCGCTCCGAATTTTCCCATAGCAATATGAAAAAGCATTTTTCCCCCTCTGGCCACATTCACTTCTGTATTCTTAGGGGAGTTTAGATATGTTATAGTGGCAGGTACACAGGGTAGCTTTATGGGTGTGTGATCCATGCAGACAACTCACTATTCTAATGTCTCCCTTTCATAATGCTAATTATCTTTGTGGTAGTAGCTGCACAGTTTCAAATGGGTGCCATCTCTTTTCGTTCTTGGTTCGCTTGAGATAGAGTTGATTGATTCCCCCAGTCAAAATGGAAGCATGACACATGTCTGGTCAATCAGAGCACTTCATTTTCCTGGCTGTGGCAGTTTGTTCAAGCATGTGGAAGTGACCTAGTTAGAGCTAAAGCAATATAATAGCATTTCATTGTAAGTTCTTGAAGAGTGTACTTTCAGTTGGACTTAGAAAGAAAAGTGAAAGAAAGTGGCTTCATCTTGCTTTTATGTAGAACTAGCAGAGGGTACTAAAGAAATCGGAATTAAAAAAGAGGATATTTGGATATTATTTGAGCCTCCAATACAGTTGCACTCATAAATTTGAGTTTTTCAATTACAGAAGTCAAAAATATTTCCCATAACCTCTTTTAAGTTAGACTTTCTCTCTCTTGTAATCAATAAAAACAATCCTAACACATATAAGAACCTGTAACTTATAGATATTCCTAAATTAAGATGAGTACTGTTTAGCTTTTCATCACAATTGTTTTTCTGTCTGTCTCTGCTTCTATCTCTCTCTTTCTATTCGTCTATCTTTATTTTTGTGATAGCTTTAGAGGAGGGTGCTCACCTTATCAAAATATGGCGTAAATTCTAGTACACAATTAATGTTTTCTGAATGTAGCTGAAGAGTTTTATATTGCCTATTTGCTCTGTATATTTTTCTGAGACTGGTGAGTAACAAATTTTCTTCCTCATTTTATGATGTGTTTTGTTTTCTTCCTTTCTTCTTCAGCATGTTTCCTTTTTTGATGTCCTTTATCATTCCTATTGCTTAGAACAGTTCCAGTTCTTTACATTTATTTTCACTCTTAGGAGCTGGCCTTCTCTCTGATTTGGGTCGTACAGCCACCTGTGCTATTACTTATTCATTTTTCATCTTTGATTACATAACGTGTTTTTTTTCCCTTTTTAATAGCAATTTAGAGACATTCAGGCTGTTTTCTATAAGTACTTCCACCCACTTAGGAGAGCTCATATCGAACTTACTTCCCGACACCTGGGAATAGATATTTATCATCTATTTTTCAATGTGTATGTAAGGCTGTTTCTCCTCCAGACACAGAGGCAAGCTGAATAAAACTATTCCCCACAAATTGTTTTCTAAAGATTAGGGAAATCAGCCAAGCAACCATCTGCTGTGATGCAGATGCCTAATCACTGAAAACACATAAATAGGGACCATGTATCTGATCCTCAGGGATGGGTGCTAAAGAACACAAGGCAAGAGACAGGGCTGTGCCCTTCGGGAACCACGAGGACAGAAAGGAAGAAAATGAACTTGATGGAAGGCAATGTGAACAATTGTTTCTTAAGTGAGTAGGAACTGGTGGAGGGGGATCTGGGGAGAAGAGAGAAAGAGTGATTACCTTTGCTTTGGAGTGGGGATGATTTCATCTGAACTGCAAATGGTAAGTGATAATTATAAACCTGAGAACACGATACACAAAGGAAGGTAACCTATCAGGGTAAATGTATGGAAGCTTCTGTTTTTGATGCAGCATTCCATTTTATTTATTTACTTATTTATTTAATGGACCGAACAGACATTTGAAAGAAATACAGAGAAGGATATGGAAGGCCAGAGAAAGTAGCATTTCAGAACAGATCAAGTCTTTATATGTGATCAACTCAATTTACTGGAATAATCCAGGATCATCTTCCCACCCTAAAGTTCTTTTTTTTTTTTAAGAATTCTTTTATTTATTTATACAATTGTGCGTGTGTGCATATGTATGTGCGCGTGTGTGTGTCTGTGTGTGTGTAGAACCACGGACGAATTCGGGAACCACCATGGACGCCTCCACCTCCTTCTGCCCGGGGATTCACAGGCTCCGCCCTACCAGGACCAGAAGCGCAGGCCGCCCCTGCTTCCGTCTGGCGTCTATACATGGGATCTGGGATCCAAACTCAGGACCTTCCGCCTGCAAGGCAGAGGCTTAACCCCTGAGCCACCTCTCCAGCCCCCACCCTAAAGTTCTTAACCAGCTCCCACTCATAACCTGTTTTTCACACAAAGCAATACTCAAAGTTTTTAAAATTTTTTTATTTTTTGACATTTTCATACATAAATACAATTAATTTTTGTGTTTTCACCCCTACCCAACTCCTTCTGCCCTCCTGTTCCACATCATATTTTCTCCTTTCTAGCTAGTCTTCCTCCTGCTTTCATGTCTTTTGCATGCATGATCCATTGGGTTTCATCTGGGATGTCTGTATAGGCAACTGCCTGAGTGTGTTCATAGTTTAATAGAACATGGATATCTTCCAGAGGGTCATTGCTCTGTCTATCACAAGTATTTTAAATCAGGAAAGAAAAATATACTCTAGCATTATATTTTAAAGTTTTAGTATGAAGGATCAACTATTGACAGCAAGTCGGTCATGCTTTGGAGGTGATGATATTAATATTAAAACGTAAACACTATAGGAAGCTATGACCTCACAGAAAAACTCGGGCTTATGTATACCTGTGTATCTTTATTTTTTTTCCAAACAAATAAATGAATAAAATTCATGATTTGCACCATTCTGGGTAGTTTTGACTTAGTAAAGGCAAGTAGTCCACCAAATCCATTCCAATGATATAGGTAAAAATTTTAATGTACATATAATATAATATCAAAAGGCTTGCACAGATACAAATACATTTTTGTTGAATCTAATATGATTTTTTTCCTTCCATACACTCATTTTTAAGTAAAATATTAAGCATCTGGACTGGTGAGATGGATGCGTGGGTTAAGTACTTGCTGTGTAAGCCTGGAGACCTGAGCAAGGGTCCTCAGGAGGCACACAGAAGAGAGAAGCAGTGTCTGCTATCTCTAGCTTGCCTATGGGAAATGGGAGGCAGACAGGAGAATCCAGCAGCTTAGCAATCAGTCTTGCTGAGGCTGCAGCAATGAAGAAATCCTGTCTCACACAAGGTCAAGAGGCAAGATTTAGCTTTTGAGTTTGTCCTCTACCGCCACTCCTACACACACACACACATGTGCGCGTGCACACACACACAATTTATATACATACACAAACACATTATGTATACATACAAACTAAAAATGGTTTAAGAATACAGATATACAATGAATTTAAGTGTCTCTCTTACTGGATGAAGTAAGCAGATACACACTTAAACCCTACTCTGTGCTGAACACTATGTTTTTAGTGTGAAATGGTAAAAATAGGAAAAAAAATCTGTTATTAGTGGAAGGAATAAAACTCAATGTATCACATAACTGGGTGAATTATGCTATATTTTATAGTGAAGTCAATGCTCAGGAAAATAATAATAAAGCAAGAATATAAAATATGAAATGTTGGGGGGTGCCATTTCTGATTGTAAAAGTCACTGAGAAGATAACTGTGAGAAATAAGTTAGATCCTTGATCCCAGTCTTTATGCTACATCTCTAATGCATACAGATTCCAGTAGGTTAGTATCCCAGACACTGTAGCAGTCAGCCATGATTAATACCTGGAAAAAATCATGGGTGTGGGTGAGTCAGCAGGGGTGGGCTGCTGGTTCTGCCCTCTGGGAGCTTACATGAGGTTACAGGCTTAGAACATTCTAAACTAAGTTAAAAAATGGTCACACACCATGAGAGATGAATGGGGACTGAGCAGTACTTACATAGCAGATGTTTTACCACCCAAGAAAGGCAAAAAAAAAAAAAACAGAAAAACATTCAATAATGTACAGCTGATTTCTTTCCCCTTTCTCTTTCACTTTCTTTCTTTCTTTCTTTCTTTCTTTCTTTCTTTCTTTCTTTCTTTCTTTCTTTCTTTCTTTCTTTCTTTCTTTCTTTTTCTTCTTTCTTTCTCTTTTCTTTCTTCTTTTCTTCTTTCTTTCTTTTCTTTCTTCTTTCTCTTTCTTTCTTTCTCTTCTTTTCTTTCTCTCTCTCTGTCTTCTTTCTCTTTTTTTTCTTTTTCTTTCTTTCTTCTTCTTCTGCTTGTTTTTCTTTCTTTTCCTTCCTTTCCTTCCTTCCTTCCTTCCTTCCTTCCTTCCTTCTTCCTTCCTTCCGTCCTTCCTTCTTCCCTCTCATTCCGTCCTTCCGCCCTTCCGATATCTTCCTTTCCTCTTTCCTCCCTTTTATTCCTCCCTCCCTCCCGCCCTCCCTCTCTCCTCCCTCCCCCCCCCTCCCTCTCCCCTCCCCCCCCTTCCCTCCCCCTTCTCTCTCTCCCTCCCTCCCCTCCCTCTCCCTCTTCTCTCCCTCCCTCCTCCCCTTCCTTCCTTCCTTCCTTCCTTCCTTCCTTCCTTCCTTCCTTCCTTCCTTCCTTCCTTCCTTCCTATTTCTTCCTTTCTCTTTCTCTCTCTCTTTTCTTCCTTCCTTCCTCTCTGCCTCCCTCCCTGTTCCCTCTCCCTCCCTTCCTGTCTCTCTTCCTCCCTCTCTTCCTCCCTTCTTTCCTTCCTTCCTGCCTTCCTTCCTGCCTCCCTGCCTCCCTGACTTCTTGCCTCCCTGCCTTCCTCCCTCCCTCCTTCCCTCCTTCTCTCCTTTCTCCTTCCTTCCTTCCTTCCTTCCTTCCTTCCTTCCTTCCTTCCTTCCTTCCTTCCTTTCTGCCTTCCTTCTTTCCTCCACTTCCTCCCTTTTCTCCCTCCCTCCCTCCCTTCCTTCTGGTATGGAACAAGAACTTAAAGCAAATGAGAGAAAAGACAAGTGTCCACTTAGCACGTCGTCCACCTGAGTTACCTGGGGTCTGTGCATGAAGAGGGGACCTGCTTTGGATTGTTGCTGGCTCATGGCCCTCCACCTCCAGCATGCTCCACCCCATGAGAGGGCCAGAAACTGCCCACAGGGGCCTTGTCTGGTATCTCTGTTCTTATGTCCATGCCTATCAGTCAACTTCCAGCCACCTGTGTTCTTTCCATTATGTTTTTGTTTCTTGTAATAAAGTGGTTTTTCTTTCTTTCAGAATGAGTGTAAAGATTCCCAGAAAATAAAACCAGGTATCAGATCGCAAGGCTCCAGCAAGCCAATGCACAGATGAAACCTCTCTGCCTCTCTTGTGTGTTTCCCCAAGGAAAATGCTGCTGTTGACATGAATAGCAGCAGCCACACAATGATTCCTAAGGAAGACGAACAGCCTTGAGTCCCTCTGGACAGCTACACTCCTCTTCTCGTGACAGAGCCTAGAGCAGAGGTCACAGGGATACTTTTGCACCTGCAGCCTGACAAGACCATACCCAGTCTTCCAAAAGGAGCTCTTTCGTAACCGATGCTAATTATTATTGAGCCAAATGCATGCTTTTATTGGGGGGCAGGTGGAAGCCTCTGTCACTGTCAAGGCCATTGTCCTGAGAGCAAGCTTCAAAGTCTTTGCGCAGATGTACATATGACCCCAAAGTCCCAAGTGTTGCATATAAGTTGTTCATGAAGAATTCATCAGAATTGTTATCCGTTCTTTAATGAGATGTTCAGCTCTCAGGTGAATGACAAATGCTAATGAGGGAAAGAGCATGAGTGGATACTTGTGATTTATCCTAAGTACTTGGACTCTGATGTTGGGCCTTAGGGTGCCTGTGAGATGTCGAGCCCTGCCATCTGCCCTCAGAGAGAGTCAACAATAACTCTGAAAACCATGGATCTATGGAGATTTACTTCTAAGGACCTTCATCTGCTTTCTGGTGACTTTTGTGAGAAGAGACTCAGGGAGCAGAATGAAGGAAAGAGAAGAAATGCAAGGACCTTAGTTACTCAGCTGTAGGTAAAGCCAGGTGACGCTAGTTGAATACCAGGGCAGATGTGGGGACTTTCCTTGACAGCACCCCCTGTCTTATTCTGGAAAAGAGCTGAAAATGTTCCCCCCTATTTTTTCTGGCTTCAATCTATCTTTTCTGACTTTTATGCATTCTGGGCTGTACCTTAATGGTTTTTTAAGGTTTCTCTTATATATTAAGGTAACACTACAAAAACACACACTGAGAGACTGTCCTCACATTTATTAGTTTGTTCCTAATGCTTACTTTACATTTTTTGTTTGTGAGAACTTTAATCAAGTATTGATCTAAGAAGGGAGTTCACCTATTCCCTCATGTCTCAGGGACTTATTGAACTAGATATACCCTGGAAAGGTATTTTGGGCTCTTGTTTCTTCTGTAGCATATTTTTCTTTGTTTATCTTCTAGTTGTCATTGTTTCCAGTGAGAATTCTGCAATGTCATCTGTATCTTGTTCCTTTGTATGTGACATATCTTTTCTGTATGGGTGTTTTTGAAATTACTCTCTGTTATGAATTACAAACAATTATATTATTAGATCTCAATGTGATTTCTTCAGGTATCTCATGCTTGAGTTTATTGAATCTCTCTCTATATTAATCTCTCTATATACATATCTATCTATCTATCTCTCTCTCTATCATTTGCAATTTTCATCAAATTTGGCCTAGTTATAATACTGCTCTCTTCTTCAAACCAGGAGTTCCAAGTGTACATATATATATTTGGACTTAGGCCATATCTTGTCCTTTTTCATTTTTTTCAGTATCATTTTCTTCTCCATACTTTACTTCTTGACAGTTTACATGCTAGGTCTTTAAGTTTACCAATATTTAATTTATCCCATCCTTCAGACTGTGTATATTTTTACCTCTATGATTTCTGTTTGTATGGATTTTTTATTTTTTGGAAAGATTTATTTTGGCTCACAGTCAAAGTAAATAATGATGGAAGGAACTTTGATGTGGCTGTTTATATTACATCAATAATCAGGAAGAGAGAGTGAGGATTCCTCTTTCATTTTTCAAAAATACTTTTATTTATTATTTGACAATTTCACGTTTTTATGTTTTGATAATATTCACTCCCATTTGCTTTTTTTCCCTTTCCCAACTCCCTTCTGAACCTCTTGATTCCTAATTAGTAGTGCCTTTTTACTTCTTTCATTTCTTTTTTAGTGATCCTCTCAGTTTAAAGTTGTTAGCATAGACATTGGTTCAGGGTCATTTGCTGTAGTATAGATAACTTACCAGTGGCTGAAACACTGAAGAAAAAATAAGACTTCCTTCTAAAGGAAGTTCTTTATGTAGAGGTGAGACCTCATGGACTCCTCCCCAGTTCATGCTGGAAATATTGATTGGCTCAGTGTTTTATAAGTGCTCTGTATTTAAGCACAGCTGCTGTGAGTTCATGAGGATAATAATCATGATGTGTTCTAAAGAGTGTTTCATAGCACTCCTCCCCATCCTTTTTTAAAATTTTTTATTTATTTTTTATTATTCATTCAATTGTGTGTGTGTGTATGTGTGCGGTGTGTGTGGTGTGTGTGTGTGTGTGTGTGTGTGTGTGTGTGTGTGTGTGTGTGTAGAAAATGGGCGAATTTGGAAACCACCATGGACCGCCTCCACCTCCTCCTTGTTTACTCTGCCCGGGATTCACAGGCTCCGCCCTACCAGGACCAGAAACGCAGGCCGTCCCCGCTTCCTCCTGGCGTCTATACGTGGGGTCTAGGATCAGAACTCGGGACCTTCCGCCTGCAAGGCAGAGGTTTAACCCCTGAGCCACCTCTCCAGCCCCTCTCCCCATCCTTTGTAACTTACATTATCTCAGTCCCCTATTCAGCTCTGGAGGGAGTGGTATGGATGTTTTCATTTAGGAATGAGCATTCAACAGTCACATATAATTAATACTTTGACCAATTATGAGACTCTCTGCATTAACCTCTGTCCACTCAATTTTATTACTGAAGCTGAGAAATACACTAATCTGCATGTATAAACATAAATATTTGGAAATTAGCTTGATAATATGTCCATTTATCAAAACAGCAGTGATCTCCCTAGTCACAGGTTTTTAACCAGATTTCCAATAGCAGACATAAATTTCCCCCTGGGGAAGAGAACTCAAATCCAATAATAAAATGGTCAGTTAGCTCATAACAGTCATACCACTATTGCACCAATGGGCATATATTATTGAACAGGTTGTTATTGAAGCACACAAGTTCCACCACTGGATAAAACTGCTAATGACTTTTCTCCCTAGTGGCCTGTATAGCACCTCTAGTATGTGAAGATTAGACAATAGAGAGGAAGGTTCCAGTTCAGTTATCCTTGCATCCTGCACCCAACACTTCTTATCATCTAGTTCTGGTTGGCGGCCAAGAACAATAAAAACAGCCTGCATTGTTGTTGTTATTGTTGTTTTGAGAGGAGGAGGGGTGCTCTGGAGCCTCCTTGCTTAACAGCTCATGGGGAATTACCCCATGCCAGGTACTAGAGGAGTTTGAGGGAGAAAGATGTAAAATGTTGGATTATTGTTAAGCATAAGTTGAAATGGAAAATTACTGAAATCCCGAATATAATCAAATAAGGACATTCCAGAAACACCAACCCACCACCAGGTCCTGTGCCTGATGTCCATAATACCCAGCTTGTGGGCCCTCAGCTTGTTCTACAGACACTTAGCAACCTTTCTGCTTCTGGAAAGTTCTGCTTCAGTTGACGTGCCTCTGCTCTGCTTTAGCAACAAAGGAAAGTACAAATTAAATTTGGGTCTGGAGTCCTTGGAGAGAGATCTCAGCTTCAGAGCACTGGAGAATTAGACTTCTCATTTCTACCCTAATTGATGTCTATGAAATTATTCTACAATAATTTTTGCAATGGGTTGAAAGACTTAAACAGAGATGGGTTGAGGGTAGCATTCCTCAAAACTAAGAATATATAAAAAAGGGCATACAATAGCTCACTGCTTTGTAAACAAATTAAAAAAGAAAAGAAAGGGAGCTTGGATGGAGGTACGCTGTATGAATGGATAAGGATATTTTCAGAAGCCATATGCTATTTTTGCCTTTTTTGTTTAAAACTTTTTGCATTTATTTTAATGTGTGTGTGTGTGCATGTGTGTTTGTGTGAATGTAACTGGATGTGCATTGAATGGCACTTTTTCCTCTTGGCAGCCATCTTGAACTTTCCCTAGTCTCAGCAAGTAAGCTTGGTAGGACTCAGAAAGTTCCTGAAACCGACAGGCTTCGGGAGAGGAATCCTTCCAGGATGTAAACAACAGATGGGATAAGAGACTTGTTTGCCAGCCAAACAGATAAAAGGAGAACTGAGCATTTTCAGCCAGTTTGAAGAGGACTCTAGAGTAGTTACTCTGGAAGAGGCTGCAAGAAGCTGGGAAGAGGTGACCAACAAACAGTCCAGCAGTCAAGAAAGAACTGGAATAGTCCAGAATCCTGGAGGATACTCTCTCTTAGCAAGTCATACATACCCAGGAACTTCAAGGATGGAGATTCTGTTAGTTTCACCCATGCTGAGGGAAGGCTTTCTAGGAGCTGCCTTTGAATCTTTCCTGCTCCTGTAAGGAACCCTTATCCATCGGCCAGTAAGTAGCCTCAATAAATTCATTTGCTTATCAAGTTGGACCTTGGTGTGATTATTACTTTGATCTATTGTAGTTTAGCTCCTATCTAGGGTGGATGGACAGTCGTGTGACATTTCCCCAGGAAAAGTGATTATACAACTGTATTCTACGGCAAGCATGTGGACATCAGAGAATAAGTTTTGGAAGTTAGTTTTCTCCTTCTACTGGTTCACGGATGACTTATTGGTGGGTAAATCATTGAGAAGAGAATTTCAATATTCTTTCAAGGAGATGTAGTGTCTCTTGAGATATTCCCTTTTCCATTTTGAAGTTTAAATAGACAAAATATTGTGCAGGTCTTGAGGTTCTTTGATACAACATTCCTGTTAGGACCTGAGGATTTTGCTTTCTGCCTAGTTCTCTAACTATTAAGTGAATACTAATAAAATTCACATTATCAGCTGGTTATAATTCCCCTATTACATAGATAGAAATGCAAATACATAATCTCAAGATCTTTCAGTTTTTCTTACCTGTGTTTTTACCCTTTACTCCTGAGTTTCAATAGCATTTGTTGGGGAGTTGCTTCAGACTACTTATTATCTCTTCTGCTATTTATAGTGCATCACATTTACTGAATTAATTCAACTGTTTTGTTATCGTGTTTTTCTAGGACCTCTTTTTTATTTATTCAATTGTGCATGTGCTTGTGTGTTGTATGCATGTGTGTGTGCGTGTGTGTATGTATGTTTGTGTGTGTAGAACCACAAGCGAATTCGGGAACCACCATGGATCACCTCCACCTCCTCCTCGTTTACTCTGCCCCAGGATTCACAGGCTCTGCCCTACCAGGACCAGAAACACAGGCCGCCCCCGCTTCCCCCCCCGCTACCGCCCCCCCCCCCCCGGCATCTATACGTGGGGTCTAGGATCTGAACTCAGGACCTTCTGCCTGCAAGGCAGAGGCTTAACCCCTGAGCCACCTCTCCAGCCCCCAGACCTTTTTTTTTTTTCCTGAAAAATTTTTAATTTTACAATGTTATAATTTGCTATTTTCTGCTTAGTCTTTCAGCTCACTGACTTCTTTGGTGAACATGGCACTGCCTTTCATGGCAACATGTTTCTACGTATCCTCATAGATTCCTGATTATTCACATTTACAGTTGATAATCAGTGCTTAAATGTTTTGATTGAAGTAGCAGCCTCTGAAAATTTCACAGGAGGGTAGATATGTAATTGTCAGATTGCAAGGATTCCTTGAGCAAGTGAGAACTTCCTGGTAATTCT
Source organism: Typhlomys cinereus (assembly GCA_023101885.1). NCBI lineage: Eukaryota > Metazoa > Chordata > Mammalia > Rodentia > Platacanthomyidae > Typhlomys > Typhlomys cinereus. The sequence continues at coordinate 3,989,541 of JALPQD010000070.1, read as the reverse complement.
GTAGTCTAAATTTAGGAGGTTACTGCGCTATTTCTGTAGGCAAAGTATTTATTCCAGAAATCTTTCATGCAATAATGCACATTTCAGAAAAATATGCATTTATGGAATGCAGTGAAGTTGAAGTCCGTTGCTTTCTTACTGTTCTTTCTTTTTCTGTAAAGAGTGAAATTTCTTTTGTATCTACTGTTTTATTCTACCCTTGCTTCGCAGTATAAACACTTCTATACTAAGTCTTGGGGAAAGGAATCAATGGTTCAAGGCCCTTGTTATGAAAGAGTGAAAATTGAGAATTCTACAGAATTCTGAAAAGGTGGGGTGGCTTACCTTTAATTCTGGAACATGTAAAGGGGAGGCAGGTGATCCTCAGAGTAGTCTGGACAGGGATACTATACAAATCAGCAGGCTTTATTTTCAACTGAGAGTCTCTGCCTCAGTAAATAAAGTGGACAGCAATTGAGGAATATTGCTGACCTCAATCCTACTAACAAGCACACATGCTTGCATGTAGATTCACATACATGTGAACATACATACATATGCATTTAAATGAAATATTTCTGTAAGATCATTTCCTTTATCTCATATTTTCTTTGGTCGGGAGCTAAAGAAAAGATATTTGGGAGAAGCATAGCTGCTGTCCATAGCTTACATAAATAATATAGTACAACATGTGATAGAGTTGTAATTTTTCAGAACATGGTGCTTTAACCACTCTGTGTAAGTCCTAAGTTCCTCTTGTTCTGTACTCTGTATTTTGATTATATGTGAAGCAGCTTTTTAGTGGTAATTTTCTTTCTCTATGTTTGAGGCTGTTTTCTCTGATTTTGTTGCCCTGACATTTTTACTCCATCTGTTGTCTATCTTTTAGGAATTCTTCAAAAATTTCCAAGAGCTGATGGCCTTCTTTCTGTTTGCTACTCATAGTAAGGATTTGTTGTTTTCAAAATACAATTACTTAGTAAGGAAGATTGCCTGAAGTACTTTCTATTCACTTTGGCATAATCCTTATCCTACTACCACTAAGGCAAATAAAAGGGGGAAACATTTTAATAATTTAAATACATTTTTGAAGGACAGTTTTTGTAAACATGTCCCTAAACTTTATGGTTACTTTATGGGAGATTCATTGTCCAAGGTCATAATTGATTAGAAATTTGTCTGAAATTGGAAATCATAATAATACTACATGTGAACATTGTATTTCAAAACTGGCACATATGTAAATTATATTTGTGCATGATTGTACCAGTCTGATTAAGGTGATTTTCTTTCTCCCAAGAATAAATAAACTTTTGTAATTGTAGTGTAGATGCCTTTCAAGCTGTCTGTGTAAAACATGAACTGTATTTTCTAGATTTGGTTATTGTAAAGTGGACAGAAATTTAAAGCCATATTGTTGTTTCAATTTTATTCCAACAATCACATCATTGCCTACTAAACTGTGTTGTAGAAATTATTGCCCTTATCACAATACTTCAAAATAGTCTTTTTTGAAGCATTTCTCTCCTTGCATCATGAAGTTGTTTGCCGTTTTATAATTAGGCTACACAATTACAGAAAATACAGTAGACATAAACAGTTTGGAAAACCAAGGTTCCTAATTCTTATACTCATACATTTGAAGTGGTTGGTGCAAAAGAGGAAAAATACAGAGTGGAATTTCAGCTATGAGCATTTAGATACTGAGCATCATGCTATGCATAACTGGGAGGAAAGGTCTCACTTATCCGGCCCTTATGCTACAAGGAATGGAATTAAAGGCTTTGTTGCAAGGATGTCCTTACTTAATCAAAAACAATAGCAACATTAAAAGTAGACAGTCTACTAGGATGAAGAACAACAGCAGCATCAAAAGTAGAGAGTTTATTAGAATGATGTAATGCATATACCAGAATGGAATAATGTATTTCAAAAATATGTGTGGGCAAGCTTTAAGATCACATGCACAGACGACTTTTGAAAGTTGTCACCACATGCACAAGAGAGCAATCCAAATAGAAATATGTGTGATGATTCATAGGAGAGGAGCCACAAAGGCTAGAAACTATATAAAATGATTAGTTATCACGGAAGTGCACACTAAGAAACTAAATGCAATTTTTCATTGACAGACATTGGGAAACATTTGAGAGGTAAACAAAACCAATTACTAGACATGTCGTGAATCTTTTGTCTTTCTCACACACTGTGTGGGAGAATCATTGATGGGTTAACCATTTTGAAAATAGTACTGCTTTTACTATTTGGTAGCATTAAGTACATGAATTTTCTGTGACCTAATAATGAATCTCTTAGGATATTTACCTATAGGCATTTGTGCACTGCACAAATGGAAATATATCATGGATGCTTTCATACATATACATAGGTGTTTGTATATTCGCATATATATTCTCACACAATAAAGATTCTTAAGAACTCTAAAGACACATCTAAGTAAGTGCTTATTACCTCATTATTGTGATAAAAGCGATTTAAAGTGAACCAGTAAATACCTTCATGAAATCACACAGGTAAACTGTGATAATTATGTATGATAGAACAGTATGCATCAGGGGGAATCAATTGTTTAGTTGTACATATGACATCATGACAAGATCTCAAATGATGGCAATGAGCAAATAAAATGTAAAACAAGTTAAATTAATTAAAACAATTGCTATTTCCAAATTAATTAAATTATATTAATTCATATAATATATAAATTTATTACTTATAATAATTTATAATAAAAATATAACAATATTACTTCTCAAATTTTAAAAATGGAACTACTAACCTGGAGAGATGACCCAGGGTTTAAAGCATATGCTTTGCAAGGGGACCTGAGTTCAGATCTTAAATCTCACGTAAAAATGCAAGGTGGAAATTTCCAAGTCCTGGACTTCTGGTACAGGAAGAAGGAGCCTGGAAAACTCCAGAGTAAAGAAATGAGGATGTAAGAACAATCCAGGATATTCCCAAAGTAATTTTGGGACTTCTATAGACACACACACCCAAGTGATTTCTTTTATGTATACTTGCTCATAAGCACACCCTATATTCAAAATATGCAAATATAATAAAGCAGCAAACACTTATGAAACACATATAGACACTGACATAGCATAGGCAGTAGCTCACTACACATGGGATGGCAGAAGGGAATTGTAACATCATGTAATGATTAAAATGATTAATTATATGAGTAAATAAATCAATAAAACTAGATGGTGAGCGATCTTGCAAGAACCAGGGGTGATGACAGACAATGAACTCGCAGACAAAAGGATCTTTTCCCTCCTCACATGTGGTTCAAACCATGCCACAACAGGAAAATGCAATAACACAGGGGTTTCTGAAATAAATGAGTAATCAAAATAATAGTAGGCAGTGAGACTTATTACAGAGGGAAGGCCAGAATTGCTAAAGGGAAACATGGAAGAAATGGCCAGAGAACACACAAACTAAACCCTTAAAGATGAGTCTGAGTTAGCCAGATAAAGCAGATGAAAAGTTACAGTTAAAAAAGATTATTTTACTAATATATAATATTTATAAGTTGCAAATGGTTGCAGTTATAGTTTATACTTGTAGATTGGTTTAGAAGCAACATTACATCCCGGATATATGCTAAGATTGTTATCATTTCTGTAGGCATTAAAATATATTTTTTCTTTTATTTATTTAAGTGTGTGTGTGTGTGTGTGTGTGTGTGTGTGTGTGTGTGTGTCTATCAGAGGGCACCTTATGTCCCTGTGGGGGATCAAGGGTGACTTCGGGAATCATCCTGGATTGCTTCAACCTACTTTTTGCATCATTCTGGGATTTCTCAGTCTCTACCCATCAGGGTCAGAAGTGCAGCCTACCACTGTTTCCTTTTCCACCTAGCATTTTTATGTGGGACTCAGGACTCAAACTCAGGACCTTTTGCTTGCAAGGCAGTGTCTTAATCCCTGAACCATCTCTCCAACCCTAAAATGTATTTTTGCATGCATGCACATAAAACATATATTAAAGAATTTATCATGTGAAAATGATGTTTGAAATTCTATAATATATGGAGGAAATTCTGATGCTTAAGCATGTTTACTGCCACTAATATCAGTATAAATTGCATTTGCCTATAAACAGTTATGAAGCAGTAGGCTCCATAAAGCAGAAGTTTCTTCGTTCATATGAAACAGATCTGAGATGTGCTGCCCTGGAATGACATGCCTAGATACCACCATGATGGTTATTTTATGTGTCCCCTTGAGTAGACCACAGAGAAGACCAGATATGTAGTCAAGCATTCATCTGAATATGTCTGTGCAGATTTCCACCAATGAGACTGACATTTAATTGGAACAATAATCAAATAATAAATTGAATAAATCAAAGTGAAATCTTTAATGTTAATGTGACTGATTAAATCAGGTGAAGTTATGTAGAGACCAAAATGCTGAGAGAAATTCCCGAAGTCTGACTTCCCTAAGAAGGGATATCATTCTTTTCCTGCCAATGCCCTTGGTGCTGCTAGCCTTCAGATTGTAAGTATATCACTGTCTTCCCTTGGCCTCTGGTTGACTCACTGCTAATATTGGAACTTGTCAGTGTCTGCAACCTCATAGGCCATTTAATTTCTTGCTTTATTGACTCATTCCCTATGTAGAGCACGTGCATATATACACCGTCCCCCACTACTACTATTAAATCTGACCTGTTGAGTCACCAGTGTCCCACCATTGTGCAGCCTTGGCCTTTCGAATATAAGCCCCTACCTTTGAATTCTTGCCTTTAATTTTTGGGTTCCAGCCAAGTGAGCTCACCTGACATTCTGCTAAATTCTTTTATTTTTAATATCTTGCTTATTTGGTATGAGAGAGAGAGAGAGAGAAAGAGAGAGAGAGAGAGAGAGAGAGAGAGAGAGAGAGAGAGAGAATGGGCTTCTAGGAATATGGCTGTCACTTGAAGTGGAAGCTCAGAAATCTTCCTCAGTGTGGGACACTGCCACTTCTACTATCAAAAGAAATCTTCAGAAAGAAGTGGCAGTGAAGCTCACATAGACACTTCCAGGCTGAATCACAGCTTGTAATATCTGACAGTATGTAATAGATCACCCAGGAAAGTGTTGAATTAAAAAAAATTAGCACTTCTAGAATAATCCCCTTACCATGAAATCATATGGAGACTATTTAATGCTTTGTTCCATTCTTTTTTTTTTAAACTTTTTTTAAAACTTTATTATTATTATTTATTCAATTGTGCACGTGTATGTGTGTGTGTGCGCGTGTAGAACCACGGACGAATTCTGGAACCACCATGGACCGCCTCCTCCTTGTTTACTCTGCCCCGGGATTCACAGGCTCCGCCCTACCAGGACCGGAAACGCAGGCCGCCCCCCCTTCCACCTGGCATCTATACGTGGGGTCTAGGTTCCGAACTCAGGACCCTCCGCCTGCAAGGCAGAGGCTTAACCCCTGAGCCACCTCTCCAGCCTCATTTTGTTCCATTCTTTTATAGATATAAATTAGTGTAGACTATGACTTCTAAGACAATGCTGCTGAGTCTCACCCATCCCTACCCCAGAGGCCCAGAGCACATCATAGAAAATGGGCAAAAAATTTATAAGAGCTTGGAGTGGGAAGGTGGTGGGTTATACATTATCTCCTGGACATGACACCGCTGTGATATACAAAAATTTCATAGTAGATATGTATACTTACACAGGAATTACATGGAAACTGTCTTACTATCTTATAATAACATTAGAAAGATCCCAAGAAGCTCCACACCTCTTGAGATACTGATGAGGATTAATGCTGATAAGGAATTAAAGGAAGATGCTTTCCTCAATGGTATATCCACTGATCTAGGATGCTTGCTGGAGCATGAATCAGATTGGGTAAAAAGTAATCACAGGCTAGATAAAATATAGTGTGCTACACAAGCACAAAGATTTGAGAATAGGAGAGAGTGTGGCAGGAGAGATGAAGAGTCATAAGGGGAAAAGGAGGAAGATGGGATTTGGGAACTACATGTTGAAAATATTATAAAGTCATTATTTAATGCATATAATGTTAAGTAAATAAATAAATAAATAACATAGAAAGGGAAATTGACTAGCAAATATAGTACTGTGCACATACAGGCAGGGATAAATATTTAAGTCCTGTGATCATCCCAAGTCAGATAGAAGGTATAGCATTCTGTTTCTAAATCCAGCTGCACAGACTCAGGCAAGGAGTAAGAAGTGCACTTTAAAACACCTTTTTTTTTTTGGTGACCACTTAGCATGAAATAAGGAGACCATGTGCGTGCACACGCACAAGAGAGAGAGAGAGAGAGAGAGAGAGAGAGGGAGAGAGAGAGAGAGAGAGAGACTGAGAAACTGAGAGACTGAGAGAGAGACAAAGTGAGAAGTATTGAGTGTCAAGGTAATAGTAGAAATACTATCCTAACACCATGAATAGAGAGGAATAGGGATGAGACCTGCACATTGGCCCTCACCACCACTGTGCAGAATTGCTGAAATTGAGTCTGTGGTTTTAAAGTTGGAAACTTGGAGTTTGCTGGAGGTGATCAATTTATTGGTAATATCAAGGCCTATTGTATACTTATCCAGTAGAGTGTTAGGCTGTGAAAACATGATGTGGAGTTGAGAAAGAAGTTTTGGGTATTCATTTGGTTGTAGGACCTTGTGAATATGTTAGTATAATAAAAACCAGGATAGTGGGGAAGAGCCAAAACTTAAAAAAAAAAAAAAAGAATTCTAGAAAATGCTGCTGCAAAATATCTATGTCAAGAGATTTTCAAATTTAGCTAATGAATTATTATGAAGAAATTTTAAGTGACTAATAATATATTATTTAAGCATAAATCAGCTTTATAAATTTGTATATAAAGTTATTTGTATATAAAGTTATTTATTTAAAAAGTTTAAACATCATCTCTTTGTTCTTATGTCATTATTTTCACTAAAGAAAAATTCTTCATTTCATGTAAGACCTAATCATTAGCCTTTGCTCTGAATAATAATAAAATGGAAATGAATAGACATTACTTCATAGAAGTTTTATCTGCATAGACATACCACATTTAGCCTTAAAAGAGAAAATATATAGGTTCAGCCACTTGAAATGTACTTTCCATCTACACCATTAATTGTTGCTTATTTTTTTGAATAAAATTTTATGTTCTTTTGGTGCTAGAAAATGGAAATAATTTTACCATCATAATTTTCCTATTATTATTTCAATCTAGGTTTGCTCAGGACAGAATGGCAAAGCACTAGAAATAATGATGTACATAATATTCTATGCACAGAGAAAAGGTAAGTTAGTCCTGACAGTTACTCATTTTAACACTGATACATGAAAAGCCAGTTTTTCCTACACACAAATGCACACCCGCATGTGCAGACACACACACAGTTACACATGCTACTCTTAATAACAATGTTAAGAGCAAAAGTGATCCAACTAAATGGCTTACTCACACATACATTCAAAAAGAGATCTCACTTCACTGCAGAAAAGGCACTTGCTGGTTTTGAAGGGTCTGGGAAAGGCTATCTCCACTTCTGCCCTGGGAGAGTTCACTGTGTAAATGCTGTTCAGGGCTAGTGCTGCAGGCTCTAGAAGAATGTCACCAGGGCAACGGAGTCCCATGGTAACAGGACAGATCAAAATGACTCAACACGTTGGTTACAAAGTCCTTTTCCTGGCTGTGAAAAGCAAGGATGTATCATTGGTGATTCAGTCCTCGGTATTAATAGTCAGTGATTGTGATACTTCTCTATAAATGCCATTTGCCCTTCTTGTATATTTATTGGTCCATATTTTCTGTCTAATCCCCACATATTGTCACTCTTCCCTAACTGCTCACAGTGAAGACCTGTGATGTGAGAATTAGTCAATGAAATCGAGTTATTGCTAGAATCAGGTAATACAACACCTCATGATTCAGAAAGAAGTGATAGAGCTATTGGAAATATTTCAAAACTATAAACTTTATGAAAAATGTATTAGCTTTTTACAATAATTTTTTTGTACTTTGTAAAAGAGTTCATATATTAATAATGAATAATTAATAAATCACCCTACTCTCTTCTTTGATGAACATTTGGTATGGTAGAAACTACATTTAAATAAGAAAAATTGAGCAAAATATCTTAATATTTGCCATTTTATAATTCAGATCAATTTAATTATACTGTTTTGGTGAGTAGTTCCATACATACTTTGGTAGAAACCCAATTTGAATTGATAGCACAAATGTAAAAGAATTGTGATATAATATTTTCTTTAACCATATGATCCAGAATTCTGAATGTAAAATGCAAACTAAATCCAACTTTGAGTAAGTGTGATTAAAGTTTAGAGTCAAGATGCAGCGATTATTAATATTTTTTCGTGAGAAACTGCTGCATTCAAAACATCACTCTGCTGAGATCACGGAATAAGGAGGTGAAATTGAGTGCTACCTTCTTGTCATCAAGTTCTACAATAATATATTCCAGATGCTTCTGTTGGAGGTTTACGGGGAAATCAAAACATATTGTTTGTTGAGTAATATCCCTGGCACCTGTGTTTTAAGTTCCAAGGATTTTGGGGCCTTCAATAACTTGTTTATGACTTGGTCATGTGAACATTCCAGACCCAATGATCGGCTTTAAAATACTTACAGACAATTGCACAAAGACAACCATGGGAACGAATCACTTCTTAATTAGACTTGAACATAAAGCATTTGAGGATCATGCAATGAACTCTGATCTATCTAGAATAGTAGCTCTGTGCCCAGTGGGTGTCTGGGATTCCTAGCACTGCCTTCTGCTGGCAGATTCTGCTTGTTTTGCTCACTCAGTCTAATGGGTATGGTTGGTGGCTCTTTGTTCTAGCTCAGTTCATCTAGCATCTCTCTACCCTTAGCTGTCTGAAAAGTGTCTCCACATTGCTGTCCTCTGTCAACAGCCCTTCCTCATGGGCAGTTCATCTCAGTGTGATTCCCAGGCTGACGGTGTCTGTATCATCTGGAACTGATTAGCAAGGCACATAGTGGGGCCTCACAATTGGCCCACAAATCACACATTCTGGAGGAGAAGATAAGTGATCTTGATGTGTGTGTGTATGTGGTTTTTGTCTTTTTTCATGGTCCTAGGGATAGGATCCAGAGCCTCGTATGTTGGGCCTGCTCAGGATTTGCCCCAGGGCATGGCCAAGCATATGGGACTAAAGATGGTGTTGAGAGCTAGTGTCCTGGGCTTAACCTTGATCACATTACAGAGACCCCTAATTGGCTTTTAGGTATTGACCTGCCTTCTGTGCTGAGTGACATTGGACTTGACCACTAGCACCTGAAGGATGTGTTCACCTTTGACACAATTGGGTGCCCGTTTGGTGCCTTGTAGTCTTTTGTCTATATAAGCTGTTTTGTTACCCCTAATAAGCTGAGATTTGCTCTGACAAAGGCGGAGGTGGGGACAGCGGGACTTAACCTTTCTTCGTCATCGCAGCAGGCTGCACAATAGTGTGTATGAGTGTGTGAGTGGGTGGAGACATGCCACGCCATGGGTGCAGGACTCTACACTCGTAGATTTGTAGACAAGTGATACATAACTGGACTACATCCCTACTTTTCAACTTTATTTGAGTAAGCCAATTCATTTGAATCTGATATTCATTAAAGTTTCAGAATCACAGCCCCACCCTGGTCAATGACCACATTTCTTTAGAAATACCCACCCTTCTATCAGGCTGAACTCTAACTTCCTTTTTGGAACACTTCTTATGAAACACCACGATTATTTCTATTTCCTTCCAAAGTGACATCATTACATATATTTTCCTTATGTCCTTATTTCAGTAAGCTTATCTATCATCCTGTTTCAATGATATAAAATGGACAATAATCACTATAAAACATAGGGTTGGTTGTTTACAAAACTCAAGCAAATGCAGCATGGCATCAAATCAAGTATTTTCACCATTCTCAGTCTTCTGTAGACTTAAGGATCTCCCATGGTTTATGGTATGAACACATATTTCTTCTTTATTTCTGCTGCTTCCCAACTCATTCTGTTTATAGAAAAACTAAGTAAAACCCATTACTTTTGATAAACACATATGTTGTTCCCAAATTTTAGCTGTTGTAAGCAGTGCTACATTGAGCATTGTGTTGATACATCTCTGTTGATATGTTTTTGTGGAATTTCTGCATCATAGAGGGCACATGTACATGATAATATGTTTTAATATTTTTTCATATTCTTGATATTCTGGTTTCCAGTGCTTCATCGATCTTGGAGAACTGTCCCCCCTCCCAGGATTAGTTAAAGAGCAACGAGGAGAGGACCAGTGGATATTATGAATCACAAGTTATTTTCAATATCAACATCTTGTATTTTGTTAGTCTTATCATCCCTTAATGAAAAAAAATTCCTGAGCACATCTTCAAAGAATCTTTAGAAACCATAAGATATATTACTAATAAGTTAAGACCATACAATGCAGAACCATCATACCTGGGCCATTTCAGAGTTCCTGACTCCCAGATTTGGGAATATTTTATGAGAAAGTTATTTAAATATTTGTGACTTGGTTTCCTAGACTGTAAAATGAGGGATTTAATAATACCTCAGCATCACAGAAGAGAAGCAGTTTCAGTAAGCTTCAGGTACCTATAGAAATTCCTAACTCTATGAAAACACTTGCAATTGTCATCAATATTGACAAAATTGCTTAATCAGCCTCTAAAAATTGAAAGCAAATTACTCTGAACATACTTGAGATCCTATGTATTTGTTCAATTTCTAGGAAGACTACTAATTTTTAATATATATATATCACTTTAATTTTCTTCTGATGCTTATCCATATTTCTTCTTTAAAGTGCTTATTGATTACTGATCAGTGAATATTTGTGTAATGATTAAAATTGGAAGTATTTCTGACTATATCTTAATATTTTTATGTCATCTTTAGTCACATAAATTCTTAAAATTTTATGTGGCTCACAGTTTTTCCTGTTTATCTGTTCTACTTTATTTATTGGAAAATCCTCTAGCATTTTCTCTAGTTCTTATATTAACCTTCTTCATTTATGATTTATTTCTTCTAAACAGGGGTTTGAATATCTAAAAAAAAGAAAAGAAAAAGAAACAACACTTTTGGAATCAAAGGGGCAGGTACTATACAGATAAAGGAGAGCATCCCTACCTGTGGGTTTACCCACTGAAGGGCTGGAAGCCTGGTCCCCTACTATTGCACACAACCCAAAAGGAACCTTGCAGTCCATATTAACAGACAAGCAAGAGGATGGGATCAAGAGGAATGGTGAAGGGAGATGGTGAGAAGGGAGGGGGGAGGAAGGAGGGAGGAGAGAAATGGATAATTACTAACTGCATGAAAGAAATAATAAAAAAAATTTTCAAAACAGGAAGCAACTTTTTTTAAAATTCATGAGAAAGAGAAAGAGTATGTTCAGGTGTATGCAGTGTACTATATATGTGAGTGCATTTGCATGTAGGTACTCATGTGTATAGATATCAGAGGACAACTTTCTGTGCCATTCTCAGAAGCACCATGCACCTCCTTGGAGACAGGGTCTCACATTGGTACATAATGCATCAATAAGGCTGGACTGACTTACTAGTGAGCCCCAGGCATCCTATTATCGTTGTTATTGTCTCTCCAGTGCAAGAAATGCAGGTACATATTGTCATTCCAAGTTTTCTACATAGGATGTCATTCCAAACTTTTTACAAGAGTTTTAGGAATCAAACTCAGGTTTTCATGACTGAAAAGCAAGAATGTCATCAACGGACCTATTTGCCTGCACCCACTTCCTTTTATTTGGGGATAATAGTGTCAATGTCATCTTTCCTTCCCAATACGTCACTGGAAATCATTGATTTCTTTTACTGTCTCAACAGCATTTTGCCTTTTTAAGAATACTGATATAGCTGGAATAACACTGTATGAAGACTTTTAAAAAATAACCATTTAGGTTTATATAGTATTTTTGTATGTATGAATATTATTAATTTACTACAGGGAGAAGAGAAAGAGAAACAGACAAAAGAGAAAAAGAGAAAGAGATAAAAGTAGAGCACATCTATGCCTTGTTTCACTGTGGACATCAGAGAACAGCTCTCAGGAGTCAGTTTTCTCCTTCTACTCCTTCCACCACATGGAATTCTGGGAAATGAAATCAAGTCGCCATGTTTCAAGCTGTAATTAACTGCCAAACTTTCTCACGAGTTCATGTATGTGTTTTTACAATTAGTTTCCATTGAATATGCCCTTTTATGCATCTAGCACAGTTTATCTCTCAATGTATTGAAGGACTTCTATCTATTGAAAGACATCTTTTTTTTCCAGGATTGACAATAGTAGAAAAGTTGTAATAACTACCCATAGGCAAGTTTTTAGCTTATAAATATTTGTTTTTCTCATGTGGAGATCTTCCTACATGTGTGATTGTTTGAATGTACAGCATGTTTAACTGTAAGAAACCAGCTAGCTGCCTTTCAAAGTGACTGTACCACTTGACCTTTCTATCAGCCATGAATGAGTCTTCCTTTGTCTTCTATTCCAGAATTTGGTGCTGCTAATTTTCAAGACTTTAGTCTTACTGATAAATATCTAGTAACTTCCTGCTGAGCCCATGGGGTTCCAATGAATAGCTCCAAACCTGTGGCCTCACAGATGGCCTAGTTGAGCTTAGAGGGTCATAACTTGGATCAGACAGAACACAAACCAAAGCAAAACAAAGCAAAAATAACAAAAAAATGACATGAATGTAAGAAATAGATTTATGGGGAAGAGAGCAGAATGTGAGTGACAGATATGCATTCTGTTCACATAAGAAATTGTCTATGAACAAATTTAGTAAATACAAAGTTTTAAGAGGAATGCCATCTTAAGCTGATGCAAATAATTAGCACTACATCGTTGAGTTAAGAGACGTTAAATATGATAGCTCTTCCTGTCTTCCCCACTGAATGCTTCCTGAAACATTTTTGATGAATCTCTTCATATATAGGGATTTTATTATTAAGAATTTGAAACCAACCAATTTTCTGACCTGAAGTCAATAGCCAGTATTCTATTCTTTATTTTTCTCTGCTGAAAAATCTTTCTCTTGAGATTTTGCAATATAGGTTTTATTCTCCCCACACTGACACTTGCACAGATGAACCCCCCTGTTAGAAACACCCCTCTACCTCCAGGATTTCTAGCCTCACAACACTTCTACCTACTCTTCCATATTGGACTGGAGCTACCTTTTCTGCTCACACAAATGTATCAGCACCTTGTAGAATTCTGAACGTCATCCAGGTTTGCAACCTGCTGCCTACTTAGTAAATGTTTTCTTGATGGGGCAAAGATGTTTGACAAAAGAAGAACAATTTTTATTAGCATATATGAAGAGGTTTCTTTGATGACTAAATGAAATGATGGGAGCAGAACTGCAAGTCAGAAAAAGCAGAGTTAAATTGCATATAATAGAAAAGGTTGTAGGAGAGAGAAAACTAGATGTGTGATTAGATGAGACTGTAGCCAAACAAGACAGATTACTAGGGTACCTGTGCTGGAAAGAGGTGTCAGGAACAATGGAAAGAGTTAAATACTCCGTCCTTGGCAATTTTATAGTAAACCAATAGAAAGAATAGCATGTTTAAAGGTGATTTTAACACATGGATGGATGATTTATTAAGACTTTAGCTTTCATATTTAGTTATGCTCAGATATATAATCCTTTGATTTGTAGGGAAATGAATGGGGAGCAAAAGGACTGTTAAGCTTCTATGTTACTTGTCCATTTGGACATAAGGCAGGAACTAAAGAGAGAGCGCCAGGCCTCAGAGGAGGTGATGGAGCCTCTGGAAGCTGAGCCTGGGACTTAAGGGTTGGCCAAGATTTCTGTCCCTTAAACATGACAGACGGCAGTAAAATCTCCAGCCCTGACTGAGCTCTTCACTGATTTTTTTCCTATCACTTTTCACCAATGTAACCTCTCATATCCATTGATCATAGCTAAGGCCCTGGGTTATGGAAATAAACTCAGCATGAATGGCCAACCAGTCATTCCACATAAGCCCCAGAATTATCTTGAAACTCATTTTAAAGAAAACCAGAAATGCAAATCAAGTTTGTTATCATCTGTGGATAATATACTTATGTATTGTAAAGTTTCAGATCACAGGTCATTTATGGACATGAGTATTTGGAAATATTCAGGATTAGCTGTCATAAATCATTTGTATTTTCTTACACTGTCAACAAATAATTATATTATTATAATATAATTTACGGTAATAATAAAAATGTATATGTACTCTAGAATAAGAATAACAATATATTCAAAACTTAACAGAGAAAAGTCAAAAATTTTGCTTAAAAATTTCCAGGATAAAGAAAAGAAAAACAAAGAATGACAATGTCATATTAACAATATGTTCTTTTGTAATTATGTATGTGTTCCAAGTCTTTGAATCAAACTCTAACAATGTTTTGTAGAAGTTTAAAAACTGACTTCAAAGTAGAATTATTTTTGTGAAAGAATTTATTGTGAATACATCATAATAGATATTGAGATTTTACCAATTAGGTCAAGTTTTAGTTATCCAATAAAGATAATAATTATAAGATTGATACTGATTTAAAATAGATAAGAATGAAATCAAAGATAATTGAATTTCCTTGAATATCTGTAATAGAAAATAAATCAACACTGGAGTGCAGAAGTGTTGGCAGACTTAGATGAAAACTTTACTGTGTATAAGTAAGAAAGAATATGATGTCTTCTACATCCCACCACGTGCAAAATTTGAAAGTGATGTAACTACATGGTGAAAAACTCCCTCAAAATCAAAACATTTGAAAGAAAATATGAGTGACTATTTTTATAATGAGTTAGGGAAATAGTTTATAAAAGATTAAAAAAGCAGTAGTCATTAAGGAGAAAAGAATGAAAAAGTTTACAACTTTGAATCCTTCAGTCTGCATTATCACTGGGAGATACAGTAGAAAGGTAGGTAACAGATTTGATATACTGACAGATAATTAGTTTAAATAGTAAAGAACTTCTTAAAACCATGATTTAAAGCAAAAGGCATGAATTGGTAATCCACAGAAAAGAAAACCTATAAAGTCAAACAGAATGATGCCTAGTATAACAGACAAAAGAAAATACAAAATTAAAAAAAAAGTGAAGCACAGTATAAAACATGATGAAATTGCTCAAGATGAAAGTCTGGAATCCAAAGTGTTGGTACTGTTAGGAATGATGAAGACATAAAATGGTACCAACTCCTGAGCAATTCATAGCTTCAGTGCAGTATTTCTATGACTCAGGAGCTTCATTCTCATATGCACAAAATGCTCAGTATGTTCTTCAGAAGCATTGTATATAATAGTGGAGATTCAGTAAAATATTTGGAAATGATGCCCGTCATAGAAAACATGTGTTGATGTCCCCCACCAGGGCTCGATTATTTACTAATGAGTCACAAAGCTGCCATCTTCATGGCTGCAGGTTAATACAGTGAGGAAGGTACATGTTGAAATCAGCAACACGAAAAGGCCCAAAAAACAGGGTAAGCAAGGGACAGTAAGTACAAGCTCCCACTAACCTTCTGTCCACAGAGTTGTAAAGAAGCACATATTTCTCAGTAATAATGTGTAAACACACACACACACACACACACACACACACACACACACACGAAAGAGAGAGAGAGAGAGAGGGAGAGTTTATCTGAACTTCAGTATTTATATGTTTACTGAGGGTTGGTCACCTAAGTGACCTAGGTGAAGTGCCTGAGTAGTTCATTTTAAACCCAAACTGATATTGCATAGTTCATATTGTTCACACTAGTACAGACTGTATGGTATCATCGAAGACACCCACCCTCCAATAGCAAAGACACTTTTTCTTTTGCACATGTGGGCATGTGTGTGCTTGTGCGTGTGTGTGTGTGTGTGCAGCAGAGGCACTCTGTGTCCCTGTGGAGATCCAAAGGTAACTTTGGGAATCATCTTAGATTACGTCTACCTCCTTTTTGCTTAGTTCTGGGGTTTTCCAGGTTTTGCTTCCAAGGGTTGGTGTTTTCATGTGTGATCTGGTATCTGTTCTCAAGTCCTTCTGCTGGAGAAGCAGTCTTAACCCCTGAGCTGTCCCTCCAGCCCAAAATAAAGACTGTTAAAGGCTAAAAGTTTGAGAGGACAAAGGCTGGAGGTGGCATCTCAGGAGGCAAGGAACTGGAACCAGCAGAGTGCACGTTATTTACATGTGCTGAACTAGCACTTCATTGCAGAGTAAACAGTGGTTTCTTCGTATAGAGAGTGAATGATATCTCAAGGCATCAGCATGGTGAAATCTTATGAACTCAGAGTTGAAAGAAAAAAGCAAGGTGGAAAAAACATAAACAGTTGTAAAATCATGCACAATATGCAAAAATCACAAAATGTACAATTATTATTAAAACCAAGGGCTATTTCAGGAAAAAAGTAGTAATAGGTAATTTGGTGAATATTCTGTGAGTTTCATTGTTACGATGAAGGAGATATGGGGGAACTAGAGGCAGAATGTGTTTATAGCGAGAAGTATGTGCTTCAACAGAGGAGAGAGAAACTTTTAATGTCATCGAATTCATGAGTATTAAGGAACTAGCCTTGGCCGATGCTGAAATGCAGAGAGCTAATAAATAGTACGTTGTCATTGGGGCTGCCATATCACAGATATTAAAGATGTATTATATGGTGATAATTGTTCTAGGATTAAATTTAAAACCCAGTAAGTACTTTCTAGACTGAACCCCCCAGTGAACTGTAACTGGCAGGGAGCCTAACTGGTAAAGGAGCACAAGGAGGAAAGTTTCCATTTTGTGATTGATGGAGCTTTGAGAATGCCTTGGAGTTTAAGTTCTGAAATAAGAACTGTTCATTTCTAACAGCAACTGAGAAGGGAAACAGGAGATGTGATTTGTCACTTATTGGAAATATGGAATTATATAGTACCCACCAACCACAAAATGTCAAGCCCTTCCTTGAAAACTGAAATCAAAGGAAACAAACTCCTGTCAATTACTGAGAGTGTAGCATAAATAAATTTGTACGCTTTTCTCCCAGTCAAGATGCCTTCATTTTCTTGACAGGGGGATGGCAGAATGCAGTTTACCATTGATAAAACATGGTGGATCACAAAATTTTGTAATGTAAACATCAGTGACATCTATTTATAAATATATGTAAGATAGCATATATGTAAAATCAGGATAGTATTATATATATATCAGTTTAAGAATGGGAATATACATAAAATATTGAAATATACATAATATATATATGAATGTATATACACAGATACACACATTTTATTTGTTGTCTATTATATCTTCTACTGTCATCTATCTATCTATCATCTATCTATCTATCTATCTATCTATCTATCTATCTATCTATCTATCTCTCTGAGAAATTGCACTGTATTTTAACTTTCGCATAACTGGGACTGTAGTTACATTGCTACAGCAAAAGACTACTTTGATTTTCTAAGTCTTGGTTGTCAGAGCATTGTGGATAATTTAGCATATTTCTTGGTAGTAATAATGATAGACATACAACCATATTGATAATTGATTATATGCAAAGCACCATGCTGACTGCTTTACTTATATTTTGTGATTTGTTACTTCACAGACTTATGAGGTCATTACAATTATTTACTGATGAAGAAGCACACAGAAGTTGAGTAAATTAGGGAACTCTGAGCAATGTCTATCTGATACAAAAGTTGAGCTTACTGTTGCATACAATGGTTTGGTCAGTTTTTTCCCACAGTTAATACGGCCATTAAAAGAGTAGTCTACAAAATTCCCATTGGAAAATAAAAATAATACTCTAATAGGATTGTATTTTAAGTTTTTCAGAAAATTAAAACAAATGTATCATGTGTTGGCTTCCTTACTGAACCATGTTCTATATTCTACTCAATACTGAACAGAGCTCCTGAATGCTGGAAAGGTGATTATCTCTGGCATAATTTATTTTAAAATAGATAATATAAATTGCTTATGTAATAGCTTTCTGAATTTTCCATTAGGCTAAGGAGAAAAAAGATTGATAACACTGACCCGCAAGAGTTACCAGTAATTTATCACGTAAAGGTCATAGTGTTCTGCTTACTATTATTCATGGATTCTCATATCACTTTGTCACTATTACATTGTAGTGTAGATTAATTATTTTATTTTTAACACTGATAAAACCAAAGTACTGAGAAGAAAGGGACTTACCCAAGGTCATGTTACAGTACTGTGTTTTGGGAAGGTAGGTTGATATCCTTGTCAGCGAAGCCTGTACTTAATCATGATGATTGGATAAGGAATGTCCAGCAATATGAAGGAATTTGGCTTTGGGGATGAACTTGAAAGTCACACACAAATATATAAATGTAACCCTTAAAATAATCTTGAAATTTAAAAAGAATCTAATGAATTTAATAATGGTAACATTTTAGATTAATCTCTTCATGATCTAGAGTTGTAACAGTTATCTTTATTTTAGAAATCATACACAGAACTGTCCACATCATCAGAAAATCAAGTGAATCCTGGCAGAAAATAACAGTCCAAGGTTTGGAGTCTTTGCAGAGTAACTGTGGAAATCTCTGGCTTCAGATGGAAGAGAGTGGGTATCATCCTTTCTTCCTAGTGATTTCTTCAAACTTTCTTCCTTCTTTTCTTTTGCTAGATTGCTTTGTGATCATGACTTGCTTACAGTGATGACCGTTTGACACAGAAATGAAGAATTTTTAAAAATTTTTTAGAATTTTTTATTTTCACGTATGGATATGGGTATATACATGGGTGTGAGTGTGTGCACAAAAGGACATATGAGAGGGGAGGTGTCTTCCCCACCTCCAAATTTTGTGTGGTTGTGGAGATCCAAAGTAACTTCATAAATCATCCTGGATTGCTCTACATCCTTCCTGCTTTGCTCTGGGATTTTCAAGTTCTGCCTTTTAGGACCTGAAGTGTAGGCCACTGTTATTTCTGCCCTGTGATTTTACATGGGATCTGGGAATCTGAACTCAGGTCCTTTTGCTTTAAAGCAAAATCCCTGAGCATGTGAAGGATAAAGACAAGAAGTAACCGAAGATTTAAACTCACACACTGATGAATGACAGGGTGAAAATGAAGCACCTTTGGTAAAGTAGAATCTGAACAGAGGCTACACGAGTTGTGGAGTTGTGTTATGCAGTCAGTTGAGGAGTTGTCAAAATGAAGGCATCAGGTTAGACCTTGAAGCATGAATGAACTTGCTGAATCTGCTGTGTGGCAGAATTATGACATTTATTTATTACTCAAGGATTATTTACTCAGGATGGCATTCCCAGAAAGGAAGTCCCCTTGACATCTATTCATAGTTTTTTAGTCGGAAAGGGATGGATTATGAAAACAACAAGCAGAATTAATGTTTAGAATTAGGCTCTTGTCTTTAATACTTATATGTTTCCTGAGGAGAAATGTTTTCTTTTGTTTATCATGGCCAGTCTCAACTAAGAGAGCAGGAAGAGGTTGGAAAGGAAATGTGTCCTAGGTCTAAAAAACCTGTAAGTGGGAGATTAGGGGATACTTCTTGTGCATTTTTCACTGTTAGTGGCTAGAATAAAGTTTGGGATGTATGTGACACTTAGCATAACAAAGAAAAGAGTAAACTGTAGATCTTTCTAGAAGCTGTTCATCAACATAATGTTTATATGCTATCATGGAACAAATGAATAATCCTTTTACCTGAAATTCAATTTCTATTGAGATACTCTCTGTTTTCAGTATTTGTTTTTGAGACAGGGTTTTGAAAAGTAGCTTTGGCTTTAAATTCTCAGTCCTTCTGGTTCGTGTTCCTGAATGCTGAGATTACAAAAGTATACGGCCACATCTGGCCTATTTTCAATCTTTAAATATTTTTTTGCTGAACATATTAATATTAAAACGAGATGATTGTGTCCAGATTAAGAAATACAATTCTGAAATTTTTATTGTTTTTTCAGATAAGTAATGTTTAATTTTTATTTTTCAGATAAGTAGATGACATTTATTTAAATATGCAATCAAATAATTTATTACTATCACCTATGTTTTCAGTATAATTTTTCTTGAGTTTAGATCCTTGGGTTAGTTTGAGCAAAATACTGGATCAATTATTCTCTGTGTCTGTTGGCATTTTTGTAGTAGCATTGCAGAATTAAATATGAAAGTATTACTGGTATTAAATAGAATTAAATTATAGAATTAAATATGGATATTTTCAGTGTTTTTATGCATTCTAATACTGACATTGAGTGTATTCCACAACCGCAGTTCTCTCTCAACAATGATAAATAACATGATAAATTGGAATGAAAGCTTACAATTCTCATACGGTACTGTTTAGGATTTTTGAAAGTGGTAGATTTGGCCTAACTAACTCTTTCGTATGATGATGGTTTTATGCATGAAAAATGACTATTAAAAGTTCCAAAAAAGCAGCAATAATAATGTTATATCAGGAAAATTCCATTGGAATTGAGCAGCTTTGTTATGGGTTATTAATTATTTATATATGGGTTACACATGGGTTATTTATTGATTAAAGATTAAAGTGAAGTCTCTGTCCTTTTACTTTTGTCTTTGTGATACTGAATAACAAACACCTTGTCAAATACCTAGGTGCAGGTATCAGTTTAAGGCTGTAGGTTGAAGCCATCTTATTTCCTTTCCTTATAGGTCAGGCATTGGGAGCTTCGTGGGGAAGTGTGTGCCTAGTGAGCCTCCACATTTCATAAAGTCTGACTATGGAGACATTTTTAAACATCTTTGCCTGTGAGATTTTTTGTTTTTTAGACCTAGGACACATTTCCTTTCTAACTTCTTCCTACTCTTAGTTGAGACTGGCCATGATAAAGACAGGAGAACATTTCTCCTCAGAAAACATATAAGTATTAAAGAAAAGAGCCTAATTCTAAGCATTAATTCTGCTTGTTGTTTTCATAATCCATCCCTTTCTGACTAAAAAACTATGAATAGATGTCAAGGGGACTTCCTTTCTGGGAATGCCATCCTGATGACTGTTTCTAAATGGTTTTCAGAAACACTTTGGATAGATCTTGTAGTAATGTGCTCCTTGGGGAGCGTCCTCAGTAAGGGGGAAGTAGTGTTACAGTGCTTAGCTCCTTCCTCCCCCCTCCCCCATATGTATGCAGAGCTCCAAAGTCCTCTGTGCCTCAGCCTCTATTTTTATCTATTTTATAGTACAGGAAATATACATGGAAATATCACTATTTTTTCATAGGTCTGAACCACCAGTAAGTATTTTAGTGATTATTTCTGTTGCAGATAAAGATACAAGGACACAATTCTCTTTATAGATCAAAATTACATTCCATGCTTGCGAATATCTGGGAAGGTTGATTTGTTGACTTGCTTTTTCAAATGTGATTACAATCCAACTGTGTGGACGCCTGAAAACAAACCAAACAAAACATTGTCCTCCCTGACAGTAATTTGGAAAGAAATCTTTGTGTTTGTGTTACATATTTGCAGAACCAAATGAGCTCATAAGCAAAGGATCATAAAATAAGCTTAATAAGCCCTCATACTGATGCAGAGTTAACATCGGTCACTTGGCAATTGGATCAAAATTCAGCTCACAAAACAGTATCTTGGCCACAATCAATGCTTATGAAAACCACGAGCAGTCTGTGCAAACCCTGCTGGATTTGGCAGCCCTGCTCCTCAGCTGTGACTCCCCAGCATAATAAATGCATTGGTTTGAATTCCCCTGTCTGTTGTATGTGAGGCTTGTCTGGAGCTCATTCAGATTCAAGAAGCACTTCAAGATAGAACAAAGCAAGAAACGAAAGTAAAGAAGAAGCTCTTCCATTTCAATCCCTCTTCTTGGGGTTGTGGAGCCACCAGGAGATTATTGGACATAGACCAATTTCAGAAATGGAAATAACATCATTTGCATGTACTTAGATTTCATCCCCTGAAATGATGGAGACCCTAGCAGTCAGCACTGGATAGAATTTGAATCTTTTTCAAAAAGAGAATTATGTAGCCTCCTATGTTTAAAATAGACTGAAGATTACTCATTGACTTCTTTGCAATTATAGCTCTCCAAGTCTTTGAAATTTTGGGACTGATGCTGTGAACACAACTGTAATAGATCCATATGGCAGAGCCCAGTGGATAAAAATCTCCTGTATACAGTTACCCAAGAATTTTTTATGACCACTGATAACCAAGTGTGTAGCTCTAAATGTGATGTCTGGGCCAAGATTACAAAAGGGAAATGCATAGTTCTGTTAGCATCTAGGTAAAGAATAAAGGGAGAAATTATTCAAAAAAAAAAAAAAAAAAGAAACCAAACTAGATTCCTTGGTGCTCTATCAATGGAACATATTCAGCTGTAATTTAGCAATTCCCCATAAACTGGTCCTTCCAGTCAAATGAAAAGGCCATTATTTTTACAAAGGTAAAAGAAATTCAAGATGAATTGGTCAGATTTTAGCTTGAAGTTTTAAAGACAAGGAATGTTTTGCTCTGCCTTCCCTGCCTCTATATTTTACCACTGGCCGTTATATCTGCCTTGAGAGAAACCCGTAAGTGTACTAAGAAGCACTAAGCGTAGAATGTTTAATCTGTGCACTTCTCTGTTACAAGCAGCCTGCCATGAAATTCCAGATGCTTTTGCCTTATGAAAACATAACAAACTGAATGCATTAAAGAACAAAAAGCACTAGACTTTTGTCTTAAGAGACTGTGCTTAAGATTTTGTCTTAAGAGTTGTGCTTCTCCATCTGGCTTTCTGAAAATGCCTTCTGAATAGTGGACATAATACTGGGCCGTGTCAAGAAGTGGTTAGTGGTGTGATGATGCAGTGGGAACATTTTAAGTTATAAAATGATATGTAGAACCTATTTTCATTATTGTCAAAATCTAATTAATATACACACAAAAACAAAGTATGAGATTCAGCATACCACTTTTGCATTTTCATGCTCTGCTTCTGGGAATACTGCAACCAGTTCTCTAACTTTCCATTTCAATTCCACCCTTTCATGCTATTCTCTTCTTAATTGTTTCACCCCTATAGGAGTCATATAGCTTTTAAAAATATTGATTGTTTCTGCTTTATCACTTTGTGATGAAAAGCTAAGCTTCACTTGTGTGAAGCAAAGCTAAACATTGCCTAGTATTATTGAGAAGTTCAGCATTGTTCATAGTCTTAGTTTCTCCATTAATATTCTAAGTTCCATTCTTTTGTTTCTAGACCACTCATATGTATCTCAACTTAAAATTGTTTCTAAACCACTCATATATATCTCAACTTTGATTCCTTTTTTTAAATTTATTTTTTATTATTATTATTTCCACTCATACAAACTTAACAGGTACATCGGTTCCCTCCCTCCTCCTCCCCCTCCCTCCTCCTCTCCCCCCTCTCTCCCCATTCTTTGATTCCTTTTTTATGTTTGTCTATTCCAAATTAAGTTTTGATAATACTAGCTAGAGTCTGTGTGTTGAATTTACCTTACTATGTGATTGGTTCACCATTACCCAAACGTTCTCCTTAGTTAACCATGTCTTTACGCCTCTTGTCTCTATCTCAAAGACCTAAACTTTTTTTAGCAGGTCCTAGTGAGTGAATTTAACAAAAATAGATCTTATGCATCTATGAAAATATCGCAGTGGAGCTTATCGTTTTACCAAATTAATATATGCTAAGTGTTATTGTCATGTTTTGAAATGTGTCTCCCACAATTTCATGTTAGGGAAGATTATGGCAGGAGATGGAGACTTGCTGGAAGAAGACAGTCACAGAGGGCGGGCCTTGAGGTGGATTGATTGCATCCTACTTCTGGGAAAGGTCAGCTGTAGCAGCTTGCAGTCTAGCATCTGCAATGGATGCTAGCCTTCTGGATGGATGTGACCTAGGTTCCTCCAGCTTCTGCCTCCAGCCATGCTGCTTCTGCCATGAAAGAGTCTGCCAAAGGACTGTATCTCCTTTCTGGAATTCTAAGCTGAATAAATCTCCCTTTCTCTCTATTAAGTTCCTTAACTTTGGGTAGTCTCAGATAGCAACAGAAAAGTGTAACTAGTACAGTTATATTCTGATAATAACTTTTTTATGCCTTGTAAACATAAGAAGTAAGAATAGTAAGAAATATACTTATAGGTGGCATGTAGCTTATATAAATAGATAAGATTATTTATTCTATTAATTTATATATATATATTATTTTTTAGTGTGTTTGTGTGTGTATTTGTGTGTGTGTATCAGAGAGCACTGTGTGTCCCTGTGGAGGACCAAAGGTGACTTTTTGGGAATCATTCTGGATTGCTTCTACCTCCTTCTTGCTTCACTCTGAGATTTGAGATTTAGGATACAAACTCAAGACCTCTGCTTTCAAGATTAGAGTCTTAACCCCTGAGCCATCATCTCTCTAGCCCTTTATTGATTTTTAAAGTTTATTTTCAATTTTAAATTTTAGAAGTTATTTTTAATTGAGAATTTTTCATATATAAGCAAAATGTATTTATGTACTTGTCCTTTCCTCCTCTCCTCCCACAATCCCCTACTTTCCCATGCTCCCATCCCCTCACCATCCCACCACATCCCTCTTGTCCTCTTGTCTATCTGCATATATGTATCACAGGGTTCCCTTTGGGTGCCTGTGATAGCAAAGAACCAAGTCTCTGTGGTATTTTTGTTTTCTTTTAAATATTATATTTATTTTTCAGAGATAAGAGAGAGAGAAGAAACAGAGAGAGACAAAGAGAATACACAGTATGTCATGGTACACAGGTACACAGGTGGAGGTCAGAGAATAACTTCCATAAATCAATTTTCCCCTTCTACCATGTGGAGTTCTGGGGATCAAAATCAGGTAGCCAGGTATTACAGTATGTGATACCTCACCAACCACTGTGATATCTCACCAACCCTACTCTGTTTTTTTTTTTTTTCCATTTAAAGATATACTACAAACTTGGATGGGAGGGAGGACTGCCTTCATTCAAAAGCCTCTATGTCTATGAAAAAGCAAGTCATATGACAGGAAGGAATGTTCATTGATTTCATCTCATTTTTCACTTCTACAGTCTTGTCTGTTTCCAGTGAACATGGTGTGGTTACCCAGACTTCTATATTCAAATAGCTCCCTCGAATTGAAAATGTGAACTGAAATTGCTGTTTTCTTTCTTTTTCAGTAGGATCCCCAGGCATGATTTCTGTTATTGCCACTAAGTAAATTTGCAAACATCATCCAGTTACCCACCACCTTTTGCAATTAGAGAACCTCAATGTGCTGGAAAGTGGTAGCACTTAACAACCCACATCACAAATGCAGGGTAGCTAGGCAATGAAAACAGTGCTTAACAGTCTGCACTGCCAAGGGGCCTGCCCAGTGGGATGCTTCAATTAATCAAAATAGATTTAATGTTCACACTTATGGCAACTGTAAAAGGATGCAAACAACAGCAGGAGAGGCAGCCTGTTACAAAGGGTAGAAGGAGGAACTAGGGGGCAAAACACCCTCTTAACACATTTGGCCACAATAAATCTGTCAGCAGAATCAGTTGTTTTCATCTTTAGTGTGCTATGGTTATGAGTCAGGAAAATTATCCTTATTTGATTTTCATCAATTTATCAAACATCAGTATGTTTGAATAATGCATGCCATCTCATACTACCTGTATGACTTTCTTGACCAAATCGGCTCACTGCATCTTTTTTAAAAAGTACTTTTAGGGGTTCAGTGTGTGAGAGGGTTTGCTGTGCAAGTATAAAGTCCAGAGTTTGGATTTCATCACCTAGGTGCTGCTAAGTATGGTCCTTGTGTATGTCTGCAACTCCAGTGTGGTGCAGGGAACAGGGACAGAAAGATTGCTGGGACTAGCTGGCCTCCACAAATTTTAAAGAGAGACCCTGTCTGACATTAGTTAGTCCAGCACAAAAGAATAATTAACTAAAATATACTCTCACCTAATTATAGAGCTGTAGTATGTATTTCAACACTAACAGATATAATAGGAGAACTAGGCAATATTCGTTGTTATAAATGAACGTTTCCATACTTCATTTCCCCAAATTTGACAAAATACTAGTCTGAAAATCAATGAAGAGTAGTGCAAACAGTGCTATTGACCATCTGGCCTCAGTAACCTTTCTACAAAGATAAACAGGATAGTTATAGATTCATAATCAATGCTCAAGAAAATTTTTACCATAATCCTGTCACACGGAACAATCTGAAAGTATGTAATATATCTGAAATCACAGAGAGCTTTCTAGCATATTGGACTTAAATTCATCATAAAATAGAAACATCCAGAAAATGTATAAGGAGAAATTAAACAGCAGTAGCTTATAGGTTAAAAAATAAAACAATAAGGGGAATTTATAAAATTTTAAAATTAATGGTTGTAAAAACCAAGGATATCAAATATGTGGAAGAAAACTAAAGTATTGCTTTAAGGATAATTTATAAGTTTCCTTGCTTGCAATGCTTATGCCAGAAAATAAATTTAATATATTTAAGAATAAAAAGGTCTCAATTTTTATATCAAGTGATTAAGAAAGAGCAAATTAAATAAGATTTAACTAAAGAATGAAATTAAAAGGTAAAAGAGTGGAGGGGCTGAAGAGGTGGCTCAGGGGTTAAGCCTCTGCCTTGTAGGCAGAAGGTCCTGAGTTCGGATCCTAGGCCCCCGTATAGATGCCGGGGAAGCGGGGGTGGAAGCGGGGGTGGCCTGCGTTTCTGGTCCTGGTAGGGCGGAGCCTGTGAATCCCCGGGCAGAGTAAACAAGGAGGAGGTGGAGGCAGCCCATGGTGGTTCCCGAATTCACCTGTGGTTCTACACACATCTACACACACACACACATACACACGCACACCACTGAATAAAAAAAAAAATTAAAAAAGAAGGTAAGAGAGTGGAAAATATGGTTTTATCAATAATCCCAAAAGTCAATTATATGAAAAGATAGTGTAAACATCTAACTTAATGCAAGAGACACAGATGATATGCAAATGACCCAGATAACAGAGCATAAATACTGTTTGATTCTACATATATTTCAAATGGAAAAAGGAAATTCTATGAGTAGTATTATGTAAAATTAATAAATGTCTTCTAAGACACTTTAAGAAGTAGAAGATCCAAATAACCCTTCCCAATTTACAAAATTTAATTTGAACTTTAAAGTATTTTCATAAAAAATACTCCAGAAACAGATGACTTCACTGTGGAGTTATATTTAATATTAACCAAAAACATAGTGTCAATTCCATACAACTATTTTTAGAAAAGAAAAGAGGAATCATATTTCTAGTTTACTCATTTTGAAACTAAGTTTCTCTGATATCAAGATCATACCTACATATGTAGTGTTTCTTAGTAATTGATATTTTTTTGATAATAAAACTAATCTATTAACACCGAAAAGCAATGTAACAAGTCTTATTTATCTGTGACCCATTTGTGTTATTTAAAAAATACTGTGTAAAATTAGTTGGCAAAATAAAGAATGCTTGCATAATATCTCAATTGCTATACAAAAGAGCACAGTGCAAAATTTAATATCTATTGATAATGAAAACCTGTCAGCAGCTTAGGAATTGAATAGAATTTCCTTTTGATAATAGAAACTTAAAGAAACATCATTTAACATCACATTGAATGATGAAAACTGCAATTCTTATTCCAGCTGCCTTTGGTATAGAATTGATATCCACTCATTTTTTCCCCTTTGGTTTAACATTGTACTTATGCTCCTCCTCAGAATAATAAAAGAAGCAAAATAAATCACACATATATTAGAAAGGAAAAATAAAACAATTTACTTCCAGATGGCATTTTTTTCTATAAAGAACATTTTAAGGAATCTAATGAAAAGCTGTTGGAAGCAATAAGGAATTTAGTAAGCTCCCCAGTATACAATAACCGAAAAAAAAGTAAATCATATTTCTAAATAAATATTAGCATTAAGCAAGTGGGAAATACGATTTAAAACATTTCATATGGGTAACACCAAGCATGAGAAAAATTAATGAAAATTATAATAAATGGAGAATTTGGGCATATTTGTAGTTTGAATAGCTTAGTGATACAGGATTGTGTGTTCTTAATTTCAAATAAAATTAACACAATTAAAATGAAAAATCTAGCAAATTGATACTGTCATTTGGGAAGTTAGTTCTAAAATGTCTTTGGAATTGTATTGTCAACTGTTTTGGACATGTGGTCTCCTTGATGTTTCTTTAAGCCCACACTCCCAAGAGCTATTCTCAACAAAGAAAACTCTCTGCCTTCAGTACAACCACCCAGGATTAGGTACAAATTTGGCCAAAGTCTTCTGATGGAATAAAGCTACATGAAGAATGAAAGACAGAGTTTCACAAGGATGAGATGCATTTACATTTCTTAATGTGATGAAGTGGTAGAATTTTAAAAATGTAGTAGATTGACCTAGGAATTCTAGTGATGTATGCGTGAGCTATCTTCCCTGTTTCCCCAAGAAGAGTCACTGTTTATTAAGATCATTGTTTAAGTTGAGAACATGCCACAAGGGCAACCTTTGTGTCCATCTGAAAGCGTTAAGAAGACCTTTCCTTTCTTCTGAAACACAGACGGTCAAAAGCTTGAAAGAAATGTTCCCTCACAATGCCCCCCCCCCGCACTGATTTTTGAGGATTGTTAAGAGAGATGTTTGTAAGAGAAAGAACTGCTTATATTGCAAAAAAGGTCCCTATGCTATTTCATCATTTATAACTGTGGTTTCTGTCGACAAGCAACTGCTCTCAGAAGGGGAGACTTCATTAACATTCCTCCCTCTTTCTGAGTCTCCCACAGCTCTCAACAGTCACACACATTTTCAAGTGGCTGGAAAGTCAAAATTCTGCATATCCATGTGTTATGACTTTAGTTTACACTCATACCAGATGGATACCCATTCTTATTTGAAACATAAAACCAGCCAAGGTTAACTGTTTGGTCAGAACCACATTGGCAGAGGAATGGACATTGATGCTCTAGTCATTCACTCAGGTTAATAGTTTGTTTCCCAACAAATAAACAATGTAGTGGAGCATAATCATGGGCATGACGTAATTATTTACCTTTTAATCTATAGAATTATACTTAGAATAGCTAATAAAAAATTAGAGATGGTTAGAGCAGGAAAGGTGCCTCAGTGTGTAAAAATGCCTGTTGTCTAGGTCTGATGACCAATGCCCTGAGTTTGATCTGAAAACCCTCATGAAAAGTCTCATGCAATGGTGAGCATCTGCAATCCAGTATTTCTACAGTCAGACCAGAGCCAGGATGATAGAGTCAGCCATAATCTTACAGGCCAGCTTGGCTGGGGTAAGCAGCACAGTGGCAGAATCAAGAAAGACCCTCCCACTAGAAGGCAAAACTGACCCTTGAAAGTTTATCTTGACTTCCACATTCACACTGTAGCACATATGTATCTGTTATGGTTGCATTTTGATGTCAACTTGACAGTTGCAAACTGTTTGGGGTGCAGCTGTGGAAGGTTAATGGGTAGAATGGCCCCTGAACAAGTCTGCAGGTACTTGACTGATTGCTGTGGAGAACCCAGCCCATAGTGGGTGGTACTTTCTAGTGGTGGACCAGTTATTAGGAGGTGCAAGGAGGAGGGACTTGCTCTTCCCTGATCTGGTGTCGACTCGCTGTGCAGTCCACTCTGCGTGCACGTTGTTCTCCTTTAGAGCGTCGTGGCCTTCTTTGTTGCTGCTCCTGCTGCCTCCCTTCTTTGCTGACTTGGAACTTCACTTTCCATCATGTTCTTGCTCTTCCCACTGCCTTTGGAGACTGGTCTCTATTCCTTGCTGCTGTTTGTTGTCCATCACCAATGGCCAAGCCCAGGTGTTCTTCACCGTCATGGGAACCCAATCTCTTCAACCCCCCAAGCACAAAGGCTTGAGACCTTCTCAGAATCTTGTGGCTTTGTGAAACATTCCAGCCAGGGAAGAGGCTGCTGCGGATGGTTACCTTGAAGGACACTATTTTTATTGTGTTATTTTTTAGTAAACTTATTTATATATATTACATTCTATAGATTCTGTTTCTTCAGAGAACCCTGACTAAATACAGTAGCTATACTTATACACATTCATGCATATATACATGCAATAAATGACAAAATGCTTTTAAAATTCTTGGCAAAATAAGTAAACCAAAGGGCATGGAAGTGAATATATACACAAAAAGTTGAAGTTCAAAATGGCCCCAATTATTTTTAGGTTCTAGAAAAAAATAGAAAAATTTAAGCTTACAGGAAAATTGTGAAGATAGTAAGAAATTTCCCCTTACCCTGTGTACTCATTTTTTCCTCATTGGCATTTTTCTTCCTGATTTCTATTTTTTCATACATGAATATAATTAATTTATGATTTTTTAAACCTTGACTTTCAGTTCCATCCTCCTATATTTTCCCATTACAAGCTCCCTTCCATTTTCATGTCTTTTCTCATATAGGGCCCAGTGAATTTCTTCTGGATGTCAGTGATGTCATGTTGCTGAGTACTTGTTAAAACATGTATCATATATCTTTGGATTTATGATGCATTGAGCAAAGCATCGTCCTTTCACCCTATCAGCATTTACTGTCAACAGTCTCTCAGGGAGGCACTTAACCTCTTCAGACCTTTCCCATTTGACAGTGAAATGTTTATAGGTCAAATTCTATGTAGGCTTTGTGAAAGTACATATAAATGCTATGAATTTTATGGATGCAACAGCTCTGACATGCCCAGAAGATAATCTATATCTGTGCTCTAGACCTTTTCAGACCACTACACTCTATTACCCCCTCTTACATAATGTTCCTTATTACTTGGGGTGGAGAGGTTAGCTTAGATGTACTATTCAGAGCTGAATAATTCAAAGTCACTTATTTCTTGCACTTTGGCTGGTTATGACTTTCCTATTAGATACCTTCCATTATAAAATGAAATTTCTAGGTTGGCTGCTGAGTGCTCCTCCAATCCATTGGTATAAAGGCAAATGTTCAATAAGCAGTATGATATAATGTCTTCATAGATAAACCTTAATAGGTTTGCATACTCCTAGAGCCTATGTCAATCCCTTTTACAGATTATTGTCCTGGTTCACAATACCAGGAATGTGATTCATGTGAACAAGTAGACCTTAAATCCAAACCAACAGAAAACTGTTGGTTGCTCATTGACTTTCATGCCATTATTGCACTGATGATCCTCTTCCTAGAGTGATTATTATCATAATAACAAGTTTCAGCTTTCACAGATTGATGAGACTATTGATTGCTCAGGATCTTTTATTACAATAGTGCATTTGTTAAATAACTCTTATACTTTATTCATTTTTCCTTAGTACTGACTAAATGTCCTTTCAAATTTTTAGGCTTTTGTAAACCAGACTGCTCTTTTAAATTTTTTTTTTTACTGAGAGTTTTTTTGTATATTCATAAAATGGGTTCATGTCATTGTCCTGACCCTCTTTCCAACCTCCTTTCTTTACCATCCTCCCCTTTCTATTTCACTCAAGCTCTGTGTTGGTAAGAGACTCAGATATCTGTTGTAGTATATGTAGCTCTTCAGTGAAAAAAATCTTAAGAGGGGAGGTTCCTCTTCCTTTTCTAGTACCCGCCACAGAGACTTGGCAGTTGTTTCTTCTGAGATCCTCAATAGTCCTTAGGGGAACGTTGATATGTTGGCCAATGTATAGATCTGCTGGTAGAAGTTTTTATTGCAGTGAGCTCCTGGGTACAGCAGCTCTGTTGTAGTCAGAATGTGTTGGTTAGAAGCATACCACCCCATCTTTAGGCTCTTAAGATTTTACCACTCTCTTTTCTGCAAAATTCCCTGAGCCTTGGGGTGGAGAAAATTTTTAATGGTCTGATTAAGCCTGAGCAGTCCAGGGTCACCAATATTCTATACTCTGGCCAATTGTAGTTTTCAGCCTCTTTAGTCCTCCACTATAATGGGGTGCATCTGGTTGAGCTTTGAGAGTTTTCCTTATGTTCCTTTGTAGTTTGTGGATATTATGAAAGTTTCCTTTTGAGTGTGAACCAGATTGTTCTTTAGCCTTTACTTATTTTGATGACTGATTCTGTGGATAAGCATTGGTTAAGTACTTTATAAGCTCTTCCAGTTGGGTTTTTAATGATTTTGTTTTTTTTCATGGACAGATTCTCTATATGAATTCGTGAGAACGAATACATCATAATTGAAGTACATTTTCATCACATTGGTTTATATCACCAACATGACTTATCACTGATTATGTTATCTCATTCACTTGGGTCCTTTCACTTTATTTGGTCTCTCCAGTGCAAAGTTTGCCTTCCATCCTATCCTCTTATAAGGAAGTAGCTAGGCACAACCCACAAATGATAAGTTGGCAGTTACAGTCCAATTCTTTGAAAGAAAATTATCTATAGTCACAAAATATTAGAGTAAAATTCATTCTTACCTGGACGTTCACATGGAACAATGACCGCACCATCGTCTGCTAATCCTTGGAGCACTGGTTCCCAGGCTCAATCATGTGTTCTGTTAGCAAGTTTAAAGTGGGGCAGCACAGATTGCCCAGATGTGTGCAAGGGATCAGTATTTTTTATCTTCACAGATGGTTCTGCTTGATTGTGAAGTCAGAGAATCTCTGCTGCATTGGGACTTGTCTGGATGCTCACTAGTTGCTATTGTCTTCTCTACTACTTAACTTCTTATGGAAAGAAGCTCATCCCCTCACAGAGATCCTCCTGTCAATGGATATTTTGATGACTCTAGTTTGGTAATATCACTTACATTTTCATCATCATTTTCTTTTTTTTTTTGCCGATTTACATTGAATTTTTTTTTTAACCACACAAAATTCCCAACACTTTCCAATGAGACTGCAATCCCATTCTCTACCTACATAGAACTTTTCTGCATGTAGGTATTGCATTCTTTATATATTTTCATAAGGTTTCTTCTTGTATTTTTTGTTTAGCACATTACTACTTTAAAAATTTTTGTTTATAAGGGTTAGTTAAGTTGGCTTTCAATTTACTTATACTTTTCTTAATCATTGCAGTTTGCTGGTTACTCCTTTACTGGCCATATTTTATCAAAAGGAACAAGAGTAATGTAAGACAGCAGACAATTGATTGAAACGAGAATTGCCTGCTTTTCAGTTGCTCTTGGCATTGTGAGGGAAAAAATGAACAAAATCAAGGTTGCCTTTTGGAAGCCGTGGAGACCTCTAAGTGAACTTCAGTCAAATGATGTTAAGCCCAACCCAGGTAAACAAATCTGTGAAGCCAACCTGTAACACTGGCTTTCAAAATTATTAGCTAATAAATTCCCATTGGTTTAGAACACAGTGTCTTGTGGAGATCTTTGCTTTCTGGTCCACTGAGATGTGAATCATTCCATCCACTTGAACACACTGTCATGAACTCTGCCATGCCTCCTTTAGATCATTTCTATAAGTTATTTGGTCTCAGTGATAAGAAAAGTAACTATTATAGTTCATACCTTCAAATTATATAGATTCTGCTAAAATAAAAACCTCTGGAAAATTAATGCTGACTTTATCTAATGTACTTTTCAGTCAGTTAGTGGGTACTGTAGCAGTTATACTGTACTGTTGCTAATAAAGTCATGAAAAAAAGTTCTGGGCTTAACTACTAATTCTCTACAAATGCATCCAGAGCTAGAACCTTCAACTTTTCAAATAAAAATCACAATAGAATAATGAGTAGTAATTTTAATCTGAAGTAATTTTAATCCATTTTATAGTATCCCAGTATTATTATTGCTCAGAATGCTTAAAGTATCTATAAACAAACTATCTTCATAAAATTGTATGATTTTTTCTTAAAAAGTTGCTCAAATTGTGTCACATAGAAACTGAATAGATTCTAAATGTACTATATTAGATATTTTTCTTCTAATTTTTATATTTAAAATTCATGTTCATTAGGAGCCTCTGAAGGCTCCTAAATATTGCTTACAGTTTGAAGTAGAAGTACTTAAATCTTGAGTGTCAAAGTTGGGGAAAAAATGAAAAAAGACATTCCCTATATAACTGGTAGCATTAAATACTAGAAATCTCACTGAAAGTATCATTTTCCCTACATATTTTTATTTTTGTTTTCGGAAAGGAGCATACTTGATATAATGGACTTATTTCTCTTAGATTTCATACAATTGCTGCACTGACAAAGGCAATAATCCAAAATTCCATGGAGAGACTTTGGGACAATCAGAGATAAAAAAAACCAATGATCTTACAATATGAAAATAGATGTAATAGAAAGAATATTCAACAGGAACCAGAGAGCTGTCAAAACTGTCTCATAAACAGAATCGTATTTGGGTGGATTTGGGATATTTATTCCTCAAAATTTTGTTCCTTTTTACAAAACATGGATATCATTAAACATACCTGGATTATTACATGGACACAGTGAGATAAAATATATAATTTTGATCAATCAGTAAGAAATAATTACTAAAGAAGTTAATAGAAGATGCATGAAGAGCACTTATTTTAGACGGCACTTATTTTAGAAATATGGAGATTCCATACTTCTAATGTGTACTCCCTGTTGCATTCAGCTTCCACTTCCAGGATGGCTTTTAGGAATTCAACTGAAATATCTATATACACAATGAACAAACAAAAGGGAATATCTTTTTCCTCCTTAAAATACTACACCCATATACCTCATGTGGCCACATCTTGATGTGAACAAGGCTAGAAAATGTATTCTAGATTATGAGCAGTTATGTCCCCAGTAACAAAATCAAGATTCAAACACAGAGTGGGAAATGATATCAAAGGGCTAAACTTGGATTCCACTACAGATGTTTAATATAAATTCTTCCATGGTTGCTGCAAAATAGACATTTTAAAAGGAAACAAAATGATTATATGACCTTTGAAAATTCAGCATGAAATGTATATTTTGAACACATTCTTTCATTTCAGTAGATGAGGTGAAAGCAAAAAAGAGGAGAAATACTACTGAAAAAATTTCCTCATTGTCTAAATTCTTTCCAGTGTTACCCCTTGTGTGTGATTGGAAATTCACCATCTTATTAGTCTGAATGTTAACACACTTTAAGTTCTACCACTATCCCCTTATTCTAAGACATAGGGGATACTCAAGTTATGCTTCTCCTGAAAGAGATTATGGGATTCTGATTTCTCCAGCTTGCTATTTTGAGATGTGATCTCTTGGTCCTACATACACATCTGCAATATGACCTCTTCTATGAAGAGACAAGGCCACAGAGAAACTTTATGCAAACTGGCACTATACTGTTTGGACTCTCAGCTTTAAAAGCTCTGAGCTAAATGAACCACTGTTCTTGAAAAAGTAGCTTGCCTCAGTATTATTCTATAGTCATGAAAAATAAACAGGCAATTGGCATTTTTCTCTCCCAGATCCTCACATTTTATTCCTTGAAACTTTTTAGTTTGCTGATCTCAGGATTTCATTTTTAGTAATACATTTATTTTGCAATTCAAGGGAATAAATACTGCAGATATTGTGCTCTAGTAACAAGCATACATACATCTCATTTACATGAAGAATGACTGTCTTAAAGAGCATCTTATGTATTATAAATGCTTATGTATGTTTTCTAGGTTTTTGCCTTAAAGTAAGTCAAATTTTTTTCAGAGTTTCAGATACCATAGCTTTAAAGTCTGAATATTAGTAGAATTTATTTCTTTTGAAGAGTCCATGGAGGAGCAGTCCATTGTTCACTACATGTTGCTAATGCCTTCTGGGAATGCTTAGTGTCCTTTAGCTATATCCTTCTGATCTTTTCCTCCTCTTTAATTTTGCTTTCTTCCCTATGTGAGTCTGGACTGCTTTGGTTCCCTATGCTAGGACATATTTATAATATTCAGGGTCCACTTAAATAAACCAAGCTAGTCTAATCTTTTTATTCAACTTTTTTATTCAACAACTTTTATTCAACCACATTGAAAAATACCGTGATCATCTGCGAGTACTAAAGATGAGGCCTAAGTATCTTTGGGTGCCAATAATTCAATCTATCATAATACTTTAAAAATTGTATTTAACTTCTAATTTTACATTACCAAAATGTTCAATCTTAACAGTTCAAGACTTTTTACTGGATGTAGAATGCATTATATATACCTGGAAAAACTTTTCCCTTAATGAAAAATTGAACATTTTTTATATTTTTCTCTTGTACATATATCACCTCATAGATAGGTCCTGAGGTAGAAAAAGACTCCCAAGTAACTGACCTGTAATAATGTAAACTCTTCTCATAAAGTCTGACTCTGGCTCTCAAGTTCTTTGGCAAAATGTTAGATATATAAAGATGGAAAACAGTAGAGGTTGCGTTGTTTTGTTTTGTTTTTTTCCCAATAATTTATTTATTTATTTTTTCCGCTCATACAAACTTAATAGGCACCCCGGTCCCCTCCCTCCCTCCTTCCACTCCTCCCCAGATCCCCCCCACTTTCTCCCCTGTCCCTCCCTCTCTCCCAGTGCCCTCTCTCCTCCACCCCTGGAGCATGCTTTAATGTGTATGTAAGGCTGCATTGTTAAGTATTTCATAATATTCATAGTCATTCACCAATTTGGAACAAAATACTTGGAGAGAGTACAAATTTCTCTCCACTGTCTTTCTTGTGAAAGGAAAATATTTGTTCATCAGCGGGTATTATTAATGTGCTTGGAAAAAATCCTTATATAGATTGACTGGAATAAACAGTTTCTGAGGTCAAGAATGGTAAGACTGGTGAATTCTGTAAGGCATCATGTATATATTTAAAAAATTATTTGCACTGTATTTATTTGTGGTGTGTATGCATATTTGTGTGTATATTCCTGTGTGTGTATATGCATAAATATTCATGCATACGTGCATGTGGAGACTTGAAGTTAACATTGGATGCGTTCCTCAGTACTCTCCACTTCTTTGTTGAGGAAGCATCTTTCATGGAAGCTGAGATTTACTATTTCCAGCTATTTTAACTAGTCAGTTTGTCCTGAGGATCCCGTGTCTCTGTCTCTTGAGTGCTGGGATTACAGATACTACCACACTTGACCACATGAGTTCCAATGATCCAGACTACAGTCCTCACATTTGTGCACCAAGCATTTTTATACTTAATCTCATCCGTTTTGGTAACATATATTTTAACACACACAAAAATGCAAATTTAACTGAAAATTATTGATTTAGAGGAAATGGCCAATTGGTTAAATTTATTTTTTTCCTCTTGGTTAATGTGCACAGACTGAGACAAGGCATGAATTTGCATTGGTGGATATTTTGATTTGAAGGTCTGAAAAATGGCAGAAAAAGATCTTGTTATGTACGTATTGTATTGATTTGCATGTTTTTAAAGTACTTATCATTTTTTCCTGTTTTCATAGATCTTTATTATTCTTCGATGCTTTCACAGTATGAATGAAATAAATTTATTTGTATTCATGGTTTTATACCCACCAACCCCAATCACACCTTACAACATTCTCCTTTCCAGTCTCCTTCCAGCACTGATGTCCTCCTGCATGTGTGGTCCCTTTGGGCACCTATCTGTATTTGCAAGTGCCCCAGCAGCTGCTGGTGGCCCATGCTCTATGAGTGAGCAATCAGTCAAATAAAGAATCTCCCTTCTGTCTGGCACCAATCTCAGGTGATTCTGTATCTCCTGAAATCCTCCATCTCTCATGGCAAAATGCGGATAGGCCAGCTATTGTGGAGGTCTAGTAGAAGTAGATATCACTGCTTCGAGTTCTTGCATAGGGCAATCTTGACATGAACAAAGACTACTGTTTGATAGTAGCTTTCTCTGCTCTCAAGTGCTGTTACATTCTTATGGCCCCTCTTTTTCAAAGTTCCCTTAAACTTTCAGATGGCAGGTAACTTAGATGTTCTCCTTAGGGATGAGTACGCCACAATCACTTTTTCTTTGCACTTTGGCCACTTGCAATTCTTGGCGTTGCACAATCTTCCATTGCAAAAGGAAATTCCTTGGTTGAGTACTGAGTTCTTCTTTTGATCTAAAGAGATCATAATAAGTGTTTAGTTGTAGGTTGTTATCAAGTATTTACAGTTAACACTAAAAAGTTTGCTCCCAACTAGAGCCTA
The DNA here is from genome assembly GCA_023101885.1 of Typhlomys cinereus. Lineage (NCBI taxonomy): Eukaryota > Metazoa > Chordata > Mammalia > Rodentia > Platacanthomyidae > Typhlomys > Typhlomys cinereus. Next base: position 3,951,380 of record JALPQD010000070.1, on the reverse strand, counting down.
GATTGCATTCCCTGTTGTGATGTGTGCCTTACTGGCACCAGAAGGCAATTGGTCACCCCCAGAACTTACATATCACAGTTACTCTATTGGACTCATCCTGAAAGACTTGCTATTGTAGTTTGCAACATTTAAAGCTGAGTGGGGCTGTTGATCACTTTCTTTCTTGGCAAGTCCTATCATACCTTCTGGCACTACAGGGCTAGCCAGCAAGTGGGAAGCTTTCATATCCATTACAGCTTGCTTTTTCCCATGTGCCACAACAACTATGGTGGTTTCTTTCAGTAATAAGGTCTTTTTCTCTATCTTTGAATGGCAATCTACAGCAATGACCTTTTTTTCTTTCAACATATTTCTATTTCTATTCAAAGATGACAGTAAAAAAGTAGATTTTTAGACAGTTGTTTTTGTGGAAACAATTTCATTTAAGCCACAAAGCAAGCAAGCAAGCAAGCAAGCAAGCAAGCAAGCAAGAAAGAAAGAAAGAAAGAAAGAAAGAAAGAAAGAAAGAAAGAAAGAAAAGAAAGAAAGAAGGAAAAGAAAGAAAGAAAGAAAGAAAGAAAGAAAGAAAGAAAGAAAGAAAGTAAGAAAGAAAGAAAGAAAGAAAGCCAGACTGCCTATTTGCTTTTATTCTGCCAACAGGATTAGATCAAGCTGTTAGACTTTGAATACTCAACTTAATGGCTAGACTTTGAATACTCAACTTAATGGCTACTATAAAATCTGTTTTACCTTCAAAACAATGAAATCTGAAAAAAGTAGCTTGCTTTATCATCAGCAACAAATAACAATATTTATAGTTAAGAATTACATCAAGGACATTTTCTGGTTCAGTGGTGTAACAGCTAGATTTCCTTAAGAGACATGGCAGGGGGATTTAAATGGATAAAATATTTGCCATTCTTACCCTTGAAGCATGATTTTCTATAGTTCAGATCTGAAGTGAAATCATTGTTATGAGCCATGAGGGTTTGGGTTGCATTTGGTCATGGGACCAATGTCTTATAGAGGCATTCCTGAGGAAAAACAGTTAAATAAAATATTTGGGCTAACACATATTTTATTGATCCTATATTCCTTTCTCATTGCCTATTTATTTTCATATATACTTACAGAGTTCCAATAAATAGTTACTTTTCTGATTTGCCTAAATATCAAAGGAAAGCCTTGTGAATTGTTAGGTAGACTCCTAACAACCTCCTCAAGAAGCATTAATTTGAGCATTGTATTCCCATACACAATATTTCAAGATTCACCTGATCATTGATATTATACTTATTCCCAAAGAATGTTAGGGTGTTATCTATGAGAAAAACATCTTGTCTTTTTTTCTTTGTCTTTCCATTTTTATGTGTATGTGTGTTCACATGTGTGGATTCTCATGCATGTATATGTACATCTCTGGAGGCCCACATTTAAGCCAGAAATCTTCCTCAGTTGTTCTTTAAGGCAAAATTTTTCAGAATTTGTCAAACCCAGAATTTGTCTATATGGCTAGTCTTGCTAGCTGGCCTGCTCTCTCTCTACCTTCTGAAACTTACATTACAAGCAGGATGCCCCACTCATTCACATGGGTAATAGGGGTCTGAACTCTAGTCCTATGACTGTGTAGCAAGGACCTCAATGGTTGAATAACTTCTTAGCTCACTCCCCACTCCTTTGTAAACATCTTTTCTGTGGTATCTTTCAGCCATGAGCCTATTATTAAATTAAAATAATACCGTGGTCTCTTTCAGTTGCATACCCTTTTTTAAGTATAAGGTTTAATGCTTTGAAATAAGAATAGGGAAGTTTGGATGGTAACTTTGTGTCTATGATGAATTATCTGTGATCTCAGGAAAACTATTTTTTAATCTACATTGTGCTTGAAAAGTAGAGAGCAAAATTGCTGAGTTTTTTATGAAATAGACGGGTTATGTATGCATGCAAATTTTTAACTACCCTGAAAATAATAAGATAATAAAATAAAAATTGATGAAATTGAGGTTGACTCACTACTTATTTTGGAAGGAATGCGTGTGTGTGTGTGTGTGTGTGTGTGTGTGACACTCATGAGGACAGTGTTTGCATTTCTTTGTCCTGACCTCTGTTCTATGCACAAAAAAGCTATGACTTCATTTAAGTGATTCCATCTGGAACATAAAGCAGAATTGAAGAAGCAATATTCCTTCTCAGTCTTCCAGACCACATCTCCCTAGAGTTCAGGGTCTGGTATGCCTGGGAATAGTTTACAACATTCTATACTTAAAAAAAATCCTTTCCTCTAACAATATAAATTCCTCTGGAAAAGGCATCCAGAGTCAGTATTCAGCATGTTTAGAAAACTATCTAATATGGGGCTCAGTTGCTGACCAGCAGAAACTCAGTCTGTTGAAGCATTTATAGGAAACATGTGCAAAGGAGCTGCACTGGACAAGACAAGGTGGTGAAACTCTGGATTCATTTTCTCCAGATCAGGCACTGAGAAGCAGCAGAAAACAAACAAAGTTAACAGGGGTCTCTAGCCAGAAATTTTAACTTCGCTGCAATCAAAGTGAATTCTCAGCCTCCTTCCCACTGGTGGTCTCCTCTAATGAGTGAGTTCTGTGTTTCTGCTCTGTAAGCAGTGTGATGGTGCATGCAGAAGGCTGTTTCTGCACAGTAATGCACCTTCATGGAAAGTGAGAGTCTGTCAGTCTTCTGTATTTGTAATGTTCAAGATGCTGGGTGCAGTTTTTGATAGTGCATAGGAGGTGTAAACAGAAAATAGTACATGATCAAATGCATTGCACAATGGAAAGGAAACAATAAAGAAGAAGTGGAGAAGAGGAAAGAAAGGAAAATGTTTTGAGTCATCACGTGCCCCCAGACAATTCTCTGTGGATTTCATGCCACCAGCCTTTTGCACCTGGTGCTGACAGGGCCTCCCACAGATTTGCAGAAAAGGCCCTGGCCTCAGAGTGCTGCTCTGGTACAATCTGCCCACCCAGAGCATATGAATTATGTTTACAACTGAAGAAGGAATAAAGCTGAAATTCTCATGTGCAGCATTTCTCCAGCTGCTATGTAATGACAGGGCTAAATTCTGTAGTTGAAAATGCACTCTGTAAATGAAGGTGAGAGTGCTTAGGGGGCAGGAAGTAGTACTAACCAATCAGGCAAGTTTCATGAGGATGTTACTGACCATAAGAAGTATAGTTATCTTGGGGGCTGGAAAGGTGGCTCAGGGGTTAAGCCTCGGCCTTGCAGGCGGAAGGTCCTGAGTTCGGATCCCAGATCCCACGTAGAGACACCAGGAAGCGGGGGTGGCCTGCGCTTCTGGTCCTGGTAGGGCGGAGCCTGTGAATCCCGGGGCAGAAGGAGGTGAAGGCGTCCATGGTGGTTCGCGAGTTCGTCTGTGGTTCTACACACACACATAGACACACACACACGCGCGTGCACATACACACGCACATGCGCACAGTTGAATAAATAATAATAAAAAATTTTAAAAAGTATAGTTATCTATGTTTTTTTAGATAGGGACTCACTCTGTAGCCCAGGCTGGTTATAAACTAGCAATGATCCTCCTGTCTCAACCTCTCAAGTGTGGAAATTATAGGAATCGTCACTACACCTGTCTTAAATAATATTTTTAATTTGCTATTTATCTAGGAGCCTATTCTGTCACATTACACCTAACATACATATAGCATCAAATACTAACAATATTTGTTTTATGCATTTTACTACAGAAAATAAAATTAAGATCATAATTGGATAATTTTAGCCATTTTGGAGTTTGAAAGAAGTTAAGAATCTTGTCAAGAAGGTCCAAGTGAGGATTTAACAGTTTTTCTGCACTGTAGCCTTTCCTTGGTCAGGATAGACGAGGTCATGATTTCAAACATTGGATATTACAGTTTTCAGCTTGAAAGATTTATATTCATTTCATCTGCCAGTAAGGATTGCTTAAGGAAGCATGAAATTCTGGTCTTTGTAACTGAATTTCACCTTGGGTTGGAGTTCTTATCCTGCTACATAGTGAGTACTTTTTCTTGAGAAGCTTCTTAAGGTAACAAAGTATTTCAAATTGACTCAATAGCCATACTGCACTAAACAAAATTTAAGTGAAGGTTAAAGTGAAAATAAGTCTGACAGCAAATCATTTATGTGTAGTGTGGAAGAGAGGGGGGGAAGGAGAGAGAGTAAAGAGAGGGAAATAAGATCTTAGATGAGTCTTTATTAGTAAGCAGAGACAGTACAAAGTCTTTTTCTATGATCTATAATGCCCACATGGTCCTAGCTTTCTGTTTATGGATCATTAATGTTCTAATCATCATCTTGCACTCAAGGGGCTTTCAAAGTGATAGTCTTCTGGAGGAAGGAGTCTATTGGCAACAGATATCAAGAAATATGAGGAATCTGAGATTAATGCTAATTGCAAGGTCACATGTTAATCTATTATAATTTGAAGGATAATAACCAAGTACATGAGACCGTTGGTCAGAGACAAATGATGGCTTATTACAGCTACAGCAACAGCCACAATTCCATAATTTATTCTTGATCTTTGAATCTCAAAACTCATGTGGCAACATATGATAAAAAATGAGTCACATGGCTGTTCATTCAATTTGATGCATTCTAGTGGAGTAAAGCTGAATTTAGGGAACTGTGAATTTTCTACACTGACTGCTCATGCTCTGAAACAAGAGATACTTATTTCATAAAACTGTAAGCTGATGGTTGAAAAAGTAAAAATACCAATATCAAATATCTTAGCTTTGTTTTCTCACTACAGTCTCTGTTATAAATGCATCTTTGACATTTCTTGTTTTTTATTTGTTTTTCATGATTCTTTAGCAAAATGAAAACCTCTTTCACTCATAGGTGGTATGAAAACAAACCACATGTTGACTGTCCTCACTGGCTGTGACTTGCCAATTCCTGTAATAAATAACACTTACTCAAGTGGAAAACACCATTCTTGTCTTCCCAGACTGTTTACAGTGCAGTAACCCTTGGATAAATGGTTCAGACAAGGGCAATCAGTGTCTGTGCTTAAACACATGTAGAAACCCAAAAGACCCAAGGATAACTGACTTTTAATATCCTCTCTTCTTTTTTATTGCCTAAACTCATGGGAAATTTTCTCATGAGCATGTCACTTCATCAGCAACTCTGATTGAATCTATGGAATTCAACTAAGTATGCTGTTTTCCTTATACAGAATTTACTTTAAGACATTACCAAAATGAAACGAAATAGGTAGGGTCTGAAATATTTTATTTAAATCATATTTTGTATTATAGTAACTGTATCAGAGATAGCACATTTATAGCACTTTTCATTGTATTACATAAAGCTACTCATTTTACTAATGAAAATCAACTTTTGAGAGTCTATTAATCCAATTTCAACATGATCAAGAATAATAATAGTTGGGTATGTATTGTAGCTCCATTCTGGGCAGTCCTGTCTGAATGAATGTCAAGTGACCATTCCTAAGGTGGAAATCCTTATGAGAATGTTAGCTGCACACATGGAACTGTCTAGAACCTGGACAATCCTGCTGAGATCATTTACTATTCATGTTACTCTAAATGTCTCAGTAACTGCTTCCTCATGCTCCCTGGATTCCCTCTTATGGAGCTGAGTATGAAACCAAAGAGATTGAGGCCCCCCAAGGGAATCTTCACCCAAAGGGCTGTTAATCTAATTTTATCACAGTAATTGATAAGCCACACTGAACAATATTTATTTTATTCTCTTGTGCTCAGACAGTGAAGATGCCTGAGGAACATCAAAGTATTTAGAGACACAATTCCCACTGACTTTGTCCCTGGGATGGCAATTGAACAAAGATGTGGTAGTTTCCCTAAGCATTAAGCACATAGTTCAGATGTGAGATGCACAGAATAATTATTGTAAGAGGAGCTGAGAACATTTCCCTCCACTGATGACTGGAAGCAGAGACAGTCCTGACTCCAGGACTAATTTTTACTGTGGTCTTTTCCATGTGGTTATGTTCTCCCTCACATTCTTGCTTTGCAGTGGTAATCTATGCATGCTGAATGAAAAATAAAGGATCTTCTAGTGCAATGACGTTCTTAGGACACTATAGTTCCAGTTTTGTCCACATGTCATTGGACCTCCAGAAACCTAGCTACCAGTGAATGATAATATATCATATGTCCAAATGACAGCATTTGCTTTTACTCTTTCTGAAATGCTTTCATAATGAATTCATTTGCACATTTACACTTTTATGATTCGCATAGGCTTCTGAGTGAAAGACATGTTCTTCATGTATTCAAGAAAAAAATTATGCCTCCATCAGCTAATAGTAGTATTTTCTATAATTATTTATCACACACGTGTATGTTTTTGTCTATGTGTGTACATGAATTGTATGTATAGGCATATGCATGTCATGGGTGAAGAGTCCAGAGGAAAACTTGTGGGTTTCTGTTTTTAACTTCCATCATGTAGATTCTGGGGATCAATCTCACCAAGCTTAGTGGCAGGTGTCTTTATTACCAAGCATCTTGATGATCCTATAACCGTTTTGTTAAATGCTATTTAAATACTGGAATTTCCTTTTCTGCTGTTCTTTATTCTTAACATGTCTTCTAAAGGAATCCCTCGTACAAAGTATGTCCACAACACCCATATTCATAAATGTCTCATCATTTTTTTAATCTGGCCAATGTATACCACAATGATAGTTTTTGTCATCTGCCTGTGGAAACCTGTGATGCTCACATCCTCTTTGTTAGGATGATTGAACTTCAGTAGTTTTCACCATGTTCTCCTTGGTCTCACTTCCCTGCAAAGGACTATAATATGAGCATTATGACTTTGAATATTAATAACTTTTGGGATGGAATAGCTATAGAGATTTTCTTTCTGGTAACTAGATTTCTCTTTCTTGTTCTTGTAAAAAATGCCTAGGATGTTCATGTTTTCATTATGCAGATGTGCATTAATCAGGGTTCTCTAAGAAACAGAATCTATAGAATGTAATATATATAAAAATAAGCATATTAAAATAACTCACAATGAAAACATGTCCTTCAAAGTAGCAGCCCCCAGTAGCATCTTTTTTTTAATAATTTTTTTATTATTTATTCAATTGTGCGTGTGTGTGTGTGTGTGTGTGCAGAACCACGGACGAATTCGGGAAACACCATGGACGCCTCCATCTCCTCCTTGTTTACTCTGCCCCAGGATTCACAGGCTCCGCCCTACCAGGACCAGAAACGCAGCACGCCCCCGCTTCGCCCGGCGTCTATACGTGGGGTCTAGGATCCGAACTCAGGGACCTTCTGCCTGCAAGGCAGAAGCTTAACCCCTGAGCCATCTCTCCAGCCCCAGCAGCCTCGTTCTTGACTGGAATGTTCCACAAAGCCAAAAGATCTCGAGAAGGTCTCAAGCCTTTACTTCTCTGGAAGGTCAAAGATGCTGGGTTCCGACATCGATGGAGAACAGCTGGGCTCCCACGTCAACAATGAACAGCGAACAGCAGCTGCCTAGCAAAGGCAGCGGGAACAGCAACAACGTGATGGAAAAGGTGAAGCTCCAGGTCAGCCAAAGACAGAGGCAGCAGCAGCAGCAGCAATAAAGAAGGGCCACGATGCTCTAAAAGTGAATGAGGTGCACAGAGTGGACTCCACAGCAAGTCGACACAAGATAGGGGAAGAGCAAGTCCCTCTTCCTTGCACTTCCTATTATCTGGCCCACCACTGAAAAGTACCACCCACTATGGGCTGGATTTTCCACAGTAATCAATCAAGTATCTGCAGACTTATTGAAGGACCATTCCAAACATTAACCTTCCACAGCTGTGCCCCAAACAGTTTGCGACTGTCAAGTTGACACTGAAGTGCAACCATAACAAATGCAAGGAATAAAATAGAAATCAACTAGCATAGTAGTTGGTTGGTTATCTAACTCATACCTGAGGTAAAAATCTGGCCTGCCTACTTGATTTTACAAGTAAGGTTTCATTAGCAAACAATCACATTAGTTTATATAATGCTTATGACTACTTAAGGTACAACATCATTGTAGAATAGTTATGATTACCTTTAAAGCTTAAAACATCTACCATAAGGTAACTTAGAGAAAGCTTAGTGACATGCTGACTTATTAATTAACATATCACAGGAGAAATGGAACAAAGTCAGACATTTAAGAAGCTAATCTTCAACAATTTTTAAACCAGTAGGAATTAAAATGTGATTATTGAATATACAACATGAACATATAGCTATTATAAGCAGAAGTTTGGAGAAAAAGAAATTAGAATTTTGTATGCCTGGTTAACTAGATCTCAGGTGACATTAAGAGCAGATCACTGCCAACATTTTAGAAACTCTTCATGCAGCTTCCCAGTCATTATTCTGCCTAAGGCATTCCTGATTTCTGTAACCATAATGCAATCTGTGTCCTTTCTTGAGATACCTTTATGCACTGAACATATGCTTGTGAAATGCAGCAGTGGTGTTCCATTAAACCAGCTTTTCCAGTGTGAAAACACATAAAGAAAAGAAGTTCTTTTGCATAACATCTTTGCTTCTATGGTACAAGTGTACCCATCTTGTTCTACTGTGGTGCTAATTTTTTGTCTCTTATTGTGGCATTTGGAAGAGATGCCAACAGTTGGCTTATGCTGGTGCATGCCAGTGGGTCCAGCACAATATGAAGTTGCATGACCATGTATCTGCATGCTGTTTATTATCATTCCTATTGAATTTCATTGTGAGAATATGTTGTTACATGTTGCTATACCACAATGTTCTATATGCTAGATTATAATAAGTACATGAATAATTTCCACAATTTAAAGTGAATAACTGTAGTATTTATAGCACAACTATTTTAGTGCATACATGAAAGATTCTATTTTAGTCAAGAATTTTATAATTTTAATCAATCGTGTAAAAGATATATGTGGATAGGAAGATTTTTAAAATTAATTAGATCATTTATTTATGTTCTCAGACATGAGGAACAGAATACAGTAAAAATTCCCTTTGACCCGAATTTGGTGTAACACTTTATGTCACAAAAGGGCATGCAAGCAACTGTTCATCAGTGGTTAGTTAGAATTGTTTTAAGAATAATATGTCTTAAGGGAAGAAGTGACTTAGTGAGAATTTAAGAAAAGGATATTAGTGGTAAAAGATTAATTTTGGCTTTAAAGAACTTTTTTTTTTCTGCTCATACAAACATAATAGGAACACCTGTCCCCCACTCCCTCCACCCCTCTCTGGACCTCCTGTTCCCTCCACGCTTTGTCCCTTCTTTTCCCCAGGAAGATATTGTTTTCCTATTGTTGTCATTGAACATTCCTATGAATGTTTTCATATGACTCTTTTTACTACTTCACAGATACATTTTGAAATATAAAATATTTATATTTTAATACAGTTCAAATTCTCATAATTTTATTTATTTGCTTGACTTGTTTGAGAACTCTTTCCTTCAAAAGTCTCATGAAATCCTTAATATTCATGGAGTGTATTTCTGCTGCAAAGTATAAAGTGGAGATCCAAGTTTTTTTCCCATCTTTATTAAAGTGCCTGTTACTCCAACCTTCTCCCTTCACAGATTATGGAATTTAATAAAAAAGTTAAGACAAATTAAGAATGCCTAAGTGTATTTATGTTCAGACATAAAAGGTGCCAATTTGATCAATATGGAGTATGAATGCTTTTCCTGTACTATATTTAGACAAGTAAAACCCAGACTGAAGTGTACACAAGTAAAATGATGTTGTTATTCTAAACCAGTACTGTCTAAATGCAATAGATAGCAAGCCAAAATATAAATCATTAATGTAATTGAAAAATCTTGAGTAGTCACATTAATGATGTAAGAGACAAGTAACTTTAACATTTTGCTAAACATAATATTTGCATAATGGCCTTTAAATATCATTAAAATAATATATATGATTAAAAAATAGGTCATTCCCCACTTCAGGAAAGTGCTGCCCTTCTTCCAAACTCAGATCTCCACAGATGAAGGCTGCTCCTGAACTCTTATTTTCCAAGATCAATTGTTTGGGCTGTACTAAGGCAACCCTATCTTAAGATTTCAGATATGTGTTTGCAACAGATTTTTGCTGTCAGTATCGTCAGGTTTCCAGCTTTGTGCTTTTTTTTTTCCCCAGGATAAAATATTGGCTATCCTTGGATCTTCACATATGTTAATTTGTAGCTTCCAGAATTCTGATTGGAGTTCTCTACATGCATAGATTAACTAGGGGATAACTGAAATCTTGGGGATAACAGTATCTATCTCTTATTTTAAATATTATTTTGTCGTTCTCAAAAGAGAAGCTTTGCATATATTTATTTATTTATTTATTTTCCTAATCATACAAATTTAATAGATACCCCAGTCCTCTTCTTCCCTCCACCCCTCCCCAGTCCCCTTTGCTCCCTCCCCCCTTTTCCCCTACCTTTTATCCCCCTCTCTCCCTTTCTTCCAGTATCCCCCTCTTCCCCCCCAATCCCTGGAGCATCCTTTAGTGTGAATGTCAAACTTCCCTCTGCGTCCTCTACTCTAATGAGATGTGAGGACTCAGTAGCATTGCCTAGAGCCCTTTTTTTACGCTCTCCTTTAGTACAGGAACACTATTGTGAATGTTAATCCCTTACTTCTAAGGATCCTAGTACCTGTGATCCATGTTAGACTTTGGGAGGTCATTGAGCAGGTCATGCAAAGTCCTATTATGGTTACTGTGGCCCTAACTTGTATGGGTTATCTTGTGTATTGTTGCTCCTCCCCATCTTTAGGCTCTTATAATCTTACTGCCCCCTCTTCCGCAAATTTCCCTGAGCTTTAGGATGAGGAGAGATTTGGCTGGTCTGGTTCCAGGTGATTAATGTAGGGTCTCTGATGTTTTGAATTATGGTTTGCTGTTGTTTTCAGTTTTGCTATTCTTGCACTGCCCTAGGCTCCATCTTGATTGGTATTGGATGTCACCTCCTAGCCAGAGATAAAAGGCTGTTAAAATGGAATCTTACTATAAGAGTAGATTCAAAGGTAGATGGAATAAGAGTAGGAGACCACAGTGAGGGGCAGTAGTCAGTCTCCCATTTGCAGGATGGTTACCATCTATCTGCTAGACTCTATGCCCTACCTGACTGGTGAGATCAAATCCCATTAGTTGCAAGTGACCAGGAAGAAAGTGAGTGAACTTAACCAAATGTCTCATTACTTACTTGCAATATTTGACAGTTACCTATTTTCTCTGCTGTAGCATGATCCCCTCTCTCCTTATTTCTGGGGGGGCCTCCTTCCCCTTCCCTCATGTTTATAATCTTTGCAATTACTGTAGGTATTACAAAAATTTATCTTTGAATGTGTCACTAAGTGGTTTTGGTACTAGGATCCACCTATTAGGGAGTACATATGAAGCTTAATTTTCTGTGTCTGGGATACTTTACTCAATAAAATTTTTTCTAATTTCATCCATTAATTCCATCATTAATTCATCTTTTTTGATGGCTGAGTAGTATCCATTGTATAAATGTACCACTTTTCCTTATCCACTCGTCAACTATTAAGCCTTGCATATCTTAAACATGTAATACATAGTGCTTAAAAAATTGGATACTATTGCAAATGATATTAACCTTCCAATTTCAATCCAAGTGAGGTTCTAAAAATATGTACGTGGCTTTCACCTGGCTGTGTGATAGCACTTGCTCTCGGGCAAACAAAGTGTTGTGTTGTGAGGACATGTAAATAGTTTGGTGGAAAGGTTCATGTGGTGAGGAACTGAAGCCTGTTGTCAGTCACCAGCACCTGCGATCATGAGTGAGCTACACTAACAGTGGACCCACCAGTGCCCATCAAGTCATCAGATAATGCTGCTCATAACTTGACTGCAATGTCATGAGAGATGACTTTGGTTTACTTTTATTGATTTTTTTTGTTGTTGATTTGCTTAATGGAGTGCCAAAGCCTGGACTGCTTTCTTTTTAAATTTATTTTTATTCGTCGACACTTTCATACATAAATATAATGAATTCATGTGTTTTCATCCCTTTCAACCCAAAATCATTCTCTCCCTTGTGTCTCATTTCATACTTTCTCTTCTCCAGTCAGTCTTCTTCCTATTTTTATATCTTTTTTATTTGTGACTTACTGACTTTCATCTGGAATATCTGCAATACTTCTGGGGGATCGATGACCAATCAGTAGGTCAGTCATTGAGTAAAAAAGCTCCCTTTTCCAACATGGCATTAACATTAATTAGAAACCCAGGGAAGTTTAGTGTTTTTTCAGATTTTTCTTCATCCATGGTGAAATGTTGATAGCACAACTATTGTGCTGGTCTTTTGGTAGTGAACATTGCTGCAGTAAGTTCTTGGTTCTGGTAGTCCTGTCATGACAAGAGGATACTGTCTGGTAACACTTCTCTGTACCCTCGGGCTCTTACATTCTTTTCATCTTCTTTTCTGCAAGGTTTCCTGAACCTTAGGATAGGGGGTGAGTTTCATGTCCTCTTTAGAGCACAGCACTCCACAATCAGTTATTCTTTGCATTTTACAGCATGGAAAATGTATAAGGAAAAGAGATTTACATAGGTTTGGAAACCCAAGACTATGGCATTGGCATCTGGTTGAGGTCTTTCTTCCTACTGCATAAAGAGCATAGCACTGAGCATCACTTGGTGAGACAGCGCAAGTGATCTAAATCTCATCTTTCTTCCTCTTCCTGTAAAGTCACTGTAGTTCTCATGAGGCCACTGTCAATATTCATCTGTCTAGTCACCTCCCAAATGCCCTCTAAATATTAACACACAAATTCAGGAATTTATTTGCCAGCACATTAACTTTGGAGAATACATGTAAACTGTAGCTGACATTGAGTATAGCCACTCAAGTAGATGTTTGCAGATACCTGTGTAAATAATGTAAAATGCTAATTGTATATTGCTTCAAATTATGCTTAGAGTGATTTCATATATAGTAATAGACAACTCTCAACATCAAAAGATAGTACTGGTCTTGATGGTGAGCATCACTGTTAACTTCAAGTTATTTGATGAGGCAAGTAACAGCAAGGTTTCTCTTTAAAAAGCAGAGCAGATTGGTGACAGTCTTGTTATGTAAAAGGCAATAGTGTTGAAAGTCGGTGATACAGGTGTGAAGCAAGTGATTTCACATTGAAGCGCTTAATCCTCTGGTTTGAGTAGGATGAGTAAAAATATGATGAAAATAAATAGAATTACACCTCTCTTTGGAGAAGAAACATTTCTATGATTTTGCCAGGGAAAACAAAAAGGTTGGAAGAAAACCAGGGGGAGACTTTTCATTATATTAAATTATCTTTGCCATTGCATGAGTTGATTTTAATTCCCTTACTATGACTCCCACACAATAGCAAATCATAATAAATAATACAATCTGAACACATATATCATTTGCTTTGTAAGAAAACATCAGTTTTATAAGCCATTTGGTTGTAAATAGGGGCATGTTTACATCATTATTATTATTAGGTTTGGATTTTATTAAGTGAAGATTTAACTTGATTTTTCAGTAGTTAATTTATAAGCAATTGAGAATAACTACAGTCTTCTACATTTGGTAAGGCTTGGTCGATTAGAAGAAAGGCTGAAACCCATACACTCTCCTTGACAGAACTGTAACATCAGGATGCTATTACTGACAGAGGAGTGAATGTGGGTCTTAGATCTGCCATTCTTGTAGTCTACTGAGGCTGGAGTAGGTTGTGATGGGCTCTGCATTATTTCCTGTCCGGTGGCTTCCTTAATACCCTGATCACAAATGGCTAGCGCAAGCAGAGAGGCTTCTACAGTATGTGCACCTTTGTTTCTGAGCAAGCATTCCACTAGAGATTTACAAGGTATGAAGACTGAATCAAGCAAAGTATCCCCAGATGCCTGCCAGTGTCTCGGCATGCAGATGAGATTCCCTGTTCTTAGTTTTAGGAGTTGTGCACAGATTTGCCTCTGGTCTCAAATCAATGAACATGAAGCATATTTATATTTTACAAAATAAAACTCAGTCAATTATAACTTTTGTAAAACAACAGGATTAGTCAAATATCAAATCCAGGGGGCTAGCATGCCAGGTTAATAATAGAAGATGAGGCAGGGAGCTAGGTTGTTTCTAAGACACTGAAGGAGAGGTTAAAGTGGGTGGTATGAGGGGAGGGAAATATAAAGAAGATGGAGCAGGAAACAGGGTCAGTGCCAGCAGAACTCCTAGAGCAGCAGAAGATGTTTCAAATATGAAAGGAATATAGAATCCAGATGGTCCTTTTGGGTAGACGCCAGTAGGACACACAGAAGCAAGCTGCTTGTCAAGATTAGGACCAGAGGGTCAGATGAGAAGGGTAAAACTCAGTTCACCAAATAACCTACTTGGTGCCACTTGTAGATTTCCTCTGGTCAGCTGTGAGTGACGAGGCTCAAGCTCTGGATGGCATCTACAAGCATCATGTAATTCGCTGGTACTGCATTCCCACATTAGCAGACACATGGAAACTGGAACATGGAGTGCACATTCAGACTAGATATTTTTATATTTCATTTTCTAAACTGAATGTTCACTTTGTATTTGGAAAATGGATAGCTTGAATTATGCAAAGCTCTTGAGAAGATAGACTCTAGTTAAAATTCTGCTCTTCATTATCCAGCATAGAAGCTAGTTTTATATAAATTTTCAGTCTTATGGTTAAATTTTATGTTCTATATTTTTTCAATTGTGAAAAGTTGAAGTGGTAAAGTAGGAAGGTCACTAGAGGTGATGTTAGAAAACTGAGGATTTATATTATTTTTTAAATTAAATATTTTTTTAATTTGAGAGGGAGAGGAAGAGAGAGAGAGAAGAAGATAGAGACAGACAGTGCAGGTACACAATGCACTATGTGTGTGGGGAGGGTGTCACAAGGGAACTTTAAGAAGTCTGTTCTTTTTCTTCCACCATATGGACTCTTGGGATCAAATTCATGTTTCCAGCTGTCATAGTTAGATAGGAGTCTACCTGACAGTTGTAGGTTTGAGCTCTGGGCACATTTGCAGAGATTAATAGTTTAATTAGCCTAGATTGAACCTAAAGGATTGTCTTGTTGATGGGAAAGGCCCAGCCCATGGTTGGTGGGACTAGTCTCTGGGCACATGAATAAAATGGAGGGAACGGCTTGAGAAAATTGGCATCCTTCTGTATACTTGGCTAGACATGTTGGACTGGCAAGGAACGTTTTGTCCCTCTGTTAGACATTATGTGGATGTGATATGCTCAGTTCCCTCAGCCTCTGGTGTTGGTTTGAATTCTCCTGCCAAGATGGACAAGAAATGGTAACCTGGTTATTGTAAGTCCAAATAGAAACCCCTTGTTCCCATAAGCTATTTTGTCATGAGTTTTTCAACCATGACATGAAGAGTAATTGCAATACCAAGTGTGCACGCAGGTGCTTTTATCTGGTGAGTCATCTCCTTGGCCCAAAGACGGAGGTTTTAATTTCGCTCTAGCACAGATTAAACTTAAATGAGCATTTTTAGATGTAAGATTTCTTATTTACTAAAAAGATGGACAATTATCAGGAAGCAAATGAGATAATTCATTCAGTTTTATATCTATCAAAATCCTTACAGCATTAAAAGATTAATTATTCAATCTTACATTTCAGTGATTATAAAGATGTTAAGGTCATGAGCAAGATAGCTTGTAGTTAAGGCACTTACAATCCTGGCAACATGAGTTTAATCTGAAGTTCATATAGTAGGAGGAGACAGCTTCCAAAAATCTCTGACCTCTACCTCTCAGTCATACATGCATACATATTCACTGTCTTAAATGAAAGAATAAAAATAATTTAAATAAAAGAAGTTAAGGGTATATCATTTTACAAAAATCCTTATATTTCCGTCTTAGAAGCTATGGACTGGAGGTCACTACCTGCATGGGTGATTGACAGGCATCCTTTTCTTCCATTCATGTTATCTTCTAGAAGGTCAAGAGGAGTAAAATAGAAGCATCAGTTTCTTCTCTCATCCTAACATGGTCCTGAATTTCCTAGTGATATAAGTTTGAGAGATAGCTTATTAGTTTTAATGGTTTAGGTTTCTCATTGGTCTACTTATTGCTTTTGGAGGAAGGAATTTGATGAACAAACCTAACCAAATCAAATTGAATCTCAGACTTTTTTTTTGAGAATGATAGAAACAGATTTCTGTCTACTTGGCATAATGCTATAGAATGTGAGACTCGATATAGCCACAACCACTAGAGCTGGGTGCTATCCTGTCCTCACTTTAGAGGAAACAGAGACTAGATACAGATCTTAGCAACATACTCTAGATACAAGACTCCACTCCCATCTCCCAAGATCTCTCTTCTCCTTGAATATCCTGATGTAATAAATCTGTGTTCTTACACACAAGACACTTTCCCCACCCTTATCTAGTTCCCTTTTTGCCCTTATTTCAAGCATCTTTGTCTTTTAATTTATTTAGTGGTAAGACTAGAACGTCAAGATGCTACAAGTGGCATTTTTTAATATCACTTTGCTCAATTAGAATCAATCTGTCCAATTGAAATATGGTTTATATGTTACAATTTATTTGCTTTGTTAGTCTATGATCTATTAACAAAAGATGAACGCTTGTTTAGTGCTAAATGTGACCAGATGTAGATGCATGACAAAGAGGAAAGAAGTGGTCTGCATCCTCCTTTGTCTACAGGGAAAGTGACAGCTGTAGGAATTCTTATATGACAATGTGACACTGGTCACAAATATGTATGTGTGTATACAAATGATAGCTATAACTATAAGAGAAGGTATACTTTTTATCAAGAAGTTTTCTAAGTGGAAAGAGTCAGCTTCCCATTGTAGAAGGGGTTCTGGGAGGCTCTTTTAAAGATTGGGGGGGGCTTTCATTTGACCTTGAAAAATTGTTAGCTTTTAAATAAGGATGGAAAAACAGGGACAAAAATTGAGAAGATAAGGAAACACATGTTTTGGGCATAGCAAACCGACTAACTATCCTGTTTCAGCTGAAGGTGTAAATGTAGGAACATCAATGTTTATCTGCACAGTGCAGAATACTGACTCACAATTCCATACTTGTTCTTTCATGAAAAAGGAGTCTGTAAAAAGATTTTTATAAGCTGTTTACACCTGGTCTGTTCACATGAGCAGCATGCTTCTATCCAAATGGGGTGTAACGTAACAGTGCTGGTGTTCTGTTAAGTTTGTTGAAAAGGTGTTCTACCTGTCATGTAGTCACCCTGTTTCAGCCAGCTCTTAAATCAATACATAAATAAGGAAACCAAGAAACCCAAAGGAGCAGAAAGTCCTTGCCATGTTGTATAACCAAGGGTTTCCTTTAAAGAAGTGCAGAAAAGGGGGGGAGGTACTGAAGACTTAGGAAGCTGTAAGGAGTGTAAAGTGCTCACTTTTTAGCATGTGATTCTTGGACATGGGCCATGTTCACAGTACTCAAGGTGTTTTATGCTCTTCCTAATTTATTATTGATTTTATTTCATGACCCTTAATCCAGGAAATGCCACATAAGGAACACAACGTAGAAATTTTCTGTCATAAATTTTAGACACACACATACACACATACACACACAAACGTTGGTGCTGGAATACTTTGAAATGTCTCAGCACATCACAGCATGGAGAAGGCTCAGGAGAGAACATGTTCCTTCCTCCGATATGACTGTAATATTCTAATGAAGCTTAATTAGGCACATTGCAATGAACTTGCCATTAAAATAATGTGCCTTAGAGACTCTCTGGCTACATCAGAACTTGATGCTGATTCCAAAATACCAGCTAGAATGGCCCAGGTTCCTGTTCAAAATGGAATTTTTCAGTTAGCACATTAAACCAAAATTGCTGCAGGTGTCTTTGGCACCTGGTGTTGTCTCTCCTTCCTCTGTGGTCCTGTCCTCTGAGCTACCACACTCCTCAGTGTTCATTTCTGGAGGTTGCTTTTTATATAATCTCCTGGAGACCATCTCCTGACTTTACCCAATCTAGTCCTAGGTCTGAATCAGCTTCTCTTTTTAACCCATGACTTTTACTTAGTATTTTGCAGATTATCTGCTTTTAGTTCCAATGTGGTCCACCTAATGAATTGGAGCGGTGTGTGTGTGTGTGTGTGTGTGTGTGTGTGTGTGTGTGTGTGTGTGTCTGTGTGTACACACATGTACATGAAGGTATACATGTATGTGTGTGTAGAGGTCAGTGATAAACATTGGGTATATTCTTTAGTTACTCACCACCTGGTTTTTTTGAGATGGGATATCTCACTGAACAGGGAACTCATTGATTCAACTAGCCTGGCAGGCCAGTGAACTCCAAGTATAAGTATCTTTTTTATGGAGTCTAGTGTCTCCTTGGCTGTATCCTAGAAACTGAAAGACCTCTCAAGACTGGATTAAGAAGATGGTTAAGGTCTGACTGTCTATGGCTTTCACAGTAGGTGTTACAATGCTTTCTAGTGCTGTAAAGGGTTAGGAGGGCTGGGTTAGGTTCAGAGAGTCTATGACTTTAATTCCAGGTGTTTCAATGCTATAGAGAATTTGGAGAGAGAGGCTGCAGGCAATGACTTTATTTGTATTTTTAAGATCCTAAAGAATCATCATCTATTATGTAATTTATGTTCAATAGAGAATAGTTAATGAAGGAGAGAAAATCAAAAACAAATGTTAATAATGTGGTAAGACTATTGGTTTATTCTATCAAAAGGGCCAAGTTAAAAAAACGCAAACATAAACATAAAGCACATTTGTTATTACAGCTTTTTGAACAGTATGGTGTTAGGATTCTGATGAAGTTAGCTAGAGTCAACACTAATGTGTTGAGTCCAACTATTGTCAGAGCTTGAGCTAAGCAATACAAGGATGACAAATTAATTAGAAATGGCTGAAAATAATTCACTTTACAGACCCGTTCATGGACACTATCATGGATGCTAACATTGAAAAATAATGCCTGGTGATAAGTGAATAGTCACATTTATTATTAGGATTGATTCTTCTGCCCAGTCAGTTGTGTTTACTCACCTAATGTTATGTATGACCTTGTCCTGAAACTGGGAACTTGATGAAAGAGAAAAGGCAGCTTTAAGTAAAGCATGAAAGCAAAAGGCCATAACGCAGCTTTAAGGAATAATGATGATGATGAAATTCTACTAGCAGTTCTAATAAACATGATAAAATACAGGATTTATTGAGCATTTATATTATTCTAAGTAATTTACAAGTACTGCTTTTTTCAGTTTACTCTTTTAAAACTTTCCTATGAAATTGGCACTGTAACTTTTCTTTTTAAAATTCTCTCTCTCTCTCACTCTCGCTCTGTGAGAAACAAAGACTTAGATAAATTATCCTGTCATATGTCACATAGTTTAGAGAACAGTGAACCCATGATATAAACCTACACGATATAAAGCATTCTGGGGCTAATTCTCTTAGCTTCTAGTATATGATACTATAAGAGAGCATAAACAAATATAGAGATCCCAAGAAGAAGAGACAGTATCTAAATTAAAAGATTAACTCATAAGTTTGGTTATATTTCAGTAAGGCAGGAAGAAATATTAAGGAGATATGATAGCTCAAAATAGGACAACTATGACTTTAAAGTTTTAAATCTCTGTGGATAAGATGATGGCGCAGTATTCACACTCATAGGAGTTCAAGAAGAAAATGAAAGGATTGTTTAACTTTATTAAAAAATCAATTATGCCATTCATCAGAAAACTGAAAGCTAGACTCTTTAATTCCAGGACAAATGTCAAGATTAAAAGCAATTTCTTGAGAGAACCACACATTTATTAAGAAATTGCTTTTATGCACACTTTGTTTTGAAAGTAACAAAATTATGACTGCTATTATGTATCTTGTAAAGCAAACATTACTTTTAAAATAAATTTAAGCAAATGGAATTTTATATTGCAGAGGATATACTAGGTACAGTAATTAGAGTCTAGCAAAATATTTTTGGTGTGCTAATTTAATCAAATTTAACTGGAATAAATTCTAATCAGAATGACATGTCAACATTGGATAAAATTATTATAATATGAATGTTTTTATTCTAATTTCAATCAATGCCCACCAAATACTTGATACAAATGCACCTTGAGTAGTGAACAAAATGGATCATGTATCTATTGTATTTCATCAATATGGATGTGACCCAGTTACAGATAGCAGCACTCAAATTGAGTCTGCTCAATTTGAGTTTGAGGAGTAATGTTCTAATTTGGGAGATGAAGATTAAAATACTAGCTACTTTTTGAGATTTTGGGGGAAATAGATGAATTGATATATGTAAATTTCTTGGTACAAAACATTCTGAAAACTTGCTATCTGGAATAAAAACTATTTTCAATTTTCAAGAAATTAAGAAATGTTAGCTGCTGTCAGTACCATGAATTGCCTTAGAGAAAGAACTCTTATAGAAAGACCATTTCCTGGGGGCTGGAGAGGTGGCTCAGGGGTTAAGCTTCTGCCTTGCAGACAGAAGGTCCTGAGTTCGGATCCTAGACCCGGATCCTAGACACCGGGTGAAAGCGGGGACGGCCTGCGTTTTTGGTCCTGGTAGGGTGGAGCTTGTGAATCCCAGGGCAGAGTAAACAAGGAGGAGGTGGAGGCGGTCCATGGTGGTTCCCGAATTTGCCCGTGGTTCTACACACACACACACACAACACACATGCACACACACATATACACACAACTGAATAAATAATAAATAATAAAAAAAATTAGAAAGACCGTTTCCTAAATTTTCTGACCATATCAGTAGATGGGCTTCATTTTTTCTTATCTGTCTTTAGAGTTAAGCCTTTCTCATCTTTGCATAACTGCTCTGGAATCTAGGCAAATATTTAACAGCACATTTATCACCTTCTAAAAGTTAGAATGAATCTTTTTACCCAAAACGTATAATAGTGTTCATAATTTAAAAGATAAAGCACTTTCTTGGTATTATAGTGACAAGACATAAAATGACAACTACTGAATTATACTTAGTTCTGCTGGAAAAAAATGTAATTATTTTTCCTTTATTTTTAACAATGAAAAAATTGAGTCTGCTCAAAAACCTATCACATTGTGACTTTTGGAGAAAATATAGAGGATTTCTGACATTTTGCATATGTCCTTGTGTAACCAACAGCAACAAACCTGTGTACCTCAGCCTACCCCAAATATTACTCTTTTGGTATCATTTTCTTTATGCATATTCTGTATTTTACAGAAAATTAATGTAAGTTTCCTAGAATTTCTAAAGAAAGGCAAAACCATCCTTTTTTTTAAATATGAGTTAGATTTCTATCCATTAGCTATTTTAGAATGTTAATTCAATAGTATTATTTCATGTAAAAAGAGCAAAGAGGCCATTTATTCCCAAGAATTCATGGTATTATGTTATTAATGTTAAATTTTATACTTAAAAGTTAGATTTCTAGATCTTATGGTCTTTAAATTTCATTATACCTTGCTGTAACAAAATACTTGACTCAAGCAACTCAGAGGAAAAGGTTTGGTGTCAACTCATAATTCCAAGATCAGTCCATCATGATAGGGGCATCTCAAAGTCAGGAGGCTTGGGAAATGGTCATATCACACAAAAGCCAAAGCAGAAGATGAGGACCAATGTTTTGAAGGTTGCTTGCTTGTCTTCTTAATCTTTACAAAGGCTCATATCAAATGTCTAGGAAATGATTAAGTCCATATTGGACAGAGTCTTCCCATCAATTATTCCCCCAACAACCCCTTCACAGGAATGCCCAGAGGCCAATTTTAACTAGAGAATCACTCACTGTTTTTCCTTTGAGTTCACATTCTGACAAGTTGTATAAAATGCTTCCTTTTCCTCCAGTTTTTACCATGGTCATTATGTAGTTTTAAAAGCAGCAACTATAGGTGTTGCAGATCCAGGGGAAAAAATGCTCATGAATCCAGACCCTCCTCATTCATCCCAGGTATGGCCCACAGAACCAGGAGCTGCAAGCAGAATATTCCATTCAAATTCAGGGAAATTCTCCCAATAGTGGTCAAAGGCAGACAGTTTCTCTGACTCAGGAGAGCCAAATATATCTACCAAAGAAAGCAGTCACAGACTTAACAGAAGATGCCCAAGTCACATTGTAAAACCACAAATACACTAAGTAACAGGAAAATATGTCTCCTACAACAAACACCAACCCACCTACAATAGATTCCAATCAGAATAACCTCATGGATACCAGTCTAGAAAGCATCACTCAAGATAATGTCTTCCAAAGAAATGCTATTGATGTGATCAGCAAGCTTAGAGAAGAACTACAGAAGGAAACTGATGAATGAAAAAAGGAGCATGAAGAACTGAGAGAGGAAATGAATAAGCATATGACCTTATATGACTAGGAAAATTCACTATACAACTACCAAGCAGAGAATTGCCAACAGAAAGAAAAAATAAATTCAAAAATGTCAGGAATCAACAAAAACTTCTCATTTACAATTTTAAACATCAATGGGATCAACTCCCCAGTCAACAGACACAGGATAACGGGAAGGATTAAAAGCCACAACACATCAATATGCTGCCTCCAAGGAACACACATCACTTTGAAAGATAGACAGAATTTCAGGCTCAAAGCATGGTTAAACAACAAGCAAGTGCAACTAGGAAATAAGCAGAAGTAGCCATCCTAATATCCAACAAAATAGACCTCAAACAAAAACAAGTCATTAGAGATATAGAAGGATACTACATACTTATCCAAGGAACAAGCATATATGTGCCAAACATAAGCTTACCCACATTACTACAAACACTACAACACATAAGGCAACAAACCAACCCAAACACAATAATAATAGGGAATTTCATCACCACACACTCACTGATAGGTCAACAAACCAAAAACAAAGCAGAGACACACTGGAACTAAATTAAACCATAAATCAAATTAACCTGGCAGATATCTATCAAACATTTTATTCTGACACCAAGGAACATACGTTCTTTTCAGCATCCTGAGGAATTTTCTCCAAAATAGACCACATACTAGGTCATGAAGAAAACCTCCACAAATACAAGAAAATCAAAATCATCACCTGTACTTTATCTGACTACTAGGGAATAAAGATGGACATCCATAACAAGGCTAGCAACAGAAAGTACACAAACTCTTGGAAGCTTCACAATATGCTACTGAATGATGAATGAGTCCAGAACAGAAGTAAAATTTCCTAGTACTCAGTGATAATGAAAACACATCATATCAAAGTCTTTGGAATATGATAAAGGCAGCCCTAAGAGGAAAATTCATCACACTAAAGGCCAACAACAAAAAAATGGAAATATCACAAGTGAACGACCTAACAATGCAGGTGAAGGTTTTAAAGAAACAAAAACAAAACAACCCCCCAAAAAAGTAGAATCAGAGAAGAAATAATTGAAATTGAGATAAAGAAAACAATATGAAGAATCAATCAAACAATAAGTTGATTCTTTGAAAAAAATTAACAAAATTGTCAAACCCTCAGCCAAATTAACTAAAAGTGAAAGAGAGAAAACTCAAATTAATAAAATTAGAGATGAAAATGGAGCTATCACATCATATGTCAAGAAAATTCAGAGCATCATAAAGTTGTACTTTAAAAATTTGTATACCACCAAATTTGAAAATCACAAAGATGAATTTCCAAACACAACACACTGCAGCTAAACCACAATGAGGTAAATTATTTAGTCTTATAACAAAAGGTACAGTTAAAGCACTAATAATAAATCTTACTACCAAGAAAAGTCTGGTACCATAGGAATTCAGTGTAAAATTCTACCAGATATTTAAAGAACAATTAACAATAGTACTCTTTAAATTATTCCACAAAATAGAAAAAGAAGGAATATTTCCAAACTTTTTTTATGAAGCCAACATTGCAGTGATCCCAAAACCAAATAAAGACAACTATAAGAAAACTATAAGTCAATCTCATCGATGAACACAGACACAGAGATTCTCAACAAAATTCTACCAACCAGATATAAAAAATATCAAAAATATCAAAAATATCATCTGATATGATCAAGTTTGGTTTATTCCAGAAACGCATGGTTGGTTCAATATATGTAAATCTATAAATATAATTCATTATAGAAACAAATGCAAAGACAAAAATCACATGATTCTCTCAATTGATGCTGAAAAAGCAATTTATAAAATCCAACAGTCCTTTATGATAAATGTCCTTAAGAAAATAGGGTTGTATGGAACATATATCAACATAATAAAGGCAATAGAATGCCAGTCAAAATTCCAACCCAATTCTTTACAGAAATTGGTAAAACAATATCAAATTTCATATGGAAACATGAAGACCCAGGACAGAAAAAACAATCCTAAATAATAAAACTCTGCTGCAGGTATCACCTTACCGAAACTTAAACTATATTATGAAGGCAGCACAATAACAACAGCATAGTATTGACTTTAAAAGAGAGATATAGACCAATAGATTAGAATTGAAGGGCCAAACATAAATGCACTCACTTATAGTCAACTGATCTTTAACATAGGTGCTAAAAAAATTGGAAAAAGGACAGCAGCTTCAACACACGGTGTTGCAAATTAGAATATTTATATGCAGAAGAATGAAACTGGACCTTTATTTGCCTCCCTGCCTGAAGGCCATTCCAAATGGATCAAAGACCTCAATGTTAGACCAGAGACTATAAAATTCCTATAAGAAAAAAATAGAGAATACCCTCAAATTGACTGGCCTTGGCCAGCATTTCCTCAATAGGTCCCTAAAGACACAGAGAAAAAGTCTGACACTAAATAAATGGGACTCTATAAAATTGAAAAAGCTTTTCCTTAGCAAAAGAGACTGTTAATCAAGCAAAAGACAATCTATAGGATGGGAGAGCATATTTACTAAGCATATATCAGATTGTGGTCTAATATCCACAAAAATCTTGAAAAATAAATACCAAAGAAGTAAACTATCTCATTAAAAAATGGATTATAGAACTGAAAAGAAATTTTTCACAAGATGAAATTTAAATGTCTAACAAATATCTTAAAAAATGTTCTACTTCCTTAGTCATTAGGGAAATGCAAATTAAAACCACCCTGAGATATCATCTCACTCCAGTCATAAAGGCTAAGATCCAAAACAGAAACAATAGCAAATACTGGCCTGGTTGTGGTGAGAAGAGGACCCTCATACATTGCTGGTGGGATTATAAATTCATATAACACCTTTGGAAATTAATTTGGAGGTTCCTAAAAAAGGTTAAAAATTGAAAGTCTGTATGATCCAGCTATAACAATTCTGAGAATATTCCCCAAAACTGTAAATGAAGCAGTGATATATACAATCCTATTCATAGCAGCTCTTTTCACAATAATGGAAAAATGGAACTAGCCTAGATGTTTAACAGTTGATGAATGGCTAATGAAAATGTGGTACATATATACAATAGAATACTATTCAGCTGTCAGAAAAGATGAAATGATGAAATTGGCTAGTAAATGTATGGAACTCAAAGAAATCATACTGAGTAAAATAGCCCACACACAGAAACACAGACACTGTATATTGTCCCTCATAATAAGATCCTAACATTAAACACGCAAGTTGATGTAATCAAACAGTCACTCTTTCATCATACATAAATGTAAAGAAACACAAGTTGGGGTATGTGTAGAAGAAAACCCCAAAAGAGTAGAAACAGGGATGAAAGTTGAAAAAAGCTTTTATGTAAGAATAGTCTTCAAAAGGAGGAAAAACAGGAATAGAACAGAATAGGGCGTGGGATTAGTCTCCAAGTAGCTAACCATTTACTTACTAGCCCCTAACACACCCTCATCCATTGACAGGGAACACAGGTCCAGTTATGTTGACCAGTCTAAACAGTAATGGACAGGGAGAAGACTGACAACTGTCAGAATCAGATGTCTCAACGCTCACCCCATACAGCTGATCGTAAACCTCCATCTAAATGCATTTCATTTTATCTTCAGAAAAGAAAAGATCTCAACACCCAGGCAACACACAGTAGTGGAAGAGCAGTGAGAGACAAGGGCAGTGCCCCATAGTGGGTATCCCAAGGAAGGGTTACTTAATCTGCCACAGAGGACTAAACCCATAGTAATGCAGACAACCTGAAAGGATCCCTGGGGTCCACACAAGCAGGCAGGCAGAAGATGGGAGAGAAGGGATGGATGGGTGAAGGGAGGGGAAGGTGGGAAAGGAAAGGGGAAGGAAAGGAGGAAAGAAGGAAAGGAAAGAAGAGGGGAAGGGACAACCATTCCTAAGGTTTGTTAAACTAGAAAAGGAGAAAATATTTTTTAAAAAGGCAGCAACTATAACACCAGTGAAATTTCCACCCATATTTTTATTGCCAAGTTATTGATAAAGGTAGGAAGGTAAGATGTGGAAACAAACCAAATGTCTGTAAATAGAAGAATAAATAAAATGGAATGCATATATACACAGTGGAATGATTTTGACCCTTAACAAAGAAGCATATTCTTCCATTTACAACATTTAGAAGATATTATGTTTAGTATGATAACTTAATAACAGAAGGATGAGTACTGCATAATTGCATTTATGCGAAGTGTATAAAATCGACCAATTCAGAATCAGAAAAAGGAATGGTGGTTGCCAGAAAAAATGAATGATGAAACACAAATGGAAATTTTTTTCATTTGCTTGTTAGTTGTGAAGATATGATATAAAATGTAATCTATTCATTCAGCTAACAAACCCATATGATATAATTTAAAATGCTAAAGAGGCACATTTTATACTGAGTTCTTATAGATCAACACTAGCAATGCATTTCTCCATGAAAATCTTCAGAAGAACCAAAAGATGTCTGCAAAGGTTATATATGTATTTCTTGTTGTAAATTCAGCAATATCATCATTGTGTGCTGCTCATGTCCCTTAAATGTATGTGACTTGGATTATATTCCAATAGATATAAAAATAAAAATCAGTCAGGGGATCCATTTAGGAAAAATTCATGTCCTGAAACTAATATTGTTTTAATCCCAAAACCTAATAAAGATTTACTTAAAAAAAGAAAACTATAGGCCAATCTCTCTGATGAACACAGATGCAAAGATTCTCAACAAAGTC
This sequence comes from Typhlomys cinereus, assembly GCA_023101885.1. NCBI lineage: Eukaryota > Metazoa > Chordata > Mammalia > Rodentia > Platacanthomyidae > Typhlomys > Typhlomys cinereus. The sequence goes on along the minus strand of JALPQD010000070.1, from coordinate 3,924,263 downwards.
TTAGCAAATCAGATTCAAAAACATATCAAAAAGATCATTCACTGGGACCAAGTAGGCTTTATCCCTGGGACACAAGGATGGTTCAACATATGCAAATCAATAAATGTAATTCATCATATAAACCAGTCCAAAGTCCAAGACCACATGATACTCTTGATAGATGCAGAAAAAGCTTTTGACAAGATCCAACAGCCTTTTATGATCAAAACGCTAGAGACAGTAGGAATGGAAGGAACCTTTATCAATATAATAAAAGCTGTATAGAACAAGCCCACAGCAAGGATTATACTCAATGGGGAAAAACTGGAAGCATTCCCACTAGACAAGGCTGTCCACTGTCACCACTTCTATTCAATATTGTACTTGAAGTCTTAGCTGAAGCCATAAGACAAGAAAGGACATAAAAGGGATTCAAATCGGCAAGGAAGAAGTCAAGCTATCCCTATTTGCAGATGACATGATCTTATACCTGAGTGATCCCCAAAAATCCACCAGGAAGCTCCTGGAACTAATTGAGAAGTTCAGCAGGGTGGCAGGATACAAAATAAATGTACAAAAATCAGTGGCCTTCCTATATACCCAGAATGAAAGAAGTGAAAAAGCCTTGAGAGAAACAATCCCATTTACTATAGCCCCTAAAAAAATGAAATACCTTGGAATAAACCTAACCAAGGAGGTAAAAGTCCTTTACAATGAAAACGATAAAACCCTAAAGAAAGAAATTGCAGAAGACACCAGAAGGTGGAAAGACCTCCCTTGCTCCTGGATTGGCAGAATCAACATCACAAAAATGACCATCCTACCAAAGGCAATATACACATTCAATACCAATTAAAATCCCAAAGCAATTCTTTAAAGAAGTTGATCAAACAATCTCAAAGTTCATGTAGGCACAAAAGACCCAGCATAGCAAAGACAATCCTGAGTAACAAAAACACTGCTGGAGGTATCACCATACCAAACCTTAGTCTATACTACAAATCCATAGTTATAAAACAGCCTGGTACTGGCTCCAAAATAGACACAAAGATCAATGGATAATGGATAAGGGTTGAAGACCCAGATATAAGCCCACAAAATTACAGCCATTTGGTCTTTGACAAAGGGGCTCAAAAAATCCAATGGAAAAAGAACAGTATCTTCAACAAATGTTGCTGGCAAAACTGTATCTCCACATGCAGAAGATTAAAGCTGGACCCATACTTGTCACCATGTACAAGACTTAATTCCAAATGAATTAAGGACCTTGATATAAGGCCAGAGACTATAAAAACCATAGTGGAAAGGATAGGGAACTGCCTGGAGCTGATTGGGCTTGGCCAACTGTTCCTAAACAGACATCCAATGGCACAGTCACTGCTACCAACTCTCAACAGTTGGGATCTTGTGAAATTAAAGAGCTTCTGTTCAGATAAAGAGATTGTAACATGAGCTCAAAGGCAACCCACAGAATGGGAGAAAATCTTCACTAACCACATATCTGATAGAGCTCTACTATCCAGAGTGTACAAAGAACTTAGAAAACTAAACACCAAGGAAACTAATGGGACAATTAAAAAATGGGCCCTGCAACTTAAAAGAAAGTTTACTAAGGATGAAATTAAAATGTCTAACAAATATCTGAAAAAATGCTCCACTTCCTTAGCCATCAGGGAAATGCAAATCAAAACTTCCCTGAGATATCATCTCACCCCAGTCAGGATGGCAAGAATCCACAATACAAACAACCACAAATGCTGGAGAGGATGTGGAGAGAGGGGAACTCTCCTACATTGCTGGTGGGAATGCAGGCTCATACAGCCACTCTAGTGAGCCGTCTGGAGATTCTTAAAGAAATTAAAGATTGAAATGCCATATGACCCTGCGATTCCATTTTTGGGAATAAACCCCCATACAGCAGACGTTCACCTTGATAGCACACCACGACCATGTTCATAGCAGCACTGTTTACAATAGCAAAGTCATGGAATCAACCCAAATGTCCAACAGTTGACGAGTGGATAAGGAAACTGTGGTACATCTATACAATGGAGTACTACTCAGCCATCAAAAATGATGAATTACTGGAATTTGCTGGGAAATGGATGTCATTATAAACAATTATATTAAGTGAAGTATCCCAGATCCAGAAAATTAAGCGTCCTATGTACTCCCTAATAGGTGTCTCCTAGTACCAAACCCACCCAGCCCACCTAGAGACACTCAAAGATAAATCTCTGTAATACCTACAGTAATTGCTAGGATTATGAACAGGAGGGACGGGGTAGGAGGGCCACACCAGAAACAATAGAGGGGACCATGTTACAGCAGAGAAAATAGGCCTCCAGTAAGGACTGCAAGTAAGGAATGAGACATCTGGTTAAGTTCACAGACTTTCGTTCCTGATCATTTACAACTGAGGGGGTATGATCTCACCAGAAGGGGAGGGCATATAGTCTGGCAGATAAAAAGTAACCATTTTTCAAATGGGTGATTGACCCCTCCCTCACTGTGGCTTCCTACTTTTATTACATCTACCTTTGAATGTGCTCTTATAACAAGACTCTAGTTTAACAGCTTTTTGTCTCTGGCCAGGGGATGACATCCAACACCCATCAGGATGGTGTGAAGGGCATTGCAGGAGCAGCAAAACTGCAAAAGAAATTCAACAAACCATGATCCAGAACTTCAGAGACTCTATATCAACCACCTAGAACTAGGCCAGCCTAATCTCTCCCCATCCTGAAGCTCAGGGAAATTTGCAGAAGAGGGGGCAGTAAGATTGCAAGAGCACAAGGATGGGAGGAGCAATGATATGCAAGATACTTCACACAAGTTAGGGCCGAAGCAGTCATAATTGTCCAATACACTATTGACCTCACAAAGTCTAGCATTTGCTAAAGGCACCAAGATCCTTGGAGGCAAGGGATTGACAGCCACAGTAATGTTCCTATGCTTAAGGGAATCACAAGAAAGGGTTCAGGGAAATGCAACTGGGTCCTTGTACGTCATTGGAGAGGAGGTCCCAGAGGAGAGTCTGGCATGCACATTAAAGGACTCTCTGTGGATTGGGGGGAGAGGCACTGAGGAATAGGGAGGGAGGGGTGAGGGGAGGGCGAGCACAGGGGTGGAGGGAGGAGGAGGGAGGGAGGGAACCGGTGTACCTACTAAGTTTGTATGAGCGGAAATCATAATCAAAAATGTTAAAAAAAGAAAAATTCATGTCCATTGCATGAAATATAATCAATGTATGAATATAACCTCGATAACATAGGTATTTTCCTTTAATATTACTGCATAAGCAAATGCATTATATTAAGTATTGGACATTGTGTTAAGGAATGTGATATTTATGAGGTGAAACTTTAAAGAAATAAATTTGATAAGGTAATTGAAGGAAAAAGTATTGCATTGAAGTAAAGCAGCAGGAGTACAGAATTCAAATACCTCAAGAGGCAAAGTTAACATTAATGTGTGAAAAAAAGTTGGCATCAATCAAGAAGGTACTGTGGGTTGGAAAATGGCAGTTTGCACACCACACCTGAAGCTCTGGAGAATGTTTTGAATCTAGCAAACCACCTGTGGTTTGGTTATGTTTTTATTCACCGACTTGTAATTTGCTGCCACTTATTTTAGGGAATTTGATTTATACCTGTTTTAAATACCATTTCTTAGCTTCACTGACCCACATCTGTTTGCCTATTTCTACTCCAGAACTGAAATAATAATTTATGTCATTTAATTATATTAGGTGTTTAGAAGGCAGTGATAATTTGAATTAATTCAAGGAACATATGTTGAATATAAACTATACGCCATATACAGTCTGCTGAGCATGACATATAGGAAAATGACTTAGGATAATTCAACATGACATGCTATACCAGATGCAGGACTAAGCTCTAGCTGGACTGGGGAGGAGAGGATTAATCCAACTTTCCCTCTTCATACTCACCCTGATGGTTTAACCTAGTTACATATGTATTTCAGGTTTTGAAATTTGTACACTTATTGTTTGGACAAATCATGAATTGACCATCATGTCCTTTGCATTGAGAACTGAGGGAGGGAATTAGCTAGGAAAGTCAACGCAGACAATCATAACCTATACAGACTCCTCTGCTTGTGAGGAATGCAGGTACATGGGGCACACATGATAAGACAGGGAACAGGAGGGAGAGGGCTCTAGTTATGTGCTGTGTTAGCTCTTTCCACAGAGTGAAGACAGAGCAGAGCATTTAAAAATAAATATATTTTACTATTATTCTCTCAGTGTCTTGTACATGAATATATTGATTTTATAATATTTTCACACCTTAATCCCAAAGCCCATTCCTCCACCTCTTCCCCTCACAACTCTTCTCTGCCAGACTCCTGCTGTTTTCAAGTCCTTTCACTGTGTTGCCTGGGTTTCATCTGGTTTGCCTTTGATGTCATGAGCCTCAGTACTTGATGAATTATGAATCTTAGTAGGCATATCATTGAGGAAAGTATCTTGCATTTTCTCCCCATTAACTGTGTGGAGTTATGGAGTCTCTTGAAATCTTTTCCCTTCTGTGATGAAAGGTTACAACCCTTGTGGGGATGTACATAATTTTAATGATTTCACAAATATGACAACTCAGTCATTTCCAAAAGATAATGCCTGGATATGCCCTTGCCCCACCTCAAACTCTTACAATCTAAGGGTGGGTATGGGAATGATTTTTATTTTTTATTTATTTTTATTTATTTTTTTCCACTCATACAAACTTGACAGGTACCCCATTCCTCTCCCTCCCTCCACCTCTCCCTAGATCCCTTGTTCCCTCCTCCCTTTTCCTCTTCCTTTCCCCCCTCCCTCCCTTTCTCCCAGTGCCCCCTCTCTGACATTCTTGGAGCATCCTTTAGTCATGTCAAACTTCCCTCTGGGTACTCCTCTTTGATGAGATTTAAGGACTCAGCAGCATTGCCTAGAGCTCTTTCTTGTGACTGTAAATCCCTTGCCTCTAAGGATCCTAGTACCTGTGATCCATGCTAGACTTTGGGGGGTCAATGATATGTTGATCAGGAATGATTTTTATATTCTGTTCAGGGCAGGAGAAGTTCAGTTACCTATTTTCTGCATTTTGTCCAGTTGTGACTTTCTGTGAAATACACCTTCCATTGCAGAAGGAAGCATCTATGGTCAGGGATGAGTACTAGAAGGAGGACATTTTTTTTTAAAGAAATCCAGAATAGTTCAAGATCTACAGATGGTCCAAATCACTGGACACTTGTAAATGATATGCCTTACATCCCATTTTCAAAATTCAGTGGTCAACAAGAAGTTGATGAAGCTGGCATATTTGCTTAGGAAAAAGAGTCAAATAAATCATTGTCTAACAAAAGAGCAAATTGCTAGGTTCTTAGCTTTTCATTTATTTGTCATAAAATATTATGGTGACTTGAGATTAATGTCTCCAATCCCTGCTTATTTGTATTTGTTGAGGGCCTCACCCAGTGCCTATGACTGGTAGTCATGCAATGAATGTTTTTGATGATGTCACTTGTAATCTGCTGCAACGTAGGTTGAGAATAAAATAAGCCATTAGATAAGAAACAAATACTTTAGATTCAGCTTCATTGAAGCCAGAATGCCAAGTTTCTGAGGGTGAAATAATAATGTGTTTTAATGTAGCATATCATGCATATTGGGACATACCTTCAGTATTAACTTCAGTTCATTGTTTAATGACCTCTATGTCACTCTATTCATGCTATCCCAAATCTCTTTTCCCGCTCCTTGCACTTCACGACCTGTTTGAATAATAAGGACTATAGTATATTGTGAAGGATGAAGATGTTCAATGTATGGAAACTGCTTATCACTCAGTGCTGATGGGAACAATGGTGTTGGTTTAATGACATGGTTGCTTCACTTGAAATTACTAGCAGTCCATGGGCTGCCATCCTATAGCTATTACCTTCTGTAACCCACTCCTAAAGTGTTTGGAATCATAGTACCTTTCAAACTGTCATGATGTTTGACTTTTTTTCTTCTACAATAGAAGGATATAGGACAAGATTTCTCAAGCTAATAATGGGGGGTTTTGCACTTTCTAAGTTGCGGTATGCCATATTCAGTTAATTCATAGTATGAAGTATTTATTTCTCCATTTTAGCAAAATTTCTTCTTAGGTGATTCCTTGTTGGTCTAGCCTTTAACCAATTCCTTTTCAATATTTAAATTAGATTTAAGTAAGGAATCTGTTTCTGTTTTATTTTTTCTACATATTTCATCACAATTTTTAGTTTCCATTTGCCAAAGAAATTCCAAGTTTCTGCCTTTGTCATGGAAAGGTCTTCTGTAACCAACCTTGACTTGCTTGTTTTACCTTGTTTGCTAGTTTGATACTCTAGTTAGCCAACCTGGCTGTATTATTCAAGGTTCTCTGAAAAAACAGAATCTATAGCATGTAACATATTTATAAATAAATTTATTAAAATGACACAATGAAATATAGTATCCTTCAAAGTAACTGACCACAGCCGCCTTGTTCTTGACCGGAATGTTCCACAAAGGTAAAAGATTCCAAGGTCTTAAGACTTTAACTTCTCTGGAGGGTCGAAGACGCTAGGTTCCGGCGTCGGTGAAGAACAGCGGGGCTCTGACATCAGTGATGAAGAGCAAACAGCAGCAAGGCCTAGAGGCCAGGCGCCAAAGGCAGCAGGAACAGCAACAATGTGGTAGAAAAGATGAAGCTCCAAGTCAGCCAAGGACCAAGGCAACAGCAGCAACAGAGAAGGTGACCATGCTCTAAAAGTGGACTACGGGTGCAGAGTGGAGTCCACAACAAATTGACACATAAAAGAAGAGAGAGCAAGTCCCCCCTACTTGCACATCCTGTTATCTGGTCCACCACTAGAAAGTACCACCCACTATGGGCTGGGTTTTCCTCAGCAATCTATCAAGTACCCGCAGACTTGTTCAGGGGCCTCCACAGCTGCATCCCAAACAGTCTGCAGCTGTACGGTTGACACCAAATGCAACCATAACAATTGGCCAGCCTGGCTTTCTTGAAGTTGTGCTCCTTTCATTTACTTATACGCTTTCAAATTGGTTCTGTCTTTTAATAAGTTACCCTCAACTTTGAATCACTCTGTGTTTAAGTTTGTGTCCTTTAAATGCCATGGAAGGAAAATCTCCCATGAATGCATCAAAGTAGATGTCGGTTTTTAATATCTTTTCCTCTGAATCTTGGAGGCAAGCTTGCCACAGTAGCAAGATTCATTTAATTTATCCAATTTAAGACACATGGATTTCTCCTTTTAGTGTCATATGACCATCTGAATGTTTTCTACAGGTTTTATAACTTGAGTTTGTGGCTATTAGACTTAGAATATAAATCAGTCTATGTTGATGGTGTAAAGTTTTCCTTTGTTGCTATGTTTTCCAAATAGCACAGTAAACTTGCTGAGGGTAGAACTCTCTTCTACTCCTTCCAATTTTTATATGCTACACATCCATCAGTGACTTTATTTATTTTATTTTATTTTATTTTTGGGGAGTGAGGATGATTTTTTATTTTTTTTATACATTTTTTATTATTTCTGCTCATACAAACTTAATAGGTAGAACAGTTCCCTCCCTCCCTCCTCCTCCCCCCGAACCCCCCGCTCCCCCTCTCCTCCCTCCCCATCCTCCAGTGCCACCCCCCCAATTCCCAGAGAGTCCTTTAATGAGCATGCCAGACTCTCCTCTGGGACCTCCTCTCCAATGACATACAAGGACCCAGTTGCATTTCCCTGAACCCTTTCCTGTGTTCCTCTTAAGCATAGGAACATTACTGTGGTTGTCAATCCCTTGCCTCCAAGGATCTTGGTGCCTTTAGCAAATGCTAAACTTTGTGAGGTCAATAGTGTGTTGGACATTGCCCAGGACATGCAAAGTCCAGTTATGATTGCTTTGGCCCAAACTTGTGTAGGGTATCTTGCATATCATTGCTCCTCCCATTCTTATGCTCTTATAATCTTACTGCCCCCTCTTCCGCAAATTTCCCTGAGCTTCAGGATGGGGAGAGATTAGGCTGGCCTAGTTCTAGGTGGTTGATATAGAGTCTCTGAAGTTCTGGATTATGGTTCGTTGAATTTCTTTTGCAGTTTTGTTGCTCCTGCAATGCCCTTCAATCCATCCTGATGGGTATTGTATTTCACCCCCTGGCCAGAGATAAAAAGCTGTTAAACTAGAGTCTTGTTATAAAAGTATATTCAAAGGAAGATGTAATAAAAGTAGGAAACCAGATGTCTCATTCCTTACTTGCAGTACTTGATAGAGACCTATTTTCTCTGCTGTAACATGGTCCCCTCTCTCCTTGTTTCTGGTGTGGCCCTCCTACCCCGTCCCTCCTGTTCATAATCCTAGCAATTACTGTAGGTATTACAGAGATTTATCTTTGAGTGTCTCTAGGTGGGCTGGATGGGTTTGGTACTAGGAGCCACCTATTAGGGAGTACATAGGGCTCTTAATTTTCTGGATCTGGGATACTTCACTTAATATAATTGTTTATAATGACATCCATTTCCCGGCAAATTCCAGTAATTCATCATTTTTGATGGCTGAGTAGTACTCCATTGTATAGATGTAACACCTTTTCCTTATCCACTTGTCAACTGTTGGCCATTTGGGCTGATTCCATGACTTTGCTATTGTAAACAATGCTGCTATGAACATGGTTGTGCTTGTGCTATTGATGCGAATCTCTGCTGTATGGGGGTTTATTCCCAAAAGTGGAATAGCAGGGTCATATGGCATTTCAATCTTTAATTTCTTTAAGAATCTCCAGACAGCTCGCCAGAGTGGTTGTATGAGCCTGCATTCCCACCAGCAATGTAGGAGAGTTCCCCTCTCTCCACATCCTCTCCAGCATTTGTGGTTGTTTGTATTGTGGATTCTTGCCATCCTGACTGGGATGAGATGATATCTCAGGGAAGTTTTGATTTGCATTTCCCTGATGGCTAAGGAAGTGGAGCATTTTTTAAAATATTTGTTCGACATTTTAATTTCATCTCTGGTAAAGTTTCTTTTAAGCTGCAGAACCCATTTTTTAATTGGCCCATTAGTTTCCATGGTGTTTAGTTTTCTAAGTTCTTTGTGCACTCTGGATAATAGAACTCTATCAGATACGTGGTTAGTAAAGATTTTCTCCCATTCTGTGGGTTGCCTTTGAGCTAATGTTACAATCCTTTATCTGAATAGAAGCTCTTTAATTTCACCAGATCCCAACTGTTGAGAGTTGGTAGCAGTGACTATGCCATTGGATATCTGTTTAGGAAGTGTTGGCCTAGCCCAATCAGCTCGAGGGAGTTCCCTACCCTTTCACCTATGGTTTTCATAGTCTCTGGCCTTATATCAAGGTCCTTAATCTATTTTGAATTAATTCTTGTACATGGTGACAAGTACGGGTCCAGCTTTAATCTTCTGCATGTGGAGATCCAGTTTTGCTAGCACCATTTGTTGAAGAAACTGTTTTTTTTTTTCCATTGGATTTTTTGAGTCCCTTTGTCAAAGACCAAATGGCTGTAATTTTGTGGGCTTATATCTGGGTCTTCAATCCTTATCCATTGATCTGTGTGTCTACTTTGGAGCTATGACCAGGCTATTTTATAACTATGGATTTGTAGTATAGACTAAGGTTTGGTATGGTGATACCTCCAGCAGTGTTTTTGTTACTCAGGATTGTCTTTGCTATGCTGGGTCTTTTGTGCCTCCATATGAACTTTGAGATTGTTTGATCAACTTCTTTGAAGAATTGCTTTGGGATTTTAATTGTTATAACGTTGAATTTGTATATTGCCTTTGGTAGGATGGTCATTTTGCGATGTTAATTCTGCCAATACAGGAACAAGGGAGGTCTTTCCCCCTTCTGGTGTCTTCTGCAATTTCTTTCTTTAGGGTTTTATTGTTTTCATTGTAAAGGTCTTTTACCTCCTTGGTTAGGTTTATACCAAGGTATTTCATTTTTTTAGGGGCTATAGTAAATGGGATTGTTTCTCTCAGGGCTTTTTCACTTCTTTCATTCTGGGCCACTGATTTTTGTACATTTATTTTGTATCCTGCCACCCTGCTGAATTTCTGTATTAGTTCCAAGCGCTTCCTGGTGGAGTTTTTGGGATCACTCAGGTATAGGATCATGTTATCTGCAAATAGAGATAACTTGACTTCTTCCTTGCCAATTCGAATCCCTTTTATGTCCCTTTCTTGTCTTATGGCTTCAGCTAAGACTTCAAGTACAATATTGAAAAGAAGTGGTGACAGTGAACAACCTTGTCTAGTTCTTGATCGAAGTGGGAATGCTTCAAGTTTTTCCCCATTGAGTATAATCTTTGCTGTTGGCTTGTTGTATACAGCTTTTATTATATTGATAAAGGTTCCTTCCATTACAACCTTCTCTAGGGTTTTGATCATAAAGTGCTGTTGGATCTTGTCAAAAGCTTTTTCTGCATCTATCGATAGTATCATGTGGTCTTGAATGTTGGATTGGTTTATATGGTGAATTACATTTATTGATTTGCATATGTTGAATCAACCTTGTGTGCCAGGGATAAAGCCTACTTGATCCCCATGAATGATCTTTTTGATATCTTTTTGAATCCGATTTGCTATGACTTTATTGAGAATCTTTGCATCTATGTTCATGAGAGAGATTGGCCTATAATTTTCTTTTTTAAGTGTATCTTTATTAGGTTTTGGGATTAAGATGATATTAGCTTCATAGAAGGAATTTGGTAGTGTTCCTTCCTTTGCTATCTGATGAAACAGTTTAAGGAGTATTAGTATTATTAGCTCCTTAAAAATCTGGTAGAACTCTGTGCTGAATCCATCTGGTCCAGGACATTTTTCGGTGGGAAGATTTGAGATTACTTCCTCAATTTCCTCATATGTTATAGGACTATTTAAATAATTCACAACTTCCTGATTCAATTTAAGTAAGTTGTGTTTACTTAGAAATTCATCCATCTCTTGTGTTGTCAAATTTCTCAGAGTATAAGTTTTTGAAATATGACGTTATAATTCTCTGGATTTCTTGGGTATCAGTAGTGATAACTCCATTTTCATTTCTAATTTTGTTAATTTGGGTTTTCTCTCTCTTGCTCTTAGTTAATTTAGCTAGGGTGTATCAGTCTTATTGATTTTTTCAAAGAACCAGCTTTTTGACTGGTTGATTTTCTCTATCGTTTTCCTAATCTCGATTTCAGATATTTCTCCCCTTATTTTCCTAATCTCCTCTCTTTTACTGCTTTGGGATCAGGTTGCTCTAGTGTCTCTAAAGCTTTTAGCTGCATTGTTAATTTATTTATTTCTGATGTTTCCATTTTTTGATGTAGGAATTCAGAGCTATGAACTTACCTCTTAGAACAGCTTTCATTGTGTCCCAGAGATTTTGGTAAGTTGTATTTTCATTATCATTCACTTTCAGGAAATCTTTAATTTCCTTTGTAATTTCTTCCTGAATCCAGTTCTCATTCAGCATCATATTGTTAAGTTTCCAGGAGTTAGTGTATTTTCTGTTGCTTGTTGTGTTGTGGATGTCAAGCTTTAGGCCGTGGTGGTCTGATAAGGTGCAGGCTAGAATTTCAACTTTCCTGTATATGTGTAGATTCGTTTTGTGGCCCAATATGTGATCTATTTTGGAGAAAGTTCCATGTGCTGTTGAGAAAAATGTGTATTCTTTGGCACGTGGATGAAAAGTACGATAGAGATCTGTAAGGTCCATTTTAAGTAAGGGTTTGGTTAAGCTCCAAAGTGTCTCTGTTTAGTTTTTTACCTGTAGATCTATCCCATGTTGAGAGGGTGGTATTGAAATCCCCAAGAATTATGGTTTTGGGATTGATTTCTTGCTTTAGACATTGTAGGGTTTGCTTAATGAATGTGGGAGGGACCGTGTTGGATGCATATATGTTCAGTATTGTAAAGTCTTCCTTATGAATTGTACCTGTGACTAAAATGTAGTATCCATTTGTGTCTCTTATGATTTTCTTTGGTTTGAAGTCTACTTTGTCTGATAGCATAATGGCTACTCCTGCCTGTTTTCTGCTTCCATTAGCTTGTAGAATTGTTAACCAGCCTTTTATTTTTAGGGCGTGCCTATCTTTTGTGGTGAGATGAGTTTCCTGCAGGCAGCAGATTGATGGATTGTGATTTTTAATCCAAATTTGTAATCTGTGTCTCTTCATCCGTGAGTTAATTCCATTAACATCTAGTGTTATAATGGAGAAACTATTTTTAATTCCAGACATTTATTATGTTTAGTAGTTTTTGTAAGTATATTGCTTCACTTTTAATGGTGTTATACTTCCCTTCTGTTCTCCCAGATATGCCTGTTTTTTTCTTCAAGCTTGAGTATCATTTCTAGCATTTTTTGAAGGCCTGGTTTGGTGGACATGTATCCCTTCAAGTTGTCTTTGTGCTGGAAGATTTTTTTCTCCCTCGATCATGACGGATAGTTTTGCAGGGTAAATCAGCCTTGGTTGACTTTTTTGCTCATTCAATACTTGAAGTATGTCTCTCCAAGCTCTTCTTGCTTTTACTCTTTCCACTGAGAAGTCATTTGTTATTTTAATAGGTTTACCTTTAAAAGTGACTTGTTTTTCTCCCTTGAAGCTCTCAGCACCATTTCTTTATCTTGAATGTGGAGTGTTTTAACTATTATTTGCCGTGGTGAGCTTCTATTTTGGCCATATCTGTTTGGGGTGCGGAATGCCTCTTGTATTTGGATGGGCCTCTCCTTTTTTATATGAGGAAAGTTTTCCTTGATGATCGTTTGAAAAATTTCCTCAGGTGTGATATTTTGGGATTCTTGCTCTGGTATTCCATAAATATGCATGTGAGGCTTCTTCAGGGTGTCCCATATCTCTTGAATATTTCTCTCAAGTATCTTTTTGGCTTTAACAATCTCTTCCATTGAGCTGGTTAATACTCCCACTTTATCTTCAAGATCTGAAATTCTGTTTTCTGCTTCGTTAGTTCCTGATAAGACTCTCTGTGGAGTTCTGGGTTGAAGATAACTTGTCTTTTAGCTCAGTTTTAAACTCTGCTTGAGTCTGTTTTAACTGCTCTATGCCTGTTTTTGTTTCTTGCAGTTTTTCTCAACTCCTCCAAGTGTCTGTTGTATTCCTCTAAGTCGCGGTGAGTCCTGGCTGGACCGCGCTCGCGTCCCGGGCGGCGGGAGTAGGGGAAAGGGCCGTCAATGACTTTATTGAAAAGACAAGATACTCACTACCTACTGTATTGCTGGCTTTATTGAAAAAAACAAGATACTCACTAATTACCTACTGTATTGCTGGCTCTTCACTGATCACTATGAATATTAAAAAGATCACAAATTTTCTCCATTCAGCATTCAGTATAGACTGTTTTTTCTAAGTCATTGATCTTACTTGATTCTTTTGATTCTTGATTTATATTGATCTTACATGATTTTTACTAGAAAACCTGATCAAATTATGTGCCACTGATTTTTAAGACTGGAGAGTTTAGTTCATTTTTTAAATCATATGCATGATTTACTTATAAAATCAAGTCAAATGTAAGGTTGAAAGAAAATTTCACTTGCAACTTTTAAAAGGTTAAAGATAAACATTCTGGCATTTTAGCAGCACCTCATGGCCATCTTTTCCATTAAGGATATGTACTTTTTTCCCTTGATTATAACATTAGTCGTCTGCACAATTGTGAGATGTGACATCTTGTAACACCCATGCAAGTCAGCAGTCTTATCTTGAATGTCTAGGCTGATATAACATTTATTTCATACTATCAGTTGGTGGTAATTTCTGCAAGCCATCTGGAAGGACAATTTATCAGATCCTGTCTCCTCGCCTCCTGACTTATTGAAAATAACTGTCAGTCGCTGAATGAAGCATCATTCCTTATTCATCTTAGAGGAGCCATTTTGGACACAAACCCTTGAATTAATTTACCAGTTAGCAAATTTTGGTTTGGCAAGTTCGCCCAGAGTAACACTATTTATGTGTGTAGCTATTGAAATGAGAGAATGTTTAGTCTCTTCTTTCTGTTTATTTGTTCATCTTTAAGTCTGCTGAGTTTGCAGAAAGTCAAGGTAGTGGTGCATACATTTCACAATCTGTTTTCCAAAGTCAACACTGTGCTTTGTTCCTGAAAAACCATAGAGATCACAAGGCATAATGCTTCTGAGAATGCACACACCATTTCCTCACAGATTAGTCTGTCAATGGCTTGTTTTCTGAATGTGTTCATAAAGGAAAATGCTGCAAGCATATGCAATCCAAATTTTAGGAAAAAGTCCTTACAGAATAAGTTGTGTTTGACAGACGATTTCCTCCAGTTAATATTGGAAGACTTGACCTTGCTATATAAATTTGAAAACACATAGACTCCAAATTAAGAGATTAAATACTTCAGTTGGTTAAGATTAATTCTTAAAGACCAAAATCTTGAAACATATCTGTGAGCTAACACGATGTCTTAGCAGATAAAAGTACTTTCAGTCAAACTAGTGACTTGAGTTTAAGTGCACACAGTAGGAGAATACAAGCTTCCTCAAGTTATCTTCTGAGGTATACATGTTCATGATGGCATGTACACACGCGCGCACACACACACACACACACCCAAATACACACACAGTAAGTAAATGAAGATAAAAATTAAAAATATACTTGAAAAGTGATTTAACTCCTGCCTTATAAACATCTATTCCTCACACACATGTTTCTATAAACCCCTGATACTGTGGATCTTCTTTACCTCTTGTAGACAGAACATCATGACACATGCCCATTTTAGTAATTGTGTACATTAAGTTTATAGTACTGTAGATTACTCAAGAATGGAAATGGTGGGGGCTGGAGAAGTGGCTCAGGGGTTAAGCCTCTGCCTTGCAGGCAGAAGGTCCTGAGTTTGGATCCTAGACCCCATGTATAGACGCCGGGCAGAAGTGGGGGCAGCCTGCATTTCTGGTCTGGTAGGGCAGAGCCTGTGAATCCCAGGGCAGAGTAAACAAAGAGGAGGTGAAGGCAGTCCATGGTGGTTCGCGAATTTGTCCATGGTTCTACACACACACACACACACACACACACACACACACACACACACACATGTGCGTGCACATACATGCACAATTGAATAAATAATAAATAATTTAAAAAAAGAATGAAAATGGTGTGAGCAACAATAAAAATGATATCAACAGCTTTCCATAATTTGTTTAAAAGATAAACTAAATTAACATGTGTTTGTTTGCTTATAAAACTTTCAGTTGTGATTCCATATGCTTAATTTTTTTTTTTTGAGGGAACAAGGGATTTATTCTTTTACAACAGTGGTTACAGTTCATAGTCCAACTTGACAGGAGAGCATGCGCCAACATCAGGGCTGAGGGAACTGGCTACACCATCTCTATGTAATGGCTGAGAGAGAGACGATCCTTGTTATACCAGCATGTCTGGCTAAGTGTACACAAGGATGCTGACTCTCTCAATCAGTTGTCTGTATTTTATTCCAAGGCTTAGTCCCACCCACCTGGGCCTTCCACATCAGCCACTGATGTGTTTAACTGAACCACTAATTCTCTACCAATGTGCCCAGAACTTAAACCCTCAACAGTCAGGTTGACACCTGTGCCTAACTATCACACACACACACACACACACACACACACACACACACACACACACAAGACATTTTTTTTTAATAGTGTGTTGGAAAATGCGCAGGGCATGTAAAGTCCAATTATGATTGCTTCAGCCCTAACTTGTATGGAGTATCTTACATATCATTGCTCCTCCCATCCTTTTGCTCTTACACTCTTACCGCCCCCTCTTCGGCAAATTTCCCTGAGCTTCAGGATGGGGAGAGATTAAGCTCGCCTAGTTCTAGGTGTTTGATATAGAGTCTCTGTAGTTCTGGATTGTGGTTTGTTGATTTTCTTTTGCAGTTTTGCTGTTCCTGCAATGCCCTTCACTCCATCCTGGTGGGCATTGTATGTTACCCACTGGCCAGAGACAAAAAGATGTTAAACTAGAGTCTTGTGATAAAAGCACATTCAAAGGTAGATGTAATAAAAGTGGAAAACCACAGTGAGGGAGGGGTCTATCACCAATTTGCACAATGGTTACTTTTTATCTGCCAGACTATATACCCTTCTCTTCTGGTGAGATCATACCCCCTCAGTAGTAAATGATCAGGAAAAAAAGTCTGTGAACTTAATCAGATGTCTCATTACTTATTTGAGTTCGTGATGGAGGCCTATTTTCTCTGCTGTAACATGGTCTCTTCTCTCCTTGTTTCTGGTGTGGCCCTCCTACCCCATCCCTCCTGTTCATAATCCTTGCAATTACTGTCTCTAGGTGGGCTGGGTGGGATTGATACTAGGAGCCACCTATTAGGGAGTACATACGGCACTTAATTTTCTGGGTCTGGGATACTTCACTTAATATAATTGTTTCTAATGACATCCATTTCCCGGCAAATTCCAGTAATTCATCATTTTTGATGGCTGAGTAGTACTCCATTGTATATATGTACCACTTTTTCCTTATCCACTCGTCAATCTTTGGACATTTGGGCTGATTCCATGACTTTGCTATTGTAAGCAGTGCTGCTATGAACATGGTCGTGCTTGTGCTATCGAGGTGAACCTCTGCTGTATGGGGGGTTATTCCCAAAAGTGGAATAGCAGGGTCATATGGCATTTCAATCTTTAATTTCTTTAAGAATCTCCAGACGGCTCGCCAGAGTGGCTGTATGAGCCTGCATTCCCACCAGCAATGTAGGAGAGTTCCCCTCTCTCCACATCCTCTCCCACATGTGTTATTGTTTGTATTGTGGATTTTTGCCATCCTGACCGGGGTGAGATGATATCTCAGGGAAGTTTTGATTTGCATTTCCCTGATGGCTAAGGAAGTGGAGCATTTTTTCAGATATTTGTTAGACATTTTAATTTCATCCTTAGTAAAGTTTCTTTTAAGTTCCAGGGCCCATTTTTTAATTGGCCCGTTGGTTTCCTTGGTGTTTAGTTTTCTAAGTTCTTTGTGCACTCTGGACAGCAGAGCTCTATCAGATATGTGGTTAGTGAAGATTTTCTCCCATTCTGTGGGTTGCCTTTGAGCTCGTGTTACAATCTCTTTATCTGAACAGAAGCTCTTTAATTTCACCAGATCCCAACTGTTGAGAGTTGGTAGCAGTGACTGTGCCATTGGATGTCTGTTTAGGAAATGTTGGCCTAATCCAATCAGCTCGAGGGAGTTCCCTATCCTGTCAACTATGGTTTTAATAGTCTTTGGCCTGATATCAAGGTCCTTGATCCATTTGCAATTAAGTCTTGTACATGGTGACAAGTACGGGTCCAGCTTTAATCTTCTGCATGTGGAGATCCAGTTTTGCCAGCAACATTTGTTGAAGAAGCTGTTCTTTTTCTATTGGATTTTTTGAGCTCCTTTGTCAAAGACTAAATGGCTGTAATTTTGTGGGCTTATATCTGGGTCTTCAATCCTTATCCATTGATCTGTGTGTCTATTTTGGAGCCAGTACCAGGCTGTCTTTATAATTATGGATTTGTAGTATAGAGTTAAGTTTGGTATGGTAATACCTCCAGCAGTGTTTTTGTTCCTCAGGATTGTCTTTGCTATCCTGGGTCTTTTGTGCCTCCATATGAACTTTGAGATTGTTTGGTCAACTTCTTTGAAGAACTGCTTTGGGATTTTAATTGGTATAGCATTGAATCTGTATATTGCCTTTGGGAGGATGGTCATTTTTACGATGTTGATTCTTCCAATCCAGGAACAAGGGAGGTCTTTCCGCCTTCTGCTGTCTTCTGCTATTTCTTTCTTTAGGGTTTTAAAGTTTTCATTGTAAAGGTCTTTTACCTCCTTGGTTAGGTTATACCAAGGTATTTCATTTTTTTAGGGGCTATAGTAAATGGGATTGACTCTCTCAAGGCTTTTTCTCTTCTTTCATTCTGGGCATATAGGAAGGCCTCTGATTTTTGCACATTTATTTTGTATTCTGCCACCCTGCTGAACTTCTCAATTAGTTCCAGAAATTTCCTGGTGGAGTTTTTGGGATCACTCAGGTATAAGATCATGTCATCTGCAAATAGGGATAGCTTGACTTCTTCCTTGCCGATTTAAATCCCTCTTATGTACCTTTCTTGTCTTATGGCTTCAGCTAACACTTCAAGTACAATATTGAATAGAAGTGGTGAGAGTGGACAGCCTTGTCTAGTTCCTGATCGAAGTGGGAATGCTTCCAATTGTTCCCCATTGATTATAATCCTTGCTGTGGGCTTGTTGTATACAACTTTTATTATATTGATAAAGGTTACTTCCATTCCTACTGTCTCTAGCGTTTTGATCATAAAAGGCTGTTGGATCTTGTCAAAAGCTTTTTCTGCATCTATCGAGTGTATCATGTGGTCTTGGACTTTGGACTGGTTTACATGATGAATTACATTTATTGATTTGCGTATGTTGAACCAACCTTGAGTGCCGGGGATAAAGCCTACTTGGTCCCCGTGAATGATCTTTTTAATATGTTTTTGAATCTGATTTGCTAAGACTGTTGAGAATCTTTGCATCTGTGTTCATCAGATAGACTGGCCTATAGTTTTCTTTTTTAAGTCAATCTTTATTAGGTTTTGGGATTAAAACGATATTAGCTTCATAGAAGGAATCTGGTAGTGTTCCTTCCTTTACTATTTGATGGAACAGTTTAAGGAGTATTGGTGTTATTAACTCCTTAAATGTCTGGTAGAACTCTGTGCTGAATCCATCTGGTCCAGGACATTTTTTGGTGGGAAGATTCAAGATTACTTCTTCAATTATATGTTATAGGACTATTTAAATAATTCACAACTTCCTGATTCAATTTAGGTAAGTTGTGTTTACTTAGAAGTTCATCCTCTCTTTTTTGTTGTCAACCTTCACAGAGTATAATTTTTTGAAATATGATGTTATAATTCTCTGGATTTCTTGGGTATCAGTAGTGATAACTCCATGTTCATTTCTAATTTTGTTAATTTGGGTTTTCTCTCTCTTGCTTTTGGTTAATTTAGCTAGGGGTGTATCAATTTTATTGATTTTTTCAAAGAACCAGCTTTTTGACTGGTTGATTTTTTCTATCGTTTTCTTAATCTCGATTTCAGATATTTCTCCCCTTATTTTGCTAATCTCCTCTCTTCTACTACTTTTGGGATCAGATTGCTCTAGTTTCTCTAAAGCTTTAAGCTGCATTATTTATTTATTTCTGATATTTCCATTTTTTTGGTGTAGGCATTAAGAGCTATGAATTTACCTCTTAGAACAGCTTTCATTGTGTCCCAGAGATTTTGGTAAGTTGTATTTTCATTATCATTCACTTTCAGGAAATCTTGAATTTCCTTTTTAATTTCTTCCTGAATCCAGTTCTCATTCAGCATCATAGTGTTAAGTTTCTAGGAGTTAGTGTATTTTCTCTTGTTTGTTGTGTTGTGGATATCCAGCTTTAGGCCATGGTGGTCTGACAGTGCACAAGTTAGAATTTCAACTTTTTTGTACATGTGTAGATTTGTTTTGTGGCCCAGTATGTGATCTATTTTGGAGAAAGTTCCATGTGCAGCTGAGGAAAATGTGTATTCTTTGGTGCGTGGGTGAAAAGTTCAATAGAGATCTGTAAGGTCCATTTCTTTCAGGGTTTGATTAAGGTCCAAAGTGTCTCTGGTAAGCTTTTGACCTGTTGATCTATCCCATGTTGAGAGGGCGGTATTGAAGTCCCCAAGAATTATCATTTGGGGGTTGATTTCTTGCTTTAGACGCTGTAGGGTTTTCTTAATGAATGTGGAGGGGCCCGTATTGGGTGCATATATGTTCAGTATTGTGAAGTCTTCCTGGTGAATTGTACCTGTGACTAAAATGTAGTATCCATCCGTGTCTCTTATAATTTTCTTTGATTTGAAGTCCACTTTGTCTGATAACATAATGGCTACCCCTGTCTGTTTTCTGCTTCCATTTACTTGTAGAATTGTTGACCAGCCTTTTATTTTTAGGGCATGCCTATCTTTTGTGGTGAGATGGGTTTCCTGCAGGCAGCCGATTGATGGATTGTGATTTTTAATCCAAATTTGTAATTTGTGTCTCTTGATCGGTGAGTTAATTCTATTAACATTTAGTGTTATAATGTTGAAACTATTTTTGATTCCAGACATTTATTATGTTTAGTAGTTTTTATAAGTATATTGCTTCACTTTTAATGGTGTTATACTTGCCTTCTGTTCTCCTGGATATGCCTGTCTTTTTGTTCACGCTTTATCATTTCTAGCATTTTTTGAAGGCCTGTTTTGGTGGACATGTATCCCTTCAAGTTGTCTTTGTGCTGGAAGATTTTTCTTTCTCCCTCGATCATGACTGATAGTTTTGCAGGGTAAATCAGCCTGGGTTGACATTTTTGCTCATTCAATACTTGAAGTATGTCTCTCCAAGCTCTTCTTGCTTTTACTGTTTCGACTGAGAAGTCATTTGCTATTTTAATAGGTTTACCTTTAAAAGTGACTTGTTTTTTCTCCCTTGAAGCTCTCAGCACCATTTCTTTATCTTGAATGTGCAGTGTTTTGACTATTATTTGCCGTGGCGAGCTTCTGTTTTGGTCATATCTGTTTGGGGTGCGGAATTCCTCTTGTATATGGATGGGCCTCTCTTTTTTTAGATGAGGAAAGTTTTCCTTGATGATCATTTGAAAAATTCCTCAGGGGTGGTATTTTGAGATTCTTGCTCTGGTATTCCATGAATACGCATGTTGGGCTTCTTCAGGGTGTCCCATATCTCTTGGATATTTCTCTCAAGCATCTTTTTTGCTTTAACAATCTCTTCCATTGAGCTGGTTAATACTCCCACTTTGTCTTCAGGGTCTGAAATTCTGTTTTCTGCTTCGTTAGTTCTGCTGATAAGACTCTCTGTTGAGTTCTGGGTTGAAGATAACTTGTCTTTTAGCTCAGTTTTAAACTCTGCTTGAGTCTGCTTTAACTGCTCTATGCCAGTTTTTGAATCTTGCACTGTTTTTCTCAACTCCTCCATGTGTCTGCTGTGTTCCTCCTCAAGGCGATTGATTCGATTATTTAATTCATCCCTGATTTCCTCTTTCATAGTATTGAACATGGTAATGATCATATTTTGAAGGTCGTTATCCTGGGTCAGGCTTTCTTGGCCATTTTCCATGGGTTTGTTCTCGTTGGAGTCTAACATTATGGGATTAATTCCTTCAGTGGGAGATTTGTTTACTTGAGTGTTGTTTCTCATGGATTTGCACTTAGACTTTGGCATTGTCGTTTTAACTCTTAAGATCTTCTTTTAATTTCTGTGCATTTTTCACTAAACTGAATTATTTGGCCTGGGGCTCTGGGGATGGGCAGGGACCGAGCTTACCTAGATTGTGGTGCCGTGAGGCCTGTCTGGGGCGGTGGGGTGGAGGGGATGGGAGGATGGGGCGTCTGGCAGGGCGCTATTTAAACCTGGGGCACTTGAGGGTGGGGCTGGGCTCAGAGGGGTTGCCCTCTCCTCCTCCCAGGGCCTGTGCCAGAGGCTCTGGCTGGATGGTGGGAGTGCTTAATTTTTTTGTCATGGAAATTCAGTTTACTGCAGTTTCTTAGGAAATTAGTCTTTCCCCTCTAAAATCAGCAAGATAACTTTGTGTCACTCTGATATACTTCATTTAGATAAAATTTAACCTTGCTTTTATTCTCATCAAATTCATGACTATTGGGTGACTCTAGTTGTTAAATATGGAAGAAGTCAGTTACATTATGAGACTCTGCTATCTGAGGGCATCTTTTCTTATTATTTCTCTCCTAATTCAAGAAGCATTTATTAGATACATAACATTTAACAAATACTTTGATATATTATCTTTGCCTTCCATGTGTTCTCAAGCTTGTAGTAAAGATGTCAACTTCAGCTTCACAGAAGACTCAGGTAAGAATTATCCAGTATATGAAGGGAAGAAGATGAGTGATTTCTCATGTGAGCTGTGTGAAAGGAGGACTATTTCTACACAGTAAATGTCCTCTACTCCCACCCCAGGGAAACATCAATGGTTCAGAAGAGAATGTATTAGAAACACACCTAATTCTTTTTGTACGTTTATTGTGGATTTTGATGAAAGCAACAATATAAACCTTTTCAAATTATAACTTTTTACAGTCCCAAAAGTACTTCATGGACACTGTCTTACTTGATTCTCAAATAAATTAGTGACATGCATGCAACTGATAAGTGAATTCAGACTGTTAAGCTTTTACATAAGGTACAAAGATCCTTGTATGAGCCTCTGTGTTGGCATGGCAGGTTGTTCATGGGAGGTATAATGACGTTAATTTGGCTGTCTTCTCTAAAGGAGGAAAGCAACCATGAATGCAGAAACTGGATTACAGAGATCACTGTCAGTCACAAGTAGGAGGTGCACCATATAATACCAGGTGACTGTTTTGCCTGTAATCCCAGCCCTGGGACTGTGGAGACTGGCAGATTCCTATGACTCCCTGGCCAGCCAGCCCAGCCAACTACTCGAGTTCCAGGTTCAGTAAGAGTTTTTGTCTCAAAGAGTAAGGTGGAGAGTGATTAAGGAAGATGCCAATTTTGATATCTATCTGCCAAATTCACATAAATACATGGGCATGTGAACACACACACACACACACACACACACTAATGTGCACAGACTAAAATAACAAAGAAAATGTGCAAAAAAATCTTCAGTAGGAACTAAGCAATTACTTCTCTACTTTCAATGCTATGATTTACTGTTTAAATTTTAAACGTAAATTTAGGAATCAGAGTGAGAGGTGGCTTCTGAAACTGAAATGAGAAATCTTATGACACTAATGAAGTTATTTCTGACCAGTAATGCTGTGGTTTCCCATTGATACTCTGGTACATTTATGTGACATAGAAATGGAGAATAAATCGATTCTCTTTTTCCTCTTTGGGAAGAAAGTGAGCAGTGAATTCATGTTATTTGCTTTCCTTCAAAAGTACCCAACCAGGAAGAGGAGAATATTATGCAATTTTGCTAAGCACATGTTCTAAGTAAACAAAGAATATTTTGGGGGTAGATTCTATTTAAAGTCATCACCTTTCATAATTATTTCATTCTGCATCATAATTTCCTAGTTAAGCAATCTAATTACAGGTTGAAAAATCCTATAATCACATGTATTTCGGTTAATGTTGAAAACCATTCATTAAACCATTGGAATGACTGGAATGGTATCTGTACAAATGGAATATGTGTAGAAAAGCAACCCAGAGTCTATAAAGCATGCCACTTAAAATGGCGTCACACTATGTACTGATGATACATGAAATGCATTAAAGCAAAGAGAATCCACTTATCTTTTCAGCACTGAAATGATTAGTATTCCTTTCATGACATCAAGATTCTTCTAGAATTATGTTTGGGTTAGTTTATGATTTATAATTCATGCTTGTTCACAAGACACCATTAAGTGCCTTGGAAAATAACTAACTAGCATGTATATAATAGGTAAATTTTGAATGTTTCCTAGCTGGAAATACAATGAGGGTAAACTAAGGTATTTGTAAGTTGTGTTTCCATTGTATAAGTAAGCCTGAAATCATTTGATGTTGTGAAATGTCAAATGTCCTTATCATTGGTGAGTAAAGGATGTTTGTAGTTCAGTGGAAGAACAATTAGCTCACACACTGAGTTCTGGGTTCAATCACGAGCACCACGGAAGAAAAGGAAAAATGGTTGCAATTATGGAATAATAACATAAATTTCACAGAGCCATTACTTGATAAGATTTTGTTTGTGGCTGAATAAATGTTAGTCCTTTTGTTTTTTTAGTAAAGATAACAAAGCCAGTTATATCAGTCCCATTCTTAGGGCAGGGGCTATTGCTTACATTCTAGGACTGTTCTTAAGAAAACATAATGTTGTTCAATTGATATAAGTATACATACAAGGATACTAAATGCTATATTTGTTTTCGATTTTGATTTGGATTACATCTCTTACATATATATGGGAGCACCATACAATTTAATTTATTTGTGTCAGTGGAATATGCAAGTGAAATTGGGATTCATTTAAAAATAATTTGTAAATCTAACCATTTTAATCTCAAATCTGATTTATTTGTCAAATTTAAGGCATATGATAAAGGCGATATATTTTTTATTATTATTATTTCTGCTCATTCAAACTTAACAGGTACGCCGGTCCCCTCCTTCCCTCCACTTTCCCCCCATCCCCCTACTCCTCCCTTCCCTCTCCCCTCCCTCCCCACCCCAGTGCCCCGTCCCCCCCAATCCCCGGAGCATCCTTTACTGTGCATGCCAAACTCTCCTCTGGGTCCTCCTCTCCGATGAGGTGCAAGGACCCAGGGGCATATCCCAGAACCCTTTCCTATATTCCCTTTAAGCTTAGGAACACTACTATGACTGTCAGTCCCTAGCCTCCAAGGATCCAAGTGCCTTTAGTCCATGCTAGACTTTGTGGGGTCAATAATGTGTTGGACATAGCGCAGGTCATGCAAAGTCCTATTATGATTGCTTCGGCCCTAATTTGTTGGAGTATCTTGCATATCATTACTCCTCCTATCCTTGTGCTCTTACAGTCTTACCGCCCCCTCTTCCACAAATTTCCCTGAGCTTCAGGATAAATATGAGCCCCTCAACTAAATTTGAGATGATCTTTCCTATGAAAGCTAAAACATTCGTATGTTATTTAGTATCCAGCTTTGGATCATTTAAAATAAATCAGAAAAGAACACCAAATGATGAATATTTGCAAACTTTTCTATGATGGTCTAGTTTTTTTTAACCCACTTGAGAAAATATAGGGTTCTGGGAAGGTGGCTCAGTATGTAACACACTTGCTGTAAAGGTGGGAGGATCTGAGTTTAGCTCCCCAAGTCCTAGGTTAAAAGAGATTGCTATACACATTTGTAACTCTTTGCACCTTAGGCTAGTGTTGGAAGTTCACCACCAGTATAACTGAAACAATGAGCTCTATATTCAGTAAGAGAACCATTTTTAAAAGTAAGGTGGAGAAGAGATTGAAGAAGACACCTGATGTCAACTTCCATCACACATTAATGTTCAGATAGATAATTGCACTGACACACACACACAAATAAACACACATATCTTCTCCCTACCCCACAAAAATTGGTATATGGAAGATGGAAGAAGGAAGGCTGCAAGACCAAGGCATGCTAGGAGCATATATAAAGACTGACTCGAAAATGAAACCCCAAAGAATGGAACAGTTATCTGGACGAAACTTGCCAATTTCTGTAGCTCATTCTTATTGTTTTGCTTAAGATGACTTCAGTCAGACTGATTGTCATAGATACCTTATATTATTTCCATTCTAATATGTTTAAAGTAATTGTATGTTGAATTTCATAAAATTCAGTTGCATATGCTTATAGAATGTACACTATTTTATAGCTGCATTTTTTGTGTAAGAGTTACTTATAAGTATTCAGAAAAGCAATTATGAGTGCATGTTATATATGGTTTTTCTTAGAATATTTATACCAGTCTATGAATTTAGCAAAAGCACATAAATGTTTCTATATCTTCATATCCTGTTCCGTATTTTGCATTTTCTAGTATTCTCACTTTGGCAGGCTAATACATGCTAAGGGTTAGTTCATTTAATTATTAAAAATCCTTTACATTTCAGAATAATTTAAGATAAATATAGATTTTATAATTACATTATATAATTATGCACCCTTCATTCAGTTTCTTCTAATGATAGATGACATAACCGTGTTACATTTATCAAGACTTCAGACGAAATATTGGTGTGACATTATTAGTTAAACTGCAGATTTTATTTAGATATTACATTTTTTCCACTGACATCATTTCTCATCTCCAAGAGTTGTTCAAGAATACAGTGTTGCATTTATTATTAGGTGATTTTGACCTTTCTTGTTTTTATTGTTTTATTATTTTATTATTTATTCAATTGTGTGTGTATGCATGTGTGTGTATGTATGTATGTGTGTATAGAACCACGGACGAATTTGGGAACCACCATGGACGCTTCCACCTCCTCCTTGTACTCTGCCCCGGGATTCACAGGGTCCGCCCTACCAGGACCAGAAACATAGGCCACCCCTACTTCCGCCCGGCGTCTCTACGTGGGGTCTAGGATCCGAACTTAGGACCTTCCGCCTGCAAGGCAGAGGCTTAACCCTTGAGCCATCTCTCCAGCCCCGATTTTGACCTTTCTATCTGCCAGTTTCATAGCCTTTTGATGAATTCTTATAGATATATGATAGAATGCCCTAATTATGTTTTGTTTGATTGTTTTATTCTTTTTAATTTTTATCATTTTTAATTTAATTTTAAATTATTTTTTATTTATTTTTTCTAGTTTTACAGGCATATTGAGTAATTATCTCTGCCCTACTCCTTTCATCTCTCCCTCTCTTCTTTTCTTCCCTCCCTCCCCGCCTTTCATCAACCCATCTTACTACCTCCCACCCTTCTGTCTGTCTGCTTCTATGGGTCCCAGGGTTCTCTCTGTTTCCTCTACTTAAGTGAGGTTTCAGGTCTCTGTGGCAGAGACTAAGTGACCCTTCTTTGGCAGACCCATTGAAAGGGGTACTCCCCTTCACCTGTTTAGCCCTAGACCCCAAAGTTCCCACTGCCTTTAATTTTTTCTCACGAGATTCTTACTAGTCTATATTGTGCAGGTCTGGTAAAGACAAACCTCACTGAAGTGAGTTCGTGATTAAAACACTTCTGCCTTGAGTGGAATGTCTTTTCCAGGGTGGATCTCCCCATCTTTAGGCTCTTACAATCTTGCTTCCCCCTCCTTTTTTATCTTTACTAGACTTAGGTTTCGAGTTTATAATCATACAATAAAGTGACTCATATCATGTCATATGAAGGAATACATAATATCAGTATGTCTCTGTTTCATTGGGGTCTCAATGAATTGTTTCTTATTGTTGATTTAAATTTCATTCTTCTACTTGTAAGTTTAGGTGTATCTTCATGTATTATATAAGCTTTTGAATTCACGATTCACTGCTATAGATTGTTGTTCACATTTTTCCCCATTTTCTTTTTAGGACTCTGTGTTTTTCTTTAACAGACATGCAAGCATCTTAATTTACTTTATGAATTAATTCCTTACAGCCTTTGGTATCAAATATGTTTGCATATTTAACTGCTTATTCATAGGATTTTTCCTTAGCCAGAAATTTTTATTGGTTGTGTATTAGTGTTTCTTTATTTTCCTCAAGGTTTAGGATTTGAAATTTTAAGTTTTCCCTACATGTAGATTACAGAGATTTTTAAAATATTTTCAACTGGAATATAATCTCATCTTTAACTTTAAATGTTTAGGATGGCAACTTATGGCATGTTAGGTTAGGAAGAAATGAAGTTTTACCATATAGTGAGCCAGTTTCCCAAGTATCATTTTAAAACAATCTACCTATCCCCATTAATTTGTAGTGCTAACTTTACTATAAATTAAGAGTCCTGTTTGTCTGTTCTGTTTTACTGACTTTGTGTTGTATTACTCTGCCAATGTCATAGTGACATTCCATTTTCACTCTCATTTATGCCTTTGAAATATGGTTTGAAATTGGCAAAACGCCTTTATCTTTCTGTATATTTTAGAATACTTACGTCCTTGAGGACTCAACTAATGTTCATCTCAAGTTTGTTCTGAGTTTACACACTAATTTAAGGAAGAATTGATATAAATGCATCTCTCTAATTGGTCTTATTTGTCTTTTTTTCCAGGTGGAAATATTATTCGTTAAATTCTTTTATTTCTTTGACTATTAATTCTTCTTCATAACTAGCTTTAAAATAATTTCTTAGAATTATTTCTTTTAAATTTTTTTATTATTATTTATTCAACTGTGTGCATATGCGTGTGTGTATGCGCGCGCGTGTCTGTGTGTGTGTGTCTGTGTGTGTGTAGAACCACGGACGAATTCGCGAACCACCATGGATGCCTCCACCTCCTTCTGCCCCGGGATTCACAGGCTCCGCCCTACCAGGCCCAGAAGCGCAGGCTGCCCCCGCTTCCGCTTGGCGTCTCTACGTGGGATCTGGGATCCCAACTCAGGACCTTCCGCCTACAAGGCGAAGGCTTAACCCCTGAGCCACCTCTCCAGCCCATCTTAGAATTATTTCTAAACAATTATTTCTTGTAGAAAAAAAGGTATTGCTTTTGTAAGTTGAATTTTTAAAATTTATTTTATTTTATTTACTCAATTGTGTGTGTGTGTAGAACCACGGGCAAATTTGGGAACCACCATTGACCGTCTCCATCTCCTCCTTGTTTACTTTGCCCCAGGATTCACAGGCTCTGCCCTACCAGAACCAGAAATGCAGGCCACCCCTGCTTCTGCCCGGCGTCTATACGTGGGGTTTAGGATCCGAACTCAGGACCTTCCGCCTGCAAGGCAGAGGCTTAACCCCTGAGCCACCTCTCCAGCCCCTGTAAGTTGATTTTTATTCCAATAACTCATTTGCTACCATATTTCACAAGTGACTTAATTTTATTAATTTATTTAAGTAATATTTAGGTTGACTTTATATTGTGCCAGGCCCTTTTTTAGACACTTGATCAGAGGACAGGATTCTCTTTTGGAAATTATATTTTGCCTACTTCAACCAGTAGGTATAATAAGCAAATAGTGCTTTATTGCAGAGGGCAAATGCTAAAGTAAAAAGAAAGCGGTGTGAAGAGAATAAAAAATGTGAGGAAGTTGATGCAGGCTTTTAGACATGTCAGAGTAGATGTAACTGAGTATTGGAAAACGACTTTAATGAGGTACTCAGAATTCCATGTACACTTCGGGAAGAGTTTTTATACTGGACAGTGAGACCAACAACTATGGTACCATGAACAGAATTATAAAGTCAAAGACAAAGAACAGAAATATGTGAAAGAGACTATTTCAATAATGGTAAAAATGGTAAATTATTCCAGGAAAGATCAGTGGAGATAACATACAAAATATGGATTTTTAACACATTGAAAATTTCTCTCTTTTCTTCTTAATGAGTGCAATGGGGGGGCGGACAACTGGGGAGGGCAGTAGGGAGGGAGAAGACTGGAGTACCTATTAAACTTGTATGATTAGGAAAAATAAAATGTGGGAGAAAAAAGGTTTTTTTTTTTTCTGAAGCTCCAACATTGTTTCTGAAGGCATAGTTTATTTTTCTAAGAACATATTCGTAAGGATATGTAAAGCTTAATTAGCTACAATAAATAGAGCTTCACAAGAATACATTATTAAAATAACAAGCAATGCAGGATGAAACCAACTTTAGAACAAACACAACTACTTTATATTGTTATAGTACTTGACATAGGTACCAGTATAATGGGGAACTACTTTCCTTCAAGAGTTTTGTATACCTGACAACAACCAAAAATGTCTATGAAAGAAATGGAGAATGAATATCAGGTTGAAATGGAAGCTAACAATATCAGGTTAGAGCTTCTCTATCTCTGATGATCTATGTATTCACATATGTGGATTTATACAAACCGATTTTTTTGATTCTGATAGTTATTCATTTTTTTTCCTGTTAAAAATCTATCTTAACTGTATGCCACAAGTTTGAGTCAAGAACCAATATGGGATTTTTAAGAGTATCTACATTGTGCAATCAGCTCTTTTTATCTGTTGAATCTGCAACCACCAATTCAGCTGACTACAGATCAAAATTATCTTAAAAATGCATCAGTACTTAACACACATTGATCTTCCTGTCACTCTTTCCTAAACAGTGCTGTATAGCAATGATGCCCACCACATTTTTGACTGGATCAGGTACTGTAAATGATATCAAGGTGATTTAAAGGACACAGTATGATATGCAGAGGCATATGTGAACACTATCATTGTGAGGGATTTGACAGCATCTGAGGACTTTGTT
Source organism: Typhlomys cinereus (assembly GCA_023101885.1). Lineage (NCBI taxonomy): Eukaryota > Metazoa > Chordata > Mammalia > Rodentia > Platacanthomyidae > Typhlomys > Typhlomys cinereus. Next base: position 3,894,356 of record JALPQD010000070.1, on the reverse strand, counting down.
ATGTCAAGGTTCCTGGAAAGAACATACTTACTTGAATAATATGAAACACCCAATCATCTGGTAGTTTATTTATATAAATGACAAACATTCCTTACAATGTTGACAGTTTTTCCCTTTTTGATAAGCTATGGTTCTTATTTTCAATTAGGTCTCTATAGTGTTCTTATTCCTTCTTCTTTTCCTTCCTCTTCTCCTCCTCCTCCTCCTCTTCCTTATTCTCCTTCTTTTTTTGTACTGGAGATTAAACCTAGGGCTTTATGCATACTAGACCAGTGTTCTGAAATCTAAACTCTCTCACTCTGCCTTTTTTTTCAGCTATTGGGACAAGTTCATATTTAATTTCATTTATCATGTAGTCATTTTAATAGCTTCTCAAAATTTCAGAGTGCAAATTTATGAATTTATAACTCCTTTTCTTAGAATTAATAGACATTTGTCTAAATCAAAATGTGTTGGACACTATTCCAGAGTTGGAGGAGGCAGGACTGTAATGTAGACTTGAGGAGCAGTCACTGGGAAGAGACGGACACTATCTCATTGACCATCACTCTTGTTTTCTATACTTTCTTGTTGTGACTAGAATTGTTAGCTTCTAGGCAGAGTTCAACAGACCCATGCCATGTGTTTATGGGTCAAGCTATATAAGAGAAATAGATGACTTCGGTGATGCCTCTTCTCCTTTTTTTGGGAATCTACTTTTGAATCCATCCACTGGGAAGAAGAAATGGAGTCAGTTGATTGCTGGACCTAACAATCAAGATGCTTTATGCAAAACTTCATGCTTTAATGCTTCCTCTAAAGATTTAAAGAAAAGTTTGGGGTTTAAATATTGAGCAAAAAATCATAAAGAAATCAAATGATAAAACAAATCACACTCATGCCTTTGTCTACAATATGGATGTTGGACATTTCAAATGGAAAACTGTAATGAATTTGCCTATCTTCTGCCTATCTTCTGTCTAACAAATAGCAATACATATTCACCTGTATAACCAGCACACATATATTAACACAGAGGAATTTATGTCATTTTAAAAATTTAGAATTGGGCTGGAGAGATGGCTCAGGACTTAAGACTCTGCCTCAAAACCATAAGGTCCTAAGTTCAAAGCCCAAGTCCCATGTCAAAATGCCAGGCAGAAAGAACTGCTGGCTGCACTTCTGGCCCTGGTGGACAGAACCTGGGAAATCTCTGAGCAAAGAAAAAAGGAGGTAGAAGCAATTCAGGATGATTCCTGAAGTCACTCATGGTCCTCCATAGGATCACAGTGCCCTCAAAAGTTTTAAAAAATAAAAATAAATAAAATTTGATATAAATTGAAACTGTATTCTCCAGACAAAATTACAAGCTTCTACATATAACAGTGAAGAGACAGGACTGTTTATGGTTGTTATGGAACAAACGACTTCTTCTTCATAAACATATTTAAATGATAGAAGGAAATTTTCAGATATCTTCATGGAAAAGATTTAGGGTCATGTGTTTGCTTCCTCTGTGCACTCTTTACATGATATATATCAATACTCATTGCTGTTTTCATTGATATCTCTATGAAATCAGGCCATGTGAGAATATTTAGGAAGAAATAGAAACTCTTACATAAAAAATTTCCCAAGTATTGTAGACTTTTCAGAGTTACCACATTATTCCTGTTTGCATTATTATAAAAATACATCCCATATATACATATATAATTGGCAAGATAAAATAGCAAGGATGATAAGCTGAATTTTTTCTCATTAGCAAAATGTACTGTTGGACCTCCAAGGTTTAGACACGCTTCCAAGACTGTTGCCCCTCATAGGAGAAGGTCTTGATCCTCTGATCAAGAGGAGACAGTATAGACCTAGTAGACTTAGGAAGCAGTGACCACATAAACGCTATTGTAACTTCTCATTTTGAGACAAAATATTAAAATGTTAAGTAGTTGTTAGATTTTAAAAATTGAAGATTAACATTCTGACAAATTAATTTAATAGATTTAATGTCAAAGAAAATAAAAGGAACTCAAGAAGATGAACTATAGTTTCAAATAACTATCCCCTTCCACCATTAGAGAACATGGTACAATTATTTACAAGGAATTTTGGTGGTTTTTTTTTTACCTTTTAAATATTGTATTTTTTTCTCCCACATTTAATTTTTTTCCTAATCATACAAGCTCAATAGGTATCCCCATCCTCTTCCTCCCTCCTCCCCTACCCAATCATCCCCCATTGTATTCTCCCTCCTTCCCCGCTTCCTTTCACCCCCCTCTTTCCCTTGCCCTCTCCTAGTTCTTCCCCTTTCTTCCCTTCCATCCCCTGGAGCATCTTTTTGTGTGAATGGCAAACCTCCCTCTGAGTCCTTCACCCTAGTGTGGGTTCAGGACTCAGTGGCATAGCCAGGAACCCCTTCTTGGCTCTCCATTAGCATGGGAACTCTTGACTGTTAATTCCTTGCCTTCGGCCATTGTGCAAGTCAGGTAAAGTCCAGTTTTGGCTGCTGCAGTCCTAACTTGTGTGGAGTATCTTGCATATCATTGGTCTTCCCCATCTCTAGGCTCTTACAATGTTGTTGCCCTCTCTTCCGCAAGGTTCCCTGAGCTTTAGGATGGGGAGAGATTTGGCTGATCTGGTTCCAGGTGATTAATGTAGTGTCTTTGGTGATCTGAATTATGGTTTGTTGTTGTTTTCCGTTTTGCTTTTCCTGCACTGCCCTTGGCTGCATCCTGATTGATATGGAAGGTCACTTCCTGAGGAGCAGAGAGTCTGCCCAGGTCCTGATCTGGTCCTGGGCAGAAAGAGAATTTTGTTTTTTTAAACTGATATGTAAAATCATAGACAATTGCATACTAATTGCTTACTTAAAATGGTGTTATTCCTGTATAAATGGTGAATCATTTAACTGGTATTAAAAATACTTATTTCCTCAACAATTTTTCATTTTATTATGATGAAACCTTCAAAACAGTGTCTTATACCCTTTTGACCTATACAACATATTATGTACAGCCATAATAGTTTTAACTGTTGTCATAATTAACTATAGTTATCATACTATGCAATAGCATACCAGAAATTCTTGCTTCTGTGTAACTGGACCTTAGTATTTACTGACATGTCTTCCTCATCCTCTCCTTCCTCTGTTAACCTTTTTTCTGCTATCACCATATAAGATCTACTTTTTAGACTTCACAAAAGAGTGAGCTCACGCAAGAGTTATCTTTCTATTCCTGACTTATTTCAAGTAACAGAGTGACCAGTTCCAACCACATTGCCACAAAGGACAGTATTTTGTTCATTTTTCAGGCAGAATTCTATTACATTTCATGTATCGCTGTATTTTCTCTATCCATCTATCCACCAGTAAATGGACACAGGCTATTTGAATGGCACTACAATGAGCGTGGAAGTACAGATGACTATCCAATGGGTGGTTTTGTTTCTTTTGCATATGTTCCTGGTAGTGGAATTCTTGAACCAGATGCCACTTCTCACTACAAGTTTATGGACCCTCCCTTTTGTTTTGCATAATGGCAGTTATAATTCTTATTCCTGCTGTGTACAAGGGCTTCTTTTTCTTCACATCCCCACTAGCAATTGCTATCTCTAATGTTTATTGATTGCAATTATTCTTACTGGAGTGAGATAATAGCTGGTTGTATTTCCCATTTCCATTTCCATGAAAGTTTTAATTTCCCTTTAAACTGATTCATGTAACATAAGATACATACACACACACACACACACACACACTTGAAATTTTGTGTGGTGCTTGAATACATGTATAGACTGGTTAATGTTTGAATTAAATTAAATATATTAACATGTATCTCTTCAAAATATTTCTTTATGGTAAAAATTAAAGAATTTTCTAGATTTTTGAAATACATAGTACATTATTGCTATTTAAATTCACTCAGTTGTGAAACATGGCACCAAAATCTCTTACTGCTAGTACTTCCATGATTGATTTATTTAGATAACATCTCAAATTCATATATAAAAGTGACCTTCAGGCCCATTTAATGTCCCCCATAGATTCATGGTTTCAACTTGTAGTCCCCAGCTAATAGCCTTATTTGGGGAGACATTTAGAATGTGAGGCCTAACTGGTAGATGTGAATTATTATGGGTAGACATCTGAAAGTGTAGCAACCCTGTTTCTTGTTTTATCATGAGGTGAGCAAACACACTTATTCCTCCTGCCAGGAACTGAGTTACTCTGACATGCTTTCCAGAGCCTGATGGAGTGAAACATACTAAAACTATAAGCCTTAAGTCTTTCCTCTTGGATTCTGCATCTGCCAATCATTCTATCTCAGCAAGGCAAAAGAAAAAATATATTTATGAAAATTGTGTACACTGGAAAGATGACCTGGTAGGTAAGGGTGCTTGCAAATTCGATCCCCAGAATCCACATGGTGGAAAGAGAGGATAAACTTCTGCAACTTTCTCTTAACTCCCCATATGTGTCATGGTTTATGAGACTCTCACCCCCAAGATAAATGAATAAATGTAAAAAAAAGTTTGGCATTGAAAAATGCATGTTTTTCTTTATAATTTCTGATCAACTATTTCAAGCCTGCACATATGAAAAACATAAATTGAGGATGCACATATATGCATATTCACAAAGGGAGATGCATAGATGCATAAATATGTAATTGGTATGGTTAAATAGGTGACCATAAGCCTTAACGAACTTATTATTTATATTTACTTAGATATGTAATATAGAATAATTGAATACAATTTCAATTTAAGTGGATTTATAGCACTAATGTAGACAATTGCTTTATTTCTGGCCCTTAAAAAACTCCATCTCCTTTATTCTGAGATGTTTTTTATTGACATATGAGAGGGTTTGGATGAATGACATATAAGGCCCATTTATTACAAAATACCTTCTCACAAGAAAACTCCCTTTGTTATTACACTGATGTCGTAAACTCTATTTTTGATCAATGTGACTTTTTGGAATGTAGTCTTCCCAAGATTTGATTGAGATACAATCTACGTTCCTTTGTTTCAGTCAGTAAAGCCCCTATGTCAGGCAGAACTGGTCATTTTATTTGAGGGCAATGACATTAATTCAGATCAGTTACTTTCTTTGCTGCAGAGAGAATAAAACTTAGCAATAGAAACTTTTCCATATGTGCCATGTAGGAAGTTGTTTTCAACAAATGACAGAAGTCCATGAAGTAAGAACTTCTAGATGAGGAAGATTTAGAAGGCAAGGGGTCTTCTTAAATTAAGACTATAGTTGGACCTCATTGCTATGAGCGATGCATTTGAACAAATAAGGTTGAAAGGAAATGTTGGAACTGAAGTGATGAAATCAGGAACACCAAGAAGCACAGGACAGGGCTTGCAGCAGGGAATGCGCTGGCCAGATAAGGAGGACAGGTTGTTAAAGTCAATAAAATCAGTCTTGACAGAATGCCATTGACTCTCTTGAAGCCAACACCTTCAGGGATGTATACAGAATATTACTGATCTTTCAAATATTCTCGCTTCTAATGCAAATAAGTCCACAGACTAATGTAGATGAATTGCATGGATGAAATTTGATGAGGCTTCCACTGAACTCAGAGTGTCCCATAAAGAAGATATGACATATTTGATTACTAAGAACAACTGCAGCTATGTTTTGGTAGCTACGATAGTATTCAGCTTCAAAGCAAACAAGAAAAGAATAGGTGATATTAAATATCATATGAGACACCTGTGAGGTGGGAGGGTAGCAACACCAGCCAGAACTATGACTGGCAGACGAGGGCAGCAGATAACAAATCCTAAGTCAGACATGACCAGAGGAGGGCTTAACACTACCCCGTAACTGAGCAGACAATATGTGAACAGCATACAATCAATCATTTCCCAGGACAAGGACAAATACATAGAATATGTAAGGCTTCCATTGCTTTAGTCTATGACAACCTAGAGATTCAATCGGTCTCATAGATCTGTTTACTTTCTACCATAAGTGTTGTTTTAAAAAGAAACAAACAAAACCAAGGCAAGAGACTGTTTTTCTTCTATTAGAGACCCTCCAAAGATTTGCTTGCTCTCTTGAGTTCCTTTTTTTAAATTTTTTATTATTATTTATTCAATTGTGTGTGTATGCGTGTGTGTGAGTGTATATGTATGTATGTATGCGTGTGTAGAACCACGGATGAATTTGGGAACCACCATGGACCGCCTCCACTTCCTGCTTGTTTACTCTGCCCTGGGATTCACAGGCTCCGCCCTACCAGGATCAGAAACGCAGGCCGCCCCCGCCTCTGCCTGGCGTCTATATGTGGGGTCTAGGATCCGAACTCAGGACCTTCCGCCTGCAAGGCAGAGGCTTAACCCCTGAGCCACCTCTCCAGCCTTCTCTTGAGTTCTCGTTCCTTCAATCGATCTTTGAGCTTTTCTCTTTAAGCATTCTTTTTACAGTAATATAAACCCCTCTTAGAACTTAACCTTTTGTCTGTAACGTTCATTCTTTGAGTTTACAAGACCCAGATTACTGACTCCAGAGTTATATACATCAGAGAGAAAAAATTCTCTGCCTGCCCTCATTTTACCAGCACTAATGGCTGGATGGAAAACCCAAGTCAGTTATCCTAGGCAAGCAGTCAAAGGAACTGGTAACTATTTAGAAGTATCTCTGAGTGAAGAAAAAAAAGGCATTTGCTTTCAAAGTTAATTTTTTCCAGCAAGGAAAAGGCCTGTTTGGCATGATGCTTCACTTCAAAACTATAAGACTATTGTCTTCTATTCCTTACTATCCAGTAAGTAAGGAATTGAATATTTTTTCTACAATCTTAAGAACATAGTAATGATTGAGAAAAAACATAATTCACTTGTGGTATCATTTCATTTCCCCTCTGAGAGTAATTCAAACTTATTCCTGGAAAATTACAAAAGTTTGCAATTAATATGATTACTAATGATTTTTAAATTTTTTATTATTATTATTTATTCAACTGTGTGCATGTGCGTGTGTATGTGCGGGCGCGTGTGTCTGTGTATGTGTAGAACCACGGACGAATTCGTGAACCACCATGGACTCCTCCACCTCCTTCTGCCCCGGGATTCACAGGCTCCGCCCTACCAGAACCAGAAGCCCAGGCCGCCCCCGCTTCTGCCTGGGGTCTATACGTGGGATCTGGGATCCGAACTCAGGACCTTCCGCCTGCAAGGCGGAGGCTTAACCCCTGAGCCACCTCTCCAGCCCCACTAATGATTTTTTAAAAGAAGCTTCAAACACCAGAGCTTGTGTCACTTTTAGCATAATAGCCAGCTATCTATAGTTTAATTTTCCCATTCATGTATTTCATTGTTCCTTCATGAATAGCCTTGAACTTCTTCTTCCAGTGAGAAGTCAGTCTGCATAGATGCTTCATTGAATTATAGTGCACACAAAATCCTCACATTGGCTAATATTGCGCCTAATCATACTGGTATGCTCTGTTCACTGCTGTTGTGTTCCTTAGCAACTAAGTTGAATGAAAATATGAAATATTTGATAAGATCTAATCATCACAAAGATGAACTGTCACAAAGCTGGCATCCTTAGTTTGACATAGCATTGAAAAATTGAAACTGTAATGATTTATGTATCATTTCAAGCAAAGAAACAAGCAATTAGGATGGATGGCAGATTTTTGAGAGTATCAGTCTCTGTAAGTTATAATGAAGAAGTATTCAATATTCAGAAATATTGAATTCTTCAAAGAAGAATTCAGATCAATCACATAGGTGTTAGTTCTTGGACTTGAACAGTTTGTTTTTGTGTCCTCCTCCTTCTAGTCCCTATCCAAAATATATATGAGTTGTGGTTTGTTGATTTTCTTTTGCAGTTTTGCTGCTCCTGCAATTCCCTTCACTCCATTCTGCTGGGCACTGTATGTCACCCCCTGGCCAGAGACAAAAAGCTGTTAAACTGGAGTCTTGTTGTAATAGCACATTCAAGGGTAGATGTAATAAGAGTAGGAAACCTCACTGAGGGAGGGGTCCATCACCCATTTGCAAAATGATTACTTTTTATCTGCTAGACTATATGCCCTCCCCTTCTGGTGAGATCAGGAAAGAACGTCTGTGAACTTAACCAGGTTTCTCATTACTTACTTGCAGACCTTGATGGAGGCCTATTTTCTCTGCTGTAACATGCTATATCAATCACATAGAACTAGGACAGCCTAATCTCTCCCCATCCTGGAGCTCAGGGACATTTGCGGAAGAGGGGGCGGTAAGATTGTAAGAGCAAAAGGATGGGAGGAGCAACGATTTGCAAGATTCTCAACAATAGTTGGGGCCAAAGCAATCATAATGGAACTTTGCATGCCCTGCGCAATGTCCAGCGCACTGTTGCCCTCATAAAGTCTAGCATCTGTCAAGGGCACCGAGACCCCTGGAGGCAAGGGATCGACAGCCATAGTAGTAATCTTATGCTTAAGGGGAACAAGAGAAAGGGCTTATGGAAATGCCACTGGGTCCTTATATGTCATCGGAGAGGAGGACCCAGTGGAGAGTTAGGCGCACACAATAAAGGACTCTCTGGGAATTGGGGGGGAGACACTGGGGGAAGGGGAGGGGGGAGGGAGGGAACTGGTAAAAAATTTTAAAATGTATAATTAAATTTTTAATAAAAAAAAAAAACAAAATATATATGAGATACCCTGCTTCTTTGAATGTTCCTGTTTTTTTTTTTTTTTGTGTGTGTGGGGGGGGGGAATCAAGGCAGAGTTTACTAGAGGAGAGAAAGAAGGCAACTCATGAATGTGAATCCATAAAGGGCAAGGGAGTCCTGGAGAACTCATATACTCCAGAAATTGAATGCATGAGAGGCAAAAGAAAAGTCACAGAGGAACTCATGGATTCCAAACGTGGAATCCCATGGGCAAGACAATCCCTGCTTTCTTCTTATTTTAATTTTTAACCTTTGTTTGTGTGTGTGTGTGTGTGTGTGTGTGTGTGTGTGTGTGTGTGTATCAGAAGGTACTATGTGCCCCCCCCCCCGTGGAAGCCTAAGGGTGACTTTGAGAATCATCCTAGATTGTTTCTACCTCCTTTTTACTTTGCTTTAGGATTTCCCAGGTCCCACCCACCAGGACTGGAAGTATATGCTGTCCTTGTTTCCACTTTGAGTTTTTTATGTGGGACCTGGGATCTGAACTTAGGACTTTCTGTTTGTGAGGCAGAGTCTTAAACCTCTGACCCATCTCTCCAGCCCTCCTGTTTTAATTCTACACTGATAATCAGGACAGGTAAAGGTTCAAGTTCCCCTATAGGAATGCAACATGGTCACCATCTTGAGTTTTCCTGGCAGTCTCCTATCTAGATTTTATGCAATACTGAATGAAAAACAAAACAAAACGAAACTATTCAGTCTTAATTATCAGCCATGTCCCAGATAGAGCTCCAGATACAGAAACATCTTAAATCTATCCTTGTTTTCGGATCAGAAGTGAAGATGTAATTTTAAGGACTGAAGGATAAAAAGCAGCATTATTATTGCAAGTAATGTTTTGCATTTGAAGAGAGCAAAGAAAAACTAGAATGCCTGATCAACTTTCTAGTCAGAGAAGCCAAGCAGAGGCTACCAATCCAAGAAGCAAAGTGGGAAATGTACTAAGCAATGATGGATATGTCTGTCCAGGTATCCTGGACAGAAGAACTCCATCTTTACTGATATGATATGCAATAATGAGACATTCAAGAGTAGGAGGAATCATAACTGTTGATCACTATGTTCACTGGGACAGATGCCATGATGTCTTTCAAATGTCTATCATTACTGCCTCCTTGCACAATGCTCTTATTTGCTAGGGATCCTCTCTGCCCTCTCAAGAACTGGTTATCTCTCTCTTTCCTGAATATCTTTGTAGTTTCTTGTTTTTTGCTCCTGAAGGGATTAAAAAACTGAGACTGGACTCTGTTAAAAATATCCTTTAATTTTGATGTCTTGGACTACTAGGATGTGGAAATTGCCAGTCTTGGAAGTAAAGATGTCACTTTCTTATTTACATTGAAATACAATGTTGTACCACCTACTGAGGTCTCTTACCTCCACACGTGGTGGAGTTCCATAAGACTGCAATGGAGCTGAGATAGTCCTGTCTCTTAGTGTATGTACTATACCTTCTCCATGTTTGCTTGTGTTCAGAAACATAGATACCAAACATGTTACAATTGACTGCCATATTCAGTATAGGTGCTCTACTATATGGATATAACCAAACACATGGTAGGCTATTCTAATTCTAATTGTGCAAGTTCACTCTGAGAGAGTCATACAATGTCTCAGAATATTCCCATCATCAGGTGATACATGACTAAATCAAGTGAAAATCTTATTTCCAACTATAATTAGGAAATCTTTTACTTTATTCATTACAATTATGAGATCTTTTACCTTATCCATTTTCAATATAATTGCTCCTATCACATTGTAAAGAGGTTTTGGAAAAAATATATATCAGAATGCCCTGGTGTTAGTACAATTCTTTAAATGGAAGAAACAAAAAGGTAGGGAAATAGAAGAAAGATGAAGAACAATCATGAAAATGCTGATTTGATTCAGTTTGAATCTTTACTTGATTCCTAAATTCAATGTGATTTCCCTAGTTTCACAGGTGTCAACAATCAAGACCATTTCCCACGATCACAAGCAGTGGAACTACAGAGAATTTGAAGAGGCAGAGTAAGAGTTGGTAGTTTATAGGACCATACTGTCCAAAATTTATGTTCAGCAATTTCAAAGGGAATAGAATTATTGAGAGACTAGTATGGAGCTCTGTCAGGGAAGGTTTATGAAATTGTGGTCTTCCCCTAGTTGCAAGGAACAAGGGATAGGTATAAGGGTCAAGAATGTAGTCAGGGTATGAAAAGAGATAGTTACCTCCATTGTAGTAGCCCCTACATTCTGTATCCATGTGCATATCTTCTCTGAGATATTTAACAGCAGAAATTTTGTAAATCTAGGAGTGTGTGAGGAATAGTGATGGTTGGAAAGGGCTAATTATATCATTTTTGGGCTCTTTGCTAAAAATTTGTCAAGAATCCCTAGTCAGTGGTAACAGAACTCCAGAGTAAACTTGGAGTTTTCTGAGCATGCGGTCCTTTATTCTCTTCACGTGCACACCCAAGAAGTTGGCCATGGATTCATGCGAGTTCTATAGACAGCAATAAGAACTGCTCATGTTTATCTTCATCTAAGTGACAAAGACCTCAGCATCGTGCAATTCCTTCACTTACCCACAATGTCTGCCATCCTTCCTTTGGGAGGTGCTGATACAGCACTTAACCTCTCTGCCTTCACCTTGCTAGGTCATCATTCTCTCCTAGGTTACTTATTCGTATTTTAATTTGCCCAATTTCTTACCTCAAGTTCCATTTGCTATAATTTTTTTCTAATATAGCAAGGCAGTTTGTTCATTTTCTTCCCATCTTACACTATTTGTCTCTATGCTTCAGACAGTATTCAGCTTATAGTTTATCTCTTTAGTCTGTTTTTATGTGTAATTGTTCAACATTTAAAATATTTATCTTCTGAAATGGTTGTCAGTTTCTGCTTCTGCAAAATACTAGTGTCCTGGGGATAAACAGGGCTAAAGCAGAATAGGGCAACTAGAGCAGGACATCAGCTGACCTCTTCTACAGAATCCTAGTGAACCCAGAAATGCCAATGTATGCAAGTCATCATGATGGTCTCCTGATGTGGATGCCATTAAAATAATTTTCTGTGTATTCACTAAAGCCCATTCTACATGGCTCACTATAAAAAAATACACAGGAGTGGTCTTCGAGGGTTAATTGTTTTTTGACAGATTTATAATTCTACTTAATCAAAGTAGTCACCATTAAGCCCAGATGAAAAGTTGAGAACCAGACAGGGAAAGAGAAAGACAGACCTTTGCTTCTCCTGCCCCTTGGACAAGAACTCTGTGGACAGAGACTCACGTTAGTGAGCACTTATGTAAACAGCTGTAGCTGTAGGATGAAGGAGATGGGAAGATACCGTGCAGCATGTGTATGCAACTGTGGGTAATGTATTAGGCAGCAGTCTTGTGCTGACACTTACAGTATCCGTTCCCAGACACACTGTAGGCATTATAATAACTGCTGAGCTGCAGAGCACTTATAATTATGCACAGCTGAAATCTCTCTGAGCCACTCTCTCCCCCTGCCACAGTCTATAGGAGGCAAACATATAATACATTTGGTTCTCCCCATGCATTGTGACAACTCTTTAAAAGACATCAGGATAATGTTTGCATGCATTATGTAGCTGGGAGAATGAAAAACCCATTACAAGATCTGAAATTACTAGGCTCTCTTAAAGTGACATCCATCAGGCTCATTTGACACCATCACTTCAAGCACTCATGTCGCAGGCACCAGACAGAGTATGCAAATGTAAGTGTCACTCTTTTCTGGCAGAGAAGGAAGCTCAGACAGAAAGATTTAGAATGCAGTTACACCTGATATCCAAAGATAGGCCTATGCACTTCTCTTGGTGGATTCAAGTCAGTGTTGGGAGCTATTTTAACTGCCATAACCATAATAGCTTCATGGTGCCTTATTGATCAGAGGATTTAATATCCATATCTAATGGAGTACAGCCCATATGAGATGTTTATAACCTTTGCACCTCCTCCCAGCAGAGAGCAGTGTGCACTTGGCTATATGTAATAGGACTGCAATTCCCTGGTGGACTTGAGGCCCATCCTATCCCGAAAGCGATGCTACCATGATTTAGTAACGTCATCACTAGTCTGGGGTGGAATTATCTTTATACCTCAGTACTGTACTTGATTGTTTGAAATCCCTCAGTTAAAATTTTAATGATAATGGAACATCTCTTCCTTGCCCTAATGATGCATATTTATTTGCTTTATAAAGGTAAATGCATCTGTTTAATTCTTTAAAACATGTTTTGCTGGTACCAATACTGTTTGAGAAGTCCATATCATAAAATAAACTGTATTGGAGTTTTTCTTTTCTTAATGACACAAGAAGTCCAAAAGCTGAAATTTTAAAGAAAATTATTATGAAATATGGTTTCTAACTTTACTTTTTCACGTTGAGTACTTTGATCTGAATTTTTTAAAAAGAATATTTATCTTCTTTTTATAAAAGATAGACTAGTAGCTATTATTCTAAGGGTGTGTTAATGTGTGCACTCATGTGTGAGCTTGCTTGTTTATTGCACGCTAAGATCATCGTTATTTTAAAGTACACTATAACAAAATGCCCTTCTGCTATTAAGTACCCCATTAGCATTAAAAATGCAAAATATTTTCATTGCTCTAAAAGGCAAAGTTGAAGAAAAGGGGCTATACTGAAGTTAATTTTGGGAGGTACATGTGTGCATGTGCCATGGTATAAATGTAGAGGTAAAAGGCAACATGTGGGAGTTATATCTTTCTTTCTACTATAGGAGTCCTAGAAAGCAAACACAGATCTTCAAGCTTGGTGGCAAATGCTTTTACTTGTTTACAGAGTTATTTAAACCTCATTCTTCCTTCAACATTTTGTCTAGTCATAGACACGGAGTGCACATTTGACATCTTTACTCAAGGATGTAGAGGAGTGTGGATACATCCATGCATATGCTTTTATATGTGCACCTGATTTTGCTTTTGGGAGTGTCTTCATGGTTTCATGCACACAAGTGTGTATGTTAGTATGAAAGAGTACATATACATGTGGGTTTGTGTGGGCCTGTATATATGTGTATGCATGTTTGTGTACAAGTGTGTGTTTAAATGTGTGTTTTCACATTGGTGGAAAAAACTTGTGAAGACTGTGTATTGAGATGACTTTTTGGTCAGCATCTGCACAATAAGTTCACAATTACTGCTATTTCATTTCTTCATACACAAGGGATGCAGAGATGACTACGGGACTGTTCTAGACTTTAAAAATGTCAGAGCAGATGACAGCAAGAATAACAGAACAAACAAGGTATTTGACTTGATGAACAAAGGGCTTCAATAGAAGATAGGATGGACTTCTCTTTTCAGAGGAATAATAAGCAATTGAGGAAGACCATGATATGTATATAAAGTTGCCTTGAAGGTTAAATGGAATTGTGCCTTTTAGGAAAATGTAGGCCAAGTAAAGTAGATAAAGAAAGTCAGCAGAGTGAACAGAAAAGTGGAATTGTGACAGCACATTTTTCTTGGAAGAATAGTTATTTAAATGATGGGAGTCTAAGATACAAAAAAAAATAAAAAAGGCATAGGAAATTAGATTACCTGGGTGCCTTCTACAGAACAGGGAAACAAAATGGGAATAAGGTGAGCTCTGGTAACACTGAATATCTGTGCATCTCACGTCTTATGTTTACTGAATGTGTGACTTTATGCAAGTGATTTTACCTCTCTGCCATAGTTACTTTGGAGGATGGGAACCTGATGAAATTATCAGTGCACAGCAGATACTTTGTAAGTGACAATTATTATTTTGTGTGTATCCTGCAGAAAGTGACTTAGCTGGCTACTTGATGATTCTTGGAATAAATACATTTCATGCTATGCAACGCATTAGTAGCCCTTTGTCGCCGTTACTATATTTGGCCCTTCATGGATTTGAAGAAGCGTCTGAGGAGAGCACAGAGGAAAGCAGTTCTTCTGGAGACTGATCATCCTGCCTCTTCAGGAGAACACGTCTCAACTTAAGAGTCCGGGGTAAAGGTGAAACTCTCAGCTGAAAGACAACTAGTTTGTATTTTTAATATTATAAAAGCATGAAATATTTTTTCTTGCGGGAAATGACATCGTCATTCATTTAACAACTCTGTATGGAATTCAGTGATCAAAACATGCATGCCAATTTCTATTGTTTTTGAAATACAAAGTTCTCTCATCTATACCATCCTTGGGTCCTGACTTCTGTTTTTATTAATGTTTGCAGTCCAAGCTTCTGTGTGTTAGACACTATTCCAGCCACTGGGGGAAGAATGTTCAGGAAAGGTAGGTGTTGTCTCTGTCTATGTGACAATTATTATTTAGTATATGGCTCTGGGTTATTTTGTGGGACAGGGAAGCAGTTGATTTAACTAAAAAGTATACAGCGATAAAACCGCCACTGTGACAGAGCTGCACAGGTGAGTTTTGATATGTGGCAAGACCAAATAACAGGAAAATCCATCAGGTTTCAGCAGGGTAAACTGGGAGAGGTCCAGCGTGTGCCCAGTGAAGAGAGGAAGTGAAGAACGAGTGCAAAGGAAAATAGGAGACAGAAGAGTGTGGAGAAAATGGAAGGAAAGCCACTTATCCAATGAAAATGAAAAGTTGCTTAAGTGACGTAAAATTTTTAGTAGCTGCATTTAAAATGCACAAAGGTGCATAAGAAATGAATTCTTTTAAATATTTCATTTGATACAAAATATCTAAACTATTACTACTATTATTTAAATTCAGTTTAAAAATTATTAATTGGATAGTTTATCTTCTACTGTTGAAAAAATCCAGTTTTCCTTTTACTGAGAACACTTGATTCTATTTAAATTTCAGATGACTGAAAGATGAAAGGTTAATTCATATAACCAACTTGTTCTGTACAAATTGGAAAGTTTTACAATAACTGAATTGAGCATTCATTTTTAAATTTAGGTTCAGCTAATTAAATTGGAATAAAATTTAAAGTTCCCTTCAGTCACATAAGTCAAATTAGAGATATCCTGATGGACAGACTAAAAGGAGAGACCACGGAGAGAAAAATCTCACTTAGGATTTTATTTCAGGTGAGCATGGCTGAAGAGAACTCAGCATGGGATGACACAAAAAGATTTGAGCTTTGAAAAGATCATTTGGTTACTGTGGAGAATGGGTGACCAACAAGAAAATCATTACTATGGCTTCAGCCAAGGATTATGTTAATTATAGAAGAATGCTATTGATAGAAAACTGCCTTTTCATGAGACTTTCTAAGGGACAAAATCCATAAGAGTTAAGGATGAAATTGAAAGAAGAAAGCATTGAAAGAAAATCAGAGAATAATCTAGTTTTACCTTACTAGTGAATAAAGAATTTAGGTCAAGTTCTCAGAGGAATAGTTTGTCACTGCTCCACAGGATCTGCAGTTGGAACCCTAGGGAAGTTAAGTGATCAGAATAGTCCATAATTTGTACTCTTTATTCCCATGCATATGGAGTCTGGTTTGATAGAACTTCAAAGCTTAGGTTCATCTGGTGGCTCTCTGTTGCAATAAATACACACAGCCTCCATATGTTAAGACTTTTCAGTAACTCACCTGCTTCAGGACTTTTCAACTTCTTACATCTACGAACAGTTAATATTTATTGACTTTATTTAAAGTGAAAATTACATAATCTTCTATATTTGAGTGTCACAGCTTTGTGATATGCCTTTACTTTCATTCCATTATATTCATTGAAACTATTATAAGTCCACCCAGATCGAGACAGAAACAACACTTTAAAATGAGAAGAATGTCAAGGAATTCATAACCATGGTATTATGACCACTTCAGTACAGTTTAGGACACACACTTGAAGCTGACTTCAGCAATCCGGGATAAGTACTTTGGAGGTCCTAGCTGGAGACCACAAGAGAGGTCCAAGATAGAAATTCGAGTTTAAGGATAATGTATATGAATGTGGTACTTAACTCTAGTGAGAGATCCTAAGATGAGAATCAAAATTGAAAAAAAAATCAGTTGAAGAAAATCAAGAAGGGCCAAAGGGCAGTTACTAGAGGAGCAGGAGAGAGAAGAGAAACTCATGGCTGGCAAGGTTGAAGCATGTGGCCTTTAGGGAGAAGAGCTCCTAGCAGCTTTAATTCTTCAGAAAGGCCAAGAAGGTTAAAAGTAGTTAAATATCTATGGGGTGAACTGGGAGGGAAGTTATCAACACTGCCATTTAAGAATATTCTTATCACATTTTAAAGCTTGGACACAGTGGAAAACAAGAGTTGCAAACACTGAAAATTTGGAAGAACTTCAGTGACTGGTTGAGTCAAACCAATCAGATCTGACTGTATTTGTCAATGAAATTTTAAATTGAACCCTAGATAAGAGATGGATAAAATACTCATGTTAATTTTTCATGAGATGAACATTTCCCTTGAATCTTATTTTTATTATTTTTATTTTTTATACATTTTTATTATTATTTCCGCTCATACAAACTTAATAGGTACACCAGTTCCCTCCTTCCCTCCTCCTCCCCCCAGCCTCCTGCTCCTCCTCCTCTTACCCCTCTCTCCCCATCCCCCTACTTTTAGCTATAATAAGATAAGACTTTGTACTGTGGTTTTTGCATGCAATATTATGGATCTGAGAATTAAATATTGGCTCATGTCTGACTAGATTTTGTTGTTGGATTATATAAATCTCTAAACACTGTGGGTTTGAGTTTCAAAGTGACTTAATGACTACTAAAACAGATCACAGATTTTAGACATTAGAAAATGTGCTTCCCATGTCTAGATTCAGCTTCATTTGCACCAATTGTTGTGTGCTAAAAAATTCCCATAGCTTTAAAAGAAGATTAAAAGTTTAGTTCTTTAAAATACACACAAGAATACATACATACAAATCTAATATAGAACATTAATTTTTATACGTGCAAATATTGCATTTGTGAATATTAACATAAGGACTAAACCATGTACATTTGGATTTGACAACTTTCATGTAAATACTTAGCTTATTGGTTTGATTGGGATGCTGAGTTTAAGGATGATGCTGGAAATAAAAATATTTCCCGAAGCTTTTAAAGACTTCTTGCTATCCACAGTATGAAATAATGTTTAAAAAATTAAGCTGTTCTCTATTTCATGTGTGGAAGTTGAGCGAGGCGGCACTCTGTCTGATCCAATCATGTTGCTGGTTTTGCTGATCACAACTTGAAGCTGCTGCAGAATTAGTCTTAGTCCCACAGGGGTTCATTTCCTGGATCATGTATCCTGCAGTAGGCTTGCTTTTGCTCACTTTACTGCCAAAACCAGGAAAAACAGCCACAGAAATGGGAAAAACACAGTAGTTTCCACACATCACAACAGAAACTCAAGCACTATAATTCCTATCGTTACTTTAGTTGCAGATTTGGCAAGGGAACTACATGAAATTCAAAATGCAAAGTTCAATGTAGTGGGAAAAATAACACACTAGAGAAGAGTAAAATGTTGGTAATATACTGGCTAGTCTGAAGAAAAAAATCAATATGCTGGTCAGTGGCATAGAATAGACCAGGCTTGTGTTACTCTTTCCACTGTTTTCTTCATTGTGTGCACAGCTTTACTTCCCTCTTTAACCTTTGTGAAAAAAGTTTGCCTGCCTTTATGAGATGAACCATTATAAGTTATAAGTTAAATACATCTGTCAATTTGAAAATTGAAGGCTGAGCTCTGGGCACATTTGTAGAGAATTTGAGTTGAGTTAAAGTCATTACTGCTATTTAATGACTAACAAACTGAGAATTGTGCTGAGCAGTTACATAGTATACAAAATAGTAAGTTCAAGTTTGTACAATCTGGTCTTCCTTATTACTTCCTTATAAAGAAAGCTATTTTCGTTGCTTAATATACAGTCTTTCAAAACTTATACTAAATTTGCTTTGCTCTGTCTACCAGGGCCAGAAGTGCAGGTCACTGCCATTTCTGCCTGTTTTTTTTTTTTTTTCCCGTGTGTGTGTGTGTGTGTGTGTGTGTGTGTGTGTGTGTGTGTGTGTGTATCACAGGGCACTCTGTATCCCTGTGGAGGATAACTTGGAGAATCAGCCTGGATTGCTTCTACCTCCTTCTTGATTTACTCTGGGATTTCCCAGGCTGGGCCCATTAGGGCCAGAAGTGCAGGCATCTCCGTTTCTGCCTGATGTTTTTCCATGGCTCAGGACATTCTGCTTGCGAGGTGGTCTTAACCCCTGAGGCATCACTGCAGACCAGGACCATCACCTCTTAAATCATTAAGATAATCAAAAAACGAACAAGAAAATACAGCACAATGTGATATCCTGGGGAGGGTCTTGAAACAGAAAAAAAGCTTTTGTAAAACATTGAAAATATAAGTAAATTATGAATCCTCAATTATGATAAATATGTCATGCCAAGATAAAATTTTAATAAAGAGAAATGGTTTTTGGAGGCATTAAGAGCTTTCTGAAATAATTTTCTTATGTATTAGTATTAGCCTACAATATGAATTTTCTACTTTTGTCACTCGATATGTAGCTTATATTGTCTTGCTTTTAGATGTTAAACTAGACTTGTATACTTAGAATAATTCTATGAAACCACAGCTCAAATTTTTAGCATCATTAGATTTAATTTGGAGTTTGTGGTGGAGGATATTTGTATCAATATTTGTGATTGAGTAATCCTTCTTTCCTTCCTCTTTGTCATTATTTGACGTTGAAGAGTAAGGCTGATTTCACAGAATAAGCCACAAGTCAGGAAATGGACTCTCTATTTTATGTTAGAGATCACAACAACAAACAAAGCAGGGTTATTCAGATTTTAAATGTTTGGTGGAATTCAATAAGGAAATCTTATTGTGAATGTTGAGTAGAGTAGTTTTCGTGGTACTATGTTTAAGGGACATAGAAATTATATGAAGATATAAAGATAAATTTAAGAGGTTTATGATAGACCATTGGGGAAAAATGCATGCCATGTACATTGAAACTATATGGAAGGTGTGCCCAGACAGAATGAATTTAATGAAGCACAAGAAAGTGTATGTGTGTATGTGTGTGTGTGTGAGAGAGAGAGAGAGAGAGAGAGAGAGAGACAGAAAGAGAGAGACAAAGAGAGAGAATATCTCTGAACAAATGGGCAGACACCCTTTTTGAAGAGGTCATAGTAGATTGCAAAAGTGAAAGGAGTGATGGGATTTAATTAGTATGTCTCAATGCCATGTATCACAATCAGTGCTAACTTCTTACAGGGACCACCAGCTTATTACGTATGTTCAACTAGCTATTGGCAGATCCATTCTAGTCTTTTTATTTAATGCTTTGGATGATAATGGAATTGTTACTGATCACATCTCTTTCAGTTCCAATTCTGGAAAGTCATCTTTTACTATTTTTTGACTCAGTTGATCTGAGTCATTTTTCCCTTGACATTTTAGATTATAAATTCAGTTTCCTTAAAATGTAAGGGATTATTCATTCACATTATCTGTACCTCTTTGTATGGGTAGTGGTAGTTTGAGAGTTTTTGAGAAATGTTCCTTTTCATCAAACTGCCAATTTCTGCTTGTGGACATGATTGCTGAGAACCTGAGCTTATTTTTGTATCTAGGACTATAACCTCCTGTTTTCATCTATACTGATAATATCCCCTTTCCTTTTTCTGTTTTAAGTGGAGTTTATCACTTTGCTTAGGAATTCTAAATAATTTTGTTTACAAATATTGATTTTTTGTTTTTAATTTTTCATTTTTTGCTTTAATTTTATTCTTTATTCTCTTTGTAGCTTTATTTATTGACTTTTATGTGGATTTTGTTACTAACTTTCTAAAAATTTTTTTCATACATGCATTTAATGCTACTAATTTTGTAGTTACTACAGACTTTATTGTGCACTAGAATTTTAAACTAACTAGAATAAGCATTTTACAATTATAAATTTGTGATATAGAAGCACTGAATTGTGTATGTGTGTATGTGTGTGTGCACAAGAGAACATTTTAGTGTGGTTGTCTGGGTGACATGGATAATCATCATGGATTCTTCTACATCCTTATTGCTTTGATCTGAGATTCTCTTGTTCCACTTTCCAGGGCTGGAACTGAGAAAATCTAAAGTCATTTGCAATGTCCTTTTCCTGATACCCATTGAAGTCTTTTTAACTAAGAGGTTTGAAAGATGGCCAATGATGCTAGGGCACACCAATGTGATTTCATAGTAAGACTAGAAAACTAGGACTATGCTCTCATAGTCTGTCTGTACATATCCTTTCATCAGAGTGGTCCCTGTGGTGAAACAGCCATGTTGTGCCACACAACTTCAAGGGGAGATATATTCAATGAAAACTTATGATTGAACCAGATTGTTAGGCAGTTGACTATCATCACAGTTTTCCCCATTGATTCCTTAGCAAGTGTTATGGCTTGAACACAAGGTTCAAATTCATGTGATTGAACACTAGTTTGGTTGGTTGAAGAACCTTTAGGTTATGTGCCCTAAATAGAGAAATAGGTCACTGGTGACAAGTCTTGATGGCTATGTCTGTCTCAAGCACTGGTCTAGGTTTCTGCTTTCTGATTCATCAAGCTATGAGAACTTCCTGCTTCAGGTTTCATACTAGGGAGGACTCCACATCAGTCTCCATGTTTTTCCATCGTAATGGAATATGTCCTCTAAAACTATGTGTCAAAGTAATCCTTTCCTGCTTTGTGCTGCTTCTGTCAAATATTGTGCAACATTGATGACAACCTAACACAAGCATTTGTAGACTCTGTGTTGTTATGTCATGAATATATATGCATATATTGCATATATAATACATACTTAGTATTTTCTACATGTGTATCCATGCTCCAGGTGCTCCAAGACACACACAAATGTAATAGATGACTCTTTTCAGCGTCTCATTCCATGAAACATAAAAAATCCATATACCTAATAAAATCATTCATGAATAATACAAATTAACATGATAGCAATCCTTGAGTCATTAGATGTTGACTACAAATACCACCACAATCCATGTGAAATTGCCATTTTACCTAAGGGGGGTTTAAAACTAGAATTTTACAATACAAAAAAAGAGAATAAGAAAAAAGAAGTTATAAAATAAATGAAGGCAGTTTGTTCAATTTATCAGTCAAGGGCATACCTTCAGTTGCTTTGATTAGAATAGAAAATGAGTCCAAAGTGAATACCCATATGATTGATAAACACAGAGATAGCCCAGGCTCATGACTTTGCAAATTATTTTAAAAGCGTATATACATCAGCACCTCTGTTTTTATATCCTTGGGTAATTTTAAGAATATGATGTCTGTCAGAAAGGAAAATGATAATTTTGTTTGAATTTCAACAAGTATGCTTCCCTGCCTTTCTCGGGACATGTGTATGTGTGTATATGAGTACACGTTGAACTCACTCATGCACACATGCATATGCAAAGAGGCAATGGGGGTTTGAATTCCGCTCAGATCAAATGCTTAATATCTACTGAATTGAAATGAAACAAGTTTTTCCTTTGTGTTCTTTTGATTGAATCTTCCGTAAATCACAATCCTGATGAGTGACATGTCCATAAGGCAGGAAGAAAACCAATTGAAATGTGACCTTGGTAAAATCTTAATGGTGCCAACAGCACATCTGTGACAAGCAAGAACTGGTGCGGGACTCTATGGCTTTCCGCCATAGGGTGGAAAGGTGGGCTGTCACCGCAGCTGCCTAGTTTGTGTTTCAATGTTCCCTGAGCTGAAGTACATGTGCACTACTTTTATGAATTTTCCATGGTATTGTGTAATATAGTGAATGCATTTGTTACCAGCAGTAGTATTACAGAGCACTTTTTGTTATGTCTACAATTATAGTATGTAGCATTTCATGGCCTTGTCAGAAGAAATCAATATTAAAAGGGTTTCTTTTACAAAATACGTGTGTCAAAATAGAAAAACTATATGGAAACACCAGAAATCGGGCAATGTTCCACTAAAGGCAAACATGCTTTTTGGAAATAGAAGCACATGGAATAAATTCCACCTTATGAGAGCATAGGAGGTCAGTGGTCAGACCCTGATTTCTCACTAGTTTCTTTCTTTCTGGGCCATGTTTCTCATCCCATTGTTTATCTTATTTGAATAATTTATATCCCCCCATTTCTTCATATTTTAGAATCCTGAGTCATAGCAACTTCTAGATGCCAGAAAGCCCTTATTTCTTCATTGATCTAGAAACTAATAGTATGCTTTGAATCCACTATAATTGCTACTTCTTCCTTGAATCTTTCCCCATATTCTAAAATAAATTTCCTTCCTTTTTTGGTATATAATCTTTAATATTTAAATGGCCTTTTGTGTTTGGAGGTCCTTCTATTTCTACTGAATTATAATGAATTGTTGATATCTTGTAGGCATTGGATAAATGAGGGTAAACAGGTGATTAATTCCATGCAGCAATCTGTTAAGTGTCTCCACAACTAATGTTTTTGTGTTTATGCTTAAGCCTGAAATGCTACAAACAGAGACAAGATCCTTAAACAATTTATGTTTACTATTAAGGTTCAATTACCCTTAAGACTAGAATCCCTGAATCATGGTAACATATTTGCAGATCTGCGCAACTTCTCTTTTTATTCTTTCCCAAGAAAGATTGACACAGGGAGGACTAGAAGACAAGTACATGAGCCCAGAGGAAAGGGAGGATGTGAGAAGACATAGGAAGTGTAGAAAAAAATTGTCCCTTCTGAGAATTTGGTGCTTTACCAGCAGATGATAGCAACACTACATGATCTGAAGAAAAGGCTGATACCTGATCAGGAAGAAAATATTTTTTCTTTACTCTTCATTAAGTTCATAGATCAGACCTTTGTTGACAAAGGACACATTAAGAAGATGAAAGCACATTGTTTATTTAATGCAAGTTTTCTATCCCAGAAGAAACAAAGAGTCAAGGAAAATAGTAAGAAAAAGTAGAAGGTTGTGATGTATGATTACACAAAGCAGTCATGGTCTGATGCTCACAAACTGGGGAGAGCTTAGGGTGACCTGTCCATTCAAATTCTTCTGTGGGCCTCTGTGTCCTCAGAAAGAAAGACATTTCTTCTTTCCAGGAAGATCATCTGAAACAAGGGACTGCTTCAATGTCAGATCAGAGACACCACCTCACAACTGTTGTATAATAGCATGAAAAGACATTATATTAGGGGGTAACAGGTCCAGTTCCTTGATCACTTCATCTCCATCTGGCTTCATGCTAAAAATATCTGTATGGATATGAAAATTCCACGGGAAGAAGAGATTGATTGGATCCATGTAAATTAGAGTACCAAGTAAGAGAGCACTGTGTATCTTTAAAAAAAAAAAAACAGTCCCTCGGCTGAGGATATGGCTTAGCTCAGAGGTAAAAACCTTTTCCTGAAAGCAAAAGTACCTGAGTTTGAAATCCCCAAATCCCATATAAAAATGTCAGGCAAAAATGGTGGCAGTTTATAATTCCAGTCCTGGAATACAGAGCTTGAGAAACCCCATAGCAAAGCAGTAAGGTGTTAAAAACAATTCAGGCCCTTTCACCCCACCCCGCTCCGCCGGTCGGGACGTGCGCGCGCGGGGTCCAGCCGGGCCTCACCCCGCGACTCTAGGTAAGCCCCGCCCGTGCCCGCCCACCAGAACCCCAGGTCAGCCCAAAGGGGCCCGGCTCCAACTCCCACCATCCAGCCGGAGCCGCGCACAGGGCCTAGGGACGAGGAGGACCTCCCCCTGCGCCCGGGCCCCGCCCCAGCTGCCCTCAGGGTAAATAGCTCCACACCGAGGCCCCCATCCTCCCTTTCACCCCACCCCGCTCCACTGGTCGGGACGCGCGCGCAGTCCAGCCGGCCTCACCTGTGACCTAGGTAAGCTCTGTCCCTGCCAACCCCCAGAACCCAAGGCAAAATAATTCAGTTTAGTGAAATTGAAAGATCTTAAGAGTTAAAACGACAGTGCCAAAGTCAAAGTGCAAATCCATGAGAAGCAACACTCAAGTAAACAAATTTCCCACTGAAGAAATTAATCCCATAATGTTAGACTCCAACCAGAACAAACCCATGGAAAAAGGCCAAGAAAGTCTGACCCAGGATAACGACTTTCAAAATATGATCATTTACCATGTTCAATACTATGAAAGAGGAAATCAGGGAGGAATTACATAATCGAATCCATCGCTTTGAAGAGGAACACAACAGACATTTGGAGGAGTTGAGAAAAACAGTGCAAGAAACAAAAACTGGCATAGAGCAGTTAAAACAGACACAAGCAGAGTTTAAAACTGAGGTACAAGACAATTATCTTCAACCCACAACTCTACAGAGAGCCTTATCAACAGAACTAATGAAGCAGAAAACAGAATTTCAGACCTTGAAGATAAAGTGGGAGTACTAACCAGCTCAATGGAAGAGGTTGTTAAAGCCAAAAAGATAGTTGAGAGAAATATCCAAGAGATATGGGACACCCTGAAGAAGCCTCACATGCGTATTCATGGAATACCAGAGCAAGAATCTCAAAATACCACTCCTGAGGAAATTTTTCAAATGATCATCAAGGAAAACTTTCCTCATATAAAAAAAGAGAGGCCCATCCATATACAAGAGGCATTCCGCACCCCAAACAGATATGACCAAAACAGAAGCTTGCCACCGCAAATAATAGTTAAAACACTCCACATTCAAGATAAAGAACTGGTGCTGAGAGCTTCAAGGGAGAAAAACCAAGTCACTTTTAAAGGTAAACCTATTAAAACAACAAATGACTTCTCAGTCGAAACAGTAAAAGCAAGAAGAGCTTGGAGAGACATACTTAAAGTATTGAATGAGCAAAAATGTCAACCCAGGCTGATTTACCCTGCAAAACTATCCGTCATGATCGAGGGAGAAAGAAAAACTTTCCAGCACAAAGACAACTTGAAGGGATACATGTCCACCAAACCAGGCCTTCAAAAAATGCTAGAAATGATAACTCAAGCGTGAAGGAAAAAACAGGCATATCCAGGAGAAGAGAAGGCAAATATAACACCATTAAAAGCGAAGCAATATACTTATAAAAACTACTAAACATAATAAATGTCTAGAATTAAAAATAGTTTCTCCATTATAACACTAAATGTTAATGGAATTAATTCACCGATCAAGAGACACAGATGACAAACATGGATTAAAAATCACAATCCATCAATCTGCTGCCTGCAGGAAACTCATCTCACCACAAAAGATAGGCACGCTCTAAAAATAAAAGGCTGGTCAACAATTCTACAAGCAAATGGAAGCAGAAAACAGGCAGGGGTAGCCATTATGCTATCAGACAAAGTGGACTTCAAACCAAAGAAAATTATAAGAGACACGGATGGATACTACGTTTTAGTCACAGGTACAATTCACCAGGAAGACTTCACAATACTGAACATATATGCACCCAATACGGGCCCCTCCACATTCATTAAGAAAACCCTACAGCGTCTAAAGCAAGAAATCAATCCCCAAACGATAATTCTTGGGGACTTCAATACCGCCCTCTCAACATGGGATAGATCAACAGGTCAAAAGCTTACCAGAGACACTTTGGAACTTAATCAAACGCTGAAGGAAATGGACCTTACAGATCTCTATCGAACTTTTCACCCACGTACCAAAGAATACACATTTTTCTCAGCAGCACACGGAACTTTCTCCAAAATAGATCACATATTGGGCCACAAAACGAATCTACACATATACAAAAAAGTTGAAATTCTAACCTGTGCCCTATCAGACCACCACGGCCTAAAGCTGGACATACACAACAGAACAAAAGACAGAAAATACACTAACTCCTGGAAACTTAACACTATGATGCTGAATGAGAACTGGATTCAGGAAGAAAGTACACAGGAAATTCAAGATTTCCTGAAAGTGAATAATAACGAAAATACAACTTACCAAAATCTCTGGGACACAATGGAAGCTGTTCTAAGAGGTAAGTTCATAGCTCTTAATGCCTACATCAAAAAAATGGAAACATCAGAAATACACAACTTAACAATGCAGGTTAAAGCTTTAGAGAAACTAGAGCAATCTGATACCAAAAGTAGTAGAAGAGAGGAGATTAGCAAAATAAGGGAGAAATATCTGAAATCGCGATTAAGAAAACGATAGAAAAAAATCAACCAGTCAAAAAGCTGGTTCTTTGAAAAAATCAATAAGATTGATACACCCCTAGCTAAATTAACCAAAAACAGGAGAGAGAAAACCCAAATTAATAAAATCAGAAATGAACATGGAGTTATCACTACTGATACCCAAGAAATCCAGAGAATTATAATATCATATTTCAAAAACTTATACTCTGTGAAGTTTGACAACACAAAAGAGATGGATGAATTTCTAAGTAAACACAACTAACCTAAATTGAATCAGGAAGTTGTGAAGTATTTAAATAGTCCTATAACATATAAGGAAATTGAGGAAGTAATCTCGAATCTTCCCACCAAAAAATGTCCTGGACCAGATGGATTCAGCACAGAGTTCTACCAGACATTTAAGGAGTTAATAATACTAATACTCCTTAAACTGTTCCATCAAATAGCAAAGGAAGGAACACTACCAAATTCCTTCTATGAAGCTAATATCGTTTTCATCCCAAAACCTAATAAAGACTCACTTAAAGAAGAAAACTATAGGCCGATCTCTCTGATGAACACAGACGCAAAGATTCTCATCAAAGTTTTAGCAAATCGGATTCAAAAACATATTAAAAAGATTATTCACGGGGACCAAGTAGGCTTCATCCCCGGCACACAAGGTTGGTTAAACATATGCAAATCAATAAATGTAATTCATCATGTAAACCAGTCCAAAGTCCAAGACCACATGATACTCTTGATAGATGCAGAAAAAGCTTTTGACAAGATCCAACAGCCTTTTATGATCAAAACGCTAGAGACAGTAGGAATGGAAGTAACCTTTATCAATATAATAAAAGCTGTACACAACAAGCCCACAACAAGGATTATGCTCAATGGGGAACAATTGGAAGCATTCCCACTTCGATCAGGAACTAGACAAGGCTGTCCACTCTCACCACTTCTATTCAATATTGTACTTGAAGTCTTAGCTGAAGCCATAAGACATGAAAGGGACATAAGAGGGATTCAAATCGGCAAGGAAGAAGTCAAACTATCCCTATTTGCAGATGACATGATCTTATACCTGAGTGATCCCAAAAACTCCACCAGGAAGCTCCTGGAACTAATTGAGAAGTTCAGCAGGGTGGCAGAATACAAAATAAATGTGCAAAAATCAGAGGCCTTCCTATATGCCCAGAATGAAAGAAGTGAAAAATCCCTGAGAGATTATCCCATTCACTATAGCCCCTAAAAAAATGAAATACCTTGGTATAAACCTAACCAAAGAGGTAAAAGACCTTTACAATGAATACTTTAAAACCCTAAGAAAGAAATTGCAGAAGACACCAGAAGGTGGAAAGACCTCCCATGTTCCTGGATTGGCAGAATCAACATCGTAAAAATGACCATCCTACCAAAGGCAATATACAAATTCAATACTATACCAATTAAAATCCCAAACCAATTCTTTAAAGAAGTTGACCAAACAATCTCAAAATTCATATGGAGGCACAAAAGACCCAGGATAACAAAGACAATCCTGAGTAACAAAAACACTGCTGGAGGTATTACCATACCGAACTTTATTCTATATTACAAATCCATAGTTTTAAAAACAGCCTGGTACTGGCTCCAAAATAGACACACAGATCAACGGATAAGGATTGAAGACCCAGATATAAGCCCATAAAATTACAGCCATTTGGTCTTTGACAAAGGGGCCCAAAGAATCCAATGGAAAAAGAACAGCATCTTCAACAAATGGTGCTAGCAAAACTGGATCTCCACATGCAGAAGATTAAAGCTGGACCCATACTTGTCACCATGTACAAGACTTAATTCCAAATGGATCAAGGACCTTGATATCAGGCTAGAGACTATAAAAACCATACTTGAAAGGATAGGGATCTCCCTCGAGCTGATTGGGCTAGACCAACATTTCCTAAACAGACATCCAATGGCACAGTCACTGCTACCAACTCTCAACAGTTGGGATCTTGTGAAAGTAAAGAGTTTCTGTTCAGATAAAGAGATTGTAACACGAGCTCAAAGGCAACCCACAGAATGGGAGAAAATCTTCACTAACCACATATCTGATAGAGCTCTACTGTCAAGAGTGCACAAAGAACTTAGAAAACTAAACATCAAGGAAACCAATGGCCCAATTAAAAAATGGGCCCTGGAACTTAAAAGAAATTTTACCAGGGATGAAATTAAAATGTCTAACAAATATCTTTAAAAATGCTCCACTTCTTTAGCCATCAGGGAAATGCAAGTCAAAACTTCCCTGAGATATCATATCACCCCAGTCAGGATGGCAAAAATCCACAACACAAATAACAACAAATGCTGGAGAGGATGTGGAGAGAGGGGAACTCTCCTACATTGCTGGTGGGAGTGCAGGCTCATACAGCCACTCTGGGGAGCCGTCTGGAGATTCTTAAAGAAATTCAAGATTGAAATGCCATATGACCCTGCGATTCCACTTTTGGATATAACCCCCCATACAGCAGAGGTTCACCTCGATAGCACAAGCACGACCATGTTCATAGCAGCACTGTTTACAATAGCAAAGACATGGAATCAACCCAAATGTCCAACAGTTGACGAGTGGATAAGAAAAATGTGGGACATTTATACAATGGAGTACTACTCAGCCATCAAAAATGATGAATTACTGGAATTTGCCGGAAAATGGATGTCATTAGAAACAATTATATTAAGTGAAGTATCCCAGACCCAGAAAATTAAGCGCCGTATGTACTCCCTAATAGGTGGCTCCTAATACCAAACCTACCCAGCCCATCTTCAGACACTCATAGTTAAATCTATGTATTACCTACACTAATTGCAAGGATTATGAACAGGAGGGATGGGGTTGGAAGGCCACACCAGAAACAAGGAGAGAAGTGACCATGTTACAGTAGAGAAAATAAGCCTCCACCAAGGAGTGCAAGAAAGTAATGTGACACCTAGTTAAGTTCACAATTCGTTCCTGATCATTTACAACTAAGGGGGTATAAACTCACCAGAAGGGTAGGGCATATAGTCCGGCAGATTAAAAAGTAACCATTTTGCAAATGGGTGATTGACCCCTCCCATTGCCTAACGCCATATGACCCTGCGATTCCAATTTTGGGTATAAGTATTACATCTACCCTTGAATGTGCTCTTATAAATAAGACTCCAGTTTAACAGCTTTCTGTCTCTGGCCAGGGGTTGACATACAGTGCCCATCACGATGGAATGAAGGGCATTACAGGAGCAACAAAACTGCAAAAGAAAATCAACGAACCACTATCCAGAACTTCAGAGACTCTATATCAACCACTTAGAATTAGGCCAGACTAATCTCTCCCCATCCTGAAGCTCAGGGACATTTGCGGAAGAGGGGGCAGTAAGAGTTTAAGAGCAAAAGGATGGGAGGAGCAATGATTTGCAAGATACTCCACACAATTTAGGGCCAAAGCAATCATAATTGGACATTGTATGCCCGGCGCAATGTCCAATACACTATTGACCTCACAAAGTCTAGCATCTGCTAAAGGCACCAAGATCCTTGGAGGCAAGGGATTGACAGCCACAGAGGTGTTCCTACGCTTAAGGGGAACACAGGAAGGGTTCAGGGAAATGCACTGGGTCCTTGTACGTCATCCGAGAGGAGGGCCCAGAGGAGAGTCAGGCATGCACAAGAAAGGACTCTGGGAATCGGGGCGGGAGGCAGGGGGGGATGGGGCGGGAGGGGTGAGGGGAGGGGGAGCAAAGGGTTCGGGGGGGGGGGAGGAGGAGGGAGGGAGGGAACTGGTGTACCTATTAAGTTTGTATGAGCTGAAATAATAATAAAAAATGTATTATAAAAAAAAAACAATCCAGGATGACTCCAGATGTCACCCTTGGATCTCCACAAGATGCCCGCATACTCAAGTGTCCTATTATACAGCTGTCCATATGCACCTTCAGAATACCACACACACACACACACACACACACACACACACACACACACACACACACACACACACACACACACACACACACACAAAGAGTGCCCACAGATTTTTTAGCCCAGAATTTTTTGATAAATCTCAACAATGATGAACACCAAAATGGATCTGAAAGGTCAGGATGACAAAAGCCATGTTTTTTAGATACATATAGGTACAAGTTTCTGTGTAAAAGGAAGGGAATAGACAAAGAAAAAAATGATATTGGAAAATGTAAAAATAATTTCATGGTGTCACAACTGAAGAGCGTTCTGTATCTGAAGGAGTGAAGTGTCACAGGGAAAAGTCTGTATGTCTTCTCAGTATGATTTTTCTTGGACTTCTGACAGAAGGGCAAAATCCTGGTCTCCAACCAAGAGTTGAGAAGTGGAATGCTTTCAGTTCAAAGTAAACTCTGTTTATCACATGTGATTTTTTAAAAATCTTTTTCTCATTTTGGTGAAAAACTTTTGTGGGGTTGTGGAGTTGTCTCCTGTTTTTTTTTTATTTCATAATCTGGCTCCTTAAATTGCCTTTTTGATATTGTTACTTTTCATTGATGAAATATGAACCTGGTATGACATAGAACATTTTTACAAAATGCAACATCTCTGATGTTTCTATAATAAAATAAAAATAAACTCCCAATAACAAAACTTCTTCCAAACTTAAGAAACTATGACAGCTGTATTTATTTAATTTATTTCTATTATACACAATGCAAGATTTTAAGAGGTTGGGAAGTGTCTTACAGTTGGAAATATGTGGAGGATTTGCTCTGAATTAGAAGGTTACATGATTCTGTGATGAAAATTGCAGGTTCCCCTGTGCACTGTATGCCTTCCCTTTCCTACTTTCAAAAATCCTGGATAAAGTGAAAAGAATTATAAAACTTATAATCTTTTATATACATATCCATTTCAGAGAGTAGAAATTAGAAATGCATTAAATTTCAAAAA
The DNA here is from genome assembly GCA_023101885.1 of Typhlomys cinereus. NCBI lineage: Eukaryota > Metazoa > Chordata > Mammalia > Rodentia > Platacanthomyidae > Typhlomys > Typhlomys cinereus. The sequence goes on along the minus strand of JALPQD010000070.1, from coordinate 3,862,657 downwards.
TACATGTCTCAATTAATGAAAAGCCCTGGGAATAGAAGCTTGGTTACTATCATTGCAAGAAGGCCAGCTGTCACAATCCTGGCTCAGTTGGATCTGTAACTTGGGGGGTCCTTTTCATTATTTTTGGAATGTCACACAATAAGTGATTCTCTGAGGATACTATCTAATAAAAATACCACCCAGTCATGTTCTGTTATTTCTTTCTCTTCTTTCCTTACTAGTCCTGGTCTCTAATTACTAACAGAATCTCGGTTCAATAGGGCTCCATCCTTTCAACAGCTGGCAGGATCTAGCCTTACCTGTGGCAATCACAGTCTAAATAACAGAAAGATTATTTGCCTTTAAGAAACACTATATTTTGTTTTTTTAACGTTCTTGGCTGAAAACATATTAGATACTCCATAAAGTTTCTAGCAGTTCTGATACTGTAGTTTGCAGCCAGAAATGATATTAGTTAGGAAGCTCAGAGCCTGCTTCAACCTTAAGCTTCAGATTAGCAAACCTCACTGTAAAATATTCACATTATCTGAGAGTTGCACTTTGTTTGTACAACATTGTTAAGTGTCCAGTTTCTTTTTATTGGCGATGCTTTGTCATTGTTGGTGTTTCACACTGAGTGCCTAGATTGTGCTGCAGAGCATAGCAAGGAGTAATGTATGTAAAAACAATTGGTCGGGTGGAATTTATGTCCTTAAATTCCTTACCTTTGAGATATGTGAAATCTGAGCTTCTACAGTTCTGTGGAGTTGCTTCTGTGTCAGTTTCTTTCTGGTTCTTATGTGTGTATGAGTGTGTGAGTGTGGGTATGGCTTGTGTGTTATGTGTCTGGTATGTGTGTGTGTGGTGTCACTGCATGTGCCTTATTTTTTATGTGTATGGTAAATGAGTGTGTGTGTGTGTATGTGTGTGTGGTAGAGAAATCATGGGATAGTTAGGAATGAAAGATTACTCAGGTACACATTAGCTGATAGAAGAGAAGTATTAAATTCTTAGGCACAGTCTGGTAACTATTTTCTTTACCTCCAACCCTGAAAGACAACCATGATTTTTCAGGGGGAGATGGATTTGTCTTCCAACCCTCCCATGGGACATTCACAGCTGCAGAAGGTAGGTGAGGTAGAGGCAGTGGGCATCATCATATCTCTTTTTGGTTTTATGCTATGTTGGTTCAGACATGATGCTTATTCTATTAGATTCTTAGCGTGCTCCTCATATTGGAGGAAAGCAGCCTAGGAAGCATTTGAAAGAGCTGGTGTCTGCATACAGAAAACCACACTGTGCACGTTCAGAGCAGACACGTGCAGCTGTGGCTTTTAGCATGTATCTACACAAGATGAACTAAGAGGCAGTATACAGGGGCCTGTTCTTACAGTGAACTGGTTCCAGAATATTCTCGGTTGAGCAGAAATGTCACCAAACACTTCTTACCCAATTATTTTCTGCCAGATCATAATTTCAAATTTCAAGCACCAGAGAGATTCCCAAGGTTTGAGCTGGAATGGTTGTGGCTCCAAACTCATGCAGCCATTTCAGAGAGAACACTCTGTCCTGAAATGTGCAAAGTATCCTGGAAGGATCCAGTTTTATAGCATCTCTAAGGTCTTTGTTCACTCAGTTGAACATGACTGGAATGGGAGGATGATTTCAGTCACTTTAAAATCTGTGGTCACTCATCCTAACAGGACTTTAAAGCCATCATAGAAATTCTAATGAGGATTTTTGATAGCTTGTTTCCTACTCTCTGGAGCTGCAATTTAAAACATTTTCCACTCAACACACATCTGCAATTTTCTTTCTCTTCTTTCTCAGCAGATGGTCTACTTCACAGAAGATTAAAATAGAAACTATGAGAATGAACCACCTCAACTTCCTGCCATGGGATCTGCAGTCTCCTTCCCTGTGCCTCTTGCTCCCCTTCCCTCCTGGGAATATGAAGGAGGAAGCAACTCCAAGGTATGTTTCATCTGGATTTACTCAACAGTGTTCATTAGCCAAGCTAGGGCCCTGTCTGGCAGAGCTCTGGGTTCTTCCGCTGAATTACAACTGATGCCTGGGAGTAAAGTCTCAGTTCCCTCTGCCTTGCCTGCTCCTTTTTTCAAGTCACACAGAGTGAACAGGTCAAAATGACATGATTAGTGAATAAGAAAACTGCTGCTACATGCAACCACCAACCGAATTCATGTTTTGAAGACTTGACAGCAAGGGCCTCAGAATGTGACTGTAGCTGGAGATAGGAACTTTAAAGACATAATGAGGTTCAGATGAGGCCAAAAGGATGGATGCTAACCTGACATGACTAGCATTCTTATCCAATAGGAGGATCAAGGAGAGACATATGGAGAAGACAGCTGCTTACAGGTCAAGCAATGTCTCAGAAGAACTTAACTCTGCTCTGAGGCTAGATGTCTAACCTCCAGAGCTGGAATTAAATAAGCATTTCTGTTTGTTCAGCCACCTGGTTTTTCATGGCAGTCCTTTGCAAACTCACACTTCCAGTGGATTTTTAATTACCTCTAGGATAAAGTTCAAGGAGTGATGAAGTCCCAGCTTACTCTTTCAACTTCGAGTACATTCTAAGTTGCTTTCTGCCTTTCTCCTCTCCAGCCACACTGGCTCTTTTACAATTCCACAAATATATTATGGTCCTTCTATTGTATAACTTTTGAGTAATTTGTTCTTTCTGTTTAGCTTGCTCCAACCTGTTAAAATACCTCATTCTTTCTCTTCAGTGTCCTTCACTTTTAAGGTAATGACAGCTTCCTAAAAAAACAATCCTTGTTTCCGAATACTGGTATTACTTGGGTTAATCTTCATTAGAATTTTATACACCTGGGGCTGGAGAGGTGGCTCAGGGGTTAAGCCTCTGCCTTGCAAGCGGAGGGTCCTGAGTTTGGATCTTAGACCCCACATATAGATGCCAGGCGGAAGCGGGAGTGGCCTGCGTTTCTAGTCCTGGTAGGGTGGAGCCCGTGATTCTACACACATACACACACACATTCATACACACACCCGCACACATGCACAATTGAATAAATAATAAAAATTTTTTTTAAAAATTTAAAAAAAAATTTTATACACCTGCTTTACAACTCTTATTATTACATAAACAATTAGTCAATATATGTCCTGTCTTCAGTGCTTATAGTATTACTATGTATTGGATGTTCTGCGTGTGTTTGAATGAGGCATCAGAATGAACAGGATTCTGACTTTCTGGTTAAAAAAGAATATGAGCTCATAAAGAAATGCTTTAGAAATAGTGTTATATGGATTTCTAATTAGCAAAATCCAATTAAACAGATTTGTTGTTAAATTTGAAGTTATTACTTGTACAAAGAAAATTGCTACTAATTCAATTTAGTTTGTAAGTGAAACAGGTTTTTTTTAATTTCTTCAGTCGACTTGTTAAGTGATTAGAATCAGTCAATTAGTTAGGTGATTAGATGTACAGAGATTTAATTATTTTAAAATGTACATGAAATCTATATTTTTCCCACCTTACAATTTTCAATCTATACAGAAATAACTAAAGTATGTGTGAGGTGTTTAGCCCAGTCGAGAACATTAACCTTAGATAAATTCCTCAATAGTGATTGGGTTTGCTGCTGCTCTTTCTTTTGTTCATTCTAGGAGATGAAAACGCTTCCAAAGAAACACAGTGACTCTTAGAGCTCTTTCTTGTGGTGGTGTGTGGCAGTAACAATCTAATGTGAATTACTAGTAAAGGCACTCTTAGGAGTCACTTTTTATAAGGAAATTCAAAATTGAAAGAAGAGATCCCTTGTAATATGTGAGACTAGCTCTTGAGATCATGATAGGAGGATGTAACAGACACCTCGCTAAAGAAACCCTTGAAGATGTTTGCATGGTAAGTACAATAGTGCCAGCTATTTGTGACTGATCATCCTAACGGGGCTGACTGTTCCTGAGTGGGCTGAAGACAGAAAGAGTAATGTAGTTCGGCCACCATTGGCACATTTATTTACATGTCAGAGCTTTTGTTCAGGTTGTGACTGAAGCCTATTTGTAGAGTCAGGCATAACAGAGTGAACCTCATTGAGATTCACTTCAGGACATAACCAAACAAACAAGATCTTCATTCTGAGTCTATCCAAATGCCCGTAATTTGGTAAGTTACTCATTCTATCTGAATGCATTAGTCATCATTTATGAATGTCAGTGAGATTGAATGGACTTCCTTCAAAGCTCAATAAAAATTTCAATCATGTTACAAATGTCTTACTTAGTTTATATTTTTCCAAGATATGTTTTTTCTATTGCACATTACATTTTGATCCATAAGCTAAATTATCATCCTTAAAAATAAAGAATTAATTAACTAAGAGATCTTTATGAATCTTTTCTTCAAACACTGGTAAAGGACATATCATAGTACATTATAACACATAAGTTTTCTTAATCTTCAGATTTAGAATTCGTTTTTAAGCAATGTAAAAGTTTTAGTAGCTTTCAACATAAACAGCTCAAGAAAATAAAAAATATCCCTGGAAGATAATAGCACAAAGCCTCAATTGCAAGTCATGAAGTGATTCTTTTGAAAAGTTGATAAGTTTCCATTGAATACACTGATTAACTAGCAAAAGGGAGAAGCTTTGAATAGAAATACCACACAGATGCTTATGATCTTTAACATTTTATGTCCTCTTTGAAATCAAGGAATTTTAAAGCAATTTATCAAAGATAATAATATCTAACAATCTGACTCATCAGTATTTGAAGCAATCCAAAATTGAATTAACTAAATTTTTGCATTCTAATATATTTTACTACTTCTATGCCAAATAGACATTTTAATATGCAAATGCATATTAAATGCAGACATTGCAAATGCATAATGAAGAAGGATGATAAAAATGCAAATCACTGAACTCTGGAGTATCTTATGTAATACCCCGAAGTCAGAGTTGTCTGGGCAAAATTTCCTATGCTCTCTTTTACATTTATTTAAAAAATGGTTTCCTACTTTTATTACATCTACCTTTCCATATACTCTTATAACAAGACTCTGGTTTAACAGCTTTTTATCTCTGTCCAGGGAGTGAAATACAATACCCATCAGGATGGAGTGAAGGGCATTACAGGAACAGCAAAACCGCAAAAGAAAATCAGCAAACCATAATCCAGAACTTCAGAGACTCTATATCAACCACCTAGGACTAGGCCAGCCTAATCTTTCCCCATCCTGAAGCTCAGGGAAATTTGTGGAAGAGGGGGCGGTAAGAGTGTAAGAGCACAAGCATGGGAGGAGCAATGATATGCAAGATACTCCACACAAGTTAGGGTCGAAGCAATCATAATAGGTCTTTGCATGCCCTGCACAATGTCCCACACACTATTGACCCCATAAAGTCTAGCAAGATCCTTGGAGGCAAGGAATTGACAGCCATAGTAGTGTTCATATGCTTAAGGGGAACACCAGAAAGGGTTCTGAGAAATGCCATTGGGTCCTTGTATGTCATCAGAGAGGAGGGCCCAGAGGAGAGTCTGGCATGCACATTAAAGGATTCTCTGGGGTTTGGGAGGCACTGGGGGATGGGGAAGGAGGGGTGAGGGGAGGGGAAGCAAGGGAGTAGGGGGAGGGAGAGGGAGGGAAGGAACCGGTGTACATATTAAGTTTGTATGAGCGGAAATAATAATAAAAAATGAAAAAAATGTTTTCTGAATCCATAATACAAACAACACCAAATGCTGGAGAGGATGTTGAGAAAAGGGAACATTTCCATATTGCTGGTGGAAATGTAGGCTTATTCCACCACTCTGGAGATCAGTATGGTGATTTCTAAAAAAAAGTTAGGATTGAAATGCCATATGACCCTGCTATACCACTACTAGGAATAATCCTCCATAATGCAAAAATTCACTACAGTGTCATGAGCACAATCATGTTCATTGCAGCACTATTTTCAATAGCAAAGTCATGGAGTCAACCCAAATGCCCAACAGTTTACAAATGGATAATGAAAATGGGGTACATTTATACAATGTGATACTACTCAGCCATCAAAAGGATGAATTAGTGAAATTTGCTGGGAAATGGATGGAATTAGAAAAAAATATATTGAGACACAGAAAGTTAGATGCCACATATACTCCCTAATAAGTGGATCACTAAGTGGGATCAAAGATAATAATATCTAACAATCTGACTCATCAGGTATTTGAAGCAATCCAAAATTGAATTAACTAAATTTTTGCATTCTAATATATTTTACTACTTCTATGCCAAATAGACATTTTAATATGCAAATGCATATTAAATGCAGACATTGCAAATGCATAATGAAGAAGGATGATAATATGGTCAATACCCACTTAGTAATGTATTCAAAGGTAAATCTCTGTAATACCTACTGTAATCACAAAGGATTATAAACATGAGGGAAAGGGAAGGAGGATCTCAGAAGAAAGGAGAGAAAATAGTCTAGGGTCATTTCATGTAAGTAGTAAGACATCTGGTGTAGCTCACTCTCACTTCCCTTCCTGGTCACTTGGGACTGAACAGGTTTGTTCTCACCAATTGGGGAAGGTATAAGGACTGGCAGATAGACAGTAACTATCCAGCAGATGGGACACTCACCCAACCCCTCCTGCTGTGTCCTACTCCTATTCTTCCATCTACCTTTGAGTCTCCTCTTATATTAAGATCTTCATTTAAACAGTCTTTTATTTTTGAGTAGGAGGTGACCTTCCATACCAATTAGGATGCAACCAAGGGTGGTGCAGGAAAAGCAAAACTGAAAGCAACAAATCATGATTTAGAAGACCAAAGACTACATTATTCACTTGGAACCAGACTAGCCAAATCTCTCCCCATGCTAAATCTCAGGGAACCTTGAAGAAGAGGGAGTGGCAAGATTGTAAGAGCCTAAAGATGGGGAGGACCAACGATATGAAGATATTCCACACAGGTTAGGGCTGGAGCAGCTAGAACTGGATTTTGCCTGACCTGCACAATGGCTGACATGTCAAAATTCCCCCAAAGTCTAGCATGGACCACAGGGGAGAAGGCCGCAGGTAATAGGATCCTAAGAGGCAAGAGGTGAAACAGTCGTAGCAATGGGGAGCCCAAGAAGGGTCTCTGAGCCTGCCACTGAGTCCTGAACCCTCACTAGGGTGGAGTTCTCAGAGGAAGGTTTGGTGTTCACACAGGAGGTTGCTCCAGGGGATGGGATAGAGGAAAGAGGCACCTGGAGAGGGAGAGGGAGAAAGGGGGATAAAAGGAAGGAGGAAAGGGGAGAATGCCATGGGGGACTGAATGGGGAGGGGAGGAAGGAGGGAGAGGACTGGGGTACCTATTGAGCTTGTATGATTAGAAAAAAATAAAATGTGGGAGAAAATAAGTCAGATGAGAGGACATCTACCCTACAGGTCATCCTCCCTCCATATAAAAGGAACCTAAGGAAGGGAGTTTTACATGCCTAGGAGCAAAGAGGAACGAGCATACAGTGCAGATCTGTCTGATAGAACCAAACTGGAATGCAGCAGAGCTGAAGTTCTCACTCCTGGGAAACCCAAAGACCCATCTACAATATCCATGATATCATTGCCCATCTCCACAACAAGAAGCTGTCCTCAGAGGGTGACAAAAGCTCCCAGGGCTGTGCAGAGAGGTGATGAGAATGAGTGCAGATCTGTTGCCCTTGCTTTCCAGCAACATGCACACACATGCATGCACACACACACACACACACACACATTCACACGCACACACACATGCATGTGCACACACACACATGCACACACACACGCACATCCACATACACACATCAGAGGGGGCTCACCAGGCCCTGTAGGACATGTTAGTACACATAAAAAATCCCAACACTCTGAAGAAAGAAAAAATGATTACAGGTTTGAGGCAGACAGAGCTGAATAGTGGAAGCTATCTTCAAAAAACAGGAGGAAAGGGCTGGAGAGGTGGCTCAGGGGTTAAGCCTCTGCCTTGCAGGCAGAAGGTCCTGAGTTCGGATCCCAGATCCCACGTATAGACGCCAGGTGGAAGCGGGGGCGGCCTGAGCTTCTGGTCCTGGTAGGGCGGAGCCTGTGAATCCCGGGGCAGAAGGAAGTGGAGGCGTCCACGGTGGTTCGCGATTCGTCCGTGGTTCTACACACACACATACACGCATGCGCGCGCACATACATATGCACACACACACACAATTGAATAAATAATAATAAAAAAATTTAAAAAAAAAAGGAGGAAAAAAAAGGAGAGAGAGGAGAAGAGTGGGGGAAAAAGGCACATAGTCAAATGGAGCCTCACTCTGGTTGTGCTCAGGAAACGTTATGGCTGTCCCCCATGAGCTCTCCGGCCAGGAGGGCTCTCCCCAGGCAGCCTGAAGGGCAGTGAGACAAGGACACTGTTAGAAATGTCACCAACTTGAAGATGTGGACCTGGATTTACTCTGCCCTTCTCTCTACTTTTGGAATTTTCCATAATAAAAAGAATCTTTTAATGTGTAAAAAAATAATTTTCTGTAAGTTAAAATGATTAGAATTTTTTTTAATTTAACAAAGATATTAGTGCAGAATCATTGTAACTATTCCACAGGGAAATTTTATTAATCCAGTGCTGAATTTTTAAAAACACAGGTAAACATTCACAGTCTGTTACTGCTAAGATGAATTCTTTCCTTATTCTATTTCTATTCTATTCTGTGTATTACTGTGCTCTATCAGGGCTTTGTATATCTCCTTTCCTTAGTCAGTATCAATTTTATAAGTAATTCTTGGCTCCTTGACCATCTCTGTACTAGGTTCTTCTCTGGACCATTTGTTATATCCTAGTTGCACATACACTGTAGGTTCACCCTGTGCATTCTTGATATTTTAAATTCCAAATGGCTTTCCTTTAATACATGAAATATTTTTCCTTCTTAATAATTCATTCTTTGGGATTATGAGAAACATAATTACATATGAACTTTACTTTATTATGCAAGCATTTGCTTATGTATATGAAATGTGTATAGTATAATATCTTTCTTCTTAAAATGGAAAAAAAACTAAGTAATTACTGGAAAGGATATGAAATTCCTTCTCACAAGTATCCTTTCATTCACTTGCTTCACATCCAGAAAGGAAAAGGAATGCAGAGCATGTCTGTGGAGCACATAGACTGGGGAGCGCCTCTGGTCAATGCAGAATCTCCTTAGCTCTGGCAAGTCACTGCCATGCAAAAGTCATTCCTGTGCTAAGAAACTATCTCATTTCTGGAGGGTCATCAGACACCTGGATCTCCAACATTTAGATTCTGCTAATTAATTCTAATGAAATCATTGTGAGGTGTAGAAGTCCATTGTGAAGCAACCCTATGAAAACCAATGTTGCATAATAGCTATATTAAATGTCTTTTAAGAAGAATGAATACAATTTTGATATCTAGACAAACTACTTGAAAGAAGTACCTTGAATGACACAAAGACTGTTCCTTTATTCTGTATCCATTATTGATGGAAGTTCTGGCTCAGAGGATAGGTATCATTTCATCCCACCCATTTCTCCATCACAGCCTCCATTAGCACAAATACATGTATCAACCCATCCTGAATATCATCCTTCTAGAATGATGTACAGGTATTTAGATAAGAATTTTCATTTATGGATATTCTTGAATGCAATTTGAATCGGATAAGCTCTTAAAAGTTATTTGCAGGTCATATTCAGTGTTCTACTAGGAATCTACTGAAAAAAAAGTGCTATTAGAGGGCAGAAGTTGCTATAGGAGCAGGGCCCTGGAAAGACTGCTTCTGATTTTTGCTGGTACCAATTGAAAAGGAAAAAAAAATCTAGAAACTTTACATAACATTATTTGCATTCCATGCAGCCCCAGTACAACAGTGAACATGATGTAGAGTGGTCCTGATGTGGAAGACTTATGCATGTAGACCCTATTTGCCTGAGAAAATGAAAGTCAGGTACATTTATTAAGAGATATACTTTACATCTATATCATTTCTACTCAGATTTTCCCTACCACATCACTTTTCTACATTTCTATTCTCAAGAAATTTTTTTTTTCTGGTGAGAAGAGACTCATTCTTTCATTCTGGATGGTATTCCTACAAATTCTCCTGTGTCTTATCTCTATACCCAAGAATTTCAGAAATCAATTCCAAAATCTTTTCCTTTTCCTAGCCTTACACTTGGTCATATGTATCCACACAGCAATGCACACTTAGAATGGACTCCTTGAATGGATCGGGGAAATTTTTAGATACTGAGATAAGAGCATCACTAACATTTCAACAGTGTGCAGAAAGCTCTTGGGAATTCCAGGTAAGATGGTGGCATAGTAACAACTCTGGAGTCACTTAATTGTGAGCCATACATTCATAAGGAACCAGACTTTATTCTGCACAAAACCTACCATCCGGACTCTGTTCCATCCAATGTCAAGGTCATGCTCTTAATCACAGGAGTGTAAGAGAAGTGAGACCAAGAAGCTGTGCTCTGTCCTTCAGTTGACTAGGATGTGAGCCATATATGTGATAAGATGTGAAAATAACAGGGAGACTAGTAGAGAAGAACAAGGATTTTAAATGGAAAAAGAGGGGTGGGTGATGAAGGATTCCAATGTGAAAATAAAATAAATTCACCATATCCACGTATGAAACTCTAAAAGAACAAAAATTAAGAAGAGCTTGGGGAAGAACGAGTAGGTTTCCAAATCTATTCATTTTGATTTGTCATTTCCAATTGAAATCTTTTTTTAGGTTTCAGAAAGAAAATAAAATACTTGAAATCAAAATCCTATATTTAAAATAAAATTGGATGAAAGTTGTCTGTACCTCTGTGATTCAGCCCTTTTGAAATGAATGTGGAGGCTGTATAAAGCCCTCACCTGGGAGACTTTGCTTATGCACCCAAGACTGAAACACTGAGACTCTTTCTGAGAATGTGCCATTTTGACTTCTAAATATCATCGATATTTAGAGGATATAAGGTATAAAGCACTCTCAAACCAATCAGCAGTGAAGTCTGATTGAGTTGAATATTGTAACAAAAGGAATTCTAATCAAGAGGAAGACCATTCTAGTCCCCAAAGACAGTTGTTCCTCCTATTTTTCCAGCAAATAGCTAGAAATATATTCTTCTAAAAACAATGAAGAAAGAAACATAAATCCATGTATCTCTACAGTTTGTCTATTCCTGTCAGTTTAAAACAATAAAATTTCACCTCAGTTTCTGTATCATTGAAGTTACTGCACACATCTATTTCACCTGTCAGGAGAATTACTCTAAGGTGTTTTTCCTTATGCATAAATTTTCAAAAATATATAAAGGAGACATGAAGAGACTGTTGACTGATGTTATCAGAATATTTGGCAGAAGTATGGTGCATATGTGGTGCAGGGAAATTTGCTTTCATTGTATCATTGATTATTTTCACCTGTTTAGATTCCTAGTTAAAATCCAATTCCACTGTGACCATTTCAACTTCCACACTTCTCTTCCTAAAATATTCCTAATGGACTTTATATGAGAAATTGGTTCATGTATAATATAAACATTTTCACACACTAGAATATTATAATAGTAAATCATTTGTTTCAATTAAAGAGCATCTAGATGGCAGATATTATATGTCAGTTTCTGATATAAAAAGATGAAGGAGAGAGCTTTCATTAGATTTGGAGAAACAGGGCTAGAGAGATGGCTCAGGGGTTAAGACTGTCTTGCAAGCAGAAGGTCCTGAATTCAGATCCCAGGTCCCATGTAAAAATGCCCGGTGAAAACAATAGAGATCTGTACTTCTGGCTCTGATGAGCAGAGCCTGGGAAATCCCAAAGCAAAGCAGAAAGAAGGTAGAAGCAATTCGGGATGATTCCTGAAGTCAGCCTTGGTCCTCCACAGGGACACACACACGCAAAAATTAAAAATAATTTAAAAAAATAAAGAAGACTTGGAGAAATAATATGTGCAAATATCATTACAATATGCTGGTGTATGTATTGTGATAACTGTAGACAGGAGATTTTGAAAGATCATAAGGCTTCCAGTATAAGAAACTCAGTCTTCAAGACCAGGCAGTCATCAGCCAGACCAAGAAGAGATGCAGAACCAGAACATGCTAAATCAGAGAATATATGGAAGCATGTACTTGAAAATGCAAGAGTACATTATGATGATTAGTACATTGTACATAATACGAAGAATATAAGAGTATCAGTGTTTAAGTTGAAAGTTTCCATAAGAGACTTAGTGAAATGGTTGTTAAATTCTTATAGCACTATAAACTTAACACGGAAAAAATGAAAGAAGGGTTGGGGAGATGGCTCAATGCTTAAACCCTTTGCCTTTCAAACAAAATAACCTGAGCTTAAATCCCCAGATTTCACACTAAGACTCTAAAGTCAATGTGACAATAGCCTGCAATTCTGACCCTGGAAGGCGGAGCCTGGGAATCCCCAGAATAAGGCAATAAGGAGGTAGAGCAATCCAGGATGATCCCCAATGTCACCCTTGAAGCGCCACAGGTACAGACACTCATGTGTATACATATGTTCCCACACATGTACATGTGCATGTAAAGACATGCATACAGATAGCACAAAGACAGCACACAGACAATCACACATATGAAAAAAGGAAAGAAATGCATTTGCAGAGTGAAAAATTTAGAACATTGCAGGAATGTATTATCAATAAATTATTAATTTTTTTGAGATTAATACTGCTGGAAAAATGTAAAAAACCAACACTGAATAAGTAAAAATGTTTAGCAAAAAGTAATTACTTTTAATTCCATTCAAGCCTAAAAGAAGCAGAGAATGTCTTCAGTATAAAATTTACTCCTGAGAAAGCAAAAGATGATATGTTAACAAGATTTTTGCATGAGTTTAAAATGGCCTACAATGCACAGTGTGGGTAACTTAATTTTTTTCCTGTCTCCTGATGGAACATATACAAGAACCACTTGATGACAGAGTTTACATTTGCGCTTTGTACAGACCAGTTGGTGCAGTACATCAACAAGTTTGGATGAAGACCAAAAAGGCCATGAGGTGATTGATAAAATGTCAAGTGCAGGTATTTTGGCTGGTTTAGTTTGGAGTTCTGGATGTAGCTATGGGTGACTGACTTCCCTATGACCATGATAAGGCCTTCAGAATGCTTGGGAAGTGTTGCACTTCACTTGCATGGTTGCTAATAAAGGACCATCAAACACCTTAAGGAAACAAGGGTTTATTCTCTCTTACAATTACTGGTTACAGATCACTGTTCAGCTTGACAGAGAGACCACACACCAACACCAGGGCTGAGGGAACTGACTACACCATCACCACATAATGGCTCGGAGAGGGACAATCCTTACTTACTAGACCAGTATGTCTGGCCAAGTGAACAGAAGGATGATTACTCTCTCAACCAGTTCTCTGTGATTTATTCCAGGTCCTAGTGCTACCCACCATGGGCTGGGCTAGACAATCTTCTGCAGGTTTGGTCTGGGCTTAACTCAACCACTAATTCTCTACAAATGTGTCCAGAGCTCAAACCCTCAACAGTCAAGTTGACACCTGTGCCTACCTATGATACTCCACCCCTTGTCAACTTGACACAAAAAATTAGCACTTTTAAACTGTAACCTTGTCGGGACTCTGGGACACCTTCTCCCTCCGGCACTGCCTTTGTCCACCCCACTGCACCGCCTGCTCCCCGCTCCGTCAGGCCCCCAGGTGAGTCCCTGCCCAGCTCTGCCCAGGTCACCCTGTGTCTAGTTTTGGCCTGGGCCACGCCCCAGGCCCCAGGCCCCAGGCCCCTTTCTCCCTCCCGCCTGCCTGTACGCCCAACTGGACAGGATGTGCTCCCTTTCCTCCATCCCTGGAGCTTGGGTGGAACACTAAGTCAATTCCCGGGTCCAGGATGAAGAATTCTGCCATTAACATCAGCCCCTCTGCCTCTCTGGCCCACCGGGGACCCACCACGTGGTCTACAGAAGACACACTGCTACTCAGAATTCAATAGAGTCCAAAGAACACTCAAGCAAAGTTCTAAGGGTCAAAGGCCATACATCTGTAAACCTCTACAATCATCATATCATATGGGAGAGATTCTTCACATCCAGCCCAAAGATAAGTAAACCTTTTTGTCACCTTACTGTTCCTTTCTAATATTAATCACTATAGATTAACTTTTCCATAAAATCACACCAAAAACACAACTCCAGGGATGATACCACTCACCCTCACATATCACCAAGATACTACATCATAAAAGTGCACTATCATACTAATATTCACTTCTTGTCTACTTAACCTGACCTAATTGATGTACTAACAACCTAACAGCTTCAACTAGGAAATAACAATAATAAAAGACAAACATACCCAACCCCAAGGCAAGCACTAGTAGTAACTGCCCAAGTGTAGGAATACCAACTAAATCAGTCAAAAACACACAGAAACTAAAAAGCCCTAGAAGACAAAACAATAATGCCCAAGTCAAAGTGCAAATCCATGAGAAACAAAACCCAAGAAGACCAATCTCCCACTGAAAGAATTAACCCCATAATGATGGATTCCAACCAGAAAAAATTCACAGAAAACAGCCAAGAAAGCCAGACCCAAGACAACGACTTTCAAAGTATGATCATTACCATGATTAGTTCTATGAAAGAGGAAATCCAAGAGGAGTTAAACAACAGAATCAACCACTTTGAACAGGAACACAACAGGCATTTGGAGGAGTTGAGAAAAACAGTTCAAGAAACAAAAATAGGCATAGAGCAGTTAAAACAAACTCAAGCAGAGTTTAAAACTGAACTAAAAGACAAGTTATCTCTAACCCAAAGCTCAACAGAGAGTCTTATGAGCAGAACTAATAAAGCAGAAAATAGAATTTCAGATCTTGAAGACAAAGTGGGAGAAGTAACCAGCTCAATGGAAGAGATTGCTAAAGCCAAAAAGATACTTGAGAGGAACATTCAAGAGATATGGGACACCCTGAAGAAGCCTAACATGTGCATTCATGGAATACCAGAGCAAGAATCTCAAAATACCACACCTGAGGAAATTTTTCAAATTATCATAAATGAAAACTTCCCTCAACTGAAGAATGAGAAGCCCATCCAAACACAAGAGGCATTTCGCACTCCAAACAGATATGACCAAAATAGAAGCTCGCCACGGCAAATAATAGTCAAAACACTCCACATTCAAGACAAAGAAAAGGTGCTGAGAGCTTCAAGAGAAAAAAAGCAAGTCACTCTTAAAGGTAAACCTATTAAAATAACAAATGACTTCTCAATGGAAACAGTAAAAGCAAGAAGAGCTTAGAGAGACGTACTTCAAGTATTAAATGAGCAAAAATGCCAACCCAGACTGATATACCCGGCAAAACTATCTGTCATGATCGAGGGAGAAAGAAAAACTTTCCAGCACAAAGACAACTTGAAGGGATACATGTCTACCAAACCAGGCCTTCAAAAAATGCTAGAAATGATACGCAAACTTGAAGAAAAGAACAAGCGTATCCAGGAGGAGAGAAGGGAAGTATAATACCACAAAAATATAAATGTAAAATGTCCAGAATTAAAAATAATTTCTCCAATATAACATTAAATGTCAGTGGGCTTAACTCACCAATTAAGAGACACAGATTACAAACTTGGATTAAAAATCACAACCCATCAATCTGCTGCCTTCAGGAAACTCATCTCACCATAAAAGATAGGCATATCCTAAAAATGAAAGGCTGGTCCAAAATTCTGCAAGCTAATGGAACTAGGAAACAGCAGGGGTAGCCATTATGATGTCGGACAATGTGGACTTCAAACCCAAAAAAATCATAAGAGACACAGATGGATACTACATTTTAGTCACAGGTACAATTTACCAGAAAGACTTCACAATACTAAACATATATGCACCCAATACAAGCCCCTCCACATTCATTAAGAAAATCCTACAGCATCTAAAGCAAGAAATCAACTCCCAAACGATAATTCTTGGGGACTTCAACACCGCCCTCTCAACATGGGATAGATCAACAGGTCAAAAGCTTAACTGGGACACTTTGGAACTTAATCAAACCCTTAAAGAAATGCGCCTTACAGATCTCTATCGAACTTTTCATCCACATACCAAAGAATACACATTTATCTCAGCAGCATATGGAACTTTCTCCAAAATAGATCACATATTTGGCCACAAAATGAATCTCCACATATACAGGAAAGTTGAAATTCTAACCTGTACCCTATCAGACCACCACGGCCTAAAGCTGGACATACACAACAGAACAAAAGACAGAAAATACACTAACTCCTGGAAACTTAACACTATGATGCTGAATGAGAACTGGATTCAGGAAGAAAGTACACAGGAAATTCAAGATTTCCTGAAAGTGAACAATAATGAAAATACAACTTACAAAAATCTCTGGGACACAATGAAAGCTGTCCTAAGAGGTAAATTCATAGCTCTTAATGCCTACATCAAAAAAATGGATATTTCAGAAATAAACAACTTAACAATGCAGCTTAAAGCTTTAGAGACACTAGAGCAATCTGATCCCAAAAGCAGTAGAAGAGAGGAGATTAGCAAAATAAGGGGAGAAATATCTGAAATCGAGATTAGGAAAACAATAGAGAAAACCAGTCAAAAAGCTGGTTCTTTAAAAAAAATCAATAAAATTGATACACCCCTAGCTAAATTAACCAAAAGCAAGAGAGAGAAAACCCAAATTAATAAAATTAGAAATGAACATGGAGTTATCACTACTGATACCCAAGAAATCCAGAGAATTATAACATCATATTTTAAAAACTTGTACTCTGTGAAATATGACAACACAAAAGAGATGGATGAATTTCTAAGTAAACACAA
Organism: Typhlomys cinereus; assembly: GCA_023101885.1. Taxonomy (NCBI): domain Eukaryota; kingdom Metazoa; phylum Chordata; class Mammalia; order Rodentia; family Platacanthomyidae; genus Typhlomys; species Typhlomys cinereus. The sequence continues at coordinate 3,845,807 of JALPQD010000070.1, read as the reverse complement.
CTTACCTAAATTGAATCAGGAAGTTGTGAATTATTTAAATAGTCCTATAACATATAAGGAAATTGAGGAAGTAATCTCGAATCTTCCCATCAAAAAATGTCCGGGACCAGATGGATTCAGCACAGAGTTCTACCAGACATTTAAGGAGTTAATAACATCAATACTACTTAAACTGTTCCAACAAATAGCAAAGGAAGGAACACTACCAAATTCCTTCTATGAAGCTAATATTGTTTTAATTCGAAACCTAATAAAGATACACTTAAAAAAGAAAACTATAGGCCAATCTCTCTGATGAACACAGATGTAAAGATTCTCAACAAAGTCTTAGTAAATCAGATTCAAAAAAATATCAAAAAGATCATTCACGGGGACCAAGTAGGCTTTATCCCCGGCACACAAGGTTGGTTCAACATATGCAAATCAATAAATGTAATTCATAATATAAACCAGTCCAAAGCCCAAGACCACATGATACTCTCCATAGATGCAGAAAAAGCTTTTGACAAGATCCAACAGCCTTTTATGATCAAAACACTAGAGTCAGTAGGAATGGAAGGAATCTTTATCAATATAATAAAAGCAGTATACAACAAGCCTACAGCAAGGATTATACTCAATGGGAAAAAACTGGAAGCATTCCCACTTCGATCAGGAACTAGACAAGGCTGTCCATTCTCACCACTTCTACTCAATATTGTACTTGAAGTCTTAGCTGAAGCCATAAGACAAGAAAGGGACATGAAAAGGATTAGAATCGGCAAGGAATAAGTCAAGCTATCCCTATTTGCAGATGACATGATCTTATACCTGAGTGATCCCAAAAACTCCACCAGGAAGCTCCTGGAACTAATTGAGAAGTTCATCAGGGTAGCAGGATACAAAATAAATGTGCAAAAATCAGTGGCTTTGCTATATGCCCAGAATGAAAGAAGTGAAAAAGCCTTAAGAGAAACAATCCCATTTACTATAGCCCCTAAAAAAATGAAGTACCTTAGTATAAACCTAACCAAGGAGGTCAAAGATCTTTACATGAAAACTTAAAACCCTCAAGAAAGAAATTGCAGAAGACACCAGAAAGTAGAAAGACCTCCCGTGTTCCTGGATTGGTAGAATCAACATCGTAAAAATGACCATCCTACCAAAGGCAATATACAAATTCAATGCTATACCAATTAAAATACCAAAGCATTCTTTAAAGAAGTTGACCAAACAATCTCAAAATTCATATGGAGGCACAAAAGACCCAGGATTGCAAAGACAATCCTGAGTAACAAAAACACTGCTGGAGGTATCACCATGCCAAACCTTAGTCTATACTACAATTCTATAGTTGTAAAAACAGCCTGGTACTGGCTCCAAAATAGATACACAGATCAATGGATAAGGCTTGAAGCCCAGATATAAGCCCACGAAATTACAGCCATTTGGTCTTTGACAATGTGGCCCAAAAAATCCAATGAAAAAAGAACAGTATCTTCAACAAATGGTGCTGGCAAAACTGGATCTCCACATATAGAAGATTAAAACTGGACCCGTACTTGTCACCATGTACAAGACTTAATTCCAAATGGATCAAGGACCTTGATTTAAGGCCAGAGTCTATAAAAACCATAGTTGAAAGGGTAGGGAATTCCCTCGAGCTGATTGGGCTAGGCCAACACTTCCTAAACAGACATCCAATGGCACAGTCACTGCTACCAACTCTCAACAGTTGGGATCTTGTGAAAATAAAGAGCTTCTGTTCAGATAAGGAGATTGTAACACGAGCTCAAAGGCAACCCACAGAAAGAGAGAAAATCTTCACTAACCACATATCTGATAGAGTTCTATTATCTAGAGTGCACAAAGAACTTAGAAAACTAAACACCAAGGAAACCAATGGCCCAATTAAAAAATGGGCCCTGGAACTTAAAAGAATCTTTACTAGGGATGAAATTAAAATGTCTAACAAATATCTTAAAAAATGCTCCACTTCCTTAGCCATCAGGGAAATGCAAATCAAAACTTCCCTGAGATATCATCTCACCCCAGTCAGGATGGCAAAAATCCACAATACAAACAACACAAAATGCTGGAGAGGATGTGGACAGAGGATAACTCTCCTACATTGCTGGTGGGAATGCAGGCTCATACAGCCACTCTGGCAAGCCGTCTGGAGATTCTTAAAGAAATTAAAGATTGAAATGCCATATGACCCTGCGATTCCACTTTTGGGTATAACCCCCCATACAGCAGAGGTTCACCTCGATAGCACAAGCACGACCATGTTCACAGCAGCACTGTTTACAATAGCAAAGTCATGGAATCAACCCAAACGTCCAACAGTTGACGAGTGGATAAGAAAAATGTGGGACATCTATACAATGGAGTACTACTCAGCCATCAAAAATGATGAATTACTGGAATTTGCCTGGAAATGCTTGTCATTAGAGACAATTATATTGAATGAAGTATCCCAGACCCAGAAAATTAAGCGCCATATGTACTCCATAATAGGTAGTTCCTAGTACCAAACCCACTCAGCCCACCTAGAGACATTCAAAGATAAATCTCTGTAATACAATAATTCCAAGGATTATGAACAGGCGGGATGGGGTAGGAGGGCCACACCAGAAAAAAGGAGAGAGGGGACCATGTAACAGCAGAGAAAATAGGCCTCCAAGGACTGCGAGTAAGCAATGAAACATCTGGTTAAGTTCACATACTTTTAGTTCCTGATCATCTACAACTGAGGGGGTGTGATCTCACCAGAAGGGGAGGGCATATAGTCTGGCAGATAAGAAGTAACCATTTTGCAAATGGGTGATTGACCCCTCCCTCACTGTGGTTTCCTACTTTTATTGCATCTACCTTTGAATATACTCTTATAACAAGATTCTGGTTTAACAGTTTTTTAATCTCTGGCCAGGGGGTGACATCCAATACCCATGAGGATGGTGTGAAGGGCATTGCAGGAGCAGCAAAACCGCAAAAGAAAATCAACAAACCATAATCCAGAACTTCAGAGACTCTATATCATCCACCTAGAACTAGGCCAGCCTAATCTCTCCCCATCCTGAAGCTCAGGGACATTTGCGGAAGAGGGGGCGGTAAGATTGTAAGAGCAAAAGGATGGGAGGAGCAATGATATGTAAGATACTCCACACAAGTTAGGGCCAAAGCAATCATAATTGGACTTTACATGCCCTGCACAATGTCCAATACACCATTGTCCCCACAAAGTCTTGCATTTGCTAAAAGCACCAAGATCCTTGGAGGCAAGGGATTGACAGCCAAATAGTGTTCCTATGCTTAAGGTGAACACAGGAAAGGGTTTAGGGAAATGCCCCTGGGTCCTTGTATGTCATTGGAGAGGAGGACCCAGAGGACAGTCAGGCATGCACATCAAAGGATTCTCCGGGGATTGGGGGAGGGAAGGCACTGGGGGGTGGGGAGGGAGGGGTGAGGGGAGGGCGAGCAGAGGGGTGGGGGGAGGAGGAGGGAGGAAGGGAACCGGTGTATCTATTAAGTTTGTATGAGCAGAGATATTAAAAAAAAACTGTAACTTTCAATCCTTGTCCCCATATGTGTTAAAAGTTATCTTAAAAATATAAATACATTTAATTTGATTAATTCTAAAAGTTCAAAACTAAAAATTTGTATAATTCAATATAAAATATCAGTCATTAAAAGTTCACTTATTAAAATGTTGGAACTGAGAGTTTTAAAAAATGTCTCAAATCTATCAAATCAAAATATGTTAAATACTTCAACAAGATAAAATATCAAACAGAAGTATTATAATACAATAAGAAATCACTGCATTAAAATCAAGTCCAGCAAATCAATTACTGTATCCTGCTCATCATGTAGTCATAGTGGCTCAAAGATTCTAGGTATTCCCTGTTTCTGTTTGCAGCTCAAAGTTGTAGAAGTAGAGTTTCTCTGAACCAGGCTGAAGCTTCACTTGCAGCCATCCTCAGTATACATCCCATGGTTCTGGCATCTCCAACAGTACTTTGGGTTCACCTCTGCAGCTACAAGCTTCACCTTTCTATGCAGGAACTCTATGCCTGCCACTTGATGCCAAGCTTTTGTTGCTCTCCATGAACCTTGTAATTGTACACCAAAACAAGTATCACTAGAGGGATGCCAGCAGAGTCCACAGCAAGGCTGAAATGTAGCTTGGTCTACTAGAGCTACAGCTGTACTAACTTTAGCACACTGACTATGGAAAAGCCTCTTTCTATGTAACTGAAACTTCCGAAAGGCAAGAAATGGCTTCAATTTGACCTTTTAGACCCTGAAGGAATCCTGGTTTTCAGACCATGGAATTGTCATATCTTCCACCGTCCCAATGCAAAGCACTACGTTTTCCTTCAATGATATTCATAACTCCAACAACAGTGGAAGCTGCTCTGCTGCCTGCCCTTTCCTCATCCAGAGTTTCATGGCCATCAACACAGCTCTCCTCCATCAAACAAACCAGTCCATCATCTCTAAATCCAATTCCACCAAAGTACTTGTTCCTCTCATTACAAATTGGGCCAAAACAATTCACAACTCTCTCAGCATCACTATTTTCCAAATGGCCCACCAAACTCTGCGGAACAGTATTGGTAATCCATAAAGTCAAAATCTTCAAACATTTCAAACTTTGTCCAGCAAAACAGTTCAAAAGCCAGAGTCCACATAGTCAGATTTATAACACCGCACTCCTGGTAACAAATTCTGTTGCAGTTTGCTTGCATAGTTGCTGACAAAGGACCATCAAATAGCTTAAGGGAACAAAGGTTTATTCTCTCTTAAATTACTTGTTACAGTTCTCTGTCCAGCTTGAAAGGAGAGCACACATCAACACCAAGGCTGAAGGAACTGGCCACATCATCATCCCATAACGGCTCGGAGAGGGACGATCCTTACTTGCCAGACCAGCATGTCTGGCCAAGTGAACAGAAGGATGCCGACTCTCTCAACCAGCTCTGTGTGATTTATTCCAGGTCCTAGTCCCACTCACCATAGGCTGGGCTAGACAATTTCTGCAGGGTTTGCTCTGAGCTTAACTCAACCACTAATTCTCTACAAATGTGCCCAGAGCTCAAGCCCTCAACAGTTGACAGCTATGCCTAACTGTGACAGGAAGATTTATCTATTTTATGTCTTCTCACTTTTCATAGCACTAAAACTTTTAACTCTAGTCAGAGGTTAGCTTTTGAGTGAGATCTAGGGATACTGATACTGTTAAAGAACTTCTACTTTTCCTTCTGGATATCTTGAGCCAAATCACTTGGTTATCCTTTGTGGTCTAAATCCTTTGTCTTAGCATCTACACATTTCTCATCAAATATGTCTATCAATTAAATCCTACAGTGTTTCACCAAGATCTTTTAGAGTCTTTCCTGTCCATCTGTATTTTTGTAATTCTGATGGAGTGAAGTTCTCTTCTCCTTTGGTTAACATGTAGACATACAGTCCATCATTCACATGTTATAGTTATTTTATAAGAATTAAGGGGCTGGAGAGGTGGCTCAGGGGTTAAGTCTCTGCCTTGCAGGCAGAAGGTCCTGAGGTCGGATCCTAGACCCCACGTATAGACGCCGGGCGGAAGCGCGGGCGGCCTGCGTTTCTGGTCCTGGTAGGGCAGCAGAGCCTGTGAATCCCCAGGCAGAGTAAAACAAGGAGGTGGAGGCGGTCCATGGTGGTTCCCGAATTTGCCCGTGGTTCTACACACACATGCACACACACACACACATGCACACATGCACAATTGAATAAATAAAATAAAAAAAATATATGCTGACAATTTAAAAAAAAGAATTAAGATAAAAAGCTGCAGATGTTATTGATAAAGTAAAGATTATCATTTCAAGAGAACACGCAGTCCAAACATTTCTTGAAAATTGTCCTTTGTCAAGAAAAGCTGGCATTATTCAACCTGTGATGTCAACTTTGTAATCAGCAAAACATATGAAATCTATATTCCTTTTGGTATTCAATGTTTTTGACCCATGATTGTTCTAGTGGTAATTTCATTTTATATTTTGAAGACTTATTATCTCTTCGGATATTGCTATCTCGAGAAAGTAGGCAATGCTGAGACTTGAAGTCTCAACATGAGATTTTCTGTGTTGTGTTGTTTGTGCAATAGAAAGATCAAATCAGAAACAGCCCACATGTTTCTTTATTAATACAGGGCCCATCAGAACTGGTTCCATAGCTTGCCAAAACTCATTAGCCTGTGATAAAGTAGAAAATTAGGTTTCTAAGGGCCTTTCTTAATCAATTGTATTTGTCAAGACATAAAAGAGGAAAACGCAGACATTTCCTTAGCATTTCTTGCCTGAACCTTGTTTCTAGCTGATATGGTAAGACAAAAGAAGGCAAACTGATAAATAAAAACTTTAGTTATCTATTTTGTTTTCTTGTTTCTGCAATTTAGTTCATGCATCATGACACATGCAGTACAGGAAATGGTGGAAAGTACAGTTCTAATTCTAGGTACATTGTGGGAAATCTAGGGGATTCTTACAGTGAGATAATGCTTTTTATATAAAAACATTGCAAAAGGAAAGGTTTAAAATTTGATTATTTGGCCAATACTTCTATTCAAACTTAAAATTAGCAATATGGTAAAATCTCTATTTATTTGCCTATAGAGTAAGACCCATATGAACTGTGACCTTAATTTTAACAATTAACTTGAAGAAGTGTGTTTTTATTTATCAGGCATTCACCACCCAAATAGGGCTATTTTATGATGATTACAATCAACCTCCTTCATGCCTGATTCTAAGCTTTTTAAGTCAGAAAAGTGCCAGAAATTACACTTTGAACTTCCAAATAGTGTGAGTTGAACAGAAGTGTATTTTGGGACACCAAATGTGCTCTCATATCCTTCCAAGTCTGGAAAATCAAACAAGAAGAATCTGACTATCTGGACATCCAGTCTTTGTCCCTCACAAGTGACCCTGTCTTCCTGTGACCCCACTCCTCTACAGGAGACAGAGCCATGACTGTTCCCCACAGTGCATTTCCATTGCACCCGCAGCCCAGTCTTCTCCCTTGTCCCCCTCCCCTCTCAGCAGCAAAATGCTTCAACAGAAGAGAGAGAAACCCCGAAGAATCCCTCTTTGCTAACTAGAACTAAGATGAATTGTGTCAAGAGTTCAGAGCTCTGTTGTTGCCTTGGCACGAAATCACTGCCCTTGGTTTCTGCCAAGGCGGGTGTCAGCTGGTGAATTATAACAGTGGCAGACAGGACTGAGATAAGCAGAAAATACAATGACAGCTGCTACACAGAACTATTCTTTCTGGCCTAGTGAATACAGAAATACATTGTGTAAATAAAGACAGACAGCTTCATTATGCAATTGTCTGCTACTGTGTCACTGCAAAAGAACAAGTATTGATTCTGGAAAATGGCTCTAGACACGTCAAGCTAGTATGCTCTTGCACTTAGGATAGGTGGAACATTAAAGAAAGTTATAATATAACCTAGCTTACTAATGTTAGAGTTGGACCCTAACATAAGAAAGTATAACACACTACTGTTACACATTTAAATGTAAACATTTCTTTAAAGTATGTCTGTAACTTTCTGTTTTGTATTTAGTGTAAACCCGTGCTGTGACAGAATTTTCATCAATTATAAAGTAAGTGTTGTGTCAGACTACTTAGGTTGCTATATCGAAGTGCCACACTCTGGATGACTTAAAACACACAACAGAACAAGTGTGTTTTCTTAGTTCCCTTGACTGGATGTACCTCATTAAAACCAGGCAGAACTGGCTTCTGGTAAAACTTTCTTAGCTTGTAGACAGTGGTTTTCTTGTTATGGCCACATGCTAGAAATGACAAGAGTGGCTCTCTGACTCTCTGGATTCTAAGTAGTTATCCATTGATTTTTTTTTAACTATATTTTACTAGGTTGCTCAGACTCAAATTCTTTGGCACTAACAATCTTTCTAGTTTAATCTTCCAACAGTTGGGATAATGGTTATATGCCACCACTTTTAGTTGGGGACACTTATTAAATGTACATAACTGTATTAAATTAAGATTCCACACTTGTGATCTCATTAACAGTAATGATTTCTTCACAGTTCCCAACTATAAGCAGAGAAAGTCTTAGGGTTTCAGCATATGAATATTGGAAGGACACAGAATTCATTACAGAAATCTCACATTTTTATATCTTTTTTATTTTATCTATTTCTCTTATGGCTGGTGATTTCTAACGTACCACTTTTTCAGGAAAATATTTAGCAATTATAGTTTCTCATTTAGTAACAGCCCACATTACCAAAGTAAAAGAAGCAAGGAGTATGTAAGTAATAGAAGTTTTTGAAGTACGTTTTTCAAACTCCTGTCGGTCCTCCAAGCTGTATTTGTTAAGCACTAACTTAGTTTCAGAACAGTGCAAAATTGTTTTTAGTTTTTAGTCTACCAATGTGTATTTTGATAGTTAAAAAGCAGTGTGGGCAAGATTAGTCACACTTCAGCATGAATTAAAACAGTAACAACAAATTGTTTCAGAAGTTACTGTATTACCTCCACTTTGTCTTGGTTTTAATAGGTATACACATACACACACACACATATACACACATGTATGTGTGTGTGTCTAATATATATACATATATGTGTGTGTCTATATATGTGAAATAAATATGCATGTAAGATAAATTACATACATGTAATTTCATCACTCTTCTTACTGTGAAAAAGGTCTTTGATACATATTACTAGGTGGTAATATTAAATGTGGGAATGACTAGTATTGATTATTAAGAAAAGATTTTGTAGTCAAGTTGCAAACTGATGGCTACTCTTTCATAAAATGTTATTTTTACTTGAAGTACAACTGATAAACATATTATTCATATTTGGGCATTTGTTAGACATTTTCTTGAAAATTAATGAAGTAAATATATCATTACAAGGAAAATAAATGGATTTTATTTCTGATGGCATAATTTTAGCTTTCAAACTAAATTTTGAATTCTGGAAACTTGCATCTACCTCTGTAACGTGAAAGTATTTAAAAGACTTCAGCAAAAGGGTTCAATGGTTATGACTCTGCCTCACAAGCACAAGATCCTGAGTTTGGATCCCAGGTCACACATAAAAATGCCAGGAGGAAATGGTGGTGGCCATCACTTCTGGTTCTAATGAGTGGAACCTGAGAAATCTCAGAGCAAAGCAAAAAGAAGGTAGAAGCAATTCAGGATGATTCCCGAAGTCACCCTTGGTTCTCCACAGGTACACACAGTGAGTGCCCTTTGACAGACAAACAGGCAGACACACACACACACACACACACACACACACACACACACACAGATACACACACACACACGATGCATAAATAATATTTTAAAAAATATTTCAGCAATGATACCAAATGCAATTTTAAAAGGCTTGTATAAAATGATGTGCATATTTTAAAAAAGTATATCACTGAGCCAGTATTTTCCATATGATCAGTGCCTGTCAAAAGATTTCAAAGTACTAGAGATCAGAAAAATTCATCAATATAGTTGAAAATTCTGTGGAAGTTAACCTTTAAGACACAGTTGATGCTTTGACATAATGTCAAAAATTAATATTGACAATTCTCTGTAAAGACTATTGCAGTCCTCATTCTGTAGTTATCTGAAAGTTGGTGTGAGACTGGATTCTGATCACAGGCTTTGCCCTGAGAAATGCACTTCTCAGGCTGAGCAGAAGCACATGTGAGAATGCAGTGCTGGTTCCTTAGTCAGACATTCCAAATATTTGTTAAATGTGGAAAATTTCTAGGTAATTATTTTAAAGGTTGTTTTGATAAGTACTGTGTTATCCATATTAACATGTAGCTTTCTTATTTTAATCATGTAATAAATGTTATTTAATTTTCTTCAGTTTTATGATAAATATTGAGACATAACTTACCTAAAAGCTCTTTGGCACCCTTAACAAATTTTTCAAGTAGTATATGTCCCTACACCAAGATAATATAAGGACTAATGCAATAATTGTTAGAGAGGAGAATTTGATAGGTAGAAGTTATTACTCTAACTTCATTTAGGCTTAGATGGTTCGGTGGCTAAAATACTTGCTGTGCAAGAATTAGGTCCTGAATTATACCTTCAGCCAAGTATGGTGACCACAGCAGGAGAGGTAGAGATGGGAAGATTCCAGACAATTGCTGGCCAACTATGTCTGAAATGGTGAGTTCCAGGTTCAGTCTCACTACTAACAAGGAAGAAGGAAATAGATGAAAACATCTCACATCAACTTATGGCTTCCACACACATATGTGGATGGGAATATGCACCTGCATTCACTCATGTATGCATATATGTTATATCAATTTTTCGGTAGAAATATAGGTACACACACATAAACACTCCTTTCAAGGCATTAATATCCTTAGCAAAGGTAATTTTTATAATTACTTTAGCATCTTCTGCAGAATATATTTGTAGCAGATATTGAGCTGGAATCAATTGGAGTACTAAATATCCCCAATTTTTTTTTGATGTGGTGAGATCACTTTGTATGGACAATATGACATATGAAGCTCTAGTTCTTTAATTTAGCCTCTATTGTAGAGACAACTTCCCATCTCATCTCCTTCTTAACTTACTGTAGTAAAAAAATGCCATGCGGATTTGAACCATTCCTGTTTCCATGGGTCTCATCAATGAATGGATTCACTCATACACTTTTCTTCCTTAATTTTATTTTTTTCCTTTTTTAGGAGTCTTTCTGCATTGCAGCTTATGGAGCTGGCTCTCTGAAAAAATCAGCAAGGTTGATAGACTCAATGAAATTAACAAAAGCAAAAGAGAGAAATCCAAAATTAATAAAAGAAATGATGAAAGTAGAGTAATTAAAACTGATCAAAAGGGAATTTGGAGAATCATAAGGTCATATTTTAAAAAGTATATTCCACAAAACCTGATAATGAGAAGGAAATGGATAGATTTCTACATACACACAACCTACCAAAATTGAATCAGATGAATTGAGTTATTAAAGTAGTCTTATTACAAGTGACAAAGTTAAAGAAGTAATTATAAACATTCCCACCAAATATAGTCCAGGGATGGATTAATTTGGTGCAGAACTCTACCAGACATTTAAGGAACAACTAACACCACTATTACTTAAACTATTTTACAAAATAGCTATGGATGGAACACTTCCAAACTCTTTCTGTTTAGCTAATATTGTACTGATCCCAAAGCCAAGTAAAGAAAAAATTAAAAGAAATGACAGTTTCATTGATAAGCACAGATGCAAAGATCCTCAACACAATTTTAGCAAACTGGATTCAAAATATATCAAAAAGATCATTCACTATTTATTCCAGATATACAAAGTTAGTTCAATACATGCAAATCAATAAATGTAACTACTCATATAAAGAAACATAAGTGCAGGACTCAGGAGCCATTGCAGGTAGTGAGGTTAGGGATGACCGGACCAACCGGGCGACCTGTGGGGCTGAGCGGGTGATGAGTGTCGCGGCCCAATGAACACAATGGAGCCGGGAGGTCTGTCAAAGCAGGAACTCAACTTTATTAAACAGGGAGGTGAATTATATAAATTGTGCAGCGGAGGGAAGGGTGAAGGGTGGTGTGATTATGGGTTAACCAATAGGAAGTGATTAAGTGACCAGACGGTGATTGAATAGGTGTGACATCATTCCAGTGAAATGAAAGTTTTCTGTGGAGATGAGATTCGAAACCTAAAGTCAGGTCCTGAAACTCTAGCCAGGCTCAGGAAGTTCCAGCAGGCCTCAGGCCTGGTAAAGAGGCCCAACACATAAGGACAAAACCAAATGATTCTCTATATAGGCACAGAAAAAGCTTTGAAAAAAATCCAAAATCCCTTTATAATCAAAGCCCTAAAGACAATAGGAATGGAAGAACCTTATATCAACCTAATAAAGGCCATATACAGTAAGCCTATAGCAAGGATCATTTAAAATGATGAAAAACTTGAAGTGTTCCCATCTCAAGCAGGAACTAGATATGGCTGTCCATTCCCACCATTTCTCTTCAATATATTTCAATATAAGAGAAAGATATAAAAGGGATACAAATAGCAAAAGAAGTAGTCAAGATATCCTTATTTGCTGATGACATGATTCTATACACGAGAGAATCCCAAAAACTCCGTTACAGAACTAATCAAGGAAGTGAGAAGCCTGTGCAATGAAAACTTTCGAACCCTAAAGAAAGAAATCTCAGAAGACACCAGAAGGTGAAAACAGACCTTCCATGCTCCTGGATTGGTAGAATTAACATCATAAAAATATCATCTTACCAAAAAGCAATATACAGATTCAGTGCAATGCCAATCAAAATTCCTAGGCAATTATTTACAGAAATTGATAAAAACAATCTCAACTTTCATATGGAAGCACAAAAGACCTAGAATAATAAAAACAATTCTGAGTAACAAAAACTCTGCTGGAGATAGCACCATACCAGACTTTAATATATACTACAAATTCATAGTAATAGAAACAGTATGGTACTGGCTCCAAAAGAGACATATAGATCAATGCACAGAAACTTAAGATTCAGACATAAACTCATATACCTTTAGTCCAATGATTTTTGACATAGATATCCAGAAAAAAAAAAATGGGAAAAGAACAGCATCTTCAACAAATGGTGCTGGCAAAACTGAATATCCACATGCAGAAGAGTGATACTTGTCACCCTGAACAAAAATCAACTTCAAATGGATCAAGAACTTTAATATTGGACCAGAAACTATAAACATCCTAGAAGATAGAGTAGTGAAGTCCCTTGAGTTGATTGGCCTAGAACAACATTTTCTAAATAGGAGCCATTATATAGGAAACAGAATCTACACTCAACAAGTGGGATTTCATGAAATTAAAGAGGTTCTGTTCAGCAAAAGATATTGTTAACAAAACAAAAAAGATAACTCACAGAACAGAAGAAAATTTCATTAACCACACATCTGATAGAAGACTAATATCCAGAGTACATATAGAACTCAAAAAACTTAACAGCCCAATTAGAAAATGGTCCTTGGAATTTAAAAGAAACTTTTCTCAGGATAAAATTAAAATGTTTAACAAATACCTTAAAAAAATGTTACACTTCTCTATCCATTAGGGAAATGCAAATCAGAACTGTTCTAAGAAATCATCTCACCCCAGTCAGAATGGCTAAAATCCAAAACACATACAACAACAAATGCCGGAGAGGATGCTGGGAGAAGGGAACCTTCATATTTGCTGGTGGGAATATAAACTTGTACAACTGCTCTAGAGGTCAGTATTACAATTCCTAAAAATATTAAAAATTGGAATGCCATGTCACCTAGATAGCCCACTCCTGGTAATATTCCAAAGAATGCTTCATTGTGCTGCAGAGACACATGTACATTCATGTTCACTGCAGCTCTATTCACAACAGCAAAGTCATGTAATCAACCTAAATGCCCAATAGTAGACAAATGGATAATGAAAATGTGGTACATATATACAATGGAATACTATTTGACTATGAAAAAAAAACGAATTATGAAATTTGCTGGTTAATGGAGAAATTGGAAGAAGTTATGCTAAGTTAAATATCCCAGACACAGAAAGACAGATGTTGCAGTTTCTTCCTTATAAGCAGAACCTACTACTAAGCTCTCAAAATAATTTACTTAAGGGGAAATTTCTATAACACCCACTATTACTACATACAAACATAACTTGGTGGTAGGAGAAAGAAGACCCAACAGAGCTGAGACAAAGGAACACAGATAAGAAAAACTCTCAGAACTTAATCAAGTTGCACTTTATTACAATGGAAGACAAGTGAAGCTGAAAACCACAGCATATAAGAGTAAAGAATACCAGAGAATCTGAAATACTTCTCTCCAATCAGCCCATGAAAATATTATCCCCCACTAAAGCTCAGGGAAACTTGCAGATGAGGTGGTGGTAAGATTTTAAGAGTTTAAAGATAGGATGAGGTACTTCGGATCAACATACTCCAGCCAAAACAGGGCTGCTCTACCCAGAAAGTCACTGTGGTGAAAACCTCTACCACCGGACACAATGGTCAACAGTTCAATGTCTTTCCCAAGGACTAATTAGGATCCTAAAAGATGCAGCAATTCTCAGAATGCCTAAGGGACTGGTTCTGTATAAGGGAAGAGGAACCTCCCTATCTACAACTTTATCCATTGAAGAGCTACATAAAGTTCAGCATAAATATGACTCTCCTACCAACAACACACACAACCCAAAGGGAGTCCTGAGATATAAGCAAAAGGACACTGGGAAGGGGAAAGAACAGGAAGGATGAAGGGAGGTGAGGGTGGGAGAAGTAAGTGTGAATAGGGAGAGTGGGAGAGGAGGGAAGTGGGGGGAGGAGGGCATCAGTTTAAAAACATAAACCCAGTTTGTAAATAAAGAAATAAATTTTTCATTGTTAATGATGCTCATTTTTTTGTTTTTTGATTGTTTTTATATCTCTCTTTTTAAAATTTTTCTGCTTTTACAAGCATATTGAGTATTCATCCCAGTTTCCCTCCCTTCCATCTCCTCCTTTCCCCTCACTGGTCTCTCCCATTCTCTCCCACTCTTCTGCCTGTGTGCTTTTATGGACCCCAGGGAACACTCTGGCTTGTCTACTCCTGTGGGGGCTGAAGCCTCTATGGTGCATCAAATTACCTCTCTTCAGGCCACCCCATTGATTGTGCATTTCCCTTCACTCATCCAGTTTTAAAACCAAAAGTTTCCACTGTAAGCGCCCATTCTATGGGTATAATAACAGCTACCTACAGAGCAGTTTAATGTACTGTCTTCCTACCTATAGGTTAATTGGCTGGCTTCCCTCTTGATCTTCTTCTTTCCCTTTTTTTTTTTTTTTTTTTTTTTTGTTTCTTGTTATGGTTTCCAGGAACAGGATGTGATCATTCTAATAAGCAGGTCTTGAATCCAATTGGAAAGCTGATTGTCTCCTTGATACTGATGCCACTATTATACTGGTGGTCAACTGTTGCCATGATGATTTATATTGCAACTTACAGATCTTATGCTGTTGATGGAGCTTGTGATAATTTTTCTCCTCCAGCTTCTACAGTATTCCTTGGTACTGTGTAAGCTGTCTAGCAAAGGAGAAAGTCCTCAGACCAGTTCTAGTTGATACATTTTGTCATGCTCTGTGATCCATTTATGTTGCCTCTTCAGTAATAGGGTCTTACTGAGGGTTTTGGAGAACTACCAAAAGCAATGGCGAAAGCCTATGATGTTTGGGGGCCTTTAAATTTTTAAAAAATAAAGAAGAAAATTTCTATTTTATAGCTTCCCCACAGGACCTCATAACCAAAGAAAACAGGTCCACTTGTGTTCCAATGTATGGGTAAAATTTGTCTTTCTCTCTCTCTAACAATCTGCCTAAGAGAGACCTTACACTGTGACACTATCTGCTCCATCAGTTGTCAGGATGTTAAGCATGAATCCTGTGTTCATCACTGTAGAGTCACCATCTTGGTGATCAGAAGAGGAACAAGTCAACAGGACTGGATGGATGCTCTTGTCTGCCTGTCAAGGGAGGCTAGTGAATTTTTAATCTGGACCTTTTAAAATAACTTTTTTTGTTCTGCCTAAGACATCCAGTGCCTAAGACATCTGATGTCAAACTTTTATTATTCCCTTGCATTTACTTCTTCTCCCTCATGTCTCTGTCCAGATTCAAATTAAGAACTTTCTTTACTTCTCTTACCTGGATATTATGTAAATGAGAGCATTTTGATGCCTTTACAGGTTTCTGAGACAGGACCCCAACCTGAAGGGATATCTCTAATGCTACACCTAACAATCCTCATCCATCTCTGAAATAATTAGAGAGATTTATCTACCTATTTACTTCCTGGCAAATGAGTGTTGGCTTTTGGGGGAGAAGTGGAGGAGGTGGATATAAGAACAGAAGATAGCAGCTGATAGACAGATTAGATTTTGGCACTTCAAAGGCATAGTTCTATTCTTGTCACTTACCAGAAATGAAAGAGTCCTTAAATTTTCTCTTTCTACCTAATTTATATTCTAAAGCAACCTCTGTGAAGATCTTATTTCTAAACTCAGGTCTATCAGTCTAGTATTCTGCAAAGTAACAATCATGTCACTTCTTCCTTCATTGCTTTGTAATGCAAACACGAGTCAGGAATGTCGGCCATATCCGCCATTTTATAAAGACTCCCGCCTTTATAAAGACCACATCTCCAGTCTTTACTGCTTGCTTCTGTAGTTATTTCTCAGCAACTCCATAGCAACTCCTAACACTATAAAATATTATGACCACACTCAGGGTCTCTCTCTTTTGCTTTTTCTTCTTCCTCTCTCTTTTTCTGTTCTTCTCTTCTCTCTAAGCCCTCAGGTCTCTCCACCTATTCCTTCTTCTCTTCTTCTGCCCACCAGGCTGTCTTGGTGGCTGTTTCCCTAACTCTTGATCTTAAGCTATTTTTTCTGTTCTCGCGCTCTCTTACTTTGAGGCTAAAATATGTCTAAATCTCTAGGCCCCAAACTCTAAATAAGTTTCTGCTTCTTTTTTTTTTTCCTTTTTTTTTAAATGTAATATTGTTTATTTAGCTTCAAAAACCTTTAAATTCTAAACATGCAAAAAATAACAGAATTGTATTTAAGTACAGAGGGTTCTTGAACTTTGATTGATGCAGTAGTTCTTTGCACTGCTGGCATTGACTTCTACAGTTTTAAGAAACAGGCAACAAACAGCTTAAAAATATAAGGCAGTTAACTAAAGAAAGAAAACATCCAAGGACTTCTCATACCAGCTGACCCCTTTTTTCCACAACTAAGAATGTCAGCAAAGTGCTATGTCACTATATACAAAAACAAGATAACCTAAAGCTAAATGGATGCCCACTACAGTGCCAGCAGAGCCAGCTTCACTGTGCACACCCTGAAACTACGGCCCCTCCAAAAGTCATCAGCAACCTCCACTCCCAACCTCCAGCCAAGCACGAAGCATCAAGAATTTGTCTCGGTTGTTTTGTTCTCTTTACAAACTATAGATGTGTACAGTTGTCACTTCAGGATTTCTAGCCAATAACCATAGAATTCACACCACCCTATAAGTTGAAAACAAAATGCCAGGAACATCTTCAAATGTCTTTCACACCAATAGTAAAGTGCGCGGAGTGAGGAGAACGCTAGTACCTTTTCCTTTTAAAAATATTTGGAAATATGTACAACTGCGATACAGTTTCAGGGAGTTCCTAACACCCATGGTCACTTTATGTAAACCACTGACACTTGGAGAGACTACAATATGATCGTGAACGGATTTTGTAAGTAAACCTAATCAAGGCATGGTTCAAATTAGAGATGTGTCAATCATGGTGTTCCCCTACTCTAAGGTGTTCACAAGGAGACATACAACAGTTTTTATTTATCCTCTTCCTCCTCCTCCTCATCTTCTTCGACCTTTTCCGGGTAATTTTCGCAGGACTCTTGGTGCCATCGAACTTTCCTTTAGACTTACAGTCAGCAACATGTTTCTCGTACTTCTTCAGCTTTGCAAACCTGGTGACGTACTGCTGCTTTTTGCTGTCACTCACATTATTCCACATCTCAGATTTTTTTGGCCACATCACCAATGGAGATGCCAGGATTAGCTCTTTAGACAGAATTCTGAGCAGACTAGAAAAAAATCCAGATGGTGGTCTCTTAGGGGCATTAGGGTCTTTTTTCTTCTTTCTTCCTTTAGCTGGTCCATAATCTTTCATTTCCCAGTAGTAGCATATCTTATTGGATTTGGCCATTTAGATATGCTAGAAGGGAAAGGTTCCTATTTCTTAAGTCTCAAAAAATTATCTGGTGCTATGTTTCATTTGAATGGTATTTTCAAAATATTGTAACTTCTACTGTCTTACCATTTTGGATATTTACTGCACTAGTCACTTCTTTTTCTTTGTTAGTGTTGATTTTTTGTTTTCATTCTTACTTTGAGGAAATGGATTTTTGTTAATTGCACTTAAAATAAGATTATTATTCTTTGAGTTTACTCTAGAGTTTCTGGAAAGTGAAATTACTTCCCTCTGTGGTATCCATAATCTCCTAAAATATCCCTATTTATATAAGAATTGCTTTTTAATGAATCTAAGGAAAGGTAAGCAGATGGAATTATTCAATATCTAGAAGAAAGAAAGCAGGGGAAAATTGAATTTGTACCAAGAAAGAGAAAGAATAAAATGTGGTTTCAAACTTCATGAAAATCAGGCATCTCTATCAGGGAATTAACTACTTCCTTCTTGAGTCCCAAATCCTTTTAGTAAATGATCTATGAAGCTGTAAAGGGTAAGATGCTGATAATTTGCAAATATGTTTAGGAAAGGTCACTAGGTTCCATAAAGAAAAGTCAAGCACAATCACTCCCTGGTAATCTTTACACTGTGAGAAATATTGATTTAGCTACATCTGTTGAAGCAGGTGGTAGGCCTAATGAGCACTTTAACAGTAAACCAGATCCCCACATTACTGTAAAAGCTGATAATGTTCTTCGACATTAACCACTAAGGACAAGAAGGTAGACAGTTGGAAACATAGTCACAAGTTCAGCTACTCTTCGCACATAGCTGAAAAAATAGCAGAAAATTTTTGTGCCTTGTTTCTGAAAGTGCTCCTCATATCTTTTCTCCATTTTCAGAAAATTCAAACTGTTATAAAATATAATAATGGCATAATGTCATTGGGATAAGAAAATTTAGTAGAAAGATTTTGGGGTTTAAGTTTCATTATGTTTAATTTAAAACTCTATAGAAGCAACATTTATAGAACTAATGATCCTAATATTGTGAAATCAATCTAGTATGTCTCAATAACAGGGAGTATTTCAAACAAAATTGTATAAGATAGACTAAAGCTTAATGCAAATTATAAAAGTAGACATATTATGTAGCTGTGCTTCCTTAAAAGAAATATATTTTATTATGTTGTATAACTTTATTGCATATTACATTATAAAACACATTTCTAAGTAAACATTCTATTGATTAGTTCCTAATTCAAAGCAGCATTAAATACTTTATGTCACACTTTATTTAGCTATGAACAACAAATTTTAACACAGTCATGGACATGTCAATTTTTTGGTGAAAATAATTCTAGAGTTTTATGTTAAAGTAAAAATAAATATAAGAGATTCCCAAATAGTTCTCATTTGTGTTTCTGTAGTTCATTCATATGGCATATTCTGTGGGGCCCTTTCAGTCTTGAAATACCTGCCATTCATTTTTCTGGGAGAGTTTCTTGAATTATTTATTTTGCAATTTTTTTTCTTTCTTTCCCTTCCTTCCTCCCTCCCTCCTTCCCTCCCTTCTTTCTTCCTTCCTTCCTTCTTTCTTGTTGTGGAGTCAGCAGATATGGAAGACAGACAGACAACTTCAGGCTGAATGATTCTGACCCAGTTATTGAAGCATTCTCAGGGCTTCTATTAGAAAATCCAGGGTACAAAGAATACATCACTACACCCACAAACAGAGGAAAAACAAAAAAAGACATGTACCCTCCCAGTCAGCAGGAACCACTTTTAGGATAAACAATTTTTAAGAACCTAACCCATTGCTTGAGGGTAAAAGTGCAAACAGGATCATTTCCCCAATATCTTCAAATCTATCTAATCTATAATGCTCCACCAAATAACCACAGAATCTAGGTCCACCCTGTTGTTACTGTTTTTGGGATTTAGTTAAGATGCACCAAGGAGGCTAAACTAATTTAGATTTCAATAAGGAACATGTTTTTCATTACAATTAACTATAAGTGTGCCATGTCTATTATATATTTCTATAAATGGTAAAGATGAATCTGTTGGAGGGGGTGCATGCCATACATTATTTTTTCCTTTTGGGGGATACCAAATTCTAGCTGCTATCATATAAGCTGGTCTATATTTGGTCATAATGGTAGGAACTATATTAGAATTCACTTTCTACTTTCTAATAACACCTTATGAGAAATAGTTGTGTACTGATTCTTTTGAACAGATGGCGTAATTCTCATACCTGTTGAATTTCTGAGTTAGTTCAGCAAGAGTCATATTTGAGGGAACTTTACCCACCTATGCTTTTGGATTCTTGAAATTACTCTCCAATCTCTCCATAATCAGCGTATATACATTCTGGCTAACAAAGAAAAGGCAGAAGTGACATCTACTTGCTGTGTGGGACTAGACATGAAATCACCAGGTAAAATTAAAGGCTGGCATGGCACTTATTTGCTAAGAAAAAATGGACTATGCCTCAAAGCAGAGTTATTTGGTCTGTGTATTAATGTATCTCAAATGCATAGGGAAGGGATTCTAGGGGGAGGTGATAACCTAGCCAGTTTTGAGAAAAACAAAAGGGATCTAAGAATAGATAGGAGGCACACCCAATTCCCAGAGGAAGGATTTCTTCTGCCAGAGCCAAAGCTTAATTTACATAGGGAGAGCCCCTAGCACCTAGCAACTCCCCATTTAGATGTTAATGTGTCACTCCCCTGTGAGCAGGCTTTAAGCCTGACAATCTCCATATTTTCCTTATTTCTCTTATTTATATCAAATAATGCCATGTCCTTTTTCCAGAAATTATTTCCTTGAAACAATATTCTGTCATGCTGGACCTTGTCATACAACATGGTTGGATAAGGATAAGGATGCGGCACTTTCTTTCCCTTTATCTTCCTTCTATCATTACTCTTTTTCTTTTTCTTCCTTTTCTTTTTTTCCTTCTTTCTCTCCTTTCCTTCCCTCCCCTCCTCTATCCTCCCTTTCTCTCCCCCTTTCCTTCCCTTCCCTTTCTTTCTCTTCACTTCTAGGCTTGGATGCATCACTAATCTACTTAATATCTAATTTACTGTCTTACATATTTTCTTTTCTTTTGTGCATGTGTATATGTAAGCATTGGCATGAGTGCCTATGTGTGTGAGTATAAATGTTTCTGTGTTGTTCCTTAGGACCTATCCATCTTATTTTTTGAGACAGGGCATACTGAAATCTAGGACTAACCAACTAAAGTAGGACAGCCTGCCTGGGAGTCCTGTGGATCTGTGTATCTCTGCCTCCAATGTTCTAGGATTATTAATGCATGCTACCATACCTGCCTTTCATTATCTACTGTTTTCTACTGATGGCTGCTGCCTTTATGGTCCACCTTCTGGATATTTTCCTCATTTTTACTTTCAATAAATTCAACACTGTCTTTTCTGTGATACTATTAATAATCTACCTCTTCCCCATTTTTAAACATCTCTTTTTATAGCATTTTAGTTAGTGATATCAATGTGTCATCTTTTTTCTTTTAAAATCATACATATCTGTTTAATGTCTTCAGAAAGGTCTTTTCTGGTCTTACTTTCTTCAATTTTTTTTTTTTTTACTGTTTTTGTTATTAATTTCAATGAATCAATTGTGCTGAGTGTTATGATTTTTGGTGGCTGTTAGTCGTGCATTTTTCATTTTTTAAAAAATTTTAACATATTCATATATGAATGCAGTGAATTTATGTCATTTCAACCTTTACAATCTCATTATGTCTTCTGTTTTTTCCTCTTCCTCCAATATTTCTTACTCTTACTTTCATATCTTTTGCATGATGGTATAGTAAATTTGATCTGGGTTGCCAGCAATGGCATGGTCCTGAGTACTTGCTGGAACATTGATGATATGATAGTGGGCATACCATTGAGGGAAAAAAAGTTTACCTTGCTCCATTTGGCATTAAAATCCTCAGTAGTCTCCTGGGGGAAGTATGGGGCCTCTTGAGAGCTCCGCATCCATGTGCCAAATCCTTTGTAAGACTTACAGAAATAAAAACCAGCTTCAGTGAGTTCTTGGGTCCAGCATCCTGCAATGTCCAGTAGATTCTATCTGGAAGCACCTCTTCTCACTTTCAAATCCTCACACTTTATCTCCTCCTCCTATTCTGAGATTTCCCCTGAACCCTATGGTGGTGGTAGGATGTAGATGTCTATTTGGGACTGGGCAGGGAAATCTCCTATTCTCTGCACCCCTACTTTTAAGTACAGAGCTGCTAAAAATCCACACTGAAGCTTCATGTACATGATGGTGGTTGACAGTGGTTTGGTCCTTCACTGTAAGACATGGTATGTGCATTTTGTTACTGTAGAACCTGTGTCAATGTCTTTTGATCTTTTGCTTTCTTTTTCCATGTTTGAGTTGGATTTTCATAATTGTATTTAAATTTTAAGATGTTATTCCCAATCTCTTATAGGTTGCAAACATTGCATTAAGTTTGGGTGGATCATTTAATTGGAATATATGAAAATATATTGAATATAATGGAA
The DNA here is from genome assembly GCA_023101885.1 of Typhlomys cinereus. NCBI lineage: Eukaryota > Metazoa > Chordata > Mammalia > Rodentia > Platacanthomyidae > Typhlomys > Typhlomys cinereus. The sequence continues at coordinate 3,823,492 of JALPQD010000070.1, read as the reverse complement.
TAAATGGAAAACCTACTCAAATATTAAAATTTTGACCCTTAAACACAGCACTTACCTTATCCTTCATTTATTTATCTAAATTTTTACATTTAATAATTAATTGTGTGGCGACTTACATGCAACAATGTGGATGTGGACGTCAGAGGACAACTCCCAAGAGCTGGTTTTTTCCTTGCACCATGTGCGTTCTGGGATTCGAATTCATGCTTTCGGACTTCAGACTTCAAGACGCTTAACCGACTGAGACCTTGTCTGTCCCATTTGTTCAGAATAATGCTTTAGGATTATATCCAATGAGATCTGAAACATTTTATCAGAATTATTTCTAGCTATTCAATGTATTTTGACTTGTTTTAAGGGATATTTTAATAATCTTAATTTCTTATTTACAAGTACATGACTATAAGCAATTAATGAGTGTTGATGATCTTAAAGTAAATTTGATATACAAACTTTTAAGTTCTTTGGTATGGCCTGCTTATTCTTATGGATTGTTTTCTTGTGCAGCTGTCTTGTCTGATGTAACAGTTTTCACCCCCATTCAGCAATCCATGCACTTAACCCCTAGCACTGTCTAGGTAAAGAGCATCATGGGATTATAGTCAACCTTATCTTCTTGTATTCTCAAGGGGAATTCACATTACAGTTCAGCAGAGAGGATAAGTTTATGTTTCTTTCCTTTGAATCTGTCCATCAGATAGGGGATGCTGCTGTTTTTTTGTTCTTGGTACATTTTCTATAGTTATTAGATTAAAGTTTTATCCATAGCTTTCGGGTTGATTTTCAAATTCATAGTTGATTTGGCATTTTAGAGTAAGTCGTCTTCGTGTGTGTGACAGCTGATCATTCCTTCATACTGTTATGCTTCACTAATATTTTGTGATGTAGCATATATTCATGAAAGTAAATAACATGTCATTTTCCTTTCTTAAAAATATCTTGGTCAGTATTGATTTTCAGTTTTCTGATATCCAAGAGTAGTCAATGCTCCCTTTAATTTTATTTATAAAAATTTGTTTGAGACTGGCTTTATTTCTTCCATATGAGTTTTGTAGCATTATTAACAATATGAATCTGATAATATCCTCCCCACTTTTCCTCTCCCATTTATTTCAAACAGAGCTTCCCAATGTAACTTGGGTTACCATGGCACTTGCTATGTTGGTTAGTTTGCCTTCAAACTCTCCGTATTCCTGCCTCAGGCTTCTGAGAGCTGGGATTACATTTCTGCACCATAATATCCAGTCAAGAAGTTTCCTTATTGCAAGGTTATTTGCTGCAGACTTTTAACAATTGATAGAGTTCATATAGTATTATTTAGAGATTTCATTCTTATTTTATTGATGTTGAGCTTTTATATGTTTTTCTAGTGAATCTATTTTTTATCAAAAAATTTGCATATATAAACCAAATGATTTTATCTCCTCCCTCTTTCCTCCTTCCCTCCGCTCCTCCTATTCTTCCCTTCTTTCACCAATCCAGTAATATCCCTTTCACCCTTTGTACCTCTGCGTGTGTAGACCACAGGGCTCCTTTGGAGGTCTCTGTGGTAATGTAAGTGTCTTTCAGTGGGCAACCCATCAGGGGGGAGGAGACACCTCTCCTCTTATCCAATACCTGCTCAAAGATTCTCTGTGAGTGTAGCTGTTTTTCCTGAGATTCTCTCTTACCCATAGAAGAATGTTGATATGACAGGCATTATGTAGATTTTGTGGTAGTAGATCTCACTGCAGTGAGATCCTGGATGAAGCAGCCTTGTCCCTATCATGACTGGACTGTTAAGGCCAACAGTATACCTCCCCACCTACCACTTCTGCTAGGCTCCCTGAGCCTTAGAATGGGGAGAGATTTTGATGACCTGATTAGGGCTGAATATTCCAGAATGGCTGATACTCTGCACTTGGACCAGTTGTGGTTTTATGCATCACAAATCTAGAGCAACATCATTTGGGTGCATCTCAGTTGCATGTTAAGAGCTTTCCTTATCACTGTTGATTCACTGGACTCTTGTTGCCAGAGTTGTTGTAGCTTGCAGTGAATCTATTTTTTTCCAAATAGTTTAGGTGTTTCTTTTTTTAATATTTTCTTTTATGAATCCTTTTGGATTATTTACCTATTACGAATATGTATAGTGTGTGGTGTATAATATGTGTGTTCAGATTCATATGATATACAAGTTCAAGTCCATGTATATATGTTTTCATGTAAGTGTGTGGGGGAGCTTTGGAGGTCTTCCTCTGTGTTATCTTTTGAGACAGGATCTTTAATGGAATCTGGAGCTCATCAATTGAGTAAATAGGCTAGACAGTGAGTTCTGTGTGTCTACCTTCTTCGGATCCCCTCCCACTCTTTTTTTTTATTTTATTCAATTGTGTGTGCATGTGTGCATGTGTGTATGTATGTGTGTGTAGAACTATAGGTGAATTCGGGAACCACCATGGACGGCTTCCACCTCTTCCTTGTTTACTCTGCCCCGGGATTCATAGGCTCTGCCCTACCAGGACCAGAAATGCAGGCCACCCCCCTTCCTTCCGCCCAGTGTCTATATATGGGGTCTAGGATCCGAACTCAGGACCTTCCGCCTGTAAGGCAGAGGCTTAACCCCTGAGCCACCTCTCCAGCCCTGATCCCCTCCCACTCTCTACCTACCCCCCTCTCCCATTCTAGGATTACCATGCAGGCTATCATGGTGCCTTTTATACGACTTCTAGGAAACTTGGTTTGGAACTTAATACTTATGTAGCAATTCCTCTTATTTTTCAAAATAATTTCTTGGAGAAGAGACTTAGGCATTTCATCTTTAACATTTATTTTCATCCACTCTGTGTATTTAAGTATGTAAACTTCTATTTAGGCAAGGCTTTAACTATGTTCTACTAGCTTGATGAATCAACTCAATAAACACATGGTTCAAAATAATCTATAATTTGTATGTAACTCTTTGCCTCTGTTATTAAGACTTTTATTTTCAAGCATTAAGAGCCACTTCCAATCATCTCTTTGGTTCTCTATTTATAGTTTGATTTTCCTGTGACAAGCATCAATTTTGAATCAAATGTTTTCTTTTTTATCCCTCCGAAGCCAACTCAAGCCAAATCATATCCAAAGCCAAGAAGCTTCTCAACCCCAGGGTCTTTGAGATATAATTAGCGAAAAGTTGATGATAGACACCAAGAAAAAACATAATGTAAATGAACTGCTTCATAATTGTCAAGAGCATTTAAATAAAACTTTACAATTAATTGTCTAATATTTTCAATACCACTTTACATCCTGAAACATTCCAGTGAACATATTTTATTTTTCATATTGTGTTCACCTATTAGATATCATGAATAGAATTTGAATTATATAAATGATAAAGATATTTAAAACAGATTCCATTTGAGTCATTGCTTATTTACTTATTTATTTTTTTAATGTATACAAAAATATAAGACTCATTTATAAAAGCTATACCTAACTTCTGTTTGTTACTGGACATTCTTAATCTGTTTAAATACCAGGAATTTTTCTGCTCCCTATGCTTTCAAAAGTTTTTAAATAATTATAAATAAGGTAATTCTAACTTTCTGGTTCTTGGCATATGGAATAACTGCCTTTAAATGATGCTAATTCTATCAGTGGATATACCACTAGAAAAATTTGCTTCCCTTCCCCCAGTCAGCTTAACCCTCAATAGGCCTTCAGTGAGGAGTGGTGACTCATGAGGTCTTCCACTTCCATGGTAAAGTGTTGGTAAGCTTACTAGTTTATCTTAAAGAAACCTTTAAAAAAGTTAGACAGATGAAAACAAATTCAGTAGCTGACATGGCTTCTTTTTTGCACTTATGATAAAACATTTGGAGCAGAATACTTATGAACATATTACTACTTTACATAAGGATATTTTCATGCAAGTATATTTTACACACTAAATATATTCGCCCATCCTCTCTCATGCAAGACAGAATCAAGTGCAATGAATATACAATGAAAATAACTAGAAGATAAGAATGGACATCTTTTGAATCAATCAAAGAAGCATGTGATATAAATCTTAATGATCTATGAAGGATGCCTACTTTTAAATTTTTATTTAATATTTTATTTTGGGAAAGAAATTTTAAATATTATATTAATAATATGTACAGTAGGAAAATTCAGTAAGTACTTAAGAGATTCTTTAAAATAACTGATGTTAGGGAAGAACCATTATTAAAAGCAGTGATACTTTTTAAACTATAAGGAAGATCTAAGTGCTGTAATTTTTCAAGTTCATAATAATGCAGAAAATGGAGAAGCCATTATTTCTAAAAACAAATCATAAAGCTAAATATAGATTTAAATATGTTAAAATATCACTTTAATTTTTAAAATACAGTGAGAACATAATATTATTTTTAAAAAGACAAGAGCAAGACCATATTATAAATTTCAGGATGGGTCAGCCTCATTAAAAATTCTTGAAATAAGCTTTGAATGTAAATACCCACTCTGACATCAAAATCTACCACTACCAGATCCATTAATGACTTGAATGCATATCATGATTTAGTAAAAGTTTAAAATTAATAGTGTGGTTTTATGCAGCAACTTCCATACTCATCTCTTATTTTTCTTCACATGTCCACTTGAATAATTCAGTTTCTCATAAAATATTTTGTGAAAATGGCAAAGTTTAAATTAATTTTAGTAAAATTATTGTATATGGGCTGGAGAGATGGTTCATGGGGTAAAACTCTTGTCTCCTAAGCTTAAAGGACTTGAATTTGGATTCTGGGATCCCATTAAAACTGCAGAAGGAAATGACAGTAGCCTGCACATCTGGCCCTGGGTGGCAGAGCCTGGGAAACCCCAGAACACAGCAATAATGAGGTAGAACAATTTAGACTGATTCCTGATGTCATCTCTTGGCACAGGTATACACACTCTGGTACACACACACACACACACACACACACACACACACACACGCTGTTGTTTGGGAATATTTAAAGGAAATAGTAGGTAATTATTTGCATAAATGTGTATGAGCAATGAACATTCTTTTCAAAGTTTCAGTGATAATTGAATATATATAATATATATATTATAACTAGGGTATGACATTGCTATGTACAAGGAAATTCTGGTCCAGCGAACTTGTTACCTATGATGATGTTTGTAATTTAATAGGGGTTAGATATATAGTGCCAGTTGTTGTTCTAATAATATTTACATGCAGAGCACAATTTAACATGAAAAAGTAGCAGCATAAAAGAAATATCATCTAACAGTCTTCTTAACATATGAGGAAGTTAAGTGCTATAGCAGTTAAGCATTTTTCTAAGGTGCTGAGTAGAGTGGATAGCCAAATCTTATTAACTTAAGAGTTATTACTTTTTAATGCATGATTTACAAAATTCAAATATTATAATAAAGAACTGATCTTTTCTATTAATTACACAATGGCTTCCTGGATGTTAATACTATCATTTTGATAACAGATACATAGAGCTGAATTTAATTTTATCCATGTAGAACTTTCTGATGTCTTTAGTGGTCTTGAATATAGATCGGGAAATGTTTCTATTGTCTCTTGCTAGTCAGAAGTGCCACTGAGAACACACAGTTTTTTGTTTTTTGTTTTGGCTCTGAATATCCTTCCATTTAGAACATGTGTTAGTTTCAAGGTCAGTTTTGGATATTTATAGTTTTTTTTTTTTTTACTCCTAAACTTTAACAATCATATTTAACTGTTCACACAAATTTTACATTTTTTTAAGGAAAACTGGACAAGTGTTGAAAATAATTTAAATTGTTGCTTTCAACTCTGAAACTTCTCTTAGTGCAATCATAGTTCATTTGTAATTGCACAATCCTCAGAAATGCAGTCCTTGTTACTTTTGGTCATTTCATACTATGCCCATAATTTTCTAGATAAATATTTCCACTTACAACTAAGGCAGCCATTGTTAACTCTACTCATTCAGATCCAGAAATTTTTTTCATTGAGGAAAAGAGTTGGACAGTAGTTAAGTAAGACTGATAAAAACAAACCATATTTTACCCCAAATGTAGTCTTATCCTTGTTTTATGCAATACATTTTAGCACTAGATTTTACAATTAAATGTGAATTGCTAAAATCTCAACAACCAAGTGAATCATCTGTAGAATATAGTCAAAAGAATTTGAAGTTAAGTGCAGATCTATCCTTCTGTTTTCCTCACTGTCTCCTAAGTGCTAGGTCTGAAGAGCTTCAATTGTCTGATAAAGGAAAAGATTTCCCTTCTGAAACATAAAGCAAAATGTCTATTAACAAGAATCCACAGGATATTTTTTGTAATTTCTGTGTTTTTGTGGCAATTAGAGATAAAAATGAATGGATTTGGGTATTTTATATTGCCGTTCATGGCAAAGATTCATGCTGTGTATTCATGTTTGTTTGTAATAAAATCAAAATCTCTGAGTATCCATGAGGAAGCATGCTTATTATGAAGTTTGTATATACTCTTCTAACTAAAGTGAAGAATAGAGATTTCATCATCTTTTGCATTTTATTGCTATTGTAGTCTCTTGTGATCACTACATGCGGAATGAAGTTCACATGAGGACTTCATATAGTTTCTTAATTTATTCTGTAAGTTTTTGCTCTGGAATTCATATCCCCAGAAGTATTATTTTTAAATATCTTTGCCTCATTTTATTCCCTCTTTTCCAGTTTTATATTCTTTACAATCTCTTTACATAAAGAAGAATAAAACTGAAGCAAACAGCAAAATAAGAACAAAATTTGCAAATATTTTCCTGAGTTTTGGGTTAGACTAATAAATTAGTTCTTCTAGCATCAAGTTTTAAGGTTAACCATACCAGAACTATGATAATAATGATGGAAATGATACCATGTTTTCTCTTCATTACTTTGTAAAGAAGCCAAGTAGTGTCCAGCATTTGTTTCTATTATTTACTAGTATCTTCAAGTCTGTTCTTAGATGTCCTATGAGCACATTACACTGTGTTCACATTTAGTCAATAGAATATAAAAGCTGGTAAGGCTGTTAGAGCTCACTTAGCTCAAACTGCTTATTTCAATGTTAGGAACATGGTAGTTGGACACACATTACTGTAATTTGCCTTTTAAGCAGACAGCAGGTACAGACAAACAACCTACATCAGCTTAACCCAAGTCCAGGCTTTGATTAATATAGAGCTGCTTTCACTAGAATCCAAACATAGAAACATACATAGATTCGCTTCTCAACATGCTTCGTTATCTTTGCAAAGGAATATTTGTGGCTCTAAAAATAAGTGGATAAATCAAAGAAGGAGGAGTGGGACTTAACCAACATATTTAATTTTCAAAAAACAAAGGTATGCATGGCAAATGAAGCTTATTGTAAGCCACAAGGGTCTTCCTGAGTCAATGTTCTGTGAACAACAAACTCAAATGAGCTTCATGGTAAGCTAAGTGTATCTTAGGGAAGTTCTAACAAATTGCAAAGCTTGAACTGGAGATGAACATACTGCTATATATTACTTACATATCTATATAGAAAATATAACCTTGAAAATATTTGAATTCCTTTTCTGAAACTAGTCATTGAAATAATTCTAAGGCAGCATTGAACCATGGATTTATACATAAACAATACCAATTATTTATGTGAACAATAGGAATCATTATACAATTCAATTTAAATTTTTTGTTTTTCTTACATTGGGATTTTTATTCTTCTTGGAAATATTACAGTATTGTTTTTAAAAAATTAGATGTACATTTATGATGTATCATGTGTAATCCCGCCCACATTTATTCTACTCGTTACCAAAGAATTCTTAGTTGAGAATAGATAGCAGTAAACATGACAAGTATTGGCTATAATTTCATCAAAAATGTCTTGAGGAATTTCCACCTGATAATCTAATCATGATTACTATGCACACAGACTGAACACAAGATCCGGAACAGCAAGGCTGTACTCACAGTTCAGGATGCCAAGGATTACGAACATCCCCTGTGTGTGTGTCAAACCTGAAAACAATTAGATTTGTGTTTCTCAAGGTTTGGTTTCCTTGTTTCGAATGTAAGATACTCAGAGCTGTTGAGGGAATGTGCAACAGAGAAAGGGATGACTTTGCAGATTAGTCCTTGTGTGGGGTTATTAGGTCAAAAGATGGTGGAAAGGTCCTTGCCCAGATCCTGTTTCATCAGGCTTGCAAGGAGTTATTGTTTCCTTCTGACACAAAAATTTCTGAAGGCCCATCCTGCCCTGTTGCCTGCATGTGATCCAGAGGAAGTGAGGGACATTCCTGTTCCCTCCTTGTCACTGCATCTGACCAGGTGTTGGTATGAGTGAAGGTCTGTGTCAGATAGTTTGCTTGCCTAAATGAAGAACCTCTTCTAGTGCTAGATTTGCTCTCTGTACATTACCAAGCACAATTCTTGTAATCATAGTGCAATTGCTAAAAAAAAAAAAACAAAACAAAACAAAACAAAAAAAAACACCCTGTGACCAATTATTTTTCCCTAAAATTGTCTTTCAAAACTAGATACTTTAAAAAGAATTTAAGTGTGTTTGTGTGTGTGTGTGTGTGTGTGTGTGTATCAGAGGCCACTGTGTGAGCATGTGCGGGCCCAAGGATGACTTCTGGAATAATCCTGGATTGATCTACCTCCTTTTACCTAGCTCCGAGGTTGCCCATCTTCACCTTCCAGGGCTGGAAGTGCAGGCCAATGTCATTCCATCCAGAGTTTTTTGTCATTTTTATGTGGTATCTAGAATCTGAACTAAGGACCTTCTACTTGTGAGGCAGTGCCTTAACTCCTGAGCCATCTTTTTAAATTCTGTAGATTTTTTTTTTAAGGAAATAAATTGAACAGGTAAAACTGTTAGTTAAATAGTTCAGAACACTATCTATTCATCTCAAAGCTCTATAGTATTTGAAACATTTACTATTTTAAATACTAGTGTAAACTAGAAAACATTTTGCTCTGATGAGATCCCAATGAAATTCCTTCTTACCAAACTAGATTAAGAATTTTGTAATTTGTAATCACTAGAAAAAATAAAACTTCCTTGTTTCCCCCTAATCCATTTGATCATGAATTTATTAACTGCAACAAAGTAGGTCTGGGAAATCTAATCAAAGATCATCCTATGTGTGAATATGTTCCTCCTCTTAATTTTTATGTTGAGATGTGTCTCACACTACCATAAGATGTGCCCTTATTGGAGATGGACTATTATTATCAAGTTAAAATTAGGTCAGCCTGGCAGGCCTTGATTCAGTAGAACTGATCTCATGAACAAAGTGCATTTAGATTGGCCTACAGGGGTCTGCCACGTGACCTGACAAGAGTGATCAACATGATGCTTCTCTGGCCCAAGGAAGGTCATTGTACCTAGCGACTCCCAGACAAAGAGACAGGCACAAAATAGTCCCTCCTCATGGCTCTGTGAAGAAGCTTACCTTGTCCATGCCTTGATCTCAGAATTGTAACTTCCAGCATGATGAGAGAGTACATTTTCAATCTTCATTTTAAATTATTTAAATAATATTTTATTCATTCTTTGACAATTTCATCCATGTATCTTGATCATAAACACCTTCATTGAATTTTTCTTTTTAACTAAAGTAATTGTGTGTATTTATGGAACACAGTATGGTATTTCATTTTGATATTTTAGGATAAATGGTATGTTAACAGGTGTGACGTTTATATGTCGGTTATCAAGAATATCCAAAATTCAATTCTCATTGCTAATTACTCTGACATAGTCAATAATTAACTAGAGTGTTTAGTGGTGGCAGGTGTGTAATCCTAGCACTTAGAAGGACAGAGGGATTGTAAATTTGAGGTCAGCTTGGGCTACACAAGAACTCTTCCCAAAAAAAGGGGAGAGAGAGACAGAGAGAGAGAGAAAGAGAGAGAGAGAGATTGACACAGAGAGAAGACAGAGAGAAGGAGGAACAAAGGAGGTGGAGGAGAAGAAATAAAGAAGGGGAAAGAAGAAGAAAAAAGAGAAAAAGAAGGTGAAGGGAATAGGAGAAAGGGAAGACAGAATAAGAAAAGAAAGAAAAGATTAGAGAGCAAAGACAAGAGAAAAAGGAAAGAAAAGAATAAGGGAAGGGAGGTGAGGTAAGGAAAGAAGGAAAGAAGGGCAAGAGAGCCAGGCACTGTAGCATTTTATTTGGCAATCTTAATAAGCAAATGCATTTGTGACTTGTGAATCTAATGAAAATGAACTTTAAATGAGGTCAACAGTGTAATAAATAATCTAAATCATTAGAGATTAAGTTGCAGCCCTGGAGGGAGAAAATCTAAGAAGTTTCAGCAACTGCTGCTTGATATAAATACATCTGTAAAAGCATAGGGGTGAATATGCGGAGATGGGCATATGTGGGTAGCAGCAGTGTACCATGCCCAGGAGTTGGACTTCATCGAGTAGATATGGATTCAGGAATTATTGTAGGATACTATGGGTACAGTTTTATTCTATGAAAATTACCTGTGAAACAACGTAAATAGTGTTTGTCAGTATCCTTAGTAGGGAACTCTGGAAATACCTTCTAGAGTCTACCTATACATGAGTCATTCAAAGACATCTGAACCTGAAAAACTCATTCACAGATGTTTGTTCTCCAACACTAGTTAAGATCAAATAGCAAAGAAACACTCTCTCTGAGTCTTAGAAAAAAATCAAGATTCTTTCCTTTAGATTACAATCATTACACTCTATAAAGATGCTTACTGGATGGGAATTTATTTTGGCTCCTGAGGCATAGATGCCAGACTTTTCCATCTCAGACTTTCTCACTAATGGGCAAATTCCCAGTGGACTATCCACATTTCTGTTTCATTCTCTATTAAGCAGTTCTGCAATGTAGATAATCATTTTCACTGAATCTGACACATAGTCTACTTAAACCAGCCTGAAGAAAATCACAGGTTAAAAAAGCCAAAATCTCAGACGTGAAAATTACAAAGCTTAGAACACTTCAAGCCCATTGCTTTATTCACTACCAACTCAGTGTTTGACAATGTTATAAAGAAACATGACCAAAAATAAAAACAGCTCTAAAAATACATTTTTGGATAGTTGGCAAATTATTACTTTTAGTAGGGCTGTTCAACTCTTTGTGATTCGTTTGTTTTTCTCTTGGCATTGGCTTGGTGCAGATGAAAATATATTGACAGCTTCATCTGTAAAATCTCTGTGCATCTGCACACAGATTTACTACTAGTAATTTTTATCTTTTTGTTCAAATTTATACATAGCTATGTAAAATATGCAAAAGTATCTTATCATTTTATTTATTTAGAAATCAATTACTATGTATTTATTTGAAATCAACTCATTTTTGAGCTCCCCAGTGGCTTACATAAGGAGATAGTGCATACTTTCTCAGTCTCAGAAAAGGGTCAATATTTCTTTTCTTTAGATTGCAGTCATTATACTCCATGAAGATGCATACTTGTTGGGAGTCTCCCTTCAATCAATGAGGAATGAAGTACAGATACTAAAGCACGTTGGCTCCTTATTCACCAGCCTGCTGAGTAGATAATCATTTTCACACTAAATCTGACATGTAGCCTACTTGAACAAGCCTGGGAACAAGCAATAAGATGTGCAAAGAGGGAAGAGTTCTGATGTATGCTGAGGAAGCATGATCTAAAAACAGAAACAATGCACCAATTAGACTGAACTGTACTTCGATTTTACTGCATTATTCTTTCACATAGTTTCAGAGCTAAAGTAATAGGTTAGGAGAAGAGCCATAGTTGCCAAATGAAAACATGAAAATTTCTAACACTTGAAGAGTCTGTCAAACACTAGAAACTTTCACAAATATTGCATATTTTACTTTATCCAATTTTCATAATGATATGGTAGCTGTTTGCCTGCATGTTGCTTATAAATTCACAATACTAAGGCTTTTGGAAACAAGGGCTTTTATTCTTGATTTATGGTTATCTAGTTACAGCTTAATAGGACATTCCATACCAACCTCGGGGGCAGCACCTTATACACAGGACAGCTAAGAGAGAGGCAAACTTCCCTTGTCAGAAAGCATTTCTGTCCAAGTGTGCTAACTTCCTTCACTATCTGCCCAGGGATCAGACCACTTACCTTGGACCGGGTTTTCTTCATAAATTAGACAATCTTCTTAAGGCATGTTCATGTCTTAAGTTAACTACTAATTCTTTACACATGTGTAGCACCATCCTTAAATTGTCAAGTTGAAACCTGTATCTAATGTGTCTCAGGCACATTTATGATAATTATGCTTATCCTTATTTTGTAGAAGAAATGAAAAATTAAGCAAGTTAGCAAGTTTAGTAAATACAGAAGCTTGTTTTTCAAGCAAAGCACCAGGAAAGCAATGCCAAATATTCATAAGAAATGGTGTGCATGTATGAATGTATGCATGTGTGTGAGGGTGTACAGGTTTGCTTGTATGTGGGTGCATGCATGTTTGTTTTTGTGTTGTTCCTATATAATGTTTCACATGTATATGAATGTGAGCATTTGTGGATTGTGAGTGCATATGTTGTATGATATGTGAATTTATGATAAGAAAATCCACATTAGTGTTAGATGGAGGAAGATTCTATTTTTAACTTATGGAACCTGTGTTGTTATGGTCCTTTCCTACAATGGTTTAATCTGATTTATTTGAAGGAATATGTCAATTTCTCACAGGCCTTTTCAAATGAACTGTCATTTGAAAAACATGGTTATAATCATAAATGTACACAGCACCAGCTCTCGTCCCTTCCCTTCCTCCATTCCATTCCCACATGGTTAAACATGCCACTTGCAACTCTAAATAGTGACACAAACCAAATGACTCAGCTCTCAAAGACCACATAAGGAACTCCCTCATAAACTAAACAAGTATGACCACATCAAAGTGAGGTAGACTCAGAAAGACTTTATGAACGTGAAAAATAGTCTTTTTCATGTATCTGGGTTTCCAGCTTGAGTATGTGGTTATGTAATGTATACATTTCATTGGATTCTTCTACTTGCTGAAGCTGAAGAATTCAAGGACAGGAGATAAGAGTAGACAACTTAAAGAAGATGCTGTACCCAGCAAGCCTCAAACATTATGACTGCGGAGACTTGCCCCCAAAAGGAACATTTTCATAGTGTAAGACTCTAGGCTCCTACCGGAGAATTACTGTTTCCCCAACTTCAGATATTGTAAAAGTCATCGTCAAACTTACACTTGAACTTTGTGGTCTGCTTTTACACACATGGAAACTTTTATTTGGCAGATTTCAACTCACATAAACAAATGCAAAATATTATGTTTCATAATAAAGGACATGAAAGAAATTTCAGTTTTTAGACTCTGGGACCTTGAGTGCAGCCTACTGGTTGGCAGCTGTCTCTAGGAATGACGCTGTTGACCTAAGCCTTGCCTTTCCACGAAATCCGATGGAAAAAGACTCTTCAATGGGAAAAGGGACTCCTTAGTTTGTTTTTAGTTCCTCGCACCTGCTACTGAATCCAGGGAGTAAGTTTGAAAATACAGAGAGAGACAGTGGGAGAGTCTTAGGTCAATGCTGTAAAAATAAGCACTGTTTCTTTGTTTTGCAACAACAAAAATTGGCCACTTCCTCTCTGAAGAGCAGTGATAAGCATTCCTGAAGGCCTTTTCAGGACTCTTAATGAAATTAATCTTTCTATCTTGAGTCACAGAAAGAATCCACAGCTTTCATTGTTCACACAAGAGTTCATAGCTTATTTCCTCCATACCAACCTTTTTTTTTTTTTTTTCAGGAGTCTTTTCTTTTGCTTTCTGGTCTTAACAAGCTGTAGAAAAGCAAAAACTCAAAAACAGTACTTACCCACTACATATGTGTACTCGTGTGCATGCACAAATACACACAGAAAAGACACACAGACATGCAGAGTGACACATAGTCACACACACACACAAACACACACACACACACATGCACACACACTATATATCTATGTATACATAAATATATAAAATATAATTATATGTATTTAGTGAATAATATTTCAGGTGACATTGGATTATTTAAAGAGGGTAGGGAAATATAAAAGAAATAGATTTCTTTATTCCTCTTTCCTTTTTCACAAGTGTGAGAATGTGATTGAGTCTATTGATTGGATAAAGAGCAATTTCAATCCTATGAAAATAATTCATCTAAGATTTTACTGGTTTCAAACAGTAAATATTAAGTATAGCAGTCTTGCTCAGTTTGTTTTAGGAGAACTATAATTCACACCTACATGTATTCATACATAAATAAATTATAATATTCATGGCAACCTTCTAATTCTCAGAATCTTTATAATATAAAGTATAAATTTTATTTTTTCCTATGACATACATATGGAATTTGCTTTTAATATTAACTTTCCAAAAAGAATATTCTAAAGGTAAAGAATTTTGGGGAAGCGTTAACTCTCAATGAATGAAATAAAACAATCTTAACAGTCTTGATGTATTTGAGAAAGCATAGTGGTTTACTGTTAGAACTCCTGACTGAACATACGCATGGACTTGTGTTTTACTTACACTTCACTATAAGAACACAAAAATTAGAAGATGGAATTCTATGGCTTATGCCAACAACGTTTCAAACAAGAAAAGGAGCAAATTTGAGCTACTTTAAATTATTCTGATTACTGTTTGCTCAGAAGCTCTAGCAATTTTCCTCCATAAGACAGCACTCATTTGGAGATAACATTGTCAATATTATATTTTGTCAAATATTTATGAGAAAACTTCAGAAAATTGATCAGTGACACATTCAAATATCATTATAAATATAAAAGGCTAATTGGGTTTCAAAAGCAGTAAGATGTGAAATATCTTATACATGATTTTTAGTACTAATTGAAGTACAATGTTAAAGGATAATATTTTGATATATTGGGTTACATGAAGTTTATTATTAAAAATCAATTCTACTTGCTTCACCTTACCTTTTTAATATTGGTTAACAAGATGATTGAAATTACAGAAACACCTCACACTCTGTTTCTATTAAGACAGAACACTTTTAAAAAATTCATTTCCGTTTTTATAATATGTGATCACTGTGAGACTATATTTTGATAAGGAAGATTTTTCGTTCAAAAATATAACTTTAAATTTCTGACTGAATGTTCAACATTACTTTTTTTAAATTTGTCTATGTTTTTTTTAATTTTTTATTATTATTATTTATTCAACTGTGTGCATGTGCGTGTGTATGTGCGCGCGCGAGTGTGTGTGTAACTGTGTGTGGGTGTCTGTGTATATGTAGAACCACGGACGAATTCGCGAACCACCATGGACTCCTCCATCTCCTTCTGCCCCGGGATTCTCAAGCTCCGCCCTACCAGGACCAGAAGCGCAGGCCGCCGCTTCCGCCTGGCGTCTATATGTGGGGTCTGGGATCCGAACTCAGGACCTTCCGCCTGCAAGGCAGAGGCTTAACCCCTGAGCCACCTCTCCAGCCCAACATTACTCTTTTTATATGCAGTACTAACAGCTATTCACAATAAGAGTTATGGATAATTTATCTCTTCTTTATTTAATATAATACATTATATGTATCTGCATTTCCAATTAGGCTGAGTGAGAACTCTTTATATTGCAATATTAAGGTTCTGCAACATATTGTGAAATCTATCACTACTAAGTCAACCTTTTTCTTTATATTTTTGCATATTCCTTCAATCCTAAGAATACATATTCTTCAAAGTTTTGAATATCATCTCGACAGAGAGCAGGGTACTTAGCCCTGGAAATCACAGAGCAGTTAATATGTCTGTCAGTGCATTAATAGAATCCATCTGTTGTTTTCTTTGTTCTTGCCTCTTAGCTAATGTTTTGGAAAAATGAAAAGAGGATACAAGTATTTACTCAGAAGCAATTGATAACTTTGCAATTGAAGAAACAAAATGCAGAGAAAACAAGTGTGATAATACATATTGGAAATATTTTATATTAAAGCAGCATTCTCTTTAAAAGTTGATAATCCAGTCATGAGTAATTATACTGTTAGCCATTGTCTGAAGCTAAATTTATGTCATCAATACTTATTCTAGAAGACATATGACTCCAAGCATATGACTTTTTTTAAACATTTTTATTATTATTTCTGCTCATACGAACTTAGGTACACCAGTTCCCTCCCTCCCTTCTCCTCCCCCAGAACCCCCTGCTCCCCCTCCCCTCATCTCTCCCTCCCCATCCCCCAGTGCCTCCCCCCCCCCAATCCCCAGAGAGTCCTTTAATGTGCATGCCAGACTCTCCTCTGGGCCCTCCTCTCCGATGACGTACAAGGACCGAGTGGCATTACCCTGAACCCTTTCCTGTGTTCCCCTTAAGCATAGGAACACTATTGTGGCTGTCAATCCCTTGTCTCCAAGGATCTTGGTGCCTTTAGCAGATGCTAGACTTTGTGAGGTCAATAGTGTTTTGGACATTGCGCAGGGCATGCAAAGTCCAATTATGATTGCTTCGGCCCTAACTTGTGTGGAGTATCTTACATATCATTGCTCCTCCCATCCTTTTGCTCTTACAATCTTACCGACCCCTCTTCTGCAAATTTCCCTGAGCTTCAAGATGGGGAGAGATTAGGCTGACCTAGTTCTAGATGGTTGATATAGAGTCTCTGAGGTTCTGGATTGTGGTTTGTTGATTTTCTTTTGCAGTTTTGCTCCTCCTGCAATGCCCTTCACTCCATCCTGATGGGCATTGTATGTCACCCCTTGTCTATTTTGTTTACTCAAGTCACCAAATAAAGGTCAATATAATTACTAAATATTATGCAACTTCCAGATTTGATTACAAGATTCTTAATCTAATACTTAATAGTTTTTTTACAACTATATATATATATACTATATATACAACTATAAATATACTATTTACTATATACGAGACTCTACACTAAGCAGTTAGATTTGGATCTACTTTAATTTCTGTTGAAAATGAATAAGTTTATAAATGTCATTTTTCCTTCACTCATGGAGGGAAATATTCACATTGAAACTCAAATAAAAATATTAAAGAACATAAATATTTTTAATAAATTTTTCATGACAGTAAAATTAACTCAGTGTTTGGTAGCTATCATTTTTATGAAATATCTTTTTCAGAGCAACTAAATGTTATAGGATATTATTGAATATTTTCACATTTATGGCACCTACTAAGAAGAAAAGAAAAAGATAGCACTGCTAAATGTTTTGATGTTATAGTTTCTGACTGCATTTTGAACTGAGAGTGGAAACATGCCTTAATATAAACATCAAAGATGAAATTTTCTTTATATTTATAGTTATTGAAAATTGTGCTGGCAATATAAAAATCTTTGGAGAGCTACAAGTCCATGTTTACTTTAGTATACATTTTTCTAAAAGCTATTTGTTAGTAGTTTGGTGCTGCTATGCTATTTTAAATAGAGAACAGTAGAATTTTACCATAAAAATAAAAATGGATAGATATCCTTAAAATACAATTTTTAATATTTAGAAATGAATGCATTATTAATGGAAAGTTAAAAAAAATCTTCTTTTATTAATTTTATCACTACTGGAAATTTTTGGTTGGATATGATGTCATTTTAAAGAAAGAACTGAAACATTGTTTATTTCACCAGGTGGATCATAGTGTTTTAGTCAATTCTCATGTAAGGAGATTTTTTTTAAAGAATTTATACCAGCAACAAATAGAGTGATGATTCACAGATGGGTAAAAAAGATCATTTTGGACAGAGACAATGACATTCTAAGCAGATGGGAACTGTTCTGAAGGAAAGGACATGCTTAGCCAGGTATGGAGAATTAGAACCACATACATATTGTTTTCTCTGCATTGGTTTATTAGCTCTTCATCAGCCCTGGACTGATAAAGAGATCAATCTATTTTTATAAAGTTGCATCCATCCGTGAACTGGGCAGTATTCTGTCTTACTTTGCGGGTTCAATGGAGTATACTGTGTGGTCCCTACTTTCAAGGAGCATATAATGTGTTAGGATTCCAGTAGTATATAAGTATTATAAGTCTAGTCTGGATTTTAGAAAATTTTAGTGGATGCTGATCATTAGGAAAGTGTCATGTGTAAAATAGAACTTGAGTTGGATTGTAATGCTGGCAAATGATACGACAGTCAAATTTTAGGAAACCTGTATGAAGTTCCTATGCACTTGACAATTCAACATTTTATAATCTGGTTATTTATTATTTGTGTATGTGTGTGTGTGTGTGTGTGTGTGTGTGTGTGTGTGTGTGTGTGTGTATGTGTGTGTGCACATTCACATGCTGTGGAGTACATGTTAAAGTCAGAGAACAACTTTGCCAAATTGATTTTCTCATTCACCTTGTAGATTCAACATGAACTTAAGTCATCTGGCTTGGCGGCAAGCACTTTTAGGCCCTAATCCATTTCACTGGCCCATGTTTTTAGTGAGTGTGAAAAATAATGCATTGTAATTTAAAATCTATTAATCTTTATGTAGGAAATAATTCTACATAACATTTTCCTTACCATCCTCTCAGCATAAAATAAAGCTAAGCAGCTTTATTTGTTCATTGAGGAATAGATTAAGGGTTGAGGAGGCAATTTCATTTGACTAAGACCATTCACGTGAATCTGGATATCCAGAAAAAAAAAAACAAAAAACAAATCATTAGCTGCTTATCTTATCTAAATCAAACAGTTCAGTGTCAGCATGCATTCAGGACATAAGCAAAATATAACCTTGGAAATACTTTGATGAGACCTGGCGAAGACTTCTATGTTGACACTGAAAAATGTATTTAAAAACTATGGCTCTTCTTTACGGATTATTTCTTTTAATTCAGCATTATCTTTGCTTTAAATTTACTTGGATGAGTTGGCATG
Organism: Typhlomys cinereus; assembly: GCA_023101885.1. Lineage (NCBI taxonomy): Eukaryota > Metazoa > Chordata > Mammalia > Rodentia > Platacanthomyidae > Typhlomys > Typhlomys cinereus. Next base: position 3,804,641 of record JALPQD010000070.1, on the reverse strand, counting down.
GGAAGTCACAGTGATCTTCTTAAAATACACTTCTTAAAATCTCCATCTGGTTTTCTTACTTGGATTCTTGCTCTTCATACCTAAGACTTCTTTTATGCTTCCACTAAGAAATGTAGCACTAACTTGTCATTATTTATAATTCACATAAAAGTAAGGCCTAGCTTGTCTTTCGAGAGTATATGTGCACTTTATGAATAAAGCATCTGGATCTGAGAGCAGCATTTTGTCTGCCTAAGGCAGTGTTGGAGAGAGAGCCAGGCACGTGGGTGGAAAGGGACAGGCAACAGCATAGCCAAGTGTTTTACAATGCCCACCTCTGACATTACCTTTCTCACAAAATCTCTCAAAAGTAGAACTTCTTAGTGACTATTACAAGTTATGAAAGATATGAATATGCATACTTATTAAGGCATAATTTCTGCCACCAGATATATTCTAACACTAAGTAGTGCTGTTAAGAATCAGGCCCCCGGGGCTGGAGAGGTGGCTCAGGGGTTAAGCTTCCGCCTTGAGGCAGAAGGTCCTGAGTTCAGATCCCAGATCCCACGTATAGACGCCTGGCGGAAGCGGTGGCGGCCTGCGTTTCTGGTCCTGGTAGGGCGGAGCCTGTGAATCCTGGGGCAGAAGGAGGTGTAGGCGTCCATGGTGGTTCGCGAATTCGTCCGTGGTTCTACACATACACAGACACACATACACAGACACACACACACAGACATACACACACGCGCGCACATACACACGCACATGCGCACAATTGAATAAATAATAATAATAATAATAGAAAAAGAATCAGGCCCCCTAAGATTAAAGAACAATAGATCTATTTTAATACTTGTGAAAGACAATGTTGCCAATGTATTCATTGTAACAAGAATATAACAATATGAGTGCTACACTAGTAAAAATAGAAATGCCTCATTCATTCAAGTGGTGTGCTATATTCAGTAAAAGTGATGTCTTTCATCCGTATATCTATACTTATCTAAAATGCTGGTAGGACATTTTATTCATGAAGAATGAGAAACAATACTGAACATTTTAACTCTCTTCCCTTTGACATCATTTGGAAAGAATCACATAATATTAGCACAAAATAAAATATTAATATTTAGCTATTTGTATTTCCATAATAAGTCATGGCTATGTAACTATAGCAAAACTATTTTGCCATGAAAATGCATTTAATAACTTGCAGTAAATTTACTCTGGCTCTGGCATTCCATAACACCTTTGAAAATTTCATACTTCCAATCACAATGCCAAGGTCTCTAGTGCATGCTAATTAACTATGAGTTTGTAAGGATGAAATAGCTTGAATGTATCAGGGTCGTGAAGAGAATATTGAAAAGGAAGTACTTATAATAAGAAAAAAACACATTTTATTTTTTGCCAGTAATCTGAGTGTTTTAGCTTAGATGTGACATTTTCTTTGGATTAGTCTTGCAAAGGATAACAAATGAAGTATATTTTCATTGTCCCAATTTATTTGCTGATGGCATATGAATACCTTCACAAAAGTCTGCAGGAAGAATGGTCCCATGGTAGATACATGCCTGGCAACATATTTGGAGTTTATTGTATTCTCTGTTCTCTGCTGAACCTATGGTGTTACTTAATTGAAAACTGGGGACAGCAGCACAATTCCCTATCAGCCTCTGTAATTAGGCTTTTCATAATTTGTTTATGCTGTACATTATATCAGAAACACACATTGAGGAAATAGATTTTCTGCCTGAATTATAAGGCTGATTTCTCTATTGATAGTACATGAATATTAGTCATTGAGTGACAGATTTTGTTGTATGTTTTTGTATTCGTTGCTCTCTAGAGCGGTTGTTATATCTTGGATATGCCAGCTGTCTATTGGGACCATTTCATGAAATGAGATCTTTTTTCAAAGGGTATGATTTTTCTACATAAAGAGAAGTTGAGATCTATGTTTTCCTTTCATTATTTGATAAAATTAAATATTGTGAAGGGAGACATTTCCTTTTCAGTTATTTCTTTCACATGAATCACACTTAGCTCAGTGCATTTTATATTTTTCCCAAACAGTGATGAGTTACACAAAAGAATCTGACTTAAATATAATGAATTTAAATTGTACATAGAATCTTCTCAACAATAACGTATAAGAATCTCACATCAATAAGATTACAGAATAGAAGCTGATTCATTTGAATTATTTAAGCAAAATATTTCTGTAAATGAGAAATGGATGGATATCTGTGGGAGAAAATGTAAAATAGACTGAAAATGGGCAATATAATTGTAGTACTATAAGGATATTCTAGTTTTTCCATCTTGCAATGAGAAATAACTACGAATTCAAACTCTGCAGTATTGACTTTGCATAAAATTCAGGACAAATGAGGATCATGATTTGAAGAACTAACCACAGTTCTAGATAAAGTACAAAGGACAAAGAGAAGATAAGACACTTATGTGTCCTATGACACTTCTGACATTTAGGAGACAACAATGGGAGGAAAACCACTCGCTAGCCCTGATGGACATATTAGGGGAAATGGGATTACTTCTGAAAGTGTGGAGTTATTTTGGATATTTCCATACTGTAATAGTTAATGTTGGTTGTCAACTTGATCAGACCTGGGATTAACTAAATTAACAGCCACCAGATCACCCTACCTTGGAAATTATCTGGATTAAGATATTTGAAATAAAATTACCAACCTTAAATGTTTGTGGCACCTCCCAATAGCATAGGAGATAACAGGAACATGAAACAAATGTTCTCACTCTTGCTCAGGACTGGCAGACACATCTTTCCTGCCATTATTAGAACCCAGGTTTTTCAATCTTCCAAAGTGACTGAAGAGTAGGGATACTCTAGGAAACCCCCAGGGCTGACAGCAACAACCTGGGATGGCTGAGATACTTACTTCTGAAACTGAGCAGCAACAGGCAACCATTTCTGGACTACATATACTTAACTCAGTCAATGCAATAAATTCCCTTTTGATATACATCCATTGTATCAGCTCTGTCCCACTAGATAACCTTGAAAGAGTATACACACCATGCATAAACTCATAACAGAAAATGATAGAAAGCTCTAAAATTGGAAGATCAACATATTTCTAGAGTTTTTCTGCCAAATACAACTTGAGGCAAGTCAATAAAGGATATAGAGTAAAGCTAGCCAATCAATGAAAGAGAAAGAAGAGGGAACAATTTATAAAGATGATTCAATGAAATGTTTCAAAGGAAAAAAAAGCCTTGATATGTGTTTTAAGAAATCACCTTGACTTCTAAACTCTTCTTCAAACTAATTGAACTGGGAAAACAGAATACCTCTAATTTAAAGTGTGCTTGGTAGGTCTTCCAGAAAAGGAAGAGAATTCTTACTTTGCAGTGAAAAAGTGATATTTGAAAATTGATAGGAGCCCATGAGCAGTTACCATTCCAATATTCAAGCATTCAGTTTCACCTCCTTCCAGTAAGACAGTCTGAATGAGCTACTTAGAAATCTTATTTCTGCATGCACATGCAGGTTCACCTATGGTTGAACTGCTCGATATACCTAGAAAGTGTCTTCCTTCTGTCTGCTACTCAGGAAAACAGTGGGTGATTGTGTGCCTCTTGTGTCAATACGCTTTCTGTACATCTTTCAGGCATCAAGTTTTGGAAAAAAAGTTTCATCAGAAACTGGTCTTTTTCAGTTAATAAAAGTGCTGCCATGTAAGCACAATGACATGAGTTTGATACCCAGAACCTACATAAGAAAAGAAAAAGACCGGATAGATGTGGTACTCACATCAGTAATCCCTGTACTCCTATGATAAAATAGGAGACAGAGACAGGAGATTTGGCCAGAAGTTCTTATATAAGTAGCAACATAAACATCAAGAAAAACTCTTTTTTTCTTACAAAAAAAAAAAAAAAAGAGGTGGGAGAGCAATAGAGGAGCAGTGACGTGGTCAGCAATGGCCAACCATAATACAGAGTATCAGCAACTCAGCGGGGGCTCACCCAGGGTTAGGTGGACCTAACCTCTCCCCATCCCAAGGCTTTGGAGGCCTCAAAGGAGGGAGCTCACTGCAGTGGAATTTGTCCTTCCCAGACCTGCATAATAACTGACATAACAACATGCCCCCATAGACTACCTAGGAACTCAAGAAAGATGGGAACTTACAGTCAAAATCATTGGGTCTAAAACTGGATGAGTGAAAGGAAATGCCCATATTAGTTGGGTGGCCTGAAGAGAGGTAATTTGACACACTATGGAAGCCTGAGCCTCCACAGGAGTAGACAAGTCAGAGTGAACCATAGAAGCATAGGGGTGGGAGGTTGGAAAGGAGTGGGAAGGTTAGACAAAAGGAAGAGAGAGATGAAAGAGAGAGGGGAGGGAGGGAAGCAGGGATGAATACTCAATATGCTTGTAGAAGTAGAAAAAATTTTTAAAAAGAGGTGGAAAGCAACAAAAAGCTCCTGTAAATCTGTCCTCTCACCGTTTCTTGTATGCTGTAGCATGTATGTGCATACACACACACACATACACACACATACACACATACATGCACACACACAACTTACGTTCATTCTAAGAGTTACAAAAATAAGATGGTAAAAGAACTTTATTTTCTGTTGGAGTTAAGTGATTCAATACTATTAAATTAATCATTAAAGGAAACCATACATTCTTTATATATGTATATATATGTATATATATATAATATATATATAAAGGAAGCCATACATTCTTTATATATGTATATATATATATAATGCTATAGATAATACTTTATGTATTTATCATTCCCATCTTTTACTCTGCTAAACTTGAGTCTACTTATTCCTAGTGGAGTGAATTCAGATTTGAAACTCAGGATTTCCTGATTCCAAAGTCATCTGTGTACCAAAAGACTATTATCAAACAACCATTTGGGAAAAAAATGCCTCCTTTGTGACAAATAAATGATTAATAGCTTTCATATTTTAAAACCAGGTATCCATAATGAAATTCTGAAAAACAAACAGACTATGAATATAAACAAAGTAATTTTGGTGGTACATAAAAATTTATGAAGAGATTAAAAAACATACACACAAAATAAGTTGACATATTTGAGTGCAACAACTAGCCCTTTTTTTAAAACATAATATGTGAGAAAAATTGATGCAACCTTTTAGATTGTACAAAATTAGAAGCAAGTAATGTCTGCATACAAGGTCTGGATTAACAAGTTAGGGTGCAGTTATAAAGCATAATACCAATATATGGGGAGGAAGAGGATAGCTAACAGTCACGAATGGACTTCTAAAATCTCTTAGAAATAAACTAGGAATAGTAAGAGAGCCACCATCCTGTGAGATAAGTGATAGTGGGTAAAAACCAATGTCAGTAACAAAGAAAGGCAACTTCAAAAAGCAAAAGGAGTCAGAGCTCTTACTGGAGAGCTCAGTCCTGATTGATGAGTGCCTTGCTGGAGGCAGATGCAACTACAAGCCATGATTATTTCAAGACAAAAATATGTGAGTCACGGAGCACAGAAGAGAAAAAGAAGAAACTCAAGTAAAAGACATAGAAAACATACTCAGTAAACATTATAAGGGGACATCCTCTAAACTCTAGTAAAAAGATGTCCCTCTAGATACAGAAAACATTTACAATACAAAGAGATAATGTCCTCAAAGAACCTTTTTATATCACCTTATGGTCAAAACCCTCAGTAGGCTGAACAAAGAAAAGACATTGGAAACAGAAAAAGAGAAGCATCCAGTTACATATAAAGTCAAATCCATCAGATCAGCTTATAAGCTTCTTAATGGAAATGTTAAAGGTCAGAAGGGTATGGATGCTAAGAACTACTAATTCAGATCATTATATCCAGAAAAGTTGTCCATGGGAAATACAAACTTAAGGAATTCATACCCACTGTACCATGACAACAAAACATGTCTGAAGAAATCCTATGCAGGGAAGATAAATATAAATCTTTCTATGAAACCAGAGAAGAATAAACTAACCAGAGCAGTAAATATGCAAATGAGGACAAAAGAACCAAACAATACAAAACAAAAAAATAATGGTAATTAACATATAGCCTTTTCAACAATAATTCTGAATGTTAATAGACTCAAATCTCCAATCAAAAAGCATAGAACTGGTAAATTGGATTAGAAAAGAGGATCCAAAGCAACCATGTTACCCCAAGACATACATTTCAATAGCAATGAAACATAACTTCGGAAATAAATGATATAAAAAATCAAGTGAACATAACTCGAAAACAAGCAGATGTAGCAAAACTAATATCTGAAGAAAAGTATTCAAAATCAAAATTAAGCAGAAAAGATAAAAGGCCAATTCTTTTGATTTACAAAGCAATTTATGAAGATAGTACCAAAAATTTGTGTTGTTGGAAGTTAAGGCACAGTAAAGCCATTTCAACATAGTAATAATGAGTGTCTAAAATACCTGACAATAATCAATAGAAAGGTCATACAAACCAAAAATCAACAATGAAACATCAGAGTTAAGTTTTATTACATGCCAAATATACTTAATAGTATATTTGTCCTAAGCTTTCCACACATACAATGCAAAGTATTGTTGTTCTCAGGAGCCTATGAAACATTCTTTAAAGTAGATAATATTGCAGGACATAAAGCATGTCTTCACACCAGAAGAAAACTGAAACAATCCCTAGGTGATCGCAAAGGAGTAAAACTAGACCAGAACAGCAAAAGAACACATATAAACTCATGGAGATATAACAGTACTGCTCATTACTCAATAGTGTACAGTTCAAAGTATTCATATGGGGAATTTCATAGTCCTAGAATTGAATGAAAGAAAAACGTACCATACTAGAACATGTGGAATAATAAAACTGGTTCTAAAAGGGGATTTTTATGGCTACAAACATCTACATTAAGCTATTAGGGAAATCTCAAATAAATAGCTTAATGATAAACCCCTATTTGCTAGAAAATTACAAATCTGTAAATGGAAAAAAAAGTTCATGGCAGATATCAGTGAAATGGAACAAATTATGGAATAGTGAAATCCCATCTAATTTTGGAAGAATGATTATGATTAAAAAAAAAAAAACAACAACCAAGGACTGGAGCTCAATTGTACAATGGAATGCTTGTGTTTGATCAATAAACACTGCATAAAATCAGATAAAGTGGCAAAGGCCTGTAATCCCAGCAGTTAAATGGACAAAGAAAAGATATAAAATCCATATATACATAAATTGAATGAATTTGATCCTGGCATAAATTAAAAATGAAGTTATTTCATCCGTTGACAAATAGATGCTACTGGAAATTGTCACAATAAGCTAAATAGGAAGAAGGAAAGAGAGTCTCAGAAGGGAAGAAATAAAAACAGAAAGAAAGGAGATGTGAAATAGTGAATAGTACCCAAATAGATGACACATTTTGATTTTTCAATCAATGTCTAATATATCCCACTCTGTCCTCAGACTTGCTATGGAGCACAAATGAAAACCTTTATCTTCTGTCCCTCCTTCTAAGTCATTGATGTTGGGATCATACATATGAACCACTATTCCTTGTTTTATGAAATATTCAATACTAAATTCAGGACCTCCTGAAGGCTATGCAAGCACTCTACCAACTGAGCAACATCCCAGGCCTACATGAAATACTTGGAAGTAATGGTATTTTTGAAACCCAACCTTATATACAATGAATATGTACCCATAAAAAGGCACATAGTATGTCATGTAGACTTTGTTAAGTTTGAATGTATATTGGTTGATAGAACAATAAAAGGAAATAAATGGTATGCTCAGTAATGCCACATTTTATAGTGTTTAAATAAGTTTGGTGAAAGAAAATTGTGAATTTTCACTGAAAGTAACCTTTTCATATTTTCGAGTAGTAGATTTTTGAATAATTTTCTCTTTATGCTTCTTGAATTTAAACTATGAATTCTGGAAATACTTTGATTAATTCTGGAAATATCATGGCTCTTTATTGTCTACTTGAAAAGTGTAATATGAGCAGAAATATGATCAGACTTTGAATAAGAAAGCTTTCAGGATTTCTTAGCTTGAATAAAAGGATTTATTTTTTTCAAAAATGAGATATATAAATAACAATAGAAGAATTGACAGTAGGAAGAGGACTTTGTCCTTAATAATGTTTAATGGTCCAAACATGGAATTCTTAGCACAAGCTTGGAGAACCAGTTACAATCCCATCCATCTACCTGTGGTTTCTTTCCCTAGGCAACTGGTCATAAATAGCCTCATATCTGTGGCACTGTCTTATTTGGCACAATGATAAAGTCATTGATGTTTTTCCATAGTCAGTTAATTACCTGCTTGAATTGGGAGCTCCTGGTTTTCATAGATAATTTTTTCCTGCGTGACATTTGATGTTAGAGATGTACCCTCTCTCACAGTGGTCTCAAAGTGCTGTGTCTGCAAGTAGGCCGTGGACTTGCCATGCTTTCCTTGTGTGAAAACAGACAGAGGAAGAGAGAGCTTCTTCCTGGCAGAGCAGTCCTCCTGCTAGGCTTGCCCGCACAGCTGTGAGCTGGCCACCTGGGCCAAGGCCCCTTTCAATAGCTGGATATCCTGTTCTGCTTTTCTGCTGCTGAAGCTGTCCAGGACGATCGCCTGGGAGGTGAATTGTGACTTTCCAGGGTTTCAAGCTTGCCAAGATTAGTTAGGAAAACACGGTTTAGGGTTATACAAATTCCAAATCTTCTGGCTCCCTTGTTGCCTGAAATTTAAGAGACGGAAAAAGTATGTGTAGGGAGTAGGGAGTTTACGTGTGTTCTCAAGTAAGAGTTTCTGTTGAAAATGCATAAATTATCTGACTGTGTTTTTCTATGTAAGCCAAGGCACACTTCTAAAATGGAACAATTAAAATATAGGAGCTCCCTCAGGAATTTCCAAGTCCAAGCTGTTCTCAGAGACCATGGCAAAAATGCTGAGTGGGAAAGTTAAAAGACATCTCTGAGAGTTGAAGAATATGCAATGCAATCAAATTTTAGAGAAAAATATTCTTCATTTGAAATTGTTTTGATGATCAAGGAAAAAATAGAAATGATAGTAACTAAAACAAGAAATGTTAGTAACGCAGGTTACTGTGTGCCTGTTTATGGCAATTTTGATATGTCACACTCAGATTTCACTGAAGAATATAGTGACAATTAATTTAGGAAGACGCTTGGGCCCCACAACATCAAATATTCTGGCTCAGCATATGTGAAATGACTAAACATGTAAATTTGTAATGTCAAGAAATCAAATCTGACCAGTTTTCCTCCACTCTGTATTTGACTACAGATAGCTGTTTCTATTTTCCTTTTATAGGATATTCAAAATTGATGGTTTCAGAGCATGTTTTAAAGTCCTAAACCTCTTCAGTAAAATGAGTACGTGTTTTCCTCTGTTTTAAAAAAATTATTATTTGCTTTCCTGTACTTGGTTTAGAGAATGTCATGAATGTACATTGAGAAAAGAGTATTTATTCAGATAGACCTCAGTCATCCCACAGAACAGATGAGATAGGTTTCTCTGTCACTTTGCTTGAATCTATTTGCAAATTTATCTACTTTATATATGTGTGTGTATGTGTATCAGAAGGCACCATATGTCCCTGTGGGTGACTTCAGGAATCATCATGGATTGCTTCTGCCTCTTTTTTTTTTTTTTTTTTTTTTTTTGCTCTGGGAATTCCCAGGCTCTGCCAACCTGGGTCAAAATTACCAGGTGCTGCTGTTCCCACCTGGCATTTTTACATGGGACCTGGGGTCTGAACTCAGGACCTTCTGCTTTCGAGAAAGAGTCTTAACTCCTGAGCCAGCCCAGCATAGGTATATAAAATAGGTCTATAGGTCTGATTTTGGATGAGTCTTGCTGAGTTTCTGGTACTCTGCCTATGGCTGGCCATTGCTGTCCACTTTTCTGTTCTTCTATTGCTCTAGACTGCATCCTCTGCTGTAAAAGAAGACTTCTGGGCATAGTGTTGCGTGTTCTTCCAATGTATGTGTATAACAGCTATTTACAGAGCAGTTTGGTCTGCTGTCTTTCTACCTATACGTTCATTAGCTATTTTTTCCTCATTCTTCTATTTTCTTCCCTTTTTAAGGTTCTTGTTCTAGTTAACAAGTAATAGGAATTGTTCCATTCTGACAAGTGGCTCTTGAGTTCAATAAGAAAGCTTTTGTTTGTCTCCTTGATAGTCATGCCACTCACTATTACACTGGTGATGACTGGTGCCATGGTAATTCCTGATAAAATATTGGTCAGACAGGTCTCAAAAGCCTCTGAACATTATAAGCCTTTTGCCATTACTGGAGGTGCAATACATATGGATTACATATGGATTACAGAACATGGGCAAAATACATCAACTAGAACTGGGCAAAGAACTTCCTTCTTGATACATAGTATGAAGGAATACTGTAGAAGCTACCGGGAGAGAGAAATAATCAGAGGCCCCCATCAACACATGATTTCTAATGCTCTGTAGATTAAGCTTCATACTTTGACGGCTACTGAGTTTAAGTATTTGTGAATCTTTTATTTTTGTAGTATTTTAAGATAATTTCACTTGAAATCCAACGAGAATTCAAACCATTGGCATGATAATTAATACACCTCTAAATATACCTGAATATTTAGAAAAATTTAGAAAATTTACAGTCCATCGAAAGAAACCAATTTCTAAAAGTTGTCCACTGAACTCCTTATGTGTGTACATGCTATCTATGTCTCTCAGTCTTTTTATGGCTCAAATAGGCAAGAAAATATTTGTAAATGGGTCAAATCACATCCAGAATTTATTGAAAGTTCAATTTGAATACAGAGGAACTCATTCACACCCCTGCATAAGCATATGTAAAGCAAGCATCTCTTTCCTAAGTGATTTCTTTATGAAGTTTTCCATTTTACTTAAGGATTAAAGTTCCTTTCAAGCAAGGTACTCTCTAGCCAGTTGGAGTTGGGATTCTTTCTTCATGTTTAATTATTGTGTACAACATAGGTGAATCAGAAAGAAAATGAGAAGGACATTTGGCAGTGTCCCATATCTCTTCAATTCAGTTACTGAAAATTTATAATTGCAACTTATATGCATTTCTTTCCACCAGAATTCTTTTATTAACACTTTTATTAACAGAACCCCAATGACGTTTTTTGACAATTAATGAAACTGAAATATGTGTGGAGCTTTCAATATTATTTCTTAACTACAATGTTATGGAACAAGGTTTAAAAAAATCATCTAGTGATTTAGTAATACTAATAGAAGTAGCAACATTTGCAATGACAGTACAAGTCTTTATGTGTCCTGTGCCAAAAGTTTCCCTTACAATAGTTTTTTTCTCTTTTTGATCATGCAAAGGCATTTTCATTGTAATTTTACACATAAGTAAATTGTGAACCAGAGAAGTTAAGGAAATATATTCATTACTCTTAACTGTTTTGTTTAGAACAAGGATTGACTCAACTATCAGAAGTATATTAAAGGACAGTGAAACATAAATCCTTATATAGTATTGCCAAGGAAATATATTAATGCAGTGAGTCTTTGAAGAATATTTGTTCTTTATGAATTATATGACAAATTCTAAGCAGGACATTATATCCAACATGATAGATTCTGCATTTTTTTCATAACTTCTTGCTGCTGTTTGCATATTTCAACCTAACCATTACTTTGGTCACTGGTAATTTTGAGTTTTATGTCTTTGAACAAAACTTGATAATTTAAGTGAGCTGCTTTTATGCCAATCAAAAGGTAAGAGTATGCTGAACTCATGGCCATTCAGAAGATGGCCAAAGTAATTATATATTTAAACAAGAAAATATTTTTAATATTTATTATAAAATAAGTATATGTTCTTGTAATTAAAGACTTGAGGAAATGAGATAAAACTGAGATAATCTGTAATTGCAACTCCTTGCCTTTTTTATATTTAAGAATTTTTTTAAATTATGGCAGGGGATTACATCAAGTATTTATTATTAAAAGGAAATGCAAGGAAAGTCATGGTGAACGTTTTCATTTGGAATGGAAACGTTCACCATAGTTTGCCCTTGTCTCATTTCTTATATTAAATTCTTGACATTATTGAACACTGTGTCCTATTCCTCTGACATTCTACTAAATAAAAATGATAGAGCACAGTTAATGATTTGATTATGGTATAGAATTATATCTGATATGTCAGGAGAAATGCTAGCACTGATCCAGAATTTATGGATTTTTGCAGGCAGTATTTAATTTTTGGAAAGAAAGGTTTTATCAAAATTATTAATCATTTATTATTGTCAGCAGAGCTGTGTGGCAGGTTTCATTACACTGCAGTAAAGGATGTGGAATCTAAATCTGTTTCCAGTCTGTCACCCGGCACCCAAAACATTCTGAAGAGAATTTCTAATCTGCTTTTCACAAAGACTTGTACCATCTCAGCGATATATGGAACTCAGTGTCCGCAAAGGAAAGATCCCTGGAAGCAAGATGTTCTTCAGTAAGAAAGAACCTCTATGGGGTCACAGCGTCCAGAATCTCTTTACGAATCTGCTTTGTTTCCACTTCTACTTGTGTGGGTTCTAAATACTTTTTAAAATTGTAGGTTTCTTTATGACAAACTAATTGATGAATATTCTCCACACTTACTAGTATAAATACCTTCAGTTTTTGTTTCAAGTTATCGTGGCACCAGTGAAGATGTGCATAGTCAGCATGAAATGTTCCATTTAAAGTGCAAAAATAATAATGTTCAAAAAGTTTTCCCAGAGTGGATTATTTTAATTACAGCCCCATCTTTCTTCATGTTAGCTGGAATACGGCTTTTCACCTGATAATTTGGGACCTATCAGTAATCTTGTTAGATAACTTTAAGGATACTCTCTGCAAGAATTTAACTCTTTTGTGCAAAGTGAAATAATCAGATAAAAGCAAAGAGAATTTTAAGCTCATTTGGAAAATCTGTTTTAAGCTTAATGAAATAACTAGCAATCGTAGATAGAAACAAATGATTTGATATCTCAGAATAATTTATATTGAAATAAAATCATTGCATAAACAAAATATTAACATTATGTGTGTTAAACTTCTTGTGACTCATTTGAAAACTAATGAGTTCAGCATACTTTAGTGACCTGAAGGAGTATACAGAGAGAGAGAGAGAGAGAGAGAGAGAGAGAGAGAGAGAGAGAGAGAGAGAAACTCAATTTATTTCCAGAGAA